>OY979687.1:12272543-13710704 GCA_963855955.1 Luperina nickerlii
TGGCTTGCTCGAATATGGCGCTCACATAGCTCAACGCTGTCAAAGCCATGCACGCTGTGCATGCGGTACACACTATACACGAATATTAACCGACAAATATGTGGGAAAAACGTTGCTTTTGATTAATCTAAAAATATTAACGTAATTTTTCGAGTACCTTCCGGTTTGATAAGTTGTTCAGTTGGCTACTCGCCCCCACCCACTGACAAGCAAACCAGTATAAAAGAGCGCCCAAGCGGCTCGACTGGTCACCCTTGCTCGATGTAGTGCCAGCCCGCGCCGCAGCTGAGCCTGTAGATTTAAATTCCCGACTGTGACCTCTGAGTTTGTTACGGCCTTTCTTCTCAGAGCAGTCAAATAGGAAAAGCCGACCCCATCGTTCTTTAAATAATCATAAAGCGATCCAGCCTGTCTCAACTTGCTGCCCTCCCCCCAGCGACGCCCTAAAAAGAGGTTCGTACCCCACAGGGGATGCCCTTAGCGTGTAGTCGCTTAGTATACTAAGTTAAAAGCCCCTGGCTGGAGGCTTTGAGTTCTCTCAAGGCAGCCACAGGATAGCCCGGTTAAGTAGTCACGACCTCTCAAGGTCAACTACGAGATGCCATAGTAAAAAAAAAAAAACTTGACCGATTAGACTTTGTTCGACTACGGACTCGGCAGGTCAATTCTGGACGGTCAGGAAGGTATGTTTTATTTTAATAGCTCTTAAGAGGGTTGATCCGTTAGAGCCACGCTGGAGTCAAAATTGATGATTTCCGACGGACAATAAAACCATAATCTGTTTAATTTATAGATAAGATATTGACGTCATATTAATGGGAATTTCATAATCTAGTGCATGGCTGAAAAACATTTTCATTTATTCGTACAGTTTTCTCATTAGAACAGTTTTTATGCAAGCCTTTTTTTAAACTAGCGATCGACGGTCTACGCAAATGCAAGGTATTAGTAAAACCATATACGACAAACTTATAACAACGTTGCTTTATAAATAATAATAGCATTTATTAGTGCATGGCTGAAAAAAAAAAACGATTACTGTAAGTTTTCATTCAAGAAAAGTATATTCAAAAGTGTCAATTTTAGCCACTTTTCGATATTTTAAACGCGTTAGTTTAGGATGAAATCTGAAATATTTATATGTTATTTTAGGCCTAGTAAACGAAGACATTTACGTTCTAAAACATGGTACAAATATTTTTTTAATAACTTATTTTTTTATTTTACTATGAATTATTTAGTGCAGCTATATAATCGGCGCGGAATCACGCCAGCGCTCAGTGCCGGCCGAGGCCTTTCAGAGGTAGGACGTGTGTCGCTCCCGTAGCCGCGAGTCGCGTAAAATATTATCGTACTTTCGCAAGTTTTTAGCGCGACTAGGACATGTTGATACGTTTTATTATAATATATTTTTATTATATTACAAAACTTTGGTGAGTACATATTTTAATGTAATGGTGTTCTATTAACTTAAGAAAGATTAAATTAGACTTCTTTATGTATGTTTTCATTTTACTTTTTTTTCAGATATGGCTAACAAAAGGCGCTATATGGGAACAAAAAAAAAACGAAAATTTGGCCAAGGCTAATGAAGCTAAAAGGTATGTTACCGAGGTTCTCTACTTATAAAAAATATATTTTTATTAGGTGTAATTAAGAAACAATATACTTACTACTTTTTGAAGTAATTTTTTTTTATTACTTTTTGTTTGGATATTTTTATGAAACACAGTAGTAATAAGATAAAGTTAATATCCAATTCGTTGTTATAGGCAGAAAAGAGAAGTTCAAATACTTCAAAACCAGGACTTAAATAAAAATGCTGTTGTAAGTTTTATTTTTTTACTTTATATTTTACTAGCTGCGGCAGACACGTGTTTCCTTGGTTTTGATTGAGCAGTTGTTAAACCAAAACTAAATGAGACCTTTCTTCATTATTTATTTATCTCAAGCCGACAATCGATCGCCTGTCATGGTGCTTACTTTTTGTGTCACTATATTATACCCTACATATTATTTTCAGAATCAAGAAAATGAAAAAGACTGAAAAAACACTGGAAATTCTGGAAAACTTGCAGGCATTAGAAACGGCTCCAATTCAAGATCCTGACGCAGGGAATCTTGTAAGAATTACTTGGTCATTTGTATACATATTCCCTAAAAATCGTTCCGTACAAGTTATAACGGCCCGAATGAGTCCAAACTTATTCGCAAGTTATATCGAAGTTACGACTTTTGTTAGAAATACTTTTCCAAGTCACTTTGTTAGAGATTCGCTGACAACTTTGACTGTTGTTTATATTGTAATATTTTGATTGTTATGTCTTTTATTCGCTTATTTTGAAATCTTATTGAAAAAAAAACTTGGCTTCATGAAATTGTAGTCATACTTACAATTATAATTTAAAAAAAAACGTGACAACGTCATAAGAAAATACTGATGGAATAGTTGCATTGCATTTGTTAATATTCGCTTGCACTTCAAGCCGCCATGGAACGCTACAGAGCAAGGCCGCGAGGTAACGCTACATGAGTCATGTTTTTTCGTGTGTGCAGCCAGCTTCATCGATTTATTAGACGTTGTCACGTCAAAAGTTGAAATAAAATAGTGTATGAAACAGCACGTAATTAGGTATTCACATAAATTCAAAAACTAAAGGCTCCTACAAATGCGCGACACGCGTTATAATCGCGCGCTACACAAAGGCACCGCTCGTTGCGCGACTTGCGGTGCCTTTGTGTCGCGTGTCGTGTCGCGCCTGTTTACAGGAGCCTTAATTCAAATAGATACTTTTGTAGGTAGGTCATGATCAAGGAATATACTACTCTCTAACGAGAGGTCATGATATTCTTATCATCTTACCAGCAAATGTTTTAAAGCTGTAGGTACTAGGGTCTACACAATGGAAAACGGCAAATAATTAGATCTCCGAGTAATTTAGGACGACTTGCAGAAAATCAAAATAAATTATATTTTCATTCTGCAAGTCGTCCCACGTTACCTACTATCAAAATGAGAAAAGGTACAATCAGTAGCAAAAGTTTTAGTGTGGAAATACCTAATAAAAAGAAATAATTTGTTATGAAATATTTAATCATCACAAATTTGACACTAATTAACACACGAGGTAATAATGAACATTCATACATGTAGTTTTAATAATAATAAACCTAAAATTATAAAATAAAAAGCAATCGTCATAAAGAAAGAAGAAGAAAAAGAAAGAAAATTAAAGATAATCAACAGTTATAAAGATTAACAATTACGAAAAAGTAAAACATTAAAATTCTTAAAACAATATTGATATATCTTAATCAACGTTTGGTACATTGATAAAGTTTGAAGTTCCATACAAAAAAAAACATGGGACGACTTGCAGAATGAAAATATACTTAATTTATTTTGATTTTCTGCAAGTCGTCCTAAATGGGCCGTAGGCATGTAGGACGAGTTGATGAATTACTCCGAACTCCAAATGAATTTTGAAAATTGAACTCACAAAGGGCTTTGAAGATCCGTAGCATACCTACCTACTGTCGCGCTATTTTGATTTTTTTTCAAAATGGCGATCACACGGAACCTATTTAAATACATCGATAGCTAACATTAATGCAAACAGAAAATATAGTGGGACCAAACCCCGTAAAACGTCACGTTTAGCAGCTATCTATTTATGTAGGTTACATACATGGCCGCGACTTTGAAATAAAAACAAAATGGGGCGTTAGTAGGTATGCCAGGCTCATGAAGGCATCGGTTGCGTTTGAAAATCGAAAACAAAAATGTATACCTATCCACTTTTCATCACGTTGAACTCTTTCTCTAATTTTTCGCTTGGCATATTAAAATGATGGATTTAACGGAAGGGTCGGCGGATAAAACAAGAGATTACCTTCAGAACGGCCTTTAGATGACGGTGCGATATTTTTAAAACATTTATTCAAGGGTAATGTGTTTCGTCAGCACTCAGCAGGTAATTTTCAGGGTAATTTGTGCTGATCTATTTTACCTAGTCAGAGCTGAGAGTAGAAACTTATTTCAGGATTTTTTTTTAGGAAGTAGAGTAGTGTTGGCCTTGTGGTATTGCCGCGACTTACGAGCTGTAGGTCGTAGGTTCGAAGTGTTCGAAACCAGACAGGCAATTTACTTTGTGTAAATTATGTACCTATTGCGTGGTGGATTACAGCCCACTCCTTCTCACCGAGAGGAGGCCTGTGTCCCAGCAGAGGAATATTATAGGCTGATTAAAATTTTCCCAGTCAACTTTGTACCTTATACTTCAGCGATAAAGTTGAAAATATTTTAAAGAAATTAGACAGATTATAGTAGCTTGATGTGCTGGCATCTGACTACATGACGCCATCAGCACATCAAGCTACTACAATCTGTCAAATTTCTTTAATAGATTTTCAGCTTTACCGCAAAGTTGATTGAGAAAATTTTACAGTTTCGGGTAGCTTGATGTGCTGGCGTGGCGTCTGTACATTCATAGATTTTCGCGTTTGAGAAAAAGTCTAACGATCAGTACGTACGATTAGGTAGATTAAGGTCCCTAAGTATATAGACAGCAGGATTCAAAATGTCCGTTAAAAATACAACAGTGTCAGTTTGATGGATATAATCCAAACGCATAGATGTGACGATAAAGCAAATGTTCAATATAAATATTTGTGAACTACCTACATACGAAGCAAAATGTAATTACCTTGAAGGAAATGGAATATCCTGTAAATGTCCAATGCGATTTTATCAACACATTTTTCAATTGTAAATAATGCGATTTTCGACTGTTTGATGTATTCGTTAAAATAATAAAGATATTAGCGAGTTATGCGAGGAAATAAACGGCGTGATTTATTTGCTCAAATTCATGATACATTTTGTAATGTTTATACATGTACCTACATACTGCAGCGTGACCTCTGCGGTTACAACCGTTCTGATATCAAATTCTTATGAAGAATGGAAATTATTTGATTATTGGGAGAAAAGTCAGTTGCTGAGAAATTATGTATTAAATTCAGTCAAACCCTATAAATTTTCGAATCACTACCTATGTCAAATTGTGCCATGTAAATTGAAACGAATATACATCACCAGGCTTCATACTTGTATCTGCAATAGTGATATACGATACTCTTTGACTTTGGTAGGTATGTATTTTTTCTGTTTTGTCCTCTTAGCGGAAATCTTAGCCTTTTTTCCAGTGTTTTTATTTGTCGTAGGTGTAGAACCAGATAAAAAGGGCTGCTTCCAGCCCTATTATCGTGTACCAGATTATTCACCAGGTGTGCGAGCTCTTGGGTCGGTTTTACCAGCCGCATCGCATAGAATATTATAGTAGGTACTTAGTAAGTATTAGTACTTTTAGTGTTAACATTTTTACAGTACCCGGCGATAAATATTGCACATCGACCTTTGGAAAGAGACAATCGACTAATTTCGGCTTCGTGGAGCGTTATCTCTGTCGCACGAAATACAAACAGTCCGGTATCTATTAGGAGCTGTTAAAACAATTATGATTTGTTCTTTTGATAATTATTTTTATTCTGTGTATAAAATGGTTTTGTGTAAAAAGGTCGATGTGCAATATTTATCGCCGGGTACCGTATACTAGTTGATTTTTAACAAGATAATTTTAAGAATGTTCGCAGTCTGATCTCGGTCGCAATCTGTCAAAAATACCTCTAATTTATCTACATTTGAGACAAGTTTTTGACATGGATTGTCTCTGAGATGAGATTGCGACTAGATTTTGACCGTTTTTAATTGAGAAAATATTTGATGATACTGCCAGCTTCTTGCGAATGTGCTCGCGAACCTTAACTTTAAAGGATAATCGGTTGGTTGCCATCGTGATTTCCTGGGGGAGCGTATTCCACAGAGAAGAGTGAATGAAGTCTGTGCGGTGAGTGGGACATTGGAGAAGACGATTGTGTGATGAACGTAGATTTCTATTGTTGTTGGCGCAAATGTACTAAAAGTGGGGGGCTAATAACCAGGGGAGGATGGAGAATCAAGAAATGAGAACAAGGTGGTCATGGCGCCCTTAGCTCTCTGCGCTGGCGTATCCCATTTGGGCAATCACTTAGATACCCTACTCAATGAAAGCAAACTGTTTTTCTAAAATATCAATAAAACAGTAACTAACAGACCTATAAATAAAAACCAACATGAAAATCAAACGGGACTACAGTTCAAACCCAAGGATAACGTATTTAGCGAGGCGACGAACTTTGTAACACGTAATTGAAATGCGGCCAGCGGTGGCGGCGGCGGTCGGTAGGACTGAAATGTCTGAATTATTTACAAACTCGTCCGTTTCAGGACTCTGGAGCAAGCGTTCTGAATTCATTTATGTGCCTATATTTAGCAACGCAACTCTTTCGCGACGGTTGGTTTTTTTCGAGTTTATGGTTTTGTTTTTACGTCTCACCGTTTTGCTTTTGGGTCGGTGGGAGTTTTGTGGGTTTTTATTTCGCTGACAGTCTCTTCATTGCGTTTCCTGTGTTTTAGGCGTTAGTGATTAAGTTTATTGTTGTGTATATTGTTTATTTATTGGCCCTTTTGGCATTATTATTTTTAATCATTTTGAATTTGTTTTGTTTATTTTTAAGGGTTTTTGTTTTGCCAAATAAACGCAATTTTCTTTCTTTCTTTCTTTGTGGGTGAGCTGCTTATCTGAGAGGACTGCTGATAAAGATGGATAAATTATGTACGGAAAAATCAGCTGCAATACAAAATAATTTGTAATATGTGCAGGAGAATAATCAAACAGGATTTCGGACAAGCCAACTGATGCTGCTAGTCTACCTACATTGGTATTTTTCATACATAAGACTAAACAAAACCTAGTTCTAAACAAGATAAGGATTTAAACATGACAGTTAAAAGACGAATCGTTTCCTCAGTTATTTTTCTCTATCACACAAAGTACCTATCTACCCTCGAAACGTTAATAACGGCATTAAATTAAAATTCATACGGCGTACTCAAAATTAGGGCTATAGAAAAATGTAGTGTACAGCGAGTCTCGTTTATTTAATTTGCCAGCGAGAGCGACCGACCAAATTGAATCCCACTTTGTCGCCATTTTTTTGTATAATTTTTCCTGTTTTCTAATTGGTTGGGGGTGTGTGTGTGACGTTAATTTGATCAGCCCACAGTGATGCAGCAATGGCTGGGTTGAGTGGACCTACCTTTGGACATCATTTAAAACGTAAAAAAATCATTTATTTTTTAAATCTAGCAGTCACACTCTAGTTTGTCAAGTTGAGAATTATTTACGTTACGGTGTTCTTTTATTTTTGGGTTTATAAATAATCTAGATGACTTTTTTCTGTTTTTGCTCGGTTCCTTAGGGACCTAGCATGATGTTAAGATAAGTAGCCTATAGTGTTCCTAGTGATAAGTAGCCTATAGTGCCCTAATGATAAGTAGCCTATCAAGAATTGGGCTATCAAACGCAAAAAAAAATTTTCAAATCCGACTGGTGGTTGCAGAGATTAGCGCGTTCAAACAAACAAACAAATTCTTCAGCTTTATTATTAAGTAGTAAGAGTACAGAATAAGTTATAGATTAGAATAGATAAATAATTTCTGGTTGTAGAAAGGCTCGACAAGATTTAGCTCTTAGGTTAATAGCGTCAAAATTAATCTGCCTAACCTTTTCCTAACTATGTGAGGCTCGGCTTCCAGTCTAACCAGATGCAGCTGAATACCAGTAATTTACATGGAACGACTGCCTAATATAACCTCCACAACGCAGTTACTGGGTAACACGATACCCGGTCTGACTGGCAGTCAGATTTTCAGGCTTCTGATGAACCGTAACGACTGTCAAAGATCCAAGAATGACAGCCGGGATCCGAGACACGGAGGGGTCTCGGTACATGTATAGGTAAAGATATTCACCCTTCCACGGACCGACCGTTGCAAGCGTAGCTTAACCTGATCAATTGACCTGTGGGGCAGTTCTTACTTAGTCACGAATAGCGTCTGTTCATTTTATCGCGCTTACAATCACAATATTAGCGCCTGATAAAAAGTTGATAGCAAATATGTACATGCGAAACATGTGGCAAGTGTTGCTTCTTTAGGCACGAATTCGGAACAGACCAAAGACCGAATTTTTCATTCAGTTGATTGGTCAGGTTAGTTACAATGAAGTCAGGAAATGTTAATTTTTGCAGTAATTACCGCCCATCATGGCATATACTGACGTAGGTAATTATTTATTTTACTTAGATACCTATAATTCTAATAGGTATTGGCAATCGTGACACCCATTTTTATCATAAATAGAATTTAATGTATTTTCAGTTCAGATTATCTTTTGAGCCTATACACATCTCTAAACCACCCACTGTAATTAGGTAGGTGGCTTATTACATTTCACACTGTGGTACATAATGTAAAGTTTCAAAAGCTGTTTCGAAAGTACTCAAAACTATATAGACTTTAACAACGGGCTATTAAACCGTAAACCTTAAAACTTTAAAATTATTCTAGCAATAAAGGAATTTTAGAAATACTCATAGCGGACCCAAATAAGCACTTCGAAGAAATTATTTAAGATGATCTTAATTAAAGAGCTCTCAAAGATACTAAAGTAATTCGTCTCAAGAATCTTTGAAATACCTACACCTAATAGATATGTGGATCAAAGTCTTTGATACGGTATCTCAAGACCAGAATGATCCTTGGATAACTTTCGATTTTGAAGAACGTATTCTTTGCCTAGATTCTGAGAAAATAAACTAAAACATTTTTTTTAAGGATTTTATCCATAGTAAGCACAATTGTAGGGATAATCACCAGATTCTAGTTGGAGGAAAGAAGTATAAGTATGATGTTCTGTCAATAAAAAGGAACGTTTTTACGTCCAGACGAATGAAACCATGGATAAAATAAAAACATTTTGTTAGTAGGTAGGTATTACATTATTTTATCACTATTTTAGTCATGAGGAATATAAACCAAAATTAAATTTAAATAAATTATCCAGATTCCTCGTCAAACTCTACATGTGCGATGAAACATTTTGTGACATTTGTGGTGGCGCCATCTACAATATTTGTAGTACACTAGCTGATTACTTAGTACACCATATAGTCGTATAGGTGTCGCTACACTCCTATCTTTTATGTAAATAGCACGCGGTTCGATCGTCTCAACTACGAGTAAAAGTTGCACTTGCAGAGGACCACAGAAAATATGAACCCCTTGCAGAGGACAGTCTGTGGATGGGTGACAACACCTGTTATTGGTTAGATGTGTAAAAACCTGCTCATGGGTGTAGCCGCGATAATGTTTGTAAAACCACAGAATAACTAATATGTAAAACTAAAAGTTTAGGTACAGCATTTAGATACCTACCGATTTTAATACTATTGTACTCTCAGATGGTCAGGGGCGGATCTTGAATTTGTGGGGCCCTGGGCTAATACTGCTTAGGGGCCTACCTAATTACTCAACCAATTGCCATTTTTTTATAATCCGATTTTTTTTAATTCTAGATAATTTTTATTATTGACAATATCGTCTATTGTTTTCAGTTCGGTTGGGGGCCCTCTGTATCCACGGGGCCCTGGGCTGCAGCCCAAAAAGCCTGTAAGTAGATCCGCCCCTGCAGATGGTAAAGGAAAAAATCGTGAGGAAAAGATCGTCAGTTCAAAAATCTGTTTTTTGTTCCTGTACACTTCACAGACATCATGGAGGGATATATCTAAACACAGATAATAAACTGACTTTCTCAACTCCTAGTACTTCATGCAAGAAAACTAGCAGCGGTTGTTGACCCCAAAATAAATTATCATCAAATCAATTTCCTTTTGTTTAGAAATCAATTCCCAACACATCTGCTGAGTTTCGTTAGGTAATTTAATTTGACCCCGTATATTATCTACATAATCGGCCTATAACGTTCCCACTGCTGGGACACAGGCCTCCTATCAGTGAGAGGGAACGGGCCGTAATCTACGACGCGGGCCCAGTGCGGGTTGGTAGATGTCACATATTGTCTTCGATTTTTTTTATTCTAGGACAAGCCGGTTCCCTCACGTTTGTTGTCCTACAAAGTTTTGAGAGCTGTAGTGATTAAATAATTTACAAAAAGTAAAGCGTTGTCTGGGTTCGAACCCACGCACGACTCGTAAGTCGCGGTCGTTACCTACCATTAGGCCATCACTGCTCGTGCTCACATATCTGCCCTACCCTAAGTCACAAGTAAAATACCGTAAGACATGATACTATGAAAGTAACTAAAATATACTAGTCTCGCGGTATCTACATCAGTAAATTAACGCAACGGATTGAAATTTTTCTTACTTACAAATAGAGAAAAAAAAGTAAAAAAAAAAAACGAAAAGTCGTTCGTTGGTTAAGCTATGCTTGCCGTTGCTGCCCGTGGATGGATGACCATCTTTACGTACCAAGACTCGGTGCTTCGCAAAGAACGTTAAGCGTTATTTGTGGATCTTTGACAGTCGGTACGGGTCGTAAGAAGCTGGAAAGTGTGACAACCAGCCTTACCAAGGGGTATCATATTACCCAGTAACTGGGTTGTGAAGGTCAAATAGGCAGTCGCTCTATATAAAATACTGGTATCCAGTTGCATCCGGTTAGACTGGAAACCGACCCCTACATGGTTGGGAAAAGGCTATGCAGGTAGAAATAGAAAACATTTATTGTCCAGGTAATACAGTAAGCAGGTGGTGAACAGTAAGTTAAGACGACATAGCTTAAAATATTACCTACAGCTAGATTACAATAAAGTATTAACTAGTGACTTAGTGACCCCCAAACTAGACAGATAGTCTGTATCTTGGGGCTCGGAGTACGAATTCCAGAGTGGAGACTAGAGAGGTGATTTCAGGTATGGTATGGTACGTGTGTATGTGTGATATTTGTGTGGTGTGTGTGTGTGATATTTGTGTGGTGTGTGTGTGTGATTTTTGTGTGGTGTGTGTGCGATATTTGTGTGGTGTGTGTGTGTATATGTGTGATGTGTAAGTGGTGTGTGTGCGTCTGGTGTGTGTGTGTGTGTAAGTGTGCGTTTTTGTTCAATTGTGCTTCGTTTAATTTGGTGTCAGGTGAGGGTCTTCATATTAATTGTTCCGAGTCATCATGAGATGATGATGATAGAGCAATGGTTGAGCAATAGCTAATGCATTGCTTTATGTTGTTCGAAAAATGTGTCTGTTAACAACGTAATTTATAACACAATGAATGTTGTTGAACTGTCTAAATGAGAACCATTACTACTGTTTTGTATTTTACAAGAAGTTTGTAAAAAAATTTTGAAGAATGGATCATCTAAAAAGGAAGCTTTTTGAGACGAAGCAGTAAGTGTAGGCGAGGCCAGTCTAACCATGATAAAAAAAAATTTTTGAGTCTCATTTCCTGCGTAATGAATGGGAAAGTTTGTTTTGCGATTGATTCTTGAGGATGGCTTATGCGCCTTCCTGAAGAATTGGATTATCAAATGCAAATATATATTTTTACGAATCCGACTGGTAGTTCCAAAAATAAGCGTGTTCAAACAACCAATCTCTTCAGATTTATTATTAGTATATAGATAACAACTAAATAGGAGCATCAACCTTACATACTAACCTTATCGACATAATAAACTCACTCAGACTACTCTAGTGTAAATGAATACCGAAATAAAAGCGCCCTGTTGGATTTCCAACACTCGAATCAGTGTCTAAACTTGAAAATCGCACAGCAGCAGCTCGCTTTTATTTAGACATTCATTCAGATGTCGTCAAATGTTAGTCAAAACAGGCAATAATATCTATAACAAAGCATTACTTTCAACTTTACAATTTGCTGTTTTAACACCTTTGATCTCATCCTCTATCTGCTGCAGTGTCTTATCTTTAGTCTCTGGTACCACAGAGTACAATAGAACCATAGACACAGCCATGCAAACTGCGTACACGGCATAAGTACCTCCCACACCGCTATGTTCAAGCAACATTGGTGTGATCTTTAATGTTAAAGTGTATAAGAAGGTAAATACTATCCCAGAAATGCATGAACCAGTACCCTTATATTCCAAAGGAAATATTTCTCCAACAATGGCAAACGCAACGGGTATAATACCAAAATTAACCACAAAACTTTGTAACACAATAATCGAAGGAGTCAGCCACACTAAATTAATTCCAATGTTGTATGATTTGAGTAACATTAACAAACTAATTAACAACATTAAAACAACGGTAAGAATACCCGATGAAAACAAAACGGTCCGTCTTTTGAAACGTCTTATGACGAAACAAGAACTTGCAAGAGCAATAATAGTGAAACAATCAACTCCTAAGGAACAATACATCGCTACAGATTGGTCTCCAATCAATTCCACCATGATTTGAATAATGTAAACTACAAAGTAGTACTTGCCACACAAATCTAACACAAGCGTAAGAAGCGAGACGATCATTAAAGGTTTCAAGAAATCCTTCTTCAATAAGAACTTATAACGTGTTTCTGGTTTACGGGTCTTCATCCTCTCCATGTGCGTCGTTATTAAATGATGAAGCTCGTTAAGATTTGATCCACCATTCAGCCATATGAATGAATCTTTGCAGTCTTCAAATCGGCCTTTCATTGCCAGGTACGATGGGCTTTCTGGCCAAAAAAATGTCAAGATGATGGCAGCAGTAGGTAGCAAAATTGCAAATGTCGATATTTGTCTCCAATCCCAGAACAACGACATGGAATGGCAGGTTAGAGTACCGACAGCCACTGCCACTTTCTTGATTGTGTTGAAGTACCCTCTTCTTTTAGAGTCAACATATTCACAGATAAGCATGGCGTGGATGTAGATTCCACCAATAGAGAGGCCTTGGATGATTCTCGCGGTGAACAGGATTGGAATGCTATTGGCTAACGGGAAGATAACCCATCCAATAAGTAGTACTAGATTGCAGCTAATATTGACGACTTTTCTTCCTAACATTTGTAGGATGGGTGATAAGATGAAGAATCCGCACATGCCTGCGAACCCATTGCTGGCAGCTGGAAAATAAAAGACAAGAATGAATGGCAGTACTTGTGATTTACAGAATATTTTCTTACCTACTGTCTCGTTGCTATAGTGGTCGCAAACGCTGTTGCTGAGCATGAGGCCCCGGGTTCTATTCCAAGATCGTGTAAAGTGCTATTGGGTTTTGCCATAATTTTTCAGCAGAAGCCCGGAGTCTGGATTTATGCCCGGGTGATGGGAATAGGCTCGCCGACTATTACATTGGACTTAAACTTACTGACAAAATATTATTCAGCTGTAGGTAGGTTACCCCTGCTAAACTTTTATAGGAAAACAGGCGTGGTGTTATGTCATGTGTTTTCCTATGTAAAATGGATGGTAAATAATCCTAGCCACCACATATGGATATCTGCAATAACAGTGGGGAAATATTATGTGCAGTAGGCAGTTCGTCAGCGGTAACAAAACCAGCATTTAGCTGCACCCTAATAGCGTAACACCACTGACCTATATTACGAGTATACAAGTACGCTGGACATCATACTATCGATGACAAAACGAAGATTTACGCCATTTTGTTGATAATAGCAACGTGAGCGTCCGTGGAACTAATATTTTTAATAGTGAGTTTTACTAAATGCGCATACTCTAATGATAAAAATGTTCTAAATATGTCGTAGGTTAAAAAGGTTTGCAAAAACGTATCAATTTTAGTTCCTTAGACGCTCGAGCGGGGGCGCTTTGAATTGGCACAAAAAACAACTGTCATTTCGTATAATATGTTTAGGCCAGCGTATTTCTTCATTAGAGGCCAGTGCGTAACACACTTTCAAACACAATCTGAATCATTTTGAATTGATTTTGATTATTTTATGTTCGAAAAATTTGTCTGTTCAACAACGCAATGAATGTTTTTGAATTGTCAAAAGAAAGCCATTCAGAATTTTCTCGAGCATATTCATGTTATGTAACGTTCTTACGAATGGTACAATGCAGGCAAAAGCTCAGTACCGAGTCGACGTAATGCTCTCGGTGAGTGACCACTAAGTAACATTTCCTTCTACCTTGCGTTCATTGTTGAAATGTCGAATCTACAGGTACCGCTCGTGCCTTTGCTCGATATAAATCGTTGGATTTTAGATGAACGCTCACCTATCCAAGAAGCTTGGCTGGAAGTAGCTCGAATGTCGGTGCTATTGGAAGAAACCAGGGCAGGAGTGAGCACTGATGGAAATGATAGCATGATGCCCACGCTGACAGAGTAAAACAAACCCGTCGCTAGGATGAACATCTGGAAGAAAACGAAGAAGTGTTTATTAGGGGGATACGCTAAGTTACCCTGTGTAATTTGTTCATCATCATCGAAATCATTCGAGAGATCATTTGAGCTAAATTATGAAAGCGCCGGCCAAATAACAAAAAGTTAAGGTAAACGCAGGTATTAACGACCCCCCTAAGGCAATTTTAAAATCAACCATATTTTTTTAGTATACTGGTTCCTCTAAAGATTTATATTTTTATTTTATATGCTAGTGTTATGTATAAAAAATGTATTTACTGAATCAAATACATTTAAATAAATCATTATCTTGTAAAAAATAATTTAAAATGTGACTTAGTCGATTGTTGCAATTACCGACCCATAAAAACGGCTGTGAAGCTATTAACGATTTTTATGCAGCTATTCCCGATCGTGTATGAGAGGAGGCCTTATTCCAGCAATGGAATGTATATAAGCTAGTGATGATGATGATTACCGATCTTAAAAAAATAAAACAAAATAAAAATGCAAATACTTATTCGTATTTTTTTATTATCGTTATTTTTAATAAAACAAATTAGTAGGTACTTCTTAGTATGAACCTATGAACTAAATAATTATAAACTTTTAAATTAATCAACATAATACTTTTAATACACATATATATTTTAATTTAAGGATTTCAAACTCTAGGATATTTCCTTACTATGCTATTGAGATCATAATCATTTTTTGAAAATTATAATATTAGTGATCACAGTCATTGGTTCACCTCTTTTTAGAAATAAGTTGCAACTAATTAGTTACATATATGATTTGGTACAACTGGTGCTTACAAACGAAACATTTTAAAGTCAAATACATTCATCATTTATTTATATTCAGCATTTTTATATATATTTATTTATATACATATATCTATATATATATTATTTATATATATTCAGCATTTATTAATAGGTACCTATTATCTCATAAAAGTAGGTGAGAAACTAAATAATCTATATACGATCGGTAATAGCTTCTTATAGTTGCTATTGCCGACCCCCATGGGTCGGTAATAAAGTATGTAAGTATAAACATAAATTGTATTACCGACTCATAAAAAAATGGTTATTTTAATTTAATTGACCTTCGGACTATAAAATAGATTATAATTGATTAATGTCACAAAACATATGAACAGATGAACACTGTTTTAAACACAAAAACAATAATTTATTATTGTAACTATCTATATCGATCTTCGATAAATATCATAACTTTGGTTAAATTGACAACGCTAAAAAGTAAAAACTAGACAAAAAAGTTTAGTCGCTAATAGATTTTTATAAAGACTGATAGCTTAGATTGAAACTACTCCATAAAAATACTTGTGTTAGTGTGATATAATAACATAAAAGAAAAATAAAACGAAAAGTTACGTTGCTGCCATTGCCGACTTATGGGTCGTTGATAGCTGCCACGACTAAAACTGATGAAGCTAACACTATCCCATTTTAATTTAAAGTTTTATCGTTTCAAATTACTTTTTATTAATAAAATGTCGTAAGAAATCAAGAGTTGACACTTAAATGAATACATTTAGTAATATAAGATAAAGTATAGACGTCATTTGTTTGTATAAATGTCTTAGATAGAAAAGTCACGTACTTACTTGAAGGAACAAGGGAACAGTACGACAAGTTCTGCGTCCACGCTGCCCCGTAGTAACTGACGTATTTTATCTCTTTTTTGCACAGCTACTCACATTAACGTAAAAGTATACGATGCTCAAGGAATAAACGCGTGTGTAACTTGCCTACCTATAGCTAGAATAGTTCTGGAAACGTAAAGATTTCGAATTACTTTTATAGGTCGGTAATAACTGCAGATTTTCGATAGGTCGTTGATAGCTGCGTTTACCTTACATTTCGTTAGATTATGTAATTGAAAGAAAAAAGAAAGTAAAAATGCGTTTATTGGCATTACAGCAAAGTACACACATCAAAAATGTCTAGGGATCAAAAGTACCTATTATTATTTTAACTTTTTTGGATCGTTATTGATTTATTTTTAGTTATTTTAGTGAAATTAACTTAACGCATCACCACTCGTAGACAGGACCGGCACATCCAAAATACTGCTCGACGGAATCTTACCATGACCACCATGATGTTGGCTACGAGGCTCCACAGATCTTCAGGCTTGCTGATAAGTGGGTCTGCGTTCCCGAAGGCCACTGACAGTTCCACCTATAGCACCCCGCAATCGTAGGGCCCGTTTACAATGGGCTCGCGAACACAGAAATTGGGAGGAATGGCGTTATGTTTGCTTTTCCGATGAATCTCGTTTCGGTATGAGGGTACAAGATGTACCTACTCGAGTTTGGAGGATCATTAGTTTACGTAGTAACTATTTAGTAATCTGTACTTTAGTCGTCAAGAATGTTTGAGATTTTGAAAGGAAGTTCATTCATATGGAGAGGGACCAATAATGGTTTGGGCCGGTATTTGGATAGGTGGAAGAACCGATCTCATTCTGTCCCTCAAAGTGAAATAATCTTATCAATTCGTAGATTTAAGTGCAGTTTGTAGTCCAATAGGATACCCAAGTCACTAATCTGAGTCATTCTTAGAAGTAATTCATTGCATAATGAATAATTTATAAGTACTAAAAAGGTTTTTTTTGGTGAAATTCATATATTATATTTATATATTCATATTCATATAATATACACTTAGCTATACTTGATTTTAATTTATTAATATCACAATAGTCAGATATAATATAGATACCCTATGTAGCACGACAGTAGAAAATCAATTGTGTCTCATTAGTGGAGCTTGAGAGGTCATATCATGTTGTAGAAGGTAACAATCATAGATCGTTCCAATTTTCCTGTAAACTTTGAGGTCATCAGCATACAATAGAAAATTAGAAAATCACTATTATGAAAGCAGTCTCCGATGTCATTTATGTAAATTAAAAACAACAAAGGGCCAAGAACTGATCACTGAGAGACACCGGAGGTAGCAAGGAAGGTGACAGAATGGTACCCATTGCTCACTATAGTTTGATTGCCGATATATATATATATATAAGACTGAAACCAGCGCTCAAGTTGCCTCTAATGCCGTTGAATGCAATCTTGTTAAGTAATATTTTGTGATCAACTCTATCGATTGCTTCTTTGAAGTTTTTATAAACGGCGTTTGTTTGTGCTCTTACATCCATATTATTAAACAAGTGATTCGTAAATATCATTAAGTTAGTAGCAGTCGATTTATTGTTGACAAAGCCGTGTTGCTCAGGAATTAAGTGTTGTTGAAAAAGGGAAAAAAATTAGATGCACAAGTTTTTCAAATAGTTTAGTTTAAGCACAAAATAAAGAGATCGGTCTTTAATTCTCGACTTTTGTCTGGACCCACTTTTGTAGACAGGACCTAAATTTGCAATTTTCCAGACAGAAGGAAATATGCCATCCTGAATGCATTTATTGATTAACGTTACGAATAGTATCTGCAGACTATTTTAGATAAAAAAGGTGGTATTCCATCAGGTCCTTGGCCTTTAGTAATGCCTAACAGCTGTAACTGTTTGCGAACTAGAGGGAGGCTGTAATCTATGGAGAGAGGTGTGGCTAGCTTCAGATTGATCGTCTAAGACAAGTTGGTTCATAGACAGACTGAAAAAATTTTGAAAACAGGTTACAAATTTTATAAGCGTCACTAGATATATAATTTTTATTAAACATACGAGCTGGGACACCCGACTTGCCACGACGATTAGCTATGTATGTCAAAAAATGTTTAACGTTAAAAATGTACTTGATCCCTAGACACTTTTGATGTGTGTAATTACACCTTAAAGCTATAAAAACAGAAAACAAAGATTATAGTGCCAAAAGGGCCTCAGCTCAGCCTAATATCAGATGACTCAACAGCGGAATTGTCCGAAAGGGTTACCGCTGACCCGGAACATAAAGGGCTGAGGAAGGAACACGGGTGGGTTTTTAGTCAGTAAGAGTCTGACACTCCCTTCCGCTCTGGGTGGAGCAGCGGAAGGGGTCATTTGATGATTTCCCATCCTGAAAAAAAAAAGATGACAACACAAGGTGTAGGTGTAGAGATGTGTGTGATTCTCTTCAACGGAAGATCATTCCCTGTGCTATTATACAAGTTTGAAAAATACTGTTTTATAAGTAGTAATAGCTTTTTATGCCAAGTAAACATCGGTTATTATTTTTTACAAAGTGACTAGGTTATTCTTCACATACACATACGCTACAGTAGGTACAGACGCCAGCACATCAAGTTACTCGAATCTGTCAAATTTTCCCAATCAACATTGAACCTTATGCTTTAGCGATAAAGTTGAAAATCTGTTAAATAAATTTGACAGATTGTAGTAACTTGATGTGCTGGCGTCTGTACATTTAAGAATTTTCATTTAACAGTACTAGTATTAAATTATTTAAATAGGTAACTGGGTTTAGGCCTATTTAGTGGTTTATATTCACGCAAATACAGTGAAATGAAATAACACATATTTTAGTAGGTACATAAATGATGACTGTAAAGTTAAAAGAAGCTTAACGACGTCGAGAGTCACATAAACTCGCCGTCACGGTGTTTTTTGTACTGGATTCGAGACCGTACCTGCAGGCTAATAATATGTTAACATAATACCTGCATAACACGTTTTCTTATAGAATGCGAGTCCAAAATGAAATTCGCCTCAGTATCATTTGCCATATTGGGATTTGCATAACAAACATTAGGTACCTTCTGGATACGCACATATTAATGGTCAATGTTTCACGAAAGTAAGTTTAAAATGTTATTTTATCATAACTTAGTTATATCTTTAATAGCCCCCCACAACTCCTTTGCCACATGAGAACAATGTTATGCGTGCTTTACATTGCGTCTGCCGTAAACAGCGATTTCTCACACATAAAGTTAATTGTGGTTTCTTTGCAATGATGTATTGAATGCGTTGTTATCGGATAATATGTGATGATGGTCTTTTGAAATTTAATATTTCCATATACATACCTATGTATATAAAAAATAATACAAAGATGAAAAGGAACACTGCTCCGTACGATGTAACTGCTTGAGGCGAAAGCGTCAGGGTAGCCCGCGAAAACCAAATTTTCTTAAGTTTTTTCAATTTTTGTTTTTTTTATTGTTTTTTTTATTGCTTGTTTGTTTTTTTTTTCAATTAAAACCGTTCAAAATCTAATCGCAATCTCATCTCAGCGACAATCAATGTCAAATACTTGTCAAAACTGTATGGAAATTAAAGGAATTTTTGACAGATTGAACTGAGATCAGACTGTGGGTAAACGTTTCAGCAATGTATTGAATAAACAAGATGGTGACGGCACTCCCGATTTTGGCCACAAAATCATTACAAAGGCCACAAAAATTTACAAAAGAACCATCATTATCTGTTAAGCCTTTACCCAACTTTATTGGGGTCAGCTTCCAGTCTAACCGGATGCAGTTGAGTGCGAGTGTTTTACATGAAGCGACTGCCTATCTGACATCCACAACAGATACTGGGTAATACGATACCCCTTGGTAAGACTGATTGTCAGACTTTCGGCCTTCAGACGACCAGTTACGTCTATCAAAGATCTATGATTGACAGCCAGGACCAATGGCTTAACGTGCGAGGCACGGAGTGCGGCTTGGTATCTAAAGATGGTCACCCATCCAGGAACCGACCGCGGCAAGCATAGCTTAACCTTCGATTGACCGTGCGGCTGTTATTACTTAGCCACGGGCTCCTCTATGCCTAGTAAATATATTAGAAAAAAAAAACACGAACCTGCCTCCAAAAATATAGATCTCCACACATTTTAGAAGAGAGTTTTATGAAACTATTAAGCACAATTTAAAAAGAAGAAAAAATAAAAATGTTACTTAAGTAATAATTTTTTGAACAAATTTTTGCTTTTTATTACATTATCGTTTTTGTCTAAAATAATATTATGTATAAACGTTAAGGCCACAAGTGATTAAAACGAGTATGCAATTGGAACTGGTGTAAGTTAGTTCTTGTTTAGATTCTTATGCATTCAGGCCAGGGGTATCCAACCTTCTTTAAATGTGGGCCGCAGTTAATTTTTCTGATGTTTTGACGTAGAAAAAAGTTGAGAGCGTCGTGGGACATCCGCGAGGTAATTGCGTAATATTTTGACAGTTCATCAACATGCATTGCGTTCATTACGTGGTTGAGCGGACAAATTTTTCGAACATATGAAGCAATGGTTTAGCAATATCCTTCTACATGATTTAAATTGTGATCGATAGTGTGTTACGCAATAAGGATGCTGGATACCACATCCCAGCTACCCTTATTCAGTCGGTTGTTTTTGTTTTGTCAATAGGTAAGTCTGAGATCGCCAACCCATCTTGAGCTTTGAGCATGCGTGGTGATCTATGCTCGTGCCTTCTCTGTATAAGAAGAGGCCTTTGCCGTGCAGTGGGACAATAAAAGGCTGGTATTATTATATGTAGTTATGTAGTTAAAAAAAAACTGGCCAAGTGCAACCCCGACTCGCACATGAAGGGTTCCGTACCACAAGGCAAAATCGCCGAAAAAAACACGTTTGTTGTATGGAGCCCCTTAAATTTTTATTTGATATATTTGTTGTTATAGCGGCAACAGAAATACATCATCTGTGAAAACTTCAACTGTCTAGCTAGCAAATTCCAGTTGAGATCGGACCAAAGTTTTTGTATAGAAGTAAAAAAGTAGATGGTCTTTTAAAGTTGTTTGAAGAACGCATTAAGAAACCAAACATACGATACGCCTTATTAATGATGTTATCAATATGAAGATTGAAATGAAATTTCGAGTCCATTGCAACACCGATATTTCGAATATGGTCAACTCTTTGGAGAAAGCTACCATGTAGACCATAATCAAATTTTATAATCTTTTTGTTTTTTGTGAAAGTGATTCCGTTGCATTTTGGCAAACTAAACTGAAGTTTGTTATGTGAACAATATCGAGAAAGTCTATCAAAGTCCTCCTGCAAGAGTAGGCAATCTTGTGTGTTTTTGCAGGACTTGTAAATTTTGATGTCATCGGCATTCATTAAATAACGGGAATGAATGAAACATTTCTTAATGTCATTGATAAACAAAATAAAGACTACGAATAATAACTATACACAAAATAGATACCCTAGTTTGGTTTAGAACGTTTAACATTAGATAACGGTTCGTTTATAGATATTTCTAGAAACATAACTACAATAAAAATTATTTTTTAAAGTTGTGAAAACATAAAATTTTTTATACTCTGCATGATCTTATCGGAAAAAAGCCTGGTTAAAAATGAAATGTTGTCATTTGCGCCTGTGAATTACAGAGGAAGAACCAACATGCTAAACTATAACAGTAGGTATAGCAATATACATCTTTCTCTTTTATCACATTTTCTGTAACCCTTATTTAACACAACATTAGAAAAATATGTGAGGTCAGATGGTGCATCGTTAACACATTACTGCACTACTTGTAAACAAGAGTAACTGGATTGATATTATAAAGGTTGTTTATTTTTAATTAACTACGAGATAACGATCCCACACATATTGGGAATTATTAACACTTGCTCATATACAGTATGTTAACTAACAGAGGGCGTTCCCGTTAACCCGCAATAGTATAGCATCCATACATGCTAAAAAAAATATTACCATTCGAAAATAAAATGTTTTTATTTTTTTTTATATTAAAATATTCACTAAATATCGTAAATTGATACGTTAAAGAAACACTCTGTACACGCGTACTTGAAGGACAGCATATGTCGGAATTTATTAAATTAAATAAATTAGAATTAATTAAATAAATAGAGTATCAATTTACGATTTTTAGTGAATATTTTAATATAAAAAAAATAAAAACATTTTATTTTCGAATGCTAATATTTTTTTTAGCATGTATGGATGCTATACTATTGCGGGTTAACGGGAACGCCCTCTGTTAGTTAACATACTGTATGTTCCAATGCAATTTTATCAAATAAGTTACACAGTCAATCTGCCGAGTTGCCTGTTCATAACGGATAGGATGGCCGTCACTGTCTATCACTTCTTGAAGTCAGTACTTGAACGCGTAGTTTTGAAGGGTGCCACTGAGCCAATGATGGCCAACCCAGATGAGCCACCCCAGAGATGGGTGCGGCGGCGGGGGAGGGAGCTGCTCAAGGCTCACGTGACACACGCGGGCCCGAGCGTGCTCGGGCGATAATCTTTAAGTATTGGGGGGTATCTCTGAAGCTGACTGTACACTACTCAACAAAGTCTAGGGAAGAAGCTGACTATTATATCAACTTATTTATTAAAACTCTTTAGAAGAAATATTATTGTAAATGTTGTTTCAACCTGCATTCAAAAAATTTCGAAATAAAAAAAAAATATCCTAAAAACAAAAGCATTTTGGAGTAAGGAGGAAAAACCTCACTTGGTCGCAGCGTACGGCGTTTTGAAACGTAATAACTTAAGAGATTACTATCCATAATCGTTTTTTTTTCTTGTGAAAATCATTTTCGCTGCTTTCATGTAACTCTTGCGATTCTGGAGCGTTATGTCATGTCAACATTGAATGCGGGATGAGATGCTGAAGGCTGTGGGTAAGCTGGAAGCAGGGTGCAGTCAACGTGAAACTGCGGACTCTATCCATCATCAAGCGGGCCGCATGCTAGTTTGCCACATTAGTGGTATAAAAAAAAACAAGTGAATTTTTATGACACTATAGTAACTCTAGAGATAAACTGCTGTTCTAGGTAACATTCATTGATACAAATAATATTTCATGAACTAATAATAACAGTAATTTGCCATGGTGTGCGTTGCGTACCTCATTAGACGCACACGTGCGCATCCGCTGCCGCGCGCCGCCGTCGAATTTATCTAAAACTGAGCACTTCGATTTTGTAATAGCGCTCTTAAAAATTTGCTAGGATTTTTTTTTATTGAATGATCAAATCTGAGCATTAGTTTTTTTTAACAACCAAAAACTGTTTTTTTTTTGTTTTTGGTACCATTTTTGATTTTCATAATAAATTTTTATTTTTTAATTAACAACCCTTTTATTTAATCAAACAATTAAAAATTGTATTAAATTACGCTTCTTTTGATATAAAATATGTTACTAAAAATTGTTAAAATAAAAATAATTACTATGAATACCCTTGTTTCCTAGACTTTGTTGAGCACCTTGTGTAAATGTATTTCTTTATTCATTATTATTAATTTATTATACTACGATCGTAGCAAAGTCAAGCTTGCTACGAGGTCTGAAAACAATTCTAATGTCGAAAAACTCATTCGTAGAATTTTGTCTGTTTGTGTGTGTGTAATGTATGTGGAAGCACCACGCTAATACTGTTGGATAGATTTTGATCAAATTTCACATAGTTATGTCACTGTATATTTTTGATCATCGTTAGTTTATAATATATCTCGCGAGATTATAAACTATCGAAAAATTGTGAACTGCAACAAACCATTTACGATTTAACGCATTAAAATAAATATCGCTTTTAAATAAATATGATTGGACCCATCGTAAAAGATCGCCACGTATGCAGTCTGTATCACTTGTTGAGCTGGATGACAATCATGATCGACTCGATCAAAAGCTTTTTCATAATCCGTGTATGTGCCATCTATATTTTCAAGGAGAAACTAGCCATATTTGATACAGTCGAGTGTTTTTAAGAAACCGTGCTGTTTGTAAGAAATGCCTCTGACAATGTATGGATAGGTAAGCAGTGTAGCTTTTCAAATACTTAATTTTGCTTATTGTATTGAGTATCAAAATTCTTCTATAAGTAGGTAGTTATTGGAACAATAAATGCTTTCTTCCATTCTTTTGGGAAAGTGCCTTCTTTTAAAGAGGGATTATTAATGTAGGCCTGTAATAGGAATATAATAATATGAATATAGACTATGGTATGGAAATATGAGATTACAGTCAAAAATAGAATCTTAAGGCGAAAGCGCCAGGGTAGCCCGCGAAATTCGTTTTTTTTAGGTTTTTTGCAATTTGCTGGTCAGTATTAAGTTGTATGTTGATTAATATATGAATCGCGGCCGTAACAAACATGTATTTACAGAATTATAATCATTAAAGTCATCAACACAACTCTCTAAGACCACGTAAGTCCAAAGAATAACTGTTTCATGAAATTATCATTCTTTGGACTTACGTGGTCTTAGAGAGTTGTGTTGATGACTTTAATGATTATAATTCTGTAAACACATATTTGTTACGGCCGCGATTCATATTTTGATCGACGTACAACTTAATACTAACCAGTAAATTGCAAAAAACGTAAGAAAATTTGAATTTCGCGGGCTACCTTAGCGCTTCCCCCCTAAGGTAATGTAGTGCGTTGCCTGATCTAGGTTTATTTAAACCTGTATTTCAAGCCATCTCCCTACGAAAGTATTTGTGAAATAGGACAGTCAGCGAATTAAATTAACCTATATTTTCAGTATCTAAGCAGATACAATATTTTGCGCAACCTTATTATAAACTAGGTTTATGTGATGTATTTATATCTATAATTAAAATTATTAGGCTACAATATTATGACACATACAAAACTGGTTATAATCATTATTCATTAATTGTTTTTAGACTTAATTTCTTAGTGTCTAGTTAATTTTCCTCAAAGATGATATCACCAGTATCTTTGCATAGGTCACAAAAAGAATATAAAATCAATCAATGTCAAAATTCTGATAATGTTAAGAATACATTTAATAAGCCAAAAATAAATACGTACTTATAGTCTTTTTTTACTGTTTTAATTTTATTACGTTTGTAACCGTGGAGAAGTCGTTGAATGCTTTAAGCGTCGAAAAGGGTTCTGTTCTGTTCTGGGTTGCGACGGAATGCCTCCAGCATTTTGGAAGAATTGCGCAGTTTTTAGCATCTCCAACTAGTTTTTTAATTCAAAAGTGTCTGTACAAGGCTTAATTGAAAGAAATGCTTTGAGTTTGAGTACCACGGGGTATCATATTACCCAGTAACTGGGTTGTGAAGGTCAGATAGGCAGTCGTTCTATATAAAATACTGGTATCCAGCTGCATCCGGTTAAACTGGAAACCGACCCCTACATGGTTGGGAAAAGGCTATGCAAATGATGATGATGATAGAGTAATGGTTGAGCAATAGCTAATCCATTGCTTTATGTTGTTCGGAAAATGTGTCTGTTAACAACGTAAATAACGCAATGAACGTTGTTGAACTGTCAAAATGAAAGCCATTGCTACTGTTAGTGTGTTACGCAATTAACCTGCAATTCTTACCTCTATTTTACAAGATGATTGTAATAAAAATCTTAAGAATGTATCATCTAAAATGGCATTTTATTTAGGCAGTCATTCAGATGTTGCTAAGTGTTAGTCAAAACAGACAATAATATCTATAACAAAGCATTAGTTTCAACTTTACAATTTGCTGTTTTAACACCTTTGATCTCGTCCTCTATCTGCTGCAGTGTCTTATCTTTAGTCTCTGGTACAACAGCGTACAATAGACCCATAGACACTGCCATGCAAACTCCGAACACGGCATAAGTACCTCCTACACCAATATATTCAAGCAACATTGGTGTGACCTTTAATGTTAAAGTGTATAAGAAGGTAAATACTATGCCAGAAATGCATGAGCCGGTACCCTTATATTCCAAAGGAAATATTTCTCCAACAATGGCAAACGCAACGGGTATAATACCAAAATTAACCACAAAACTTTGTAAAACAATAATCGAAGGAGTCAGCCACACTAAATTAATTCCAATGTTGTATGATTTGAGTAACATTAACAAACTAATTAACAACATTAAAATAACGGTAAGGATACCTGATGAAAACAAAAAGGTCCGTCTTTTGAAACGTCTTATGACGAAACAAGAACTTGCAAGAGCAATAATAGTGAAACAATCAACTCCTAAGGAACAATACATCGCTAAAGATTGGTCTCCAATCAATTCCACCATGATCTGAATAATGTAAACTACAAAGTAGTACCTGCCACACAAATCTAATACAAGCGTAAGAAGGGAGACAATCACTAAGGGTTTCAAGAAATCTTTCTTCAATAAGAACTTATATTGTGTTTCTGGTTTACGGATCTTCATCCTCTCCATGTGCGTCGTTATTAAATGATGAAGCTCATTAAGATTTGATCCACCATTCAGCCATATGAATGAATCTTTGCAATCTTCAAATCGGCCTTTCATTGCCAGGTACGACGGGCTTTCTGGCCAAAAAAATGTCAAGATGATGGCAGCAGTAGGTAGCAAAATTGCAAATGTCGATATTTGTCTCCAATCCCAGAACAACGACATGGAATGGCAGATTAGAGTACCGACAGCCATAGCCACTTTCTTGATTGTCAAGAAGTACCCTCTTCTTTTAGAGTCAACATATTCACAGATAAGCATGGCGTGGATGTAGATTCCACCAATAGAGAGGCCTTGGATGATTCTCGCGGTGAACAGGACTGGAATGCTATTGGCTAACGGGAACATAAACCATCCAATAAGTAGTACTAGATTGCAGCTGATATTGACGACTTTTCTTCCTAACATTTGTAGGATGGGTGATAAGATGAAGAATCCGCACATGCCTGCGAACCCATTGCTGGCAGCTGGAAAATAAAAGACAAGAATGAATGGCAGTACTTGTGATTTACAAAGAGTAAGTGGTCGCAAACGCTGTTGCTGAGCATGAGGCCCCGGGCTCGATTCCAAGATCGTGTAAAATGCTCTTGGGTTTTGCCATAATTTTTCAGCAGAAGCCCGGAGTCTGGATTTATGCCCGGGACATGGGAATAGGCTCGCCGCCTGTTACCAGTACATTGGACTTAAACTTACTGACGAAATATTATTCAGCTATAGGTAGGTTACCCCTGCTAAACTTTTAGAGGAAAACAGGCGTAGTGTTATGTCATGTGTTTTCCCATGTAAAATGGATGGTAAATATCCATTTTACATTAATTTTACATTATCCATATGTGGTGGCCAGAGCCACCACATATGGATATGGATATGGATATGGATATATGGATATCTGCAATAACAGTGGGGAAATATTATGTGCAGTAGGCAGTTCGTCAGCGGTAACAAAACCAGCATTTAGCTGCACCCTAATTGCGTAACACCGCTGACCTATATTATACAAGTACGCTGGACTACTATGGATGACAAAACGAAGACATTTGATTTTCGCCACACTTTCAACACAATCTGAATAATTTTGAATTAATTTAAATTTTTTTATGTTCGAAAAATTTGTCTGTTCAACAATGCAATGAATGTTTTTGAATAGTCAAAAGAAAGCCATTGTTACTGTTATTGAGAGTAAACACTAGGGCATTTTCCCGAGCATATCCATGTCATGTAACGTTCTTACGAATGGTTACAATACAGGCAAAAGCTCAGTTTTCAAAAGCATTTTCATATTTTTCATGTAATGTAACGTTTCTGCGAATGCTCGGCGCTCCGTTCGACATAATGCTTTCGGTGAGTGACCATTTAAGTAACATTTTCTTCTACCTTGCGTTATTTGTTGAAATGTCGGATCTACAGGTACCGCTCATGCCTTTGCTCGATATAAATCGTTGGTTTTTAAAATCAGAGGGGATTTTGAACGTTTTTAATTACGGGAATTGGCCTCCTGCCGGTCGATTCTGTAAAAATCTCACCGTGAAAACTTAGGTGAAGTGAGTTTGTTTTTACTAGCAATTGACACTATTGACAACTCACTCCACGCTCACTTCACCTAAGTGTTCACGGTGAGATGGTTACAGAATCGCACCGCTGGTTGTAACAAAACATCGAGCGTCGTGTTCGAAGTGCGGTTCGATAAAATTTATAAACGGCGAATGCTCGATATTCTGTTTCAAGTATAGGCTCCAGTCTATACTCACCTTTAGTGTGTTACGCAATTACCCCGGCCTTTTATTCTATTGAAACTCTACTACGCTAGGCCAGCGGGGTAATTGCGTAACACACTAAAGGTGAGTATAGATTAGAGCCCATACCTGTAACAGAATATCGAGCAATGGCGATTAGTAGCAATGGCTTTCATTTTGACAGTTCAACAACATTCATTGCGTTATCTACGTTGTTAAACAGACAATTTTTTCGAACTTAAGAAGCAATGTATTAGCAATATCCTTCAAAATGATTCAGATTGTGATTGTTAGTTTGTTACGCAATTAGGGTGCAGCTCATGATTAAAGTTTTTCTATCGACGAGCAGCCTACTGTAGCAGATATGTTCCAAATCTAGGATAATAAATAACGCTCACCTATCCAAGAAGCTTGGCTGGAAGTAGCTCGAATGTCGGTGCTATTGGAAGAAACCAGGGCAGGAGTGAGCACCGATGGAAATGATAGCATGATGCCCACGCTGACAGAGTAAAACAAACCCGTCGCTAGGATGAACACCTGGAAGAAAACGAAGAAGTGTTTATTAGGAGGATACGCTAAAGTACACCGTGAAATTTGTTCGTTATCATCGAAATCATTCGGGAGATCATTCGTTTTGAGCTAAATTATGAAAGTGCCGGCCAAATAAAAAAAAGTTACATTTCGTTAGATTGTGTAATTGAAAGAAAAAAGAAAGAAAAAATGCATGTACTGGCATTACAGCAAAGTACACACATCAAAAGTGTCTTGGGATCAAGAGTACGTTTTAGAGTATTACCGCAATTGACTTTTAACTTTTTGGGTCGTTGTTGATTCCATTTAGTTAATTTAGTGAAATTAACTTCATAACTATAAATAATTTACTTTAAATTTTGATTAAAAATAGAAAATCTTCTGTCAATCAGGATTCCTATACAAGTGTGTACTTAATAGCGTTTTTACAAAACCATTACAATGACTGCATCGGAGCTGAAAAAAATTGCATCGATATCGAGCGACGACATCATTTGACACGAGAAGTGATGATGAGAGCCGTCGGAATGTTGCAAGCTGGTTCCAGGCAACGTACTGTTGCTGTCGCCCTTAGCCTCTGGATACGCTATCGTATCACGGGCAGCGTGGCCGAGTGACATGGAGGACGATCTCACAGCACCACGTCTCGCGGCCCACCCGGCCTTATATAAACATCTAGAATGTTCGAGTACATACCGGCCCCGACTAACCCGATGTCGATAGTTCTCGGAATTTCTAGGACCTTGACCCTACTAGTTCTACTACCCGATACTAGATCGCGCTAGTGGTAACTAATGTCACCATGTACCAGGCATCAATTGTGGCGCGCAACATTATCGTAGCAAAAAGCGTGTAAACGCGTGCCTCCCGTCGAATAACTGTTCTGGGCACTAGATAAAATATATTATTAACTAGGTCTGAGCAGTCAATCTTGTTGTGCAACAGATCATGAAGCGTCATGGTTTGAAGCAACAGACCCTTGATTCCAATGTTAAAAGGTTAAACTTTTGTAGGGAGTGAGTGTATAAAATACGTTCCATATGACATCTAAACTGCATTGATCTTAAGAATTTAGGCTGAACTTTTTCTATCAAGATTGTATTTAGCATAGTATGGATCCCAATATCATGCAGGTGTACTTAATTTGTAGTCGAATCAAAGAATTAAAGAAATGCAGGAAAGTGGCTGGTCGCTTAAAATCTATGACCTTAGCTATAACCTTTTCAATTCGTAGATTTAGGTGCAGTTTGCAGTCCAATAGGATACCCAAGTCGCTAAGCTGAGTCTCTGTTGGAAGTAATTCATTGCATAAAGAATAATTTAAATTAACAGGGTTTTTTTTTTGTGAAATTTATATACCGACACTTAGCTATACTTAATTTTAATTTATTTATATCACAATAGTCAATAGCTCCGAGCGTACCCTATGTGCGATACAGTACAAAATCAATTGTGTCTCATTAGCGGAGCTTGAGAGGTCATATCATGTTGTAAAAGATAACAATCATCGATCGTTACAATTTTCCTGTAAACTTTGAGGTCATCAGCATACAATAGAAAATCACTATTATGAAAGCAATCTCCGATGTCATTTGTGTAAATTAAAAACAACAAAGGGCCAAGAACTGATCACTGAGGGACACCGGAGGTAGCAAGGAAGGTGACAGAATGGTACCCATTACTCACTACAGTTTGATTGTCGATATATATATATAAGACTAAACCAGCGCTCAAGTTGCCTCTAATGCCGTTGAATGCAATCTTGTTAAGTAATATTCTGTGATCAACTGTAACGATTGCTTTTTTGAAGTCTTTATAAACGGCGTCTGTTTGTGCTCTTAGATCCATATTATTAAACAAGCGATTCGTAAATACCATTAAGTTACTAAGTACTTTTGTAGACAGGACCTAAATTTGTAATTTTCCAGACAGAAGGAAATATGCCATCCTGAATTCATTTATTGATTAACGTTACGAATTGTATCTGCAGACTATTTTACATAAAAAGGTGGTATTCCATCAGGTCCTTGGCCTTTAGTAATGTCTAACAGCTGTAACTGTTTGCGAACTCTATAAAGGCGGAAATCTATGGAGAGCGTAACAATTTCATTTGCAGCTGTTTTTATACTTTCTGGAGTTGCTTTCATATCGCTATCGCTATTTCCATTTTTTTAATCTTTTCTTGCAAAATATGAAGTATCAAAGTTTTACAATGGTACAAAATGCGTGCCATTGTTTTTTTTTTTTCCCAAGTCAGTTTTATTCAGCCGATTTTTATTTTCAGCCAGTATCTTTTTGACCTAATATACATTTTATATTAAACTTAATAGGAGACATTAAATCTCTGTGGTTAAATAAAAAACAGTGCATTAATGAAAAACTGTGCTGCAACGATGAGATTTCATACAATAATTCTGCACTGTATTGGTTCTAAGCAAAAAATACGTCCTTTGTGATCGGTTTTGTAGTGATTAATGTTAACATTACTACGTAGTTGAAAGAATAATATAAAGAAGCTTATCGACGTCAAGAGTCACATAAACTCGTGGTTTTGTACTGGTTTCGAGACCGTACCTGATGGCTTATTGTATAACACGTTTTTTTATAGAATGCGAGTCCAAAATGTTGGAAATTCGCCTCAGTATCGTTTGCCATATTGGGATTTGCATAACAAACAGGTACCTTCTGGATACGCACATATTAATGGTCAATATTTCACGAAAGCAAGTTTAAAATGTCATTTTATTATAACTTAGTTGTATCTATACTAGCCCCACAACTCCTTTGCCACTGACCCATGAGAACAATGTTTTGTGTGCTTTTCATTGCGTTTGCCCTAAACAGCGATTTCTCACACATAAAGTTAATTGTCGTTTCCCTGCAATGATGTACTGAATGCGTAGTTATCGGATATGTGATGATGGTCTTTTGAAATTAAATATTTAATATTTTTTAAATATAAAAAATAATACGAAGATGAAAAGAAACACTCCTCCGTACGCTGTAACTACTGGAGGCGATAGTGTCAGGGTAGCCCGCGATAACCAAATCTTAATTTTTTTTCAATTTTTTTATTTAGAATTTTTTTATTGTGTTTTTTATTGATTGCTTTTTTTCATTTATAAACGTTTGAAATCTAATCGCATTCTCATCTCAGCGACAATCCATGTCAAATACTTGTCAAAACTGTATGGAAATTAAAGGTATTTTTGACAGATTGAGACAGATCAGACTGTGTACGTTCTTAAAATTACGAGAATTGTCCTTTTGTTGGTAAACGTTTCAGCAATGTATTGAATAAACAAGATGCCACAGACTCCTCTATTCCTAGTAAATATATTAGAAAAAAAAAAAATAAAAAACATACTAACCTGCCTCCAAAAATATAAATCTCCACACATTTTAGAAGAGAGTTTTATGAAACTATTCAGCACAATTTAAAAAGAGGAAAAAATAAAAAGTTACTTAATTATTTTTTTTAACAAATTTTTGCTTTTTATTACATTATCGTTTTTGTCTAAAATAACATAAATATAAAAATAATATTATGTATAAATGTTAAGGCCACAAGTGATTAGAACGAGTATGCAATTGGAACTGGTGTAAGTTAGTTCTTGTTTAGATTCTTAAGCATTCAGACCAGGGGTGTCCAACCTTCTTTAAATGTGGGCCGCAGTAAATTTTTCTGATGTTTTAACGTAGATAAAAGTTGAGAGCATCGTGGGATACCCGCGAGGTAATTGCGTGCGTTGCGTTTGCGTTGCTTTGCGTTGCGTACTAATAGTAGCAATGGCTTTCATTTTGACAGCCCAACAACCAACATTCATTGCGTTCTTTACGTGGTTGAGCGGACAAATTTTTCGAACATATGAAGCAATGAATTAGCAGTATCCTTCTACATGATTTAAATTGTGATTGATAGTGTGTTACGCAATAAGGATGCTGGATCCCACATCCCAGCTACCCTTATTTAGTCGTGTAATACTGTGGAAGTAACTAAAATAGACCAAACAGCATAAGCGGCCGAGCTTAGCCGCCCCGCAATAGATGTTATATGAGGTCCCCATTGTAATTTCTCGTCTAGCGTGATTCCTAGGAAAACTGTCTGATTAATAAATTCTAGTTTTTGGCCATTCAATATGAGTTCACTTTCGCTACTTCTAACATTCGGTAATGTAAATGCATTTGTTTTTTTTTTTTCATTAAGTACTTAATTATTTACCGTAAACCAATCTTGGACCTGAAGAATAGAGTTATTCACGATGTCAAGATTTTGTGACCGTCGGTCTATTTTAAAGATGATTGATTTTGAAGATGTGTCACCTGCAAATATCTTCGGTTGATTTTGAAGTAATTGGGGTAAATCATTAATGTAAGCTAAAAAGAGGAATGGACCCAATATCGAACCCTGAGGAACGCCCATTGTCATTTCAGACCCCAATGAGTTTACGCCGTTTACTTGAACTTTCACCTTTCTATCTTTCAGGTATGATCTTAGCAAATCAAGTGCTATTTTTCTAATTCCATAGTGCTCCAGTTTCATCAGAAGTGTCTCATGGTTTACACAATCGAACGCCTTAGAGAGGTCGCAAAAGATTCCAATGGCATCTTGTGCTTCTTCCCAGGCGTTAAAAATGTTCTTTATTAAGGTAACACCGGCGTCAGTAGTGCAACGCCCTTTGGTGAAACCGTACTGGTGTGGTGATCTATGCTCGTGCCTTCTCTGTGTAAGAAGAGGCCTTTGCCCTGCAGTGGGACAATAAAAGGCTGGTATTATTATATTGTAGTTATGTAGTTAAAAAAAAAAACTGGCCAAGTGCGAGTCGGACTCGTACACGAAGGGTTCCGTACCACCGTTATTTGTATGGGTGCCCCCTTAGATATTTATTTTAAATATTTGTTGTTATAGTGGCAACAGAAATACATCATCTGTGAAAATTTCAACTGTCTAGCTATCACGGTTCATGAGATACAGCATGGTGACAGACAGACAGTCAGACGAACAATGGAGTCTTAGTAATAGGGTCCCGTTTTTACCCTTTGGGTACGGAACCCTAAAAACAGTGGCACTCTGGGAGTGCCGACAGAAGTGAAAACAAAACACAAACAGAATACTTTGCTATCACTCATTGACATATTGGATAATTATTGTACATTAAAACCGAGTACATCCCGAGGATAGCCGAACACATCCGAAGCGGGTATTTTTTTTATAAACAAAATACGTGGGGTGTCGCTTACGGTAACAGTGACGCGAGTTGAATGATTTTTTCCCATCTCAAAATATGCCCCAGCGCCTAAAGAAGTTTTCACTTAAAAAAAAATATACTTGTGTTTAAGTTTAACAGCCCTATAATAGTTAAGTACAGCTGTATTAAATAACCTACTTTTGATGTAAATTGTAAATCCAGTTAATTTTTAAACGTGTATTTGGCAAGTAATATTTTAATCACTCGCCTGCTTACTATTCACTACAGGCCGTTTTAAGGTCAGCTAGGTACAGACGCCAGCACATCAAGCTACTACAATCTGTCAAATTTCTTTAATAAATTTTAACTTTATCGCTAAAGCATAAGGTTCAAAGTTGATTGGGATAATTTGACAGTTTCGGATAGCTTGATGTGCTGGCGTCTGTACAAAAAGTAGGTACCCTAATGGAAATCGTGCCTTTATGAGAAGATGACGACGTTCTTGACATAATCTTTAGGCGCGTTATGGCGCCCTGTTTACATAAATGAAACTCGATCCAGCAGTGCGATTCTGTAACCATCTCACCGTGAAAACTTAGGTGAAGTGAGCGTGGAGTGAGCTGTCAATAGTGTCAATTCCTAGCAAAAACAAACTCAATTCACCAAAATTTTCACGGTGAGATTTTTACAGAATCGACCGGCTGTTGGTCTTGTTACAGATGTGTTTTTGTTTCACAGCACGGTATACAAGCGACAGCGGAAGGAATACACGTTTATTCAAACAAGAGATATAACAATCGTGTTAATGAATCACATGGAGTGGAATAATAATCTAAGGATTCACAATATTTTACATCACCCTTCAATTCAAATCCTAAGTCCTTGTGGCTAAGTTACTGATTATGAAGCTACGGATTGTTGTGATTTTTGTGTAAGGTTTGTTCTTTTAAATTGTCAATAAATTCAAATTCAATTCAATACTAGTTAATTCCTGTGTCATAGACATAATCTCTAGATCACCGAGTGTTGTCTTTATATGTAATAGTGGGAACCATAGACAATTAGTTTGGTTCGCCACATATCTATATGTTGCACACGGAATGCAAAGCCGCTGTTTTATATAACCCCTATGGCTGTTTTGCAAAACAGCTCCGTTATGTAAAACAGCAGAATGACGTTTAGCAATTTTCAATAATTACTGAACTTTGTCATGTCGAATTGTATACGTCATCGTCAGATTGTAGATTTAAAATTCTAAATTTTGTCGCTCGTGGCTCTGTGTCGTCCGAAACAGAAATAAATTAAACGAGTATTAAGAGTGAAAGTGACCTTAACTCAAGTCAAAACAGTGATTTTTAAGGGCCATTTTTAACCCCCGTCAAAAACAGAGTCTCTGTGTGTCTCTGTGAGTCTCTGTGTCTGTGTTTTTGTGTGTCTCTTTGCGCCATTGTAGCTTCCGAACGGCTGAAACGATATTTTTTTTTTGTTTAATGGGTGACTTGATTACATTGTTCTTAGAGCAGCTATGATTCAAGAAAATCGGGTCAGCCGTTTAAGATTATCAGCTCTTTTCTAGTTGATGGATTGATGTGAGCATCTTCCACAGGTCTGATTCCGAGTCGAAATTTATCATTTCGTTACTTCAATGATAGTAGAAGAACATAGTAACCTTGAGCTGCTTCTGCAGCTTCACCTGGAATTTGCAGGATAGGGTATTAGGGCGGTTCTTTTCAAATCGCTGTGTGAAAAAAGTTATAGTATAGACGTAGATATGTTACAGTCAAAACTCTTAACCAGTCAAAAGTACTATTGACTAGCAAAATCAGTCAAAAGTACTTTTGACTGAATAGGTTGGTCAAAAGTGGTTTTGACTAAAAATTATTGGTTATTAGTACTTTTGACTGCAAATTTGCGGTTAAAAGTACTTTTGACTGACGCTCTTCGTCAAAAGTAGTTTTAACTGCAATAAAGCATCAGTCAAAAGCACTATTAACTCGTTAGATGTGAATAAAAAAGAGGTTCACCCTTGTTTGGTATAACAACTTTTGATGTAATGTTACTAATTCGAAAAAAGTTTAGGAAAATAATCAATTTGTATAATATCGATTAACATAATTTTCATTTCATCGAATATTTATTTGCGATAACAATATTTGCGCTGTTGATCAAAAGGTATAATGTCCATTTGATGTAATGTTCCCACCCCGAGGTTCGGTTTTGTTAGGTTACTTTAAACCCTTTTCACAGAAATAGGAGCCCCGCGAAGCGGGGCTCCGTCGACATTGGATGCAAGAGCGAGTGAATGAGAATACAAATACCTTTAGGTACCTCATATCATATTAAACAGGCAAATTAGTGCATTTGAAAATTCGGTCAAATGACATTATTTCAAACAAATAAGTAAATATGCTTGTTGGGTTTATTTCTTACTGGCTTGATTTTGAAACGAACCATCTTTCCCGCCTCAACGCGCTCGACCAATCAGACGCGCGGAAATCTACCGCGCTCCGAACGAATGAGCGACAGCGCCCACCTTCAGAGACATCTTGAAACAAACGCGTGCGCGGCTCCGTAAAATATTGGAAAAACTTTAAAATTACTAATTATAAACAGTGAAAACTGACTAATGCTCTTGTGCTGAGTGCTGTGAACCTCTGCCAATGGAATCCTAGTCCCGGGACAGCGCAAAGCGGTGAAAAGACGTTGGTAAGTTTCTTCCGTATCAAGCCAGCCTTTTGTTCCTAGATTCCGCTTAAAAGCTATCGAACCACACATTTTGGTCATTCGAGCCAGGATTATCCAGTTACGAAATCAATACTGCTAAATGTCTATTCATTTACACGTATTTATTGGTATAATTCTTACAAACTTTGTCGATTCGTCCATTGCCGGTAGATAGGTACCTACACTACACGTTCCGTAATTTTACACAATAATTCGCTTATATCTCCGTAAATATACATTGTACAAGCTCCAAACCTATTTGAAACTCATTTTTACATATTCTGTTACCTAATCCAACGTTTATTTCAATTCATAACTCCATATTTCGAATCTTGAATTTCAAATTATTTCTTACGTAAAATTATCGAAACCGCGCAGCCGCCATTGTTTATTTGCCGTGTGCTTTGTAATAATTTTGTAGTAAAATGCCTAAAACTGATATAATGGCTGAGGAGGAGTTCGATACGTTGGTACAACCACATATTGCTACAAAAGAAATGTGTTTTATGAGATTGCAAGCCTTGTATCAGATTGCCAAGAATGTTAGTGACAAACCAGAGTTGTTAGGAGAATTTAACGCTCGTTTTAGTGAATTGCTCAGTTGGCGGGAAAAGTTCGAAAAATCCATACAAAATATCACTATTCTAAAACGGAAATATTTTCAGGACTACGTTCCGTCATATAAAGAAATTGAAAGTTTTGACGAAATTTATTATTTCATTGTCCGAGTTTCGAGTGGTGTGAACATAGATATGAAACAAGATCGATCTGAACAGAAATCGGAGGGCAGCTGTGTAAAGCCTAGGTTACCTAAATTGGAACTGTTTCCTTTTGACAGTAAACTCGAAAACTGGCCCACCTTTCGCGATACGTTTTCTAGTCTGATTCACACTAACAAACAAATAGCGGACATTGAAAAGTTTTATTATCTTCTATCGGCAGTAAGCGGGTCTGCTATAACGATTGTAAAGTCTATGCCGGTTACATCGTCTAACTACCAGATAGTTTGGGATGCGTTGGTGAAACGTTATGAGAATAAACGCGCATTAGCGACTACCTACCTCGACAAGTTATTTAACTTCAGTCCTTTAGTGAATGAGTCAGTCTCCGGACTTAATGAATTCTTACAGACATTTCAAGAAAACATTAAAGCGCTTCACCTGCTTGAAATCAAGGATTTGTCGGGATTTCTGTTGTTTTATGTCGCTTTGCGTAACCTGGATCCCATAACTAGGCGTGAGTTAGAACGAGTTTTGGGGCAAGATGAGCTACTACCTACTTATAACAAATTGATAACCTTTATCGAAAAACATGTGCGCGTTCTCGAGATGTCCGAGTGTACTACAAATTCCAATGCCGTAAAAAGTGTAGCGTCCACTCGAGGTCAATCAAAGGTCAACCATCCTTCTGGTTCAAAATCAAATAATTTCAATTCACAAAGGCCTACTTTGTCGTCAGCTGTTGCCAATACAGACGAGCCTGTAAAGTCAAATAAATCCATGGAATGTCTGTATTGCAAAAAGATGCATTCTATATATCGATGTATCGACTACACCGACTTGACACCTGCACAGCGTCTCGATAAAATCAAACAATTAAAACTGTGCGAAAATTGTTTACGCGAGCATTCTGTCGACGACTGTCCGTCGAAAGTACGGTGTACGATCTGCAAAAAAAAGCATCATCACACATTGCACATAGATTCTTTTGCAAATTCGAGTTCTAGTGCCATCGCATTAACGTGCTCAGCTAAATTGACAGTCTTGCTCGGCACCGCGGTTATACACGTCGCAGATTGTTGGGGTCAGTACCAAACCGTACGTGCTATAATTGATAGCGGCGCTATGTCGAGCTACATTACTCAAGACTGTGCAAAACGCCTAGGGCTGTCGCGACGTAAATGCAACTTTGAGCCGATCGGTCTAGGTGGTAATCCAGTGCGGGACTTCGGGCTAACAACTTGCAAAGTTAAGCCGCGACAATGTGCTGGTCCTATCATGTCGACTGATGCGGTTATTGTTTCGAATATTGCGGGTAATTTACCTACTATGCCCCTCTCTGATAAGACTATTGTTGAATTTCAACACCTAATGTTGGCCGACCCGACCTACTATAAACCCGCGCCCGTTGACTTATTGATAGCAGGCGACCTGTTTCCGTACATTTACGACGGTCAAAAGATACCTCCACGCGAACATGGCTTACCTGTTGCCATGAGCTCAGTATTTGGGTACGTCATACTAGGTCAGACTGAACTCGATCGTTCTAATCACACCGCTGCCACCCTATCCGCTAATGATGGTCCTTTTTGTGGATTCTCCATGAACCTCGAAAATATTATGCACTCATTCTGGGAGGTTGAAAATGTACCATCGGAGGTGACGCGTCGCAGCCCGGACGACGAATTAGCTGAATGTTTGTTTGAAAAAGAACATCGTCGGGACCCAACGGGTAGGTATGTGGTCAAGTATCCACTACGGCCATCAGTTGAACTCGGCGACTCGAGCCAAATGGCAACTCGTCGACTACTCAACTTAGAGTCAAAACTAGAGAGGGAGCCTGAGCTGAAAATTCAATATCATAAATTCATGCACGAATATGAGGACCTCGGTCATATGACTTGTCTTGGTGATGTCCAGAACGTGGATTCAAAATACATCATCCCGCATTTCTGCATCATCAAACCATCAAGTACCACAACGTCTCATCGCGTGGTCTTTGATGCGTCTGGTAAGACATCTAATAACGTTTCGCTCAATTCGTTGGTACTACCGGGTCCCAAACTTCAAGCTGATATCAATCAACTCTTAATAAACTTTCGTCTTCACGAAATTTGTCTTTCAGCAGACATTTGTAAAATGTTCAGAATGATTGACCTTGACCAAACTCAACGACCTTATCAACATATTCTCTGGCGGTACTCCTTAGATCAGCCTATTAAAGTGTTTGAGTTGAATACATTGACTTATGGAGTAGCTAGTTGCCCATATTTGGCAATAAAGGTGTTACACACTTTAGCGGACGACGAAGCGGACAAGTTCCCAAAAGCCGCTCCTCTTTTGAAAACAGCGTTTTTCATGGACGATCTTATATGGTCTGTGGCTACTGTTGAAGAGGCACTTGAGCTGCAGAAGGAGCTCATGGACTTATTGGAAGCTGGTGGCTTCATGCTCCGTAAGTGGTCTAGCAATTGCCCGCAGGTTGTCGAACATCTAGATAAGGCTCATCGCGAAACGCCAGTTGCATTCGACGATGAGGCGAATTTGTCCATAAAAGTGCTTGGGCTTCAGTGGCTACCGGCATTTGATGCATTCTCCTTCTCTAGTACTCCATCTAGCTCAGTGATTACAAAGAGAACGGTTCTATCCCAAATACGTCGTCAGTTCGATCCACTAGGTTTCGTGGCTCCATGTATGTTTTATGCCAAATGTTTCATGCAGGAACTTTGGGCTCGCCAGTTAGACTGGGATCAAAGCTTGCCATTAGATCTCGAGGCTCAGTGGCAGTTATACATCAAGGAACTTCCATTATTGACAAATTTAAAACATGAACGGCATGTCAAGGTAGTGCATCATACCTACTGTCAGATTTTAGGTTTCTGTGACGCCTCAACTCTTGGGTATGCTGCTGTTGTTTATCTTCGAACTAAGAATGCAGATGGTGACACTAAAGTCAGTTTAGTCATTGCAAAATCTAAAGTCGCGCCTTTAAAGACAGTCACCATCCCTCGTCTGGAACTCATGGCTGCACACTTGCTAGCCAAGCTTATCAAGTACGTCCAATCCATTCTACACAATCGACTTGAGATCAATGAAACATTGTTGTTCACGGATTCTTCCGTCGTGCTTGCCTGGCTCAATACTCCCAGCTACACACTCAAAACGTTTGTGTCCACTAGGGTGTCCAAAATCAACGATAGTGTGCCCAGTGAATGCTGGTATCATATTAGTGGTGTATCGAATCCAGCTGATATTTGCTCTCGCGGCGCGTTACCATCCGTATTGCTAGCGACACACGAATGGCTCAACGGTCCTGACTGGCTCAATCTTGACCCGGTACAGTGGCCAATCAAAACCATGAGTGAATTCCGTGACTGCAATCCTCCTGAACTTAAGTGTCCCAAGATGGTCCTCGTTTCCACTGAAACAACAGATGATTTACTTTACAATATCACAGAAAAGTACTCTAGCTTCACTAAATTGCTCAACATTGTTGCTCGGTGTTACCAGTTCATCCATAATTGCAGATCAGCTGATCAGAAGCGTAGATCACTCTCGGTCACTGATCTCAGACAGGCACATGATATTCTAGTAAAATCAGTCCAAAAACATCATTTCTCGAATGACATAGTAACATTATCAAAGGACGGTCACTGCAGTCAATCCTTGAGAAAGCTCAACCCTTTCATAGATTCCAACTGTTTCCTCAGGGTGGGGGGTCGACTTTCCCAATCGGATCTAACTTACGAAAAGAAGCATCCGCTTCTCCTTCCAAAGAAATCTAACTTCACAAGTATCTTAATCGATCACTTTCATAAACTTCATTTACACGTGGGTCCACGCACTCTTCAAAGTTTAATCAATCAAAAGTATTGGATCATTTCAGCGCGTAGTGCTATTCGATCACGTACAAGTAAATGTATGTCTTGCTTTAGGGTGTCTCCTACAAATCGACAACCTATAATGGGTGAACTACCTAAGTTCCGCACTCAAGATATTCATGTCTTTCACACTGTTGGTGTCGACATAGGCGGACCTTTTCCTACCAAGGAGTCAACTCGTAGAAACGCTCACGTATCCAAATCCTATTTGTGCGTATTCGTGTGTTGTGCCACACGAGCGGTACATTTAGAAGTCTTATCTTCTCTGAGTACAGAGTGTTTTCTTGCATGTTTCGACCGTTTTACGGCGAGAAGAGGTTTATGCTGTTCCATTGTGTCCGACAACGGCACCAATTTTGTCTCAGCTGGCAAACAGCTAAAAGAAGTTACTGACTTCCTTAATACTAATTCGGAAAATCTATCCAGAGGCTTCGTCTCTCGTGGAATTAAATGGAGACACAACCCTCCGACAGGAAGTAACTTTGGTGGCCTTTACGAATCTGTGATTAAATCTGCTAAACTACACTTAAAACGTGCCGTTGGTACTAGGGCTCTATCCTTTGAAGAACTAGGTACGGTTTTCTGCCGAGCTGAAGCTGTGCTCAACTCAAGGCCCCTCTGTGCTTTGTCGAGTGATCCTAACGAGTTTGAGGTTTTAACTCCTTCTCATTTTCTCATAGGTAGGGAACTCCTATCGGTTCCAGAGCATGACTTAACGGATTTGTCCGGTTCTAGACTGAATCGTTGGCAGCTTGTCCAACAAATGTCACAACAATTCTGGAAACTTTGGAGACAAGATTACTTACATACATTGCAACAACGGCAAAAGTGGTTGACCAACTGTCGAAATCTCAATATGGGTGATCTTGTCCTTTTAAATTCTGATGCACCATCGCTTCAATGGGTTTTAGCTCGAGTTTCCAAATTGCATAGTGGACCGGACGGAGTCGTACGTGTAATAAGTGTACGCACTGCCAATAACCGCGAGCTTACTCGTCCTGTTTCAAAGGTGAGTCCTCTCCCGTTGGATCAGGACTCAGAATAATTCTTTATTGTATAATTGTAACCGTCATTATGTAAATTCTTTTATGTATGTCTTCCTATTATTCTTTATTCTACTATATAAAAATACAGTCCACTTGCTATACTATATTTATCTATGTAAATCAAATACTTAAAACACACACAAACACACATCAATTTTGCATAATTCAAGGATCAACAAATTCAAACCTCACTTATCCTGGTATCGTAACTGGGAAATCCTTGCGGATTTCGGTGGGGGGAAATGTTGGGTTTATTTCTTACTGGCTTGATTTTGAAACGAACCATCTTTCCCGCCTCAACGCGCTCGACCAATCAGACGCGCGGAAATCTACCGCGCTCCGAACGAATGAGCGACAGCGCCCACCTTCAGAGACATCTTGAAACAAACGCGTGCGCGGCTCCGTAAAATATTGGAAAAACTTTAAAATTACTAATTATAAACAGTGAAAACTGACTAATGCTCTTGTGCTGAGTGCTGTGAACCTCTGCCAATGGAATCCTAGTCCCGGGACAGCGCAAAGCGGTGAAAAGACGTTGGTAAGTTTCTTCCGTATCAAGCCAGCCTTTTGTTCCTAGATTCCACTTAAATGCTATCGAACCACACAATGCTAAATAATTTTTAAGAGTTTTGACTGATACAACCAGTCAAAACCACTTTTGACGGAATCACTTAGTCAAAAGTACTTTTAACCAGCTCCATTGGGCAAAAGTACTTTTAACTGTTATTTTAGTCAAAAGTATTATTGACTAAAGCATACGGTCAAAAGTACTTTTGACTGATTTTGCTAGTCAATAGTACTTTTGACTGGTTAAGAGTTTTGACTGCAACAGATATACGGAATACTTGAACAGTAAATCACCTCTAGTGGTCTTAGTTCAAACTAAGACCACTAGAAGATATTCGCAAATGTATGCATTCCGATAATAACAAAATAATATGGTACAGTCAGCAACAAAAAACGATTAACACTTCAGTTTTATTAATCTCAGTTATTGAGCAAAATATTAGTTCAAAATTGAAGAAGAAGTACAATGCAGTTGAACAAATATTTTGCTCAATAACTGAGATTAAAAAAAACTGAAGTGTTAATTAATATTTTGCTCAATTACTGAGATTAAAAAAACTGAAGTGTTAATCAACTTTTGTTGCTGACCGTGCCATCAAGCTGGTCAGATGATAGACCTGGACGCTAGATAATGAAACTCGTGAATAACTGATTGATCTTGATTGATCCAAGCGTCCTCGCGTCGTAGGACGGCCAATGAAAACGCAAAGCAGACGAGGCTTGCACCCAGCAATTATAAATGTGAGCTATTGTTAAAAGATATCTGCTATTAACTTGCAATTTTCATTAGCCGTTCTCCGACGCGAGGACGCCTGGTTCAAAATATTTCCTACAACTAAACTACTAATATTAAACTTAAAGGGCCAATAATATATTTTTGAAGTGAAAACTTCTTTAGCGGCGCTGTGTACTTTTTTGGAATGGGTAAAAACTTCTAAATTCGCGTCAGGTCACGTGACCCTGATCGTAAGATTCGTAAGACGTAAAACGAAAGACGCGCGTTGTTGAGGACAGCGCCATCTATGCACATCGGGAAGAACTACGAGGGCCTCGCGTACTAACTACGTAGTTCATCCAACAACGACGGTAGTTCATCCAACAACGACGAGATGGCGCTGAACCACGGATATATAACTGACGTTTTGTTTATAAGACGATTCACAAAATACACTCGTAATTGTTCAAGTTTTCACTTCTGTCGGCACTACCGGAGTGCCAGTGTTTTTTTTTAGTTTTTAAGAGGGTTTTGTTGGAGTCGGGATGAAGGATGCTCAAAGGAAGTGTCTTCATTTTTACGGTTAAAGTTCAACGCATACATTTCAGTTCGGTATCGGATCGGAATCGCCACAACTCGAGCCGTTCAGCATTATTTCTGTGAAACTCCATACTGCAACGCACACTTATCAGCCGAGCCGAAAGGATAGGATGTGTTGTAGCGAAAATGAAAAGAATCACTTCATTGAAGATAAAACGTATAATTTTTTGGTGAATAAAATTCAAATATAAAATAAATCTAAATAGAGGTTTGTTATAAGAACGAACCTTGTTTTGATACAAAGCAATTTAAATGCGGAACAATACTGTGATGAGATTGTGTAACCTATGATCTTCCTTTACCAATAGCAGTAAGTATGGCTAAGATTTCATGTTCATGCAAGTTAATGCACGTGTATACACAGGCAGTCTGGTGGTGAATGAAGGCCACTCTAAAGGCCACTCTAAAGTGGCCTGCTCACTCCGCTTATCTCAATCCCATAGAGCATGCCTGGGATTTGCTCGAAAGAAGAGCGTTCAGTGACCTTCACCATAATTTGAACACGGAAAAAGTGGAAGGATGTGCACGTAAAAACACATCCTTCCAGTGTATGAAGCAATATTCCACAGGTAATAATAGAAAAGAGCAGTGGTGGCCAAGTGGTAACGGCCGCGACTTACGAGTTGTAGGTCGTAGGTTCGAACCCAGACAGGCGCTTTACTTTGTGTAAATTATTTCATCACCACTGCTCACAAAACGGTGAAGGAAAACATGTGACATCTACCAACCCGCACTGGGCCCGCGTGGTGGATTACGGCCCACTCCCTCTCACTGAGAGGAGGCCTGTGTCCCAGCAGTGGGAACATTATAGGCTGATGATAATTAAATAATAGAAAACCTGATACTCGGCATACCACGCCGATGTAGAGCCGCCGTGAATACCTTGGGACGTCCAACAGATTATTAAAAATATGCTAGGATTTTTTTTATTGAATGTTCAAATCTGGGCATTAGTTTTTTTTTTAACAACCAAAAACTGTTTTTTTTTTTCGTTTTTTTTTAAATGTTGACCATCGAGCCTAGCACACTTATCAAATCGAGCACGCATGTTTTAAAAAACGCATTTACAGAGCGACAGAATCGTGGAGATCTTAAACGATTTGAATTTTATACGGAGTTCTTGAAGAGAGAGAACTTGAGTTTTTATCGCAATAAAACCTGTAAGGTTGATTTCGTAATTCTCAATATCGATGATCGTGCTTGAAGTGATAAACAAGGATTTTCAGTCACAGAAATCATAACACGTTCAACATTTTCGTCCGTGTTATCGCTGGTATAGGTCCTGGTCTGGGGCTGTTTAATGTTGAACCTGTACCCAAGACTAAATAAGGTTGATTGATGGTCCATTACGGAATCGACCAATAACGTAACGATTACTAAATCGAAGACGTATTTCAGTAAACGAAAATCTAATTGAAACGTACGCCTCGATATGTAGAAAGTTATAATATCATTGGTTGTAAAATAATCTTCTAAATAAAATACGTGTCCGCGGCACACAAATTGTGGAATATAAAATTCAATGATGAGAGGCTGAATGGTTGGTATAGACGGTATTCTGATACTGGCACGCTTGCCTGATACGTACAAGCCAATGATAAGGGTTTGGAAAGTTCTAGTATGAAAATTAGTGCTGATTTAATAAAGAATAAACTGTTACAAGAGGTTAAAACATCAGACACTCATCAACATCTGCATAGCCTTTCTAAACATCAAACACTATCGCACTGTATATAGACCGACAGTGAATCCATTTTTATTTTGGCGTAGGCCCGTGCCATTAGTTGTACCCGACTAGGCCGAGAAAACAAATGAATAAAAAATAATAATAATCATCATCATAGGCCTTTCCAATAGCCCTAAGTTTTAAAACAAAATAGCAATCCTAATTTCTGAATAAAATTGCAATGAAAATAATGTCAGGAGTTATCGTAACCTGACACCTGTTTTAAAACCATGGTAGAATACTTAATTCTGTAACTGGGTCGGACGGTCATCAAAATGATGTTTCACTTTACGGTGTCAAAAACAATATCTTTAAAAACACACCAACTGTCTGAAATAACGTTTCAGTGACATCATCATCATCTACCATCTGCTTAACCTTTTCCCAACTATCCTAGGGTCGGCTTCCAGTCTAACCGTATGCAGCTGGATACCAGTATTTTACAAGGAGCGACTGCCTATCTGACCTCCACAACCCAGTTACTGGGTAATACGACACACCATGATAAGACTGATTGTCAGACTTTCGGGCTTCTGATGACCCGCAACGACTGTCAAAGATCCACGAATGGCAGTCGGGACCAACGGCTTAACGTGCTATCCGAGACACGGGGGGGTATGTGAATATGGTCACCCATCCACGGACCAACCGCGGCAAGCGTAGTTTAACCTGATCGATCGACCCGTGCGGCTGTTTTTACTTAACCGCAAGCCGAGGGGCTTGCAATTACCCGCCTGCAATTTACCCGTGAGTGATGTCACTGAAACAGAGGTGTTCACTCACGGGTAAATTGCAGGCGCTATGTGGTGGTCACCGCTCTTCTAGGAAACGGTAGCGTTCGTGTGGTGGAGGTTATGCCTCCTTCTGCGAAGCAGTCATGCTAGCGAAGGAGGTGGCGGGATGGCTGAGGGAGAGAGACTCCCGTCCCAGCCGCCGCGGGAGACGCTCCGGGCGTCGGGAGCCGCGTGACGACTCCCGGCCATCGTAGACGCGGGCCTGCGGACGGAGAGTAATGGGTAGCTCACCGCCACGCGCGTTTCAAAGAAATGTCAGCATCAAATGAAGGGGCCCGTTAGAGCCGAAGCCTGCCGGGTTAGCGGGATTGTCCGAAAGGGTTACCGCTGCCCCAGAACATAAAGGGCTAAGGAAGGAATACGGGTGGGTTTTTACTCCCATCCGTAAAAAAAAGCACTTCAAACATTTAAGGCCCTCTTGTAGTGTAGTGTGGGTATGATAACGTATCCTCACTCATCGCATAATACGTACCGGCACATCTCTCTCTCTCGTAGGCACTGGCTGGCAGGCGTGGGCGCTTGAATTGCTCAATATCGTCTAAATTTTGTTTTTACAAAAATAAATAACCACTTATATAAAAATCTTCCTTATCCAGCGCTAGAAAATATTAAAAAATATAATTTGATTATAGGGTGTCCAAACAAGAGCGCCGGATTAAATTTTAAAGAAAAACACTTTTTTTTTTAAATTAAACAAACATTTTTTATTTCAACATAAAGAAAAATAGTTCCGATTAAACGTGAAATACAACATCAGGCAAAGGCCACCACGAAACTTCTGGCACTGCTGGCTTCTTTTGTTGTAATTTTGAATAACGTTTTCGCATAAAATATGTGGCTGTATTTCACCAATAACGCGCCGCAATTTCCTCTTTAAGGCCTGTATTAATGCCGATAACCTTGAGCATTTGGGCGGAGCTAACGACCCCTTCTCCGCGCCACTCCGCTACCCGCATGTAACAGAAAATGTGCGGTTGTGTGCGCCGCCACCACGGTTTGCCTCGCCTAGTCTCGTCACAGAGTATCGAAATCACAGAAGGTCAAGTCATCGTGAAAGTTAAATAATTATGTGTACCACATATACAGGGTGTCCCAGAACTCAACGTCAAGCCGAAACGGGGTGACAGGATTGATCATAACCATCACGAGAAAAATATAAAAAAAATCTATCCCATGCAGTTTGAAAATTATGGGCATTTTAAGAAAAACCTAGAAATTTGATCAAACTGTACCATTTTTCGGTTATTGTGGTTATTCTTTTTTATTTTTGTTCAATTAAACTTTGGAAACGTAATCCTAAATAACATTTCTAGAATCCCAATAAAAAATAATGACACGATTGCCTCAAGTTTCCGAGAATTGAGACTATTCGTTAAACTACGAATTTAAAATTTTCAAGATTCGTCGACTTTGATTGGCCCTCCTTTAAAAAAAATGTACTAGAGTGCCTTGGCAAGTGGTATTAAAAGTTGGCGCGTTTAATCAGAATTCTAAAATGGTACAATACTTGTTAGTTCCATACAATAAAAAAGAGTAAAAAAATTAAAACCTCAAGTAACCCGATTTTTGCTATCTCAGTTAAAATGTTTTTGATTCGCACAAGCTCTAGGTAGGTTCTTAATTTTAAGGCAAAATGATGAGAGAGATGGATAGTGGGTATGTTTGCCATGAGTGAGCGAGACAGATAGTGACGCCACTTTTATTAAAGTGAAAAAAGTGAAAAAAAGTTAGTAAAATAATGAAAAATCTTGATCTAGTTTAATTTAGGTTTGTTGGAATAAAAGTCAGATAGAGAAATAACATTTTTATTAAATTAAATATTAAATTAAATAAATGTTCAAATTTTTTACCATCAGCCTCAATACAAGCCCTACATCTTCTTAAAAAAGATCTACTTATTAGTCGGGCATATCTTCAAGAGTTGATCTCCTCAGCTGCTTGAGAAATGCGTTCACGCAGGTCGGCTACGTTCTCAATGGGCTTATTTATTGTAATAAAAAACGTTATTTCTCTATCTGACTTTTATTCCAACAAACCTAAATTAAACTAGATCAAGATTTTTCATTATTTTACTAACTTTTTTTCACTTTTTTCACTTTAATAAAAGTGGCGTCACTATCTGTCTCGCTCACTCATGGCAAACATACCCACTATCCATCTCTCTCATCATTTTGCCTTAAAATTAAGAACCTACCTAGAGCTTGTGCGAATCAAAAACATTTTAACTGAGATAGCAAAAATCGGGTTACTTGAGGTTTTAATTTTTTTACTCTTTTTTATTGTATAGAACTAACAAGTATTGTACCATTTTAGAATTCTGATTAAATGCACCAACATTTAATGCCACTTGCCAAGGCACTCTAGTACATTTTTTTTAAAGGAGGGCCTATCAAAGTCGACGAATCTTGAAAATTTTAAATTCGTAGTTTAACGAATAGTCTCAATTCTCGGAAACTTGAGGCAATTGTGTCATTATTTTTTATTGGGATTCTAGAAATGTTATTTAGGATTACGTTTCCAAAGTTCAAATGAACAAAAATAAAAAAGAATAACCACAATAACCGAAAAATGTTACAGTTTGATCAAAATTCTAGGTTTTTCTTAAAATGCCCATAATTTTCAAACTGCATGGGATAGATTTTTTTTCAGATTTTTCTCGTGATGGTTATGATCAATCCTGTCACCCCGTTTTGGCTTGACGTTGAGTTCTGGGACACCCTGTATTTACAATGGTCCAGTTTTGGTTTTATTTAGGTATTATCTATTGATATGGATGTACTTTTCGGGCTATGGTTACGAATAAAATTGTTAAAAGCTTTCGAGGCCGTGAGTAGAAGCTATACCCTTAATATAAATCAGCCTGGCTTGCCATGTGGTAAACAACTTAATGTATCTTTTTAACTAAAATTAATGGCTAAATGTGCTGCTAAGCGCAAAACTCAAGAATGGCTGGACCAATTCGGTTTTTTTAAATATTCGTTGAAGTCTTAGGAAGGTTTCTATGAAGAGAAGAAGGGTAGGTAGGCATGCACGTAGATAGGTAGGTAGGTATGTAGGGTAGGTTGGTTGGTAGGGTAGGTAGGTAGTTAGGGTAAGGCAGATAGGAAGGTAGGGTAGATAGGTAGGCAGGCAAAGTAGGTAGGTAGGTAGGTATAGGTAGTATAATTATCACTAGTGTATGTCATATTATTTGTTATATTTTTTATAAACAAATATATTATAACTAAAATTCAGCTGAATAATCTTCAAGTTCTTCGACAGACCTTACAAGATGCTTGTGAGTCACCATGTCATCCAATAGAGACCGTAGTTTTTGAATGCCCAAATCATCTTGTTCCTAAAATGAATGCAGTTATACATATATTTACAAGTAAAACAAAAATATAGGTTCATAATTTGTAAAAAAAAATACATTCACATCCAAATCAACAGAATCACCTTCAACTTCTCTGGTAGAACTAATTGATTCACTACGTATAGGTAATGATTTTTTTATTTGATTTAATTAGTTGAATAATATTATTGACCCACTTTAGCCCACATGGATAGTAATGATAAGTGATAATTATAATAAAAAACATGACTACCAATTTGATTTTCTAATTTTATGTAGTCTGTGCCACCCGCGGTCTGCGATAGGCTGATTTAATTGATTGATTGATGTCACCCGCGACGATAGAAGTCGAGTAAAAAGTATTCGACTTTCGATCTGCCATAGAGAGATTTGATCCTTATGATTGACCCTATCGATTGATGCCATAAAAGTACAGGGTATTATTTTTTCGGATTTTAGGCGGTTCGATTCCCGAGAGCGGCAAGCGAATTTTCGAACATCTTTGATTGCAGATTTGTTTTTTTTTTAATGAAGGGATTTTCCTTTGAGTAAAATTTGCTATCTCCAGTGTTTAGAGTACTTGCCCTCTAGGTGAGGTTAAAAAAATCCAGCCTGTATATACATATATATTATTGAACTACTACTTTTTACTATTGTATGACATTATTATTTTTAATTCCTTATTTTGTTGACTGATCTGTATTTACGATAATTTTATTTTCAATGACATTGTACAGACGCCAGCACATCAAGTTACTACAATCTGTCAGATTTCTTTAATAGATTTTCAACTTTATCACTAAAGCATAAGGTTCAAAGTTGATTGCGAAAATTTGACAGTTTCGGATAGGTTGATGTGCTTGGCGTCCGTACTTTATTGAATAGTGAAATTAACAGTTAATATTCTTGTTTTATATTTGCACACCTTATATGGTTATTAACAGTGTACCATTTGACCTTTTTTAACATCCACTGAACCTGTTTTATGCAAATAAATGATTTGATTTGATTTTTTTATTTGAAAATAATTACGCCGGTAATCAATAAATTGACAAATTATTAGCAAGTACGTAACCTATAATCATAATTAATACCTACTTTAGGAGCATTTTCAGTTTTGTGTCACAATATGTCACAAATAATCGCAACGCATCAGAATAATAGACTTTACTTAGGCACCGAAAAGTAAAATTTATAATATTGGCTGAATCATTTCGTGGACGTGGACCTTCTGTGATCATTCACTACTAGTACTTACGACTTTCGTTTGAATGAGGTAGGTATTTTATAAACAGTACCTATGTACACAGAGTAATGGAAAGCGCATAAGTTTCATAAAACCCCGCTTGGGTAGGTACACTTTTTGTTTTTGCAGTAATATTTTACGATTTTATTTCGTAGTGCGGAGTTCTCGCAACGCGACATACGTCCACCTAGCAACACGATGCGCCCCGCACTAAATTTATGGACGAGTGCGGGGGTGATGTAGACGCAGTCCTTTATCAGAGGCCTTTTTAATTTATTATCATAAAAATAATACATATTTTAAAAAAGTAACAAAACCAAATTATTCTCCTTTGTATTGCGAAGATGTAGATATATTTTTTTACACTCTTTTGATAAAAAATGAAGGAGTAAAACGGTTTCATCTCAATGATTTGGAGGCGATTTGGTGATTTTTTTTTAAATTAAGTGATACCGGTAGAAAAATTATGGCTAAACCAAATTACGTATTATATCATGAAGATTACTAAGGATTTTTTTCAGATGTAATTTCTCTGTAAATGCCGACAAAAAATGGCTTCATCTGCATGCTTTTTTCAAGCTTTTTTCGAGAGAGCGGCCTTAAGAGTCTATATTATGATGTTTTGGTGATATTGGGCGATCTGGATATCGGTATCTGTAAGACTTGAGAGTTTGCTATTTGGACACATTAAACTTGGACTTATAATCTTTAAATTTGCAGAAGCGAAAACACGATTGGATAAAAAAATCTCGATAAAAAAAAATAACGAAAAAACCTCGTTTTGCACTTATTTTGAGTTAGATCTCTGAAACCCTATGGAATTTAATGATGATTTTTAAACTAATAGATAGGTAATAATATTATCTCAAATCGTGCAGAATTATTTTTTTATTTTTCTACTCGTTCTCCTCGTAATTAGCAATCCAGTGATTTGGCGCTTGCGTCATTTTATTCTAAGCGAGCATACTCTCTTTCTGTCTCTTGTTTTGCACGCGGTAGTAATAGCGCTATCCTTTTCAATTTATTCAATCAGTCTGCTACGGCACCTGTTGGAGGACGAACCTATGTTTGGCGACATTACAGAGAGAGGACTATTTTCGACATTTTTATTTTGTTTAGTGGTAAGTATTACCTACTGTAAAAAGGAGTTAAACCCGTTTGGTGTAAACATAATAAATTATTATCATTATTTAGTATAAATAAAGATGGGCAAAAAGAAAACTCTCGGAAAACACGACACATGGTTGGCGCCACGGAACAGAAAAAACAGTTTGTTCCATGGTTGGCGCAGTGGCTGAGCGATCGACTGCTGCGCTGCGTGTCGCGGGTTCGATTCCCGACCGGACACATATTTGTATTGCCTACAGGTAGTTGTTCCGGGTCTGGATGTTTGTGTATGTGAATTTAAATGTTTGTAAACGCACCCACGATACAGGAGTAATTCCTAGTGTGGGACAACGTTTTTTAAAAAAAAACAAAAACAAAACAAAACGTTTGAGGGAACAACTCCGTATTCTGAACGAAAGAAAGAAAAAAGTAAGTACAGACGCCAGCATGTCAAGCTACTACAATCTGTCAAATTTCTTTAATAGATTTTCAACTTTATCACTGAAGCATAAGGTTCAAAGTTGAATGGGAAAATTTGACAGTTTCGGGTAGCTTGGTGTGCTGGCATCTGTACCTAACTACCGATTTATATAACGGTATCAATTCTTTTATTTCCTTAGCTACTTAGGTATTTCGAATGTCTATTGCCTGGGGAAAAAAAGTAAGTAAATTTTTAATCCCCGTTAATATTTTTTTTACCTGGCTCGTTGGTCTAGCGGTCGCAAGCGCTACTGCTGAGCTGTGAGGTCCTGGGTTCGATTCCCGCACCTCTGCCCACCTCATCGGGCAATACAGGCGTGATGCTTTGTATTTATGTATGTAAATTTTAAATCGCATAATGTAACATAATTGAATCTTTCCCGTACAATGAGAGGTCAGCTTATATACTGGAAATGTATAGCTTCATACGTAGCCGTGTGTACCTACCTATCTACCTATATAATGCGGGTAAAAATACAATAAGTATCAAAATAATATCATCCTAGTTCAATCACTGATATTTTTACTAATCAATATTACTTATTCAAACTGATGAATTTTATTTAAAGAAAAAAAAATTTGCCATGATGGCTTTCTCTTTTTTAGGGTTCCGTAGTCAAAAAGGAACCCTTATAGTTTCGCCATGTCCGTCCGCAGTTTAGCTCAGAGGCTCTTAGTACTATTAGAAAACTTATAATTTGGCATGGATATAATATGTACAGACGCCAGCACATCAAGTTACTACAATCTGTCAGATTTCTTTAATAGATTTTCAACTTTATCACTAAAGCATAAGGTTCAAAGTTGATTGCGAAAATTTGACAGTTTCGGGTAGGTTGATGTGCTGGCGTCCGTACATTATTAATCACGCCGACAAAGTGGTAAAATAAAATCTTGAAAAAAAAATTTTTTACGCTATCGGTTTTTTTAGGTACTCGTAAAGTGGGGATGTTTTTGAAGTGAAAACTTCTTTAGCATCGTTGTGATTTGAAATTTTATGTGTTTTTGTGGATCGATGGATGGATGGATCGATGGATCGATGGATCGCCGGATCGCGATGGATCGATGGATCGATGGATTGATGGATCGATGGATTGATGGATCGATGGATCGAAGGATCGAAGCATCGATGGATCGAAAGATCGAAGCATCGATGTATCGACGGATCGAAGCATCGATGTATCGACTGATCGACGGATCGATGGACCGATGGATCGATGGATCGATGGATGGATGGATCGATGGATGGATGGATCGATGGATCGATGGATTGATGGATCGACGTATCGATGGATTGACGGATCGATGGATCGATGGATCGACGGATCGACAGATCGATGGATCGACGGATCGACGGATCGATGGATCGATGGATCGACAGGTCGATGGATCGATGGATCGATGGATCGATCGATGGATCCATGGATCGACGGATGGATGGATCGACGGATCGATGGATGGATGGATGGGTCGATGGATCGACGGATCGATGGATCGACGGATCGGTGGATCGACGAATCGATGGTTCGACGGATCGATGGATCGACAGGTCGATGGATCGATGGATCCATGGATCGACGGATGGATGGATGGATCGACGGATCGATGGATCGATGGATGGATGGATGGATCGATGGATCGACAGATCGATGGATCGACGGATCGACGGATCGATGGATCGATGGATCGACAGGCAATATTGCAGTTCTCGCATTTTTACTGACTTCAAAAAGGAGAATATTCTTTATTTGACGGTTTTTAGGGTTCCGTACAAGTTCTGTCAAATGGCATATTATATGAAAGGGCTTTGGCCATGGGAAAGTATCGGAGCTATTCAAAAATGTACTACTATTTCAGAACATTCATGCATTGCTATTATTGTCTGCTTTATATTTATGTAATAAAATGCATTAATCTTGTAGGTTTCCAGACGAAGAGGACAGGTCAGATAGAAATCAATGAAGAATCAGACGAAAGAAGAATGATAGACTTAAATTTTTTTAAAGAATTTAAACCTTTTCTATTCCCTCAACAGCCTTTGGTTGCGGTATAAATAATTTGGAGTTGATAGGGGAGAAAAGGTTAGGCTTCTTGGGATAAACTCATTCCCAACTACGGAACCCTTCATTGTGCGTGGTTCGACACGCACTTGGGCGGTTTTTTTTACAAGCCTAAAGATACAAATGGGGAAGAATTATTTTTTTCAATGCACCCCCTCTTGATGGGTATAATTGAATAGGTCTATTTAAACGAGGGTAATATAAATTAATACATCACTTTTTTTCAGTTATACCGTTTGCGAAATATGGCCCGCCAAATTGCCTGCCTTGCAATGCCAGGGGGCGTTGCAAGGCACTGCAGTGCCCCCCACCCTCCCTGCCATTTCTAACCTAGAAACTTCCACGTTGCTATAACTTAGTAAAAACTGTTTTAAAATAATTTCGCGAACAATGTAATTATAACTTTTCGAATAATAAAGATAAAACTGCAAAATAGACAATAGACGTCCTAGTTCAAAGGTTTGCCTTTGCCTTTAGCAAACAATACTCTTTTAATAGCCTTCTATTTATCTTTACATCATAAAAAGTATGTTACAGTCGTTTGTAATTACAGCTACGGAACCCTATATTATGCATGGCCCGACTTGCTTGGTCGATATTTTTATTTATAAGGAAACATTATTTTGTTCTAGGTACATGCATGGTTATGTTATGAGAGAGTTTATTTTTGTTTAGGGAACATTACTTTTTGTTATTACGGTAATACGATATTTGTAATAAGTACATACTTTCGAACGTTGCACGTCGCGAAATTTTTTGAAACCTCTTTGTCTTTTATTTTTTATGGGATTTTTATTGTTATTGTAATGGTATTATATACTCTGAATATACATATTAAATTGTTTAATAAATAAACATTGATGAATATTAACATAACATTTTATTTCATACTAACCTTTTAGGTAAGTATACACCGTGAAATTTTAATGGTTGTTTTCCCGCAGCGAAACAGTTTTGTCTTAGTAATATAATCGTTTCATAAATAAATAAAATATTAGAAACAGGAAATGACAGATTTAGCATTGTGAAACACAAAACTCGAAAGTGATCACGAACTAATAGTAACACCGCCCGATATCTACGGCTGAAGAGCCGCACGGCCATTGACCCGCGTGCGTTTTAATCAGCTGTTTGCTATCCAACAAGTTATTCAAATTTTCCCTTCATACTTTTACGAGCTTAGGACCGTCATAAATACTTTTTTAACTGCAATTTACTGAACACGAAATTAAATTTAGATAATTACATTTATTACCGCCGCACGGATACAATAGGCGTCGAAACGCGGTTTCGATCGTTTGTAATTTTTGCGCGCAGGCTAGTTTATGCTGTATCACTACACGCGAGAGCTTATTTTACTTTGAACATTTCTTTTGTCGGCTTTTGCGGTAGATTTTTGTATTGTTAAATGCAAGCTATTTTATGCTGTATTACGCGTATGAGAGCTTATTTTGGTTTCAACATTTTAAATCGGTCTTCGCTTTGTCGGCTTAGCAGGTGATTTTTTGCAATGTTGCGTGCAAGCTATTTTATCTATTATGCCGTATCACCACATGCGGGAGCTTATTTTGGTTTGAACATTAATTTATGCATTGTTTTCTTTTGATGGCGCCGGCGCGTGCGACAGTACCTACAACAAATCGCGTCTAGTGTTACTATTTTTTCTCACTTTTTCGAGTTGTTGAATATTTTTTTAATTATTTTAAAACAAAAACATTTTTATTTTTTTACTTTTACTCTATGTTTCGAAAGTACTCCTTATGGCAAGTCGTTCTGCCGCGGGAAAACAACCATTAAAATTTCACGGTGTATAGATTGAGTACCTACGCGAGGATAGAATAACGGATCAGTCTATATAGTATCGAGTCCACAAAAAAAAAACACGAGCCTCTAAATTTCGAAACTCGCGCCTCGGGATGGAAGCCCTAGTACCTATTTACCTACTATGTTGGTGGTAGGTATGTCAGTTTGTAGGTCTATGAACAGAGCTTCAAATAATAATTATGTATGTATTGTATACCGACAATGAGCTCGTTTGTTTAGCTGTGTTATCTTTTACACATCGATCCGTCGCCGCGTCGTACCGTGGAAATACTTCCGTGAATTTGAACTTTATTTGAATGACATAATTTTTTACGAATACATTTTTATTGCCATACGAATCAAGTTCAAATTCACGGTCCGTCTCCGGCACAGATCGCTGTTGATCAGCTGGGCGCCGTTCAAACTCGAACTCGACTCACGCAGTCGATCGCGCTTGCTGCGTCGCCGCTCGCCGCCCGCGCCGCGCGCTTTTGCGTATTATAGTAGAGGGGGCGCGGGGTGGCGCGGGCGAGAGGTACGAAATCGCTCGCGTTGGGCTGCATAGGCGCCGTCTTAAGATGTTCAACTGTTTGTGTCGATTCATTTGGCGCATTATTGCGACCGAAAACATGACGTAATTGGCAAACTGTTTTCGCAAAACTTTCACCATTTTTGTATAATTAAACGTTGTTGGTTTGAATACTTCTCCATATTCTTAAATCGCGAGGTCTGTACGTGAAAACTGTCGGCGCTCTTTTTGGTAACCCTTTATTACTTAGATGGTTTCGTAATATAATTTTTTATTAAGAAATACGTTCGAAATATCGATTAAGCGCCATCTTTGAGATTTTTTTTATCAAGCCAACTATTAGTAATTTCGTTTCCGTCTTTAGTCAGCGCTTGACCGTATGTTTAATTTTGTTAAAATGATTTTTATTTTGCGCAATATTTACAATAATTGGAAATAAATAGCTTCAAAAAATTTAAAATCAACTACAACGTCGCCTTAAACCGTGTAGGTTTAAGGCGAGGTACTCAAACTTGGTACTTAATAGAAAAATTCTCTGCGGCGTATTCGTCGCAAAAAAAAAAAAATAGGAATGAACAATCAAGACTATTATAAAAATACAGAATCCCCAAAAAAGAAGACAAGTTTTAGGCAAACTTGTTTTGACAGAAATGTTAATAGCACCTGTTTCGAACGAAACATTTTTTGGGTGTTGGAAACAAGTTATTTACATAAATTATATAAGTAGGAAAATACCGAACAAAAAACTTAATGTGGCATGTAAAGCTTCTACAGACTATCCATTTGTTGTCCGCAATATATGTAGTATACAGTATGTTAACTAACAGAGGGCGTTCCCGTTAACCCGCAATAGTATAGCATCCATACATGCTAAAAAAATTATTACCATTCGAAAATAAAATGTTTTTATTTTTTTTATATTAAAATATTCACTAAAAATCGTAAATTGATACTCTATTTATTTAATTAATTCTAATTTATTTAATTAAATAAATTCCGACATTGCTGTCCTTCAAGTACGCGTGTACAGAGTGTTTCTTTAACGTATCAATTTACGATTTTTAGTGAATATTTTAATATAAAAAAAATAAAAACATTTTATTTTCGAATGGTAATATTTTTTTTAGCATGTATGGATGCTATACTATTGCGGGTTAACGGGAACGCCCTCTGTTAGTTAACATACTGTATACTCACTCTATGCTTCTCCGTTAGTGCTCGCATAATTAATGCACTATTGTTAACTGTCTTGCCAGTTTCGTTCAATGCCACTACCTATAAGACCAAGTGTCGTACAAGATCAGTTGGTATCTTCATCAACTAAACAATAACACAGCAACTTAAACTGTTTTTTTTATTTTCTTATGAAAAAGCTTTATATTAAAGAGCGTTTAATAATACAAGGTGTCCAGTGGTAGAATAGAAAGTTTGAAAAAAAGAAAAAAGAAATACAAAGAATGTTTATTGTTATGCAAGAACAATAAATGCATATTTTATTTTTTGAAGAACACTTTCTCCAATTAATGGTGACCATCGAGCTTAGCACATTCTTTAAGTCTAGCAGGCATGTTTTCAAATACGCGTTTACAGAGCGACTGTATCGTGTAAATCTTGAACGATTTGAATTTTATACGGATATGGAACTTGAGTCTTTTTCGCATTATAATCTGTAAGGTTGATTTCGTAACTCCCAATATCGATGAACGTGCACGAAGTGATAAACTGGGATTTTCAGTCACAGAAACCATAACACGTTCAACATTTTCGTCCGTGGCTAGCGCTGGTATAGGTCTTTGCCTGGGGCTGTTTAATGTTGATCCTGTAGTTCTGAACTTACTACCCAAGACTGAATAAGGTTGATCGATGGTCCATCAAGCAATCGACGAAACTACTAAATCGAGGACGTATTTCAGTACCTAAGCGAAAATCTACTTGAAATGTCCGCCTCGATGGCAAAAGCGCGGTGCACTCCACACTACGGCTCCATGGCTGCAAAAAAATCTGCTGAGGTTTCGCTTTCAATGACGCCCCCCGCGCCCCTCGAACGTGTTGCGTTCAGAAATTACATTTGTTCAATCTTTGAAATCTGCCACCGGACACCCTGTATATCTGGGGGCACGGTAGTGCCCCCGCCAAGACGAGCCAAGCGTAGCGCAAGGGCACTACCTACGTTTTCTGGAAGTGCTTCGTAGTTTTTTTGAACCCTCATAACTTGGGTTCGGATTATACCAGATAAACGAAATTCTCGGGATATGAGGTCAATAGTGAACTTATTAAACATATAAAGTTTCAATTGCATAGCTCTTACATTTTCGATTTCATTAATATCTAATAAACCCCGATTTCGTCACTGTCTGATGATTATTATAACTGTTAGGGTATTTCCTGAAGTCCTAGAAAGCTGAAATTTGGTATGTAAGCTAGTATTAGTACCTACACAAACAATAATAAATTCTAAAACTTGGAACTTTTACCCCCTCCTCCACCCCTTAAACTAGGGGATGGAAGTTTGTATGAGACTTACGCAAATTTAGATGCTAGAGGTCTGAAAATTGACATAGGGACTCCTTCTTATAAATAATAAAATACATATTTCAATAGTTTTAGTAAATCACCCCAAAAAAAGGAAAGAAAAATTTTTTTTTTCTTTAGCATCTTATTAAAGGTTGTGAATTCCCACCAAAAACATTTTCATGTAAAACGTTGACAAGGCGAGACCACATAAGGCTCGCACTGTCAAGAAGTTATCAGATCTCATGTAGAGCCAAGCTTCTAACTCTACACGCCCTAACTTTACAAGCCCTAACTTCACAAACTCTACACTTGAGTCAAAATTATGTATGTGACTTGGCCATTTTGCTACCATCACATGAGCGTAAGGTGAAAAATCTATTCAGTGTTCATTACTTTTCTGTTATACAGTAGTTCTTGTAGTAACGAAACGGCAAAGCCTCATATTTTGACTAAGGTGTGGTGTTACTCAGCTTAGCTTAATCTAACTTAAATTTCGGAAGTCGGTGGCAAAAAACTAAAACTAAAATACAGATCCCAAGACACCGACTTCCGAAATTAAAGTTATTTTATAATTTTGTGTTAATTTCTTTTTGAAGTAGATTTATGTTACTACCTTTTTATTTATTTTAAATATTGTAGTTTTCGGTTAACTTTATTTTGTTTCTATGTTGGTATTAAGGATTTATCTTGACACATCCGCTTGAATTATTTAAAATGGCAACCTCCAATTAGTTTGACATATCCGCTTGATTTATATAAATTCTATTTGGCGGCAAAGTTTCTCGGTAAAGTTCGGCGCCAAGTTTTGGCGTATATTTTGTGTATAAAAACTGTTGTAATGCAAATGGAAAGACAATCTTGGTTCGCTGCTCGTGGAATAAACACGTTAAATTGAAGTGAGGTATTTTCTTTTGTACTCTTTTAAACATTTTCCTGCCATTTTCTATTGCTGTGTATTTGAGTGATATATTGGTGCAAATCAATAATATGCAGCGATGGATTCACTTCGCCCCTACTGAGGTCTTCTGGATTCCGAGTCCACAAACCAGTGCCGACCGCTCGGCCAGACCCAGCTTTCTCGATGGAGCAACTGATGAGTCTAGTGACGTCAATCACGAAGCAAGCCACATCGAGCGCCGTGGCCGCTGCACTATTCGCTACTCCAGCACCTTCACCGGCCTTCACGGGATCGTGGCAATTTCTACCTACCGCCATTCGATCCCGATGTGCTTTCTCATTACATCAGGGACTGGTGTGCCAATTTTGACCAAACCCTTGCAACTATTGGCATATATATCACCGCATGAAGCTCGCATGGAGGCGATACTGTAGCTGAAAGGAAGAGCGAAGACGTGGGTTGATACGTGGTCAGGATACAATCCACCACGTGGGAGCAGATTAAGCAAGACCTGATCCAGACATTCGGCGAAGAGTTTCGTTATGCTGACGACGTCCAGCGGTGGTGCGACTACACGTCGGAGCAGGCGGGCATCTACGCGGAATACGCAACCACGGGTTGGTCGCTGTTCAAGAGAGTGCGGCCCGAAGGCGCGGACACCGAAGTAATTAATGCTCTTATCACTGGTAGTACCCTGATTTTGTAAAATGCGAATTGTTATGTAATACGCCTGACTCTTTGCCCAAACTAGTCTCCGTTCTGAAAACGTTTCGTAAACGTGTCCGACCCAAATCTGACAGTACAGACAAAAATCATCTTAACAAAAAACCCCGGCTTTTGGAAAGCCCTAATTCGTTGTTAGCTCAGTCGCTAATTTGTTTCAAATGTAAAAACCTGGTCACAGAATTCGTGACTAAGGAAAACTCAACACAAAATACAGGCTCTAATATTTACGCAAAGCCAGCGTCTCAGATTATTAATTGTATTTTTTTACAAATTACAAATATACACTATGACATGAACGAGCTTATGAAATTGGGTGGATTTGAACTCCAAAAGTGGAACAGTAACAGTGAAACCTTTCTTAATCAGATAGGCAAGAGTGGAGAACAATATAGTGATTAAAGTATACAAATTAAGGTAAATAATTCAACTAAGGTCGGAGCAAGTTGGTGTCGGAAATTTGACCATTTTGAATATGTGCTCAACTTACCCGATTCTAAAGAAGCCCGTGGTAGTGGTTGCCAAAATATTTATACAGAGACTTTGGAAATCAGGCCTTGAGAGGGATGACTGCTTAACGGAGGATCTGCTTAGGCAGTGGTTAACATATCAAAATCATTTAATCGATTTAAAGGAGCTTACAATACCAAGATTGTTAAACGTAACGCAAGCCTCTAAAACGGAATTACATGTGTTTTCAGATGCATCACAAGCAGCCTACGCAGCTGCAATTTACATACGAGTCACTGATGAGTCAAATAATGCACATGTACATTTAGTCACTGCAAAAACGAAAGTTGCGCCAATTGATAAGGAAGTTTCGAATTCACGATTAGAGTTGTGTGGCTCAACTTTGGCTGCTAAACTGATTTTTGAAGTGTCACAGGTAATGGAGATACCCAAGAAAGATTTATATGGATGGACAGACTCCACTGTTGTCTTAGCTCAGGCTAGATACAATACATGGCTTTACAACTGTCTAGCGGTTTTGAGTATTTTTTGTGGCCTAAGCAACTGTCCTACAGATTTGGTAGAGCCGTATGACGGGTCGTTGAGCTCCCTTAAGTAGGGTTGAAATACACGATGACTGATGCTTACATACCGTCTGTCAGGACATGTCAACTTAAAGTTGCAATGGCTGTTTCTTCAAAAGGCCTTTCCGGATATGACCCTGCATTTTAGTACTCAACATAATATCTTAAAAATATAATGTTTGAACTTTAAAAGAGACCTCTGGGTTTGTGTCAGCATTTCTTCTCAGGGACCAGACAGCTAGGAAATGCCCCGGCGCCATCTAGTTAAAAATATTAACACAAAAAATTGCGTGTAAAAGATCTACTTCGGTTTCAAGAATTTATTTCTCTAAAAGAATTTTACAATATTCACAAGAGAAACAAAACAAAATAAAGGTACAACATCGGTTAGAATGACTATTTAAATTTGTTAGGTATATGACTTATATCTAATATCACCTACATACAATCATAAGGTTTTACAAAACTGTTTCTGCTAAATATTTTTTTAGTTTACGTTAAAGACTTTTTAAGATTTTGACATTTTAATATCATTTGCTAAACTATTATGTTGGTAAACCACTTGTTGTTTTGGTAAACTACTATTTGGCTCCCTCAAATGTTATATTTGCCATCATTTTTTCTTGTAAATTCTAGAGTATTTAATTTACTGTTTCTTGTGTTATACTTGTATTTTTTCTAGTGAATGATATTTGAGGTTGTGTGTTGTGTTATTATTTTTTGTAAGCGTGATATAAATAAAGACGTTTGATGTTAAATAGTTTTGTGTTTTTGTAAATTTTAACGGAGGGTGTTAAAGTGGAGTCATTTTAATAGGTAACATTTGACAATTCATCAAATATTCAACAACGTAACCTTGTAACGGCGGGCATAAAATAACATATTTTTTCGTTTTGTTAGAACTGCACAATTGCTTACCTTTTTTCAATTACGATTACATATTTATTGTAATAATGACCGATACGAGTAATTTTACGATTTGCTTTCATTAATAAACCATTCTAAACATAATAAACAATTTCTGATCTAAAGAACTGAACGTCGTTACAAGGTTACGTCAGTTAACCATTTTTCTTTTTAAACACTAGGGATGTTACTCTAAAAATCGAAAGCTGATAAGTAGAATCGAATGCAATGATGACTTGTGAAGAAATATCACCATAAATTAATAACCACGTTGTGATTATAATAAAAAAATTATTTATTATTCTTTTAACTAACTAGGTATAAAAATACAAAAAATAATGAAATAGAAAAACTGCCTCCTCGCATTCGCCTCTAAAACTACAAGTGATTACCATGAGGAAATAAACTTTGAGGTTTTTAAAGAGTGGTTTGAGAAGCTGCTAGTCAGCTTAGAAAACCCATCGAAAATTATAATGGACAATGCACCGTATCATTCTGTACAAGTTGATAAACCACCAACTCAAGCAAATAAAAAGCAAGAAATTGTCTCGTGGCTGGTAAGAAATGGTGTGGATGCAAGTCCAACTTTATTAAAAGTTGAGTTGTTAAATCTAGTAAAAGCAACTAAGCCGTCCAAGCTCCGCTATGTAATCGATGAACTAGCCCTAGAGCATGGACACGAAGTTATTCGATTGCCTCCCTACCATTGCCAGTATAACGCCATCGAGCTTATTTGGGCACAAATAAAGGGTTATGCAGCGCGGAACAATACTGAACCACCCTTCAGTACTGCTAAAATGATGTCTCTGCTACAAACTGCGTGTGCAGAAGTCACTACAGAAGACTGGAAAAAAGTCGTAGAGAAAACAAAGAAAATAATTTTACAAGATTTTGAACGAGATGTGAGAATAGACAATATTATTGAAAATGAATTAATAATATCTCTGAGTGCTGACAGCAGTGATGAAGATGACAATACTTTTAACAGTTCTGATAGTTCAACTGAATAAATGCAATTTTTTTTGTTAAATTGTGTACTTGTCTTATTTTGCTCCTTAAATTTACGAAAAAAATAATAATAATGGGACAGGGATTCGCCTGATGATTTTTAAAATTCGCATATGTTTCAAGTCCGTATCGATTCATTCACTTTAATCGATGTTTATAAGCAGGTCACCTCACTATGAGGACAAAACTGACAGACGTCAAATGTTACCTATTAAAATGACTCCACTGTAGTCGATGATATCTACTTACAGAAATAAACATAATTTCATTTCATCATGTCAGCAGGGACCGACTGAAAACCAGATGTAGTAAGGTTACCCACTTGGGAGAGCCCTGTATAACCTGTATTCAGCAGCAGGCTACAATAGGCTTCATAATGGCCATGAAAGAATTGACATATTCTCGTGCAATTTGAGTGAAGTCGCAAGTTTTGTTGAATTTTGTTAGTTATATTTAAATAAATATTAATATTCTGTGTTAGATTGTTATATATTGTGTAAAGTGCTTTGTATTTTTAAAGTTTAGATTTTTAAGTATTAGCCATAAGTTGATTTTTCATTTTATTTTTGTAGTTATGTATTTGCAAACCACTATTATATTGGGGTCATCCTGTAAAGATAGTGTGTGTAACTTTAACAATGAAATAAAAAACAATATTAAAGGGATGATGACAACTTTTTTTATTTGAAACTCAAAAAAAAATTGTTTGCAAATAACACCAAAAAGTCCAAAAGCTTAAAAAATTGCAAAATTATAAACGTTTTAAATCAACTGCTAGACAAAGACGGCCCTACCATAAAAGTCACGTCACGCTCACGACTATGTAACTTTATACTAGCGCCATATGTCAGTAACGCGCGACAAGAACGGGAATAATCCTCACCAAAAACTTTTGGAGTGTGCAGCTTTTCCAAATTTCCATCGATTTTACAATTTTTTTTTTCAATTATTTCGTTTTACTATCACTTCTGTGAAATTACATTATTTGTTCGAACATTTCTAATATGAGTCATCATTCCTGTTGATTGATACTTTAATACTCAGAATTCTCTAGTCATACTTCACTGACAGGAACAGGTAAATAGCACAATTCTCTTGTAATAATATAAGCTTATTTACGTCATGTTGTTTGTCACCTTTGTTTTCATTTGCAGTGTCATTGGTGCACTAACCTACTTATAGATATTTTTCCTTACTATTTACCTCTTTTTCTAATTTCTGATTAATAACTGTTATCATACCATAACCAAATCAGTCAACAGCTGTGCGTCAGAGCATTCGTGTGCATCCTGAGCACCATACATTTTAAGCTTAAGAACAGAATTTTCTACAGCATTTGCCAAATGCAATCGGTTTGTCTGACCCCATAGTACCTTGAGAAAGTGCTGCACCTACCGCAAAGTTTGAAGCGTCGGTTGTAAGAACAAACGGTTTTGTGAAATCAGGGAATTGCAACAAAGGTGCATGTGTCAGCAACTCTTTGCACATTTCAAAACTTTTTTCATATTCGTCATTTATTACAATGTTTTTTCCCTTCTTCAGACATGCTGTGAGAGCTGTGGTTATCTTAGAAAAATCTTTGATGAACTTCCTATAATAACCTATTAACCCTAAGAAACTCTTAATCTCTGTGACTGTTTTGGGCATAGGATATTTCAGAACAGCCTCTATTTTATCATTGTTAGGTTTAAGGCCATCCTTCGTTATTGTGTACTTTACTTCTTTTCTTAAAAACTCGGATTTATCGAGCTGGACTTTTAAGTTAATTTTTCGAAAACGCTCGATAATAGCTCGTAATTTCTCTATGTGTTCTTGCAGGCTGGTAGAAAATATGATGACGTCATCAAGGTACTCAAGGCAATGCAAGCCTTGCAAACCTCTGAGGACGTTATCCATTGCACGTTGATTGTGGCAAGTGCTGTTTTCAAACCGAACGACATTCTGTTGAATTCGTATGAGCCGAATGTTGTTGAAAACGCAGTTTTTTTGTCTGTCTTCTTCCTGGATTTGTAATTGATGATAGCCAGACGCAAGATCTAAGGTGGAAAAGTACATGATCTTTCCTAGTTTATCAAAAAGATCATTGATGTTTGGCAAAGGGTACTTAACGTCCACAGTTACCTCCTTCAATCGCCGATAGTCTACTACCATCCTCCACTTTTGTTGTCCGGAAGCATCTAACTTCTTTGGAACAAGAAAGACCGGTGAACTCCAAGGAGAATTTGATTCTCGAATTACTTCGTCTGTTAGCATTTTATCTATTTGGCGCCTAATCTCGTCTGTTTGAGCGGGCGGCAACCTATAGGCTTTTACGTTAATGGAATCCTCGTTTACCGTTCTAATTTTATGTTTCACTTCGTTAGTGAAAGACAACGGTATGTCTTCTATAACGGCAGTGGTAAAATTATGCACACAGTAATTGATTTACTTGTTTATTCGGACAGAGTTTCCTCTTACAATTATTAGCATGGAGTGAAGTACACAAAACCATCGCTTAGCGCTTTTATAATACTGGCTGGCTGGCGGCTACTTCACCTCCCCCGGCTCGGAATTTGGCGGGGCAAGGCTCACGTAGTGGGGAAGTGACGTGCTTGTCAATTGACTTCCTCTTTGCTGTGGCTGCTGTGTCGTACTTGGTTGTCATGGCTTGGCTTGGCTTGGCTTGGCTTGGCTTGGCTTGGCTTGGCTATGGCTGAGGCTGTGGCTGTGGCTTTGGCTGCACCCAGACGACACGGCATGGCATGGCTTTGGCATGGCTGGGCGTGGCGGGCTTGACAGCCGGCTTAACGGCTGGCTAACGACATCTAGCGTTACACTTCGCAATAAAAAATATCCTTATATTCCTCACAAATATTCTTAATCATCGCTCTTTCTTTCTCATTCATATGTTGTAACCTTAATTTTTTTTAAGTTGATTAATATTAACCCATCAATAATGTCTGTGTCGTTTGATGAAATGATTAATTAAGATCTCGCGGTGATTAAAAGGTTCTATCTGAAAGGGACTAGTGCCCTTGAGGGTCATTTATATGTCCTTGCTGTTCTGAACGACCGTATACGCATCGCCTAACGCACAGGGCATTCGAATTCCTTTAGCTAATTCTTTAAAATCCAAAATAGCCTCGCCATTATTTAAGTTTACGGGAAGTTTTACCCTTAACTCACTACGCGGCGATAAAATATAAGTATCTTTTAACGCTGAGGAATAAACAAAAGGTATGTCGGTATTCCTTGTACATAAAGTTATTGTTTTAGTTAATTACTGCCTAAAGTTATTGTTTTAGTAAATTACTGCCTAATATAGTTATAGTTATTGTCGACATCGTAAACGTAAAACTAATGACCTTCAGAATTTTTGAATATTTTGGGCAAGGGAGTTACGACAATTTCTATATGCATGCTAACACCATGAGTACTGAATACTTCAAAAGGTTCCTTATACATATTATTTTTAAAATAATGGTAAACGACACGCCGACCGATAAATTATCTAGAACTGCCAGAGTCTAACATAAAAACTGCATTACCTAGCTCTGGAATTACAATGTAAGGCAAAGAACGATAATAGGGTATTTGACAAGGTTTTGCAATCCATCTCAGATTATTTAGTAGTGTATAAGGAACCCACAAAAAGTAGTTATTTTTAATTCTGTGATGTTTTTCGTTAGAAAATCAAACTTAAAAATGAATGGTTTAATTATCCCGCCAAAACGTTAGTTCGAGCAATATGGCGGCATTAGCTCCATGTGACGTCACAACACAGTAAACAAAACACACTTCAATAAGTCAAATCTTTCCCAAGTGCTTTGGTACTGCTTTTTTTCTACTGTTTAATAAGAAAATGAATTATAAATGGTGTGCAATGCCAAACTGCACCAATACGTCAAAAAAAAAACTCCGGAAAAATTGTTTATTCATGTGCCGAAGAATGCCAAAATGCGTAGAAAGTGGTTACAACTTGCTCGCAGGAACAAAGTCCTGATCCACGACGTAGTTGTACGTACCCACTAGCATCGTCACCATAAGATTCTCGTGCAGCCCTGAGAATGGAAACTAATTACTTACTGTAAACAAAATTTATTCTTCATAACCTAAAAAACTATTACTTACTGAAAGAAAGACTATTATTTCACCTTCGCAGGATTAAGGTTACTTACGTAGTGTTATATTTATTGTACAATACATTGCTGTTTTTATATTTCTCAGCTCTGCAGAATAAAAATCGGGGTTATTTTTGAAGAACATTCCAACCATGATTGCGTCCACTTTGGGCAAGTTTCTGCTGTCTGCTTTCACAAAATTGACATCCATGATGGAGTGGAATACCAAAATATACGATGGAGATTGTAAAATACCACAAATTTTCACGATAATATTTTATAATCTTATATAAACAGATAAAAATCGTAAGACTGCAACAATGACAGATCTGACTACTGTTTTGTGACGTCATCTTAGATTCAGCCAATCCTGACTGTTTTGTATCACGTGACATTATTTAGAAATTAATAACTTTTTAACAGGGATTTTGAAATAAAATAGCCATTATATTTAAGTCAGATGATTGCCAATCCCTTTATAAATTTATAATAAATGTGGATAACAGCATTTAACACTTTATTATTCATACTGTCAAATAGCTTTTTCTTTCTGTATGAGGCTCTCAAGTAAAAATTCTCAATTTGGTCCGTGCCATAATTATGATGTGCTCGGCTGTGTATTTTACATTATTATCGTCTGTCATAAATGAGTCATTATTCGTATAATTTACGCGTCTAGGGTTTGCAGTTCGCTTGGTACCATCGGTGTTTGACCCCGAATTTGCCGGTGTTGCATTTTGCACCGGTGACGTCCGCGGCGCGGCCTGCTGATTCGGCCACGGCGTTAACCTACTTTGTTGTTGCGACTGATTTTGAGAAATATTATGATTTCTAAAAGAATTTCTAGATTGAATTAAATTATTTGGAGAATTTCTTTGATTGATATTTTCCGTTGAACTATTTTGTACTGGTGTACTAGATTGTTTTTGTGGAATTTCCATTATTGTTAAAAACTTTTTCTTTCAACTACAAAGTAATGTTATCATTAATCACTACAAAACCGATCACAAAGGACATATTTTTTGCTTAGAACCAAAACAGTGCAGAATTGTTGTATGAAATCTCATGGTTGCACAGTTTTTCATAATTTATGCAATGTTATTTATTTTTTATTTAAATATACATTTACCACAGAGGTTTAATGTCTCCTATTATGTTTAATATAAAATGTAGATATCTACATTTAATGCATATGCATTAGATCAAAAAGATACTGGCGGAAAATAAAAACCGGCTGAATAAAACCGACTCAGTGAAAAAAAAAAACAAATGGCGTGCATTTTGTATACCATTGTAAAACTTTGATACTTCATATTTAGCAAGAAAAGATTAAAAAATGGAAATAGCGATAGCGATATGAATGCAACTCCAGAAAGTAGAAAAACAGCTGTTAATGAAATCATTAATAACCTTTTGCCGCAAAAGTCGCGGGATAAATATTTAAAAGCTTAGGAAAACTTTGTTTTCATTAACTTGAGTTTTTATTTTGAGTAGGTATATTTTATGGTAGGTAGATTGGTAGTCGAAAGAAAAGTAGATTACGCACCCTGCTAAAGTGAGTAATTAATGCACTCGTGTTAATTTAGTGCCCTCGCTTGCGCTCGGGCACCAACATAACTCTCGTGATTTGCGCTCGATGCAACAATCTACTATTTCCTGGCGGTTTTGAACTGTTTTTGGTTCTATTATTTTTAGATTCGTAAACCGTCTGAAAGTTTTGTTCTTCTAGCACTACTCTCAAGGCATCTTTTAATGTCGTCACATTCCTCAATCGTACCAATATAACTAAATAATGAGGAAAATTATAGACAAAAACATTCGACAACGAGTTAGTATAGATGTGCTGTTTGCCTTGACGTGAATTCTCATCGTCTACTGTTTTAATTATTTTTGCAAACAAGATACTACGCAAGTTTTAAATTCTATGACAGAAATATAAATAACTTTAATTAGAATTCATTTTCATAAACTCTAACTCCAATACTTCTAATCTTATCTACTCTAATCTTCGGTTCTAGGGTCACCGAAATTTTGTGCCAATAATGTTTTCAACTCTAACCCAGTACGAATATTATCCCGTTAACAGGGGAAGCTGCGAACCTGGTAGGGGACCAGGTTCGCAGCTTCCCCTGTTAATTTACTAGTAAGAACTTGGAATAAGTATTCATTCTGAACTCCCCTTGAAATGTATTAAATACATTATAAAATGTGAATGTATCATAAATTTTATAATACATTCACATTTCTTTATAAATAGTTCGAGCTGTCTGGAATCGCCACTAACTCTGGAATAATTTTTGCCATTGTTGACGGAACCTGCACGATTTGGTCCATTTTGAAAGGATAAAAACACAGAGAAAGAGAATGAAAGAAAAGAAAACACTAAATACCTAACTAAAGTTAATCTACGCTAGTTATATCGTAATAAAATGAAATATGAAGTATTGCTCAACCCCCAATAACATAATACATACAATTAAAACAAAAAGGAAAATTTAAAAGACAACAGAAAGGATAGTGAAAAAGTTGTACTCCCAGTCCTCTAGTTACTTCCATCTCCTCCTTATGACTACTATCAGATACTGCACCAGCCGTTGTGCCCGGTACTTAATAGATTTGTTTGTTCGGGGATCACTGTTAAAATGTAGAAACAGTCGTCCAGCTACACTTGTAGAGGTAACGTTGTTTGTTGTTGTTTGGCAAAGATAACTTATTACCACAGTAGGCTGGGACGGTATATATCTACTCTAATTAGAGTTGCTAGAAATAATCTTATCCCTATTATCTTCCATGACTTCAATCTCGTTTTCGAAACCGGGATCTTCCCCACTGTATTCAAAAGGGCTATTATAAATCGGTTATTTATAGACCTATCTCGATGCTCCCTATTCTTTATAAGATTCTTGATTTTTTTTTAATAATAGACTTCTCAGTTATTTAAACACTAACAAAATTATTGACGAAAATCAATACGGATTTCGGTCTGGTAAAAGCACAGAAGATGCTGTACTTGATAAAACTGGAGCTATTGAAAATAATATGAATCATTAGCTTAATACAATGGCTGTTTTTCTAGACCTCTCGAAGGCATTGGACACTGTCTCTGTTCCTCTTTTGTTCATGAGATTGTTTTAAATTGGAGTAAAGGGGTCATCCTTAGATATATTTTAAACCCTTAGATATTTTTAAAATCTACCTTAGTAACCGCTCTCGGGTTGTAAAAATCGGTAACCGCACAAGTGAAGAACAGTTTCTTACTTACGGAGTTCTTTAGGGCGGTGTCCTGGGACCCACTCTCTTCCTTATTTATATAAACAGACTCTGTAGACTGTCCCTAACAAATTTCAAAATCATAACATACACCGATGCCACAGTATTACTAAGCCATGGAAGTGACTGGGTAGATGTGCGCTTGCATGCAGAATCTGCCTTACGGGATATTATGAATTAGTTAAATAACAACGGCTTATATCACAACCAGATTCCTCCTTCACACTAACTCACAAATGCCTCTCAAATACAAATGCAACCTGCACCTGTGCTACAATTACGCGTACTACTGAAATGAAATATTTACGAGTCATTATAGATGCACTATGCACTATGACCTGGAATGAGCAGATTGAGTTATTGGTGTCACGTGTCAGAAAATTAGTATTTGTGTTTAAAAACCTTAGAACCTCGGCAGATTTTCACACGTTAGAAACTGTATATATTGCACTAACAAATTCCGTGATAACTTACTGCATTATCGCGTAGGGATGCTCTGCTAAATGCCTTCTACCTTGTTTGAAAAGAGCACAAAGCGCCGTTATAAAAGTCATAGCACATAAACCTATTCGCTTCCCCTCGCACGACTTTTAAGTTCTTTGCAAAGTTCCTACTGTAAGACAATCATTTCTGATAAGCACATTATTACGTAAGTATATTGATATTGAATATGACCCTAATCTCAATACTCTAAAATGTAGAGTTAATAGAATATGTCAGACAGAGAGTGTTAATCTAGTAATAGCGGGAAGACACTATAACTTTTTGAATCCTGTTATCTATAACAAAATTAATGAGAAATTAAATATCTATCATCTTCACAGTCATCATCCTTAGGAGAGTATAAACTGTACATTCAAAAATGGCTCCAAAACCTGATTTTTGAGGAAACAAAGAGCCTCATAAAAATTTAAATTATATTCATATCATATCCTCCGCATACACATACACGCACCCTTCCCACACACTCACTCACACATTCTCCCACGTATACCGTTACAACTATTATGAATAAATGTCTAGTTCTAGTTTTATTTTAATGTTTATGTCTAGTTTCTACCTATAAGTGTATATAACCAAAATGGTTGTTATGGAACTCAATGGTCTTTCGGTCCTGGGGTGGGCGCTAATAACTGCGAAAACAGTTACTAAACTAACGTAGTATTAACGCACACAAAAATTGTAATATTATGTTTGTTCCAATAAGTATTTGCATTGTATTTCTGGGTTGCAGGGTGAAAGTTACAAATTTCTTATTTTCTTCTTATTTTTGTTATTTGTTTGCAAGTCCTAACCTGCGTACCAAATTTCAGCTTTCTAGGGCTTCGGGAAATGCCCTAGAGCTTTCGATGAGTGTGATGTGTGACGGAGTCAGCGTATTTTAGGTATTATCAGAACCTAAAATACGTCGATTTCGTCATAGACAAATGAAATTTAGTATTTTCTATAAATTTGCTAACTACATCTTGTCCTGAGAATTTGAGATCTCTAGCATTATCCAGGCCGCGGAAGCAGGAAGCTATGTGTGTTTGAAGGGTTTTATATATATAGCTAGATTGACCTATGGCGTCGGACTAGCGGGTGCCCGCCACTACTCAGGTATCTTGAGGTAATCATATAATTTGTAATATGCTTGCTGACAAATTGAACTTTTAATAAAAGTTTAATTCTGGATAAACACATACATACCTACATCACGAACAAAAACACATACATACCTACATCACGAACAAAAGCGTTTAGAATTTGAATAAAAAAAACGCAAAAATAATGGGTTTACCCATCCATATTTTCCATCAAACAGAAAACAGCAACAACAGGCGTGGCGGCAGAAATACCTATTCATAGTGGTAGTATTTCCCCAAGCGTTATTAAAACCAGTAAATGCCAGTCGGACTCGCACACGAAGGGTTCCGTACGTATAATTTTTACTAAATTTATTTAATTTTTATTATTTGTTGTTGTAGCGGCAATAGAAATGCACATTCTGTGAAAATTTCAACTGTCTACCTATTACGTTTCATGAGATACAACCCCCTGACAGCCAGACGAACGGACGGATGAATGAACAGTAACAGAGTTCCGTTGCCACCCATTGGGTACGGAACTCTAATAAACGAGCTCGTGCTCAAATTTATGATTCAGGAATTACACTGTGAATCACAAGTATCTACCTACATAAATATTTGTTATATAATGATTCTAGTAACTCAACCGGTTTCATTAAGCTGTGCGGTGCGTGCTAGAGTGGACGCGTGCGGAACTGCCCACATGATAATCACCATGGCCGAAAACGACACCAGTGCATTTGACACTAATGAATATGTAACAAGTGCCTACAAAATCAGTGCAAATGACACTACTCCAATTGATACCAGTGCAAGTGACAACAGCGCATACAACGTTAGTGTATTCAACGTTAGTGCATACAACGTTAGTGCATACAACGTTAGCGCACACAACGTTAGTGCATATGATACCATCGACGAACCCTGCGTTCCCAGTGCATATTATCTCGTAGTTTTTGCTTGGATTATTGTTGTGCTAAGTGTGGCTGGATTAATATACGGAGTGACATCGTGGTGTGTCATCAAAAAGTTTCGAAATTTTAGAAACTATGTGCTTCTCAACTTGATGATAACAAATGTGATACGTTACTGTTTATTTGTATATGTAGAAACAAACTGTTTTCTTAATTACGTGAACCTTGTACGAGTTCAAGTTTTTCTGTATTTATTTGAGTTTTGGGCACTGACTTTTAACTGTTGGTTACTCGTGTTGTGCTATATTTTTTACGTTGATTTCGTGAAAGTTTTCAACGATGACATTCGTAGGAGGTACCTTAAGAGTAACTTATTTGCGTGGGGAGTGCCTTTTATATCAGTGCTCTTATATTTCATTACTGGCAGGTTATTGTATGTGTATTGCTCAATGGAAATACTTACAACACCTATCGGCATATCACTGTTATTATTACCTGTAACGATAAGTTTTGTTGTTTATGTTATGGTTGTATATTCGCTGTTTCGCAGTAGTGAAGCTGCCGCCACTACAGCATCTGACAAAAGACGTCGCTTTTACATATCTACTCTAATATTTGTAATTAGTAATGTTATGGTGTTGTACTGTTTACGAGATTTATTTGAAAAATCTGATAAATATGTTAATGTATTAGGAGTATTTGGAGAGTTCATGAATATATTAGCATTGGATTTGTATTTAATTATAGGAAAGAGCAATCGGGAGTTATGGCAAACATACTTTAAAATGAGATCTATTCGAACATCCCTGCAAGTATGAAGATGTTGACCGTAATACCAACCTATTATTGTCCCAATGCAGCGCAAAGGCTTATTCTCATACAGACAAGCCACGAGCATGGATCACCACGCTTTCTCAGGATGGGGTTGCGACTTCAGACATATAAGTATACATATTAACTATACTATACTTAAGTCGAGGTTACTTTACAATGTTTTCCTTCACCGGTTCCAGTAATGTCTGAGATAAACTCAAGTGCATATGAATTGTAGAAATCACATTGGTACTTGACCGGAGTTGAACCATACGTTTTGAGGAAAATGAAGCTGGTTACACCACTTACGAAATCAGTGCATGTATGTAACGTTAGCTAGTTGATCTTACATTTAGATTTAAGTATAAATTATAGGATTATGTGTAACTACAGTCTTAAGCTGTTTGGAGTCGAAACGCGCGGGTTATGGGGTCCGAATGCACGTTCTCGCGGAATGGTTGACGTTTCACGTGACCAGAGGGCTGGCTTGCTTTTTGGCCAAAGAATTAGTATTGCCTGTGTCTTTTTGTTTTAGAATTTATTTATATACTTAGTCATGTCATTTAGTATCTAATGTAAATAGTTAGTTGAGTAATAATTTTATATAAGCTTTGTAATGTTTCTGAAAATGAATAAGTTATTATATAAATAAATCTTTACAAAACATTTTTGTGTGTTTTCTTTTTTTAGAAATGTTAATAAAGATTTTGTTAACTGACAAGTTGCGGTCCCTTGGACGTGTGAAAAGTTCAAGCTTCTGAGCCAAAGCAATCAAGAGATACCTACAAAAGTAATGTCGCTTAACTTGAAGTATATTTCACTTTGAAAACCCCAACTTCCCGTTCACCTAGCAGCATAAAATTTAGCAAGAAGCTAGGCCTGACGATATAAGTACCTGGTCTAAAGGAAAGAAATCCTTTTTGTTATTTGTAGTAATCTTACAAAAAATACAATAGTTTTTGCGATTACAATGTTATTATTACTGGTGCAAGATGATATGGTAAAAAAGGGGATGACTAGACTACCAAGATAACGAGCTAATAGAGAAGTATATATGGAAGAAAAATACATGTTGCGTTGACCCCAAATAAATTTGGATAAGAGCAGGACACTGATAATGATTACCAGTAGGTAAGAAAGAAAGAAGAAGAAGAAAGAAAATACATTTATTTAGCACAAACTAAGAGACACACAATACACCAGTACATCAGATAAAAAATAAGATAAAAATAAAAAGTGTAAAGTCCGATGTAAGAAATTAGCAGGAAAGTGTGCCTCACGGCTGCGCCAAAAAGGCCCAGTTCAGCAAAAATGCCAGACAACTAGTGCCTGACGGTGGTTTTCAACTGGACCTGCAACTGGACATGCAGGTACATCGACCGTGATGCAGAACAATGGAACGAGGCTCGGACTAGGACCTGAAACCGGCCCGGGCATTTTAGAGACGGCCGGCCCTCCACATAATAATATACTAATTGAACAAATATTTAAATTTTAAAATTAATGTACTTAATGTAAATGCACTTAAATTGGAATTTTTTGCAAGAACTGCATTTAATTGTAATTTGTTTTTGCATACCGTTAAAACGGTGACATGTAGCATTATCATTAGCATTTATCTGTGTCATCTCTGACCTAGATTAGAGTCCAGAGCAAACCCATTTCGAATAAAAAAAAAAAACAAAATGTAGCACTTTACAATGTTATGAACACCTTTGTAAACACCATGTTTCTGGCAAATAAATATTCTATTCTGTTCTTATTCCACTTCAGAGAAAGGAAAACTACGAATGTAAATTTTGAATCGTAGTATGATTCAAATTTTATATTCGCTATTTATAAATATGTATCATCATCATCTGCCTAGCCTTTTCTCAAGTATTTTGGGATCGGCTTCATTTATAATATGTATGTATATTTTAAATATTTACATATTGTGAAAACATATATTCAAATTTTAACAATTTAAGTTAAGGTAGGAAGTTTAAAGCTCACTGCTCTCGGCTACTTTATCAATTATGTCTTCGCTATCTAAATTCATCAAGAGATATTTTTCTTTCGCCATTATCATGAAAGAATTTAAATTATCAGAGGATAAGGTACTCCACATGCTCCCCATGATCTTACACAAGCAACTTTACTCAATGATAAATTTAGCAGAAAGAACGCTAGTACAAACAAGGGCGGATACAGCCTTCGAGTCAAGGGGTGACCCCCCTTCAGAGTTGAGGTCCAGTCGGGACAGGCTATCATTAACATTTCATTTCCAATTAAGTATTTAAAATATTTATGCTACAATAACTTTATTAATTAATTATCTCTTTTAAATTCAAGATTTTTTAATTTAAATTTGTTTTTTAATAAACTGATACCCAAGATACATTAAATTAAAATTACTATTAATTATTATTTTTTCAATTATTTCTAAATTCTTTTACAATACATATTATTACATATTATAAATTATATATTTTTTTCTTAAACAATACTTTAACCCCCATTTAAAATATTCTTTTTTTTTATAATAACAACTAATTAATTTTTCCCCTCAAATTAATTAATTTTTAATATCCTTTCCTAATTTGTTATTTCTAGAAACACTTTCCAGTACCTCTACTTTGTTACGTGTCTTATTTCAACTTATAATAGGATATCTAATCCTAGTTTTTTTTATAAAATTTATTAAATCATTATTAATTATATACCTAGTTTTGTTAAATTAAAATTTCACTTAATAATTTCAAATTTATATTATAATAATGATTTATTAATTAATTACTACTAAAATTTAATTTAATTTTTGTATAACCGCAACAGCTGGCACAAAATTTGTTATTCATTAAAATATTACTAAATTTTAATTTCTTATTTTTTTTAATATTAATTACTACGATATTAATGTCAATTATTAGATATTTCAATAATTTAAAATTAACACTAAAATGTATATGCAAAATAAACTTAAAATAAAATTATTAAACCATAAAAAAATATTTATATGTAGATTTTTTAAATAGGATTTTCATTTTTTTATAAAAATATTTAATATAAATTATTAAATTTCATTCGTTTACAAATCAATATTTTACTTAAATTATTTAAATAAAATCAAATTATTCTATATTCAATCTTTTGAACTAAAATATTTAAAGGTAATCAATCTAATAATAATATAAAATATTCTCGAGAAACACCTGTATAATAACTGTAAATTCCTTAATAATATTTTCCATGTTGAATAAATTAATATAAATAATTAAATATAAACTATAACCAGCACTAAAAAAGAAATTAATATTAATATAGAAATTCAAGATCATCTTATTAATTAAACTAATTTCACCTATAAGATTTAATCTAGCAGGAGCAGCTATATTAGAAGATATTAATAAAAATCAAAATAAAAATCATAATCTTATTGAAGGTATAAAATTTATTATGCCTTTATAATATAATCTTTCATATCTAATATTAGCTAAACAAAATATTCCTGATGAACATAATTTATGCCCAATTATTAAAATATAAGATCCAATAAACCCTTAATAATTTATAACTATAATTCCTCTAATAACAATTCTTATATGAGCAACAGAAGAATAAGCAATCAATGATTTAATACCTACTTGACAAAAACATTTTAATCTAATATATAACCCCCCAATTAATCTAATAACAATACTAATATAATTTTATTTTAAATTAATTTCTTGTAAAAAAATCAACAATTAATGTAATAAGTAATAACCCATAACCCCCAAATTTTAATATAATACCAGCTAAAATTATAGAGCCAGAAACAGGAGCTTCAACATGAGCCTTAGGTAATCATAAATGAACAAAATATGTATTTTTACTAAAAAAGCTAAAATTATAAAAAAATATAACATATAGGTAAATATTCACATTAAAAATTTTTAAAATGTAAATTATTATAAAATTTATTTATTAGATCTCCTTTGTTGTTTTTTAACCAAAGTTATCAACGTTACATTATGTAGCCGAATCCAAGTTTGAGTTCTCCAAAAATTTTCGTCAAAGCTGTATCTCTAAACCACCGACTTGTTTCTCTAATAGTTGAAAGCCTTTTAGTATTTTCGTCGTCTTTAGTTTGTTCCCAGATATACATGCGTTGCCCCGTTTTTGGTAAGATTCGCGAAGAATACACGTCACGTCATTCAATAAACTTAATATTGAAGCACTTTCAATTACAGCTTTAGTAGTATCTCTCAATACACATGAATTTGTTCTGGAGATTCTTTGGAATGACAGAAATAAAACCTACATCGACCCGACATTAGAAGACTTTAAAACTGAATCAACAAAGGAAATTAAGAGAAAACAGATTCTTCCCAGTTGAAGACTCACATTGTACAGACGCCAGCACATCAAGCTACTACAATCTGTCATCGGACATTTGCCAGATTTGCCCGTATGGCCAATCCGGGCATTGGAAGAATGGGAGAAGATTTTTATTTCAACTGCAAAAGTTAAGTTTGTCCTTCAATACAGAATCGGACATAATAAATAGGTTCTTATAATCTTGAAGTTTATTTCTTTCATTTATTTCTTTCGTTTATAAAATTTGTAATTTATTTCATTCAAGTCGGCCTTGTCTCACACTTTTTTAAGTATACTTACGTCGACTACATTAAGAAAACGTTGGTCCCTTTTCGACTGTCACATTAAATTCGTTACTTATGACGTATTTCATAAGTATTAATATACTTATGAAATACGTCATAAGTAAAAATATGACGCATTTCATGAGAATATTGTAATCAATATACTTATGAAATGCGTCATATTTTTTACGTCACTACGAGTATTTATATCGATATGTTCTAAATACGGTTACCGTTTTTATAAGTCGTCCGTACAAGGTAATAAAATAATCAATGATTTAACAACACTGAACTAGTGTGTGTAATAAAAAAAAAACATTTTTTTTACATAAAATCTACATGGTCAGTTATGAAACATCAAAATGATTAATTTAAATTAGCAACCAGTTAGATATTCTTTAGTTAGAGTGACCTATGGAGCAGGACTAACTGGTTTCCAGCGTTCTTGGGGCCTAAAAAGGCCATTTTGGCAGAATCATAAAGGTCATTTTGAATCATATTGGACAGTAAACTGTTAAATTAATCGTATCAAATCCCATTGGTGAAGGATTTTTCAGGTATTTTTTTTTTGTCTGTGCTAAAATACCAATCAATCCAATCCTAATCCAATCCCAATTCTCTTTGATTATACTTACCTATTGTAGCGAATAAAGAAAAACACGGACTGTCTTCGCCATAATTATGATTCATAATGTTATCCTTTTAGGTATGATTCTGTCAAGGTGGCTTTTCAGGCCCCCTCATCTTAAAACATGCTATAGTAACCCATTTCAAAACTATGCTTGTGCTGCCATCTATGCGAAGTATTATAACTATGTTTTAACTCTCATGATTCATTCAGTAAAAGAAAATTATCAAAATGTATGGAGAAATGATGCCATTTGTTCTTGGCGGCTTTTATTCTTCTTATATTTTTTTCTTTCTAGAAACTTATACTGGATGACTCTGTACTGTATTAAAAACGTGTATTGAAGTCGCACTTTTTCTGTCTCTTTATATTACGAGTGTGTGTGCATAGGAGCATCGCATAAGGAACTTCGTATCTGTCGAGGGTCCCCTGACCGCACACGTTTTTTTTGTAAGTAATTATTTATTTTACTAAAAGACTTAACCTAGGTAAGATCAGTGTTATTTCAATAAGGGATGGCTATTACATATAAGAATACCCTTTTTTTTTCAGGATGGGAAATCATCAAATGACCCCTCCCTCTCTGGGTGGAGCGGAAGGGAGTGTCAAACTCTTACTGACTAAAACCCACCCGTGTTCTTTCCTTAGCCCTTTATGTTCCGGGCCAGCGGTAACCCTTTCGGACAACCCCGCTGACCCGGCAGATGAGAAGACCCTTGCCCCTCAAACTAGGAAACTCCTGTATCTTGAAGGACAGTGTAAGTACTTTTAATGGGTTGACACGTTTTTCAAAATATTTATAATTGTATAATAACTCTGATGCTAACATACATATATGTATATTACTTTTTTTTTTGTAATACTACCGATTAGCGTAACTTTCAAAGAGAGACGTTCAAACTGAAAAAAAATATTACAATTTACTCAACCAGTAACGTCCCGTGTAGGTTTTGCCTCAGTTTGACCAGTCCTTTAAAATACGTATAAAAACATCGAAACATTTTCAAGAATTTGAACAGAATTTGCCACTGTTTGGTGTTGAAAGGGGCCCCCTTGAATACCTTCATACAAGTTAGTTGACACAATCGGTGAAAGCAAGTTTCGTCTCGCATTCCGCGCGGAATTCAGTTTGGACATCGCTACTGATAGTGTGTTACGCAAATATCCCGCAGGCGGAGGACCAACGGCTTTACGTGCTTTCCGAAGCACGTGGGTATTAAACCCGGTTATTAAACCCGGTTATAAAAAACCCAATAACACTTTTACAAGGACAATGTTTTGGAATTTGGAGTTGGATGCCAACAAGGTGACCCTCTCAGGCCAGTCATTTTTAGTTTGACTATTAAAATTATACAGAAACTAAATTCAAAATTCAACGTGTGGTATTTAGACGATGGAACGACAGGAGGTGATGTAGAGTTGTAGACACTGTTTTGAAAGATTTAGAACTCCTCAAACAAGAATTTCAATCTATTGGCTTGGTCCTTAACCCCTAAATGTGAACTTTACCTTTCTGACATTACCGACAGACAATTGACTCTAGATACATTTAATGCAATAGACCCACAAATCAAAATTTTGGACAAAAGTTCACTGCACCTCCTAGGTTCCCCAATTTTAGAAGATAGTTTTACTATAATACTTTCACCGACGAAAAAATTAAAAATTTCAACGAGATTTCAGACATACTCTCCAAAATTAATTTACATTCGGCATTCACCCTGATTAAATACTGTTATTTAGGCACACATTTTATGTATTTTCTACGTTCTTCCCCTTTATGGAATCAGCCACACCTTTTGGACAAAATTGACCAAATTATTTGCAGCACACTAACATCCATTCTAAATGTGGCCTTGGACGACCGAGCGTGGCTTCAAGCCACACTACCCATCCGTTTTGGTGGCCTCGGCGTCCGCAAAATTATCAGTACCTATTAGCTTACCTGTCTCCTGTCTTCTGTCCACAGCACTGAAAAGTTGACCGGGAAAATTTTAGCCCCTTGCCTAGTTGACTCTGAAGTGCCGTGCTTGACCAACGCGGTGAACGCCTGGAAAGCGGCTTGCCCGAATAGAGATCGGCCCGTAAACCCATCTTACCAGAGACAGTGGCATCCCACTGTCTCTGGGAAGATGGGTTTACCGGCCGCTCTGCAGGTTGGTACGGAATAATCTAATCAATACGTCCACCAATTCTGCTGAGCGTGCCCGCCCGCTGGCTGTAGGTGAGTGGGAGTCGGGGCTCTGGCTTCAAGTACTTCCGTCACCCAACATAGGCAGTATGTATGTATGTCCTTGCGGGGCTCCGCATCGCTGTCAGTACGGTGAAGCTGTCGACTGCACCATGGCCTATCTTGCAGTAGGAGCGCAGGCCGGATAGCACGGCACGCCAGCATTAATGACATCATCCATCATGCTCTGTTCGTCATTCATCGTGCCAGCTGTTTTAGAACCCAACGGTCTGGCGCGCGACTATAGGAAGAGACCATACGGAATAACCATAATGCCCTGGAAGTTAAGCAGACCTTTGGTGTGGGATGCAACATATGTCGACACCCTTGCGCCATCCCATCTTCCTAGCACGGTGGGCTGTGCTGGGGCGGCTGCTGCAGGTGCAGAAAACCTAAAACGCCGAAAATATTCCAACCTCATTGGGAATTATATGTTCGAACCGTTTGGGGTTGAAACACTAGGGCCATGGGGTCTAAGTGCCTACTTGGTTTTTCGAGATATCGCCAAGCGGTTAGTCGACTCTTCACGTGACCAGCGGGCTGGCCTATTTCTTGGCCAATGAATTAGCATCGCCATACAACGTGGCAATGCTGTCAGCCTTTTGGGCACTGTTCCTGTTGACAGCGATGCGGACGAATTTTTTGATGCCCTATGATTTTTTTGCTTATTTTTTCATATAAGTGTACATATTATTATTATTTTAAATATTAGCATAGATTATGCAAATCTATACTAATATTATAAAGCTGAAGAGTTTGTTTGTTTGGTTGAACGTGCTAATCTCTGGAACTACCAGTCGGATTTGAAAAATTCTTTTTGCACTTGATATCCCAATTCTTGAGGAAGGCTATAGGCTATTTAATATCACGCTATGACCTTTAGGAGCCGAGCAAAAAGAAAAAAGTCAGAAAGAACACTAAGCAAAAACGAAGTAATAGCGCAGGCAGGCGATGAGATGCGACGGGGTGGGTCGGAGTAACAAGAAATTTCACGCGGACGAAGTCGCGGGCAGAAGCTTATTATCATATAACACTTATTGCCCAACCTGAGAATCGAACCCTGGACCCGACGCTCAACAGTCATGCTTGCAACCACGAGACCAACGGGGCAGTTACAGTTAGCTATGAACGTATGACGGGTTGCGCTCGGAGTGCCGATAGATGTAAAAACCAGACTAATTTTAATTTACAAAACATCAAATTTAATTTTTTTGTACTACAAAAATAAAAAACCACTTTTATTTCATGTGCCTATTTTCTTGTATATATGCCCAGCGGGGTCACCGTGCCTTTTAGCGATGCCTATAATAATAATAGCCTCCCCGACCAATTTCAGTCCTGGTGGCCAATCTCAACGGAGAATAGCAAGGTACGCAGGAGATATTATAGTGCACAAATACCGCAAATAATATAAATGGTATCATAGCGCTGCGCGGCGCAAGTCAGTGGAGACGTGTTGTTCCTCACCATGGTCACCAGTGCATCAACATTAGTGCATACAAAACCAGTACTTACAACATTAGTGCATACAACTCCAGTGCATACAACTCCAGTGCATACAACATCAGTGCACACAACACCAGTGCATAAGACATCAGTGCATATGCCACCAGTGAATACGACTCTGAAGCCGAATATGAATATAAATATTACTCTTAGTTTTTATTGCTTAATGGTTATTAAATACTGCGAAAATAGTTTTTATGTATAAGAGACTGGCCAGTTATATAATCTATTTTAAAAATAATATGATTACCTGTAAGTAAAAATAGGTACGTTCCCATGTCAAAACTTCCCTCCATATTGTTTGCGAGCTAATTTAAATTATCGTGTCTCATTAAAAAATGGATCTGCGTCGGGAATGTTTCGCGCTATGATTTTTTACGATTTCAAGTGTCGCCTGAAACCGGACGAGGTGCAAATTTCAAAGTAAACTGTTTGTCGATGTTGCTAACTGCATAGGATTCTATCAAGACTAAATCTCCAACTTTGTAGTCTGGGTCTGGTCTTCGTTTACTATTTGCTCTTTAGCGTGTCGTTTCTTTGTTATACTTTTGGTATATGCGGGGTATAAAGGAAACAACAGGTTCGAGACGCTGAACGGTAAAGCTCTATTTTGAAAAATAACAACTACTTATATAAATTCTTAAGATAACAAAATATAATAGTGGGCACTTTAAAACTTACGAGTTTATTAACCAATCAGTGCAAAGCACATGTTGCCCAATCACTGCACGACACGTATAGCTTGTAGTTCGCTGAGCTCTCAACAGGGGCGCCACTACCGCAGTGGCAGTAGCAGAGCGCAAGGGCTAAGGGCTCCGCGGTGCAGCTACAGGATAATCCACGGTCGGTTACTATGATCATGAATGATGCAGCTACATAACTACATACTCTATATTTTCTTTTCCTAGCTCCAAGTCTTGGGCTAGATGTTTTAACTTTGGGGTGATGTCTGCGACAAAGCTTTCTTGTTCTGGCATGTAATGATACAGGACACCTAAAAGGAGTAGGTACCCTTTCGTGATATATTTAACATAACTTGGTATTTCTTTTCCTTCTTCTAATATTTTTATGATAGTTTGAAGTTTTTTTATTGTAAGTATCTAGGTAGATCTAACTCTGTGCTGTATATGATGCATTTTCCATCACACGGTGTTCGAGACAATGTATCAGCTACTGCTATTAGTTCGTCGTGGAGTATATTGGATTTTAAAGTCTTATGGTTGCAGCTGTAATGCCCCTCGTGATAGGCGACGACCAGCAGATGTTTTAAGATTCATTAACCATTTCAACGGTTGATGATCTGTAATATGTAGTTATAGACTTTGTTCCTTCTATGTATATAGCCACAAAATTTTGAAATAGCCCTTACTATGGCTAGTGCTTCCTTTTCTGTGACGCTGTAATTGCGTTCAGCTTGGGTTAAAAGTCCACTTGCGTATTCGACAGGGTGCTCATTGTCTCCCTCCCCCTGCACGAAAGCTGCGCCAATTGCATGCTGGCTGGCATCAGTCTTGATAGCAAAGTGTAAGTCGTCACTTGCCTGTTTTAATACTGGTGAAGTAGTCAAGGCATTTTTTTAATTAAAGAAATGCTTCTTGTTGCTCTTCCTGCCATTTCCAGCTTATTTTATTCTTTGTTAGATTGGTTAGTGGCCTTGCAATTTCCGCAAAGTTATTGATAAATCTCAGATACCATGATGCGGTTTGTAAAAATCTTGTCAGTTGTTTAAGGTTTTTAAGCGCCTGACGGTTTGCAATAGCAGAGATTATCTCTGGATCAGTTTTGATACTGTTAGAAACTGTAAGGTGGCCCAGATATTTAATTTCTGAACACCTAAAGGAGATGGCCAAATAGAAGTATGGACGACTGCTCCAGAAATGTACAAACATGTTACCTATCAATATGTAATGCTGAATAGCTGAATATTAGTATTTCATATTAATAAAGTTGCAGGAACTTTTCATAACTTTACAATCCTGAAAATAAAATCGTGTAACTCCTACGTCAATAGGCATAAAAAACTGCAAACAAATGACATTGCTATGAACTTTTACCTAGGCTTTTGGATGTATCTGCGATGATATTGATAATTGTATTTTTGATAGCGACCCACCCCGATTTCGCACGGTGATACTTTAGCAAATATGTACAGAGGGGTAATTGCACCAAAATACGTGATACAACAGCAATGCGATTCTGTAACCACAACCAGGTAGGTGACAATCTAAAGATGATTTGCCTGTGTCTATTCTATGTTGTGTAAATGGAGTTAGTTTCGTATTTTTCTCAAAGATGTCTCTTTGCTCAATTAACAATTCATTAAACATCTTTTGCTCATTGTTTGTAAGTATGGTTCATTCATCGGGATTTAAATAAAGTTCAACAGAATACATCGGTATTATGAGTATTGAGTATCGGCGATAACATGTCCAGCTCATTAGCCCAACGGATGAACTCCGACACTGACTTCATTTCCGTCGGCTCCTTTTGAACTTCAAATGTCATCCGCTTCACTGCCTTCATTGGTATGGAATCATTGTTGAGTTGAATGAAGTTGTATATTGTTTGTGGTTCGTCAATAAAATTCCAACTGCGTTGCGGTGCATGTTTGATTCGTTGTTGTTGACGTTTTCACCGTTCCATCTGCTAATTTGATGTCATCAGTTACTCGCTGGTCAAACTGTGTTCCTTTACGTAACAACGACTTATACAGTTTCATACTGGCAATATTGCGACAAGCATCGGTATCTTTGTATACATAGCCTTCTTACCCTTTTATATTTACCTTTATCGTCGGTATTTTAGCTTGTATCTTTAAGCTATTTTGTACTTGTAATAGGCTTTGGTGGCGTTTGCTAGGTTTTCAAGTGCTGCAGTTACTTCTGTAAATATCAGTGCATACCACGCCAGTACATATATATATGACGACAGTGAATTCTTATCTACACCATCAGAAGATGTTTCATCTGTAGAGATTTTTAAAAAAGTTTGCCCGGATTATAATTGTGTCAGTCTGACTGCTTTCATATACGGAGTGACATCGTGGTGTATCATCAAGAAGTTTTGACATGTCAGAAACTATGTACTTCTCAACGTAATGTTAGCAAACGTGCTGCGTAGCTTCGGTTTTTATTTCATCTATTGTTTTTAAAACAAGTCTGTCTTTATTTGTTATGTGAAACGTTTATCTTGGCGATGGTTTTGAATATCGTTTTAATAGACAGCTATGTTTTTTGTACTGTATACGTACTTTTGATTATTGGTTACTCTAAATTTTCAACTTCGACATTCGTAGGAGGTACCTCAAGAGTAGCTTGTTTGGCTGGGGTGTACCTTTCATATTTAGTGTTTTTATATTATCTTGCTGATTGGTTACTTGTTTTGGGATGCATGAAGTGAAGAAGAATCCTCGTGTAGCTCAGTTGTTCCGCCAGTTACTCAACTGAATCGAGCACTCAGCGCATCCACCAGAGTCACATCCAACACCTTATTTGACTGGCCAATTCTTCCTTTGCTGTGGTAGGGCTGACGCCCTCCTGGTTTGCGACCACCTTTCTACCGTAGTCCGGCGTCAAGCAGCTTGCTGAGTTTAGTCAATGCGTGGGAGTTCCAATGCCTTGGGCATCTTCTGGGTACACTCTTTCCATCATATACCTCATCCATTGCTTTCCATCAGGCGTGATCGAGGTCAAAACTGTTATTAATACCTGTGACGATAAGTTTATTTATTTACGTTATAGTTGTATATTCTCTGTTCCGTGGTGGAGAGGCTGGCGCGATTATAAGTATACTAACAAATGGCGTCGGGCGTCGCTTCTACATAGCAACCTTAAAAAAAAAGAAAAAAAAAAAGAACCTCTCTCTGAGGCACTATAAGCCCGGTGTTGGCCGCGAGCCACACAGTGTTGGATAAGCGATACAAGCGAATACATCGAAGCGATTTTCAAGCGATCAGTAGTGCAATTGTGTTTTGTAATTAGTGTGTTTGAGTTGTTCATTAGTGTTGTTGATTAAAGTGTCATTTTTTGGTTATTAAATCGGCAGTTTTTATTGTCACGAACCCCAAGCTCGTAACAATAGGAAGAAAAATCGGGAATTATGGCGTCGGTTTTTAAATTCGTGCAGTGCGATGCGCGCTCGAATACGGACGTGTTTCCACTGTGCACGGCACGAATTTTATTCGCGTATTGCGCGGCCATAGCCGCTGCCCGTAAACACTATGAGTTCCAAACAACTCATAGTCAATGAATTGCTGGCATTTCTGGTCCACGCTATCGACTACATGGACGAGGTGAGCATCCTGCAGATATGCCGGTCGAATTACAAGGAGGACGAGATCAGCAGCGGAAAACGGTTACTGTTCCAGTCACTTGGGAAACTCGACCAGATGCCGTCTCGCCGCAGAGATGGAACCGAGAAGAGTATTCAAGATATCATCGATATGTTGAAGAAGACTGACCCAGATGACGTGCCAGATTTCGTGGCGAAGGAGCTAAGTAAACTGCCCCCCGTCACTTTCGATCACGTCGACGTTACGCGGCTGTTAAAGGACATCACTTCCTTGAAAGCGGAGATGGTCAAGATGCAGTCCAGAATGGAGGTATCAGAAAAAACCAATACCGAACTGCGTGCAGAAATAGCATCATTGCGCAACATTGGTTCGGTAATTGGGTCACCGGAGGCCTCAAAGGTGAACACACGACGAGGGGCGCAAAATGCATCCGTTGACAGTTTTGAATTGGCGAACACAAGTGCGTCACCAGCTGCCAATAACGCTGAGCAAGCGCCGCCCGCCGCTGCCGTCGCCCGCGCCACAACACCGGCTGCGGAAACGTCACGCGTAGGTACGAGTACGTCGACCCCTAAACGTGCCTACGCTGCTATTGTCACCAGCGGCAAATCAGATGCGTCGCAGCCTAAGCGACACACCAAAAAAGGGGATAAACTGGTAAAGGGTGCTCAACCTGCCCTGACTGCGGTCCGTTGCTCTTTGCCAAGAGCCAGCCAAGTTGATGAGGAGGGTTTCACGAAAGTAGAAAGGAAGAAGAAGAAGCCCTATTCTCGTAACCTGTGTGGTACCGCACCGACTGGACCCAACATGCTGCTGCGCCCTGCTGTGCCTACGACGCAGCTGTACCTTTCGCGTCTGCATCACTCCACGACAACTGAGGAAGTCGTGCAGTATTTGAAGGTGAAGACCAACTGGACTCTGAGGGTCGAAAGGTTGGAATCGCGCCACAACATCAACTTTAAGTCTTTCGTGGTACGTGTTCCAACCCAACATCTACAGACCTGTCTGAAAGAGGACTTTTGGCCGAAAGGTGTCGTATATCGACGTTTCCGAGGACGGTTACGCGACACCACGCAGCGAAACACGACGCCGACAACGTTACGTGTATTATAATCATAGTTTTAAGTTTCTTTAATATGTATTAGTTTATTACGGTCTTATTCATAAAAAAAGCTTATAGAAGGTTTAAAACATACTTTAGTTAAAATGCTCATTAAGCCTTTAAAACGTTCGATAAAATTTTGTATTCATAAACGCTTCATAAACGTTGTATAACTAAAATGTCCTTTAACTTCAATATGTTGCCATTATAATGAAATCGTCCAACAAATTGGTCAATATATTGAATCATCAAACGAGAATATCTGTCTACGCACTGAATAATTGTGACCATAGACAATAAGACGTATGAAAAACTAATTTATTGTCTACAGTTTCGTCAGTTTTGACGCGTTAATGTCATAACATGGTTTTTTATGTCAATGAATTTGATACAACAGGCGCGAGCGAAAACTTTTGAATATTTTTTTTGTATCTATAAGAAATGGAATTAAGACCGGAGACTAGTCCCAATAAAGGGCAAAGAAGTGAATATTGGTTGGAGGACGATGAGGTGTGTACTGTTACAGCTAAAAAGTGTTCAAAGTAAGTTTTGTTTTGTAAACATTCATAATTTCTTAAACATTGCTTTTCCTTAGATCTTTTTGGAAGAATTGGTCAGGGAGAGGGTCTCCATAATGGAAAATGAAGGTGGACGCTGATGATGGCGACAAACAAGTAGCCAAATTCTGGGCGCACTAAGAAGAAGATAGAAAATAAAAACACTGATACTGACCGAAACCAACGCGAAAAAGGGGCGGCCTGGCATGATTTACGAATTAGGTGCCTATCCAATTTACTAAAACTTACAAAGTTCCTGAGTAAGCATGTCAAGAACTTCGTTTACCTGTACAAAACTCTTTATTTTGTGAGAAAAAAAAAACGGCCGCCATAACAATAACTAATAATTACTAGTATTAGTAATATTAGTTATTTTTATGCCACCACTTCTTTAATTATTTTAGTATTTAGAAGATAATGAAAAGAAAGAATTATAACATTAATTTTGTGTTTCAGGACAGTAGAACTAGTAAGGATGGTGCTTCACTACAAATAGCAGAAACTGAAACGGCCTACAGAAGAGATGGCATAGATGGCAAATGAAAAGAAACATTTAAAAAATGTTGTCCTGCTAGCACAAGTTCTAGAAGCCGAATTAAAGTTTAGAGTATTATAAAAATAAATAAATTAAACAGATATTTGTACATAAGCTTTTTATTAATGAACTACTCGCTAAAATGTCTCCTCTTTATATTCTTCGTGTCGCGGGGACTGTATTTTAGATCTTGGCCCAAAACTTTGCCACTTCCACAACGTCGTCAGTGGTAGCGCAGAGGTTACTTTGACTGCATGTTTTGGGACACATAGGGTAGGATAGGGGGTGGAGTATGGTTTGCGACACAGCTTCACAACTACACCCTACTGCTGCATCCTACTGGAGCATCTTCCTGCAGGGTGTAAACTTCGTGATCCTCACGGAAATCTCTGAACCGTCTCCGGACACAAGTAGGAAGGTGTACCTCCAACCTGGTAAAGTGGGGCTACCTCGGCGGAATGTTTCCTTGATAGTTTGTAAAATAGCATTTGCATTTCCCCTTGCAACTTCTTTGGGTGACTTTGTATGATATTCATGATATTGCTACCTTCTAACTGCATGTCTCCACGGTCAACTGCAATATTGTAAAGTACTGCTCTAGCCACTATGGTTGTTTTCACATTTCCTAGTTTGCATGTATGCCATGTAAAAAACATTGAAAGCGTACCTAATTTCCACAGTCCAAAGCAGCAGCGTCCCACAGTATTTCTTGTTGCGTTATATTTTTCCTCGCTTCTATTTTGCATTGTAGGTATATAATAATAAATAAACTAAATTGGTTTAACAGAAGTGCAAAATAAATGAAATACAACTGCAGCTCCTCGAACCTCGAAGTACTTCTTCTTCTCTTCGTTACGATTGTTTACGAAACTGACTTTTTGCACATGTTACATTGTACGTCAAATGTCATCAGCTGATGTAAAGTCGGCCATTTTTTCCTTAAAATACTGTTAAAGTAGGGTTCTGGGTTTCATAACTTTATAGTAGGTTTAAAGAACGTTTTAGTGCTAAAATGCGTTTATGAATACCAATTTTTGACAACGAGACTTTAGCAAGCCTTTAGATGTTCCATAACTTATTATGAATAAGACCGTTATTGTATAAGATTATTTTGTGTATTTTTTCTATGGGCCTTAGTTGCCTGAAAATAAAATGATTATTATTATTATTATTTGTTGGTATACATTTTTGTATCTCAGCATTGATGTGCCGGTTTTATAGGTTAACACGGGCCTAAGCCAAGTGCTAACCTAAGCGATAGATGATCAAATATTATGATGTGATGATATGTTTAGGCTTTGTGTTGTTAGTGATGTTTGTAGGTGTGATATTTGGGCATCATTGTCATTCTGAAGGAATTTTCGGACAATTCTGCAAGTGTTGAGAATAGCAGCTTTCTGTAAAGTTTGGTAGGTGGAAGGAGATAAGTCTAACGTTTTTAAAGATTTATTTAAATTGGAGATTGATACACAAGTCGCAAGAAATGATAACTAAATATTATTGAGCAGATCTTTATGGAAAAAGAAACTGGTTAGAATTTGAATGAGTAAAGTTCACAATACGAGTATTCAGATTGCAAATATTTTATAAAGACTTGTTTGTTCCAAGGAGGTACATACTAGAGACAAGAAATATTATGAAGTAGGTAGGTGCTTTTAATCAACATTGTTAGTTTTAACAGTTACCTTAGAAGCTACTATTTTAGGAGACAGATTGATTGATTTAATTGTACAGTGTAAGATTTTTACAGAAAAAATATGTATATTAAGGGGCTTACATGACCTAAAGCGCGGTCACTGTCGGACTGCATAGAAAAGAAAGAGAAGCGCGATGACACAATAATTATTTAATTACAAAAAATCTATTGTTTGGACTAAAAAATTAAAACACTAGTATTTTGGTATGTGGCTTGTAGAATAATCTGACAAAAAATTAGAAAGATTGTATGTATTGTACGGTTTTTATTGTAAAAAGAAAGTTATTAGTTAGTAGTAAGAAAGTTATAGTAAATTAGTTGTATTATGTTTTCAACACACTAACTACCTAGCATATATCCTGAAGAATATCATATATTTTTCTGATTTTGTTTCTTGTAGTCGATCACATAGTTTTATTGTTTCTAAAATTTGCGTTTTTTGTGTTTAGGTCCTGTAAGCCCCTTAAAGAATTTTTATTTAAAACAAACATACGCACATTCGAGCTTCACATATTTAAGACTAGCTTCCGCCCGCGGCTTCGCCCGTGAAGTATGTCGATAAAAACTATCCTATGTCCTTCCCTGGGATGCAATCTACCTCTCTGCCAAATTTTACCGAAATCCGTTCAGTGGTTAGGCGTGAAAAGGTAACATACAGACAGACAGATATATTATGAGAAGCACTTTATGATTATTACACTGTTTATGTATGTTGTAGACTTTTAAACGAACGGAAGAGGAGAGATAGCTCACGTAAGAGTGAGATAGCAATACAGTGGTAAGATTATGTACTAAACAATCGATGTACAGACGCCAGCACATCAAGCTGTCGTACAATCTGTCGATTTTCTTTAACAATTTCACTGTCCACAAAGTAGACACAATAATTAAACAATCAACCTGAACCATAATTATGTGGTTCATGGGACAGAGACTGGTTTAATAGATTTTTAACTTTATCGCTACAGGTTCAAAGTTGATTGGGAAAATTTTACAGTTTCGGGTAGCTTGATGTGTAGCGCGTCTATACACACACTTAAACTCACGGCTTATATCCATGGGAGTAAGCAGAAACTACAGAACGCCAACTGCTACGATCCTTACATACCTAATCATCTATCTATCATAATCTGTCAAAAATACCTCTAAGTTCCCTACATTTTTGACAAGTTTTTGATATTGATTGTCGCTGAGATGAGATTGCTATTAGATTTTTGAATGTTTTTAATTACACGAATTGGCCTTCTGGTTGCAAGTACTACGCACCTGACCGTTCTGAAGAACATCACCAATAAGGTATCTATAGCGTGTATCAGGAAGGTATGGTAATATTTAAGGTTGTGGTACAGGACCATTAAACTGAAGAACATTCTCCATAGGACCAACATGATCCAAGATGATACAACGTTACACTATATTTTACATAATATGTCCTTCCTCGGCGCATATATCCTCTCAGCGAGACCAAACCGTCTAAGCATACTCTTTTCTATTTTTTCTAGTATCGATATAAGCTACATCAAAAGCAGACAGGTGCAGCAGACACGTGAGTTCGATCAATGAGTCTGACGTGGACGAGTCTGGTGGAGCTTGCAACTGTGATTAATTAATACTTGTCTTAGAACAGGCGACTAAAAACTAAAGTGGTCCCAAAGCGCTGTGTGACGCGTACCGGTGTGGACGTGAGCCAGTATTCAACAGAGCGTGAGCCGACCTGCGCACGCGAAGCTTACCATGGCCGACACCAACCAAAACAAGACCAGTGATTCCGATCAAATCGAACAACTATTTTCCACTGAAAATGTCGTCATTATTGGATGGATTTTGTTTGTGCCAACGCTGTTAGCGTACATATACGGCGTGACATCGTGGTCCATAATCAAGAAGTTTCGTAACTTCAGAAACTATGTGATTCTCAGTGCTATCTTGGCGAATGCGATCCGTTTGTTAGTGTTTGAGTTGTGTATGGCTCTGGTCAGTGTGGACGCGGTGATACGGTATCCAGTAGTGCGCGTTGTACCTATATCTCTAATAATGTATTGTACACTATCTTTTAATTGTTGGTTACTAGTGCTGTGCTATTATTTTTATATCGATTTAGTACAAGTTTTCCGTGTTGAAATTCGCAAGAGGTACCTAAAGAGTGGTCTGTTTGCCTGGGGCCTACCTGTGATATCAACGGTCATATACTTCGTTGCTGCATTATATTGTTATGTTTATAACTCAAGTGAAATAGTTACGGAATACATGTTTCAGGCTTTAACCAAGACAATATTAATAATTCCTGTGGTGATTAATTTAGTAATTTATATATTAGTTGTGCATTCTCTGTTCCGTGGTTGTGAAGCTGCTGCGAGTACATGCAGTGACAAATGGTGTCGCTTCTACATGGCTACGTTGATCTTTTTACTCAGCAATGTTCTACAATTAACTGTTGTATTAGAAATATTTGATTTGAAGATATTTATAATTGTTGTTATAGGAGAGTTAGGAATATACTTGAATACAATAGCATTAGACGTATTCATAATCATATTGAAAAGTAATCGGGAATTGTGGAAAGAATTTTTAAATAGGAGATCGAAACAAAACTGGCACGAAACGTAATGTCTTTGACGTCAGCTTTGAAGATAAATAAAAACTGGTCAGATCGCATTAAATGAGGTGCAAAAGGTTAAAAATTAACGTCTGTTATCAGTTTAGACGGTGATTCACGTTGATGCCACAAGGAAATGATGAACAGTATATTTAAAATTATTTTAATAAAGAATTAAATTTTTCTAAGAAATAATATGAGCAGAGCCTGCAAAATAGTACCTTTGCACTTACGGTCTTATTCATAAAAAGTTATCGAATATCTAAAGGCTTGCTAAAGTCTCTGTCAAAAAATGTTATTCATAAATGCATTTTAGCAAAAAAAGGTTCTTTAAACCTACTATAAAGTTTCAGCGGGATTGTCCGAAAGGGTTACCGCTGGCCCGGAACATAAAGGGCTAAGGAAGGAACACGGGTAGGTTTTAGTCAGTAAGAGTCTGACACTCCCTTTTGCTCCACCCAGAGCGGGAGGAGTCATTTGATGATTTCCCATCTTGGAAAAAAAAACCTACTATAAAGTTTCGAAACCCAGAACCCTACTATAACAATACTATAAGGAAGAAATGGCCGATTCTACATCAGCTGATTAATAAGAAAGTTATAATAGTTTTATATTCTCTCTTTCGTGGTAGTGAAGTTAGTGCAAGTACATCCGCCGTGGCTAACAAATTGCGTCGCTTCTACATTGTTACGGTGATATTTATTGTGTACTCAGTAATATTTCATCATTAATACAATGTATTACAAATGTTTGAATTTAATGATAGACTATGTTAGGAATATTATTAGCATTAGATGTGTTTATAGTCATAGCGAAAATTAATCAAGAATTATGGGCCGAATATTTAAAACGGGGGTCAATTACAAACATCGATTGAAATCAGATGATGTCTAGTAATATCCACTTGTAAATTAGAACTTCTTAGACCACTTACAAAAGTGGACAAATATTGTGTTTAATTAGGTATGTTGTTATATGAGGTATTAACCCTTTTTACCCGACTGCGTCAGAAGGAGGGTTATGTTTTTCGAGAGTATTTTTATCTAAGATTACACAATAAAATATTATTATTAGATATGTAATTAGCGTTAGATTTTGCTGAGAAGGTGTTTAGTAAAAATAAAATTAAAACTGAGCAAATCTTAGTTTCAATTTGCAAATGGAGTATCATTACCCGACTGCGCCAGAAGGAGGGTTATGTTTTTAGAGAGTATGTATGTATGTATGTATAATTGTTTGGCACGCTCTGCAGCCTGAACGGCTCGATGGATTTTAGCTTGAGAGGTATCGTTAGATTCGTATTTACTGTGAGAGTGACACTGGGTATATCAAAATTGAAAAAAAAAATGGCCGATTTTTGGCGCCATATTATGTCTTCAATTTTTTTTTTCTCAAAACCTATCGATTGGTGTATCGAAATAAAGGGTTTTAAAAAGCGATTACAAAAATATACAGTATGTTAACTAACAGAGGGCGTTCCCGTTAACCCGCAATAGTATAGCATCCATACATGCTAAAAAAAATATTACCATTCGAAAATAAAATGTTTTTATTTTTTTTATATTAAAATATTCACTAAAAATCGTAAATTGATACTCTATTTATTTAATTGATTCTAATTTATTTAATTAAATAAATTCCGACATTGCTGTCCTTCAAGTACGCGTGTACAGAGTGTTTCTTTAACGTATCAATTAATAAATATAGGTAATTCAAGTTATTCCACATACACACAATAGAATAAAAAAAAATAAAAAAAAACATACACACACAAGATTTCCGCCGGCTTCACACGACACAAGATTTGACCCAAGAACCCGACGTGCGAAGATTGGCAACTATGAGCGGAACCCCACACTGTTTATTTACCCTTCTAAACTGGTTATACCGATAGTTTATTCTGTGGCTCGTATATGTAAAGTTTTTATACTCACAATTCACAAACCTCCATTTGTGACTGTATCGCAGAGACGGTGTGGTCGTGTTTCGATCTGCAACTTCTGGTGAGAAACTCACAATGTCGGATAGTGATGTGCATGACAGCAAAATCCCCGTGCCCAACATGACAGCCTTCCGACCACCACTCGTGTCCTTTGTGGTGGAGTATCTCGTGCTCGTGTTGACTCTCGCCGCTTTCATATACGGAGTGACGTCATGGTGCCTCATCAAGAAGTTTCGACACTTCAGAAACTTTGTGTACATCAACGCCATCGTATCAAGTTTACTGCGCTTAACAACAGTGTCACTTATCATTCCCGGTGTTATGCAAATTATTGTGATTGATGACAATGACATCTTAGACATATGTCGTTATATTTGTACATACTTTTCAACAGTGCAGAACTATTGGATGTCGGTGATATGTTATATATTTTACGTGGATATTGTGAAAGTCTTTCGAGGACATGTGAAAAGGAAGTACTTAAAGTGTTGTCTGTTTGCTTGGGGCATACCTTTTGTTACCTTTCTGACGTATTACGTGTTCATATACCTTAGTGAGCGACACATACACCTTTATTCACCAGGTTCTACTTTGGATTTAGTCGCAAATTTTGTGGAAGTTTTTTTAATAGTTTCGCCTTTAATGATTAATTGTTGTCTTTATGGTGCAGTTTTATTTTCTCTGTTTAATTGTTTCAAGCCTAAAGCGACTACATCTACCAAAAACTGGCGTCGCTTCTACATAGCTACGTTGTTGTTTATTTTGAGTGATGTCATAGTGTTGTCTTCATTCATATGGAACGCGATGAGCATTACATTTACAATAGGAGCAGTTTTATCTAAGTTGCAACAAATAGCAATTGATATATTTCTTCCTTTACTTAGGAGTAATAGAGATCTGTGGCAGCAATATTACGCACCGAAATTAGCTACGAACATTCCGTGTTAAGCTGCAATAATAAAAATTGCATTATTGGAATTATTTACGTCAATATTTGACACGAGATAAAAAATTCAAAAAATAAAAAGAAGGACGTTCTTTTTGACCTGTGTATTGGTTTTTCGTAAGTAGGTACCTCAGAAGGTAATAAATGTTCGTTGATTTATCAATGTAAAAAAACTCAAGAATAACATAAAAATAGTCGGTGTGGTTGTTGACTACTACAGCGCCATCTATTAGCGACGAGTGACGCTAACCGATGGCGAAAGCAGTGCGCAATGGACATCAGCGCGATATTAGTAACTCGCTACGGATCTTCACTCACTTCACTGTTTGCGTGACCCGCCAACGAACCACACAAATTATAACCGTTTAAATTGTGAAGAAATACATCAAAATATTGTAAAGAACCGATATTACACGCTATCACAAGGAGCCTGACAATGAAATCCAAACAGTGGTTAATTAATACCTACGTTTTAAAATAGTGTTAAGAAACTATGTAAGTATATCTACTAATGTAATGATTAGAACATCAAAGTGAGAAAATAAATAATATTAAAACTATACAAACAGTGTTTATTTGCGCCGTTCCTCTGCGTCCATTTTGTGTGGGTGTAATAGGAAACAAATGCGGTCAGAGATGATTTGTACAACTTATTTATTTATTTTACCATACTTCTTAGCGTGTCGATAACAATCTAAATGGACTCGGCAAAGAATTTGGCTACTTGTTTGGCGCCATCACCTGCGTCCATGCGTGCGTTGTTTGAGGAACAGCACCACATTTACACTCCAAGGCGGAGTCGTCTATGAATCTCCACCTGAAGTTTGTTTAAAGACTTCCAGGTTTCCTAAAGTAACTCATCTCGAGGTGGGAGGTCTTCAGCGGGTGGATTTTACCATTTATGAACACACATACAGGCTGTTTCAGAAGCCGACGTCAAGCCGGAATTGGGTAATAGGTCAAGTCATAATAGGTATCAGAAAATTATAAAAAAATATCTAGGTTATGTATTTTAAAAATAATTGGCATTTAAAAAAAAAAACGAGTAAGTTTGCACCCTGTGACAATCTTTTCACTTCAAATATCTATTTAGTTTTCATATTGTTACTTTGATGATGACGGTGGCTACAAAAAATGAGTTATTCCGGTTTGATAGGGGTTTATTCTATTCATTAGGGATTGTACTCAAAAAAACAAGTTCAACTTGACAGAATGAATAGGTAATAGGTAATACGGGCTGGTGTCCGCAACTCCACGTCAATGCGCTTATTTTGCGTACGGGTGGGAAAATCGATCATTCGATCCACCCCAGCTCCTCAAGGGAGTAACTATACACAGCTTTTGTTTAGTTAGACGGAGAACCTGTTTCGTGAGGCGGCCGTCCAATGAAGCTAGGGAAGTGCTTCCCTAGCCTGCCTGCATTCGCCTTGGTCCGTCCAAAGTTTGTTGTGTTGGTCTCTAGTGCGTTTCCTTACCAGAGTGCGTATATACCCGAAGGAGAGTGGCTCAGGTCCCACTGGTGCCATGCTCGACCCTCTTCTGGCAAGCTCGTCGGCTGCGTCATTACTTAGCGAAACGCTGTGTCCTTTGATCCATTGAATTGTTATATTATTGAGGTTACCCACCTGGTTGAGGCGCTCTGGTGACACTCGTATATTAGCCCAGAGTCAACTGTATAACTGTTCAGCGCTTGCAGAACAGCCATGCTGTCTGAGAGTATGCGTATTGAGTCTGAGAGTATTGAGTGTTCTTTTACTTCCCTGGCCATAATGGCAGAAGTGGCTAGAGAGATGCCCAAGCATTCGGCCTGGAGCACTGTGTTGTGGACCCCCAATGGTGTGGCTATATGTATGTTGAAGTCCTCCGAGAAGATTCTAGCATCTGTGCCGCTGCCTGTTTTGGATCCATCCGTGAAGATACGCAGCTCTGCAGGGCGCAGCCCCTCGCATCGGCGATCTTCGTGAAGCTGGATCTTGTATTTTTTATCAAAGATAAATTGTTTAGGAACTTGGTCGTTTATGGCTTTCGTAATGGGGAACTCCTTATGGAGTCCCTCAAGCAGCATGGTGTGTGGTGTATTACTTTTACCCCAAAGATTTAGTGTGTTATGACGTACTGCACAGTTCGTAATCACACTCGGTGCGATCCGTACACATCTTTTGTTAATTAGTGGTAAACAAAAAACCGGTTTATCTATCAGCTTGCGCGCGCGCAGGCTGGTATCGCGTCGCGTGTGCTATTAGGCAATTATGAACTTTATGCTTAATGGATAGTGATCAAAATCGCGATGAGAATCATGACGTAAACAGAAATACTGATATATTAGATGACCAAACACAATTCAATAACGAAATAGAAATGGATACAATAACATCAGTGGGGAAACAACAAAGAGCCGAGGATATTGAAGAAGGTTGGCAAACTATAGCGAAAGCATGTTATGAAGAAGGCAAAACATAACAAGGCTGTGTTTGTTGAACCACCAATACAAGTTACCGTAACCTCTAAGGAAAAGATTCCCAAACAATTTGCACTTGCAAAATTATTAAAACAAAATGAGATGATGGACATTGATAGAATAAAATATATAAATCCATACAAATTGCTGGTTACGTTTTAACTGTAACCAAAGCAGCGTAAATAAATTTATTTGTTGTCCGGTATTTAGTGAACTTGGTTGGCGTATGCAAAAAATATGGGAGGTTGGTATATCGTACGGCATTATTAGAGATATCGAATTAGGCTTATCTGAAGAAGAACTTATAGAATATATCTACTCTGAAAAGGAAGTTATATCAGTTAAACGACTCAATAAAAAAGATGGCGGAGAATGGGCTCAAAGTGAAACTTTCAGAATTGGTTTTAAGGGTTCTTCTTTGCCCACACACATACTGTTATTTGAACTGAAAATAAGAGTAGAATCTTATAAGTTTCTTGTGACACAGTGTTCTTATCACTTGAGATTCGGGCATATAGCTAAAATTTGCCCGGCAAGTAAGCATTATGCCCAAAGTGCTGTAGCTACCATGATACTTGTGATACAACTAAGGTCATTAATCACCAGATTCCATAGAACGGGGGACAGGACCCCGCCCTGGGGGCAGCTTCTGGCTATCATGGCCAGCTGCTGCTCGCCTTCAAGGCGAACCACTCATTTACTTAGCATGTTTGTGATCCAGTCCGTTAGTACCTGTTCTACTCCATGTCTGGAGAGAGGCTTTTGATACTGGAGAAGTCGGTTTTGTCGAAGGCTCCTTTGATGTTTATGAAAGTGCCCAGACAGGTGCCTTTCTGATGAATCGCTTCCTCTATCTGGCTGACTACCAGATGAAGTGCGGATTCAGTCGACTTACCTGAGCTGTATGCGTGTTGGTTACCGTGTAACGGTATAGTCTTCAGAGCACCATCCCTCAGTTCCATATCGCACAGCTTTTCCAAAGTCTTTAGTAGGAAAGAGGTCAGGCTGATTGGTCGGTGGGATTTGGCGTTTGTGTGACAGAATGAAAGCTTCAGTTGAAAACTAGCGTCAGCGCAGTGCGCCGTAGTGTAACAGGAGGCTACGCCGTAGCACCCGGCAATGCTACGCTCTGTGGCATCGGGCAATGCTACGCCGTAGCGCCGGGCAGGGCTAGCTACGCCGCAGTAGCGGATTGCGAAGCTCACCCGTATTGTGTACGTGTGAATAGTATGAATAATTAGGTCTGTGGTAGAGTTTAAATTCCATTCGTACAACGAAACAAAACATTAAAAAAATAAATAATAATATATTATATTTTCCTTTTATTTTTAATTCACATTTTTGAAGTGAAAACTTCTTCAGGCGCGTTGGGCCTTTTTTGAATGGGACACTCATTCGGATGTGTTCGGCTGTCCTCGGGATGTACTCGGTTTTAAATCCGATATGTCGGGTTCGCTATACCATTTATAACTCAAGAACGGCTGTATCGATTTTTATGATCTTTGATTTGTTGCATTTGCCTCCGTCCCGAATAGCAGAATAGCTATTAAAACCTTGCAAAAATTCACGATATAAAAAATATTGAAGATTTTTCATTATCGTCATTTTCTGAAACATTTTGTATGGAATGGCTTACTGATTCTGAGGAGGTACAAAGTCCGCCGGGTCAGCTAGTATTTTTAATACTTAAGATTTTGATCTCATCTCGAAGGAATCGATATTCACTTACAGATGCATTAAAATGGTTGTAACAGTCTCGCACAGAGGGCAGGATCATCGACTTACTACCGAAATAATTATAATAAATAGTTACACATTATGTTATAATCTTTACAGATACACGCTTTCGCGACGACATATACTGGGTCAAAATAAATTAGCTAGCGGAACTCCTCAGACGTACGACGGTATGTGTACGTCCAATGAAAATAATTTGTAATACGTTTATAAATATGAAAATAAGGTGTAAATAATTTGTAAATATGTGAGCACCATGTATCTATCACATAATTGATTCACCTGTCATTGCTTCATTTTTAATTCTTTTTACTTTTTGTGGTAGACTAATTTTATTCTAGGTGCATCGTCTTCACGTTAATTTTATTATGTATACAAAACCTTGTTAAACATTTTAAATGAGTAACGGTGGAGTTTCTTGCCCATTCTTCTCCATACGAACACTACCTTTTGGAAGGGGCGACTAGAATCAATTCAATTTTACTGTAAGTTTAACGTTCAAAAGTGCCTTTAATATGCCTATTTGAAATAAATGAATTGGCTTTGACTTTGACTCCATTTATAAAAAAAAAAACATTTGTCAGTATGAAAGATATTAAAACGCATCAAACAAATATTCAACATCATTATCATAGCATTCGTTTTTAATATCTGTATTAAAACGCGTATTAAATTTACACTTTCCGTGGATCACGTCCGTCCGGCACAAAAAAAATCGTATTGGTTTTTACTTAAGGTACTTCATATTGTATTTTATTTTACATGACGTAACATATACACGCTTAATATACCTCGTAGGTGTAGGTAGAGATTGTGTAGGATTCAAAACTTAGTCAACATACTTGAGACATAATATCTCATTTAAAAGGTCTGCGCTTACTGAACATTATTTACAAAGACGACGACTGTCTTAATTATGGAGTTTTAAGGGTAAACAATAAAATGTGGTTATATTTTGTACTAGATTATCTCTTTATTATCTTGTCTATTTATGCTTCGCTTGCAGGCTTGATATAATCGGTATTTAGCTTACAGTTTTAGTAATTTAACATTGGATGGATTATTTCTAAAAGCTAGTAATGTTTCACATGAACTTCGTAGTTGATATCTGCATCAGAAGCGCGACAGCTGTCAGTAAGAGTGGAAGTATCGTCCACTTTTGGTACGCCTTGACAATATTATCGAACCCTAAAAGCACTAACAGATTAATTGCCAAAGTTTCCCAGAGATACACTGTAAACTGACATGGATAATATTGATCGGTAGCCTAAATATCTAATCCGGTAATTCAAGTTATTCCACATTTCAACATACACACACAAGTTAGATTTCTGCCGGCCTTCGTATTTATTTTTTATGGGTTATGAACTATGCTCTCTGAGTAGAAAAACATATAATTATTAACGTCGGAATATAATTGAACATAAGTACATATGATGGCGAAGTGAAACTGGCTAGGGTTCTCCGGACTCAAGAACCCGACGTGAGAAGATTGGCAACTATGAGCGGAACCCCACATTGTTTATTTCCCCCTTCTAAACTGGTTATACCGATAGTTTATTCTGTGGCTCGTATATATAAAGTTTTTATAGTCACAAACCTCCATTTGTGACTGTATCGCAGAGACGGTGTTAGTCGTGTTTCGATCTGCAACTTCTGGCGAGAAACTCACAATGTCGGATAGTGATGTGCATTACAGCAAAATCCCCGTGCCCAACACGACAGCCTTCCGACCACCACTCGTGTCCATTGTGGTGGAGTATCTCGTGCTCGTGCTGACTCTCGCCGCTTTCATATACGGAGTGACGTCATGGTGCCTTATCAAGAAGTTCCGACACTTCAGAAATTTTGTGTACATCAACGCCGTCGTATCAAGTTTACTGCGCTTAACAACAGTGTCACTTATCATTCCCGGTGTTATGCAAATTATTGTGATTGATGACAAAGATATTTTAGACATATGTCGGTATATTTGTACATACTTTTCAACAGTGCAGAACTATTGGATGTTGGTGATATGTTATATATTTTACGTGGATATTGTAAAAGTGTTTCGAGGACATGTGAAAAGGAAGTATTTAAAGTGTTGTCTGTTTGCTTGGGGCATACCTTTTGTTACCTTTCTGACGTATTATGTGTTCATATACTTTAATGAGCGACACATACACATTTATTCACCAGGTTCAACTTTGGCTTTTGTCGCTGATTCTGTGGAAGTTTTTTTAATAGTTTTGCCTTTAATGATTAATTGTTGTCTTTATGGTGTAGTTTTATTTTCTCTGTGTAATTGTGTCAAGCGAAAAGCGACTACATCTACTAAAAACTGGCGTTGCTTCTACATAGCTACGTTGTTGTTTCTTTTGAGTGACGTCACAGTGTTGTCTTCCTTCATATGGGACGCGATGAGCATTACATTTACAATAGGAGCAGTTTTGTCTAAGTTGCAACAAATAGCAATTGATATATTTCTTCCTATAGTTAGAAGTAATAGAGATCTGTGGCAGCAATATTACGCGCCGAAATTAGCTACGAACATTCCGTGTTAAGCTGCAATAACAAAAATTGCATTATTGGAATTATTTACGTCAATATTTGACACACAGTTTGACAAACAGCGACGGGCATCATTCGGCGATCATATCCGAAAATTTGCCCGCTTCTGCATCCGGATGACATCCGAACCGGCAGCATCTCAGCTTCATTGGAACCTCGTGCTTCCAAAGTCGGGGGCATGTTGACGACCACAGCGCCATCTATTAGCGACGAGTGACGCTAACCGATAATTGGACATCAGCGCGATATTAGTAACTCGCTACGAATCTTCACTCAATTCACTGTTTTCGTGACCCGCCAACGAACCACACAAATTATAACCGTTTAAATTGTGAAGAAATACATCAAAATATTGTAAAGAACCGATGTGTCTAATTTCCAATCCACGACGCTGACACGATGACGACCTGACACAGAAACAAACAGTGGTTAATTAATACCTACGTTTTAAAATAGTGTTAAGAAACTATGTAGGTATATCTACTACTGTAATGAGTAGAACATTAAAGTGAGAAAATATATATATTAAAACTATACAAACAGTGTTTATTTGCGCCGTTCCTCTGCGTCTATTTTGTGTGGAAACGTATAATTTTTAAGAAAAATCAAATATTAAATATAAAATGTAAAAAAAATTAAATACAAAACACGGGTATTAGTCACTAGACAATAATGCAGCTGTAAAAATATTAAGAAGACGAGAAATCAGAAGAGTATCGATTTCGGATTATCTATTAGGATAAAATTTTATAACGAATTAAAAGAACTATCGAATCGATTGTAATCGGTTTTTAAGCTCGTCAGAACTAATTTGCACAGATTTTAAAAATAATTCCTGTACACCGAGAGGTAAATTAGTAAAATAATTCAAATTCAAATTCAAATTATTTTATTAGTCACAATTTGTACAAGAATAGAGTAGACTGTGACCCCCAAACTAGGCATTATTTGCCTGTATCTTGGGAGTCAGTGTTGCGACATTTTAAAAGTTATGAGTGTTGCGACATTTTAAAAGTTAGTTGGTACATAGTGATTATTGCAAGACAGGAAAATAAACTAAAATTTAACTAATCTAAAATCATTTAAAATAAAAATAAAATACACTTAGAATATAACATTGCCATTAGCGTGAGATCAAACTAAGCAAAGTAAATAAACGGTGTGAGATCAATTAAATAGCGATTATTGCAAAATAGGAAAACAAAAACTAAAATTTAACTGAACTAAAATCAATTACATTAAAATAATATAATATAAAAACAGAAAAATAAAAATCTTAGAATGTACATTGCCATAAGCGTGAGATCAATTAAATAACGAAATAATAAGTAGTAATAACGAAAATAACAAAATAAAAGTCAAGAAAAAGCTAATCAGTTATTTTATAAAATAAAGTGTAGAGTGTAAGCGTGAGTATGTGTTAGGGTGGAGTATGTGTGTGTGTGAGGGGGTGTGTGGGGTGTGTGTGTGTGTGTGAGGGGGTGTGGGGGTGTGTTGGTATGTGTGTTGTGGACGTCAGCGAGAACGAAGGAGTACATGTAGTCTGTTTAATGTTGCTTACCTAAGTAGGTATAAATTATATTTTCTGTTTCGTCGTAGGAGAGAGTAAAAAGCCATTTCTTTATTACGTTTTTGCACAGGGATATTTTGAGGTCTTTTATGTTGCAGCACCTTATGGCATTGTTATAAATGCGTGGAAATAAATAGTTCGGGGAACGTCTAGCCATAAGGGAGTTTACTTGGGGAATGGGAATTCTTATTATGCGCTTTGACACTATTTCTTGGTAATCTGTCCTGAATTTTAGTTTTCTATGAATGTGAAGTATTGCGTTGAGGATAAACAGCTGTCGAACACGGAGGACCGGGAAGTCACTGTAGAGCTTGTTGGTTGGGTACAAGAAAGGCTTCTTGAGCATTACTTTAATGACGGCTCTTTGTGCTCTTTCGACTTCGATAAATGCAGTTTTGCCAGCACCACCCCAAACGGAGATTCCGTATTGAAGGACAGACTGGCAGAGACCCAGGTAGATAGTGCGGAGTATGGGGATGGGTGTGCAGTCACGTAGTTTTTTCATTATATGAATAAGTTTCCTTACTCGACCGGAGAGTGTGTGTATATGTTGTTTAAAAGATAAGTTCTCGTCTAAGGTAATTCCTAAATATCTCATGGATTGAATGCGGTCGATTACGGTGCATGAACAGTTTGTGGATTGAGGGTGGAGGCTATTGTTGCAAGTATGAAATTTGAGACTTAGGTGTGTGGGGGGTTCAGATGCTTTGGATTTGTAGAATGTTATTATCTTTGTTTTTTTTACGTTTAAGGTCAGCAGGTTTTTATCTAGAGTCTTAGCTACTATCCGTAGTCCCTTCTCGGCATAGCTGTATACTTGATCCCAAGACCCACCATGAAATAAGATCGCTGTATCGTCTGCGTAGGCTATTATTAGTAGGCAGTAGTAGGCAGTACACAAGTTAATTATTAAATAAATATCTACAAACCTTAAAATAGTTGTCACATATGAAATAAGATTGGAAAGAAATGAACTACGTATTTTTGTAATTTTAATAGCACTTGATGACTTAAATGATTAAATGTACAGTACCCGGCGATAAATATTGCACATCGACCTTTGGAAAGAGACAATCGGCTAATTTCGGCTTCGTAGAGCGTTATCTCTGTCGCACGAAATACAAACAGTCCGGTATCTATTAGGAGCTGTTAAACATTTATGATTTTCTTCTTTTGATAATTATATTTATTCTTTGTATAAAATCGATAGGATTGAATAGGTAGATGTGCAATATTTATCGCCGGGTACTGTACGCCTTTGCTTTTATACAAATACACAGGGCAGGTTTGTATTTGATCTAACTTTAAAGAAAGAAAGAAAGAAAGAAAGAAAAAGTATTTATTGTGACTCGTACAGGAAGATCACAAACATCATAGTAATCAGCATAATTGTCTAAAATCAACAAAGAATAAATAAACAGGTAGGTATTATACATTGAGCGTTGTGTATCTCTCGCAGCCAACTGGCTTAATTAACCTATAGAGGTATGAGGAACAGGGTGTAAAATTCACTCATACTCTATGAAAAGGAAGGATCCTCCGACCAGACGAGTGTTGTGTCTGGCGGGCAACTGCCCGATGATTCATGTCGGGTCGTTGTATCTATGCTAGTTGCGCAGTAAACTCTGCTTGCGAGACGCAACATTTTGCATGACGTCAGTATGACGCGCTGTTCGCATGTGACGTATTAGATACCGCTACATCACTCCCCTCCGGAGACTGGAGGTAGATAGTGGGCTCAGTCTTGTATCTTGCGATGTTTGCCAGGCCAGATGAGGTTCCAGTGAGTCGGAACCAGTTGCCGCATAGTTCACGTTGAGTCGGAACTGTCTGCGAAGATGTCCCCAGTGAGTCGGGGTGGCGGGCTGACTGCTGGCGTCGACCAGGAGAGGGTTTTTAAGGCTAGCTGCTTGTTGACCAGCCGAAAGTGCAGTGTGCTGTGCCAAGCTTGCCAGGTTACCAGGTATGTGCGGTCGCTGCTTGCTGGTGATGAGGATACCCGTTGAAGTCGTGGATGCTGGCTGGCTGGGTGACTCGCCGCTCTAAAGCTTGCGGGAGTGATGATGACGTCACGCTGAAGTAGGTGCACGAAGGCTGCGCTGACGTTCATGTTCGGGGTCACCAGTATAGCGGTATTAGAAGAGGTTTTTTTTTTTTCAGGATTGGAAATCATCAAATGACCCCTCCCGCTCTGGGTGGAGCGGAAGGGAGTGTCAGACTCTTACTGACTAAAACCCACCCGTGTTCCTTCCTTAGCCCTTTATGTTCCGGGCCAGCGGTAACCCTTTCGGACAATCCCGCTGAATTAGGAGAGGTTGGGTGGAGGTTGAGTGAACTTTCCACCCTGTTCCTCATACCTCTATACTGGGGCAACTGCCTGATGATTCATGTCGGGCCGTTAACATGCATATCCTTTTTACTAAACGGCGCCGTTCAACTAGCGGTCTGAATGATATCCAGCAATTCGGAAAGATTTGGAAAATTCTTTTTTTTATTTAAAAGGATATACTTCCAGATTGCTCCCATTTTTTTCAAAATCCAGCTCTGATAATGGGATCCATGAGGAATTGAGGGAACTCCTCAAATATTATAGACATGCTTATAGAAGTTTTGGTATTTTCATTAACAAGTCAAGTATTTGCATTCAGAAGGTATAACTTGGTGAAGTGGAACTGATGAAGGAGACCACAGATAGCCACAGGGACTCTTCAATATCTCGATTGACATAGTTAAGCGACTATGACGAATCAATTGGTGTGGGGTTGGTACAACAACTAAAAAGTGAAACATGAAAACTTTTTGACAAAAAAAACAACCGAATTCCAAAAAAATAACACTACAAAGTGAAAGATAGCTTTAATTTCGGAAGTTGATGGTAAAAAACGTAAATACAAAACCAAAGACACCGACTGTACGTGTAACCGAAACTGTCAAATCTTCCCAATAAACTTTGAACCTTGTGATTTAGCGATAAGGTTGAAAATCTACTTAAGAAATTTGACAGATTGTAATAGCTTGATGTGCTGGCATCTGTACAACTGTACTTACAGAAATAAAATCATTTATCATAGTAGGTTAGGTGGAACTGTGACCAACCATGCGCGAGCCGAATTTTTATTAAAGCCTCTATGTCGTAGACGTAACCCCGGATTTTCGTAGAGCAAACATTATCACTGATGTGTGGTTGACTATACGTGCCCTGGCTTGACGAGATTGAAATAGAATATGAATGACTACGATTTTGATAGCACTTGATAAAAAATAAAAAATAAGCGTGGTCGCATGCCGCTGTACAAACATACTTATAAGGTATGGTAGCATGCGACCACGGGAAGGTACATACTTTCTTGTTTCATCCATTTCAGTAAACGGGTTTTAAGTTTTTAAACATATTTTTTATTTGATTATTTTTGGGCTTATTTCAGTAATATTTATATTATTGAAAAGTGCTAATTAAGCCCTTTCATTTGATACCTCACAAGGTACCATCCCAAAATATTTATTTTTAAATTTAGTGTGATGTCACATAGCCTATAACTAGCAGACGGTCTAGACGCTGCTAACGATACCTCATTTGTCAAATAAGTACTTTTGAAGTTATGAGGGTTAGCTCACCGTCCGATCAGGACCAGGCCCGTGCCGGACGGCGCGTACGTGTTCCACGCGTGCCTCAAAGAGATGTCAGCATCATCCGAAGGGGCCCGTCAGGACCGAAGCCTGCCGGGTCAGCGGGATTGTCCGAAAGGGTTACTGGCCCGGAACATGGGCTAAGGAAGGAACACGCGTGGGTTTTAGTCAGTAAGAGTCTGACACTCCCTTCCGCTCCACCCAGAGCGGGAGGGGTCATTTGATGATTTCCCATCCTGAGAAAAAATAAAGTTATGCGGGAACAGATGAACATACATACATACATACCGGTCAAAATCATAACTCTCACTTTTGCTTCACCGTAGTCGGATAAAAATACGCGTTATCGGTGTATATATCCGTGTTAATTGGCACGGAGCCAATTTATCTTTTTATATTAGTCAGGTTAGCGTTCCCAGTTTAACAGTAAACTGCATACTTGTCTCGTGATCACAGAGTACACTATAATGCTCGTGATGATAAAAATAAAACTACTGTATAGTTGCAGGGCGTGTCGGCGTAGACGCGTGGCGGCCGGCGTCGACACTACACCTCAGCGCGCGCCAGACGCCGCACGCGACGTCCAACATGACGGAGGACGAAATTCGTGAAATGAATAACGAAATTCGTGAAATGAATAAAGAACTTCTTGAAATGCGAAACAATTTAATGTCAAACTTCGGCAAAGCTATAGCGGACGCAATTGCCTGGGTCTTCTTCGTGGCTACTGTGTGTGCGACCTTATTTGGATTGGTATCGTGGTGCGTCCTCAACAAGTTTCGTACCTTCAGAAACTATGTGGTCTTCAGTGCGATCATAGCAGATATGCTACTCATGTCAGTGATTCAATTATCTGACCATATTTCTGAAGAAGCAATGGAAAGTAGTCCATCGATTCGTATTATATCATTAACTCTATTGTTGTACTTCCAAATGACATTCCAGTGTTGGTTAATAGTGTTGTGTTATGTTTTCTCTGTTGATTTTGTGAAAGTATTCCATTATGATATTCGTACAAGATACATTTGGAGTAATCTGTTTGCGTGGGGTGTGCCTTTTATCATATTGCTGATATATGTGATTGTGGGATCCGTTCTAATTAATATGCCTAGTTTTTATTCGAGAGACATATTTGTAACTCCTATCGCTATGTCACTGTTATTAATACCTGTAGCAATAAGTTTAGCAACTTGCATTGCAGTTTTAAGCCGTCTGTTCTGCGGTCCTTCTACGAACAAATTATGTGGCCGCTTCACCATCGCCATTTTGATATTTTCATCCAGCAATGTTGTTTTGTTTACCGTTGTCCCGGAAATAATTGAAAAAAATAATTTAGCCGTTGATATTATTGGAGAGATATTACAATATTTGCTGACAATAGCATTGCTTGTGTTTATAGTTGTATTGAAGAGTAATTGGAAATTATGGCGAGATTTCAATAAAAGATTGGCACCAGAATCTGGAGTTATGTTAGAAGATCAACGAATCTAGTCAAACTACTTATAAATTCAGTTAAATGCGCAAATTTTATAATGCGCGTAACCAGTTTCGTTAGGCGAATGACCTATACGCTTCAAGATAAACTTGATCAAACCAAAAATTAAAATAATGATGATGTAATAATACAATAATTGTAGGTACAGACGCTAGCACATCAAGCTACTACAATCTGTCAAATTTCTATACTTAATAGATTTTCAACTTTATCGCTAAAGCATAAGGTTCAAAGTTGATTGGAAAAATTTGACAGTTTCGGGTAGCTTGATGTGCTGGCGTCTGTACAAATAAATGCTCTCTCATAGATAATAATTCTGTACCTTTCGTTTGTACATTATCTGTAATAAATAAGAAAATAAAAATAAAGGTACACGTGCCAAAAATCTGTATTTTATTTGAACCAAATACAATAAAGTCCAAAGTAAATATCTGTCTATTTTTATTTTATGGCAAGTTTATCCAGGTATTTTCTCTACCTTAAAATTAAATTAAATAGAAAAATAGTTCCCCTCTTTTTTCAAATCCATATAATAGTCGAAACAATAATCCAGAGGAGCCTTTTACGAAACAGTCCACTTCAAATCCATTCAATTAGTCTCCGTCACAACAAAATTATCAATTTGCATTGATGTCAATGTATGTAATGTGCCTCGCCTCTATGAGTGACTCATCGGAAACAATTAATGGCAACGATGACATTGTCTCGTTCCCGCACAAACAAAATACGTGAGACGTGATAGAGACACATGGTGGCGCCAGCAACTAATTCGTTTTGGGAATGCGCCGGCGAGTTGCCAATGTCAAGGCTACTGCGGCCATGAGAGGCCAGAGCGGGAGGGAATACAAATGAAGCGCCTAAGATCTATTCAAATGTATGTTTCAAATTTATGTTATTTTAAGTTAAACAAAATATATCAACTTTATTTCAGTCGTAATTAGGTCGATTTCAGAGTGACTAGCACTCTTGAAAAAGTTATAAAAATGCTTGAAGTTGTAGCGTAAACTGAACTTTATTGTGTAGGAATTAAAGTATTTTTTCCAAAAACATATATTTAATGGCAATCATCTTTATCAGAAGAGGTCATGTTGCGTGGGTTTGCGGGCGAGGAGTTGAAAGTATATGAAAGTAATTATGAACAATCACAAGATGCATCTCTGTATAATGCGTGAACGACGTTCCACCAAGTACGTGGGGCGCGAGCGCAATAAATTTACTCATAACATCGTATGCGTCCTAATACAAAATGTTCTAAAAACTCATATCGTAATATCGCTGGAAGGAGGAATGCAAGCGTCCTACTTATATTGCGTCGTCATTATCGCAGCAGTGTGTAACTTCGTGGCTGTCCTAATACAAAATTTACTGAAAACAAATATCGCAATAACGCATGCGATATTATCGACCCATAATAACACGCCTGTGGGGAAGAGCCACAGATATAGATACACCTAGATAACGCAAGAGCAACACCTATTCGCGTGCCAGCTCACGTACAAAAATCGTAAGCCGCCACTTTCTGTGTACTACGTCGAACTGCTGCTTCGTCATGTAAGTGACCAATAATGTTAAACCACTTTCACTACTATTAGGTTCCCATCTATGAAATCAGTGTTTTGTATGGAGAATTTTAAAGAAGTTGCATTTTTCATACTAACATTTTCTTAATTTATTTAACAACCATGACCACTAATGTTTTAAAACTTTTATGCACTAATGTTTAAAAACTAAGATAACATATGCCTCTTAGATTAAGCGACAAAAATAAGTTTTGACTAAGTTAAAACAAATAGTGGTAATTTCTGCTAACAAAAAGGGAGTCATTTTTAAGGTATTTTTTTGTGTTTAGAAAACTATAAATACTGTTTTTTACTATTGGTAGTTGTCTATGATGCTCATAATTCGATAGAATATCAAGCAATTGATGAATATTTTAAATAATAGAAGTGACGAGGTTCTTAATTTGTGAGAAAAAAACGGCAATTTTATATTTTTGCAACTACGTCTGGATGATAATTGAGCACTCTGTGTAATAACAAACACCTAAATCGTCCTTTTAGGAGACCAATAATTCTCTCTACTGAATTGCGAGCAGTTAAGTGACAGTCATTGTAGAAAGCTTCTGGGGAATTATCTTCAGCGCCACTAATTGGCGTCATAAGGTAGGCGCGCTGAGTATCCTGAATCACCTGAAAAAATGAATAAGTATTAAATAATTATGTAGTTTTTATACCTAATTAGGCTTATATTCTGAAGTAGGGGTAGGGAGGGATTAACTAACCGAGCAAAAAAACTTCTTCTTCAGCATTTGTTAATGCCTCTTAGTGGGGTTTTAATAATAATATAGTCCTTGGTAACCAGTCCACTTTAGCCACCCAAACCCATAGTCCAACTTTTTATTTTTCCATATCCTGTAATAGCCCTACACCAACAGGGGGTTATCCTTGGGTGCACTTGCATAGTGCATACAGGGATAATCGTCGATTGGTGCCGCATTTGATTAAAATTTCCTAAGGGGCCTCTGCGAGTTGGCTTCGGCCCCTCGTACGCCTTCCAAAGGACCGGGACCCCATGGTCCCGAGATATGTAAAATAAAAATAAAAAATAATAATAATATGCCTAATAATAATACTTTATTTTTTTTAACACCATAGTTAAAAATGAAGCAATAATGAGTAGCTCCACCATATGTTGGATCCACATTTAAAATATTTAAATCTGCATCTGTTATCTGAAAAAAAAAAGACATATTAAGAAGACTAATTGAATACCTCTTAGTAATAGATTACAATATTTAAATCCATTTTACCTTTTTCGTCCGAAATCCATTTTACATTTCTTGCATGTTGTTAACCTTTGCGGCAGTAGAAAATTTCTTCATTCTCTACTGGTTTTTTCAATGCCACCAGAGTACCATCGACACACCCAAGAGCTGCTGGAATGCCAAACTTTTTGTAGAACCTGTTATTTAAAGTAACCACAAACATGATTAACTTTTACAAAAATGTAAAAGTCAAAGACTTTTAATTATAATACACCTACTAATCTTTCTTTTAATTAATTAATTAATTAATTAATTAATTATTATTCTTGTTGCTTCTACAGGTGAGAAGAATATAAAAAAAAATTAAAAAACCATTCAAAACATAAGAATAAAAATAAGCCCTGGCAGTTAAAAGATGACCAGTCCCCACCGACGACGGTGCCCGTTCCTGAACATGACGCGAGGATCAGCACCATCCAGCTCATCCATTTTGTAAGGAACCAAATGATCCAACACACGCGCTGCCATCATAGAGATATTTATGTGAGCATGACAAACAGAACTCTCAACTTTAAAAATGGCACTCATATTTACAAAAATTTAAAAAATGCTTCTAAATTATACAAAACTATAAGTTCGCAATGTATTGAAAGATTAACAGAATTTTACAAAAAAAAAAAAAAAAAATATTTAATGAAGAATTAATAAAATAAACATTAAGTTCTTAATGCCAGAAAAAGCGTCAAGAGCGAGTCGGACTCGCGCATAGAGGGTTCCGTACAAAGTAGGTATGTAAATATGTAGTTTATCACGGTTTTTTATTTTTTATTTTACTAAAAATTTACGGTTTATGGATTCTTTCCTTTGTTTGTGCTACATAGCTTCTTGCCCAATTTCATGATTTTAGGTCATAAACTGTCAACATTTTCGGGTTTAGAATTTGTAAACAGCATCTAGTCCTCCTTCGTTAAAATTAATTGGTCTTGAATTCGGCGCGGAAGCGTGTCGAATAGTTGTGAATAACCATGCATAACATACGAAACTTTAGGATGTATTACTTCGATGGACGTAGGTGCGGCCCGAGCATAAGAGAACATAACACAATAACATATAAACAGGTATTTTAGCATTTTTTATTGTTAGTAAATCTTCTTTATATCTAAAAACTTTAAATATAAAAGGTCAGTTGTCAAGCGATGCAGGAAAGTATATCTCATTTGTTTAAATTAACTTTTTTATAGATATGGTGCCAAGATTCATAAATTCGGTAGAGACGCCAGCACATCAAGTTACTACAATCTGTCAAATTTCAGTAATAGATTTTCAACTTTATTGCTAAAGCATAAGGTTTAAAATTGATTGGGAAAATTTTACAGTTTCGGGTAGCTTGATGTGCTGGCGTCTGTACATGTATATCAGATGTTTCACTTTTTGTACATTTCTGTATTCCATTCGGCTGAACATATATAGCATAACATAAACAGCTTATAATGTTCCCACTGCTGGGAAACAGGCCTCCTCTTTCTGATAGGGAGTGGGTCATTATCCGCTACGCGGGCCCATTGCGGACTGGTGGATGTCACAGGTCTTCGAATTTTTGGTTCTAGGTCATGCCGGTTTCCTCACGACGATGTTTTCCTTCACCGTTATAAGAGCAGTCTGAATTCAAAAAATAACTCTAAATATTTTTATTTTTTAATGAATTCCAAATTCAACGTCATGGTCAAAGCATTTATTTCAAATAGGCAAATAAAAGGCACTTTAAATTTGAAACTCAATACTTCAATACCAATATACTTCTATATCTCTATAACCAGCCATTCGTCAGGTTTGGCCCAGCACAAAAAATAATCACAATGAGAACGAGAAGAATACGTAAATCTGGGAGTCATTGAGTATCTTTTACACCCGTTGTTGTATGTACCAGGCCACTCAGAAAGTATTGCGAATAAAAGTTTTTACGTATGAGAGAGACTGGCCAGTTATAATCTATTTTGAAAATATGATTACAATAAACAGTAAAAATAGGTACGTTCTAATTTCAAAATTTCCCTCCACATTGTTTGCGAGCTAATATAAATTATCGTGTTTCATTAAAAAATGGATCTGCGCCGGATACATTAGCGACACATACAACATTACAACACACACACACACACACAACACACACACAGCAATCACACTGCAATCTCAGAGTTACATCATTAGAAATCAACTTAATCACCATTAAGGCGAAAGCGCCAGGGTAGCCCGCGAAATTCAATTGTATTTTTTACGTTTTTTTGCAATTTGCTGGTCAGAAATATGATTCGCCGCCGTAACAAATATGTATTTACAGAATTATAATCATTAAATTCATCACTCTCTAAGACTAAGTAATCCCAAAGAATGACTATTTCATGAAATCTTGACATTTTGGGTTTATACTAACTTAACAAGTTGTATTACTGATTCTAATGATTATGATTCTGTAAATACATATTTGTTACGGCCGCGAATCATATTTTAATCAACGTACAACTTAATACTGACCAGCAAATTGCAAAAAAAACGTAAGAACATTTGAATTTCGCGGGCTACCTTACCGCTTCCCCCTTAAAATAAAGTTGATATTTGCTTAACTTGAAATAATATTAAATAATCACATAGTTTGAATAAATAGACTTTACATTATATGGTTAGTTTATTTGGCATGTTTATACAGGTGACTTTTAATTGAAGGTATTTCTTGCAGCACATCATTTTATGCCATGCTAAGTAAATCGTGTAAGACCACACGTTAATAAGTAATGTTATTGATTCACTGATTATTGTATTGTTAGTTCTGTTGTTTAGATTTTACATATTCGTAGTCTAAGTATTACTCAATGCAATTTTTCTGTTTTTATTTTACTTTTTCTGCTTTATCATAATAATTTATTATTGTGGGATAAAAACCTGTATTTATGTAATGTAAATAAAATGTATGTAATGTGAAAAAGATGAGGATGTGGACTGTAAACCGAATATGTAATAAAAACGTGTAAATGAATATATTTTGTTACTTTAATTAAAATGAAGAAAATCACCTTTTGACAGCACCGAACCGAAACATAGAATCATAATGTAGAAAAAAAAACAATTTTAAATTTGAAATACAAAGAAAAAGAAATATAAAATACCAAAGAGTACGTAACATCCTGCCCCTCGTGCAGCACTGCACCAACAGTCAGGGTTAGAGAAGCCTTATGTGGCAAGCTTTACAAGTTTTTTGAGGGGCCGGCGTAACGTACCTCCGGCAGTCGCAACGTCCACCACCCTATTAACGCCGTCTTTTCCAGGGAACACCTTCACTATACGGCCTCGAGGCCATGTCCCTCGTGGTAGCGATTCGTCGACGATAATAACCACGTCTCCTATCAGGAGGTCTTGACCACGATCTCCCTTAACCTGGGTTCGTGTTTGCATAGTCGGCAGCACTTCGCGCACCCAGCGGTTCCAAAAGTGATCCGATAACTTTAATGCTTTCTTCCATTCAGAGCGTCCTATCAGGTCATGGTCTTCCAGTGTCTTTGGCAGGGTTTGGTTCGATGAAGACCCGATGAGAAAGTGGAACGGTGTCAACGTGGTTGGGTCATCTGGATCTGTGGACACATGCGAGAGTGGGCGTGAATTTACGATCGCCTCGGCTTCTGCTAACAAAGTCAAAAATGTTTCCTCTTTGGGATATCTTTCGTTCAATGTAGCGTTCAGCGCTACTTTTACCGTCCTGACGAGGCGTTCCCAGCATCCTCCGAAAGTAGGCGCCGCCGCTGGGATGAAACTCCACTTAATGCCCTTTGTGGCGGCAAAATCTTGCACATCATTTGTGTAAAATTCGCGTAGAATCCTGTTTGCGCCAACGAATGCGGTTCCATTATCCGAATACATAGTCTGAGGGATCCCGCGTCTGGCAAAGAAACGCCTGAGACCCATGATTGCAGAGTCCGCGGATAGGCTGTGTACCAGTTCCAAGTGGAGGGCCCTGGTCGTGAGGCACGTAAAAAGGGCCACATATCGCTTCTCATGGCGGCGTCCAACGGTTATGTTGACAGGACCGAAATAATCTACACCAGTGAAGGTAAACGCTCGCTGGTGATGAGCTAGTCTTTGTGGTGGAAGATCTCCAGTAGTTGGATTTAGCGGCTGTGATTTACGAATTCTGCAGAAGAGGCATTGGTTTGCTACAGCTCTGACCGTGTCGCGAAGTCTCAACAACCAGAATCTTTGCCTTATCTCATTTATCACGGACTCATGATTTGCGTGACCTGCTTTGCGATGGTAATATTCTACCAATAACCGTGCGACTGGGTGGCGACCGTCAAGTAGGATCGGGAAACGGGAGTCGGGATCGATGCCTTCTACAGCCTTTATCCTTCCAGCCAAACGCAAAAGATTATCTTCTCCCAGAGAGGGCGATAGTTTGATGAGACGGCTGCTTGGAGGAATTGGTTTCTTGTTCAAAATGCAGAGAATTTCTTGCAAAAAACTGTCTTGTTGAACCCGCTGCAATATGTGCCTTTCAGCGGCTTTTATTAGATCGGCATTCAAGGGTGTTAGATTGGTCGACGTTGGTGAAGAGTGGGAGCGAGGGTGAGCTATCCCACTGTTTGATTTAAAATTTCGAATGGTTGCCAAAATATTTCCAAAAACAGCCGCAGCTTGGTGAACCCGGGCTGTGGCACGCAACAATCGTAGCCAGTCACTGAAGCGAGCTAAATGCGCCGTGACAGGAGTAGGTAAGGCTGTGCTTAGTGAAGTTAGTCCCACCAGCTCGTTCCGTTGACACTTAAGCTCTTCCCGAACTGGTGCGACGCTAAGTGGCTCCGTGGGCCAATCCTCTGGGGATTTTAAAAGAAATGACGTGCCGCAAAACCATCTGTGTGAAGGTTCTAAAAGAATTGGGCGCAATCTGGTTGCATCATCAGCGACATTCAGATCTGTCGGTACCCATCGCCAATCTTTGACCGAAGAATTTTCTAAAATTTCACCTAGCCGATGGGCAACGAAAGGTCTAAACGCTCGCGCATCACTGCGCAACCATTGGAGGACAGTCATCGAATCAGTCCAGAAGAATGTACGCACTGACTTTTTTCGATGGCTCTCCTTAATGACAAGTGCCAATCGAGAAGCTATCAAAGCGGCTTGAAGTTCCAAACGTGGGATCGACGTTGGTTTCAAGGGCGAGACTCTGACTTTGCTTGCGATGAGAGCGAGCTTGATGCTGCCGTCAGGGTATAACAAACGCCAATAGGCAACGCAGGCGTAAGCAAGCTCACTTGCATCTGCGAAGACGTGAAGTTCTCTGTGGGAAGGCTCGTAGCCTTTCGCATTTGCATACCAACGCGGTATCTTCAGTAAAGAGACTTTTTTCAGGTCTTGAAACCATTCGAACCACTTGGATGCTTCTGATTGTGGGAGCTCTGTGTCCCAGTCGATATTAGATCTCCAGGTTTGTTGAAACAGTATCCGTCCTTTGACGACTATGGGTCCTAATAAACCTAAAGGATCGTAAACACGCATAACGTGTGACAGTACCTTGCGTTTTGTCAGTGAACTAGACACTGTTTCAATTAAGCCTGTTCGAAAACCAAAAACATCGGCGGTAGGGTTCCATGCAATACCTAGGGCTCGGATGCTGTTATTAGATTCGCCAAGATCAATTTCCAACGGTTGAGTGGCCCTGAGCTCCTCAGCGACAAGGTTTAGTGCCCCTGGCTCATTGGAAATCCATCCTCGCATCTCAAAGCAAGCTGCATTGTGCACGGTCACAATATCCGCCGCTAACTGGGCTGCTTCGTCAACGCTATCTTGTGAGTCGATGTAGTCGTCCATATAATGGCTGAACAAAATAGCGTCCACGGCTCTTGGATGTGTATGTGCGTGCTCTTGAGCATTTTTGTTTTTTATAAACTGTGCTATAAAGGGGCTACAACATGCACCGAATATGAGGGTGAAATGCAGAAAACTTGTAACTTTTGAATTTGTTTGTGTCCTATGGTTTTAAAATGGATTAAGTTAATAACATGTTTAAATAATGCGCAACAAATATTTATTTTGAATCTTATACCTTATAACCAACACCGTAAACATTTATTTATAACTTCGTAATAGCAAAAAAAAATCCTAATAGGTTTTGAAAAATGGGTTAAAATAATTTCCATACATTTTATTAGTGTCCTTTTCATTTCGTTACACATTACATTATTCATTATTTTTTTTCTGATAAACTTACCTGTTTAATTTTTATTTAAATAGTTCCTTCATATCAATAAATATTATATTATTTATGTGGTTCTCATAATACACCTTTTTTTATTATATTTATTTACTCCAAATGTATTGTCTCTAAAAATAAATGTTTCGTTACTCAGGGTTCGTTATGGTAAATTTAAAGACGTACATTAAGTCTTAGAACGAATCCGTATTTTTTTTAAGTTAGCCACATTACCTTCGAATGTTCTTTGACACATGTCAAACTGCAACCATTTTGTTACGGCGGAGAAAGTGTGTGTTTCGGTGAGTATTCAATTTGCTTGTATATTTTATCAGGGTGATTAACGGTGATAAATCAATATGTTTTATGCTTTAAAACTATGTTTTCTGTAAAGGAAACTATGCACATGTTTCCAAAGATATTGTAATCCGCTGTAATATTAGTTGCTTTTCAAAAGCTATGAGATATAAACATTTTTAGGTTAGAAATTCTCAGATGTTCTTATCAATTTCGTTATTATTTCGTTACGTAACGAAACTGAAAAAATGTAAGGCTACGTTTACATACTATTAATACTGAATCAATCTATTTCTAAAAATAAAATATATATATATGTATATATTGCAGAGATGGCGCTACTATCAAATGCAGAAAGACAAAGAAACTACCGTGAACGTCTAAAAGAAAATCCAAGAAAATATGAAGAATTAAGAAAAAAACATCTCGAAAGAGTTTAAGCCCGCAAAAGCAAAATAAAAGATTTAAGTGTATATTTGTGTGTGTAGATTTAAGTAAATAAAAGTATAGTAAAATCACCACTACTTTGTGAAGTAGATACTAATAAATGACTTTAAATTTACAATTTTTTGTTTTATTTTGATTACTTATAGTGAATATCTCGGAAATTAAAAATATTGACAACTTCTCATACGTCAAGATTAAAAACAATGTGCTTTCGGCACATTTGATATAAAACATACCATGTTCAAGTGACACATGAAGCCCTCAAACCTTCTTTATTGACTTTTTTTTTGTTTTGTTTTTTGGCTTGCCTTGACCACATTGTGTGATCTCACCTTTATAGTATCAGTTTCGTTATTAATTTTATCAGTTTCGTTATTTCTCAGGTGCGTTACTTTTTGAGAATTAGTGACATATTTTCTGCATTTCACCCATGACAGATGTCATCCTAAACTCCTTTATGACATGTGATTTATCAGGTCTCCACAGATACCGAAGAGCGTCTCTGTCCTGCTCTCTAACCCGAATCTGAGGAAACATCTCTTTGATATCCGCGGTTATTCCGATGCGACCCTCCCGGAAACGAAATAGAATCTTAAGTAGCGGCTGGAGTAGGTCAGGACCGGAGAGCAGTAAAGAATTCAGGCTGACACCTTCATTCCTGGCTGCTGCATCATGAACTGCCCTGACTTTTCGTTTTTGGGGGTGGTACACACCAAAATGTGGTAGATAAAGACGAAAGCCGCCAGATTTGCTGTCACGTAAGCCGTCAGGTTTGATACCACAGTGTGTGTAGTATGTATCTGGAGCACATTCCTCTGCATAACCCTTCGTGAACATGTTGTCCATGAACGCATTGTATGCTTTAGCAAACTCGGACTCTTTAGCCATACGTCGTTCTAAACTTAAAAAACGTGACATCGCCTGTGGGTAGCTGTCTGGAACACGCTGTATATCGTCGCGCCACGGCATTCCTACTTCAAACCGACCAGTAGGCAATCGTTTGGAAGTCGCTTCCAAAATGTTGACTGCGCGCTGGTCTTGTTTACTATGCAGAGTTTCCGTTTTAGTAATGCCTATAGAGTCGAGTTTATACTGTTCCTTAATCAACGATTCTAAATTGTCATCATTATTCGTATCCATGTGCGTATGATTAACGAACTCAATCAACTTCGTTTTGCTAGAAGCAACGCCGTATAAAGTCCAGCCCAAAGCTGTCAAACAGGCAACGGGTTCGTTCCTTCTACCAACTCGAACTTCGCGGTTGATTGACAAATGCCAATGTTCAGCTCCAATGAGGATAGTTGGAGTTGCGTCGTCGTATGTCAGAACGTCAACCAGATCGGACAAATGTGAAAAAGACTCAATGGTTTCACGTTTGACCGACTGCGGACGCAAACACAAAGACTCCATAGATCGAGCATTTTTTACTAAAAATGTTTCCTGTGTGTATCTACCTTTAATGAAAAAGTCTACATATGATATTGTGGTATTTCGCTCGAGACCACCTATGCCATTTACCGTTATGATCTGTTGTGGCCCGGTCGCCCCTATCAGTCTGGCGATGCTGGAATCTATGATGGTCGCGGTGCTTCCGTCGTCAAGGAGCCCATACACGTTGCAGGTTCCAGCAGGGCCCGAGACTGTAACTGGTATTATTTTTAAATAAGCACGAGGGCGAAGAGCTAAAATAGTATTCGGTTTATGTGCACCTGTCGAGGTTGTAGACACAATCACTTTTTCACCGGTCGGTTCAGAAGCATTTGACGTAGGGTGTGTATGATGTTCAACAGTTATCGGGTGTGTAACGGTATCCGTGGCTTGCTCGTTAAGTGTACTGACGAGCAGCGGTGATGGCTGCCGGTGAAGAAGCGCGTTATGCCGAAAAGGGCAGCCATCAACGCCACACGGATTCACTTTGCACGTTTTCCACAGGTGTGAACTAGCCTTTAAGCACCTATAGCAAACCTTTGCTTCACGCAACCACTGCCATCTATCGTCGATGGACAAAGATTTAAATTGTGTACACTCCTTAATATTGTGATCTTTTTTGCAAAATACACACTCTCGTTTTGTTGTAGACCCGGCTTTAGGAGTATGTTTTGACTTCATAACAGCATTGTGAACATTTTCACGCTTTAATGGTTTGTCAAAAGAAATATTGAGTTGCTGTTGTGTCGCACTAAACTCGGGTGACATACCAAAACGAATGTGTTGATCTAAATCACGCTTTAAAAAGTCGGACAGAATTTCTAGTTTCGGGCGTCCTGTAGTGTCCTGTGCCGCAAAATCTGTCCACCGAATTTTCATAGTGGGGTTAAGTTTCCCAAGAACAGCGTGGAACAACTCAGGTGAACTCAGATATTCTAAGTGGTTCAATAACTTTATTGTGGATATCGAATTACGTACCCGATTAGAAAGGATTCCGAGTTCTTTAAGATCGTTACCTAGGCGTGGAAGGTTTTTTAACGAATTAACCTCCTTGTAAACGATGAGCTCGGGGCGCGCGAAATTATCTTCGAGGGCGCGCATGACTTCCTCCGGGTCACTCGTCGACATCAACAGCGCCGCCACGGCCTCACGCGCGGGCCCACGCAGCGCAATGTCAAGTCGGTTTATGTTATCTAGCGGAGAAAAATTAGCTTTTGTAACATTGTAGGTACGTTTGAACTGTAGCCAATGCAAAGTATTGCCGTTGAACTGAGGCAATTCTAGTTTCTTTACACCGGCCGCAGAGGCGAGAGCCTTTGCGGCGGCCGCGGTATCAGCTACAGCTTGTAAAAATGTGGCAGGTTCGTCAAGCTCCGTGGAAATGAGCGGGGCCGTACAGCCAACCGCCTCGGATGCTTGAGTGACATTACGAAAGAGTTGTGTTCGTCTAGTGTGAGGGTTAATAGAGATTGCAGTTGTCCGCGTGGTCATCGGTGGGTGTTCCGAGTGACTGGGGGGTGTGCCAGGAGAACCTTGATCACATCCTACTGCAGTGACGTCTCTATCAACACAGCTGACAAGATTGTGATTTTCTATCCATTTTTTTGTTCTATCTACGCTCACCCGTGTAGAGCTCCGATGGCTCGCTCGGCTTCCTGCGCTTGCAGCGTCGGCATCGATAGCCGCCAGCTCGGCTTGCAGCTCGCACTCCTCGACCTGGTGCTGTAACGCGGCAAGTTCACGTTCGCGTTCGCGCTCACGCTCGGCGAGTACCTGCTCGCGGTCGCGCTCATGGGCGGCGAGCTCCTGCTCGCGCTCCAGGCGGCGACGTAGGACGAGCGCTTCTGCGGCTGCTTTTTGCGCTCTCACAGTTGCCGACGAATGTGATGAGCGGCTTTGCGCGGTGTGTTCACTGCGTACGCTTTTGGTCGGCAAACCGGAGCTATGAGGCTGAGGAATTACTGTGCCGGGGCCGGGATTGGCTGACATAATTTTGCCTTTGCTACGGGTGATCATAATTATCTAACTACGTGGATGAAAAAGCTAATGGAACGAAATGAAAGTAAGTGGGTGACTATGTTCTGATGAAAAATAGGCACTGAAAACTAAACCGAAGGACCAATGAAAAAGATGAGGATGTGGACTGTAAACCGAATATGTAATAAAAACGTGTAAATGAATATATTTTGTTACTTTAATTAAAATGAAGAAAATCACCTTTTGACAGCACCGAACCGAAACATAGAATCATAATGTAGAAAAAAAAACAATTTTAAATTTGAAATACAAAGAAAAAGAAATATAAAATACCAAAGAGTACGTAACATAATGTAATTAGAATTTATGTAATGTGGTTGTTCGGAGCCACTATTGTATGAGGATTAATGTAGATATAGTACATATTACATGTAAAATTAGGACTCATAAATAATGATTTTAACAGGAAAAAATATGGAATTGAAAACAATCTGAATTTTATTTCGCGAAACAACTATATTGCATATTTATGTATTTAAAAAAGCATTTATATGACTCTTCCCACTTCGACGTTCAGAAACAATGAAAGTCCCCAGTCGTAGCGGTATGCTACGCGATGGCTACGCGCCCCGCTACGGCGTAGCTCACACTTGGCTACGAATCCGACTCGTGAAGCTAGAAAGCTTCACGAGTCGGATTCATAGCCAATACACTGTGTATTTGCGTGTTTCTACTTCATATACAATTCGAGCGATTGGGATTTTCCACATGAGGGGCTCGTGGTTAAATTTTAATAGACGCACGGGTTCTCTTTTATGACGGGCAAATTTTTTCTTCCTTATCCCATGGAACTCTTAAACAGTTAATGGTATACCAGTAATTGCTTAAGATTTCCGTCACACGGAGACGATTTCCGTCACACAAACAATAATATGATGCAGCGTGACCTGTATAAAAAATAAAAGTACGAGAAATCTGGTAACCCAGATGCGGCAGCCAATCAGGAAATATTTTTCTTGGTTTAATAAACGAACTTTCTCCCTATCTCTTACTTATGACGCTCTTGATTGATTTTCAAATTTGAAAACGTTCAAACGTAGTCGCAGTCACAAACAAATGTCAAAAATGTAGGGAAATTAAAGGTATTTTTGACAGATCAGACTGTGAACGTTATTAAAATTACTAGAATTGCTGCTCTGGTCTTTGACAGCTCAGCAGAGGACCAAATTCGAGGTTTGCCAGCGAGCGATGGAGCGTAGTATCCTTGGAGTTCGACTTACGGACCGGATACGGAGCATAATACTGCGCTGTATCGTGCTCCGTATTCGGTCGGTAAGTCGCTCTAAGATACAAATCACAGACGTCATCCAAAAAGTAGCCAAGCTCAATGGCACTGGGCTGGACACGTTTGCCGCATGCTAAGACCAACAGCATGGGTCCCTGAAAACGTCCAACGGCATCGCGGAAGACCCAGGTATAGATGGCAGGATGAACTTGACGTCTATAATTATGAGGGATTGGTTCAGATTGGCTCAAGATCGAATTGAGTGGGAAAAGGAAAGGAAGGCCTGTGGCCAGCAGTGGGACAATACAGACTGATTATTATTTTTATCAATAAACGAAGTCAAATTATCATTTAGTTTCATTGAGGTCTCATAATGTCGGATGAAAGACGACAACTGCTGGACATAGGCCTCCCCGAGCATCGCCACTTCGACCGGTTCTGTGCTTCTCGCATTCCTGCGGCCTTCACAATGTTGTCGGTCCACCTTGTGGGAGGCCTTCCAACGATACGTATTCCGGTAATGAGTCGCCATTTCAGAACCTATTGGTCTCATCGGCCATCTGTTCTGCGAGCAATGTGCCCTGCCCACTGCCACTTCTGTTTGGCAATTCTTCGGGCTATGTCGGTTACCTTAGTTCTCCTGCGGATCTCCTCATTCCTGATTCGATCACGCAGGGAAACTCCAAGCATAGCCCTCTCCATTGCCCTTTGGGTGACTTTAAGCATTCTTATAAGGCCCATTGTGAGCGACCACGTTTCAGTGCCATAAGTCATCACTGGCAACACGCACTGGTCGAAGACTTTCGTCTTGAGACACTGCGGTATGTGGGACGAGAAGATATTGCGTAGCTTCCCGAACGCTGCCCAGCCGAGTCGGATTCGACGATTGACTTCTTTCTCGAAATTAGACCTACCTAACTGGACAGTTTGTCCTAGGTAAACATACTTGTCCACGACTTCGAGTGTAGCTTCTCCGATCAATATGAGAGTGTGTGTTACATGGGTATTTGACATGACCTTCGTTTTGTCCATGTTCATTTTAAGACCCACTCTTTCGGAGACTCTACTGAGGTCATCGAGCATTGTACTGAGGTCCTCCATAGTCTTAACCATGACTATGATATCGTCGGCAAACCGAAGGTGAGTTACGTGCTCGCCATTATAAAGAAAGAAAGAAAGAAAATACATTTATTTAGCACAGACTAAAAGACACACAATACACCAGATAGTTAGATAATAGTCGAACATCAGATAAAAACAAAGATAAAAATAAAAAGTCCAAGTCCGATGTAAGAAATTAGCAGGAAAGGGTGCCTCACGGCTGCGCCAAAAAGGCCCAGTTCAGCAAAAATGCCAGACATCTAGTACCTGACGCTAGTTTTCAATTGGACCTGATGTGTGAGGTGACGGATGTATGATAATTGATTGATGATTGATGTTAATGCCTTTCCGGTCCAGAACCTTGAAGACGTGCAGCGGTGAACAGTTTCGGAGAGATAACGTCTCCCTGTCTCACACCTCGCTGCAGAAGGATAGGTTTGGAGGTGTGATCCTGGAGTCGGACTGACATAGTGGCGTTTTCGTACAGACACTTCAGCACCACGATATACCGATAGTCGATCTGGCACCGTTGAAGAGACTGCAGCACAGCCCATGTCTCGATCGAATCAAAGGCTTTCTCGTAGTCCACAAACGCTAAGCATAGAGGCAGGTTATACTCTTCGGTTTTCTGTATAACCCGTCGCAGCGTATGTATGTGGTCTACGATGCTAAAGCTTTAAGAAGTGGTTCTGAGTAAGGTTGCATATGTCCAAACAAAAACTTGTAATAAAAATACAAATATCTTGTACAATCATTTATTTTAAACAAAAGTATTTGCTGGATCAATTTTTATACAATAAAACTATCTGCGGTTTCGCATCATTTCAATTACAAATTGCATAAAAACTTATATAAAACTATCTTAACAAATTATATAAAATTATCTTGAGTCATTATCATTATAGACCGACCAACAGAACCGGTTTCATACATTGTTTACTAATATTTTTCCTGTAGTGGATTTCTATATATTGAAACCAGTTTTTTAACTTCAGTATGTTATTCCGTAATACATACCGATTTCTTCATTACTAACAATTTTTTATCTCGCTCTCTTATTCACCTATTGGTATCATTAAAATACAAGTTTTGTTTTGTTTTTTTTTTTGTTTTCAATGTGTTTTTCCTAACCTTTTTGGTAAATAAATACGGTAAGAAAATAACGAGTTTTCAAATCAATCACAAAATAAAATGGCGTCAAAATATTTAGTCAGTTTTATTTTTTTCTAATTTATGTTTTTTTTTGGAAAACACTTCATAAATAGCGATTCTTGTGCCGTTCGATTTTTAAAATATTCTTCCCATAATTTCCGATTGCTCTTTATTATGATTACATACACATCTAATATTATTGTATTCAAGATTTTTACAAATATTCCTACTCCTACGAATGCATAATTTATAGAAAGCGTTTGTAATAAACTGGATGTCAATATGAACAAGCTGATAACAAAGATCCAAGTAGCTTTATAGAAGCAACCCCATTTGTCACTAACTTCACTACCGCGGAAAATTAAATATAAAATTGTTATATAAAGAACAAAATTACCTATCATAAGGATACCTATGATGTAATGTCTACTTTGAACGAGCAGATTGATCAAATTATAGGTCGATAAATACGCTCCTAGAACCATCACGAGCCCTAATATAAAAGGTATGCCCCAAGCAAATAAGTTACTTTTAAGGTACCTCCTACGAATGTCAACATTGAAAACTTTTACATAATCGAGATAAAACATATAGCACAACAAGAGTACCCAGAAATTGAAAACTAGTGAACAAACAAATTGTCCAAAGCAAGAAAATACTGCTAAAACAAAATTAACTAAGTCATATTTTTTCTTTAAACTCCTAGTTAGGGCAATTATAAACAAACTAAATAAATAATAAAACGTATTCGCTAGGAAAACGTTAAGATACAAATAGTTCCTGAAATGACGAAACTTTTTGAGGATACACCACGAAGTCATTTCGTATATGAGCCCAACTAGAGTCAGCATAAACCCAATCCACATATATGTTGTCATAATTTCTGTAAAGTCGTTGTCATTGTTGCTGATAGTATTGTTGTTGTATCCACTGGTGTTGTATCCACTGGTATTGTAAACACTGATGTTGTTTGCACTAGAGTTGTATCCACTGGTGCTGTACACACTGATGTTGTTTTCACTAGAGTTGTATCCACTGGTGTTGTACACACTGACGTCGGTGTCGTTTGCACTGATGTTATATGTACTGGTGTCGTAATCATTAGTGAAGTTAAAAATATTGTCGAATAAACTAGTGTCGTCGTAGTAGTAGTCGAAGTTAGTCATGGTGAGCGTCGCGTCGTAGTTCTTCGTGCGCTGATGAGCAGTGACCCCAGGCGTCTACAGAGAGATGTGCCGTAGAGTTCGTTGGTAAAACAAGTATGCAAATCACTATTATAGCTCCCACCATTTTTGAAACTCGTAAAACGTGTGCTGTAGCAGTTAATGTTAGGACACGTTTTATCTGCTATCGATTTTGCGAGGTTTATTTATTTCCTTTATAAAAATGTGTTTTTTTTTTAACCTTGACATGCTCGGACGTCGCGTCATTTGTATTTGTATGGCTAAGATAACCGGTGTTCTTCTTAAAACATGTTTTAAAAAAATACCACAGATAGGGCCGCTTTTGTCTTTATAATAATTATATCTTTCTCTGTAAGAATCATTAAGTTGTCGCCAATAAACACCATTGAAGACGGACGCATTTGTGATTTTATAACAAGTTTACTGTACGTACAAAAGTAAACCTAACCAACACCATCATTGATGATATATAACTGATCCATTGTGTTTGTGCTTTGTGGCGTGTAACTGCTGATCAGCGCATCAGACTGCGCACGCGACACTCACCATGGCTGACGACACCATATTTTGCTTATTTTAATAAGCAAAATATGGTTTAATCACATTAGTTAGGTTCTGTCGCTGTAACAGTAGTGTTACATGCTCTGTGATAGTAATGTTCGATGTAAAACTTTTGACATATTTTCTGTTGAGTGACAAACCGATATCTGACATTTTGTTTTTCAGTAAAAAAAAATGAAAAACGACTGCATCTGAGTGGCAGCGTCACATTTGATGGTTATCATGGCTGAAAACGATACCAGTGAAACCAGCTCTATAGTGAGTGTTAGTGATGACCAAAACTCATCATTCGTTCTTCACGAAATAATCATACACTACGTTCAGTTTGCCTTGACTGTGGCTACGTTTATATACGGAGTAACATCGTGGTGCATCATGACGAAGTTTCGCAATTTCAACAACTACGCACACAATTCTAGTGATTATATTTCGTTTAAATGTTGTGTCTATAAGTAAGATGCATAGCTACGTAACGATTAGGTCGTTTCATCAATTCTTAATCTTTACTTTTTTTCAACAGTATTCAACAATTGGTTCTTACATGTGTTACATGTACCACGTTGATGTTGTAAAAGTTTTCCGTAGAGATTTAGAAAGGAAGTTACTTAAAAGCTTCCTCTTTGCTTGGTGTGTTCCTGTAATAGGATTAATCATTTGTGCTGTGTTGTTACTTATTATTCAACTGGCAGTAGAAGGTACTTCGTTCCTTTGGTAATAAACGTGATAGTTTTTATATAGATTGTTCTTTCTCTGTTTTTTAATAAAGATAAGAATGCGTGTGTGTTTCCTGAAAATGAAGGAAAGAAAGAAAACTGGCATCGTTTACTGATAGCGACGGCTATGTTTATGTTGACTAACCTCAACGTTTTGATCTTTTTAACGTGGGGATTCTTTAGTACTAAATTTTCATTACATTTAGCTGTCAAACAATCGTTCTGTCATCATTCGTTAATTTAGTAAAGAGTAACCGGACATTATGGTACAAAGTATTATATGACTCGACTTAATAGGACCATATCGTGATTATTATTGTGAAGTTTGTATATTTCGGTAACGTCTTTTCTGCTAATTATAGCAATTTATGATAATCATCATAATGTTATTGTGATTGAATATTATTTGTATCAAATAAATAATTTCATATCTTCTTAAAAATAATTTTTGTTTGCGCTCAGCCTAGCTAATATTTTTTTTTGTAGTGGCAACGTGCATGGCATTTACGCAGTGTAGTAGTGACGTGCATGACATTTACGCAGTGTAGTATTGACGTGCATGTAATTTACGCATTGTTTTGTGTAGAGACACAATACATGATGCTGTGCGTAGCAGAGGCTACGCAAGAGACAAATAGCGTATTATAACGTAACGCACGTAACGTAACGTGTATTGCATAACGTAACGTACTGGTTTATTGTAGCACTTAGTATCATAATATCGAGCTACATAATTACCTCTCTTCGGTGATCTTATTGTTTTTAAAAATGTAGCAAAAAAGCCTTCACGAGTGATGACGATGTTACCACGTTATCAGAAGTTTTATTGACAATTACGACTGATAAGGCTGGTAATCAGGATCGGTATCCAGTACGCTAAGTGCACAAAATAAGGTTTTATGAAATTAGTTTGTTTCTGTCCTAGTTAAAGTTATGATCGGTCTAAAACTTTTTTAATTGACTGGTGTTAGTGAACGGTGCTGCCGCCTAAATTTTTGATTTTAAGACAACAATAATAGAGAACTACAACAATATCTGAATGTGGGTACCTACGTACCAAGTATGATTCCTGTCATCAGTGTCATGACTGGTAATGACCACAGCGTGCCCACCTGCTCTACTGTGAGCGATTATTATTTGGAACCTTCAGTCGTTCCCGTGTATCTGATTGGACACTATACTCAGTTCGCATTGAGTCTGGGTACGTTCATATACGGAGTGACATCGTGGTGCCTCATTAAGAAGTTTCGCCATTTCAACAACTACGTGTATCTCAATGCAATCCTAGTGAATATATTACGTTTTACTGTTGTATCAATTACTATAATGCATTGCGAAAAAAAGACCATTGATGTCAGACAGTGCATTACTTTATATTGGTTTTCTATCCTGGTTTATTTAACGGCTGTGTATAATTGTTGGTTGTTGATTATGTGTTACATGTTTTACGTTGATATTGTTAAAGTTTTCTATAAAGAAATCGAAAGGAAGTATCTCAAAAGCTCCATCTTTGCTTGGGCCGGGCCTCTGATAACATGGATTATATGTTTCTTTTTTTTATTTATTATCAAAATAGCAGTAGAAGGTGATAAAGATAGATTTCTTTTTTTGTTTATCGCTATTGGTGCGTTTTTCACGTGCAATTTTATACCTTCGCTTATAAACTTGATTATTTATATAAAACTTATACATTCTTTATTTTTTTGTAAAGACACAAATTCCAGTGCGGTCTCTAAAAAAGATAGAAGGAAGGAAATTTTCCGTCGTTTATTTACAGCAACGGCTATATTTGTGCTTAGCAACGTCTTCGTGCTGACATTTGTTTTATTTGATATATTTAGACTTTCAATCTTGATACGAGCTGTTATATTAAGCTTGCAAATAATTGCCATATCCTTGTTTGTTCCTTTATTAAAGGCTAACCGGGCCATTTGGCATGAATATTACGAGAATCGATTAAAAGGACTATATCGTGTTTATTGTTGTCGTGGTTGTCGGAAACGTTAAGGTTCTGGCCACGCTGAGGCTGATTCCGCGAGACGCGGGAGAAGACTGCGCGCGTAGATTTTTAAGTCACGCGATTATTCGCGTTAGTTTGAACGCCTCCATACAAGTTATTTGACGCGAGCGAATTACGCAAGTTTATGGGATTTGCTTTAATTTGGCCAGCGCTTAAGTCGTAAAAAAGTCATAATACTATTTGTCCATAAAATGTCAGGCAATTACTACATCGCCAAGCGATTAATCCACTATTCTTGTGATCAGAAGGCGTGTCTGTTTTTCGTATAAATAAGCACCAGTGTCATACAACGTGACAACGCTGCTAGCCTTCTGCAACTGCTTCTGTAGGGGCGGAGACCTGGTGTTCTGAAATATAGGCCTTACGCCTAGCTTAGGTAACTGTCTCCCACAGTATAATTTAAACTATTATGTTCTTGATCTTTTGATGTAAGTACAACTTAAGTATATATTGTAGTGAGAAATAAAGCATTATCTTATCTTATCTTTTGGGCACTTTTACCGTTGACAACGATCAACGATGCGGATGATTTTTTTGTGGATATGACCTTACTTTAGTTGGAAAAAGGCAAAGCAGATGATGAAATTAGCGTACTTTATTATGTATTTATTATGTAAAATTAGACACCAGCAAGTTAAGCTACTACAATCTGTCTAATTTTTTTAATACATTTTCATCTTTATCGCTAAAGCATTAGGTTCAAGGTTGATTGGGAAAATTTTACAGTTTCGGGAAGCTTGGTGTGCTGGCGTCTGTACATACACCCTTAAATTTTGATCGTTTTAATCCTTAAAAAAAGTTGTTCGCAATTATGAGTATAATGACCCCTTCATTATACTCATCATTATGAACAACTTTAGATATGGGACCAGCTGTTCCCTACATTTTGACGAGTTATTCGAACATAAATGTAGGGAACAGCTGATTTTTTTTCACGATTTCAGGTTTGGTCACATAGTAAAAGTTGGTCATAATGATGACTACAATGACCCCCTTTAAGGGTTAAAACGACAAAATGTCTTGTGTATAAACTTTTATTATTTTTGTAGACTATTGGATTGTATAATGTAAATATTAATGTGTCATTAAATAAAAACAATGCATATTATATTAATCAATATTATAAATTAGCGGATTCGAGATAGATTTAGATAATCCCTTTTATTATTGTACCTAATATTTGAAGAGGTAGCTATTTTATGAGTATATTAAGTCACCGTATTAGTGTTGTCATCAAAAAAATATTGTAATTATAGTTATTTAAATCTGGAAAATGTATGAGGTTTGGTAGTATAAACCTAATTTTTTGTCTTTCATTTGATTGAAAGTTTCTAGTGTTTGGTAAACATTAGGACTACTGCGCTTTAGATTTAGGATGTAGGTACCTATGTACATAATAATTTGGATTAAACTATAAAGATAAGGTGAAACTCATACTGTGTTTAGAATATTTGATTTATTAAATTTATTAAATTTGAATTTGAATTTATTTTTTTTGATTTATAAATAATTTAGGATCTCAAAATTGTTTTTATCATTTATATCTATTGCAGCTTATACAAAGTCACAAAGCAAGTTCCTGTTAAATAAAACGTCTCATAATCATATTATGTTTCTTAATGAAAGCTACATTGCGAAGCTGTCACACATTTTATCGCTACACTGCGTAGCTATCAAGCACGTTATCACTAGACTGCGTAGCTGTCACGCACGTAATCACTGCATTGCGTAGCAGTCACGCACGTAACCACTGCATTGCGTAGCATTCACGCACGTTATCACTACACTGCGTAGCTGCCACGCACGTAACCAGTACACTGCGTACCTGTCACGCACGTTATCACTGCACTGTGTAGCTGTTACGCACGTTACTATTATGTTCGAAGCTGATCATAAGTGAACCACAATTACGTATATCACACACGTGTAAAACTTTTATTTACAATGACATATTATTTAAGTTAATCAATGGATGCGATACCCTGGATCCATCAGTCGTTCCCGCGTATGTGATCGGACCACAGATATAGATAGACCTAGATAACGCAAGTATCACGAACTGTATGAAATCCAAGCGTGCCAGTTTTTGACTACCTACTATGACGTCACAAGAGCGCGCTCTCGCTCACGCTTACCCAGCCAGCAGTACACAGGCCTGAGCGCGAAAGTGGCGGCTTACGATTTTGAACGTGAGCTGGTGCGATTTTTGGCACGCGAAGTACAGTGCGTGCCACGTAAGAAGAGACTTGACACACCACGTGGTTTGACATGCGCAGTACACGATTTTAGGTATCTTTAGCGGTATGAGGTCTGAGTGCGGGACGGGAACGGACGTCATAGGGGGCGTCGGCTTCCAGTCTAACCAGATGCAGCTGAATACCAGTATTTTACATGGAGCGACTGCCTATCTAACCTCCACAACCCAGTTACTGATTAATACGATACTCCTTGGTAAGACTGGTTGTCAGACTGGTTGATTGAAGTCTAAGTATTACTAATTAATATCTTCCATATATTCAAATCAGCCTTTTCCGGCGGAAAGAGGCGGGGGAGGCGGGGTCAAGTCTCTTCTTACGTGGCACGCACTGTAGTTGCTCTTGCGTTATCTAGGTGTATCTATATCTATGGATCGGACATTGTTCGCCCTGTGTCTGAAAGGAAAGGAAAGGAAAGAAAAGGAAAAAAGGAAAAGGAAAGGAAAAAAGAAAAAAAAAGGAAAGGAAAAAGGAAAGTTTCACAATTTCAACACCTACGTGTATCTAAGTGCAATGCTAGTGAACATATTCCGTTTAACCATTATATCACTTAATACTTTAAGTAATTGATTGCGAAACAAATATGATTGATTTTAGACAATGCATTCGTTTTTATTGGCTTATTATTTTAATTTATTTGACGACGCTCTAAAACCATTGGTTGTTATGTAACAACCAATGGTTTTAGAGCGTCGTCATAGATATGTATCTATGGTTGTTACTGATGAGTTGTATGTATTACGTTAATATTGTTAAAGTGGTTCATAAAAATATCAAAAGGAAATATCTTAAAAGTTTCTTCTTTGTCTGGGGCGTGCCTCTGATTTTATTGATCATTGGTGTATTAATTTTAATAATTATTGAACTAGAAGTGGAAGGAAATTATGAAAAACTATTTCTTTTCTTTGCAAGCTTATGCACTTATCTCATGAGCAGAATGTTGCCTTCGATTATAAACTTAATTATTTTTGGTGTGTATTCTTTATTGTGAGGATGGATGGATGGATGTTTGCGACTCTTTCACGCAAAGACTACTGAACGGATTTTGATGAAACTACAGTAATATAGCTTATACATCAGATATTCTGACATGGATACTTTTTACCCCGATATACTCTGAAAGGGATCGGCAACGTATCGCCTTTCGCCTCGCCGTCAAACAGGCGTCAACCTAACGTAAGCACGTAACCAAAGCGGATCAGAAGCTCCGATACGTCGACTAGGCTAGGTACGGTTAGGCGACGCGCGACGCCGCGCTTACGGCTCGCCGACCGCTGTTTGATTATGCACCAAGCAAGCCGGAGGGGTGAGAGGGCCAAGAGTGGACGAAGAGACGTAAGCTCGGGTACGGAGAGACGTAAGCGCGGGAACGAGCCGTAACGCACCGCACCGCGGTTCGTGAGCTTGTCACGTGGCGAGGCAATTCTTTTTTTTTCAGGATGGGAAATCATCAAATGACCCCTCCCGCTCTGGGTGGAGCGGAGGGAGTGACAAACTCTTACTGACTAAAACCCACCCGTGTTCCTTCCTTAGCCCTTTATGTTCCGGGCCAGCGCAGCGGTAACGGTAACCCTTTCGGACAATCCCGCTGATCCGGCAGGAGGCGAGGCGATTACGTTACGATTCCGATTAGTGTGAGTTGCTGTAGGGAGTTTCATACAAAGAATACTGAACGGCACGAGTTGATACGATCCCTTTCCGCTTTGTTAAGTGTGCTATGACCTTTATGCGGGTGAAACCGCGGGGCACTGCTAGTTCATTCATAACCAAACAACAACTCATTCATGAAGCGTCCCCCTGGTGTCAAAAAGCCTAAGTAGTTATCCAATATCCCATTCGTACTACGAGTAAATTAACGCCATCTAGTTGCGAATGCCACAAACAGAAGAATACACTCTAACATTGTTTCCGCTGTTCAACGACGGAGGGCGCTACTATGAACATATAACAGTCACATTTTTCTCGCCGCGCCGTGTAAGTACATAAAATGTACATAATCTATTTTGACTGGTATACACTTTACAGAGATCAATAACAATTTAGATTAGGACCTAAACCCAAAAACGCAAGTTTTAGAAACAATAAAAGTATGATAAAGAAAAATACTTGTATGATATTCTTCAGGATATACCTACATGCTTAAAGGGTTTTTTTTTTCTGGATGGGAAATCATCAAATGACCCCTCCCGCTCTGGGTGGAGCGGAAGGGAGTGTCAGAGTCTTACTGACTAAAACCCACCCGTGTTCCTTCCTTAGCCCTTTATGTTCCCGGCCAGCGGTAACCCTTTCGGACAATCCAGCTGACCACCCTAAAGGGGGCTTACATGACCTAAAGCGCGGTCACTTTTCGCTAAAAAATTAAAACACTTGGTATTTTAGTATGTTGCACGTAAACAGAAAAAAAAATGGGAGAAACTGCAGGGCTACCTATTTTGTAAAAATCTCGCCGTGAAAACTTAGTTGAAGTGAGCGTGGAGTGAGCTGTCAATAGTGTCAATCCCTAGCATCATGTGGTATGACAGCTCACTTTAAGCTCACTTCACCTAAGTTATTACGGTGATGATTTTACAGAATCGGCCGGCAGGTGTTAATAACGTATTATTGAACAAACATTTTTTGTTCGTCTATTTTATGTTCGGAAATCGTGAATTCGTTTTTTTTAGGGGAGTGGGGAGGTCAGCAGGATTGTCTGGTCAGCGGGATTGTCCGAAAGGGTTACCGCTGGCCTGGAAGGTCAGCGAGATTGTCCGAAAGGGTCACCGCTGGCCCGGAACATAAAGTGCTAAGGAAGGAACACTGGTGAGCTTTAGTCAGTAAGAGTGTGACACTCCCTTCCACTTCACCCAGAGCGGGAGGGGTCATTTGATGATTTCCCATCCTGAAAGAAACAAAGGGGAGTAGTGGGGAGCGTTTTTTCAGTACTGTCACGAGAATGAACAACTATCGGATCGATAGCACTTGGCAGTGTTGGTAAAGTTGGAAAGTTGGATAGAGGATTGGGAAAAAGCAACTCACTTTTAATATATTATGTAGCTCTTTGGGCTCTCTCTAAATTGATTATAGAAGTTTTTAGATGTACCGCCCCAAATTGTAATGCAATATGCTTACAAAGATTTTTTTAAAAGAGAATTTTTTCAAAGTATTAAGTTAGTCTGGTGTTCATTAATCGTTCTAAAAATTTTGACAACGTTCATACTCGTAGTATGGAGATTTGTCTGGAGACAGATATTGTGTCAATAACTATAGAGTTATTGACACAATATCTGTCTCCAGACTTGAATATGGGTACAATTTAAAAAATAAAAGGACTAAAAGTAAAAAAAAAACTCATAAATTCAGCAATTTTATTTCATCAATACCAGTTTACAAATAGGTGTCAATATAACCTTAAAGCTAAGAGTATTAAAATGTAGGTCTCGATTTGAAGAGCCGACGCATACGGCTCCCGTTTTCTGCTTTTACAGAAATTGATGAAGAGGTTTGGATAAACCACACCACCTGCAAGTAATAAATGCGTAAGCAATGAAGGCAAGCATGTCTAGCAGTAACCTTTATCTTGAGGCCTAAAAGTAACGAATACTGTCTAAGTGATATCACTTAGACAGTATTCGTATTTTTTTTTCGTTCCTTTTGCAGTCGGTCGTCAGACCATAACGGCTCCTGCAAACAGGCGCGACGCGCGACGCGAATCGCGCGCGACACAAAGGCACCGCTCGTCGCGCGACTTGCGGTGCCTTTGTGTCGCGTGTCGCGTCGCGCCTGTGTGTACGAGCCTTAATTCGTTCCATTACAGATGGCGTTGTGGTGGAGCAGCCAGTGCTGCACTTCCCACTTATAGAAGGTGGTTCCTCTTTAGTCTTAGTTCAGTAAACCCACTGGGGGTTTGGATGCAAGGTTAGGTGTGCCTTGTGTTGTCCCTTGTACCGCTCGATTTCATAGTTTACTGATGGCATTTGTAGTCGTGGATTTCGTCGTTCCTACCAAACCAAGGTGCGTTTACTGTGGATCTTAGGACACCATTTTGGACACTTTGTAGGCAGAGTACTTATGTTGGTTTTGCTTGCAACGCCCCACACTTGGATCTCGTAGGTCCATAATGGCTTGGGCAGGTGGGCCCCAGCGATGATATCTCAAGAGCGGTGACAGGACTAGCACCGGAAGCAGAGGCCCAGCTTCGGCGTTCTATTGCCATAGAAATTGGGGGTATGATGGACGCTAAGTTGGCTGCCATTATGAGCAGGCTGCCTCCTGAAAAGCCACTACGTCCGCCACTTGCATCCGACGCAAAGAGGGCTGAGGCTCTACTCCCAGCTGCGCAGGGTCCCAGCGTGATCCCTAATTCCAACAGGAAAAAAGGAAAAGGAAAGAAAAGGGGCAAAAATGGGAAGGAGAAGTCGGTGGCTCCGGTGGTGGAGCTGCCAGCTGTACCTGCAGCAACCGCACATGTCTTACAGCCCGCGTCAACGGTTGAGGCAGAGGCTTGGTCGACTGTGGCAAAAAAGGCAAAGACTCCCCAGTCCAATGCCACAGCTGGTGCCCCAGCCGCGCTACCTGCGTCGTCTACCCCTGCAAAGGGGAAAAAGCAGCCAGTCAAACTGCCTCGTGTTCCCACTTCGGCAGCGATTACCATCACGGTAAGCGAAGGATCATCCGCCACTCTCGCAGAAGTTCTGTCGGTAGCGAGGCAGCAGATTCGGTTGGCCGATCTCAGCATCGACACTGTTGGCCAAAAGAGGGCTGCGGATGGCGGAATGGTTCTTTCCATCGATGGTGCAGACTGTTCCACAAAGGCTGACAGCCTCGCAAGTCGTATGAGAGAGGTCCTTGCCGAGTATGACGTGCATATTGCACGTCCGATGAAAATGGCTGAGGCGAGGATCATGGACCTCGACGACGCTGTCACGCCAGCAGACGTGGCGAAAGCTATTGCCGAGGCGGGTGGTTGTTCTTTCGGGGACGTAAAGGTTGGTGAAATCCGACGCCCGCCTACTTCTCTGGGGCACGCCTGGGTTCGTGGTCCATTGGCGGCGGTAAAGAAGCTGGCGTCCAGCAAACGCATGCGGATAGGATGGACGTTGGCAAGGGTCGAGGTGTTGGAGGCACGTCGTATGATGTGCTTCCGTTGTCTCGAACCCGGGCATGTCCGTCGCCGGTGTACTAGTGTGGTTGACCGGAGCACTCAGTGTTACTCTTGCGGAGGACCCCACAAAGCGAGGGAGTGCACGTCGCCGAATTTGCGGTGTCCACTGTGTGCGGACCAAGGTCGTCCAGCTGACCACAGGCTGGGAGGCAAGAAATGCGCTCCGCGCAAGAAGCGGGCCTCGCTTGTCCCGGCCCCATTGCAGAGATCGGCGCCGGCACCACTGGGTGCGGGCCTACTGGAGGAAATGGATACCTCATCTTCCCAGCCCTGAAAGTCCTTCAGTGCAACCTTAACCACTGCCGCAATGCGCAAAATCTTTTTCTGCAGACTGTTGCGGAGTGGTCGGTTGCCTTGGCGGTGGTAGCAGAGCCCTACGGTCTCCGGGATCATCCTCGCTGGTTCCGGGACACCTTGGACTCTGTTGCTGTTTACTGGGCTGGTGGAGGCAGTGGGTCTCACTGCTCCCTGCTCGATAGGGGGCAGGGATATGTCGCAGTGGAATGGGGACTTCTGGCCGTAGTGGGCTGCTACGTGTCTCCCAACATTTCCCTGGCCCAATTTGAGGGATACCTGGATGGGGTTGCGAACTGCATTCGAAGCAAATGCTCACCCCGTCCAGTGCTTGTCCTGGGTGACTTCAATGCTCACTCTAGAGCATGGGGTAACATCCGGGATAGGCCGAGGGGACACGTAGTGCAGGACTGGGCGGCTTCGCTAGACCTTCGACTTTTGAATAGAGGGTCCGTTGCCACATGCGTTCGATGGCAGGGGGAGTCAATCGTGGATCTCTCATGGGCGACTCCTTCTGTAGCCCGCATGGTGTCAGATTGGAGAGTAGCGGAGGAGATGGTCACTCTCTCTGACCATCGCCACATCGTTTTTGATGTGGCACTCCGTTCTTCCGGCGGCCCGAGCCGTCCAGGCTCAAGTCCACCGGCGCGTCGTTGGGCCCTCAAAAAGCTCAATCGAGATTTGCTCATCGCAGCTGCCAATGTCGCGGCGTGGCCAGATAATGGTGGATCCCAGGGGATCTCGCCCGATCCAGAAGAGGAGGCGACCTGGTTCCGGGATACAATGACGTCAATTTGCGACGCTGCCATGCCCCGGGTCAGGTGCGCCCAGAGCCCTGGTGCTGTTTACTGGTGGTCGGAAGACATCGCGCAGTTGCGGACTGTCTGTCTTAGAACCCGGCGCCAGTTTCAGCGCACCCGGCGCAGAAGGCAGCAGAGAGCTACGGAGGAGGAGATAGCCAGAGTTTATAGAGCTTACCGAGTAGCGACTATGGCGCTTCAACACGCTATCGCGGATGCCAGGTCTCGGTCTTGGAGCGAGCTTCTCAACGGGCTGGACAGGGATCCGTGGGGGAAACCGTATAGGATGGTCATGGGAAAATTACGCCCATGGGTCCCCCCCATCACGGAGACCATGGATCCGGGTCTGCTGGAGAGAGTCGTTGACACACTTTTTCCAGTAGCCAGGGACAGTCCCTTGCCGCCCCTGTCATTGTCAGACTGGTCTGACGAGTCAGGGGTGACGGAAGGGGAGCTCGATCGAGCCGTGAAGCGCTTGGCGGCTCGCAATACCGCGCCAGGTCCAGATGGTATCCCTGGCCGGGCGTGGGTTCTAACTCTGGCTGCTCTGGGTGACCGCCTGAGACGGTTATTTAATAGCTGTCTCCGTGCAGGCGTGTTCCCCTCCGGTTGGAAGGAAGCTGGATTGGTTTTACTGAAGAAGGAAGGCAGGGCCGCAGAGTCTCCCTCTGCATACCGTCCCATATGCCTGCTTGACGAGTCTTCCAAGCTCTTTGAAAGAGTGGTTGCTGAAAGGCTCGTCGAGCACCTGTCGCGGGTTGGTCCCGACCTTGCTGATAGCCAGTATGGCTTCCGGCAGCGGCGTTCTACCATAGATGCGATTCTACGCGTCCGCGCGCTGTCGGACCAGGTAGTGTCCCGGGGTGGGGTGGCGTTGGCGATAAGTTTGGATATCGTCAACGCCTTCAATTCTTTGCCCTGGGGTGCAATTAGAGAGGCACTGGTACATCATGAAGTGCCTCCCTACCTGCAAGGCATTGTCGGGGCATACCTACGCGATCGGCACATTCGCTATGTGGGCCGGGACGGTAGCGTTCAGCGGAGGGAGATTACGTGTGGGGTTCCGCAGGGGTCGGTTCTAGGACCTCTCTTGTGGAACCTAGCATACGACGCGGTCCTGCGTGTCGATCTCCCCGTCGGCGTTAATATCGTTTGCTACGCAGACGATACTCTTGTGTTGGCCGGCGGGGACACCTTCGGGGAGACCATCCAGCTTGCCGAGCTCGGGGTGGCAAAAGTCGTGGCGGCAATCCACGGGCTGGGTCTTGAGATAGCGCCTCAGAAAACTGAGGCGTTATGGTTCCATAAACTGCCGAGGAGCAGAGAGCCACCCAGCTCGTTGCTCCATGTCGGAGATGCGCAAGTCCAGGTGGGGCGATACATAAAGTATCTTGGCCTCACCCTGGACGGTCGGTGGGGCTTCGAAGAGCACTTCGAACGCCTAGTTCCCCGGATCGAGAGGGCAGTGGGTGCTTTGCATAGACTGCTGCCCAATCTCGGGGGACCTCGGGAGGAAGTTCGCCGCCTCTATGCGGGGGTCGTGCGATCGATGGTCCTTTACGGGGCGCCTGTTTGGTCAGGTAGACTGTCAGGCGTCCGACGCTGCAGGACTAAAGTTAATAGACTGCAGCGGAAAATGGCCATTCGTATCGCACGAGGATACCGTACGATATCCTTTGAGGCGGCAACTCTCCTGGCGCGCTTTCCGCCGCTGGACATCCTGGCGGATATGGACGCGAAGGTCTACGACCAGATTCGCGATATCCGCCAAAGCGGGAATAGTGTGCCAGGAAGCGTATTCGTAAGGCTGAGGCGGCGGGAACGGCGACACGCGCTCGAGCGGTGGCGCGAGCGGCTACAGCAGCCGCAATATTCGCGTAAGCGCGTTGTCGAAGCCGTTCTGCCGCACTTCGAAGCCTGGCTGAAAAGAGGGGAGCGCATCTCCTTCAGGCTCACCCAGGTGCTCACCGGACATGGTTGCTTCGGTGAGTACCTGAACAGAATTGGGCGAGAGGCCACGGCAAATTGCCACCACTGCGGAGGCAGCCTGGATTCTGCACAACACACGCTCGAGGAGTGCCCTGCGTGGGCCTCCGAGCGGCGGGTCCTGGTTGCCAAGATCGGGCGAGACCTGTCTCTGCCGGCAGTAGTGAGGGCTATGCTGGCAGAGACAGAGAATTGGACGGTAGTAGCCTCCTTCTGTGAGACCGTGATGGTCAAGAAGGAGGCTGCCGAGCGGGATCGGGAGAGGGCTGATCCTGCTCGGAGAAGGAGGCGTCGGGGTGGCAACCGCCTTGGCGCCTAATACGCCGAACCCGCTTACCAACAAGGTAGGTGGACCTGTGGGGTCGCGGGCGCACAGAGTGGGGACTCCGTCCGCCCACCAAGTGACCCCAGGGAAGACGGTGGCACAGTGATCACGTGCTGCCGTGCATAGCGAGGCTCAGGGGAGGCCCCTTTACAGTCTCCCCAGGGATGTGCCTTACAGGCGTTGCACGGGGGGGTTCCGGAATTGGTCTTTTAAGAGGAACCGGGACCACCCCTATGTGCTGAAGGTGATCACCGGGGTGGTTTTAGTGAGGTAAAAATCCCACACTCCCCGACCTCCCTCCCCGGAGGTCGGGTGCCTTTTGAAGGTTTCCCCCCGACAACAAAAAAAAAAAAAAAAAAAAGGTCCATAATGGCTTAAAGACCGAGTTGTAGATAAGGAGTTTGTTGTCTACAGAGAGCACATAGTTTCATCCTATGAGCCAATACAGATTGCGGAAATTGTGGTTTATCTCGTCCCTTTTATTATTTTTAATGTGATGCTTCCATGTTAGGCGCCTATCTAAGTGGAAGCCAAGATACTTCACATAATCTGTGCGTGGTAGGGTATCAGGACTGAAGCCTGACAGGAGACGTGTTTCCGTGCCTGATTGCAAAGGTGATGTGGATAGACTTGGATGCACTGGCACGTATCTGCCACTTACAGAACGATTTATGAGTTTCGTCTAGCTGTTTTTGGAGTCTAAGTGATACTTGTTTTATTTTTTTGCCGGTGGTTATCTTGAAGATTTAAAGGTCAAACTTCATACGGAACTGGTTATAAACATTATTCATTTGCATTTTTAACTGGATACCTAAACGGGCATACTGCGGCCTTTTTTTATCATAAGTTTAGTGTTTAAAATAACTTGAACTAAGTACGTTCATCAACATGTTGGTGAAACTAGTTCTGATGTTGTGGTTGTGCACTTCATTTTAAGCGAGTTTTGTTTCAATATCTTATCAAGAAATTATCGCCATATTTCCCTATTATTCTTTACTATAATTTAATATACAGACAATGCTATTGTGTTCAAGTACTCTCCTAATTCTCCTATTAAGGCTCCTACACACATGCCGGCGGCATAGCCGGCGGGTTTTTGCCGCGCGGGTATGCCGTCGGCATAATTAGGCGGCCGCAGAGCATTATTTCAGTTTCCATCATTGCAGTTGTCGAATGCCGCCGGGCTTGTTGGTGACATGCCCGCCGGCTGGGCCACCGGCATAGTGTGTAGGAGCCTTTACATCAATAACCAAGATCGGTATATCCAAAAGGTCTGGCAAAGCGGTTAACACAATAATATTACCGAGGACAAATATCAACGTAGCTATGTAGAAGCTACGCAATTTGTTAATAGAAGTACTCGCACTAGCTTCACTTCCGCGGAACAGAGAATGTAAAACTATTACGTAAATAACAAAATTAATCATCTCTGACAATAATAAAATTAAATATAGAAGAATACGGAACACTTGCATTGTAACTTCTTCCGATTCAAAGAAATAAAGAAGCAAAGTAGGGACGCTTATTATTAGAGACTGTATAAAAGGTACTCCCCAACCAAATATGCTACTCTTGAGGTACCTCCTACGAATGTCAATGTTGAAAACATTTACAAAATCAACATAAAAAATGTAACACAACACGAGTAACCAACAACTGAACGATAGTGAACAATATAACGATACACATATATGTAATTAATTTTTTTTAAACCGAATTAGTTTTAAATGCGTCTACAATATGATACAACAATAAAAATAGCCTTTTCGCTATGATTGCACTGAGAATCACATAGTTCCTGAAATGGCGGAACTTCTTGATTACGCACCAAGATGTCACTCCGTAAATGACCGCAGCTAAAGTCGGCACCAACATAATCCAACCAATAATGTCCATCACATTGTCACCAACAAGCTCTTTAAATGTGTGTACACTGTCGACGCTGGTGTCATTGTTGGTCATGGTGAGGGTTACGTGCGCAGTTCGGCGCGCGCTGATGACACGCGTCCTCACCTCACCGATACCACGGTAATTTAGCTAACAGTAGGTACCTATTGTGACTCGGCCATGTTCATCCGAGTAAGGGTGAATGACCAAGTGTCTATGCGCCATGTAGGTATAGAAGCAGCCGGTCGATTCTGTAAAAATCTCACCGTGAAAACTTAGGTGAAGTGAGTTTGTTTTTGCTAGGAATTGACACTATTGACAGCTCACTCCACGCTCACTTCACCTAACTTTACTCGGCGAATTTTTTACAGAATGGCACCGCTGTAGGTACAGATAACATAACATATATATTCACGCCTCTCTTACCCAAAGTTTTAGGCAAAGGTAAACCGATTAAGGACCGACCGGATTAAGTTACACCTGTTCACCCTCATTTCGCCAGCTATTTCTCATATTATAAGTGCCTATTGCCATCAACCAGACAAATCCAGACTAAGAAAGAAACTCCTGACTAAGAAATTCCTGATGGAAAAACCCAATAACTCTTCGCCTGACCTAGAGGTCGAACGCAGGACCCTATGCTCACCAGCAGCGCTATATAATCATACAATTTTAAGTTGAATTACATATTAAACCTACTTACAGTACCCAGCGATAAATATTGCACATCGACCTTTGGAAAGAGACAATCGGCTAATTTCGGCTTCGTAGAGCGTTATCTCTGTTGCACGAAATACAAACAGTCCGGTATCTATTAGGAGCTGTTAAAACAATTAAGATTTGCTTCTTTTGATAATTATTTTTATTCTTTGTATAAAATACAAAAAAAGGTAAAGGTCGATGTGCAATATTTATCGCCGGGTACTGTACCTACTTTCCTATCACAGGTTTACAGGAAGAGATTTCTTTAGAAATAAGCATCACCTTTGTACCTATTTAACTGTTCTTTTTTCCTTCTGTTTATATATACATGTGTGTACATAAATGATAAAATAAATTTAAAAAAAGGTACAGATAAAGTATTCATCGCAAAGTTAAGTAAAGCTATTTATACCCACACAAAATGGACGCAGAGGAACGGCGCAAATAAACACTGTTTGTATAGTTTTAAGATTACATATTTATTTTCTCATTTTGATGTTCTACTCATAACATTAGTACCTACCTATATAGTTTCTTAACACTATTTTAAAACGTAGGTATTTATTTCACCACACAGACTAATGTTATGGTAATCTTAGGTTATTTTTACACTGATGAATCAACGATTTACCTTATTTATAAGCTTTAGGTAGGTACTTACAAAAACAAACACGCACGCCACAAAGAGCTTCCTTCTTTTTGTTTTTTAAATTTTGTATCTCGTGTCAAATATTGACTTAAATAATTCCATTTGCATTTTTTTAACACATGTTATCACGGAATGTTCGTAGCTAATTTCTGCGCGTAATATTGCTGCCACAGTTCTCTATTTCTCCTAACTAAAGGAAGAAATATATCAATTGCTATTTGTTGCAACTTAGACATAACTGCTCTTATTGTAAATGTAACGCTCATCACGTCCCATATGAATGAAGACAACACTATGACATCACTCAAAAGAAACAACAACGTAGCTATGTAGAAGCGACGCCAGTTGTTAGTAGATGTAGTCGCTTTTGGCTTGAAACAATTACACAGAGCAAATAAAACTGCACCATAAAGACAACAATTAATCATTAAAGGCGAAACTATTATGAAAACTTCCACAGAATCTGCGACAAAATCCAAAGTAGAACCTGATGTATAAATGTGTAAGTGTCGCTCATTAAAGTATATGAACACATAATACGTCAGAAAGGTTACAAAAGGTATGCCCCAAGCAAACAGACAACACTTTAAATACTTTCTTTTCACATGTCCTCGAAACACTTTTACAATATCCACGTAAAATATATAACATATCACCAACATCCAATAGTTCTGCACTGCTGAAAAGTATGTACAAATATAACGACATATGTCTAAGATATCTTTGTCATCAATCACAATAATTTGCATAACACCGGGAATGATGAGTGACACTGTTATTAAGCGCAGTAAACTTGATACGACGGCGTTGATGTACACAAAGTTTCTGAAGTGTCGGAACTTCTTGATAAGGCACCATGACGTCACTCCGTATATGAAAGCGGCGAGAGTCAGCATGAGCACGAGATACTCCACCACAATGGACACGAGTGGTGGTCGGAAGGCTGTCGTGTTGGGCACGGGGATTTTGCTGTAATGCACATCACTATCCGACATTGTGAGTTTCTCGCCAGAAGTTGCAGATCGAAACACGACTACACCGTCTCTGCGATACAGTCACAAATGAAGGTTTGTGACTAATAAAAACTTTATATTACGAGCCACAGGAAAAATCACCGGTATAACTTGCTTAGCAGGGGGAACAACCAGTGTGGGTTCCGCTTATAGTTGCTAATCTTCGCACGTCCGGTTCTTGGGTCCAGTGAGCCCTAGCAGGTTTCACTTCGCCATCATGGGTACTAGTTTTTGTTTAATTATATTCCGACGTTAATAATTATGTTTCTACTCAGAGGGCATTCAAATCCCATAGAAAAAAAACACGGAAGCCGGCAGAAATCTAACTTGTGTGAGTATGTTGAAATGTGGAATTAGTTGAATTACCGGATTAGATATGTAGGCTACCGACCAATATTATCCAAGTTAGTTTACAATCTCTGGGAAACTTAGGCAATTAATCTGTTAGTGCTACGTGCAGGGGCGTAGCTATCGGAGGGCCAGGCGGTACCGTGCACCGGGGCTCCCAAGCTCAGGGGGCCCCTCGGCTCTTGACCAGCAACTTCAAACTGACCTAGCAAAAAATGTATTCCACATTCAGAACATATAAAATAATAAATTATTTCTGTTGCGTTGTGTAAGTTCTTGTGTTTAGCCACTTCAGCCAATCGGCTGTTACGCGACCAAATTATGAATACTATTACTCTATCGAAATATTAGTAATGAACTGCATTCCTTTTTAAGGTTCCGTACCAAAATGGTAAAACGGAACCCTTATAGTGAGACTCAGTCTGTCTGTCTGTCACATCTAGATATCTCAAGAACTACTAATGTTATCAACTTGACATTTGGAATAGTTTTTGATGACGTTTGCCCAACTACTTTGCAAATAAGAAGGAAATAAAAATATGTGTATATTTTTTGCAACAGACTGAAAGGGAGTCTGAAAAATTCAAAGTGGGGCTTTATAGGGCATGTTGGGTTTTCGACAGTTTTCGACTTTTGATGAAAAATGTAAAAAAAAAATACCGTTCCGGGGCCTTTATCTCCGAAGTTTGCAAAGAGAAAGATCAGAAATTATTCTGTGATAGAAGTTTATGTAATGATTACAAGAAAAATAAAACAAAGTCTCTAAATAGCACACTTTTTCAGAAATCATCAACAAAAATTACATTAGTTCCACTATCGATCAAGAGATGGCGCTGACCTAAAACTGCAATATTCTACACCGCAGCGTGCAGTGTTAAAATTCTCTGATGAATCTATATTCCTTATTCGTGGGTTGGTACGGAACCCTGAAAAGACCAAGGGAATAGAAAAAAAAATAAGTAAGCATACAGAAATTGCACAGCAATTTGCAAAAGTTAATAAACTTGAAACGTAGGTGCAATAGTAGAAATCATAATATAAAACCTTGTCCACGTTGATAGCGCTGCTAAAAGCTTCATTGGTGCTAGCACTCAATATTCATACCGGATAGCGAGCAGTTAAGATATATAAGTAGGCCGTATATCCTCGTATCTACAAATATAAATACATAGTTATAAAACTACTTGGCAATAATCCAAACGAGGCAAATGAAGCAATATTCTTTAGTACAAGTAATTGAACACATAACTTTAATAATAAGGCCGCATAAATTACTGAAACTGCCAGATCATGATTAAAACTCACTAATAAGGGATGAAAAGAAAACAGAAATACATAAGCTCGAAAAACATAACCCTCCTTCTGGCACAGTCGGGTAAAAAAGAATTGACACACATTCTATCTTTTTTCGGTGCTGCAACATGTCAATATTCTTTGACCAAGCCCTCTTCAACAGCTCATTAATCTTTAACCAAGTCAAAGGTCACAAGAAGTGTATCAACGAACCCATTATGTATGTATAAAAATCTCGAAACGGTGTGTGTCCTAGGCTTTTAAGTATCAAGTGTTGACCTCAATGTTGCAGTTAATATTACCAATGATTCTAGCTGTATTGATAACGCAATCAATAGCTTGATTTAGATCTTCCTAAGTCCACGTTCGTAAGGACGTGAAAATATCGCGGCGGGATTTTATTTTCAACTCTCGGTATTAAGCTGAGCAGAATCCAACAGAGTGCATCCCAGCGCGTCATAAATCACACTGTTGAATTTTCAACTCCCGGCGCTAAGCAAAAATCCAGTGCACGAAAACAAAAACAGCATGTGTGCAATTCTCACGTGGTAGAAGTGAAACCTTCAATCTTAAATCTTATGAATTTACATGTCTCTTTTTACTGTCGCTTTTTCGTTTCATAAACTTTCAAATCACAACGATCCTAAAGAACATCCATCCATCCACCCACACCCACACCCACACCCACACCCACACCTACACCCACACCCACACTTACATCCACACCCACATCCACATCCACTTCCACATCCACAAATTAGTAGCATAGGATTAAATGTCATGTCTATTTTAATATTAAAAAAACAGCATGTTTGCAATTCACACGTGGTAGAAGTGAAACCTTCAAAAACACTCTATCTCATCTCATTTTCTCTATCTCATTTTCTCCCACGTTAAAAAAAGAGACATGTAAAAACTGTCGCTTTTTCGTTTCTTAAACTTTCAAATCACAACGATGCTAAAGAACATCCATCCATCTGATTCTGATTCTGGTTCTGATTCAGATTCAGATTCAGCATCAGATTCAGCATCAGATTCAGCATCAGATTCAGCATCAGATTTAGCATCAGATTCAGCATTAGATTCAGCATCAGATTCAACATCAGATTCAGCTTCAGATTCAGCATCAGATTCAGCATAAGATTCAGCATAAGATTCAGCTCAGATTCAGCATCAGATTCAGCATCAGATTCAGCATCAGATTCAGCATCAGATTCAGCATCAGATTCAGCATTAGATTCAGCATCAGATTCAGCATCAGATTCAGCATAAGATTCAGCATAAGATTCAGCATCAGATTCAGCATCAGATTCAGCATCAGATTCAGCATCAGATTCAGCATCAGATTCAGCATTAGATTCAGCATCAGATTCAGCATCAGATTCAGCATCAGATTCAGCATCAGATTCAGATTCACACACAGATAGTTAGCCAGGTACGCACGCGCGCGTTTTACCCGCGGCGATTTTTTGAAGTGAAAACTTCTTTAGCATCGTTGTGATTTGAAATTTTATGAAACGAAAAAGCGACAGTAAAAAGAGACATATAGGATTTAACGTGGGAGAAAATGAGATAGGAAGCATTATACAGTGTTTTTGTTTTTGACGTGACAACGTCTAATAAATCGATGAAGCTGGCTGCACACACGAAAAAACATGACTCATGTAGCGTTACCTCGCGGCCTTGCTCTGTAGCGTTGTAGCGTTCCATGGCTGCTTGAAGTGCAAGCGAGAGCGCGGAACGAGCGATGAGAGACAGATGATGTCGAACGCTGCCGAATCGGCCTCCGCGTTCGGCAATTTCATTATTGTTTTGTTATGACGTTGTCACGTTAAACTATCGTCCGTAAACCGACTTTACAGACAACCAATTTTTATTATTACAAATGATAAGGATGGATGGATGTATGGATCTGAATCTGAATCTGATGCTGATGCTGATTCTGATGCTGATGCTGATGCAGATGCTGATGCTGAATGTGATGCTGAATCTGATGCTGAATCTGATGCTGAATCTGATGCTGAATCTGATGCTGAATCTTATGCTGAATCTGATGCTGAATCTGATGCTGAATCTGATGCTGAATCTGATGCTGAATCTGATGCTGAATCTGATGCTGAAACTAATGCTGAATCTGATGCTGAATCTGATGCTGAATCTGATGCTGAATCTGATGCTGAATCTGATGCTGAATCTGATGCTGAATCTTATGCTGAATCTTATGCTGAATCTGATGCTGAATCTGATGCTGAATCTGATGCTGAATCTAATGCTGAATCTAATGCTGAATCTGATGCTAAATCTGATGCTGAATCTGATGCTGAATCTGATGCTGAATCTGAATCTAAATCAGAATCAGATCCAGAATCAGAATCAGATGGATGGATGTTCTTTAGCATCGTTGTGATTTGAAAGTTTAAGAAACGAAAATCGACAGTTTTTACATGTCTCTTTTTTTAACGTGGGAGAAAATGAGATAGGAAGCATTATACAGTGTTTTTTTCTACCACGTGTGAATTGCAAACATGCTGTTTTTTTAATATTAAAACAGACATGACATTATTTAATCCTATGCTACTAATTTGTGGATGTGGAAGTGGATGTGGATGTGGATGTGGGTGTGGATGTAAGTGTGGGTGTGGGTGTAGGTGTGGGTGTGGGTGTGGGTGTGGGTGGATGGATGGATGTTCTTTAGCATCGTTGTGATTTGAAAGTTTATGAAACGAAAAAGCGACAGTAAAAAGAGACATGTAAATTCATAAGATTTAAGATTGAAGGTTTCACTTCTACCACGTGTGAATTGCACACATGCTGTTTTTGTTTTCGTGCACTGGATTTTTGCTTAGCGCCGGGAGTTGAAAATTCAACAGTGTGATTTATGACGCGCTGGGATGCGCTCTGTTGGATTCTGCTCAGCTTAATACCGAGAGTTGAAAATAAAATCCCGCCGCGATATTTTCACGTCCTTACGAACGTGGACTTAGGAAGATCAATCAATCAATCAAAACATTTATTTGCAACGAATGTAGGTATTAAAATACAGGTGGAGTAGATAAGAGTGAGCCATGTACATTCTGCCTGGAAATAGGCACGCAAAATTTATAGCTACCTAAAAATAAAATTACAAATTAAATTAACATGTCACAGTTACAATAAAATTATTACAATTATACACATATTAATAATGATAAATATTGAAAATGTCAAATTAAAATGTTACTTTAGAATAAATTAAAAAATAAAATGTATATTAGGTCCAAATGTTAAAATAATATTAATTATATTTATTATACACATTGCTGATTAAAAAGTTATGTCCATTAAAAAATCATTAATCGAATAATAACATTTATCTATTAGGAAGGCCACTAATGTATTTTTAAAGTTTTTAGTTGTATCATTTTTCAGTACATCTGGCAATTTATTGTATATTGTAGGACCCATACAAATAACACTTTTTCTCAATAACGCTGTGTTACAGGACTCGACTTGTAATAGATTTTTGTATTGATTTCTGACAGGTCGTTCTCGTTTTCTAGTTTCTGACATCGTGGGAAAGAGGTTTTTATTGGTCTTTACAAACATGGCCATTTCGAGAATATACAATGACGGAAATGTAAGCACTTTTAGGGACTTAAACTTTGGTTCGCAACTGTCTGTGGTTTTCAAACCACACATCGCTCTAATGCAACGTTTTTGCGCCTTGAATATGTATTCCCGTGAGCTGCAATTGCCCCAGAAAATAATACCAAATCTTAGAATTGATGCAACCAGACCATGATAAGCGACTAACGTAGTTTGAATATCAACTTTTTTGGACAACTTTGAGAGGACATATGCCGCTGTATTCATCCTTTTGCAAATTTCCTCTGCTTGTGGTTGCCAATTTAGTTGTCTGTCAATGTAAATCCCTAAAAATTTTGCTACCTTAACTTGGTTAATTTTTTGTTTATTGTATGTAGTCTACAGATACTTCTTTTAAAATTGTACGTTGATGAAAGTGCATTATATTAGTTTTTTGTAAGTTTATCACCAAGTTGTTTCTATCAAGCCAATGTACGATATCTTCCAGGGTCTTATTTATGTCATGTTCATAGCTATCCGGATGTTTACATTTTACTAACGCGGTGCTGTCATCGGCAAATAATACCATTGGATTATCAACATGACGTGGCAAATCGTTGATATAAATTAAGAAAAGGAGTGGCCCAAGAACGCTGCCCTGTGGTACACCATATTTTATTGTTCGTCCTTCGGATCGGTATTTTATTTCACTCTTCGTCTTAAGGCAAATTCTAGTTATTTCCGTGTACTGTTTACGATCGCTAAGGTATGATCTAATGAGTTTGAGTACATTTCCCCTTATTCCATAAACGCTTAGCTTGTTTATTAGAATGTCGTGATCGACGCAGTCAAAAGCTTTTGACATATCTGTGAAGATTGCGCAAATAGGCACTTTGCTATCTACGTTTTTTACGATGATATTAAATAAATCAAAAATAGCTGTATTAATGCTTTTGTTTTTCCTGAAACCTTTTTGTTCATTACACAAAATGTCATATTTAGATAAGAAATTGTTAAGTAATTCGTAGATCAACTTCTCTACTACTTTGGATAGTACTGGAATTAAGGCTACTGGTCTGTAATTAGTTATTTCTTCTTTTTTATTCTTCTTGTAAATTGGTTTAACTATAACAGTTTTTAAGCTATTAGGGAACACACCAGAGCTGATGCTGAGATTAACAATATGGCTGAGATGTACAGTTATATTGTTCGCCACAAATTTAATAACTTTCGTTGCTATGCCGTCATACCCAACGCTATTTTTATTTTTTAAAGATTTTATTGCTCTAATTACATCTTGGGGTACAACTGGTGCCATAAACATTGAGTTTAGGTTTGTCGGAATATTTGTAGTTTCAAATGACGCTTGAGGTGACTGTTGAGTCTGATCAATAAAGTAGTTATTAAAGATATTAGCAATTTTTTGAGGATCTGTAATTGTTGTATCATGTAGTCTAATTTGGGAAATTGGGTCGTAAGTGTGTGTTTTATTATTTATAACTTGCCAAGATGCTTTCGACTTATTACCTGAGGTTCGAATGAAGTAGTTATTCTGTGATTTTTGAGTTAATTTGATAATTTTTCGAAATTTTTTTGAGTAGTCTTTAAATTTATTTTTATTTTCATTAGTTGACCTAAGTCTGTATCGCCATAAAAGGTGACGTTGCTTTTTACTGCAAACACGTATTCCTCGGGAGACCCATTTAACTTTTTTATACGGTTTTATAGTAACAAACTTATACGGAAAGCAAAGGTCGTACAATAAATGGAAATCTTCCATAAAAGTATCATATGCTACATTTACATTTTCTGTATTGTATATTTCGGAGAACGAAATGCAGCTAACATGATTATTAAATTTAACTAGATTTTCTAACGACAAATCTCGTTTCTTGATTCGCCAAGATTTTAATCTATATGTTTTATTTACCTTCATTTGCAGAATTTGTGCCGTGTGATCTGAAAGAGCCAATTCGATTACTTCACACTTACATTTTTGACGAGAATTGTGAGCAAAGTTATCAATGCAGCTATTACTGCACAATCTAGTTGGTTGCCTCAGTTCAAGCTTAAGATTGCAGCCCAAAAGAAAACATTCAAAGTCAAGGGACATACTATTCTTTTTTAAGGTATCAATATTGAAGTCCCCGCATAGAACAACTGTTTTACTCGATTTAATACAATAAGTTTTCATAACAAGTTCGAGTTTTTCATAGAACATAGTCAAGTTGTTAATTTTTGGTGGCCTGTATACACAAATAACGATTAACTTTTGCTGGACTAGTTCGATTCCGCAGCATTCAAAAGTGTTTGTTATTGAATGGCGTGAGATCTCTGTTAGTTCTTTATACTCTAGGCTTATTTTAACTAGAACGCAAGATCCTCCGCGCTTCTTTGCTCGTCTAGCATAACACGCAGCTAGTTTATAATTTGTAATATTTAATACATTTTCATAGCCCCGCATAATGAAGTGTTCAGTAATACAGACTACATCTATGTCCTTTTGTTTCTTAGATAGTTCCTGAAGATGGACTGTGAGCAGGTCAACCTTATTGAAAAGACCAGCAATGTTTTGATGCAAGATATTTATGCTGTTATAGGCGAAAAAGACAATTTGAGTGGGATGACTCATTTGTGTCGTTAATATTACTAGATGAGCTTTTCGATCGATTAACATTTGAATCAGTGTAGTCATCAGATAGTTCATCCTTTAAAAGTCTTAAGTTAGAAGTATTTAGTGCGTCTAGGTCTAGGATAAAGTCTTGCAAATCCGCTACAATCTGCATAAAGCCTTTGTTATTCAGGTGCCCATGTCGCTGGTTATATGTATCCCATGTATATGGAAGATTTAAATTTGAGTCCAAGATAAACGCGTAATTACATGTCTCAACATCCATATAAATTAAATTATTAAAAGTATCTACTCGGCTGTTGAACATAATATTAGTATCATCCATGTACTTAAATGTAGGCAGACATATTACAAAGTTAGTATGATTTAGTGTTATTAACATATCACGAATATAGGTTACAACTTCTATATAATTCTGAGTTTTATTTTTTTTAATTACAACTTTTAATTACAACTTCTATATAGATCTAAATCAAGCTATTGATTGCGTTATCAATACAGCTAGAATCATTGGTAATATTAACTGCAACATTGAGGTCAACACTTGATACTTAAAAGCCTAGGACACACACCGTTTCGAGATTTTTATACATACATAATGGGTTCGTTGATACACTTCTTGTGACCTTTGACTTGGTTAAAGATTAATGAGCTGTTGAAGAGGGTTTGGTCAAAGAATATTGACATGTTGCAGCACCGAAAAAAGATAGAATGTGTGTCAATTCTTTTTTACCCGACTGTGCCAGAAGGAGGGTTATGTTTTTCGAGCATATGTATTTCTGTTTTCTTTTCATCCCTTATTAGTGAGTTTTAATCATGATCTGGCAGTTTGAATCTTATGCTGAATCTTATGCTGAATCTGATGCTGAATCATAAGAATGAGTAATTTATGCGGCCTTATTATTAAAGTTATGTGTTCAATTACTTGTACTAAAGAATATTGCTTCATTTGCCTCGTTTGGATTATTGCCAAGTAGTTTTATAACTATTTATGTTTATAGATACGAGGATATACGGCCTACTTATATATCTTAACTGCTCGCTATCCGGTATGAATATTGAGTGCTAGCACCAATGAAGCTTTAAGCAGCGCTATCAACGTGGACACGGTTTTATATTATGATTTCTACTATTGCACTACGTTTCAACTTTGTTAACTTTTGCAAATTGCTGTGCAATTTCTGTATGCTTACTTATTTTTTTTTTCTATTCTCTTGGTCTTTTTAGGGTTCCGTACCAAAATGGTAAAATGGAACCCTTATGGTGAGACTTAGTCTGTATGTCTGTCACAGCTGGATATCTCAAGAACTACTAATGCTATCAACTTGAAATTTGGAATAGATTTAGATGACGTTTGCCCAACTATTTTGCAAATAAGAAAGAAATAAAAATATATGTATATTTTTTGCAACAAGGACTGAAAGGGAGTCTGAAAAATTCGAAGTGGGGCTGCTAGGGCGTGTGTGTGTGTGTGTTTTTTCTTTTTTTTTAGACCGCATTTTTTAGACTTTTGATGAAAAGTGTAAAATAAAATGACAAGAAATTCTACTCAGGTGTCTTCGTGTGATTTTGTTCGTCGCACAAATTATTCGAAAATAAAAACCGGGCAAGAGCGAGTCGGACTCGCGCACCGAGGGTTCCGTACCATCATGTTTTCAATTTTTTTGAAAAATTCTCTGATTTATATAGATTCATCAGAGAATTTTAACACTGCACGCTGCGGTGTAGAATATTGCAGTTTTAGGTCAGCGCCATCTCTTGATCGATAGTGGAACTAATGTAATTTTTATTGATGATTTCTGAAAAAGTGTGCTATTTAGAGACTTTGTTTTATTTTTCTTGTATCATTACATAAACTTCTATCACATAGAATAATTTCTGATCTTTCTCTTTGCAAACTTCGGAGATAAAGGCCCCGGAACGGTATTTTTTTTTACATTTTTCATCAAAAGTCGAAAACTGTCGAAAAAGTCGACAGAGTCAAAAGTCGAAAATTCCCACGGGATCGACATTTACGCGGTTTAAACCGCAGGGCGCAGTTAGTTAATATAAAAATATAAATCATTGCAAAATCTTTTTTTTTATTTGATCCGAAGGTTGCAAACCCCTGAATGTGTGTTTACAAAATGTATAGCTCCTCGCGACGGATACTTTAGTAAAGTAGCTCTTTCTTTACTGAAGTGGTGCCTAGCTGCTGCTCATTACGCCTGACGGCCATTAAGGCCTGTATTAATGCCGATAACCTTGAGCATTTGGGCGGAGCTAACGACCCCTTCTCCGCGCCACTTCGCTACCCGCATGCAACAGAAAATGTGCGGTTGTGTGCGCCGCCACCACGGTTTGCCTCGCCTAGTCTAGTCACAGAGTATCGAAATCACAGAAGGTCAAGTCATCGTGAAAGTTAAATAATTATGTGTACCACATATACAGGGTGTCCCAGAACTCAACGTCAAGCCGAAACGGGGTGACAGGATTGATCATAACCATCACGACAAAAATATAAAAAAAAATCTATCCCATGCAGTTTGAAAATTATGGGCATTTTAAGAAAAACCTAGAAATTTGATCAAACTGTACCATTTTTCGGTTATTGTGGTTATTCTTTTATATTTTTGTTCAATTAAACTTTGGAAACGTAATCCTAAATAACATTTCTACAATCCCAATAAAAAATAATGACACGATTGCCTCAAGTTTCCGAGAATTGAGACTATTCTTTAAACTACGAATTTAAAATTTTCAAGATTCGTCGACTTTGATTGGCCCTCCTTTAAAAAAAATGTACTAGAGTGCCTTGGCAAGTGGCATTAAAAGTTGGCGCATTTAATCAGAATTCTAAAATGGTACAATACTTGTTAGTTCCATACAATAAAAAAGAGTAAAAAAATTAAAACCTCAAATAACCCGATTTTTGCTATCTCAGTTAAAATGTTTTTGATTCGCACAAGCTCTAGGTAGGTTCTTAATTTTAAGGCAAAATGATGAGAGAGATGGATAGTGGGTATATTTGCCATGAGTGAGCGAGACAGATAGTGACGCCACTTTTATTAAAGTGAAAAAAGTGAACAAAAGTTAGTAAAATAATGAAAAATCTTGATCTAGTTTAATTTAGGTTTGTTGGAATAAAAGTCACATAGAGAAATAACATTTTTATTACCATAAATGTTCAAATTGTTTACCATCAGCCTCAATACAAGCCCTACATCTTCTTAAAAAAGATCTACTTTTTAGTCGGGCATATCTTCAAGAGTTGATCTCCTCAGCTGCTTGAGAAATGCGTTCACGCAGGTCGGCTACGTTCTCAATGGGCTTATTTATTGTAATAAAAAACGTTATTTCTCTATCTGACTTTTATTCCAACAAACCTAAATTAAACTAGATCAAGATTTTTCATTATTTTACTAACTTTTTTTCACTTTTTTCACTTTAATAAAAGTGGCGTCACTATCTGTCTCGCTCACTCATGGCAAACATACCCACTATCCATCTCTCTCATCATTTTGCCTTAAAATTAAGAACCTACCTAGAGCTTGTGCGAATCAAAAACATTTTAACTGAGATAGCAAAAATCGGGTTACTTGAGGTTTTAATTTTTTTACTCTTTTTTATTGTATGGAACTAACAAGTATTGTACCATTTTAGAATTCTGATTAAATGCGCCAACTTTTAATGCCACTTGCCAAGGCACTCTAGTACATTTTTTTTAAAGGAGGGCCTATCAAAATCGACGAATCTTGAAAATTTTAAATTCGTAGTTTAACGAATAGTCTCAATTCTCGGAAACTTGAGGCAATTGTGTCATTATTTTTTATTGGGATTCTAGAAATGTTATTTAGGATTACGTTTCCAAAGTTCAAATGAACAAAAATAAAAAAGAATAACCACAATAACCGAAAAATGTTACAGTTTATCAAAATTCTAGGTTTTTCTTAAAATGCCCATAATTTTCAAACTGCATGGGATAGATTTTTTTTCAGATTTTTGTCGTGATGGTTATGATCAATCCTGTCACCCCGTTTCGGCTTGACGTTGAGTTCTGGGACACCCTGTATTTACAATGGTCCAGTTTTGGTTTTATTTAGGTATTATCTATTGATATGGATGTACTTTTCGGGCTATAATGGTTACGAATAAAATTGTTAAAAGCTTTCGAGGCCGTGAGTAGAAGCTATACCCTTAATATAAATCAGTCTGGCTTGCCATGTGGTAAACAACTTAATGTATCTTTTTAACTAAAATTAATGGCTAAATGTGCTGCTAAGCGCAAAACTCAAGAATGGCTGGACCAATTCGGTTTTTTTTTAAATATTCGTTGAAGTCTTAGGAAGGTTTCTATGAAGAGAAGAAGGGTAGGTAGGCATGTACGTAGATAGGTAGGTAGGTAGGTATAGGTAGTATAATTATCACTAGTGTATGTCATATTATTTGTTATATTTTTTATAAACAAATAAATATTATAACTAAAATTCAGCTGAATAATCTTCAAGTTCTTCGACAGACCTTACAAGATGCTTGTGAGTCACCATGTCATCCAATAGAGACCGTAGTTTTTGAATGCCCAAATCATCTTGTTCCTAAAATGAATGCAGTTATACATATATTTACAAGTAAAACAAAAATATAGGTTCATAATTTGTAAAAAAAAAATACATTCACATCCAAATCAACAGAATCACCTTCAACTTCTCTGGTAGAACTAATTGATTCACTACGTATAGGTAATGAATTTTTTATTTGATTTAACTCACCAAATAATTCCTAAAAAAATTATGATTAGTTGAATAATATTATTGACCCACTTTAGCCCACATGGATAGTAATGATAAGTGATAATTATAATAAAAAACATGACTACCAATTTGTTTTTCTAATTTTATGTAGTCTGTGCCACCCGCGGTCTGCGATAGGCTGATTTAATTGATTGATTGATGTCACCCGCGACGATAGAAGTCGAGTAAAAAGTATTCGACTTTCGATCTGCCATAGAGAGATTTGATCCTTATGATTGACCCTATCGATTGATGCCATAAAAGTACAGGGTATTATTTTTTCGGATTTTAGCCGGTTTGATTCCCGAGAGCGGCAAGCGAATTTTCGAAAATCTTTGAATGCAGATTTGTTTTTTTTTTAATGAAGGGATTTTCCTTTGAGTAAAATTTGCTGTGTTTAGAGTACTTGCCCTCTAGGTGAGGTTAAAAAAAACCAGCCTGTATATATCATTTTACTAACAAATATGGATGTAATCTTAGGATGAATCTGAAATAAATGATTATTATTATTATTATTATTATTATATACATATATACTATTGAACTACTACTTTTTACTATTGTATGACATTATTATTTTTAATTCCTTATTTTGTTGACTGATCTGTATTTACGATAATTTTATTTTCAATGACATTGTACAGACGCCAGCACATCAAGTTACTACAATCTGTCAGATTTCTTTAATAGATTTTCAACTTTATCACTAAAGCATAAGGTTCAAAGTTGATTGCGAAAATTTGACAGTTTCGGGTAGGTTGATGTGCTTGGCGTCCGTACTTTATTGAATAGTGAAATTAACAGTTAACATTCTTGTTTTATATTTGCACACCTTATATGGTTATTAACAGTGTACCATTTGACCTTTTTTAACATCCACTGAACCTGTTTTATGCAAATAAATGATTTGATTTGATTTTTTTATTTGAAAATAATTACGCCGGTAATCAATAAATTGACAAAATTAGCAAGTACGTAACCTATAATCATAATTAATACCTACTTTAGGAGCATTTTCAGTTTTGTGTCACAATATGTCACAAATAATCGCAACGCATCAGAATAATAGACTTTACTTAGGCACCGAAAAGTAAAATTTATAATATTGGCTGAATCATTTCGTGGACGTGGACCTTCTGTGATCATTCACTACTAGTACTTACGACTTTCGTTTTTTATAAACAGTACCTATGTACACAGTGTAATGGACAGCGCATAAGTTTCACAAAAACCCGCTTGGGTAGGTACACTTTTTGTTTTTGCACTAATATTTTACGATTTTATTTCGTAGTGCGGAGTTCTCGCAACGCGACATACGTCCACCTAGCAACACGATGCGCCCCGCACTAAATTTATGGACGAGTGCGGGGGTGATGTAGACGCAGTCCTTTATCAGAGGCCTTTTTAATTTATTATCATAAAAATAATACATATTTTAAAAAAGTAACAAAACCAAATTATTCTCCTTTGTATTGCAAAGATGTAGATATATTTTTTTACACTCTTTTGATAAAAAATGAAGGAGTAAAACGGTTTCATCTCAATGATTTGGAGGTGATTTGGTGATTTTTTTTTAAATTATGTGATACCGGTAGAAAAATTATGGCTAAACCAAATTACGTATTATATCATGAAGATTACTAAGGATTTTTTTCAGATGTAATTTCTCTGTAAATGCCGACAAAAACTGGCTTCATCTGCATGCTTTTTTCAAGCTTTTTTCGAGAGAGCAGCCTTAAAACTTGACTCGTGATGTAAGTTCTCAAAATGCAATGTTTAATGAACATAGCAACATGGCGCCGAAGGAGGATTATGATGCTTTCCCCGAAGCATCAGACAGAGGTGTAGGTACTGTAGAGACTATATATGTAGCTCTACCTTCAGCAGTACAGGCTGGTTATAAATGCCGGTGTGTTCCATTCGAACGTTCAAGCAAGTGTCAAATATTTTAATAAGGTAGTTTTGTTTAAGTAGGCAGTGCTAGAAATAACGTGTTAATGTAAAGTCGTGAACATATTTTATCCAAGTCGAAGTATTTTTCAATTAGGTATATCGTTAAGCTCCCATCTGCACCCCCTACAATACCTATCGTATATCCACATTTCATCAGTCATGTTCAAGTCTAACATAGTCGCTCCATGTAAAATACTGGTATTCAGCTGCATCCGGTTAGACTGCAAGCCAACCCAACATAGTTGGCAAAAAGGCTGGGCAGATGTGCAAGTCTAAGGGGTGAGACTAACTGCCATCAACCGGACACAGATCCAAAATTCGGGCTGCTACTGAAAAATTCCAGACGGAAAACCCCAATAACACTTTCCCCCGGCCATAGACAGAGGTGGAACACCGCGGTGGTTTTAGCCGGTAAGAGTCCGGCATGCCCCCCTGTCACCCCCACGATAGAGGAAGTCCATGAGGATTTCCATAGAATAGAATAGAATATTCTCTTCTTCTTCTTCTCTCTCTCCATCGCAAATCGAACCAAGGACGCTAACGTTTTCAATTAAATAAAAAATAATTGAGTAGGTACGGGTTTCACCAGATCTTTTCCGTAGTTATAGGGAAAATCCTACGGAGCATCATAAAACTGTGGAGTCGTTCGTACCTGAGTAGTTACCGACTCACCGCGCAGGCCGCAAATTCTTGCGTCTCTATGAGAACCAGTCTTTCATCTGTAGGTACCTACGTCATTAAAACCACGTATTCTAAAATAGCTTGGACTTAATTGGCAAAACCTGCTTCCAAGTTTCGTCGTACGTCAATAATATTCTGTCGCAGATGGATTGGTCGAATCCGCTGTTTTACAATACCGCTAGTTTTTTTACAAAACAGCTCCATTATGTAAAACAACTGAATGACGTATAGCGATTTTACATAATTACTAAACTTTAACACGCCGAATTCAATGGACAACGATTAGAGGTTTTGTAAAACAGCGTGGAATGAAACGTCATCATGGGCATAACGTCTAAACGTCGGTAGCAGTTTTATTAAATGTAGCACAATGGTAATCCAGCTGAACGTGGTTCAGTTATTTTACATAACAGCGCTGTTTTGTAAAACAACAAGCGGTTTTGTAAAACAGCGGATTCGACAATCCATCTCTGACAAATACATACCCATAATTATGTTCTTTCTTGTAAAGTCAAGGTCTTTGGGCAAAACCGGTATATAGTATTTTTACCGATTTCAAAAAAGGAGGTTATCAATTCCAAACGCATTTATGTAATATTTACAATCACATACAACAATCTACATATTAGGGCTTCCAAACAAATTTACAAAATTTTATAGACGTATGTGTGTATGTATGTATGTTTGTATTTGTCCACGCATTTCTCCTCAACTATTAATCGGATCGTGACCATTTTTTTTATTGTTTTACATTTACTTTAACTTACTTCTTACTTACTTCAACTTACACTGTTCCCTACAGTGCAAGTTTCATCAAAATCGATTCAGTAATTTTCAAGATAATTATGGACTAATTACGTGTAAGCGATGCCTCCATCATTCATCGTCATCGTTCATTCGTCATTTTCTCGAACGTAATCTCAAAATACATATTAAGTAGGTAAATGGCAACTAAATACGAATTGCGGGAATCCAAGTAAAAATATCGATTGTCTGTAAAGTCGGTTTACTGACGATAGTTGAACGTGACAACGTCATAAGAAAATACTGATGGAATAGTTGCATTGCATTTGTTAATATTCGCTTGCACTTCAAGCCGCCATGGAACGCTACAGAGCGAGGCCGCGAGGTAACGCTACATGAGTCATGTTTTTCATGAGTGCAACCAGCTTCATCGATTTATTAGACGTTGTCACGTCAAAAATAGTAAGCAATATAGGAAGGGCATTAAATTCTCCTCTAAATAAACTAGGTTTGGTTGTGAGAGCGGACTTTTTCGTTTGGTTCAGGGCGCCCTATATTTGATGGCATTCTCCTTTATTTTTTGGTGGATATGGTCAATATACAGGTGAATTTTTCAAGCGGACGTGGATGACCAAATACGAAACTATGAGGAATAGCGAAAAGTACTCAAAGGAGTCGCGGGCTCGATTTTGATGAAAACTAAAACTGCATCATGGGATTTTTGAAAAATCAATATTTCTAACCAGAAATCGAACTCGGTGATTTTGTTTAAAAAAACACACACGCTGTATTATTACACCACTTGATATTGTCCCTAATAAGGATCAAATTCTGGGGAGTAATGACATACGGCAAACTTAAGGAAAATGATGGATTTTAAGAAACTGCTGCTTATTTTAAAGTATTCATACCGACATTACCTGTACCTGTACCTGTACCGTAATGATGCTCAATACACCCACAGCGCAGTCACCTTCACAACAATGTGTTCTAAATTCAAATTTTGAATACAGTACAATCATTGAGACGTCGAACCCAGCTATGTATTGAAAACAATGGTCATCATTTTGAACAATTAATCAGTTAAGGTTTAATATGTAGATTCAGATTCAGATTCTTTATTTGTTGTGTGGTTGTGTGTGTAGGTGTAATACATAAGAAAAATAAAAAAGTATTTTGTTAAAAATTAGCTCTTTTCTTTAGTTTCCCGTATGTCATTACTTCCCAGAATTCGATCTTTGTCAGCGACACTATCGAATGTGTAATAATACAGTGAGAGTGAGTTCGATTCCTGGCTACAAATATTGATTTTTCAAAAATGCAAGGATGCAGTTTTACTGTTGTACTTTTCGCTATTCCTCATAGTTTCGGATTTGGCCATCCACGCCCACTTGGAAAATTCAACCTGTATAAGTCGTTTTGATTTGAAGATTTTCATCTCAAAATCATTTTTCCGATCTGATAACTCTGTTACGATTTAAAAATCACTTTCGCTTAACGTATTGAATCGGACATGTTTTAAATGATTATTTATAAATTGTTTTTTTTTTAAGTAAATATTGCTTAGATAGACTCATTTATCCCTGCAATTCGGCGAATAGACCTATTTGTCATTCTTTAGCAGCTGTCCTGTCAAAAAAATAGCTGTCAACATGATAGGAGGCATATTTTGGCTGTTTTCATACAGATAGCTATCCGTAGTAAGCGGTAGGTATACCCGGCCATCGATAGATAGCGTGAGCCGGAGAGATTCCTTAATGTCTTATAAATTATTGGGACGTTAAAACCAGAGATAGATAGGTTTTTCTACCTTCAGTATGCCAAAACTGGTGAAAGATAAGTTATTGGGTTCGGCCTTATGTAAATTAAAACCTCCAGACAGGGCTTTATTCCTTCACCATTGCCAGGATCGCCCAGAGGACACGGTGGAGGTCTGCCCCGCTTGGGCAGAGCACCGCCGTGTCCTCGTAGAGGCGATCGGCAGCGGCGGCGACCTCTCGCGTCTGGCCCTGGTTCAAGCCATGTTCTGGAGCGAGAGGGAGTGGGAGGCAGTCACCTCCTTCTGCGATGCAGTCATGCTAGCGAAGGAGGTGGCGGGATGGCTGAGTGAGAGAGCCTCCCGTCATAGCCGCCGCGGGTGACGCTCCGGGCGTCGGGAGCCGTGCGACGACTCCCGGCCACCGTAGACGCGGGCCTGCGGGCGAAGAGTAATGGGTAGCTCACCGTCCGATTAAGACCAGGCCCGTGCCGGACGGCGCGTACGTGTTCCACGCGCGCCTCTAAGAGATGTCAGCGTCAACCGAAGGGGCCCGTCAGGGCCGAAGCCTGCCGAGTCAGCGGGATTGTCCGAAAGGGTTACCGCTGGCCCGGAACATAACGGGCTAAGGAAGGAACACGGATGGGTTTTAGTTAGTAAGAGTCTGCTGACACTCCCTTCTGCTCCACCCAGAGCGGGAGGGGTCATTTGACGATTTCCCATCCTGAAAAAAAAAAGACTTGAAAATCTGCCTAGCCTTTTCCCAACTATGTTGGGATCGGCTTGCAGTCTAATCGGATGCAGCTGAATACCAGTATTTTACGTGGAGCGACTGTGTTAGACTTGAACATGACTGGTGTAATGTGGATATACCATAGGTACCTACACCTCCGTCTGATCCTTCGGGGAAGCATCATCATCTTACTTCGGCGTCATGTTGCTATGTTCATTAAAAATTGCTTATTGAGAGCTTAAATCACGAGTCAAGTTTTAATGGCCGTCGGGCGTAATGAGCAGCAGCTAGGCAATATCAATCGTACGGCGAAATGCCCCAACAGAGGGGAGACAGTTAGAACAAGCCCCGTTTCAGTAAAGAAAGAGCTACTTTACTAAAGTACCCGTCACGAGAAGCTATACATTTTGTAAACACACATTCAGGGGTTTGCTACCTTTGGATCAAATAAAAAAAGTTTTAGTCAGTAAGAGTCTGACACTCCCTTCCGCTCCACTCAGAGCGGAAGGGGGTCATTTGATAATATCCCATCCAGAAAAAAAAGGGCTTTATTCCTGATTCCGGAAAACCTACACTTTGTTTACACTGGCAGCTGTGTCGAATTCGAGTCTAAAGTATTGGATGCCGAAGCTAAACGAACCTACCCGAAGTCAGGCGTACTCGACATCATTTATTCAGACTTGGTTGCTAACCTGAATACCATAGGCATCCGAGTAGGGGTGAACGACCAAGTGTCTATGCGTCATGTAGGTATAGAACCAGTAGGTACAGATAACATAACATATATTCACGCCTCTCTTACCCAAAGTTGTATGCAGAGTTATACATATTAAGGTACACCTGTACACCCTCATTTCCTCAGTTATGTGCAGTCTCATATTATAAGTGCCTATTGCCATCAACCAGACAAATCCAGACTCTAGGCTACTACTAAGAAATTCCTGATGGAAAAACCCAATAACTCTTTGCCCAACCTAGACATTCAACGCAGCATCCTATGCTCACCAGCAGCGCTATATAATCATACAATTTTAAGTTGAATTACACCTACAGTACCCGGCGATAAATATTGCACATCGACCTTTGGAAAGAGACAATCGGCTAATTTCGGCTTCGTAGAGCATATCTCTGTTGCACGAAATACAAACAGTCCGGTATCTATTAGGAGCTGTTAAAACAATTATGATTTGCTTCTTTTGATAATTATTTTTATTCTTTGTATAAAATACAAAAAAAAAGGTAAAGGTCGATGTGCAATATTTATCGCCGGGTACTGTACCTACTTTCCTATCACAGGTTTGCTGGAAGAGATTTCTTTAGAAATAAGCATCACCTTTGTACCTATTTAACTGTTCTTTTTTTCCTTCTGTTTATATATATGTGTGTACATAAATGATAAAATAAATAAAAAACAGTTGTACAGATAAAGTATTCATCGCAAAGTTAAGTAAAGCTATTTACACCCACACAAAATGGACGCAGAGGAACGGCGCAAATAAACACTGTTTGTATACTTTTAATATATTTAATTTCTCACTTTGATGTTCTAATCATTACATTAGTAGGTATACCTACATAGTTTCTTAACACTATTTTAAAACGTAGGTATTTATTTCACCACACAGACTAATGTTATGGTAATCTTAGGTTTTTTTTACACTGATGAATCAACGATTTACCTTATAAGCTTTAGGTAGGTACTTACAAAAACAAACACGCACGCCACAAAGAACTTCCTTCTTTTTGTTTTTTAAATTTTGTATCTCGTGTCAAATATTGACTTAAATAATTCCATTTGCATTTTTTTTAACGCATGTTATCACGGAATGTTCGTAGCTAATTTCTGCGCGTAATATTGCTGCCACAGTTCTCTATTACTCCTAACTAATGGAAGAAATATATCAATTGCTATTTGTTGCAACTTAGACATAACTGCTCTTATTATAAATGTAACGCTCATCACGTCCCATATGAATGAAGACAACACTATGACATCACTCAAAAGAAACAACAACGTAGCTATGTAGAAGCGACGCCAGTTGTTAGTAGATGTAGTCGCTTTTGGCTTGAAACAATTACACAGAGCAAATAAAACTGCACCATAAAGACAACAATTAATCATTAAAGGCGAAACTATTATAAAAACTTCCACAGAATTTGCGACAAAATCCCAAGTAGAACCTAATGTATAAATGTGTAAGTGTCGCTCATTAAAGTATATGAACACATAATACGTCAGAAAGGTAACAAAAGGTATGCCCCAAGCAAACAGACAACACTTTAAATACTTCCTTTTCACATGTCCTCGAAACACTTTTACAATATCCACGTAAAATATATAACATATCACCAACATCCAATAGTTCTGCACTGCTGAAAAGTATGTACAAATATACCGACATATGTCTAAGATATCTTTGTCATCAATCACAATAATTTGCATAACACCGGGAATGATGAGTGACACTGTTATTAAGCGCAGTAAACTTGATACGACGGCGTTGATGTACACAAAGTTTCTGAAGTGTCGGAACTTTTTGATAAGGCACCAAGACGTCACTCCGTATATGAAAGCGGCGAGAGTCAGCACGAGCACGAGATACTCCACCACAATGGGCACGAGTGTTGGTCGGAAAGCTGTCGTGTTGGGCACAGGGATTTTGCTGTAATGCACATCACTATCCGACATTGTGAGTTTCTCGCCAGAAGTTGCAGATCGAAACACGACTACACCGTCTCTGCGATACAGTCACAAATGAAGGTTTGTGACTAATAAAAACTTTATATATACGAGCCACTGGAAAAACCAACGGTATAACTTGCTTAGGGGGAAACAACCAGTGTGGGTTCCACTTATAGTTGCTAATCTTCGCACGTCGGGTTCTTGGGTCCAGTGAGCCCTAGCTGGTTTCACTTCACCATCATGGGTACTTATGTTTAATTATATTCCGACGTTAATAATTATATGTTTCTGCTCAGAAGGCATTCAAATCCCATAGAAAAAAAACACGGAAGCCGGCAGAAATCTAACTTGTGTGAGTATGTTGAAATGTGGAATTAGTTGAATTACCGGATTAGATATGTAGGCTACCGACCAATATTATCCAAGTTAGTTTACAATCTCTGGGAAACTTAGGCAATTAATTTGTTAGTGCTACGCGCAGGGGCGTAGCTATCGGTGGGCTGTGCACCGGGGCCCCCAAGCTCAGGGGGCCCCTCGGCCCCCGACCAGCAACTTCAAACTGACCTAGCAAAAACTTTCTTCCACCTTCAGAACATAATAAAATAATAAATTATTTGTGTTGCGTTGTGTAAGTTCTTGTGTTAAGCCACTTCAGCCAATCGGTTGTTATGCGCCCGATTTATGAATACTAGCTTACTCTATCGAAATATTAGTAATGAACTGCTTTCCTTTTTAGGGTTCCGTACCAAAACTGTACAACGGACGGACGAACGGACGGAACGAACGAACGGACGGACGGAACGCCCGGCCCATACCCTAGTAGCCCCACTTCGAATTTTTCAGACTCGCTTTCAGTCCCTGTTGCAAAAAATATACATATATTTTTATTTCTTTCTTATATGCAAAATAGTTGGGCAAACGTCATCTAAAACTATTCCAAATTTCAAGTTGATAGCATTAGTAGTTCTTGAGATATCCAGCTGTGACAGACATACAGACTAAGTCACCATAAGGGTTCCATTTTACCATTTTGGTACGGAACCCTAAAAAGACCAAGAGAATAGAAAAAAAATAAGTAAGCATACAGAAATTGGACAGCAATTTGCAAAAGTTAACACAGTTGAAACGTAGGTGCAATAGTAGAAATCATAATATAAAACCGTGTCCACGTTGATAGCGCTGCTAAAAGCTTCATTGGTGCTAGCACTCAATATTCATAGCGGATAGCGAGCAGCTAAGATATATAAGTAGGCCGTATCTACAAACATAAATAACCATAAAACTACTTGGCAATAATCCAAACGAGGCAAATGAAGCAATATTCTTTAGTACAAGTCATTGAACACAGCTTTAATAATAAGGCCGCATTTAAATTACTCAAACTGCCAGATCGTGATTAAAACTAACTAACAAGGGAAAAAGAAAACAGAAATACATACACGCGAAAAACATAACCCTCCTTCTGGCACAGTCGGGTAAAAAAGAAATGACACACATTCTATCTTTTTTCGGTGCTGCAACATGTCAACAGTCTTTGACCAAGCCCTCTTCAACAGGTCATTATTCTTTAACCAAGTCAAAGGTCACGTGAAGTGTATCAACGAACCCATTATGTATGTATATGTGTTCAAGGCTTTTAAGTATCAAGTTTTGACCTCAATGATGCAGTTATTACCAATGATTCTAGTTGTATTGACAACGCAATCAATAGCTTGGTTTAGATCTTCCTAAGTCCACGTTCGTAAGGACGTGAAAATATCGCGGCGGGATTTTATTTTCAAAGCAGAATCCAACAGAGCGCATCCCAGCGCGTCATAAAACACACTGTTGAACTTTCAACTCCCGGCGCTAAGCAAAAATCCAGTACACGAAAAAAAATCGCCGCGGGTAAAACGCGCCCGTGCGCACCTGGCTAACTATCTGTGCCCTATACCAGAAAATTTTACAATAACAATTATAAATATGTAAATTTATATAAGTCCGTGCATCACAAAACCCTTAAGCCACACAATTGTAATGGAAAAACCTTACAAATAATTATGTAAATTGTAGTAACAAGTCTACAATTTATACATACTCGTAGTGCCAAAAGCGCTCATGCTGTGTATTACGCTTTTAAAAATGGGAAAGAATTGTAAATACATCAATTCGTTCATCGTACATAAATTGTATGTATTTGTCCGGCCACTATTAATAATGGCCGGTCTGTATTCATAATGCCGTCGGGCATTATCAATTGGGCAATGTGATTAAAACAGCAAGATTAATCACTTTTTCCGGCCATTATGAATAATGCCCACCCTATCTTGGGCAAAGTAATAAAATAGGTGAACTGTAGTGTTTCGTTTATTAAATGAGAACTTAGGATGCAAGAGCGAGCGAAGCGAGCTCGGGAATTGTGGGAACCCGGCTCGGACAGGTTAGGTTCGAAGGGGATGACGGGGGCTCAAGTGAGCGAACGAGCCCCCGTCATCCCCTTCGAACTAGGGGCCAGACCAGAAATAGGGGCCCCGCAAAGCGGGGCTCCGTCGACTACGCCTTATTATTATTGTTATGCTTAATAAAGTTATGCTTTAGAATATTATGCTTAACAAAGTTATGCTTTAGAGTGTTATGAATATCGGGATAAAAACTATCCTATATCCTTTCCCAGGACTTAAACTATCTCTATACCAAATTTCATCTAAATCGGTTCAGTGATCTAAGCGTGAAGAGGTAACAGACAGACAGACACACTTTCGCATTTATAATATTAGTATGGGTGACTTTAAATTTGCCTTTCCACTTTAGGATTGTCACTCGTTGAGTCAACCTGTTTTAGTTTGATGATCTATAATAATTACTTATGCCCACATTTTCATTGCAAGTTAAAGTAAATTATTGTCTTCACTAACGTCATGCCGTATTTTGTGACGTTGTTCGCCTGCGCAATTATCATAAAAGCAAACACAACACAGATCCTTTTATTTGGTTTCATCCAATGGAAATAGACTGGATCCGTACGTCATATTGGACAATGAGTAATGCGAATCCGTTGACCAGCCTGTTTACACAGAAATTAATCATTGTATTTTGATAAACTGGATTCAAAGGTTAGTTGAGGTTTGCATCCCGTCACCATATTAGTAACCCTGTATAAAACTCGTGACTCCTGGGCTCGTCATTAAATAAAAACAGCCGCACAGGTCCATCGAAGGTTAAGTTACACTTGCCGCGGTCGTTTCGTGGATGGGTGACCATCTATTACATATCGAGACCCCTCCGTGCCTCGGAAAGCACGTAAAGCCGTTGGTCCCGTCTGTCATTCGTAGATCTTTGACAGTCGTTACGGGTAGTCAGAAGCCCACAAGGCTGACAACCAGTCTTACCAAGGGGTATCGTGTTACCCAGTAACTGGGTTGTGGTGGTTAGATAGACAGTCATTTCATGTAAAATACTGGTATTCAGCTGCATCCAGTTAGAGTGCAAGCCGACCCCAACAAAGTTGGGAAAAAAACCTACTTACCTTACAGTCGAGTTTTTGTCTCAAGCAGTGTACGCTTGGGACAATAACTCTATACAATGTATGCGAAAACAAGTTTGATTGCCCTGACTTAATAAGCATTCACCCGAGCGAAACGTCTCGATGACTTGTTTTTACATATTTATTGTCTGTATAAATTACATATATGTGTTCTACTTGAAACTACAAAATGAAGGTAACGGATTGGCTTACTTCTCTAACCTACAAGGAAACTGAGGATTTCTTGGATAGCAATAACACTGCCTAAATGTTTGCTTTCACAGCACACGCAACTAAAAAGCACACATCCGCAACTTACCAACACACACCCATACACTCTCTCAAACTACACTCACCCTCACACTACACTTACCCTATCACTACACTCACCTATGGGTGAGTGTAGTGTCAGTGTAATTTAACAAATACTCCAACTAGTAGTGTATTTGTTAAATTTATTGTTAAGTTATGACCCTTTGTTGCTTTCCCTTACAAATAAAATAAAAATTCGTGTGGGGTCGGGGACCCCCGGCAGGAACGAAGTTCAGAATAAAAATCCAAGATGGCGGCTGCGAAAATTATTTTAGGCTTTAGCACCCTAGACAACCATGAACACGACACCCATGACGAAAAGATTTTTTCACTTCTCATGCTCTGAAAGTGCTTCTTTGTGCAGGGTATAAGCTGCACAAAATCGAATTTTGTGCACAAGGGCATTAACGTATCTACTCCTAAATGTATTATATTAAGGCAAAGAAAATGAGCCATACAGCCAAATGCAATAAGAAGTTCATAGATAGAATTTGTTATTATATAATATTTACTTTAATTTATTTGCCTTATGTGTTTTTTAAGATATAATAGATATTAAAATTTTAAATCAAGTACGGTAGGTTAGTTTATTTAAGAAAATTATTATTACGAAATTAATTTAATAGTAGGCTGTATAGGTCTGCAGCCTAATATCAATGTCATAAGATTAAAAAAAAAAAATAAAGCGGCGGGAAACAGCACTTGTTCTTTTTTCGTGCATTTATTAATTTCTTCAATTTGCAAAAATTGTTAAAAATGTCCAGTGAAGAAGAGGATTTAACAGTCTCTCCTAAATACGCTTATGGAAATGAATGCACAGAGAGTTGTGCAACAGATATTACCGCCAAAGTCTCGGGAAAAATATCTCAAAGTTTACGATAATTTTGTAAATTGGAGAAAAGAAAAACAATTTCCTTCAGTATTCAAAACTGTTCTAATTTTACTTTGAATTTTAATTAAAGAAATGTTATGTTATACTACTGTTTTATTTCCTCGCAATCGAAGTGAAAAGCAGAGTTTATACCTCGTCCACAAAACCATTTTTATCCTCGACATTACTATCAGCCCTCGCCTTCGGCTCGGGCTGCTAAAAGTCTCGAATAAAAATGGTTTGTTTTGTGCACTTGTTGTAAAATCTACTATTTGTTTTCGTTTTGACAAATAAATTGATAAAAAATAAAAGGCTAGGCGATAAAGGATGTGACTATTTTATGCAATAGTCATTAATTGCTGCCCTCCACACAGCGAAGACTTAAGCAGAGATCATTATGTATCCCACAGGGGGTGCCCCTGAAATGAATGAAGAAGATAATTTGTAAGTACGCACCGACACCGATTTACTATTTACTTATAATATTAGGTATATTTTTATGTTGTCAAAAAATCTTTAGGTCACGCGTTGCGTCGTATTAATTTAAATTATTATTTTGGATTAGATTTTAAAAATTTAAAGTAAAGAGGACCGATTCCAAATGATAAAAAAAAAACCGATTTTAGTGTGACGTATTGCATTTTTGTTCTGTTGCGCCGTCATAGATGACGTTACTTTCAATATTGGTTTCATCTTACTATTGAAATATAATTAAAATCCTTATTAACGAAAACTTTCAGGTGCTTTTCCATAACGTAATCTTTGTGTGATAATCCTTAGAGATGCCTCCATCATTCACTGTCACCGTTCATTCGTCATATTCTCGAACGTAACCTCAAAATATTAAGTAGGTAAATGGCAAATAAATACTAATTGCGGGAATCCATGTAAAAAATAGTAAGCAATATAGGAAGGGCATTCAATTCTCCCATAAATAAACTAGGTTTGGTTGTGACAGCGGACTTTTTCGTTTGGTTCAGGGCGCCCTATATTTGATGGCATTCTCCTTTATTTTTTGGTAGATATGGTCAATATACAGATGAATTTTTCAAGCGGGCGTGGATGGCCAAATCCGAAACTATGAGGAATAGCGAAAAGTACTCAAAGGAGTCGCGGGCTTGATTTTGATGATAACTAAAACTGCACCATGGGATTTTTGAAAAATCAATATTTCTAGCCAGAAATCGAACCCATTGATTTTGAACAAATAAAACACACACACTGTATTATTACACCACTCGATAGTGTTCCTAATAAGGATCAAATTCTAGGAAGTAATGACATATGGCAAACTTAAGGAAAATGTTGGATTTTAAGAAACTGCTTGTTATCTTAAAGTATTTATACCGACATTACCTGTACCTACCTTGTTCGAAATGATGCTCAATACACCCGCAGTGCAGTCACCTTCACACCATTATGTTCTAAATTCAAATTTTGAATGCAGTACAATCCTTGAGACGTCGAATCCAACTATCTATTGAAAACAATGGTCATCATTTTGAACAATTGATCAGTTAGTGTTTAATAGGTAGGTAACATAAGAAAAAAAAAGTATTTTGTTAAAAATGAGCTCTTTTCTTTAGTTTCCCGTATGTCATTACTTCCCAGAATTCGATCTTTGTCAGCGACACTATCGAATGTGTAATAAAACAGTGTGTTTCTTTTTCAAAATTAACGAGTTCGATTCCTGGCTAGAAATATTGATTTTTCTAAAATCCAATGATGCAGTTTTAGTTTTCATCAAAATCGAGCCCGCGACTCCTTTGAGTACTCTTCGCTATTCCTCATAGTTTCGGATTTGGCCATCCACGCCCGCTTAGAAAATTCACCCTGCTTACCAGCAGCACTATATGTATAATCATACAATTTTAAGTTGAATTACAATTTTATTTTTAATTTTTAGTTGAAGAAAACCTACTTACCTACTTTCCTATCACAGGTTTGCTGGAAGAGATTTTTTTTAAATAAGATGCTTATTTAAAAAAAATCTCTACCTATTTAACTGTTCTTTTTTCCTTCTGTTTATATATATATATATATGTGTGTGTACATAAATGATAAAATAAATAAAAAAAAATTTGTACAGATTAAGTATTCACCGCAAAGTTAAGTAAAGCTATTTACACCCACAAAAAATGGATGCAGAGGAACGGCGCAAATAAACACTGTTTGTATACTTTTAATATATTTAATTTCTCACTTTGATGTTCTACTCATTACATTAGTAGGTATACCTACATAGTTTCTCAACACTATTTTGAAACGTAGGTATTTATTTCACCACACAGACTAATGTTATGGTAATCTTAGGTTTTTTTACATTCATGAATCAACGAACATTTATGTTACATAATATGTTACATAATTATCTCGAACATTTATAAGCTTTAGGTAGGTACATACAAAAACAAACACGCACGTCAAAAAGAACTCCTTCTTTTTGTTTTTTGAATTTTGTATCTCGTGTCAAATATTGACGTAAATAATTCCATTTGCATTTTTTTTAATGCATCTTATCACGGAATGTTCGTAGCTAATTTCTGCGCGTAATATTGCTGCCACAGTTCTCTATTACTCCTAACTAAAGGAAGAAATATATCAATTGCTATTTGTTGCAACTTAGACATAACTGCTCTTATTGTAAATGTAATGCTCATCACGTCCCATATGAATGAAGACAACACTATGACATCACTCAAAAGAAACAACAACGTAGCTATGTAGAAGCGACGCCAGTTGCTAGTAAATGTAGTCGCTTTTGGCTTGAAACAATTAAAGAGAGAAAATAAAACTGCACCATAAAGACAACAATTAATCATTAAAGGCGAAACTATTATAAAAACTTCCACAGAATTTGCGACAAAATCCAAAGTAGAACCTGATGTATAAATGTGTAAGTGTCGCTCATTAAAGTATATGAACACATAATACGTCAGAAAGGTTACAAAAGGTATGCCCCAAGCAAACAGACAACACTTTAAATACTTTCTTTTCACATGTCCTCGAAACACTTTTACAATATCCACGTAAAATATATAACATATCACCAACATCCAATAGTTCTGCACTGCTGAAAAGTATGTACAAATATAACGACATATGTCTAAGATATCTTTGTCATCAATCACAATAATTTGCATAACACCGGGAATGATAAGTGACACTGTTATTAAGCGCAGTAAACTTGATACGACGGCGTTGATGTACACAAAGTTTCTGAAGTGTCGGAACTTCTTGATAAGGCACCATGACGTCACTCCGTATATGAAAGCGGCGAGAGTAAGCACGAGCACGAGATACTCCACCACAATGGACACGAGTGGTGGTCTGAAGGCTGTGGTGTTGGGCACGGGGATTTTACTGTAATGCACATCACTATCCGACATTGTGAGTTTCTCGCCAGAAGTTGCAGATCGAAACACGACCACACCGTCTCTGCGATACAGTCACAAATGAAGGTTTGTGACTAATAAAACTTTAGTATATACGAGTCACAGGAAAAACAACCGGTATAACTTGCTTAGCAGGGGGAACAACCAGCGTGCGTTCCGCTTATAGTTGCTAATTTTCGCACGTCAGGTTCTTGGGTCCAGTGAGCCCTAGCTGGTTTCACTTCGCCATCATGGGTACTTGTGTTTAATTATATTCCGACGTTAATAAATTCCGGCAGAAATCTAACTTGTGTATGTATGTTGAAATGTGGAATTAGTTGAATTACCGGATTAGATACTCGTATGTAGGCTACCGACCAATATTATCCAAGTAAGTTTACAATCTCTGGGAAACTTAGGCAATTAATCTGTTAGTGCTACGTGCAGGGGCGTAGCTATCTGCATTCCTTTTTAGGGTTCCGTACCAAAACGGTAAAACGGAACCCTTATGGTGAGAGTCAGTCTGTCTGTCTGTCACAGTCGGATATCTCAAGAACTACTAATGCTATCAACTTGAAATTTGGAATAGTTTTAGATGACGTTTGCCCAACTAAGCCGTTAAGCCGTTGGTCCCGCCTGTCATTCGTAGATCTTTGACAGTCGTGACGGGTCGTCAGAAGCCCACAAGGCTGACAACCAGTCTTACCAAGGGGTATCGTGTTACCCAGTAACTCGGTTGTGGTGGTTAGATAAGCAGTCATTCCATGTAAAATACTGGTATTCAGCTGCATCCAGTTAGACTGCAAGCCGACCCTAACAAAGTTGGGAAAAAACCTACTTACGTTACAGTCAAGACGTACACTGCTTGAGACAATAACTCTATACAATGTATGCGAAAACAAGTTTGATTGCCATGACTTAGTAAGCATTCACACGAGCGAAACGTGTCGATGACTTGTTTTTACATATTTATTGTCTGTATAAATTACACATGTGTTCTACTTGAAACTACAAAACGAAGGTAGCGGATTGGCTTACTTCTCTAACGTACAAGGAAACTGAGGATTTCTTGGATAGCAATAACACTGCCTAAATGTTTGCTTTCACAGCACACGCAACTAAAAAGCACACATCCGCAACTTACCAACACACACACATACACTCTCTCACATTGCATTCACCCTCACACTCTTACCCTAACACTACACTCACCCATACACTACACTTCCAACTGGTAGTGTATTTGTTAAATTTATTGTGAAGTTATGACCCTTTGTTGCTTTCCCTCACAAATAAAATAAAAATTCGTGTGGGGTCGGGGACCCCCGGCAGGAACGAAGTTCAAAATAATAATCCAAGATGGCGGCTGCGAAAATTATTTTAGGCTTTAGCACCCTAGACAACCATGAACACGACACCCATGACGAAAAGATTTTAGTTTTCGTTTTGACAAATAAAGTGATAAAAAATAAAAGGCTAGGCGATAAAGGATGTGACAATTTTATGCAATAGTCATTAATTGCTCACCTCCACACAGTGAAGCCTTAAGCAGAGATCATTCTGTATCCCACAGGGGGTACCCCTAGAGTGTAGCCGATTTTTTTTTGAAGACACTACTTATCAATTACCCCTTATTTATAAACGTTTCTGAAAAAACGTTAATTACTTATTTAACCCTACATTTTTGACGTTTAAACGTCTCCTAACTTTAAGCAACGTCTATAATTAAACCCCTTTAGAAAAAATAATAAGTAATTGTGTTTATAAGTCTTAGGGCCTGGATGGAGGCCTTAATTTATTAAAGCATCCATATGATAGCACGGTTAAGCAGCCGAAAACCTCATAGGTTTACCTGCGAGATGCATTAAAGAACAAAAAATCCAGCGCTCAGTTTCCGTGTTTGAGTGGTCGGCGAACTTGGGGTACAAAAAGTATAATATAATAATAATACGGAAAAAGATATTCCCATTCATCATCTTGTGCCATTTTGAAGCATACAGATTCGAAACGCCATCTAAATAATATCTTAACGGGAACTAAGGAAAAAAAAGATAAAAAAAAAAACAAGATTTAGCTAAAAGTAGGTACTCGTCCACGACTGGATTCGACACAGTTATAGCACTGCAGTCCACCTCTTTCCGTACGAGACTAACTGACGGTTACTGGAGTTTTTTTTTTTACTAGGACATCTCGTAGTTGACCTTGAGAGGTCGTGACTACTAAACCGGACTATCCTGGCTGCCTTGAGAGAACTCAAAGCCTCCAGCCAGGGGCTTATATTACTAAGTAGGTATACTAAGCGACTACACGCTAAGGGCACCCCCTGTGGGGTACGAGCCTCGGCTTAGGGCGTCGCTGGGGACAGGGCAGCAAGTTGAGACAGGCTGGATCGATTTATGATTATTTAAGAACGATGGGATCGGCTTTTCCTAATTGACTGCTCTGAGAAGAAAGGCCGATACAAACTCAGAGGTTACAGTCGGGAATTTAAATCTACAGGCTCAGCTGCGGCGCGGGCTGGCACTACATCGAGCAAGGGTCGGTGGGGGGCATTTACTTGGGGACGTCGCGCGGGACCTCGTCGGCGAGGCCGGCAGGTCGATTTTGTGTGTCTGTTTTTTCTGAGCGTGCTGGTTGCCCTACTGCTCTCCTGGAGGAGGGTTATGAGGTCATCGGGGTCGGGTTACTAGAGTATGTGAAATAATGTTTTTATAGATGCTGCGTCTCGTAGCAAGTTAAGTGGGTGGGGGGGAATTATGATAGTTTCTCGATTTACGGTATCCGTCACGAAAAGCAATAAATTTTGTAAATAAAGAACTTCTAATAAGTTACGTAGGCAGCGACAATTCAATCAACAACAAATGATCCCAAATTCAATCAATTCATACATACGTGTAATACGAAATTAGTGAGCAATTTCACTTTGTGACAACGCGGTGGTTTTAGCCGGTATGAGTCCGGCATGCCGCCCTGTCACCCTGTCACAGAATTTCCACCGCAAATCGAACCCACCCAGGACGCTAACGTTTTCAATTAAATAAAAAATAATTGAATAGGTACTATTTACAGAAAAAATGGGTTTTACCAGATCTTTTCCGTAGTTATAGGGAAAATCCTACGGAGCATCATAAAACTGTGGAGTCGTTCGTACCTGAGTACAGTACGATTCACGAAAGATGACCACGGCGCAGAAGGCATTAGGTTACAAGATGCATTTTAAATTACTTACGTTTGATTTATTTGCATAACCAGCATTTACAACATTACACAAATTATTTAACTATCATTTAAATATTATTTTTCTTTTCTTCATGAGTTTACGTGCGCAGACGGCCGCCATTTGTGGTCATCTTTCGTGAATCGTACTGTACGTACATACCGACTCACCGCGTAGGCCGCAAATTCTTGCGTCTCTACGAGAACCAGTCTTTCATCTGTAGGTACCTACGTCATTAAAACCACATATTCTAAAAATAGCTTGGACTTTATTGGTAAAACCTGCTTCCAAGTTTCACGATGTTTTTATTTATATTTATTGCTAAATAAATGGACCTGCTCTTGACCTCGGTCACACCTGGTGGAAAGCGATGAATGACGTCTATGATGGAACGAGCGTGCCCAGAAGATGCCTGTTCACTCTTGCTATTTTATTTATTTATTTAATTAAAACGTTTTAAAACCAATTACAGAAATTAAATCCACACAAAAAAGACACACACAAAAGAAACACATAAAATATTAAATATAAAATCATCAAGTAAAAAAGTTAACAACACTTTTATACATCCCTCTCTTTGAAGGCAGACGGGCTAAAGTGGAGAGAACACAGAGGCTGGCAGAGAAAAAGAGATTATTTCATTACTCTCCATCCACTTACGTGCCCGTGTACGTGCATCGAATCGCGCGCGACACAAAGGCACCGCTCGTTGCGCGACTTGCGGTGTCTTTGTGTCGCGTGTCGCGTCGCGCCTGTGTGTACAAGCCTTTAGGGTTGATTTTACCAAAGTCAGATATCTTTTCCAAGAAGTAAAATTAACGTCTGACAGTTCTAGTACGGAAAAACTCACAAAAATTCAAAATGTAATTTATTTAATTTCAAATAGATTCGCCGTAATTAGGGCGAATTCCACTAAACTTTTTTTCCTACAATAAGTCTTATCCTGAGAATAAATTTTGAATTTTTATTAGTTTTTCGATACAAGAACGGGCAGACGTCAATAATATTCTACGGATAAATATTATATCTGACTTTGGCAAATATGTATTACTATTTCAGATCGAAAAGTATCGAATTTCAAGCAGCTACAGAATTTTCGTCAAACTAGGGATTCGTAAAAAGGAATTAATTTGATAATGATTTTTATGAGGTCATCTATCGCCAATAGTCACAAACTATCACTTAAAATATTAGTTTAAAAATCAGTTTTTTTTTTGTGTAAACTTCACAGACGTCACGGGTATCAATATCGATATAATACGGGTATAATACAGAAAGAAAAGAAAGAAAGAAAGAATTTTTAAATGTGTTTATATTTTCGATCGTATGGCACTCGTGGGCAGCAGCTGAAAATCAGCGTCAGGTGGTGCACTTTGTGTTGCCATCTGGCATTATGCTGAGCTGAGGCCCTTTTGGCATTATTATTTTTAATCATTTTGAATTTGTTTTGTTTATTTTAAGGGTTTTTTTTTGCCAAATAAACGCAATTTTCTTTCTTCTTCTTTCAATATCTTAACACGACAAAACAAAATTTAACAACTCACATTTAAAATATACATATTATTATTATTATCAAATCTTTTTTTCACGTTTGCGGAGTTTAGCTAGCTAATTTAATTTGACCCTGTAAGTTAAGTAGAACGAAACTATGTAAGTTAAGTAGAACGAAACTATGTAAGTTAAGTAGAACGAAACTATGTATGTAAGTTAAGTAGAACGAAACTATGTAGGAAGCTTGAAATGTCACTCACAACAAGCAATAATTCAAAAGGACATTGACATCATTAGCTCATTCACTTTATTTATTAACACGACGGAATTCTTGTTGAGTTCATGTGCTGGTTTGGTCCTTGGGGTGGTCACGGCGTGCTATGTGTTCTGGTGCGCCGGTGATGGGGAGTACTCCCCAGAGCAGGGTCCGGTAACGGACAGCCGCGGCGGGTTCACGGATGAGTGCTAACGCGTGCCCGTGTTCGCGCCGTAAGCGGCAGAGGGGACACCGTGGAGTTTTAGTGGGTTAGAGTCCCACATAACTGCACTATCTCTCCGTGGTAGTGTAGTATGCATGAGCATTTCTCCAAGATAAAAAAAGGACTCCCGCAGTCAGACGCATCGCAACTCTAGTAGAACAGTTTCTGTGGACACTACATAGATTTTTTTTCCAGAATCCCTTCGCACCTTCGCCTCGCACCTGTTTGCCCTCAGACGCGTCGTCGCCAGTTCATTGACCTACAATACGTGTAACATCACACATAAATACAAACCATTCCGGTTTTTCTGATAAACTTGCAGCAACTTGTTTCACTTTCCCCCTCCTTAACGGCGCTGTTTTATAAAACAACTAGCGGTTTTGTAAAACAGCGGATTCGACAATCCATCTCTGACAAATACATACACATAATGTTCTTTCTTGTAAAGTCAAGGTTTTTGGGCAAAACTGGTTTATAGTATTTTTTGTACGTTGACTTGAAAGAGCATTGGAGTGGAGAGTATGTCGTGCTCACTTAAATGTCTCACTGACGGTGGCGCGTATGTTGGAAAATTTGGTTCCCTACAAAATGGTTGGTGATGGTGCCGATCCAAGCTACATGCTCGTGAGTTTCTTCATTTTATTTCTTATTGTCCTCACATTATAAGCAACAAGAATATTTACCCAGGATTTTGTATGACATGACTTGATTAAAAAGAGTGTCCTTGGAGTTTCCATACAGGTGATCTACGTTTTGGAATGAGCAACTAGCTTCAACTTTCTGACTAATTGACCGACTTTTTGACAATTCAAAAGTGCCTGTAAATGGTTTAATTGAAATAAAGGCTTCGAGATTGAGTTTTCTGTAGGTATTACTAACTTGTCTTGATTAGTTGAGATAAGAATTCATGTGTAATTTCCTCAAAGATTATCCTTACTAGCACGTAGTGCCAGTAATCTTCTTTTCCCGCTCCATCTTTATTCTTGAGTAACACTATCAATCTTGTCAGCGGGATTGTCCGAAAGGGTTACCGCTGGCCCGGAACATAAAGGGCTAAGGAAGGAACACGGGTGAGTTTTAGTCAGTAAGAGTCTGACACTCCCTTCCGCTCCACCCAGAGCGGGAGGGGGTCATTTGATGATTTCCCGATTGAGGATCCTGAAAAAAAAAAACACTATCATTCTCAATCTGAATCATTTTAAGGATATTGCTAATCCATTGCTTCTTCTATCCGAAAAATTTGTCTGCTCAACCACGTAAATAACGCAATGAAGGTAGTTGACCTGTCAAAATGAAAGCCATTGCTACTGATAGTGTGTACAATGCGTGCCACGAAAGATGAGACTTGACACACCACGTGGTTTGACATGCGCAGTACACGATTTTAGGTATCTTTAGCGGTATGAGGTCTGAGTGCGGGACGGGACCGGACGTCATAGGGGCGGCGGAAAGAGCGGGGGAGGCGGGGTCAAGTCTCATCTTTCGTGGCACGCATTGTACTCAATCATAATAACATAATTTGAGTGTCCATGGTGGGCACTTGGGCGCGGTGAGCGGCGCAGGCTGCTCGGCGCGGGTAACTCACGCCATAGCTCGTTCATACATGTGGCCGCAGTGACCGGGACCGGGTTTCTCAAACTAGTTCGAGCTTTATTCTAGTAAAAATAAGTCTTCTTCATCGATATTATATTTAACAAACACTGAACACGACAACAAGCGGAACGCAGCCGCGCTCGACTGCGGACAGGCAGATCGTGCGCGTTCCCACACCCGCGCCGCTCCCCTCCCCGCGCTGCCAGTCTGGCCAAGAACTGACGCAGTTACCCTGGCCTGCGTATCAATAGTGTTTTCTTTGTAGGCCTAGGTACTGCTTTTTGTACCTAATCTTCTTCTTAGGCACATAAAGTGTCCTCCAAAATTTAGTTGCCATTTTTCCACGTCAGTTGTGCGACATACCACAATAATAATATATGTATTATGATTTAACATTCTAGTGTTGTGTAAAAGGCATGTGAAATGTTTGAACTGCTATAACGTTTTTATTGACTAGCGCTGATTTTTCAATCGACCGATAAAAATATCGGTGGTTTTCGTGGAATAAAAATGACGTCTGAAAGTTTTTGCATAGAACAACTGTCAAAAATTCAAAATAAATTATTCCTCCGACAAAGTTATCTGGCGATGGAAAAATCAGCCGTAATTCAACTACCTATGACGTCATTAAAAAACCGGTCAAGTGCGAGTCGGACTCACGCACCGAAGGTTCCGTACTTTGTAGGTATGTAAATAGTTTATCAAGGAGTTTTTATGTACTTACCTACAAATTTACGGTATTCTGAATTTTTTTCTTTGTTTTGTGCTACATGATCTTGCTTCTTGCCAATTTTCATGATTCTAGGTCAACGGGAAGTACTCTATAAATTTTGATTCCCTTGAGAGTGGCGAAATATACGTTTTTTGCGGCATAAACGGCTGTATCTTTTTTTTACGATAACTTAAGGTTTGATTTTTTCACAGCTTCAAGAGACTGTAGAGTTAAGTATATGGTTTTAATTTCAACTCGATACCTTTACGCGTTCTCGAGATAAAGGGTCTTGACAGACAGACGGACGGACGGATGGACATCAAAGTGATCCTATAAGGATTCCGTTTTTTCCTTTTGAGGAACCCTAAAAATAATCAACTAAACCCTTAGGAATACCTGAATATTTATATATATATATATGTATATATATGTGACATCACAGCTGAAGTCAAATTTTCCCAATCAACTTTGAACCTAAAGCTTTAGCCATAAAGATGAAAATCTATTAAAGAATTTAGACAGATTGTAGTAGCTTGATGTGCTGGCGTCTGTACATCAATAGAAAAATTAAACGGAATGAATGCTGCATCCTATTACCGAGTAGTTATCCTAACTATCATCCATGCTGGCTTGAATCAGGTTCAAATGTAAGTCACTCTCAATTTAAAACAATAGTTATACAGTGTGTTAGGTTAAACGAGGGACATATTTTAAGGGAGTGTAGTACTCATGAAAATGAACAACTTTTAATATGGGGCTGACTCAAAAATATGAAAAAAAAAACAGCTGTTCCCTACATTTTGTCCAGTTATGCGAACAGAAAATGTATAGAGAGGCTGGTTTTATTTTCTCGATTTCAGTGTTGGTCTCTTAGTAAAAGTTGTTCATTTTCATGAGTACTAGACTCTCTTAAAGTACGTCCCTCGTTTAACCTAACACACTGTATTATTGTCTGTCTAGTTGATATCATCAGTAGGTATATGCACATGAATATGATTAATAAAGCTATTTCTATAAAATAATTAGCAAAATCACACGTAACCACAGTAGTCATCTCGGTTATAAGAATAATTGAGTTAATAATAAATAAAACCAGTTTCCTCGTTACTTGCGTCATATGACGAGAAAAATCTAGCAGTAAGTGAGATTTAGCATTCGCCATTCGCACGCTAGGCGCCGTAGAGAGTGCGCGACATGTACAGACACCAGCACATCAACCTACTACAATCTGTCAAATTTCTTTAATAGATTTTCAACTTTATCGCTCAAGCATAAGGTTCAAAGTTGATTGGGAAAATTTGACAGTTTCGGGTAGGTATGCTGGCGTCTGTACAATGGCAATCTGCATTCGCGATTTATTTGCCAAAAATGTAAACAAATATGAGTTTATGAAAAAATAAATTTAAATCCTACGCAATAAAGTTCCGTTAACGCTACAACTTAAAACATTTTTATAACTTTTTCAATAGTGCTGGTCACTTTCAAATCAACTTAATTTCCATTAACATAAAGTTGATATTTGTTTTTCTTGAAATAATATTATTAATTTGAAACAATATGTTTGAATAGACTATATATATTTCGGCGCGAGAGTGCCCAAATTGAAGTATTGAAGGCCTGCCCACGTGGTCTTGACGGTTTTCATTCGCCATTTAACAGAAAATTTATTTAATTTAACAACAAAATGATTCACAATAAAACATTTTGATCGCGTGATCCGTCTCACAATTCGAGTTCTGTTATTAACAGGGCGCTTACTAACATCCGTCTGTCCTCCATCTTCGGAGATGTCGCTACGCCCCGTAAGGGGGCGTGGCGGTCAAAGGGCATCACCCCCTCCCGCAGACGGTTAAACGGTGACCCGTGTATAAGGGCCCCGTTTTTGCCCCTGGCAATGAAAGTTGAGCACGTGTTAATGAACGCGTTCATGTGAATGCTTGCCATTATGTTTCTGTAGGCGCTTTTCTAAGCTTCGTCTTTAGGATGGCGCGTCTGACTGCGCCAGGCGAGAAGAAGACTGAGAACGTAGCGACACATTCAATGTCGGGTTCGGTTGAAACCAATGCTCCAAGTGCTCGGCGAAGACTCCGCCTGGTCCTCCGCTACATATTTAAGCGCAACCGTCGCTGTTGAACAGTGGACCGGGGCTGGGAAATGCGTTAGTTGCCTGCAGACTGCAGAGTTTGTGAATGGACGGCCAACCGTCCGTAGTGGCGTCAATACAGCCCTCCCAGCCAACGGCGGTGTACGTCTGAAGCTTGGCCTTCACCTTCTCCGCGAGACGGGTTAGCTGTCAAAATCAATATATTTTATTTCACATAAACCTACATGGGCACATAAGAAACGTCAGAAGCTACGTGCACGGTTCCAATTGGTCGTTTCCTATGGTGAAGATCCAGCAAGAGACTCCATAGTTACTCTTTTAAAAACAATTTGGCTTTAACAAATAAAGAAGAAATATTATGTAAGTCTAACAATACAGGAGTCAGGAATTTCTCTAAGAGTTCTTTGGAAACCGGATCTTTCGCCTCTCTTCATCAAAAACAGTGCGACAACGTTTGAATTCATTAAACCAATATAGGAGAAGGTTCTCCATAGATATTATCTAACTCCACTTTTATTTGTTCACATGTTTTTCCATCCAAAAATTGAAAGCGAATTACGGATCGATACTGCTCTTTTTCCATTTTATCAAGAAACATAAAACACGTGTGATAGAATTGACTGCCAAATAAAAACTCATCTACGAATCAGTGTCGAATTTAGTGTGGTGTCGTTTGACAGACGATAGTACGTGGCGGGAATGTCAACTTCTCTTAGCAATGCCATCTGTCGTCAAGCACGGGTACTTATTGATCGACACAGGTACGTCCGGCACATGTACCGTGCGGCGTTAGGTAAGCGATTGTCACACTGCCACGCATCATGCAGCGGAGCGCAGATCGATAACGCACTCACGCGCATGTTTTTTTACATACAAATTCAAAAAAACGAACCCACGCGCGTGGAATTTGGCTCCGTTTCCCGCACACCGCTGCGTGATGCGTGGCAGTGTGATAATCGCTGTAGTGGGTAAGCGCCTCTGGGCCAGACACCGTGTGCACCGAAGGCTTCCGAGTCCGCAAAAACCGTCGCCCCTCGGTGTTCATGCTGCAAGAGTTGCATACTGCACACTGGGTGTTTGCAATTCAAATCACCGGCGAGGATGGTAGCGCCTGCGCATGGAGATTTTCAACAAGTGTGTTTCGCATGAATTTTTTCCTGATGTGTGGAAACACTGGAAACGTGTAAATATAGTACCAGTACACAAAAGTGGATCTAAGAATGACGTGGAGACGTATCGCCCAATTCCAATATTATCAGCATTTTCTAAACTCTTTGAAAGGCTTTTTCATATTGGATTTACCCATTAATCCGCCAGGTCTTAATTAAGAAGCATGGTTTTGTTAAAGATAGATCTTATATAAGTAGGCTCTTAATATTTACAACACAACTTTTCTACAATATTTATAAGAGGCAACAAACTCACGCGATTTATACTGATTTTCAGAAAGCATTTGATAAAGTTAATCATAGATTCCTGCTCGTTAAAATCGCATACAATGGTATCCGGGGGATCTCCTTCGCTGGTCTCCTAAATGACAAATAGTACATTAATGGCTTTAAGTCTAGCTGCATTTAATTCACACCAGGAGTGCCACAAGGTTCAAATTTAGGGCCTCTATTATTTATTCTGATTATAAATGATGTTCATGTTTATCAGATCGATAATAGTGTCAAATATGTACTTAATATGACCTATGAAAATTTTAAAAATAAATGACACAAAATTGTGGAAAAGTATTGATTCGTTTCAATTTCATCATAATAGTGTTCATCATAATAGTGATTCACTCCATATATGTATATCCTTAGGATGAGAAAGAAATAAAACAATTTGCCTGTTATGTTGTTACATTATTCTTATTTTAATTTAATCGTTAGATTTATAGTTTTTGGGATATAGTTACATAAAAGCGAGGTGCACCGTACACTGGCAATATTATCGCTTTCCACGACTTTATTCACAATCTTAGAATACACTACTTGGGTTGACATATCATTCTTAACGGTATTAAAGTATTTTTAATTTTTCTGTCGTAGTATTTTTTCCAAACAGTCCGATTCATTCTTATTATAAAGAAGTATAAATTCATGACAACAGGTTGCAATAAAACCACCACCGTTGACAAATAACGTGGTAAATGAACGTAAAGCCTTAACAGCAGGACGAGAAACAGAATCCCACTTATTAGGAATATGATCGTAGCTACTTGAACACGGCGACACCAATCACTACTATTACGGATTTCAGTCTTCAACAAAGCGTACAACACTCTAACATAAATGAAGAAATTAATCAACCAAGGGGAAAAAAGAGTCCAGTGAAACGCGGTCGCACTTATATTTTTAGAACTGTGTATATAAGGCATTACGGACACAAAAAACACTGTGATAAATAAAGGCAATCCCCAGGCGAATAAGTTACTCTTGAGGTACTTCTTTTTGACATCACCACTAAGCGCATTCACAAGTTCATAATAGAACACATAACACAGTAACAGCAACCAAAAGTGAGCAGTCATTTTAAAATATAAGAACGAAAATTCATGTATAATTATTAACGCCTCACTTTTACTCTTCAACACATTAATGACCATGGTGAACTTGAAACTCAGCGCTATGTTTAGGATATTATTGAAAATTATATTAAGGAACAAATAGTTTTTGAAATGCCTGAACTTCTTTATTAATATCCACGAAGATATGCCAACGATGAAGGTGATAGTTGATAGCACAAATACGGCCAACATAACGCAGTGTTCTGGACTAAATTTTCTGATATCAGGTGGTGAAGAACCGTTTGAGTAAGTAGAGTTGAGAACACTGATGTCGTTATCAGACATGGCGCTGTATATGTCGCGCTCGCGCACTCTCTACGGCACCCAGCGGGCGAATGGCGAATGCTTAGGTTACCTGCCAGATTTTACTGGTTATTGATGCAAGTAACGAGGAAAACAAATATTTTAATAACCTATTTTGCTAATTAGGTACGCTGAAAATAGAAAACAAGGGATTATACACACAAATGAACAGTTTTTTGTTTTGAAACTGCAATTTAGCAACCAAAAATGGCGTCTGTTCACTTCCAGTCCACAACAACATTCAACTTACTTACTTTTTCAACATTATTTTACAGTTTATTTATAAAGCAGACAAATCAATAAACTTCAAACAACTCCAAATGCGCCCTGATTACGAACAAACGGGGCCAGCAGCGTACTGAATAATCGCAGTGGGCGTTACTGGATCATATTACCTTACGACACGATCGATACCAAAACCATCTCCAGTACCAACCCAACCATGGTCCTGTTCACTTATATCATACTACTAGCTATCCTAAACATCACGCTTGCCGAAGATTGTGTTATCAACAACGTACCAGAAGAGATGGCCTTTGAGAAACAGCTCTGGAAAGACCTACAATGTGACTACATATTGCACGAGCCGCCAGGTGGGAACAGCTCAACATTAACAGTCAATGTCAGGTTCATTCTGAAACGGTTCAACCTTCACAGTGACCACGAAGTGCTCTCAATGCAAACCTGGATGTTCACCACCTGGATGGATGAGAGGCTGAAGTGGGACCCAGAGAAGTACTACGGGATTAAAGAAACGGATATGCTCGCATTGAAAATTTGGACTCCGGTCTTTCGCCTGTTCAACAGCGTGAATTCCCATTACCTCGACAGATTCTACTACGAGCTGTGTCATTTGAAGAACACTGGAGACGTACTCTGTGTGCAAAGGGTTACGCACGACGCGTTATGCAGCATCAAACTCATAAAGTGGCCCTATGACCAGCAAGAATGTAGTCTTGAATTCGGTGCGTGGACAACAAAATCGACTCATTTTAGGATGAACGTTACTTCTCGTGCTATACGCATGATAGGAGCGGAGTATGAAGCTGAATGGTTCATTTCTGATTATAGACAAGAAGCAAATCACAGTTCTGAACGTCAGTTGAAGATGATCTTTGTTTTGGAGCGTGAAGCTGGTGGATTAGCAGCCATTGTTGTGTACCCTGCGCTGATACTTACTGTTCTCAGTGTCACATCTCTGTTTCTAGATGTAAGACGTTTCGTACGCCTGGCAATCGCTTGCTTCAGTCTTCTTGGCCATTATTATTTCGTGACTGAATTAGCCGCGAATATACCGACGCAGAGTTCCGGTCCACCAAACTTAGTACTCTACTATCGTGGCTCAGTGGTTTTAACAGTTCTGATTATCTTGTTCACTTTCTTACTGAGAATTTTATGCAAGTGTAAGTCAACGTCACAAAATTATATCGTATCTATAAACAATGCTGTGTTTGAGAGTTATGGGAAGTATTTTATATTTCCTTTGTGGAATGTTGATGATGATACGATTGACATCAAACGATATAGTCAAGACTGGACAAAATTCGCGAACATTGTTAATAGTGGTTTTTCCGTGATTATTTTTATTGCTTATGTGAGCATGTACTGTGCACTGGTGCCACAACCTATCCCGATTAATTATTGATTAAATATTTTAAGGTATTTTAATTTGTTTGCTTACTCCGCCTTTGTATGAGATTTGGATTGGGAATTACGGGCTGATCATAACTATACAGACAGATAACACAAAATTAAATTAGCTACCAAAACTCCGCATACATAATGGGAATCAATTGTATAAACATGATTTTACGAAAAAAATAAAACAGTGGCACTCCGGGAGCGCCGACAGAAGTGAAAACAAAACAAAACACAAACAGAATACTTTGCCATCACTCACTGACAATTATATTATCGGATATACATTAAAACCGAGTACACCCCGAGGACAGACAAACACAACACATTTTCCTTCGAAACTGGCTACTATTGAGATATCTGTGAAGTAGGTATCTGTGTGTTGTGTCGTAACTACGTGGCTTTTCTCAGGAAAGGATTCCAGAAAAGGACATGGGATCTTTTCCTGACAGCTTGTCACAATATTACCTACCTAGTAATTAATATTAATACTTAATAATTATTATTATTATTTGTAATTTCTTTTTTTGATCACGTAAACTAATTAATAACAATTTACGCTGTATGAAACGCATTTGTACTTAGGTATAATAGTGTATTCACTCAAAACGCTGTCTACCTTCTCAAATGTTTTTTTGTTTATATTCTTTCTTCTATCTGTGAAAACTTGTAAGGCCTTATTTTTGTTATTCTCAATCGTGCAAAAGTTTTTAGCTGTAAGTTTTCCAAAAACTGTAAAATAAAATAAATCTGAGAACATTCAACGTCATTCATTCATTTACTTACCTACCTACTCCTAAATAAACTGCACTGGTAAATTATGTGTCGCAACTCCGTTCCCCAAGATACAGCGCGATTCTATAATCGTGTCGCAAAAGTAAAATTGTGGTGCGCGCTTGGGCTACTCATACCGACATTACCACGTGGTATGGCGATGCTTAACCTCTGGCCAAGGTAAAAGCCAGCCTTTGCTTGGGTCACGGGACACTTCCCGTGACCCAAGCAAGGGCTGGCTTTTAAATCGTAAATTGAAACTCTATTTATTTAATTAATTCTAATTTATTCAATTAAATAAATTCCGACATTGCTGTCCTTCAAGTACGCGTGTACAGAGTGTTTCTTTAACGTATCAATTTACGATTTTTAGTGAATATTTTAATATAAAAAAAATAAAAACATTTTATTTTCGAATGGTAATATTTTTTTAGCATGTATGGATGCTATACTATTGCGGGTTAACGGGAACGCCCTCTGTTAGTTAACATACTGTATAATAACCATGTTGTAACGTTACCTGGAGGGCCACGTAACGTCATGTAACATGTTTTTCTCGAAAGAACGGATTACGAATGGGCGCCGCCGCGGCCGCCGGCCGGCCCGAGTGCGCAATTTTTCTGTCGCAGACCGCGCGGAACCAAACAATTACTACGCCTGTAGTTTACTTTTGCGATAATCGCGTCGCGAGCAAACGCAGCAAATTGTAACAAATCACTATTTTAAAATCGCTGCGATTTGTTACTCGAATGTGCGCGCACTGCCGTACTAACTCATAAGTTGCAGTCAGTGCACGCATTTGTCAGAAATCGTGCAGCTCAATACAAGACTTAAGAAGCTCAACGATTCGACGAACAATACCAAAGAAAGGACATTTGGGTAGGCCACATAAATTACTCAAACTGCCAGACCATGGAGAGAATAATAAAAAAATATAAAATGAATAAAATAAATGACCCACATCGTATATTAATGATGAGGGCCGGCCTTAGCCGACAAACACCAGTCTACGCGATTTTTCTGGACCTATCCATGGCCTTTGGCCTAGACTCTTACGATTTACAGAAGAAGAAGGCAAAAGCTAGGAGACACAACACTGCCACCGATGTTTGCATCTCTCCTCAAGTACTGGTACGGTCAGCAACAAAAGTCGAAAGTCGATTAAAACTTCAGTTTTTTTTAATCTCGGCTATTGAGCAAAATATTTGTTCAAAATTGCAGCAGAAGTACAATGCAATTTTGAACTCTAATACAAATATTTTTGCTCATTAACTGAGATTAAAAAAAACTGAAGTGTTCATATTTTGCTCAATAACTGAGATTAATAAAACTGAAGTGTTAGTCGACTTTTGTTGCTGACTGTACCTACACCAAGAGACTCGGGTAAGATGGGTGGGGGAGCTTTCAGAGCCATGCAGGCCGATGTGTGGGGTAAGACAGGGGGGACTGTCCTCTTCGGTCTCTATGTGAATGAATGCGTTGGTCGAGCGACTCAAGAATGCGTGTCGGCTGCTATGTGGATGGAGTTTGTTTTAATAATCCGAACTACGCCAACGACATGGTGCTGCTGGCTCCCTGGATTAATGCTCTCCGAGAGTTACTAGCTGTGTGTGAATCGTACGCGGAGTCTCATGGGTTGATGTACAACATCAAAAAGCCAGAGGATATCGCTTTCAGGTCTGGTGCCAGATGTCCATCTACGGTCCCTCCTCTGATACTAAAGGTCACCTAATAAACAGGGTGTATAAATTTAAATACTTGGGCTACCTGGTAACAGATTCCCTGACAGACGACTTAGATTTGGAGAGGGAGCGCAGAGCGTTGTCAGTCCGGGCGAACATGCTGGCCCGCAGGTTCTCTCGATGTACAGTTGCAGTTTAAATAGCGCTTTTTAAGGGGCTTACGGCTTAACGCAAAAAATGCAAGTTTTAGAAACAATAAAAGTATATGATAGACTACAGTAAACAAAATCAGAAAATATATTATGATTTTCTTCAGGATATATCGGCGCCGATTAATTTGACAGGACTAAACTAAAAGGACATGTCCAGAAATGGTTTTTTATTATTTAATAATTCCAACCAGAGTAAGTTAAATATATTTGGATAGACATCCCTAAAACTAGTCGTTCTAGTTATATCATACATTTTTAAAGACCTCCAATTTTGAGAAAAATCGTTTTTTGTTTTCGTGAGAATTTACATCTAAAACGAACAAACCTTCTAATTATCTAGAATAATAAAATGAACACACCTAAAAAAAAAGTAAACTTGTCAAAATTGACACAGGTGACAGGAGCACTGTCATTACTGGCAATGAGCGTCAACGTCAATCAATTTTTGATGTAGGAGCATGACGTCGGACGAATGACGCATGGAGCCGGTAGGGATGGCGATCTGACCTCAATTAATCGTTTTATCGGGCGAAAACAATCGATTTTTTAAATCAATTTTTAGCATAGAAAATCAACATTTGTGTTTTCTATTGAGACTATAAGATATATTATTTATTTTCTAAACTTTTTAATGTAAAATCATTAAGAAAATAAATGTCTTGTTTTATACCGAATACTCTTTATATGGTACTTAATTTGTTATTAACGAATTCCCTGAACTAAAAAAATCCCTGATTTTACTGATGGATGAGAAATCGTTTCTTGATTTTCATAAAATGGACTAAACATATTTACATCTAATCTTCTAAGGATCTTTTTCGGCAAGAATCGATAACACTTTGAGCTGGTGAAGCCAGCTATGTATGGCTAACTCGATTATTCGAGTTGCGCTCAGACTGAGATGCCGCGATCGAGTTGAATTAGATTGCCACGGTAAATGAAGAAGCGAGTACAATCGCCGGCACGTAACTTGGCAAGAGTCGTTAGATGCGTTTTTCCTTTTTTTAACTTTCTTATAAACAGACATGTTTAAAAATAAGCTATGGCAATAACCATAGTGTAATGACAAACAATAAAAGTGACCATTTTCTTGTTGCACTAAGTGTCCACGCGCTAACTTACTCCCATTCCGCCAAAACCTTGCCAAGTTACGTGCCGGTGACTATACGTGATTGACGTCTCTGGTTTGGCATGTATTTGAACCGTATTTTATATTTAAATTCTACTGAAATTGTATTTTAAATAATTAAAATAGTCTCAATATACGTTTCTTTGCGAATCTATAAAAAAAATCGTCGCGAAACAGAGGTGAAAAAACAATAATTCGTTCAATTTCATCCATTTACCAGAGTTCCGTAACTCGAGTTCAACTCGAGTCACATGAATTTCAATCCGAGTAACCTTATCCTGAGTTGGCACATCTCTAACGCCAGTGACAGCTGAAAAATCATGTCAAATATGACATTGTCACAGAGTGACGGAGTATTTATTAGGGTTGCCAACTACAAATAACATCAATTATTATTTTATGATTTTTCGCTTAAATGGAGGGGTTTAAAAATATTATTTCAGTAGTTCTGAGTTCCATATTTTTGTCGTATTTATTTGAACCGAGTTTGATGCTGGTTAGATTTTTCTTGGAATAAAAAACCAACGTCCATACAAAAAGCGGACATCTCCTTTATCGTCTGTCCTTTTCTTAATGAAAATGAAAGAAAAAGATACACTGAACTTAAATTTAGTTTAGTTTGTGAACAAGGGAATCGGCACCATTGTTTGCCTAAAGGATTGCCTATAGTAATTTATTCAGATGGATGCACCTATCAAAATAGAAATAATATAATGGCAAATGCCTTGTTGAATATTAGTATTGAACATGAAGTGACTATCACACAGAAGTACTTAGAGCCTGGGCATACACGTCCATGCTGCGATCGAAAGGAAGCTGAAAAATAGGGAGATACACCTTCCCAGCGACTATGTAACTGTAACGAAGGAGGCACGGATAAAGCCTTTTCCTTATGAAGCTGTTCAGGTTAACTACGATTTTGTTAAGGATTACAATAATAAAACAAATTGGAGATACAACGCCATAAGACCCGGTCGAAAAGCAGGCGATCCTGTAGTTGTTGATCTGAGAGTCATTCAATATAGACCAGATGGCACTATTTATTATGAAATCAACTTTGATGATGATTGGACAGAGTTACCTGTTACCGATAACTTCTACAAAATTTAACCACCTTCAACAATTAAAAGAAGTCTTGCCAAGAGATTGTCACTTATTTTATGGCAATTTACCTCACGAATAATAATTTAATTTAATTTTTCTGTCGTAGTATTTTTTTCACACAGTCCGATTCATTCTTACTATAAAGAAGTATAAATTCATGACAACAGGTTGCAATAAAACCACCACCGTTGATAAATAACGTGGTAAATGAACGTAAAGCCTTAACAGCAGGACGAGAAACAGAATCCCACTTATTAGGAATATGATCGTAGCTACTTGAACACGGCGACACCAATCACTACTATTACGGATTTCAGTCTTCAACAAAGCGTACAACACTCTAACATAAATGAAGAAATTAATCAACCAAGGAAAAAAAAGAGTCCAGTGAAACGTGGTCGCACTTATATTTTTAGAACTGTGTAAGTGTGTATGTAAGGCATTTTTTTTTTTTTTTGAGGATGGGAAATCATCAAATGACTCCTCCCGCTCTGGGTGGAGCGGTAGGGAGTGTCAGACTCTTACTGACTAAAACCCACCCGTGTTCCTTCCTTAGCCCTTTATGTTCCGGGCCAGCGATAACCCTTTCGGACAATCCCGCTGACCCGGCGTATGTAAGGCATTACGGACACAAAAAAACACTGTGATAAATAAAGGCAATCCCCAGGCGAATAAGTTACTCATGAGGTACTTCTTTTTGACATCACCACTAAGCGCATTCACAAGTTCATAATAGAACACATAACACAGTAACAGCAACCAAAAGTGAGCAGTCATTTTAAAATATAAGAATGAAAATCCATGACGCCTCACTTTTACTCTTCAACACATTAATGACCATGGTGAACTTGAAACTCAGCGCTATGTTTAGGATATTATTGAAAATTATATTAAGGAACAAATAGTTTTTGAAATGCCTGAACTTCTTTATTAATATCCACGAAGATATGCCAACGATGAAGGTGATAGTTGATAGCACAAATACGGCCAACATAACGCAGTGTTCTGGACTAAATTTTCTGATATCAGGTGATGAAGAACCGTTTGTGTGAGTAGAGTTGAGAACACTGATGTCGTTATCAGACATGGCGCTGTATTATGTCGCGCTCGCGCTCTCTCTACGGCACCCAGCGGGCGAATGGCGAATAGCTTACCTGCCAGATTTTACTAGTTATTGATGCAAGTAACGAGGAAAACAAATATTTTAAATAATTACCTATTTTGCTAATTAGGTATGCTGGAAATAGAAAACAAGGGATTATACTATACACATACAATGAACAGTTTTTTGTTTTGAAACTGCAATTTAGCAACCAAAATGGCGTCTGTTCACTTCCAGTCCACAACAACATTCAACTTACTTACTTTTTCAACATTATTTGACAGTTTATGTATAAAGCAGACAAATCAATAAACTTCAAACAACTCCAAATGCGCCCTGATTACGAACAAACAGGGCCAGCGCACAGAATAATCGCAGTGGGCGTTACTGGATCATATTACCTTACGACACGATCGATACCAAAACCATCTCCAGTACCGACCCAACCATGGTCCTGTTCACTTATATCATACTACTAGCTATCCTAAACATCACGTTTGCCGAAGATTGTGTCATCAACAACGTACCAGAACAGATGGCCTTTGAGAAACAGCTCTGGGAAGACCTAAAATGTGACTACCTATTGTACGAGCCGCCAGGTAGGAACAGCTCAACATTAACAGTCAATGTCAGGTTCATGCTGAAACGGTTCCACCTTCACAGTGACCAGGAAATGCTCTCAATGCAAACCTGGATGTTCACCTCCTGGATGGATGAGAGGCTGAAGTGGGACCCAGAGAAGTACTACGGGATTAAAGAAACGGATATACTCGCATTGAAAATTTGGACTCCGGTCTTTCGCCTGTTCAACAGCGTGAATTCCCATTACCTCGACAGATTCTACTACGAGCTGTGTCATTTGAAGAACACTGGAGACGTACTCTGTGTGCAAAGGGTTACGCACGACGCGTTATGCAGCATCAAACTCATAAAGTGGCCCTATGACCAGCAAGAATGTAGTCTTGAATTCGGTGCGTGGACAACAAAATCGACTCATTTTAGGATGAACGTTACTTCTCGTGCTATACGCATGATAGGAGCGGAGTATGAAGCTGAATGGTTCATTTCTGATTATAGACAAGAAGCAAATCATAGTTCTGAACGTCAGTTGAAGATGATCTTTGTTTTGGAGCGTGAAGCTGGTGGATTAGCAGCCATTGTTGTGTACCCTGCGCTGATACTTACTGTTCTCAGTGTCACATCTCTGTTTCTAGATGTAAGGCGTTTCGTACGCCTGGCAATCGCTTGCTTCAGTCTTCTTGGCCATTATTATTTCGTGACTGAATTAGCCGCGAATATACCGACGCAGAGTTCCGGTCCACCAAACTTAGTACTCTACTATCGTGGCTCAGTGGTTTTAACAGTTCTGATTATCTTGTTCACTTTCTTACTGAGAATTTTATGCAAGTGTAAGTCAACGTCACAAAATTATATCGTATCTATAAACAATGCTGTGTTTGAGAGTTATGGGAAGTATTTTATATTTCCTTTGTGGAATGTTGATGATGATACGATTGACATCAAACGATATAGTCAAGACTGGACAAAATTCGCGAACATTGTTAATAGTGGTTTTTCCGTGATTATTTTTATTGCTTATGTGAGCATGTACTGTGCACTGGTGCCACAACCTATCCCGATTAATTATTGATTAAATATTTTAAGGTATTTTAATTTGTTTGCTTACTCCGCCTTTGTATGAGATTTGGATTGGGAATTACGGGCTGATCATAACTATACAGACAGATAACACAAAATTAAATTAGCTACCAAAACTCCGCATACATGATGGGAATCGATATATAAACATGATACTACGAAAAAAATAAAACAGTGGCACTCCGGGAGCGCCGACAGAAGTGAAAACAAAACACAAACAGAATACTTTGCCATCAATCACTGACATATCGGATATACATTAAAACCGAGTACACCCCGAGGACAGACGAACACATCCGAAGCGGGTATTTTTTTTTAATCGTCTTATAAACAAAACACGTGCGGTGTGGCTTACGGTAACAGTTTCGCGAGTTCAATGGTTTTTCCCATCTCAAAAAATGCCCAACGCGCCTAAAGAAATTCACACTTTTGATTATTTATTTTGAGGTCTCTCGGAGAGGAGCGCTCGTAGTGTTGTTACATGAAGTGTACTTAGTTAAGAAAATCAGTTTTTTTTTGTTTTTAGATATCGACACCAACCACGTCTGAGAAGTATAGAAACAAAAACACATTTTTGAACTGTTGTTTCAAAGGACTAAACTAATCGCGGTCGATGACCCCACAAAAAATCATCGAATTAATTTATGATTTGTTCTATCGTGTTTAGATATCGATACCGATCACGTTTGCGGAATTTCGTTAGCAAATTTAATTTGACCCCGCATATAGACGTACAATGCGTGCCACGAAAGATGAGACTTGACACACCACGTGGTTTGACATGCGCAGTACACGATTTTAGGTATCTTTAGCGGTATGAGGTCCGAGTGCGGGACGGGACCGGACGTCATAGGCGGCGGAAAGAGCGGGGGAGGCGGGGTCAAGTCTCTTCTTTCGTGGCACGCAGTAATTACCCATTACCCTTGTAGGTTTAATAGAATATGGTTTTCCTTCGAAACTGGCTTCTATTGATTTATCTGTGAAGTATGTGTGTGTTGTGTGTCTTTTGTATGTGGCTTTTCTCAGGAAAGGATTCCACAAAAGGACATGGTATCTTTTTCTGACAGCTTGTCACAATATATACCTACCTAGTAATTAATATTAAATCTGAGAACATTCAACGTCATTCATTCAATTACCTACTCCTAAATAAACTGCCGATTGATTATGTAAAAATCTCACCGTGATAACTTACGTGAAGTGAGTTTGCTTTTGCTAGGAATTGACACTATTGACAGCTCACTTCACGGTCACTTCGCCTAAGTTTTCACGGTGAGATTTTTACAGAATAGCACCGCTGCACTGGTAAATTATGTGTTACAACTCTGTCACAGAATAAAGAAATACAGTACTCGTACTCGGCCGTAACCTTGATGTAAATGCCTACAGCCGCGCGGTACGTAAACATGCGATAGGGCTGCCCGCCTCCAGTATTTTAATTACATTTGCCTACTTTGTGTTTCCATTTAGTTTTGTTATTGTATTTTACTGTGTGTACATAAATTATTTTATATAAACAAATAAAATACTTTGTGAATTGAATAGGAAGTGTTTAATAAAAATGCGTGTTGTTTTGATCGCCGCCGCACGACTCCAGCTAGTGAGCAGCAGCGCGCTGTTGCTATTCAAATTTCGAACTAATCGCCGCGCGGCGCCAGTCAGTAGGCAGCGCTAGCGCGCTGTTAAAATGGCGGGAAAGCAAGTGTGCATTCACAGATTGATTTTATTTAAAATTAAAAAAACAGTTTATTCGGTAATTTAAAAACTTGGCTGCATGCTCTAGTGTCTTTGCCAACATTTTCACGCAGCCACGGCAGAAAATAATCCTCGCGCCATTTTTCTCAAATTTTCTTTTCTTTGTACTTGTATTGTGAAATGTTTTTTTTTCTGTTTCCTCGCAAATGTGTTAAAAAACGTCGTACGATATACGTGCGTATTGGTTATAACATCTTAACGCACTAATATCGTAATGTACTATTACAGAATTATAATCATTAAAGTCATCAACACAACTCTCTAAGACCATGTAAGTCCAAAGAATGATGATTTCATGAAACAGTTATTCTTATTACAGTAACAGTTATTCAATAAAAATAATTAATTTTATTCATAAAAGTATGCAATCATTTCATTAATGTTTTGTTATGATGTTGTCACGTTAAACTATCGTCCGTAAATCGACTTTACAGACAACCAATTTTTTTGTAGTATTATTCATACACACAGTACAATAAACAACTATTATTAATAATAAAAACCACGTCTTTACTTTGAATTATACAAACTAACAAAACACACATGCGCCGAGGTTTTAACACAAGCGTACCTACCGTTTAATGATTCATGAACCGCCTATAACTACCTACCTCACTCGTGTTTATCACTTTCCTTTACTCTATTCACTTCATTTATTAATCCAGACATCTTTTTTTCGGGAGATAAAATGAAATACTTATCCATTAAAAATACACACATTATGTACCTACCTACAAGTAAGTAAAATTATTTTATAGTCTTACCTTTCAGAGTTTCCAGGTAATCTAAAAAAAGTTATCTCTGGATGCGTTATTGACGAATTCATGCAACCAAAAACAGCACAATATAGCCTACTCGTCATATTAAATATGTACTTGAACTTATTTTTAGTGCAAAAATCGCGCGGTTATTGTTAAAAAAAACAACACACCGTCCGTTCGTCACTGCAGCACAGTCGCGACTGTCTGCATGCTGAGCTCATGCCGTGGTCGAGGCGCGTAGGTATAGCTCGCGTTTCGTCCGTTTGTATGAAGACCTCGTACTGTATGTCTTTATACTGTGACTCTGTCCCCCAAGATACAGCGCGATTCTATAATCGTGTCGCAAAAGTAAAATTGTGGTGCGCGCTTGGCCTAACTCATACGTTGCATTCCTGCGACAAAATTATCGCACGATAAAAAATCGATAAAAAAATACTTTTTGCTATACGATTTTAGAATCGCTCTGTAAAATATCGCAGAAATGACAGTGCACGCACTGCGATAAAAACATCGTTGGTCATTGTCACCATGGATTTGGTATAAGTTGCTTGTTTCTATACTACTTCGGAGGGAAAGAAGAAAAAAGAAAACAAATCGGCAATACTGGGCTCGTCCTTTTACAGCGGATAGATTTTAAGGGTTTCTTTTATCAGAAACACAATGATCTTCGGAATAAAAAATAAATAGAACAAAAATAATATATTATAATACATATGTATAAATATTAGGGTGTCCCAAGCTATAAGGGCGAAATTTTTTTTTGTGAATTTGGGTATGCATACCCGCTATATTTTTTCGATTTGACCCTTAAGGCTTAAATATGAAATATTATTGCAATCGGATGATGATAACCCGTGCCGACTTAGCACCAAAGTTTGAACCTGAAAGTTAGTATGGAGAAATATAGGAGAATTTAAGAACTTAATTTTAATTCAGTTAATAAAACAAATTTTTATCAGTAACTTGTATTATTCTCATAATAAACATAAAAAGGGCTTTATTTTTCATATTTTCTTTTCAATGTTTGCTTTTTACAGTCCGGATACATTTGCCTGTGTTCTTGTACGCAACGTAGTAGAAATTGCTTTTGTTCCTCTTCGACAGTGACCAAGCCATGAAAGTCTTGCATTAACTTGACTGCTCTTTCGGCGGTATCGTTTACTGCTCTTAAGGTCTGTACTTTCATTTTAGCCTGTTGAAACGAAGAATTATTTGACCACAAAGAAGGAGACTCGTTAAGAAAGCTGTCATCAAGTTTTAGGCGAATAAACAAAGATTTGCTCTTGACAGAAATAAAGTCTTCGAGGCTTTTCTCGTAAAGTGGGCCACAGAGTTCTTGTTTTGATGGCATGTAGCGCTTACCATGAGCTGATGGAATTGTGTTGGATAAGTTAGCAACCATTTTAGTTTTAGTTTCTTGGTCTACATCATCATCAAAAAGAGACAAAATAGTCACCTCATCGGTCAAATACCACAGGTGCTGACAGAACTTCTGTAAAGCTGCCTTTGAGATGCTTTTGTCAACTGCTTCGTAGGCCTTCATGGCTTTTAAAAAGCAGAGGTCTTGGTAAGGAGCTTTCACTGCCAAAATACATTGCAACCAAGGTTTGACATAAGATGTGACGATGAATAGACAGACGTCGAGGAGGGCTTCTTTTTCCTTTTTTGCTATTCGCGCGCATCGGCATGTGCAATATCAAATAAGTTGTCTAAATTTGTAACAAACTCCTGTCTACGCTGCTGAAATACATTTTGCGTCTTATTAGCATTCTTTTGCAAATCCCTCCAAACTTGGTACAAATTCACTAGTTTCTTAACGCAGTTAGGAAAAGATTTAGTTGGAATTCGTGCCTTTTCCCAATAAATAATGCACTCGCGAATAGCCAGATTCGCACTTTCACTTACACTTAAATTTACTTCACGAATATTGTTGAATAGAACTGCGAGTATTTGTCCATTTGAGGGAAGTTTTGAACCAGTAATTTGGTGTTTTACGTTCCCTATTAAAAAAATATCCTTTTTTGAACTGCGTAACTCGACCGACATCTTGATTGTACGAAAATAATGCGTTCACTGATTAAACAAACAAGTAATAACATGAATATCGGTACGATCGCTGCCGCGCGCCTAGTAAACAAGTACCCACATGTTTCGATGTAAGTCGGCACGGGTTGCCGTGTTTCAAATGACATGAAATTTTATATACGGTAGTTTTGACATTATTCGAACAAAATAAGAGGGTATGCGTTATAAAAAAACAACTTTATTTTTTTTGGGACACCCTAATAAATATAGAATAAACATGTTGTGATGTTACTTGGAGGGCCACGTAAACGTCACAACATGTTTATTCTCGAAAGAACGGAATACGAATGGGCGCCGGCCGGCCCGAGTGCGCAATTTTTCTGTCACAAAAAAATCCATACGCTGCAGTTTACTTTTGCGATAATCGCGTCGCGTCGCGAGCAAATGCAGCAAATTGTAGCATTCCTGCGACAAAATTATCGCACGATAAAAATTCGTGGTGCGAGCTTAGCCTTAGCCTAAGTATTTATTTGTTTTCTATTGAACGCACGTCATAATGTGGTCATAACAATGAAAGTTTAAATGTGGTTTTCCCGTAGGAAAACAATATTAAAATTATATTAATGATGAGGGCCGGCCTTAGCCGACAAACACCAGTCTACGCGATTTTACTGGACCTATCTATGGCCTTTGGCCTAGACCAGGGATGGGGAAACTTTTTCCTTCACGTGTCCATATTTACTAACGATATATATGGCGGACCAAGTTGTTGCATTTTGGCTATAAAAATATTGATATGTACTTTCTGAAACTCTAATTTATTGTGCAATATTACAAAATAACTATTGAATTAAGAAAGAAATTACAAATTGCAATTAAATTAAACTTTTAAGTTAACTGCGAAGTAGAAGGTTGAGGAGCGCTGGTCTTTGGGGGGACATGTATGGACACATTTGTGGTCGTCCAAATCAAAAGGGACCTTATGGCGGTAACTAGTTTCCGAGATATTAATAAATTCGTAAAATACCTCAAAAAAATCGTTTTTTTATTAACTGTATTTTTAAAAAGATGATTGTATTTACTACATGTGTGTGTGTTCAACTTTTCGAAAAGTCAATTTAAAAAAGTTTTGTATTCATCTAAAGTTTAGTAAAAAAGGAACCTTATCGCGGCAAGACCTAACAAATCGTTTTTCTTGTAATTCAAACCATATATTATATCGACATTTTAATATTGCAAGGTATATATAATAACGTATATAGCCGCCATTTTTTTTTTTTTTTTTTTTTTCAGGATGGGAAATCATCAGATGACTCCTCCCGCTCTGGGTGGAGCGGAAGGGAGTGTCAGACTCTTACTGACTAAAACCCACCCGTGTTCCTTCCTTCGCCCTTTATGTTCCGGGCCAGCGGTAACCCTTTCGGACAATCCCGCTGACCCGGCAGGCTTCGGCCCTTACGGGCCCCTTCGTTTAGTGCTGACATCTCTTTGAGGCGCGCGTGGAACACGTACGCGCCGTCCGGCACGGGCCTGGTCCTGATCGGACGGTGAACTACCCATTACTCTCCGCCCGCAGGCCCGCGCCTACGGTGGCCGGGAGTCGTCGCGCGGCTCCCGACGCCCGGAGCGTCTCCCGCGGCGGCTGGGACGGGAGGCTCTCTCCCTCAGCCGTCCCGCCGCCTCCTTCGCTAGCATGACTGCTTCGCAGAAGGAGGCGACTGCCCCCCACTCCCTCTCGCCCCGGACCATGGCTTGAACCAGGCCCGGACGCGAGAGGTCGCCGCCGCTGCCGATCGCCTCTACGAGGACACGGCGGTGCTCCGCCCAAGCGAGGCAGACCTCCACCGTGTGCTCCACCGTGTCCTCTGGGCGATCCTGGCAATGGTGACACCCGGGCGTTTCCTCCCGCCTGATTATGTGCAGGAACCTCCCAAAACTTCCGTGTCCGGTGAGGACCTGCGTCAGGCGGTAGGTGAGGGCGCCATGACGCCTCTCTAGCCACTCCTCAAAGAGGGGTCTTACCGCCGCTATCGTGGCGTGCCCTGCGCTGGGTTGTGACAGTCGCTCTTTCCATGCCGCCATGAGATCGCGCCGGAGGTCCGTCCGCTCCGCCGCAATTTGCTGCGGAAGCGGAGTTTCCCCCCGGCGTAGTGCCTCCGCGCGCCACTCATACAGGCGCGCGAGGACTATCGCCTCCAGATCCCATGGCGGCAGTCCGGTAAGGAGGCTTGCCGCCTCGCCCGAGATCGTGCGGTACCCCCGGATCAGCCTAACGGCTACCACCTTCTGGGGCGCGTTCAAATAATGGGCGGCTCGCCGCCGCAGTGAACGCGCCCACACCGGGACCCCGTATAGGGCCATGGACCGCACGACCCCCGCGTAAAGCCTCCGGCAGGAGGCGTTTGGCCCCCTCAGGTTGGGCAGGAGCCGCTTGAAGGCGGCCGCGGCCCGTTCCAGTTTGGGAGCCAAACGTCGGAAATGCTCGACGAATTTCCACCGGCTGTCGAGGACGAGACCAGGTATTTCATCGTCGTCTCGACGCCGATGTGAACCCCTCCTACCGTTAGTTGGGATCCCGATGGTGGCGTATTCCGGGGCCCATGAAACGACATGGCCTCGGACTTGTGCAATGCCACCTAGAGACCCAACTGCCGGATCCCCTCCACGACTATCGCAACCCCGCGTGCCATCGCGTCGGCCGCCGCCTGATGCGACCTCCGCTGCGCCAGGACTAGCGTGTCGTCAGCGTAGCGTATAGCCGCCATTAGATAGTGTCGCACGCCGCTGCATGCGGCATTCTTTGTATATGCGTCTTAGGTCTAAGGTCCCACTATTGTAGTCCATATTTTGTTTAGGTACTTTTAATAGAGGTAAACAATCTTGTTATGTTTTTTATCATAAAATATATTTTTAAAATAGGCTAAGGCTAATAGCAAAAGTAGGTAATTCATTATAACATCTGTTATTTCATTTTGTTTTTTTATCTTGTAATGGCTATAAATTATTTCATAAATGTATTTTTCGACAAAAACCTATCAAGATTGTTTACCTTTATTTAAATACTTAAACTAATTAACTATACTAAGAGATAAGTGTCAGCAGACTGCAACGGACCGCCTTAAGGGCCCTTTTTTACGTATATACTTGTTACGAACATTTTGTTAAATAAGTAACATTTTCATACCTTGTGATAATAAAAAAAAAATTGTTAAATAAGTAACATTTTCATACCTTGTGATAATAAAAAAAGAAAATTTAAGTTATCTTGAATGTTGCACTAAAATATTGATTATGCATGCTAAAAATAAAAAAATTTGTTTAGTGCCTACCATTAGGGCCCTTTTTTAATTTGTTTGAAGAAATTGTTCAGTTCTCTATGTAACTTTACAAGATCATAACTAATAGTTATCATTGATCTCTTAGCTTTATTAGCATCTAAACCAATTATGTATAACCTATTTAGTGATTAAGTGTTGATTTTGTTACTGTCAGATCTCAAAGTTTATAAAAAATAAGAATTCTTGCTAGTAAATAAAAACTATTTTTTTTTTAATTATGTGTTGTTTTTATTTACATCTAAGGCCTTTCGCAAATCTATGTAATTAGGAGCAATATAAAAACAATAAAAGTTTAGTGAGAAACAGGCGTTTTACTTATTTTTAATACTATTATCGATACTTTGCATCTCATTGATAATGCATTATGTTGGCGGGTCTAGTTCCCACAACAAACAAGTTTATGCAAGGATTGTAAGAATTTCCATTAGTAATAATCATAGTCAATCAAAGTATACCATCAGTTACATAACTTCACACTAAAACATAACTTTTTTGTACGGCATACTTAAATTGCGATTTTCTCGAAACTTATAATTTCGATCAGTGAACTTCAAAAATTCGTAAAAAAATAACGGTAGTGGTTAGAAGGTTGGTTCTTGGGTCTATAGTTCGGTACATTTATGTAGTTTTCAGCCCTGTAGATAACTCATTTCCGCCATAAGGTCCCTTTTGATTTGGACGACCACATTTATTGTCTCTGGGTACGGTCTTACCAAATCTCCTTTCTAACAATACGAAAGCTTCACTTGATTTTTGTTTCATGGTCGCGGGCCGGATTTTAACGCTTCGCGGGCCGAAGTGGCCCGCGGGCCGTAGTTTCCCCATCCCTGGCTTGGCAGTGTCTTCTAGCTTCTGTCTTCTTCTTCTGTAAATCGTAAGAGTCTAACTTACGATTTACAGAAGAAGAAGACAGAAGCTAGAAGACACTGCCACCGAAATTTGCATCTCTCCTCAAGTACTGGTACGGTCAGCAACAAAAGTCGATTAACACTTCAGTTTTTTTAATCTCAGTTATTGCGCAAAATAATTATTTGTTCAAAATTGCAGCAGAAGTACAATGCAATTTTGAACAAATATTTTGCTCAATAACTGAGATTAAAAAAAACTGAAGTGTTAATATTTTGCTCAATAACTGAGATTTAAAAAAACTGAACTGTTAATCGACTTTTGTTGCTAGTCAGCAACAAAAGTCGATTAACAGTTCAGTTTTTGTTAGTCTACCTACACCAAAAAACTCGGGTAAGATGGGTGGGGGAGCTTTCAGAGCCATGCAGGCCGAGGTGTGGGGTGAGACAGGGGGACTATCCTCATTCTTGTTCTTCGGTCTCTCTCTCTATGTGAATGCGTTGGTCGAGCGACTCAGCAGCATGCGTGTCGGCTGCTACGTGGATGGAGTTTGTTTTAATAATCTGAACTACGCCAACGACATGGTGCTGCTGGCTCCCTGGATTAATGCTCTCCGAGAGTTACTGGCTGTGTGTGAATCGTTCGCGGAGTCTCATGGGTCGATGTATAACACCAAAAAGCCAGAGGATATCGTTTCCAGGTCTGGTGCCAGATGTCCATCTACGGTCCCTCCTCTGTTACTAAAGGTCACACAGGGTGTATAAATTTAAATACTTGGGCTACCTGGTAACAGATTCCCTGACAGACGACTTAGATTTGGAGAGGGAGCGCAGAGCGTTGTCAGTTCGGGCGAACATCCCGCAGGATAGCGCTTTTTAATGGGCTTACAGGACCTACATAAACGCAAAAAAATGCAAGTTTTAGTAACAATAAAAGTATATGATCGACTACAGTAAACAAAATCAGAAAAATATATGATTTTCTTCAGGATATATGCTAAGTAGATAGTGTGTTGAAAACATAATACAACTAATTTGATACGATAGAAAAAAATCATGAAGATACCTCTAAAAACAACCTTTTGACAATAAAAACCACACTAATATATAAATTATATACAATCATTCTATTTTTTTTTTGTCAGATTATTCTAAAACCAACAAACTAAAATACTAGTGTAGTACTACTACTAAATTAAATAATTGCTGCATATTTTGCCCGTAGCTAAAAACAAAACTGGTCTATTGACTGATAGGGATAACTATAGACCTATTTCACTGGCTACGGTTGTGTCTAAGGTATTGGACAGCGTGCTTAATGCGCAATTAAATAAACATGTTCAATTGCATGACAACCAGTTCGGGTTTCGACCTGGGTTGTCTACCGATAGTGCTATATTGAGCTTTAAGCACGCGGCACACACGCCGTAACACTGCGGTTTACGCTTGTTTCCTCGACCTGTCAAGTGCTTTTGATCTGGTTTCGTATGACACTCTTTGGAAAAAACTTAATGATGCGAAGCTACCACCCGAAATCATAAATATATTTAAGTTTTGGTACGCGAACCAGGTCAATAGTGTTAGATGGGACGGGGCTTATTCGAGTCCATGTGGTCTTGAGTCAGGTGTGAGGCAGGGGGGTCTGAGTTCTCCTACACTCTTCAACCTGTATATGGACCAGTTGATTGTGGAGCTGAGTAGCACCAGAGTCGGATGTTATATTGATGGCGTATGTGTGAACAACATTAGCTATGCAGATGACATGGTGCTGCTCAGTGCCTCAGTCTGTGGCCTGAGGAAACTGGTGAATGTGTGTGAGAGGTACGCCAGTGCTCATGGCCTGTTGTATAATGTGAAAAAGAGTGTCGTGATGGTGTTTGGGGCTGGTGGAAAATGTCCTGAAACGGTGCCTCCAATAATGATAAATGGTGTACCGCTATCGAGAGTGCACTCTTTCAAGTATCTTGGGCATGTTTTGACCACTAGCCTTAAGGATGATGACGATATCGAGAGAAAGCGGAGGGCGCTGTCGGTCAGAGCGAATATGATTGCACGCAGGTTTAAGCGTGCTTCTACGGAGGTTAAAAAAACACTTTTTAGAGCTTTCTGTTCCTCATTCTACACCTGTAGCCTGTGGGTACATTTTACGCGGAGATCGTACAGTGCCCTTCGCGTGCAATACAATAATGCTTTCAGGGTGTTGATGGGGCTGCCTCGCTTCTGTAGCGCATCAGGGATGTTCGCGGAATTGCGTGCCATGGTGCGCAGGGTGCGAGCCAGTTCCAACAGCATCCTGGGAGTTATTGCTGATAGACTTGACTGTTGTATTATAAGTCGTTGCTCCAGTATCTCAGCTGGAGTGCGGAAGCAGTGATTGTCTTGTTGTGTGTGTTTGTGTAATTGTATCACTAATATAGATGTAAGTTTATTCTATTGTTACTAACACTGTATGAGTCTCATAGTTACTTGAAATAAAGAATTTAATAGTAATAATTTTGCAATAAATTACCAGCGTTGTGTCAACGCGCTTCTCTTTCTTTTCTATGCAGTCCGACAGTGACCGCGCTTTAGGTCATGACCATGTTGAACTTGAAACTCAGCGCTATGTTCAGGATATTATTGAAAATTATATTAAGGAACAAATAGTTTTTGAAATGCCTGAACTTCTTTATTAATATCCACGAAGATATGCCAACGATGAAGGTGATAGTTAATAGCACAAATACGGCCAACATAACGCAGTGTTCTGGACTAAATTTTCTGATAACAGGTGATGAAGAACCGTTTGTGTGAGTAGAGTTGAGAACACTGATGTCGTTATCAGACATGGTGCGGTATATGTCGCGCTCGCGCGCTCTCTAAGGCACCCAGCGGGCGAATAGCGAATAGCTTACCTGCCAGATTTTACTAGTTATTGATGCAAGTAACGAGGAAAACAAATATTTTAATTACCTATTTTGCTAATTAGGTATGCTGGAAATAGAAAACAAGGGATTATACACATATAATGAATAGTTTTTGTTTTGAAACTGCAATTTAGCAACCAAAAATGGCGTCTGTTCACTTCCAGTCCACAACAACATTCAACTTACTTACTTTTTCAACATTATTTGACAGTTTATGTATAAAGCAGACAAATCAATAAACTCCAAATGCGCCCTGATTACGAACAAACGGGGCCAGCGTACTGAATAATCGCAGTGGGCGTTACTGGATCATATTACCTTACGACACAATCGATACCAAAACCATCTCCAGTACGTACCCAACCATGGTCCTGTTCACTTATATCATACTACTAGCTATCCTAAACATCACGTTTGCCGAAGATTGTGTCATCAACAACGTACCAGAACAGATGGCCTTTGAGAAACAGCTCTGGGAAGACCTAAAATGTGACTACATATACGAGCCGCCAGGTGGGAACAGCTCAACATTAACAGTCAATGTCAGCTTCATTCTGAAACGGTTCAACCTTCACAGTGACCAGGAAGTGCTCTCAATGCAAACCTGGATGTTCACCTCCTGGATGGATGAGAGGCTGAAGTGGGACCCAGAAAAGTACTACGGTATTAAAGAAACGGATATTGTCGCAATGAATATTTGGACTCCGGCCTTTCGTCTGTTCAACAGCGTGAATTCCAATTACTTCGACAGATTCTACTACGAGCTGTGTCATTTGAAGAACACTGGAGACGTACTCTGTGTGGTCAGGCTTACGCACGAGGCGTTATGCAGCATCAAACTCATAAAGTGGCCCTATGACCAGCAAGAATGTAGTCTTGAATACGGTCCGTGGACAACAAAATCGGCTCCTTTTAGGATGAACTTTACTTCTCGTGCTATAAGCATGATAGGGGCGGAGTATGAAGCTGAATGGTTCATTTCTGATTATAGACAAGAAGCAAATCACAGTTCTGAACGTCAGTTGAAGATGTTCTTTGTTTTGGAGCGTGAAGCTGGTGGATTAGCAGCCATTGTTGTGTACCCTGCGCTGATACTTACTGTTCTCAGTGTCACATCCCTGTTTCTAGATGTAAGGCGTTTCGTACGCCTGGCAATCGCTTGCTTCAGTCTTCTTGGCCATTATTATTTCGTAACTGAATTAGCCGCGAATATACCGACGCAGAGTTCCGGTCCACCAAACTTAGTACTCTACTATCGTGGCTCAGTGGTTTTAACAGTTCTGATTATCTTGTTCACTCTCTTACTGAGAATTTTATGCAAGTGTAAGTCAATGTCACAAAATTATATCTTATCTATAAACAATGCTGTGTTTGAGAGTTATGGGAAGTATTTTATATTTCCTTTGTGGAATGTTGATGATGATACGATTGACATCAAACGATATAGTCAAGACTGGACAAAATTCGCGAACATTGTTAATAGTGGTTTTTCCGTGGTTATTTTTATTGCTTATGTGAGCATGTACTGTGCACTGGTGCCACAACCTATCCCGATTAATTATTGATTAAATATTTTAAGGCATTTTAATTTGTTTGCTTACTCCGCCTTTGTATGAGATTTGGATTGGGAATCACGGGCTGATCATAACTATACAGACAGACAACACAACATTAAATTAGCTTGCAAAACTCCGCATACATGATGGGAATCGATTTCTAAACAAAAAAACTGAAGTGTTAATATTTTGCTCAATAACTGACATTAAAAAAACTGAAGTGTTAATATTTTGCTCAATAACTGAGATTAAAAAAAATGAACTGTTAATCGACTTTTGTTGCTGACTGTACCTACACCAAGAAACTCGGGTAAGATGGGTGGGGGAGCTTTCAGAGCCATGCAGGCCGAGGTGTGGGGTGAGACAGGGGGACTATCCTCATTCTTGTTCTTCGGTCTCTATGTGAATGCGTTGGTCGAGCGACTCAGCAGCATGCGTGTCGGCTGCTACGTGGATGGAGTTTGTTTTAATAATCTGAACTACGCCAACGACATGGTGCTGCTGGCTCCCTCGATTAATGCTCTCCGAGAGTTACTGGCTGTGTGTGAGTCGTACGCGGAGTCTCATGGGTTGATATACAACACCAAAAAGCCAAAGGATATCGTTTTCAGGTCCTTTTATGATTCTGCCAAAGTTTCCTTTGTAGGCCCCCAGATCCCCATGGTCGGACTATATCAAAATCGCTCCAGCCGTTTTCAGGTGACGCACTTACCAGCGACCAGCGTTTCATTTAATAAACATTTAACTATCCACTGTTCTAATTTCCCCTTCAACAACATTTTATGCGTCACCGTAAAATGGACAATAGTTTTTCGAAATTAAGTAGTTGGTGAGGGTAGAATTTTTTCTGTCATTCCTACACCAGACTAGGGTTGGTGAGTTAAAAATAATATGAAAAGTAGAACTAACTGAACATCTTTTTTTTTCTCCAAGGTAAGGTAGTTTTTCTTGATTTTGAAAATTCAAATATAACTACCATTACGCTATAACACATATATTTAGGGTCCGATATTTAGGTTGTTAAGTGATTGTGGAGGGGCTTGTGGCTAAGTAATAACAGCCGCAAGGGTCGATCGATCAGGTTAAGCTACGCTTGCCGCGGTTGGTCCGTGGATGGGTGACCGTCTTTACATACCAAGACCCGTCCGTGTCTCCGAAAGGACGACAAGCCGTTGGTCCCGGCTGTCATTTGTGGATCTTTAACAGTCGTTACGGGTCATCAGAAGCCCGAAAATCTGACTACAGTCTTACCAAGGGGTATCGTACCTATTACCCACACCCAGTAACTGGGTTGCGGAGGTCAGATAGATAGTCGCTCCCTGTAAAATACTGGTATCCAGCTGCATCCGGTTAGACTGAAAGCCGACCCCAACATATTTATTTATTTATTTGGGGTTAACCAACAATTGTTTTAAACACAATACATTTAACAAATATTTTCCTAAATAATACATTTATAAGTGCAACAATTAGTTATAGGCTAACACAGCGTGTACTATTTACGGTTTTACATACTAATACAAAACAGATTAATAGCTAACATTAAAAAATATAAATGATTTAATTCACATTCATATTAAAAAAAAACATAAGATAACATAATTGGGAAAAGGCTGGGCAGATGATGATGATAATGAATTAAGTGAAGTGTTTTTTAAAGGAATCCTTCCTCTTTTTACACCATCTGGATTTAAGGAAAGAGTTCCTGAATATCGAGTAATTAATTTTTTTTTAATTTTTTTTTTTTATTTTAATTTTGAATTGTTGTTTTCTTACCATTTGCTGTACTCTGGACGCTTTTAACGTGTACGTCTTTTTTACATCGTTCTCACATATAATTTATAAATTCACATTAATGATGTAGCTAATATTTTTGTAAAAATATAATTTAAAAGAGTGTCCATGGAGTTTCTTGCCCGTTCTTCTCCATAGGTACCTACGCTTTGGAATGGGCAACTAGCTTCATATTTTCTGACTGACCAACTTTTTGACAATTCAAAAGTGCCTGTAAATGGTTGAATTGAAATAAATGCTTTGAGTTTGAGTTTGTAATAAGTGATGTAATAAGGCTCTATAAGACCCCTGTCTAACCCTGCGCGGATTACAGGCGTGATGGTGTGTTAAGTATGTGTTAAATATCATCATCATCTGCCCAGCCTTTTCCCAATTAGGTACAGTACCCGGCGATAAATATTGCACATCGACCTTTGGAAAGAGACAATCGGCTAATTTCCGCTTCGTAGAGAGCGTTATCTCTGTCGCACGAAATACAAACAGTCCGGTATCTATTAGGAGCTGTTAAAACAATTATGATTTGCTTCTTTTGATAATTATTTTTATTATTTGTATAAAATCGATAGGATCGAATAGGTCGATGTGCAATATTTATCGCCGGGTACTGTATGTTGGGATCGGCTTCCAGTCTAACCGGACGCAGCTAAATACCAGTAGTTTACATGTGTTAAATATGTGAAAATTTAAATATTTAATGTACTACCCGATTGCCTCGTTGGTGTAATGGTCACAGCCTTAGGGTGCGTTTCCACTGAAGCGGAGCTGTGCGGAGCGGAGCGGAGACGTACAGGAATAGACCAATCACAGTAGTTGAAATCCTCAGCGCGTCAGTCGTCTCGTCTATGATTGGACGATTCCTGCACGTCTCCGCTCCGCTCCGCCCAGCTCCTCTTCAGTGGAAACGCACCCTTACTGCTGGACATGAAGCCTTACTGCTGGGCATGAGATCCTGAGTTCGATCCGTGACACAGAAAAATGTTAATTACTGGATTTCCATAAGGAAATACTCAGTAACAGCCCGTATTCCAGATCTGTACCTGGTTGATAACAATAGGTTCGAGGTTTGCACCCCTATCACATATCCGGGACTTAAGCGTAAAAGCTGGGTAATTGCGTAACACACGATCAGTCGCAATGGCTTTTATTTTGACAGTTCAACAACATTCATTGCGTTGTTTACGTTTGAGCAGACAAATTTTTCAAACGTATATGAAGCAATGGATTAGCAAAATCCTTCAAAATGTTTCAAATTGAGATTGATAGTGTGTTACCCAAAAGGGTGCAGGTTAAATGTGGGTGAAAATAAGTACCACCTCTGCCCTAACTCCTTCGGAGAATATCGGCGGTCATGTTAGTACGAAGCGGACACACTTAGGCGGTTCACCCGCTGAAGATGCGTCCCGCCGCGGTGCGCGGAGCGACAGATAACGCGCGCGGCGACCGACGGAGGCGCAGATCTGCCTTACTTAGCGGTGTAATCTGCTCCCCAGCGCGGTGTTGCAGATTACGACGGCCTCGTTGTCTACGTCGAGATCCATCGTGCAAACGTCTTTACAGTATCAAATCACGCCCGAAACTTCGGAGCCGGTGTGTCATATCCCGCGGCACGCCCCGCGCTCCCGTGCAGATTAGCAGAAACTGCGCGCGGGTCGCCTTCCCGTGCATTTCCGCGTCGGCAGTGTGTTGTGCTAGGCGTGATTTCTATATAAATTGAGATACTTGCATACAATGGTAAAATCTGCCATCCCGCGCTACGCGTCGGAACGCGGTGCAGTGGGTGGAGCGCCTTAAATGCGCTTTTGAGTTTGTGATATCACATCGCAGCATTTTTTACTCTGTCAAAAATTTTCTGTTTCGAAAAATGTAATGAAAAAAATCCAGTCAAATATTTATTTATTATAAGAGCGGACTTAACGCCAGAGTCATTTTCTACCACTCAAACTTAGGGATGCAGAGACAAAACATGGCAGGTGCAACAAACGGGATAAATAGCTCGGAAATTACTATAAAATACAAGAATAAATACTAATAAAGTCCTCCAGACCGTATTTCGGCCACGGCGGCCAATCTCAACGCAGAATAGCCTTCGGCGCGGGAGATATTATAACAAGCGTGCGCGCAGACACAAGGTCACTCCCTCACTCTCATAGTCCAATGGAACGGCAATCCGACACGACCGGAGAGAGCCGAGCGTTGGTCCTACGCCTGAAATACATAGATACATACAGTGCGTGCCACGTAAGAAGAGACTTGACCCCGCCTGCCCCGCCTCTTTCCGCCGCCCCTATGACGTCCGGTCCCGTCCCGCACTCAGACCTCATACCGCTAAAGATACCTAAAATCGTGTTCTGCGCATGTCAGACCACGTGGTGTGTCAAGTCTCTTCTTACGTGGCACGCACTGTACATACAAAAATATAATAGAATATTCTGTTCATTTTCTAGTGGCAACCCTACGAGAGACCCGTCAGCGTTCGCAAGGCGGACTGATAAACGACCCGAATGAGGAAAAAAACAACATTTGTTATACCTTCGTTGGCTTGACACCCCTTGAAACCTCACCTGCAGGTTCCCGAGAATGTTTTGATGAGAGGAATTTTTAGGTGATCGTTATGATGTTATTGTTTTTATGTTGAACTAGCGGCCCGCCCCAGCTTCGTACGGGAGCAATTTATTTTTTCGAATTTCCAAAATTTTCGCTCATACAAACTTTGCCCTGGCAACAACACACAACGGCACAACGAAAAAAAAAATTATCCATATTGGTGAAGTTACATGCTCTGTGGTGCAGTCATTCGGAAGTTATGCGCGTAGAGACATTTCGGCGACTTTGTTTTATACTATGTAAGGACTAGCTTCTGCCCGCGGCTTCGCTCGCGTGGATGTCGGAGTTTACCTATCCCACAGAAACGTGCTACCGCGACAAGAAGTAGTCAGTAGCCACTGCACTGCTTCCAGTCTAACTGGATGCAGCTGAATACCAGTATTTTAGATGGAGCGACTGCCTATCTGACCTCCACAACCAAGCTACCGGGTAACACAATACCCGTTGGTAGAACTAGTTGTCACACTTCTTGCACTTCTGACTACCCGTAACGACTGCCAAAGATTTACGAATGACAGCCGGGAACAACGGCTTAAGAGGGTGCCCGCGCCGACCAAACATCGACCGCGCAGTGGCGCCCTCATCGTTTGTTTGGTTATTTCTTTTATTTCAGAATGAAAATGCAAAAAATAAGCACGTTAAGTTGTGCTCCACAAAGTTATACGTTAATATTATTATAAACGGTAGTTTTACATTGTTTTAGTTTTATTATAATCACTAAAACGGATTTTCCGTTTTAGTGATTATAATAAAACTAAAGAAACGATGAGGGCGCCACTAGGCGGTCGGCGTAGCCTTAACGTGCTTTCCCAGACGGAGGTGTCTCCATATTATATATGTAATGGATGGTCACCCATCCACGGACCAACCACGGCAAGTGTAGCTTAACCGTCGATCGACCTGTGCGGCTGTTCTCATTTAGCCTCGAGCTTATCTATTGTAATATCCATTACCAAGTGTCGATTTCAGTTCCAATTTCCATGAACATTGTGCAGACAGATAGTTACGACATGCGACACCGTGACACAGAATTACTAATAGTACATACAATGCATGCCACGAAAGATGAGACTTGACACACCACGTGGTTTGACTTGCGCAGAACACGATTTTAGGTATCTTTAGCGGTATGAGGTCTGAGTGCGGGACGGGACCGGACGTCATAGGGGCAGCGGAAAGAGCGGGGGAGGCGGGGTCAAGTCTCATCTTTCGTGGCACGCATTGTAATTTTAAGAACGTTCACAGTCTGATCTGTCTCAGTCTGTCAAAAATACATCTAGTTTCACTTTCACTACATTTTTGACAAGTTTTTGACATTTGTTTGTCGTCGAGATGAGACAGATTTTGAACGTGGCCTTCAGATTAAGTAACAAGTAAACCTACATTTTGTTTCAGTTAGTTAAAGCGAAAGCGTCAGGTTAGACTGCAAAATTCAAATTTTCTTATGTTTTTTGCAATTTGCTGGTGAGTTTAAAATATGATTCGCGGCCGTAACAAGTACAGTACGATTCACGAAAGATGACCACAAATGGGGCCGCCATTTGTGGTCATCTTTCGTGAATTTGAAGTTCGCGAGCTACGCGCTTCCCCCTTAAATCAAAACGGTCCGGTTGGATCCTGAAAACGGAGGCTGGAATAACGGAATAATTGAAAACCGTCTCCGGCCTGCGGAAACCGGAAATGCAAGGGGAAATTGACGCAACTTCCGGTCATAAAATTTCGACCGGCCATCCATGTCGATAGTCTGGTACTCGGGTTTATGGTTTTCATTATAACTTATTTATTACTAACTCTGGCACGCCGTTTCACTCGTAAAATAGAAAATACCCACATGTGTACTATCATCTATCTGTAATAATTATGTATTATACTTGTAAAGAAAGTATATTTCTTATTATTTGATTAAATACTCTTTGGTCAGTAACACCAAAGAGTTTATTAAGATAGTTGTACTGTACGCACAGAACACTAATACTCCTAGCGGAGAAGAACGTCATCTTCGTACAAAAATGTTGGTCTAAAAGTATGACTACTAGCGCCGCTAGTGAGACCCTTTGGCAACTTCAATATGGCGCGAAATTTGAAAGTGTTCTATAGTGATTTTAAATAATTTTAATTTCTTATTTTATCAGGAAGAGCTCGCTCTAAAACAAACTACTAATTCATATTATTAACGAGTTTTCGATAATAAAAGGAATCAGTAATTTATTTAGAACGTGCTCTTGTTACTTGAAGTTCAAAAACAGAATTAAATAAAAGCATAGTATAAAATGTATACAACTTTATTTATGAAGGAAACCATATCAGTACCTACACGACACTTGTTTATAAAATATTATTTATTTTGAGTATAGTACCAACGACGTAAACGATTGTTTATTAATGGTTGTTTTAACCATTTTGTCAAAACAAACTAAAGTACAAACAATAACTACATTTTTATCTATAATTTGTATGGTGTCTTTAAAAAGGGTATTCCATTATATTAAATTATTTAATACAATACAATCCAATTTATAACGAATCCATAAAATACAAAATTTACTTTAGTTAGCTGTATAAATTCCCCTGTTCGTTTTTTTTTTTGTAACTGAATGTATATTTATAATGAGTGTGATTTCAAGTTTACAGTAGGCAGTACGAAATTCAGGGGATTAAAAAAATACACAATGAGAAAAATTTTAAGTTGGTAGACATACCTAGTTTAATTCAAAATTACGCGCCCCTCCAATATTTTTTGCATACACATTTCAATTGTTTGAATAGTAATTTTAAAGGAAGGGCGTGCAGTTTTAAATTAAACGATCTCTACATCCTGTGATGTATTCTTCCTGTTTCTCGTCTCATAAACTTAATGAAATTAACATTTTTATTTAGAACTTTAAAGGATTTTTCTGGCTGTGTGATTATTGTCTTGTTAAATATGTATGAACGAGAATAAACATTTAATATAAATTAAGCATTTATATATTTCATCATAACATATGAATGGTTTTTGTTTCACAAATTTTCCCAGAAGCATAATTTGCAATAAACATGATAATTATTCATACTTTTTCAGTATTAGGTCGTGTTTTACAAGATCACTCAATTGAAAATTGTCCACTCTGACTGATCCATATAAATCTTAAACATGGCTTTGAAACGAATCGAAATTTTGTTTAGCAGCTTTCACAAATCCTTCACAATTAAATAAAATGCAAATTATAAACAATTAGGCAGTATATTCTTGGATACGCTTTATGGCTTTTTCAGTTGTCCAGATTGAAAGATCCAGTTAATGAGTTTTAACTTTCTTTGTTTAAATTTCACAAATTTTATACCTTACCATGAAGTTTTCACAATTATTTCCTAAATCCTCTTATAATTTGGTTGGGATTGGAAGAGTTTTTCGAAAAGATCTCTCAATCCACACGTACATTCAAGAACTATATGTTATTAGGACACAAATAGAAAGAACAATACACAGCACGTTAAAAAATTATCATTTGTGTTTTAATATATTTATTTTCTTTTGTAGGCTAGCTTGCGCAGCACTTTCAACAAACATCCTGTTTTGTACATTACAGAATCTGTTAATGCTTATGTAAAATATTGCATTTATTATATTTGTTAAATTTTGTTCTTTATGTTCACTACACCTATCTAGAAAATCAAAATTAATATTTTTTTGCAGCAATTCTTTAATGCAATCTTTAACCCTCCTCTTATGTGCGTTTTTATTTAAAAAATCATACATGATTGTTGCACTTTTCTCTACACATTCAACCATTTTTATGTTGGCATATTTAAGACTTCGTTTGTCATGTTCATATTCTTTAAATATTGTGAACAAATGGCACACAGTATCCGTAGAGGAGGTTAATGATTGAAGGCACGATTCACAATTTGTCTCCAATCTCTTAATGATATAACCACAAACATAGGCACAAGCTTGCGTCTCGCCAGTATTTTCGTCCATTTGATCCATGGATAAACTGCAACAATCTGCCTCATCACTTACTGCTGATGGACGAGCCATATCAGGTTTAGAATTGTGGGTCAAAAATAAATTTAAGTTGTCAAGAATGACAGCATCATCGGTCTCACAATTTGCTGCTGAGCTTGGTGCCGACAAATTTGAAATGATACCTGTTTTTAAAGCTGCAACAAATTGCGAGACTGTTGGGTTGCAATTAGAACCACAATTACTCCTGATACACCCAAAACAATTTTCCAAGGCATCTTGTTGCAGTCTCCTGGTGGATAAACTCCCAATTTCGGGATATTTTTCTTTTAAATTCCGCCATAATCTTTCCACTCCCGCCATGGTTTGGATCCATCCATCCAGCGAAGGTGCCCTCGACCTTGCACCAATAAACTGGCAGTTTTTAAAAAATAATTTCATTTCTTTGAAATATGCAAAATGAGGGCTCCGGTCTGAAATATTTCTCGAATATTTTTTGCCTCTTTTTAAACTTGGAGAGTCCGCATTTAAGCTGTCAAACAATTGGTCGATTTTGTTTAGCACGTTGACCGTAGCAAGTGCTTCTGTTGGCAGCTCTCCTGTAAAAATAGACACTTTTTTTTAGTGTTTATGTAAGTATGTATATGTTATTTAAAAATAATGTAAAAGGGTTTTTAAGAACATCAAACATTTTAATTGTAATAAACAATTGACACAAGAAAAAAGAAAATGGCTCTGGGTGGTAGTATTGTAAAAAACTAAATAAGTATGAGATAATAAAATCATAGAACCCCTAAATTTTTAAACTTGAAGCCAAAAAGTTAAGTCCTAGCAGCAGGGAGACATTACTAGGCAGGAGGCGATTTTGAGCAGATTTTTGAATAAATGGATATTTTTTAACATATGATATCAACTCACCTTGGGTAATTTTTGCATACATTCCAGCAGACACTGTATGGCTCAAAACTTGCGCGGCTAATTTTACTTTCATTTTTTGTTTATTATTCGGATTTAAGTGGCTCTTCGTTAGGACAGGCGCAAACACGAAAAATGGGTTGTTGTTATCCAATTCAAAAAATTCTTCTATATGATTCCACTTTGCGATATCTGAAAAAGACGTAATATTCATTATCTGCATTAGAAGTGGGTCAAAATCAATTCACTGGCTTTTTTTTCAATGTTACTAGTCAGCTAAATACATGTGTGTCAATTAAAAATGAGAATTTCTTAGTGGTAATACTCTCAGTAAAAGTATAAAATTTAAATATATTATTACCTGCAATTTGTTTTCCATTGCACTCAACATTAGTGCTGCATTTAATGTTGTATTTTAGAAATAAATTTCTAAAACATTTGAGAAGATGGGGCGTATCATGTAGAGCAACAATTTCATGCTCCTCAAATTTAAAATATGGTTGTTCAATAGATGCCCCTAGTTGTGATAGTGCTCTTCTATTTACCCCATCCATATCACAAACAGTTGCAGCAATTGTGATGCCCGCATCAAAACAAGCGTGGAGGACCTGTAATAAGAAAATTAAGTTTGGTTAATAATATTTAGTAGGAAAATTCAATCATTTTTATATATATTGATATGTAGAGGACCTGTTTATAGTGTACATTTGTACAATGAGCAAACAAGTATGCAATGAATTTCACGCGCGTAGTAAATACACTTGTGCCATGCCTGGCTGCATGATGATCATTTTACAAAAAACATTGTATATATTTATTACCTACTTAGAAACAACCACCACGCAACACCATGGTAACTTTTGCACTATACAATTTTATCAGTTCCTGGCTATAGCTGACTAGAACTATGCTAAACATAGGGTCAAAAATAGAAAATGATTTTCAGTTAAGGGGGAAGCGCTAAGGTAGCCCACGAAATTCAAATTTTCTTACGTTTTTTGCAATTTGCTGGTCAGTATTAAGTTGTACGTTGATTAATATATGAATCGCGGCCGTAACTAACATGTATTTACAGAATTATAATCATTAAAGTCATCAACACACCTCTCTAAGACCACGTAAGTCCGAAGAATGATAATTTCATGAAACAGTTATTCTTAGGACTTACGTGGTCTTAGAGAGATGTGTTAATGACTTTAATGATTATAATTCTGTAAATACATGTTAGTTACGGCCGCGATTCATATATAAATTAACGTACAACTTAATACTGACCAGCAAATTACAAAAAACCTAAAAAAAATTGAATTTCGCGGGCTACCCTGGCGCTTTCGCCTTAACTAAACAGTAAATACAATAATTTCAATACAATAACATACCTCTTTGATCAAGACCATTAATCTGTCTGCAGTGACATGATCTCCTGACAAGTAATATGCCACAGGCTGTTTCATTCTTTTTCTCACACATAAAATCATGAATACTAGAGCATGACTTGCTATTTGTGGATCTCGTCCATGCTCTTCTCCATGGTCTTGAAATCCGTCTATCTGATCAGATTTTGAATTGTAGTTCAAATTTTTTCTAATCGACATTTCATCAAACAACAAACTGTACTCATTGTCTATAGGGTTGTTCTGTGCAGCTATTCTTTTCACAACATCAAAAAGATGATTGTTGATGCCAGGTTTTAAAGGAATCTTATTCAACAAGTTTTTGAGTGTTGTTTGGCAAGGTAGAAAAAACAGACGTCTTAGTAGTCTGTATGTGGCAGGTGACCTTTTGTATAGCCTTAGAGAGAGAATTTTTTGATGCAAATTCCAACGGCGTCCTCTTGTTTTTCTCTTGCAATTTAACATTTGCCCTTGTAATAAAACAGCAAAAGAACTAGTCAGGTCAGTTGACAACTCTTGTACTGCATCGTCATCAATGAGAGCCTCCAAAATCTTCTGTGTTTTCAGTTTTTTTATTCTTTTTTGTAGGCTACAAATTTTCCGTAAGTTTCTTCTGCACTTGTTTATTAGTCGCTTTTCTCGATCAGTTTTTTCAATGGATTTAAACTAAAACAAAAAATAGAGGAATGTAAATAATAAATAATGTAATAGTTTCATAATTTCATGACTCTAATAATAATAATAATATTTATTTGCTTAAAAATATGGTATAAAAAGATGTTAAAATACAAAATAACAAGAGCATACATGTTTTTGCTTAAAAGCTACTTTCAGCATGTAAGTAGTTATTGAAAAAAAAAACTGTGACAACTAACGGATACAAGAGTGATCTTATAAAGGTGGCGATTTTAGTATGGAACAGAAAACTAAAACTATGTATAAAAAAAATTTTACTTACACCAGATGAGTTTTGAGTCTGTATAATATCAATAGATGAACTTGTTGCTTTTGAAGTTCCGGGCTGTTCCAAATGTGAATACTAAAACAGACAAAATCATGTGAAATTTTAGAAGAAAAAATGTAAGACAGACAAAATGTAATGATAAAATGTAAACATAATCACATAACATCACACATTATTTCCCCAAAAGGTTAGTAGGTGTACCTAAGTACACCCACCTTTCGCCAGTTATGTTTAAGTCCCATGTAATAGGGGGCGAGCATATTGCCAGCAACCAGGCACCAATCCAGACACCAGGCTGCTACTGAGAAATTCCAGAAAGGAAAACCCAATAACACTTTTGGCCAACCTGGGAATTGCACCCAGGACCGCATGCTCAGCAGTAGCACTTGCAACCACTACACCAACGAGGCATTTGCAACATACTTAATACATATTTAATTAAATAAAACTTACATCAGATAAGTCAATTGATTCAGATGCTCTTGAAGTTCCAGGCTGCTGACTGGTTCCAGTTTCAGCAATGGACATCTCAACTGGAGAGCTGTGTGTTGATGTGAAGGAGAGTTCAGATGGAATAGAATATCTATGCAGCTTTTTCCTTTGCAAATGGTCTTGAACAAATGCACTTTCGGGAAAATGCTTCGAACAAAGCATTTTATGGCTTACATAGAGGCTTCTCTGAAATTCCACAGAATTCCAGTTCTCCTCGGGGTAGCAAAACTTTGCCCAAGCTACCAACCTAAAAACATAATTTTAGGGTTAGTTTTTTATCAATGACAGAATTTTAATGCTGATTGAATTTTGTACCATACTTTGAATTAAATTACATAAATACATACCGCTTTACGTTGGAAGGTCCTGGTTTCGGGAAACGATGTAAGACCAGGTCCGAATGTTGTGCTGTGGATGCATTGCATTTCGCACATTTTCGGTTACTGTCCCTCATAATTTTTCACCGATTCACTGACCAAGAAACACAAAATAAGAGTAACTAGGCTCGGTAAACAACCAATGCAGCGTCAAGGGTCCCGTATGCGAAGTCTCGATGCAAAAGCGGAGAAGAATACTCAACTCGACGCACTTTGAACGGAAAATCACATGAAATACAGGCAAAACGACAACAAAAACAAATTAACACGAAGCGATTAACTGTTTTGAACCGTTTGAATTTTATCATTTAAACTTTGACGTCTGACAGAAAACGTTAAAGTTGCCATTTAACATCGAATTTTTATGATTTGTTTTTTGGTACTGGAAGCCCTATATCAAACCCACAAGCTGAGCCAACCAATCCAAACACAGTTGACTGGGCCTGACTGTACGTGTGCAGAGAGAGATGTCAAGATGACATAGCAGATTGGAAAATACTTAGATTTTTTTGTTGTTAATCGACTGGTGTAATAAAACGCTTAAAATGTCGTTTCTTTAATTACAGGTTTGTTTTTGTTTAAAAATACTTACATCTTTTTAGTTTACCTATATTTTATGTACAGACGCCAGTCTGGTACATCAAGCAGTAGCTTGTAGTAACAAATCTGTCAAATTTCTTTAATTAATTTTAACTTTATCGCTAAAGCATAAGGTTCAGAGTTGATTGGGACAATTTGACAGTTTCGGGTAGCTTGATGTGCTGGCGTCTGTACATAGTAATACTTAGCTTATAAATACATTTCTTTAATTACAGCAGCGTCATTTTGGTTTTATTGTTACACCTACGATACGAAAACAAATATCTTATATACTAATAATAAATCTAAAGAGTATATTTGTTTGTTTTAATTATGAACGCGCTAATCACTGGCACTAACATCTCATCATCATCATTGGATTTGAAAAATTCTTTTTGCTTTTAATAGCCCAATTCTTGTGGAGGGCTATAGGCTATTTAACATCACGCTAGGAGCCTTAGGAGCCGAGCAAAAAGAAAGAACAATAAGCGAAAACAAAGTAACAGCGCGGGCAGGCGATGCAATGCGACGGGGTGGGGTGGGTCCGGGGAGCAAGTTTCACACGGACAAAGTCGCGGGTAAAAGCTGATCATCTTATATGCATCTTCTAGGTAGGTGTAATACGACTACTTATAAAATTAAAAGAAAAATAAAGAAACATAGATGTCTGCGCCACATCTACGCCTGACGCCTTTTCAATAGCATCAAGTTGCACAAGCGAGTGGTGCCATTATATTTTCTGTGTTGTTCATGATTTTTTTTTTACTCACACCGGCACTCTTTTACCTTTTTTCTACTAATTATGTTGAGTACACGGCTGCATGGATTTCTATATTATAAAACGCAATTTTATTATAATCTCCAAGAAAAACCAAGATTAAAGCTGTTTGAGAAGAAACTGAGGTTTTAATTATTGTAAAACTTCCAAATGTCCACTACTGGACATATATTTATTTGTCACAGAAACACGTGCATACAAAAAGATTAAAAAAGAAACATGATGCCGGTCGATTCTGTAAAAATCTCACCGTGAGAACTTAGGTGAAGTGAGTTTTATTTTTGCTAGGAATTGTCACTATTGACAGCTCACTCCACGCTCACTTCACCTAAGTTTTCACGGTGAGATGGTTACAGAATCGCACTGCAGATTCTAAAAATATCTGATCTTTTCAATAATAAAAAATACACGTGTGCTGGTAGGGGAGGAGGAGCAGCCTAAAACTTCACCACGTATTACCGAGGTGGTATAAAAGTGGTCTAAAAAATCTCACGCGGACAAAGGATGGCTCTTCCCTTACGGTTGACTGGAAGGACGGTTAGAAAAAACTTTATTCCAAAAAAAAACAACCGACTTCCAAAAAAACACTATAAAGTGAAAAATAACATTAATTTCGAAAGTCGGGGTCGTTGGTTCTGTGTTTTCGTTTTTTAACACCGACTTTCGAAATTAAAGTTATTTTTCACTTTGTAGTGTTTTTTTGGAAGTCGGTTGTTTTTTTTTTTTTGAAAATAAGTTATTATATAATAACTTTTTTTTTACACCTACCTACCTACCCCAAACCAATTCATTTACCACTACTTGCTATTTGAATATCATTGACAGGAAGCTATTGAACACATCTGTCTACCCCTTTAAAGGGTACAGCCGTGATGTTATGTAGTGTGATTGCGTAAAAAATGCATAGGTACCTAGGCTATAGCAACAAACGCGGTAGATTTGCTGGCATTTATTGAAGAGTTCCGTTGTCTGTCTCCGAAACTCCTCATGAGATCTTTACGAAATTTAAATGGGACCATTTCGGAATAAACCACGTTTGAACAAAAAAAATACATTTTACAAATCCGTCTATGTATATGAGGGAGTTATGCCCCGAACATACATAAAAAAATATATTTTAAACATCCGAATTGATAACCTCCTCCTTTTTTGAAGTCGGTTAATAAAAATAACGGTTCACAATATTTAATCCTCTCCAGTATAGATGAAAAACGTATTATGGTGATTCATTCATAAATCCCGCTTTTTACCATCACAAACATTGTGATTACAAAACAATAACATTACAATATTCAAGGTTACTACGTCTTTTAAAATGTGTCCAAACTGGTTATCTAACTCTATGAAACTACACATTTAATAATACCAGATAAGTTTGTACTAATTCACTATCGTCACGAACGGTAATACGGCAAAATAATCGTGTCCCAGAAACCGCATTTATAACGCTACTTCACTAAAATGTAGGAACGCCTTTTTTATCGTTCCAATCAATAAACATCGTGGATGCGTCGTTTCATTCGAAAGCGCTGCGTGCCATCGCCCCTTCTCGCTCACTCTTGTCAGCCATCTTGCTATTCACAATTCAGTACACGTTTATTTTTAGACGAGTGCACACGTTTGACGTTTCTCATGTCATTTAGAAACAGAATGTCGATTCCTCATAATTTTAACAAGTTGCTTTTAATTAAATTAGTGCAACAAAGACCAGCTTTGTGGGACAGAACGGTGGACGGCTATAAAAACAAATTCTTGAGGACGGCGGCGTGGCATGAAGTTTGCGGAATTCTGAAGAAAGATTATAATAATTTGAATGGAGCGGAACGACAAAAATATTGTAAGTTATTTTTTTCGTATTGCGAGTGCGACTACTTATCTAAAAAATAACAACAACAAAATAATTATCAGTACCTATCGTTTGTGCGAACGTAAAAGAATCGCCTGCAGTGATTGATTACAATATCAACGCTGATAATATCTGACGATACCTGTGGCGTAGGTGTGTGTGTACATGTTCTTATGACTAGAGGCTTCGACTAGAGGTAAAGAGCCGGTATGTCGTGCAGGTGGCGCGAGCGAGACAGAATATACGTATCTATACAACACTCGGGATTACCTAGAGAGAGACAGAGACATTGTGTTTGTTACGTAACTGCATGGTTGCGATAATAATTTGACTTTCATAACGCCTTTATTTTGTAGGAGTAAGGTCGGTTTTCGTAGCTCATGTGTTACTACTAACAAAATGACTTGCTGCACGGATTTCATAGAATTTGTTTGTTGTCCATTTTTGTGGTGTGTCGTGAACTCGTTACTCGTGACGCACGCCAAGTCAACACGCTCAAAGAGAACATCACAGCTCTCTATAATAAATTTGGATGTAAAACTCATCCGATGACGTAATATCGCATCTGACACACGGTACGATATCACGACGCAACGTGTCAACTTGCTGATTGGACTACATTGCGACTACTAAACTTTCCTACATGCATCTGTTTTAATTCTCCCTGTGTAGGATGTAGGTAGGTAGGTAGCGAGCAGGATAAAAGTTCAACAGAACTGTTAACGATTGGTACAGACGCCAGCACAAAGCTACTACAATCTGTTAAATTTCTTTAATAGATTTTCAACTTTATCGCTAAAGCATAAGATTTGACTTGATTTGTTCAAAGTTGATTGGGAAAATTTAACAGTTTCGGGTAGCTTGTTGACCTTGTTGTACAGCTGGCGCCTGTACCTACAAAGATTCATTGTTTGGTCTGCTGCGCTTTTAGTACCTATGCACCTTCCCATAGACCTATAATATTATAATTATAATTATTAAAATGCTGTTTTTTTTCATTTTTACAGACAAATTAGTCATTAAAATATGGACTCATACCAGGGACAGTTGGAAAAGGAGTTTAAATGCAAGAAAAAGTTCTAAAAAGAACGGAGCATTTATAAGACCATATAAATATCATAACGAATTGTTGTTTTTAAAAAAAGTAAAAGGTAAAAGAATTGTCGAAGAATTCGATAACACCGGGATTGAAAAACAACAAGAAGACGAAGAAGGGGCTATTGGACAAACTGAATCAGATTGTGCTGCGGTTTGTGAAAACGAATGGAATGTCGACTCAAAGGAAGACATTGATCTATTAGCAATTAACCAGGACAATACGACAAACGAAATAGATGATACAGAGAATATACAGGATAATAACATATCTGGAGATATGCAAGCATACTTTAACCAAATGAAACAAATTTTAATGAGGAGGCCAATTATTGACACACATGACGACCGCCATTTTGCATTTTTCAAGAGCATTCATCCGACGTTAACTATGCTCGATGACGATCAAATTTTGGATTTCCAATCGGGCGTTATAAATCTTTTAAGAAAAATTAAAACTGGAGAAAGATTTAACAATGTTTGTTACAACCAACCTAGTTCGATTAGAGGTTACTACAGTCAACCAGAAGCACCGGATGTATCGCAACACCCAGTGGTACAAATATCGTCTAGTTCACCCGGGGCTTGTAGACTAGAACTAGATCCATTGAAACCTGAATGATATTCAAGACCTATTGCTTGAAATGGTAATTAGAACGTACATTCTTAGTTTATCTTAGATATTACTGACATCAGTGAAGGAAAACATCGTGAGAAAACCTGGTCTTGAACAAGCGTGGTGAGACCATAAAAGGCGGGTATAATATAGGTCACTATATACATCCTACATTCAATTCAATTAATCTATTTTACAGATCTTAAAATCCAATTTTTTGTAGATACATACACAACATAATCACTAGTGTTCGAGTACATCCATAATAATTGTTAGTTAGTAAGCTCTTAAAAAGTATTACACTACAAACTAAGTTAATGAGCATAGAGCATTCTTCAAGTATTGATAAATGTATTGTTTTTTTTTTATTATTTCTGTAAGTAGGTTTGCTTTGCGCAAACACTTCTACACGTCAATCATAGAATTCATAGATGAGGTCGGCGTTTTTTTTTTTATTGATAGATACTAAGTAAGGTACTGATTAGAAAAGTAATTAAATGTATATGTTATTGCATTGTAATAGTAATCGATTTTGTAGTAGTTTTGCATTTAGAAATAATTACGTCTTAGTACTAAGTATGTTTTTATATTAGTTTAGAGCTCTCAGTATTACCACGCGTCACAAGTACGCGATCGACGCGATCGGAAATTATTAGGACGTGGCCTTAGGCAAAGACTACCCATTAAGTTTATAGTATTATTTAGATAATAACCCTGTTCTTCTAGATCGTTACCGACTGTTTTTGATACTATAATAAATGCTAATAAAACTTTCGCTAAGAATCTTCTTTTTATTTTCGAGTCGATGGTAAATAAATGTATCATCTTAAAGTTGAGTTGGGTCCAGTAGGAGGCCTCGCCACGAATCTTATTTTCATTATTAAGTATAGCTAATATTAAAAATAATAGTTACTATCAGATAAATGTGTATGTTTACAATGACGATAACCTTACTGCCTACCACTTTTTTTTTTTCACTTTGAAAAATAGGCGTGATGTATGATGGTAGACAAAGGATACATATACATACATACAACGACAGCAGTGGTAGCCCAGTGGTGTCGCCCCCTACTTACGAGTCGTATAGGTCGTGAGTTCGAACTCAGACAGGCATTTTACTTTGTGTATTTAATTTCATCACCATTGCTCTCAAAACGGTTAAGGAAAACATCGTGAGGAAGCCTTTGTCTTAGAACCAAAAATTCAAAGACATGTGACATCCACCAACCCACATTGGACCCGCGTGGTGGATTACGGCCCACTCCCTCTCACAGAGAGGAGGCCTGTGTCCCAGCAGTGGGAACATTATAGGCTGGTATGATACATACAATTACAGACGCCAGCACATCAAGCTACTACAATCTGTCAAATTTCTTTAATAGATTTTCAACTTTATCGCTAAAGCATAAGGTTCAAAGTTGATTGGGAAAATTTGACAGTTTCGGGTAGCTTGATGTGCTGGCGTCGTGGTACCCCAAAGCCCCAAGGGGGACTAGACTGGGGGAACACGGGCAAGTACCGGTTTGTACAATACAACTATTGTTGTGGTTAATAACGGTTATGTTTTGTGGAATACCACAATACAATACAATACACGCGGGTTGTTATTACAAGCACACTGCTCATAGTGTGGTTTGTGGCTGTTATTTCGTGCGAAATTGGCGGATAGTTTAGTTTTTAAAATCGGATAAAGGTTTTAGAATTCTTCATTAAAAAAAATAAAAGAGTTGAACCCAGATTGAAAGTTCTGATACAATTCCTCTATTTTTCGTTAGGTACCCGTTTTTATTAAAAACTGGCCAAGTGCGAGTCGGATTCGCACACGAAGGGTTCCGTACCACAAGGCAAAAACGCCTAAAAAAGTTTGGTGTATGGGAGCCCCCTTTAATATTTATTTTATTCTGTTTTTAGTATTTGTTGTTATAGCGGCAACAGAAATACATCATCTGCGAAAATTTTAACTACCTATCTAGCTATCACGGTTCATGAGATACAGCCTGGTGACAGACAGACGGACAGTGGAGTCTTAGTAATAGGGTCCCGTTTTTATCCTTTGGGTACGGAACCCTAAAAATTAAGTTTGTATGCTGTTGTAGGCTTTTAGGGGTTCGTGTTGTGATTTTAAATCGCAGGGCCTTGTTGATGAGAGAAGAATAGGATCGACGAAAGTTAAACCCACATTCCTACATATACCTACACGATGATTGGAAGATGAGTGCACACATATAAATAAGCAGTTTAGGTACTTAAAATTTTGATTAATTAAAAAAAATATATAAAAAAATAAAATTCTCATAAAAACAAGCCTGTTTTCTTCTATTCAATTAATTTCTATGTTTCAGCCCAAAAAAACTTACTAAAAATGAGTCCTAGCTAGACAGCGTTAGAGACGGCGTTTTTTTACGTTAATTATAAAAACAATTCTTATAAGACTTCTGAGAAGCAGTAATTCCGGTATTAACACGGGCTATTTCTTTTTTCCTTTCTAACAGCTCAATACTGAAGTACCTAGTAGGAAGGGTAATCAAAATTAACGGTATTACAACTGGTAGTAACTAGAGGGCAACTAAGGTCCTAGAAAGCTAGGTGTTGCGGCTATTAAATAAATTCAGAGTCCACAAACTCAGGAAATTTTTGCCAGGGCTCGCGACTCGTCTTACTTTCAGCGTTTTATTACTTACCTAGCGTACGTTAGGAATCTCTTTGATAACTTACTTCGGATGTTTTTATTGTTGTTTTGTTTTAATTTATAACGTGGTTACGTGGCTCACTATACTTACTAAACTTTAAAAAATAATTGGGGATGCCGCCGGGTAGGTATACTTCATTGTTCATTCGCTATTACCTAATACAGGAGTGATATAACGTGTAATAGAAAAACATTGCTATGAAAATTTTCACAGGCGAATGTTTGCTGTGTGAAGGTAAATATCTATATTCAGTATATGGACCGGCCTGGCCCTGTTGCCACCAACCTGGCACAAATTCAGGCTCTGGTCTGCTTCTGAGGATCGAATAGAATACTCTTAATTAGATATGTACGCTTGCCGCGGTTGGTCCCTGGATGGGTGATCATCTTTACATACCAAGACCCCTCCGTGCTTCAGAAAGTACGTTAAGCCGTTGGTCCTGCCATTCATGGATCTTTGTCCGTCGTTACGGGCCGACAGAAGCCCGAAAGTCTGAGAACCAGTCTTACCAAGGGGTATCGTATTACCCAGTAACTGGGTTGTGGAGATCAGATAGGCAGTCGCTTCATGTAAAATAGTGGTATTCAGTTGCATTCGGTTTGGCTGGAAGCTGACCCCAAGATAGTTGGGAAACGGCTAGGCAGATTGATTATGATTTAAGAGGCCTAAGTCCAGAAGTTCAGACATGAAGCTTCGTCATTAACATTGAGCCGAATATAATTATCCAGAACTGAATCCTAGCACTGTATTAATGTTGATTATCTCTGAGATATAAGGTGCTATAAAATTCATGGAATCAGCGTTCGATTGTGATAATAATGAAGCCTTTAATGTAAACTATATTGGCTTCATCAATAATATAGAGTTTTCTGTGGTTATTAGGGCCTGTGCACAACACGTTTGTTTAAACGCGCCGTTGACGCGCGTTTGTAGCGATACAGACGCGATACGCACGCGAGTCAGATACTGGCAGGCAGTAGGATAAAAGCGCGCCGTCGACACACGTTTCGGAAACGCGCTTCAACGGCGCGTTTAAAAAACGTGGTGTGCACAGGCCCTTATGTAGGTGAAACGGTGTGCATTACCTAGTTATTATTAATGCTAAGAAAAATGTTTTATAATCACAGTGTACATGACATTCACTGAACACAATGCAATAATACCAAAACTCAAAAAAGATCACGAGATTACAACTACAAAAATATTGTGTTATTTTAGTCTCGATGTCATCATTAATAATTATCGCAATCGAAAGATGTCCACTGCTTGGCTCCCTCTAAGATCGCCAAAACGACCAGTCATGTGCTGGTATACCCACGCTTTTATGTAGAACACAATATACATTACATTAAGGCGGATACAGACATTGCGAGGCATGCGCAGCGCACGGCGCTCATCGCATGATTCGCAATGTATGGACTTTCATATTCATGGTAAGGCATGCAGAAGCACATGCCTTACCACAAATATGAATGCCTTTAGAAGTACTTTCTCAGGTCGACTGGCGCAGTAAACTAGAGGAGCAGCACCACTGCGGAGCGTCCTACGCGTGCGCTGTCATACTTGCATGCGTAGCTCTGTGAATCATGGAATTTGTGGGAACTGAGACCAAATATACTTGAAATGTTTCAGAATGCTTTGAGGTATACTTTTACTTGATCTAGTCCACATTATTAAAAGACAAGGTGGCTAGCCACTTCAATACCTATACTATACTCGTTAGACCGGGCGGCGTGGTCCAAGTTGGGATATCAAGTACCCGTGCTTACGATTGTCTTTATTTATAGCCAGGCAAAAAAGCCCGGCTTGGCCTAGTAAAATCATAATTCACAACAACAAACATTGAAATATATCTTAGGACATAATTATAAATATCAATGACAACTAACGTCTATCAAAAAAATATAAATGACAGCTCGTCCGAAGGATTTGCGACGCTAAACCTACAAGACTTGATTTTGGAATGAATTTGACAGCTGTCTTCTTGATATAAAGGGACAGGCCAGCGCACTGGCGTCGTGTATACCTAATACACGACGCCAGTGCGCTGGTGCTAGTCGTACAGACTTGCCTGTGCTGGGCTTGCCGGTGTTGTTCACACAAGGCATTTTTAATTTTATCTTGAGGTGTAGGTACGCTCGTCTCAATAAAAAAATTATTACGAACAAAATCGACTGTTAAAAAGAAATGTCTAAAGAACTGAACTGCGTTATTACGAGAGCACAAGTGCACTTTAAGCTCACGTTCGTATTGACATAAAAATATCTCGGCGGGATTTTAATATTTTATCGCGCACTAAATTACTTTTTTATTTTTTTATTAATTAATTAAAATACTGTAGGCGAGCAGCCCTATATTTCAAGAATAGGGCCGATTCACAATACTGTTAGATGTTGTTATGTTACCTTGACAGGGGTCAGCGAGTTCATTCGAACTGCGCGTTCGCGGGATTTGCCACGCGAGGACGGAGGTAACGCTAAATGCCTACTACGCTCGAAGATCCTGGCCTTAAGCCGAGCATTGAGAATCCAACAGAGCGCATCCCAGGGCGTCAAAAAACACACTCTAGGATTTTCAACTCTCGGCGCAAAGCAGCGTCGAATACCCAGCGCGCGAAAAAAATCGCCACGGAATAAACACGCCTATGTGACTGGCCCGATGCGTTTACACGGGTCCAACCGCCTGACACGGGGGTGATGAGGGGAACACGAGCGAATGTCACTGAATCGAACAATACACAGGCGCTCTATTCACTGGCTGCCAGTGCTGGCCTGGCAAGAAATATTGTTTACACGGGGCTAATGCCAATAGCAAGCCAGCACTGGCTACCAGTCAAATTGGCGGCTTCGTGTAAACCTGCCTAAACCCCGGATACTGCGGTGACGTCAAAACAAAAATAGAATATTATTTAAAACTCGTATTTGTTCGAAATTTGAATTTTTCATTTTATATTCGGCCAGTCTTTTCTAGTACTACTCAAACTTCAGTTGCTCCTTCATTCATCCTTAGGCGGGCCCTAGACGATCAACTATTGAAGATGGCGCAATGATTGAACCAAAGTTTGAGCGAGTTTAATGTTTATTGCACCATATTTTTTCATTGCACCGTGTAGTAGGTGTCAGTATTATTGTGCAATATTTTTAAGCGTGGCTGGAAGCCTGGCAGGCGGGTCGGGTCGAGCAATAAGAAATTTCACGCGGACGAAGTCGCGCGAAGGAGCTATTTGTTTCCTATCATATTTTCATACATGAACGCTTCTGTAATTAAAAGTGACACCAAACTGCCATTCTTCTTTTGAGCTGACGTGCAAATGTTTGAAGTAAACAAGAAACTAATGAACATTTGACGTGTGAAAAATGTTTGTTGTTCATCATTGATCCTGGATTTTTACAATGAATTTACTTAGTTTGAATTTCCGCGCATTATTTGTGAAAAGAACAGTTAGAGCAGTGGTGGCACAGACTTACGAGTAGTATGTATGTAGGTCATGAGTTTGAACCCAAGCAGGCATTATACTTTGTGTATTTAATTTCATCAACACTGCTCTCAAAACGGCGAAGGAAAACATCATAAGGAAACCGGCATGTTCTAGAATCAAAAACTCGAAGACATCTGACATCAACCAACCCGCACTGGGCCCTTGTGGTGGATTATGGTCCACTCCCTCTCACAGTGAGGAGGCCTGTGTCCCAACAATGGAAACAATATAATATAATGATTTTGCTGAATTTGTGAAAAGTACCATACAAGCCTGGCCACAACTGCGCCTCGGCACACATACGTGAGTACATCAATGCCTCCTTTGCAGGTCGCTGCAGTCATGTACTAATAATGAATTGACTTATGTTGAAGAAAATACAGAATATTTTTGAAGCGTGTCCATAATTTGTTGATTAAGCCGGGCTCTGTAACTGCCGTAACACTATGCAATTATACTTTTATTGTGCAAATATATTGAATCACCCATTGGACGTAAACAATCAATTATAATGACGTTATATAACAAAAACATTCGAAGGCTCATGCGTCAATGTTTTTGCGTGAGCAAGATTGCCAAGTGTTCCGTGACCATGTCGGGCTTCCAATCAGACTTCAAAATATTGCGCAATACTGATCCTACATGGTGCTATAGAGGTATGAGGAACAGGGTGTAAAGTTCACTCAACCTCCATAGAAAAGGGAGGATCCTCCAACCCTACGGGTATTGTGTCTGGCGGCCAACTGCCAAAGGTGATTCATGTCGGCCGTTGTATCCATGCTAGTTGCGCGGTAAACTCTGCTTGCGAGATGCAGGATTTTGCGTGACGTCAGTATGACGCGTTGTTTGCGTGTGACTTTGTATATACCGCTACAGTGCAATGAAAATAACGTTATGGTGCAATAAAAAATAAAAATGAAGTTCAATCATCGCGCAATCTTCAATAATAACCCTAGATCGTCAAAAACATTGCGTAATTCACGATATTGTGCAATATAATTGATCGTCTACGGCCCGCCTTATAGAAAGAAATGCATACTATACTAAAATAAGAAAAAAGAAAAACTAGAATGATACTGTCAACCAATAAACCATATTTAAAAACCAATTCTCAAATTTATGTTTTATTTTCTCAATTCAAACGCCATCCGAGGTGTTCTGTAGAAGTACATTTCTGTGAAAGGGTAGTACAATCAAATCGCTCGCGTAATACACACATAATAAAAAGCAAAAAAAAAACCTCTATCTCTTTAAAAATTATTAAAACCAGTGACTTTCCACAACTTTGCGTCTATTTTCGAACCTATTTTAGGCTCTTATTCAAGTACTCTTTACACATAGGAAAAAATGTAAGTAGCTATTTTCTACTTTCCTCTGGGCTTCGTTGTTCATACACGGCACGCGTCAACGGCAGCGGGCAAATGCAGCCGACGACAGCCGCCATAGACGCCACGGCGGCTGCCGTCGACAGTGCCACTCACCGGAGCACAGTTGCCGAGCACAGAGCGGCAAGTCGCCGACCGCAGCCGTCCGACGCGGTCGACAACTGCTGCAACTATCAACCTGCGGCTGGTGTAGGCGACGGTGGGCGTCGACCGGTGTAGACGGCCGTTGAACAATGTTGCTCGTGTAGTACTCCTGAATCCTCGGATATGAACAAGACCCCTTTTTAGTGGTCCCAATGATTTTGTGCTTACCAAGAGTTTCATTTGTTGCAGGTGCGGAGGTTGTGGCTGTTGCGGTGGCTGCTGCGGTGGTTGTTGCTGCCCTTGCATCACGATCTACACGTGCTGTACGAAGATTTGCTAGTGGCGAAGAGTTGCGCCACTTCGCGCAGACAAGCCATGGAGTCTACGTCGAAGATGGCGCACCGACGCCTCGGATGTTCGTGTCTTCGAAGTATGCATTCCAGTGCCGTTTTGTGGAAATAAACTACTATAAATAAGCGTACTTGCCAAGTTTTATTACCTGCAAAATCAACGTCCCTCCTCGCACATCACTCTGGGGGCAGCGTCCCTCCTCGCACATCACTCTGGGGGCAGCGTCCCTCCTCGCACATCACTCTGGGGGCAGCGTCCCTCCTCGCACATCACTCTGGGGGCAGCGTCCCTCCTCGCACATCACTCTGGGGGCAGCGTCCCTCCTCGCACATCACTCTGGGGGCAGCGTCCCTCCTCGCACATCACTCTGGGGGCAGCGTCCCTCCTCGCACATCACTCTGGGGGCAGCGTCCCTCCTCGCACATCACTCTGGGGGCAGCGTCCCTCCTCGCACATCACTCTGGGGGCAGCGTCCCTCCTCGCACATCACTCTGGGGGCAGCGTCCCTCTTCGCACATCACTCTGGGGGCAGCGTCCCTCCTCGCACATCACTATGGGGGCAGCGTCCCTCCTCGCACATCACTCTGGGGGCAGCGTCCCTCCTCGCACATCACTCTGGGGGCAGCGTCCCTCCTCGCACATCACTCTGGGGGCAGCGTCCCTCCTCGCACATCACTCTGGGGGCAGCGTCCCTCCTCGCACACACTCGGGGGGCAGCGTCCCTCCTCGCACATCACTCTGGGGGTAGCGTCCCTCCTCGCACATCACTCTGGGGGCAGCGTCCCTCCTCGCACATCACTCTGGGGCGGCGTCCCACCTCGCACATCACTCGGGGGCGGCGTCCCACCTCGCACATCACTCTGGGGCGGCGTCCCACCTCGCACATCACTCTGGGGCGGCGTCCCACCTCGCACATCACTCTGGGGGCAGCGTCCCTCCTCGCACATCACTCTGGGGCGGCGTCCCTCCTCGCACATCACTCTGGGGCGGCGTCCCTCCTCGCACATCACTCTGGGGCGGCGTCCCTCCTCGCACATCACTCTGGGGGCAGCAAACCTTCTCACCTCTAGGCGCAGCGTCCCTCCTCACATGCTGTCGCTCCTCACATGGCCTGACGCACACTAATCGGAATTTTGTGACGTTTACGTGGCCTCCCACTTAAACGTACAAAAAAATCGTGAAGCGCGTTAGCCTAAGCGCGGGGACGACGAGCTGTAACGCACCCGCGGTTCGTGAGCTTGTCGCGAGGCGAGGCGATTACGTTATGTCCGTGACTACCGCCGGACCACCAACGCCAATCGTTTCCATATTTGCTAAATAATTAGTACTCAATTGGTACTACAAGTGAAAGAAAATCGACCTTGAAGGTGGTCACGCTCCCTTCAGCAGGACCTCGCGCGACGACTCGCGCGTGTTGTGCGCGAGTCGAGATACTGGAGAGTCCTTGTTGCGTCCAGTTGACGCGCAAACTTTAGAGCGTTCAACTTCATGTTTTCTACTGACAAATGAAATTCGAACCCAAATGCTCGCGCGTTGGTACGCTCCTTCTGGACGCAAGCAACGGTCGCGCGTAATACGCACGAGAGAATCGCGGCGAATTCGCTCTTTCTGGACCAATCTCTTAGCGTTGTTTCCTACTTTTTCTTTTTACTCGGCTCCTAAGAGTCCTAGCGTGATGTTAAATAACCTGTAGCCTTCCTCAAGAATTGGGCTATCAAATGCAACAAGATTTTTTCAAATCGGACTGGGAATTTCAAAGACTAGCGCGTTCAAATAAACTCTTAAGCTTATTTACTCGTATGATATCTACAATACCTTTTACTTGGGTTTTTGTAGGTATACAGGATGTGGCGTAAGTAGTGGTCCACCGTTAGGAATTCGATATACCAGCAGGACGATTCTTTAAAAATCTCACCGTGAAAACTTAGGTGAAGTGAGTTTGTTTTGCTAGGAATTGACACTATTGACAGCTCACTCCGCGCTCACTTCACCTAAGTTTTCACGGTGAGATGGTTACAGAATCGCACTGCTGATAATTTACAATAAAATACTACAATTTTAACCATTTTAGTAGTAATTTTTTTATACAAAAATCCCTCTTGTATTTGCATGATTATGTGAAAAATTATGGTTAAAACAGAGAACTAACTTTTTCTTCAAAAGCTCTAAACTTACATAAAAACTAGGGATGCATCCGATACCGATACCGATATATCGGCGATACTTCAGGTTTGCCGATATATCGGTATCGGCGATATTTTTATGGCCGATTCAACGATACTTTTACGCTTTAAAAATGTAATGTAAACGCGCGTGTTGTCCCGTCTATTTCGTTGCAAACGAGTCACGAACTAACTATGCTCGGGGGAACCCCGCGCTTTATTCAGTGTTTTGTTTCGTCCGCCCGCTTTGGCCTCGCACTCGCACATCTATCCCATTTCGTTAGGTTGAATGTTGTTGCGCGTAGTATCTTTCCATGCAAATTAGATTAAGAATTACATATCGTAATTGTTTGTGTAGGTATTGTATGTCATTTATAACTAGTCGTTTGAGTCAAATAAAATAAATAGTAGTCATATCAACTTCAAAACACAAAACTGCTATATGGAATCACTTCGAAATTTCGACAATTGATGATTCCATAAAAATCTTATAAATGTTAATTTTGATTACTAAAACTATTAATTAATTGTGTTTTATTTAATCTACCTTCCTTTTTGAATTCAGTAAGCGTATCGGTATCGGTATCGGTATCGCCGTTATTTTTATAAGAGTATCGGTATCGGTATCGTATCGGCAAAAAGGCGTATCGCGGCATCAAACCATAATTTTACACGACAGTTCTAGTATTTCGGCAGTAAATAGCAGAAATCAAAATGAAAATATAATGGTTTTTGTTGAAACTACAACCAAATTTGTAACAAAAGGTAGAAATTTCATAAATAAAAAAACAAAAAAAATATATTTTTGGAACCATTGGATAAAAATGGTTAAAATTGTAATATGTTATAGTAAATTGTCTGGTATATCAAATCCTTAACGGTGGACCACTACTTACGCCACAATCTGTATAAGAATGTAGGTACAGACGCCAGCACCGATATCCGAAACTTTCAAATTTTCCCAATCAACTTTGAAGCTTATGCTTCAGCAATAAAGTTGAAAATCTATTAAATAAATTTGACAAAATGTAGTAGCTCGATGTGCTCGCGTCTAGTCTGTACCTACGGAACGGAGGAGTGGAATGTCCTCTACCACTAGCTATGTAGTACAAAGCTTGTTAAAGAAATAAACATTTTTTTTTTTATTTGTTTTATTAGTATTTTATAGGCAATAGGTCAAAAAAATCTAAAGAGCAGTCTTGTTAACGAGTTACATTATCATCGACGTAAATTCTTAATCTAGAGCGAATCTGTGTTATACCTAAGTAACACATTATGCTGTTTATAGTTAAAAATGTCGATCAGCAACTAGTGCGATGGAAATAAACAATCATTAATGACTCATCAATATTGCAAACTCAGAACAGAAAATCTTTGATTAGTCTACAAAATTCACAGTTGAATTAGTCAGTTTTAAGTCGCTAAGTGCTATACAGTAAATGTTCTAAATTATTTAATAAGTGAAAATACAAGTTAGTGTTCGTGAGTTTATTTTAAAAGTTTTACCTTGTGTCAAAAACAAAAGAAACTATGTAATTTTGTACAATCTAATTCTATATCACCGTAATATTTATTTAGAAATCATTGTTGCACAAAATGCAAATAATTAAAATCATTCTCATACTACAATTCACTCTACTAATCACTGGAATAAACATAACAGAAACGACAAACAAAATCAAATCAAAGTACAACAACAGACATGCTAGATGTAGCAATTTCGATAAAACCGAAAGATTTGTTGCAAAAACGACTAAATTGTTCGAAAAGAATGCAAGCTTGGGCGAGGTTCTGAAGGGTTTCAATGTTAGCCAGAGCTCAATGGATAAAGATGCTGAGTATGTCAAGAGACACATATTGAACGGGTTGATCGTGCATTCTGACTTACCAGACTGGCATTGGCATCAATACAAGGTAAGATTTTATAACATACAATTTTCAAAATTCTTTATTAACATAAAACATCAAAGCTGTAGTACTTATAATAAAAAATAAATTAACAGTTACAGTAATATTAAAACAACACTTCTACAGGCTAGGATCACCTTTATAAGTATTATAATAGTGATGATTACAGACTTGTTACTTCATGAGGCATTCAATAATTTAACCTATTATTATTTGATAAAATTATTGTGACTAAATTTCATTTACATAAAGAAAATAAAAAATGAGGAGGTAGCAGCAACATACTACGCGCTCATCGTAAGTGCGACCGGTGCCGCGGTGCAAGCGGTAGCTCAGGTGATCGCGCGTGGCCACCAGCGGCGCACGAGCTACCGCGCAATACATAAACCCCCGCCATCTTGCCATGGGGTAAGGCAGAAACTATAGAACGCCATCTGCTACGATCTACGATCCTTACAAATCTACTCCTTTTGTCTCGTTTACGTCCAAACATCTGCGGGGTAATTACCGCGTGCTTTGCTTGTTAAGGCGAAAGCGCCAGGGTAGCCCGCGAAATTCAATTTTTTTTAGGTTTTTTGGAATTTGCTGGTCAGTATTAAGTTGTACGTTGATTATTATATGAATCGCGGCCGTAAGAAATATGTGTTTACAGAATTATAATCATTAAAGTTATCAACACAACTCTCTAAGACCACGTAAGTCCCAAGAATAACTGTTTCATGAAATCATCATTCTTTGGACTTACGTGGTCTGAGAGAGTTGTGTTGATGACTTTAATGTTTATAATTCTGTAAACACATATTTCTTACGGCCGCGATTCATATATTAATCAACGTACAACTTAATAATGACCAGCAAATTGCAAAAAACGTAAGAAAACTTGAACTTCGCGGGCTACCTTAGCGCTTCCCCCTTAAGGCTCCTGCAAACAAGCGCGACGCGCGACGCGAATCGCGCGCGATACAAAGACACCGCTCGCGCTCGTTGCGCGACTCGCGGTGCCTTTGTGTCGCGTGTCGCGTCGCGCCTGTATGTACGAGCCTTTACGCAATTGCGTAACAACTAACAATAGCAATGGCTTTCATTTTGACAGTTCAACAACATTCATTGCGTTATTTACATTATTGAGCAGACGAATTTCTCAAACATATGAAGCAATGGATTAGCAATATTGCATTGCAGCCGGAAATAAACGTACATTAGATTACAATGCGTGCCACGAAAGATGAGACTTGACCCCGCCTCCCCCGCTCTTTCCGCTGCCCCTATGACGTCCGGTCTCGTCCCGCACTCAGACCTTATACCGCTAAAGATAAGTACCTAAAATCGTGTTCTGCGCATGTCAAACCACGTGGTGTGTCAAGTCTCATCTTTCGTGGCACGCATTGTATATTATACCATAGATATATTGGCTTATGGGGATTACAGACTACTAAACGCAAAAAACGCAAGTTTTAAAAGCAATAATATGATCGACTACAGTAAACAAAATCAGAAAAATATATGATATTCTTCAGGATGTATAGTATGCTAGATAGATAGTGTGTTGAAATCATAATACAACTAATTTGATACGATAGAAAAAAATCATGAAGATACCTCTAAAAACTTTCTTTTTTACAATAAACACCATAGGTACTTAATATGCATCTGATTTTTTGTCAGATTATTCTACAAGCAACATACTAAAACACTAGTGTTTTAATTTTTTAGTCCAAACAATAGATTTTTTGTAAATAGATAAATGCTTCATATTTTGCAATAAATTACCAGCGTTTTATCGTTGCGCTTCTCTTTCTTTTCTATGCAGTCCGACAAAGACCGCGCTTTGTTATTACGAACTAACTGAACAGAGTAGTTATCTGCACTGTGGAATATATATAAGCAAATATAAGGCTTGGCAGTGAAACCCGTTCCGGGCAGGCTGGATGGCATGCGGTGAGATTAAAACAAGACAACGTTCTGGTAACTATTCATGTATTTCTTGTTTAACAAGCAGTTCACGAATAGCGAGTCATATATACATTTAGTCTAAACATAATTGACATTAGGCACATAAAAATAGGATTAGGATAAAGAGCTAAGAGAAAAGCGTGTTCTCACCTTGATGACTTTTTGACAAGAGGAAGTTCACAGGTATTGTCTTTGTATAGATTGAGAACCACGCTCTATGCTACACAGATAATTAAAGTAAAGCGTAGAACATACATGTTTCATCACTTCCCCTTACGCTTTACATTATTATAAACTCAATAACTACATAAAAAAAAAAAAACACATACGGACATGCTACACAACACATAAATTCATGTCCTTAATAAAATCTACATGTTTCTTAGAGCTAAGCGGTTTGGTAAGCACATCTGCTATCATCTTTTCAGTCTGTAAATAATTTACATTACATTACACAATATTATTATTTATTAGGTCTTTTACATAATGATATCTGAGATCAATGTGCTTTTGACTGTCATTATAAACAATTGGCTCTACATTTAAACAGAATATCTCTGACAACAGATTCTTAATAAAACATATGTCCTTACAAACATCAGAAATTGAGATATATTCAGCCTCCGTAGTAGATAAAGCAACACAGCATTGCTTCCGTGACTAATTTATTGTATTATTACCTAGCTTCACGACGTACCCAGTATAAGACCTACGATCAGTTATATCATTAGCCCAGTCTGCATCAGTATAAGCAGCCAAACTCAATTTATTACTTCTTACAAATAGTAAGCTATAATTAATTGTCCCCGCTAAATAACGTAAAACACGTTTAGCAGCTTGCCAATGACTATTATCGTGACAGTTATTAAATTGACTCCAACTGGCTACAAGCATAAGCGATATCAGGCCTAACCTAACAATTGCCTGAAATTGTCATTTCTCTCGCTTACATTTTCAGCTTTCAGTAATTTACAATTCAATGGCATAGGTGTAGATACAGTCTTACAATTACCCATACCAAACCGCAATAATAACTTCTTAATATAATCAGTCTGGTCCAACTTTAAAATACATTTTGTCCTATCTCTTGTTACATTAATTCCAAGACAGCTTTTTAATGGGCCAAGGTTCTTTACATTAAATTCCTTTTCTAACAGATTTACTAAGTCTTTTTGAATAACACTCTTCTCAGTATAAAATATATAGAAATCATCAACATAGAAAGCAATTATGGTTAAATCATTCTTCTCTTTCTTTACATAAACACATGGTTCACATTGACTTTGTACATAACCTTTTTTTTTTTTGTCTAACAAATCATGAACTTTACTGTTCCACATTTTACTAGCTTGTTTCAAGCCATAAATACTCTTATTTTATAAACAAACCTTGGAGTTATCTCCATTACCAAAACCAATATGTTGTTCCATAAATATTGTTTCGTTTAAGTTACCATTCAAGAAAGCACAAGCTACATCAATGTGATCTATACTGAGATTTAAATCATTTGCCAATGAAAACAAAATTCACATAGTAGAGTGCCTAACTACTGGGGAAAAAGTGTCAATATAATCGACCCCATGTTTCTGTGTAAACCCCCTGGCAACTAATCGCGCTTTATACTTTGTGAAGTTTCCAGAAGCATCATGTTTACGCTTAAATACCCATTTGGACTTATAACATTTTTCCTTATAGGGCAACTCACAATCTTCCATACTTCATTCGCAATTAACGAGTCATACTCACTCTGCATCGCTGCACGCCACTCGGTGGCTTCCGAACAAGAGATAGCCTCTTCATAACTAGATGGTTCCTCAACATTACCGACATACATTGAAATGTCATAAACACGATACCTTACTGGCGGAATTGAACGAGTACTTCGTACAGGGCAGGTATTAGCCTCAGCCCGGGGTACCTCTGTACTTGTCTCTCCTTCCCCTCGAACAGACGTGTCCGGTGATGACGAAGTCACAGACTCGTGGCTCACCGACAATGAGTCTGCACAGCGGGACTCATCCTCACTGCCAGTGCAGTAATGCTCCTCGTCTGTGGCATCTGAAATTTGAGAACCATCTATTAATTCCAACGAATTGGTTCTGTCACTAGTCCTATTCTCATTACTACATTCATTTAAATTAATTTGACTAGAATTTATTTCATTAGAATTATTTAAATTATCATTATTATTTATAACCAATTCATTGCTCTTGTCAAAACAATTATTCTGTAAAATAATTTCATTATAATTAAAGTCATCATTATCCATTCCATTTACATTCCAATTATGATACCTATCTTCTAAAAATGCAACATTCCTTGACAATACAATTTTTCTAGGATTCATTGGATCTGATAGTCTATACCCATTACAGGTCTCACTATACCCCATAAAAATATACTTTTTACTCTTAGCATCAAGCCTACCACGCTTATGCTTAGGCTCCAAAGAATAAGCGATGCAACCAAAAACCCTCAAGTGGCTCAGATCAACCCCAGATCCCGACCACAGGTGCTCAGGAATCTGTCCAAACAAAGGGGACCGATTTTTCACTTAAATTGCGGTATTTACCGCCTCTCCCCAACAAGACTTACCAAGACACGATTCCTACAGCATGCAACGCGCTTTTTCAATGAGTGTCCAGTTAAGACGCTCTGAAACACCATTCTACTGGGCCGAGTAAGGAACTGTAGTCTGATGTACAACACCTTCTTTACTTAAGAATCCAGAAAACCAATAATTGACATACTCGCCACCATTGTCCGAACATAAGCATTTAATCTTCAATCCAGTTTGCCTCTCAACCATAGCCTTAAAAATAATAAACTTGGACATTACCTCGGATTTATACTTCATTAGGTATCCAAACGTTTTTCTTGTGTGATCATCTGTAAATGTAAACAAATACTTTGCACCCCCCCAGCTGTAGTCACGCATTGGCCCGCAGACGTCCAAATGTACTAACTCCAATGGTCGCTCAGTACGCTTGCCCTCTCCTTTGGGGAACGGTTGTGTTGACAGCTTCCCCTCAAGGCAGGGTATGCAGTCCTTCAAACTGTCCTGAAACATTACTCCAGCAGACACATGACCTTTCAGAGTTCTCATACTTCTCAGACCTAAATGTCCCAACCTGCGATGCCATAGCTCAGTAGACACAGCTACTGCGGTACTCTCTGTCTTTTGCACACTACACAAAAGTTTGGAAGAATACACCTTATTGTGCAAAGGCTTTACAATGTTACAATTTAGTTTATAAATTCCATTCTCACACGCCACAAGAGCTATACGGTTGCCAGAGACTTTACTATCAAAAATGCTGCACCCACTACCATCAAATAAAACAGTAAGCCCATTTTCTATGACTTTACTTACTGACATTAAACTAGTGGCTATCTGTGGCACATACAAAACATTTTTAAGTTGTCTTACCTCATTTCCAAAGTTTACCATTAAATCTCCTACACCACTACATCTTTGTTCATTATTTGCTACAGCAACTGTAGTGTGTTTTACCTTACAATTAAAGTCTTTATATTTCACCATATTGTCTTTACAATTTGTCATATTATGAGATGTACAACCGAAGTCGATGAACCATGCATTACTTTGATGAACAAACGAAGCCGAAGCGAAGCTTGTAGACTCATTCTTCTTGTCATTCTTCATCTTGTAGCATTTGGCCTTTATATGACCAGGCTTATTGCAATAATGACAGACCATAGTCTTCTTCTTAAAAGAATTCTTCGAAATTAATGCTTTGTTGTTGTTGTTCGATGCACCATCACTTCTACGCAGCTCTTCTTGTAAAAGTCGAGTTCGTACAATCTCGCTGGTGAGATTATTGGTTAAACATACTGTTTCAAGATTAGAAACCAAGTATTCAAATTCTTGAGGTAGACCGCTCAATAAAATATCAGCATCTTCACTTCAGCATCATCAGTCTTACGGCCAATATCCGAGAGCTGCTTTGATGCTCAAAGCTATACACGCCAAAGGACGCTGATACTTCATCAGATCAGTCTCCATGCCTTCGATTGCATTCCACAAGCCATCCATGGTAAGCAGCATTTTGATTGCCAATTTCCAATTTTTCCATACACGATGACAAGCTATAGTTAGTTACCTTGCAAAGCACCATTTCCATTGGTCGCTTCTTGATGACTAGGCGAGGCCATTTTGTAGCACACCACCTACGCAAAATCACCACCGCACCACAGCCAAGTAGTTTTACCAAAATGCTTCTTGATAACTAGGCGAGGCCATTCTGTAGCACACCACCTACGCAAAATTACCACCGCACCACAGCCAAGTAGTATTACCAAAATGAGGTTATGTTTAGCACGCGTGCACGCGTTTTCACTTTTTCTGTTTATAACTTTTCTGGGCCCATAACCTGTTATTACGAACTAACTGAACAGAGTAGTTATCTGCACTGTGGAATATATATAAGCAAATATAAGGCTTGGCAGTGAAACCCGTTCCGGGCAGGCTGGATGGCATGCGGTGAGATTAAAACAAGACAACGTTCTGGTAACTATTCATGTATTTCTTGTTTAACAAGCAGTTCACGAATAGCGAGTCATATATACATTTAGTCTAAACATAATTGACATTAGGCACATAAAAATAGGATTAGGATAAAGAGCTAAGAGAAAAGCGTGTTCTCACCTTGATGACTTTTTGACAAGAGGACACAGAACACTAATACTCCTAGCGGAGAAGAACGTCATCTTCGTACAAAAATGTTGGTCTAAAAGTATGACTACTAGCGCCGCTAGTGAGACCCTTTGGCAACTTCAATATGGCGCGAAATTTGAAAGTGTTCTATAGTGATTTTAAATAATTTTAATTTCTTATTTTATCAGGAAGAGCTCGCTCTAAAACAAACTACTAATTCATATTATTAACGAGTTTTCGATAATAAAAGGAATCAGTAATTTATTTAGAACGTGCTCTTGTTACTTGAAGTTCAAAAACAGAATTAAATAAAAGCATAGTATAAAATGTATACAACTTTATTTATGAAGGAAACCATATCAGTACCTACACGACACTTGTTTATAAAATATTATTTATTTTGAGTATAGTACCAACGACGTAAACGATTGTTTATTAATGGTTGTTTTAACCATTTTGTCAAAACAAACTAAAGTACAAACAATAACTACATTTTTATCTATAATTTGTATGGTGTCTTTAAAAAGGGTATTCCATTATATTAAATTATTTAATACAATACAATCCAATTTATAACGAATCCATAAAATACAAAATTTACTTTAGTTAGCTGTATAAATTCCCCTGTTCGTTTTTTTTTTTGTAACTGAATGTATATTTATAATGAGTGTGATTTCAAGTTTACAGTAGGCAGTACGAAATTCAGGGGATTAAAAAAATACACAATGAGAAAAATTTTAAGTTGGTAGACATACCTAGTTTAATTCAAAATTACGCGCCCCTCCAATATTTTTTGCATACACATTTCAATTGTTTGAATAGTAATTTTAAAGGAAGGGCGTGCAGTTTTAAATTAAACGATCTCTACATCCTGTGATGTATTCTTCCTGTTTCTCGTCTCATAAACTTAATGAAATTAACATTTTTATTTAGAACTTTAAAGGATTTTTCTGGCTGTGTGATTATTGTCTTGTTAAATATGTATGAACGAGAATAAACATTTAATATAAATTAAGCATTTATATATTTCATCATAACATATGAATGGTTTTTGTTTCACAAATTTTCCCAGAAGCATAATTTGCAATAAACATGATAATTATTCATACTTTTTCAGTATTAGGTCGTGTTTTACAAGATCACTCAATTGAAAATTGTCCACTCTGACTGATCCATATAAATCTTAAACATGGCTTTGAAACGAATCGAAATTTTGTTTAGCAGCTTTCACAAATCCTTCACAATTAAATAAAATGCAAATTATAAACAATTAGGCAGTATATTCTTGGATACGCTTTATGGCTTTTTCAGTTGTCCAGATTGAAAGATCCAGTTAATGAGTTTTAACTTTCTTTGTTTAAATTTCACAAATTTTATACCTTACCATGAAGTTTTCACAATTATTTCCTAAATCCTCTTATAATTTGGTTGGGATTGGAAGAGTTTTTCGAAAAGATCTCTCAATCCACACGTACATTCAAGAACTATATGTTATTAGGACACAAATAGAAAGAACAATACACAGCACGTTAAAAAATTATCATTTGTGTTTTAATATATTTATTTTCTTTTGTAGGCTAGCTTGCGCAGCACTTTCAACAAACATCCTGTTTTGTACATTACAGAATCTGTTAATGCTTATGTAAAATATTGCATTTATTATATTTGTTAAATTTTGTTCTTTATGTTCACTACACCTATCTAGAAAATCAAAATTAATATTTTTTTGCAGCAATTCTTTAATGCAATCTTTAACCCTCCTCTTATGTGCGTTTTTATTTAAAAAATCATACATGATTGTTGCACTTTTCTCTACACATTCAACCATTTTTATGTTGGCATATTTAAGACTTCGTTTGTCATGTTCATATTCTTTAAATATTGTGAACAAATGGCACACAGTATCCGTAGAGGAGGTTAATGATTGAAGGCACGATTCACAATTTGTCTCCAATCTCTTAATGATATAACCACAAACATAGGCACAAGCTTGCGTCTCGCCAGTATTTTCGTCCATTTGATCCATGGATAAACTGCAACAATCTGCCTCATCACTTACTGCTGATGGACGAGCCATATCAGGTTTAGAATTGTGGGTCAAAAATAAATTTAAGTTGTCAAGAATGACAGCATCATCGGTCTCACAATTTGCTGCTGAGCTTGGTGCCGACAAATTTGAAATGATACCTGTTTTTAAAGCTGCAACAAATTGCGAGACTGTTGGGTTGCAATTAGAACCACAATTACTCCTGATACACCCAAAACAATTTTCCAAGGCATCTTGTTGCAGTCTCCTGGTGGATAAACTCCCAATTTCGGGATATTTTTCTTTTAAATTCCGCCATAATCTTTCCACTCCCGCCATGGTTTGGATCCATCCATCCAGCGAAGGTGCCCTCGACCTTGCACCAATAAACTGGCAGTTTTTAAAAAATAATTTCATTTCTTTGAAATATGCAAAATGAGGGCTCCGGTCTGAAATATTTCTCGAATATTTTTTGCCTCTTTTTAAACTTGGAGAGTCCGCATTTAAGCTGTCAAACAATTGGTCGATTTTGTTTAGCACGTTGACCGTAGCAAGTGCTTCTGTTGGCAGCTCTCCTGTAAAAATAGACACTTTTTTTTAGTGTTTATGTAAGTATGTATATGTTATTTAAAAATAATGTAAAAGGGTTTTTAAGAACATCAAACATTTTAATTGTAATAAACAATTGACACAAGAAAAAAGAAAATGGCTCTGGGTGGTAGTATTGTAAAAAACTAAATAAGTATGAGATAATAAAATCATAGAACCCCTAAATTTTTAAACTTGAAGCCAAAAAGTTAAGTCCTAGCAGCAGGGAGACATTACTAGGCAGGAGGCGATTTTGAGCAGATTTTTGAATAAATGGATATTTTTTAACATATGATATCAACTCACCTTGGGTAATTTTTGCATACATTCCAGCAGACACTGTATGGCTCAAAACTTGCGCGGCTAATTTTACTTTCATTTTTTGTTTATTATTCGGATTTAAGTGGCTCTTCGTTAGGACAGGCGCAAACACGAAAAATGGGTTGTTGTTATCCAATTCAAAAAATTCTTCTATATGATTCCACTTTGCGATATCTGAAAAAGACGTAATATTCATTATCTGCATTAGAAGTGGGTCAAAATCAATTCACTGGCTTTTTTTTCAATGTTACTAGTCAGCTAAATACATGTGTGTCAATTAAAAATGAGAATTTCTTAGTGGTAATACTCTCAGTAAAAGTATAAAATTTAAATATATTATTACCTGCAATTTGTTTTCCATTGCACTCAACATTAGTGCTGCATTTAATGTTGTATTTTAGAAATAAATTTCTAAAACATTTGAGAAGATGGGGCGTATCATGTAGAGCAACAATTTCATGCTCCTCAAATTTAAAATATGGTTGTTCAATAGATGCCCCTAGTTGTGATAGTGCTCTTCTATTTACCCCATCCATATCACAAACAGTTGCAGCAATTGTGATGCCCGCATCAAAACAAGCGTGGAGGACCTGTAATAAGAAAATTAAGTTTGGTTAATAATATTTAGTAGGAAAATTCAATCATTTTTATATATATTGATATGTAGAGGACCTGTTTATAGTGTACATTTGTACAATGAGCAAACAAGTATGCAATGAATTTCACGCGCGTAGTAAATACACTTGTGCCATGCCTGGCTGCATGATGATCATTTTACAAAAAACATTGTATATATTTATTACCTACTTAGAAACAACCACCACGCAACACCATGGTAACTTTTGCACTATACAATTTTATCAGTTCCTGGCTATAGCTGACTAGAACTATGCTAAACATAGGGTCAAAAATAGAAAATGATTTTCAGTTAAGGGGGAAGCGCTAAGGTAGCCCACGAAATTCAAATTTTCTTACGTTTTTTGCAATTTGCTGGTCAGTATTAAGTTGTACGTTGATTAATATATGAATCGCGGCCGTAACTAACATGTATTTACAGAATTATAATCATTAAAGTCATCAACACACCTCTCTAAGACCACGTAAGTCCGAAGAATGATAATTTCATGAAACAGTTATTCTTAGGACTTACGTGGTCTTAGAGAGATGTGTTAATGACTTTAATGATTATAATTCTGTAAATACATGTTAGTTACGGCCGCGATTCATATATAAATTAACGTACAACTTAATACTGACCAGCAAATTACAAAAAACCTAAAAAAAATTGAATTTCGCGGGCTACCCTGGCGCTTTCGCCTTAACTAAACAGTAAATACAATAATTTCAATACAATAACATACCTCTTTGATCAAGACCATTAATCTGTCTGCAGTGACATGATCTCCTGACAAGTAATATGCCACAGGCTGTTTCATTCTTTTTCTCACACATAAAATCATGAATACTAGAGCATGACTTGCTATTTGTGGATCTCGTCCATGCTCTTCTCCATGGTCTTGAAATCCGTCTATCTGATCAGATTTTGAATTGTAGTTCAAATTTTTTCTAATCGACATTTCATCAAACAACAAACTGTACTCATTGTCTATAGGGTTGTTCTGTGCAGCTATTCTTTTCACAACATCAAAAAGATGATTGTTGATGCCAGGTTTTAAAGGAATCTTATTCAACAAGTTTTTGAGTGTTGTTTGGCAAGGTAGAAAAAACAGACGTCTTAGTAGTCTGTATGTGGCAGGTGACCTTTTGTATAGCCTTAGAGAGAGAATTTTTTGATGCAAATTCCAACGGCGTCCTCTTGTTTTTCTCTTGCAATTTAACATTTGCCCTTGTAATAAAACAGCAAAAGAACTAGTCAGGTCAGTTGACAACTCTTGTACTGCATCGTCATCAATGAGAGCCTCCAAAATCTTCTGTGTTTTCAGTTTTTTTATTCTTTTTTGTAGGCTACAAATTTTCCGTAAGTTTCTTCTGCACTTGTTTATTAGTCGCTTTTCTCGATCAGTTTTTTCAATGGATTTAAACTAAAACAAAAAATAGAGGAATGTAAATAATAAATAATGTAATAGTTTCATAATTTCATGACTCTAATAATAATAATAATATTTATTTGCTTAAAAATATGGTATAAAAAGATGTTAAAATACAAAATAACAAGAGCATACATGTTTTTGCTTAAAAGCTACTTTCAGCATGTAAGTAGTTATTGAAAAAAAAAACTGTGACAACTAACGGATACAAGAGTGATCTTATAAAGGTGGCGATTTTAGTATGGAACAGAAAACTAAAACTATGTATAAAAAAAATTTTACTTACACCAGATGAGTTTTGAGTCTGTATAATATCAATAGATGAACTTGTTGCTTTTGAAGTTCCGGGCTGTTCCAAATGTGAATACTAAAACAGACAAAATCATGTGAAATTTTAGAAGAAAAAATGTAAGACAGACAAAATGTAATGATAAAATGTAAACATAATCACATAACATCACACATTATTTCCCCAAAAGGTTAGTAGGTGTACCTAAGTACACCCACCTTTCGCCAGTTATGTTTAAGTCCCATGTAATAGGGGGCGAGCATATTGCCAGCAACCAGGCACCAATCCAGACACCAGGCTGCTACTGAGAAATTCCAGAAAGGAAAACCCAATAACACTTTTGGCCAACCTGGGAATTGCACCCAGGACCGCATGCTCAGCAGTAGCACTTGCAACCACTACACCAACGAGGCATTTGCAACATACTTAATACATATTTAATTAAATAAAACTTACATCAGATAAGTCAATTGATTCAGATGCTCTTGAAGTTCCAGGCTGCTGACTGGTTCCAGTTTCAGCAATGGACATCTCAACTGGAGAGCTGTGTGTTGATGTGAAGGAGAGTTCAGATGGAATAGAATATCTATGCAGCTTTTTCCTTTGCAAATGGTCTTGAACAAATGCACTTTCGGGAAAATGCTTCGAACAAAGCATTTTATGGCTTACATAGAGGCTTCTCTGAAATTCCACAGAATTCCAGTTCTCCTCGGGGTAGCAAAACTTTGCCCAAGCTACCAACCTAAAAACATAATTTTAGGGTTAGTTTTTTATCAATGACAGAATTTTAATGCTGATTGAATTTTGTACCATACTTTGAATTAAATTACATAAATACATACCGCTTTACGTTGGAAGGTCCTGGTTTCGGGAAACGATGTAAGACCAGGTCCGAATGTTGTGCTGTGGATGCATTGCATTTCGCACATTTTCGGTTACTGTCCCTCATAATTTTTCACCGATTCACTGACCAAGAAACACAAAATAAGAGTAACTAGGCTCGGTAAACAACCAATGCAGCGTCAAGGGTCCCGTATGCGAAGTCTCGATGCAAAAGCGGAGAAGAATACTCAACTCGACGCACTTTGAACGGAAAATCACATGAAATACAGGCAAAACGACAACAAAAACAAATTAACACGAAGCGATTAACTGTTTTGAACCGTTTGAATTTTATCATTTAAACTTTGACGTCTGACAGAAAACGTTAAAGTTGCCATTTAACATCGAATTTTTATGATTTGTTTTTTGGTACTGGAAGCCCTATATCAAACCCACAAGCTGAGCCAACCAATCCAAACACAGTTGACTGGGCCTGCAAGAGGAAGTTCACAGGTATTGTCTTTGTATAGATTGAGAACCACGCTCTATGCTACACAGATAATTAAAGTAAAGCGTAGAACATACATGTTTCATCACGCTTTAGGTCAAGTAGTCGATAAATTGCAAACTATAGTTTTGTGTAATTTAGAAGCATTTTTAAAATTTTGTAATGATGATTTAAAAGAGTGTCCGTGGAGTTTCTTGCCCGTTCTTCTCCAGAGGCACAGACGCCAGCACATCAAGCTACTACAATCTGTCAAACTGTAATAGATTTTCAACTTTATCGCTAAAGCATAAAGTTAAATGTTGATTGGGAAAATTTGACAGTTTCGGGTAGCTTGATATGCTGGCGTCTGTACCGAAGCTTTGGAATGGGCAACTAGCTTCATCTTTCTGACTGACCCTTGACAATTCAAAAGCATATATTTATTTACTAAAAATGAATCGCCGAACTGGATGTAGGTACGCGTATAACTTCCGAACGACTGCACTAAATTGGATAATTCTTTTTTTTTGTGTCCGATTTTGCCAGGACAAGGTTTGTATGAAAGAAAATTTCAGAAATTCGAAAAAGAAATTGCACCCATGCTAAACTGGGGCGGGCCGCTAGTTTGAAATAAATGCTTTGAGTTTGAGTTTGTTAATAAAAGACGTTCCCATTGTTCTCTTTACAGTTAGTCCACAAAAAAGCCTACGCAACACCTCACCAGGAATTAGAAGCACTATCCAAGTGGCGCAACAATCTTCAGATAGTGGCGCAACACAACCGCGACTTTCTGCTTGGAAAACAGTCGTACTCGCTGCATCTGAATCTTTTCGGAGATCTGGTAATATCAAGTTGTCTATTTCTACTAAGATTTTTCACCCGAGTCTAGATCATTATTAGGCCAACTAACCTCATGATAATCTAAAACTTTAGAACCTAACAACAATGCTTTACTGAGCTTTGAATGTTGCCCAAGCGACGCCACATTGATCGGTAGTAATAATTATGTACAGACGCCAGCACATCAAGCTACCCGACACTGTCAAATTCCCCAATGAACTTTGAACCTTATGCTTTAGCGATATAGTTAAAAATTTATTAAATAAATTTGACAGATTGTAGTAGCTTGATGTGCTAGCGTCTGTACCTACAGTCAAAAAATCGCTCTTCTAGGAAACAGTAGCATAACTCAATCCTAACCCAACAGAAATAATTAACGACATCATCCGTCGGACTCTTGCCACCGCCGCTGTTTTAGAACCTAATGGCTTGGCACGCGACGATGGGAAGAGGCCAGATGGAATGACCATAATGCCTTGGAAGTTGGGTAAGCCTTTGGTGTGGGATGCAACCTGTGTCGACACCCTCGCGCCATCCCGTCTTCCTAGCACGGTGGGCTGTGCTGGGGCGGCTGCTGCAGGAGCAGAAAACCTTAAATGACGCAAATATAACAACTTATTGGGAGCTATATGTTTGAGCCGTTTGGGGTTGAAACACTAGGGCCTTAGGGTTCGAGTGCTCATCGAATATTTCGGGACATCGCCACATCGCCAAGCGGTTGGTTGACTCTTAACGTGACCAGAGGGCTGGCCTATTTTTAGCCCAAAGAATCAACAGTGCCATCCAACGTGGTAATGCTGTCAGCCTTTTGGGCACTTATCCCATTGACAACGATGCAGCTGGTAAATTGTATTTGTTGTGTCTTTGTGACTAAATAAAAAAAAAACAAAAAGCAGTAGCATGGTAATGGCCCTAAATTCTCATAATTTCCCGGGAGAATAAGATCAGATTGCTGTTAAAATGGAAGTCCGATTCAGGAAGTCGATTCTAAATTGCTTTCAATACTTGCATTCATCTTTTTCCACGTCCTGAACAGACTTTCAAAACTATTTAGTATAAATAGATAGCTACATTATTTATTGAATGGCGTCTAAGGACTGGAAAATGAAGTGTCGGTCGTGCGGCGGCGAGATCGGCGGACGACATTGTTACCATCGCGGATAGAACCTGGGAGGATTGGAACAAGAAAAAAGAGCCCTGTGCTCAGCAGTGTGGAAGTCGGGCTTTGGATGAAGATGATGATCTCATTATTTACCTGCTTAACTAACTAACTACCTACATAATAACCACAGAGCCTACTTCAGCGTAGTCTACAATAAAGAGGAAATGCGGGTGGTCTTTTCTCCATAGGATCGCTCTCGCCTGTTTTCTGTCTGGTTAATAACCATAAAGCAATGATTTTTACAGAATAATAAATATTAACTACTTATGTATCCCTATGTCTTCCTTTTTGAGGATACATTATTTTTATAAGCACTAGAACCCTCAAAAAATGTTTATAATTGCCGCTGTCAACAGAGTACAAATTTAACAACTATTAACGAAAAAAGAAAAACATAGGGTGTAGGGTATTCAGTTTATAAAATATCTTTTAAATTGGTCCAATATTGAAGGGGGAAATAGGTCAGAGGCAAACCTCGAATTATAACTTTTAATTAGGTTTTTCAAAGGTCTCTCCGACCGCATTTCCTCTTATTGAAACCAATATAGTTTACGTTTATAGGCTTTAATTAAGCACTACGGCCGAACGCTGATTCCATGAATGTTATAGCAGTTGTATCTCAGAGCTAATCAACATTAATATAGTTTCGAATAATATTCTGTCCTATTATATTAAAACTAGCTTCTGCCTGCGACTTCGTCCGTGTGAAATTTCGGCCCCAAACCAATGCGTCGTATCCCATGGCTCACCCGTGCTACTCCTACTACTTCGTTTTTGTTTTCAGATATTTTGCCTTTTGCTCGTCTCCTAAGGGTCATAGCGTGATGTTAAATAGCCTCCTTCAAGAATTGGGCTATCACATGCAAAATTAATTTTTCGAATCCGACTCATAGTTTCGGAGATTACCCCCTACATACAAACAAACAAACAAATTTTACCTCTTTATAATATTATTGTTAATTATTCATTATTAATGGCTGTTCCTGTATCTACGTCTGTACATAGGCATATCGTCGGTGATATTCTGAAACCGCGGAACTAACAGTGTTTAAAACCGCGTATTTACAAAAGTAGCAAAATCTAGATTTCGCGGGATTAGCTTCGTTATAGTGATTGGCTGCGTTCTGTGATGTTGGCCGGGCCGATTATCCAATAGGAAGTCGTGAAATCGAATTTCTTTTAAACCGCGTAACGTCAGGTGATTATTTATTGTGCCCAAACCGCGAATCTGCGCATCATAACATGAAAGGTGTGTTTGTTTAACGAAGCGTACGTGAAATAGTGTGGTTTTAATTGTAAATGCTGCAATAACTGGTAAGTGAACACAATTACTCCATATTATATTGGTTAAGTTACTTTTTAGGGTAGTTTGTTATTTGAATTATTAATATTTACCCTAAGAAAACGTCTTTAACTATTTCGATGCTAGATACGCGGTTTTAAAACTCATAACGTTTTTCGTTTTCTGTTACATACGCGGTTGCAAAATTTATATACCTACTCGTAACTCAGGTTAATTTGTTGTATTTATTATCATAAAAGTACACTGCGACTGGATGTGTCTGTACTAATACCTACTAGTAGGTAATAATAGTAGGTAGGGGGTAAAGTTTTTCTGTTTGTAGAAAGTTATCTCTGGATCTTTTGAACCTATCTTTGAGAGTTCAACTACTATTTAATTATAGTTTTGGTAACTGACCTTACCTTTGTTTTTTTTAGTTTACGTCATGGAGCTAGAAAATGAATGTGCGGATGTGTCTGTTGTCACTTTAAGAGATCTAGCAAAACGTCGCGCCGAACTTGTACGTAAAAAGCAGTTAATCTTGGATAAACTTAATACTAACATACACATCCCTCAAACATTAATTGAACCGTCTCCAACGACGCAACAGCCATGTTTCCCAAAAGCCTCTACATCCGAAAATGTTCATGATAGCATTGCATATGATAGAATTATAAACTCGAATACTTGTAAATCACTTTATTACACGGTATTCAACACAGTAAATTATTATTTGCCGCTCGAAAACACTTATCAAATATTTAGTTAGATATATTTTTCAGTGGAACCAATGTCATTCATCTGTCTCGCAAAAGTCATCCGTGTGTTGCCCGAACTCAAAAATATAAAAATGTTTAAGAATTACAATGTTGCAACCCACAAATAATATTAGTTGAATAATCGATTATTGTGTATGCTAACATTCGGCTAATCCTGACGTCAAACGCGACCTCGCGTTTAACAAAATTTAAAAAAAAAACAAAGAGAAAGATAAAAAGGTACATCAAAATAATTCTTAACTTCGTCTAATCAATTACAAGCACTCTCACATGTAATGACTCACTCTTATAACTAGACATCGAATACAAGTACTCTCTGTTGTAGTGACACACTCTTATAACTAAACATCGACTACAAGCACATTTACTTGTAGTGACTCACTCTTATAACTAAACATCGACTACAAGTACTCTCACTTGTAGTGACTCACTCTTATAACTAAACATCGACTACAAGCACTCTCACTTGTAGTGACTCACTCTTATAACTAAACATCGACTACAAGCACTCTCACTTGTAGTGACTCACTCTTATAACTAAACATCAACTACAAGCACTCTCACTTGTAGTGACTCACTCTTATAACTAAACATCGACTACAAGCACTCTCACTTGTAGTGACTCACTCTTATAACTAAACATCAACTACAAGCACTCTCACTTGTAGTGACTCACTCTTATAACTAAACATCAACTACAAGCACTCTCGCTTGTGATGACTCACTCTTATAACTAAACATCGACTACAAGTACTCTCACTTGTAGCGACTCACTTTTATCTCTATTTATCGTTTATGGGCATACACTTTACACACCCGTAAAGACTCAGTAATATCACTATCTTCATTATCGCTACATCTCACTTATATTATATTTATGTATATTGCAACAAGTTCGTTCACTTTAATTCATTCTCAAATCAACATTATTTAGTAAAAATAACAAACATCCTTCTAAACTTTTTTTTTTTTTTTTTTTGCGTTTATTAATCAGAACAATTCTCTCTATTAAAAGGAATGTACCAAGTATATTGGGACACCTGATGACGTAACCGCGGGGTGCGGGACGTGTGAGTTGGCAACCATACTTTAAGCAATATTGCCGAATCACAATATTGAAGTTGACTTTTAATCTGACAATCTCAATTATATTACTACAACAGTAGTTATTGCTGAATCTTACTCTGAATCACTCGACATCGCATCATGATTAAAAACAAGCCAAGGGTGTAACCTATCGACGGCATAAACCGACCTATATGGTTTGCAACCTTCTTTTCTAGTGATAGGAGTATCCTCTATTTCATAACGATCGTTGCCTACTATTTTAGAAATTCTGTATGGTCCTACACATTTTGGTATTAGTTTACGGCTGTGTCCAGGGTCTGTACGAATATCTTTTTCTACACGAACTAAATCTCCCACTTTATACTCAGTTGGTTTTTTATGAGACTTATCAAAACGCTCTTTTTGTAATCGTTGGCTTATTTGAATTCGCGAGTCTGCATCCGATCTAATTTCTTCGCGATCTAACGGGGTATGAGATTCCGCGACAAGTGGATTCATAAAACCATCTGAAACGCCGGTGGTTTGAACTCCAAACAACATTTCTGAAGGGGTACGACCAGTGGACTTGTTTATTGTGTTGTTCAACGACCACTGTATCTGGGGTAAACACAAGTCCCACTCATTTTCTTGTTTATTGTGATTAGCAGCCGTTATGGCATCAACAATAGTCCGATTGTACCTCTCAACTTGACCGTTGGCCCTAGGAGAGGCAACCGCATTTAAGATATGTTTAACGCCCCTTTTATTAATAAAATCTGAGAACTCTTTGCTTGTAAAGCTGGTGCCGCGATCAGATATCAGACGACGTGGCACTCCGAATAGCGAGAAATATTCCGTAAATACCTGCACAGTAGTATTACTTTTAACATTTTTTACTGGCTTTATATAGATAAATTTAGTGAAGGCATCAATGATCACTAAAATATGACAATTCTTCTTCTTGCTGATAGGAAAGGGACCGCAGTGATCGGTATGAAGTGTATCAAACGGTTTATTAATTTTTGGGATTGGATGAAGCTCCCCTTCTTTAGCTCCAGCTGGCAACTTATTGTGGGCACAATTTAAGCACGAACTACAATATTTTTTAATAAAACGCCTCATTTTTTTAAACCAGTAAATCTGATTAATCCTACTGTAAGTCTTATCAAAACCGAAATGACCAACATCGTCGTGGTTCATACGAACTATTTGCCATCTCACTGATTTTGGAACTACCCACTTTAAATTGGTTACATTATTTTTATCATTAGTTATTCTGTACAAACGGCCATTTTTAACAGTATAGTTCTTATGAACCTCAACAATGTCTTTTGTTTCTGAATCATTCAAAATGTTAATTATCCTTTGTATTTCTGAATCCTGTTCTTGCACTGTGCGCAACCACGCATCATCATCTATTGTTAAAACATCAATCACCTGTACTACGTCATTGGATTCGGAGTCACTTGGGTTGCGTGATAGTGCATCAACATGACTCATCTTATTACCATCGCGATGTTCTACAGTAAAATCGTACTCCTGCATTAATATGTACCAACGGGCTACTCTCGGTATCAAATCTTTTTTTGTCATTGTGCTGCGTATAGCGGCACAATCAGTGACAACTTTAAACGATTTACCCAAAACATAAACTCTAAACCTATTCAAAGCACAAACTACCGCCAAAGTTTCCAACTCATACGAGTGTAGTTTACTTTCATCTGGTGTCGTTTGACGACTATAATAAGCTATAGGATGGAATACTTTATCTGAATTCACCCGTTGCAGCAAAATAGCTCCTATACCGATCTTACTAGCGTCAGTGTGGATTTCTAATTCAGCATCAGGGTCATATAGTGCCAAAACAGGTCGCGTAGTTAGTTTACTTTTTAATTCATTAAATGCTTTTATTTGAGGTTCGTTAAAACACCAAGAAATATTTTTCTTTGTTAGAATCGTTAGAGGTTTTGCTATCATAGAATAATTTTGAATAAACCGTCGAAAATAACTTGTAAGGCCAACAAACTGTCGAACCTCGTGAACATTTTTAGGTAAAGGGAAATCTATTACGGCTTGAATTTTGACTGCCCCGGGTCGGATGCCATCCGAACTAATCTCGTAGCCCAAATAATTTATACGAGTCTGAAAGAAATCGCACTTTTTAAGATTTAATGATAGATGAGCAGACCTTAATAATTGGAAAACCTTTTCCAGCTTATCTAAACCCTCTTCAATAGAACGTGATGTCACCAATAAATCGTCCATATAAGCTAATGCCAAGTTTTGCTTCCCCCTAAGCATACAATTAATAGTCCTTTGGAAAACACTAGGTGCATTGGCAAGTCCAAAAGGCATTCTTTCAAACTCATACAAACCATCTGGTGTTACAAACGCAGTAAATCGCTTACTGGCCTCACTCATTGGTACCTGGTAATATCCTGACGTGAGATCAAGACTTATGAAGAACTTGTTGCCCCCTAATCTGTCTAGTTGGTCTTCGATGCGAGGCAACGGATATTTGTCTTTTAACGTTTTTCTATTTAGGGCCCTATAATCGATACATAGCCGTTTATCCCCATTTTTCTTACTCACTAAGATAACAGGACTCGAGTAATCCGAAGTGCTTTCGCGTATTATACCGTTCAATAATAATTCCTCAATAATTTTATTTAGATGCTCACGCTCACTGTGTGATATTCTATAAGGATTATAAACTACGGGTCTATTATCTGTTAGCGTAATATCCATTTTTGCTAAATTAGTTTTACCTAACTCTCCTAAGTTCATTGCAAAGCAATCCCTATACTTCTTTAACAAATCAAATAACCGTAATTTTTGTTGTTCTGTTACTTCCGTACTAATTTTTATGTCTGATAAAGGTAACTCTTCATAGTTTTTAGTTTCCGTTGTTAAGCCTATATATTCCTTATTTACTTCTTGGTATTGTTGACCCCGAACTAATAAATTTCCTTTATCAATATTTAAATCGTTAGATGATAAGTTTGCTATCATTAAATATCCTTTACCTGCTTCAAACTCATAAACCCCAGACAAAACAGCATATTCATTCTGCGGTAAAATTCGAAGACTGTATTGTACCCATAAACCACCACTATAAGCGTCATTGGTAATAGCATCTATTGGCATCACAGTTTTAGGCTTTACCACTTTGTCAGTATCTGCATATACTTTAGTCTTAAACACATTATCATCACAATCTGGTGTATGCATAAATACTAGTCTATCCGTTGTCTTTAAGATGATAACGTTTGGTTTTTCCGTAAAAGACTGCCCTATTAAAATTGCTGTCTGTAAATAATTATCATCTACAACTAGAACTTCCGTTTCAGCTTTAATTGAGTCAATTTCTAAAATTGCTATTAACTTTCCTAGTGGCTTTACAGCGGAATTTCCAAATCCCTGTAAAATGGGTAAATTTTCGATATTCCAATCGTGTGTTATTAGCTTTGCATTTGATTCTCTTACAAGAGTACATTTACTACCGAGATCAACGTATCCTTGTAGGATAACGTTGTTTATTCTGACATCTTTGTAATATTTTGAATTTGCGGATTCACTATTACTAATGCACAAGACAGTTTTATTTGGCTCTGTAGCGGTATTCGTTTTAATTGAATAGTCACTGTTATTTGCGATTCTTCTACGACAGTCTTTAGTTTCATGTCCCAATTTAAAACAAAAGTTACATCGTCTAATGGGTTTGTTACACTTTAAACTTATGTGCCCTTGCTCATTGCAATTATAACATCGAATGTTATCATTTGTACTGGTTTTTGTTTGCTCACTAGGTACCTTATTGGAATTCTTAGGTGGCGCATTATTGCGGTTCCGGAAGTTGGAAGTAGGTGTATTAATGTCATGTTGGGACACGGTACGCAAGTAATTAAGAATTTGTTCCGGTTCCTTAAACATGCAGGCTCCTGCTCCCATTCGTACAAATTTGTCATCAATACCGTGTATAAGACAGCCAACTGCTTTATTGCCAATTATCTCACATTTATTTATAAGTGCCATTTTGTCATAATAATAATGTTCTAAAGACTGACCAAATTTACATCTAAGCCTTAACATTGATGTCAACAGATCTCCATAATTTTCGTTGGAAGGAAAAGCCTGTTTTAATTTTTGAACCCACTCATTCCAATCAAACAGTACAGAGGGTAAGCCCTGGTACCACTTTTTGGCTAAGCCACTTAATTTGGGAAGAGCATAATGACATATTTGACGATCATTCCAAGAGTAAATCTGTGCACATTCACTGACCTTGTTTAGCCAACTTTCTATTGTTTGGCTATTATCATTAGGGTCAAATTCGGGTACAACACTAAAAGCAACAGGAAAGTTGTTTTGAGTCCAGAAATTGGATGCTGGTAGTGAAGCAGAATTACCGATAGGGTTGTTCACATTTAATGGAATATTATTCAATAAAACAGGAAAAGTCTGATTAGTAACTGTATGCGGTGTTAAGGAAGCCAACGGAGGAGTTTTAGTTGACTCACGATCAGTATGTTTAGAGCGCCTTTGCTTCCTACTTCTCTTACTATGTTGTCTATGGCTACTGCTATGCTTTCTAACACGATGTCGCTTTTTAATATGCCGCGACCTATGGTGGTTATCATCACTAGCACTACTATTTACAGACGAACTATCACTACTCGTCTCACGTCCCCTTCTCTTAGAATTGCCCATTATCACGTTAAACGATTTTGAGTGATTCAAAATAAAATCAAAATTATTTAAATGCAGTAACAACAAAATTAGATAAAGTAACTAGATAATAATAATTAATATTTACAATGATATAGATACCTAACAAAAGAAAATAATAAATTCAGCTGAAATTTGTTTGCAACACAAGTTAATCAACTAATAATATAACAGATTCAACTAGCAACTAGAAATGTTCAAACGATCGGTAATACTTAATAATAACTCTATCGCAATTATGGACTGTTCAAATCCATTATAAATATAAGTATACAGTTCAAATTGTGTTTGATTACAACAAAACTGGTATCACTTTCACTAGATACTTCCCAACGATCACTATTAATGTTATAGCTCTAACTGTTTGAACCTTGTTATTTCAAACACGCTCGTGCGTGCTTATGCACGTGTTATATTATAACAACAAAAAGATTGTCACAAAATCACAGGGAAACGAAGTTATACTAGGCCAGGCGCACTCTGCATTTTAGGTGTGCGCAGTAGCAGTACGCAGCGGGCTCGACTTGTCGGACCAATTCAGGGGGCTGACGCACTGTCCGGATCGCATTTTAGTTTAATAACTTGATAATAATCACTCACGCGCCGTGTCGCATCGTCCGTTCCTCGTCGCTTAAGATTATTAACTTAAACTGTCCCTGGTCCAGGAAACCACAGCGTCAGGCACGTAGATAAACTTTAGCACACTTCTGACTTGATAGAATTATAAACTCGAATACTTGTAAATCACTTTATTACACGGTATTCAACACAGTAAATTATTATTTGCCGCTCGAAAACACTTATCAAATATTTAGTTAGATATATTTTTCAGTGGAACCAATGTCATTCATCTGTCTCGCAAAAGTCATCCGTGTGTTGCCCGAACTCAAAAATATAAAAATGTTTAAGAATTACAATGTTGCAACCCACAAATAATATTAGTTGAATAATCGATTATTGTGTATGCTAACACATACTGTGAAACTGTGACAACAGTTTTTGAGCCTTCTCCTGGCCCTAGCGCATCATCTATGATGATTTCAAATATTCCAGAAGCTTTAGATTTTTCTTCGGATGATGTAGATAATGTTCCCGATTACGTTCCATTATCCGAAATAACAAATTTACAGCCTATTGCTACTTCATCTGAGTCTATTTCTAATGAAAACCGTGAATGGTATGTGGAGAGAGATATTGAGCCTGAAGTGGCCAAAGAGTCACGTACAAGAAAAAGAAAGGCTGATCGAAGTTCGTGGGCAGTATCAATTAATAAGAAAAATAGAATGTTAGGCAAAGAGTACATAGGCTTAAACAAAATTGACAACCTCATTCAGAAACAAAAAAGACCTAAAAGAGCAATAGGTACTAAATGTAATTCAGCATTTTGTTATAAAAGTAAAGTAATGTTTTGCTCACAATTAACGGAAGATTTGCAAAAACCTATTTTTGAAGATTTTTGGAGTAAGTCGTGGCAAGAAAAGAAAATATTTGTGATTTCAATGATTGACAAAGTACCTGTTCGAAGAGGGAAGAAAGGACATAACTCTAGACGTTCTAATACTAAATTTTACTATCTACAAGTCAATGGGAGGAAAGAGAGAGTTTGCTTGAAAACGTTTCTAGCTACTTTGGGTATAAAGGAATGGACTGTACGCTATTGGTTAGGCGAAGGAAGAGGTGATGCTCGGTCTAATACAGAACTTACAACAAATTTAAATACTACCGCTACTCAAGATCACAGTACAAGCAAAAAATCGTCTGTTAAGGATTACCTGACTTTATTACCGAAGTTACCATCTCATTACTGCCGTAAAACAACCACTAAACAATATCTGGAACCTTTATTTCAATCAAAATCTCAGCTATATAATACGTACGTAGAATTTGTATCATCAATGTCTAAGCCAGTAGCTTCAAGGAAGTTGTTTTGTGACATCTTAGATGAACAAAACATTGCACTATTTAAACCCAAGAAAGATGCATGTGATTATTGTTATTCATATAAAGCCGGCAACGTTTCTGAAGAAGACTACCAATACCACATCCAACTGAAAGAATTGGCTCGAGCTGAAAAACTTAGCGACAAGCAAAGCGCTCAAATAGGACTTCTTCATGCTGTGACCGCCGATTTGCAGGCTGTTAAACTGTGCCCTTCTCTAGCAGCTAGTGCTTTATACTTTAAGACCAAATTAGCTGTGCACAACTTTACTTTATACGATATTGCAACGGGTCATGTAACTTGCTACTGGTTCGACGAAACCGCCTGTGATTTAAGAGCTACCACTTACGCATCTTTTTTCATTGATTATTTGACTAAGTTATTAGAAGAAGATTGCAGGGATGTTGTCATCTGGACGGATGGCTGCACTGCACAGAACAGAAACTCAATAGTTTCTAATGCCCTTCTAAGATTAGCAATAGACAAAAATACAACAATTACACAAAAGTATCTGGAAAAAGGTCACACTCAAATGGAGGTTGACTCCGTACACTCAGTCGTGGAAAGAAAGCTGAAAAATGTTGAAATTTTTCTTCCATCTCAGTATGCCTCAATAACAAAAGAAGCCAGGAAGCATCCTTCTCCATACCAAGTGTTTCAACCAGATTACACCTTTTTTAAAGACTACAGTCTAAAAGAATACCAAATTTATGATTCCATTCGTCCTGGGCGTTCTGCTGGAGATGATTGCGTAGTGGATTTGAGGGTTTTAAAGTATAATCCTAACGGCACAATAGAGTTTAAAAAACACTTTAAAGATGATTTCAGCCCACTTCCTCGGAGACCCAAACCTATTTCAGCTGTTGTAAATAATGTACCTCCCCTGTATTCATCTAGACTACCTATATTAGAAAGTATCAGCACTTACAGCAATTAAAAAGTGTAATACCTGCAGATTGTCACTTATTTTACGATAATTTGCCATTTAAGAAAAAGTAAAGTTTTATTGATCTCATTTTTAAACAAAGACCTCAAAGTGCAAATTATTCTACTCAGAAGCTATATTTTTATACATTTTCTATTCCTTTTTAGTTTTAACTGTTTTAATTAGTAAGTACCCTACAACAAGTTATTTTTAACATACTTAGCTTTAAAGAGCTATTTCTTTTAACATTATGGGGATTTATGGTGTTATTTTCCTGTATATTGTTGATTACCTAATGTACCGATAATAATTATGGGCAAAAAAATAAACTGAGAAGTAGACTGAATAAATAATAATAAAATTTGATTGTATTCTTTTGTTTTATTTCGACGGACAATTCCGCGTAAGTAACATAAAAAAAAATATTTTGATTTTATTTGTGATGATAAATCCGCGAAAGTCGATTTTCTAATTCATTAATACATATTTTACATAACTAATGCCTACAATATTACGAGGAATATTATAATTTGACAATTTAAAAGTTTAAACAATAGAAAGTCAAGTGGTTTAGTAAATATTACGTTTTTCCTCGTTCCTGTAAAATTCACTGCACCTTCCTTACGCGGTTTTAAACACTGTTAGTTCCGCGGTTTCAGAATATCACCGACGATATGTAAGTCTCTCACCGAGGGTTCAAAACCTAGGGTGCCCAATTTCTGTAGGAAATCTTCAAAAAATAGTGAACAAGCTTGATCCTTCTCTCTATGGAAAGAAGTCCTTCCTCTGCAGTGAAAAAACACCTTTAAAGATAAAATCGCGCGCGACACAAAGGCACCGCAATACGCGCAACGAGCGGTGCCTTTGTGTTGCGCGCTATTATATGCCGAGTATAACGGCTCCTACACAAAGGCGCGACGCGCGACGCGAATCGCGCGCGACACAAAGGCACCGCTCGTCGCGCGACTTGCGGAGCCTTTGTGTCGCGTGTCGCGTCGCGCCAGTGTGTACGAGCCTTAAATGTGCCGCGATTATATCGCGTCTCGCTCGCGTTTGTAGAGCCTTAAGTCGTATTAGTAAGGTATGTTTTGGTAGGTAACTGAAGTAATACCACAATTTTTATAAGCTTTTGTTCTTCCTTTTAGGATGTAAAAGAATACTTCAACAAGTTTCTGAAGCTGTTCCATACGTTTCCACTGTTCGACCCGGCAGAGGACCACCATAAGATTGCTTACAGAAAGAGTTTGCATCGCAGTGTACCTGAAACGGTGAGGATTTAGATTATACATAATTATTGAAAGGGAAAAATGACTCAAATAAACAACAAAAACATTACATCCAAACTAATATTATAAATTCGAAAGTAACTCTGTACGTTACCTTTTCACGCCTAAACCACTGAACGGATTTCGATAAAATTTGGCAGAGAGATAGATTGCATCCCGGGGAAGGACATAGGATAGTTTTTATCCCGATATTCCCACGGGATTTACACTTATGCGGACGAAACCGCGGGGCGCTGCTAGTAAGTGATATGTAGATATTACACTAGAATTAAAGGAAAAACACACGGCGACACATCAAGCTATATTTCCAGTTTTAGCTAACCTCGCTTTGTAGGTATTTTTCGAACAATCAGAAGTCAGCTTATACTGGTTATGTATAGTTTGATGTGCCTTGCCTACTTTTGGTCTAGCTAAGAGGGAGACGAAGAAATAAAAAGCCAATTTTCTGTCCGTCTGTCTGTCCATCTGTCAAGGCCCTTTTTCTCAAGAACGCGTGGAGTTATCAAGTTGAAATTAATATCAAATACTCAGGGCTGCAATCACTAGAAGCAGTGAAAAAATCAAACTTCTAAGTGAACGCAATCAAAAGATACGGGCGTTTATGTTCCTGATTCAAAACCTACAGGGTACTTCCCGTTGACCTAGAATCATGAAATTTGACAAGAAGCAAAGTCCTGTAGCACAAGTAAAGGAAAATATCCTAAAACCGTAACTTTTTTGTTACATACCTACAAAGTACCTACGGAACCCTGCCTCCGGGCGCGAGTCCGGCTCGCACAGTCGCACTTGACCGGTTTTTTGTAAGAGAGTAACCGTGGAGTTTTTGCCGGCTCATCTCCATAGGAAACGTTCAATTGGAACCGTGCGCCTAGCTTCTGACGTTTTATAAGTGCCCATGAAGGTTTATTTATGTGAAGTAAAATATTTTGATTAAGTATGTTTAACAGGTTGACTGGCGGACAACAGGCTTCAAACCTAAACTCGAAGAGCAACATCATTGCGGAGCGTGCTACGCTTTTGCTGTCACACACGCGTTGCAGGCGCAACTCTACCGGCGCCATGGTTTTTGGGGGGAACTGAGGTAATATATGGCTGCTTTTAAAATGCAACCTCGCAAATAGCTATCCAATAGATAAATAGGTAGAATATTCTTTATCATGTACAGATGCCAGCACATCAAGCTCTCCAAAACTTTCAAATTCTCCCAATCAACTTTGAACCATATTTTGTAGCGATAAAGTTAAAAATCTATCAAAGAAATTTGACAGATTGTAGTAGCTTGATGTGCTGCGTCTGTACACCATGAATAATGCAGATATAAAATAAATGTAGACATTTTACAAAGGGTGACACAATGGGCGGTCTTATCGCTAAAAGCGATCTTTTAAAAACAACCTTTGAGTGGATTACGGCAGAAAGGAGAAATAATACTGAAGGTAATCTGTGGTGTACCATTTACATAGAGTAAATACTTACATGATACCTGAAACATAAAATAGTTATCTATAAAAATATACACTAGTTACTTAGCAGCGATTCGCGTGCGACACAATTTTATTTTGATAGACTCTAAGTGCAGCTCCATGTTTGCGTAGTGATATGTGTGTCAGTGTTATTAGGAAATTAATTATTTATTGCATTTCATAATTATTCCTTAAGAGCCCCTTTTGATGTCTGCGTCAATGTTTGTACACACAAAAGCGCAGTGAAAAGGGTTGTTGACCCGCCTTAAGTAACCCTTACGTAACTTTTATTTGTCCACTAGTCCCCAGCAGATAGTGGACTGTAGTTTCAAGGACGGCAACGCGGGCTGCGACGGAGGATCGTTGCGGGGTGCGCTCCGATACGCAGCCAGAGACGGCCTGATCACTGAGTCGCAATACCCTTATGTTGGGAAGGTTTGTGAATCAGAATGCCAATGAGGGTTTTCTGAAATGACATTCGCCAGGTGGCAGCACTGACACGTCAGGTCCAGACATCTGTCAAAGAGCCTATATTTTCTTTAGTCATGACTGAATGATGAACGAATGAATGAATCGAATGATGAACGTCATCATATATTTTATATTGGAAGACCTCTTGTCACAGTGGTGCCAACTGGTGTCGTAAATTTTCACGAAAACCCTCATTCCCGTAATTAAAAACGTTAAAAATCTAGTCGTCGCCATATCATCTCAGCGACAATCAATCTCATAAACTTGTCAAAAAAGTAGGGAAATTAAATGTATTTTTGACAGATTGAGACCGCGAACAGTGCGAACGTTCTTAAAATGACGAGAATTGCCTCTCTGTCCATTTATCATTTTAGTCAGTGTTCTTGTTGCTTAATTGTATTCAGAACCGTTACAATAACAATTTATTGGAACTAGGTACTTTGATCCATAAGCATTAAGTCAACCAAGTACAGACAGCCAGCACATCAAGCTACCCGAAACTGTCAAATTTTCCCAATCAACATTGAACCGTATGCTTTAGCAATAAAGTTGAAAATCTGTTAAAGAAATTTGACAGATTGTAAGTACAATGCGTGCCACGAAAGAAGAGACTTGACCCCGCCTCCCCCGCCTCTTTCCGCCGCCCCTATGACGTCCGGTCCCGTCCTGCACTCAGACCTCATACCGCTAAAGATACCTAAAATCGTGTACTGCGCATGTCAAACCACGTGGTGTGTCAAGTCTCTTCTTACGTGGCACGCATTGTACACGTTGTTGAATAGACAAATCTTTTAAACAAGCAATGGATTAGCAGTTTCCTTCAAAACGAATTCAGATTGTGATTGTATGTTACACAATTTTTACATGATTTTTTTAAAACATTCGACAGAATTCTGTCTCCAATGTCTGACATGATCTAAGAATGTCCAGCAAACCCTGGGCAGTCAGCACTGTCAGGTGAGCGACTAACTTTGCAGACTAACAAATATTTCGACCGCCGAAAGCATATAAAGCAGTTGAAAATCTTTCATCATCATAATCATCATCAGTCCCACAGCTCGCATAGGAGTCTCTAATCACACACCAACAAACTCGATCATCAGCTACACTGATCCAGTTGCTACCTACCGCCCTAAATCCTTTACTCGCTATCCTCCAGGACAGTAGCTGCAAATACAATAGTAACCTCGTGCGGGTCCGAGCTCGGAGATGGGCGACCCTGCCTGTTGGTGATGAGGCGGCGGTAGAAAAGAGCCTCGCGACAATCGGACCTCTGGCTGTGGCTGTTAACGCTGCACCGTTTACATTTCAGCTCTACAGGTATTTATGATTACTGCCGAGCTGTGGGGTAATTGCGTAACACACGTTACTAACAGTAGCAATGGGTTTCACTTTGACAGTACAACAACTTTCATTGCGTTATTTATGTTGACGAGCAGAAAAATCATTCGGATATACGCAGCAATGGATTAGCAATATCCTTCAAAATGATTCAGCTTTGCTATTCTGTAAAAATCTCACCGTGAAAACTTAGGTGAAGTGAGCGTGGAGTGAGCTGTCAATAGTGTCAATTCCTAACAAAAACAAACTCACTTCACCTAAGTTTTCACGGTGAGATTTTTACAGAATCGACTGGCTGCAGTACGATTCTGTAACCAAGTCACCGTGAAAACTTAGGTGAAGTGAGCGTGGAGTGAGCTGTCAATAGTGTCAATGAGGGTTTTCTGAAATGACGTTCGCTAGGTGGCAGCACTGGCACGTCAGGTCCAGGAATCTGTCAAAGAGCCTATAAGTATTTTCTTTAGTCATGACGGAATGATGAACGAATGAATGAATCGAATGATGAACGTCATCATATATTTTGTATTGGGAGACCTCTTGTCACAGTGGTGCCAACTGGTGTCGTAAATTTTCACGAAAACCCTCATTCTTAGCAAAAACAATTCACATCACCTAAGTTTTCACGGTGAGATTTTTACAGAATCGACCGTCTGTGGTGGCCCAGTGGAAACAATCGCGACATACGAGTTGTTCGTCGTAGGTTCGAACCCTGACAGGCGCTTTACTTTGTGTAAATTCATCACCACTGATCTCAAAACGGTGAAGGTAAACATTGTGAGGAAACCGGCATGTCCTAGAACCCAAAATTCGAAGACATGACTGTGACATCCACCAACCCGCACTGGGCCCGCGTGGTGGCTTACGGCCCATTCCCACTCATAAAGAGGAGGCCTGTGTCCCAGCAGTGGGAACATTATTAGCTGATTATGTATGGCTTTTGGAAATCAGGTTAAATAAAAAAAAAATATAAACTTAAATATTTTTATATGATTTAAATTATTTCTCAACCAGGAGCGGCATCTACGACGACCTATTCTGCACTTCATGGACGCTGAACCACGCGATGCTTCTAGTAGGTTATACGCAGGAGTACTGGATTCTTCTCAACTGGTGGGGCAAGAACTGGGGAGAAGATGGCTATATCAGGTTAGTGGCAGGAAACCCTTCATAATAATCTGCACGGCCGTCATTACGATCTTACCAAGATGATTGGACCTTAAAGACTGGGACCTCTGAGTTTATAAGAGCGTTTTCGCACTGTATCCGATCCGAATCCGAATTCAAGATCCAAGTTCACACTGAATTGGGAACGTTCTAAATTCGGACAGAATTCGGATCTAGTGTGCTACCCCCATACAAATTAAAGGTATGAGAAACAGAGTGTAACGTACACTCATTCTCCATAGAAAAGGAAGGATCCTCCGACCAGATGGGTGTCGTGTCCGGTGGGTAACTGCAAATGCCCAAAGATTGATGTCAGAACGTTGTATATTATGCAATTTACGCGGCAAACTCTGCTTGCGCGATGCAGGATTTTGCGTGACGTCGGTGTGATGCGTAGTTCGCATGTGGCGTGGTAGATGTACTTTGGTTACTTCGGACTGGCATTTCTCGGATTTGGATCGGATGCAGTGCAGAACCAGTCCTGTGGTGTTTCTTCGGATAAGAAACGCCGACCTCATCTACCTGTCATTTTTATATATTTAAGCTTTTCGCACACAAAATCGTTCCAAATCGGACTTAATGCCTTAGGCATTCTCTACCAGTCAACCAAGGGCGGTGAAGAGATTAGATGGAGGTGCTTTGGTTGAGAGGAACAATGAAAAAAAAATATTAAAGCTACTTCTCTTCTCTACTTTTTTTGACGTTTTTTTATCATTGTTCCTCTCACACAAAGCACCTGCCATCCAATCTCTTCACCACCCTTGGTTGACTGGTAGAGAATGCCTAAGGCATTAAGTCCGCCTTTGTACCTTTTTGTGCGAAAAGTTTAAATAAATAAATAAATAAATAAAAGTGTTTGTTCCAAAAATAATCGTTACTAATATTATAAATTCGAAAATAACTGTCTGTCTGTATGTTACCTTTTCACGCCTAAACCACTGAACGGATTTCGATAAAATTTGGCAGAGAGATAGATTGCATCCCGGGGTATACAGACAATATAGTTTTATCGACATACCTCGCGGACAAAGCTGCGGGCGGAAGCGAGTCAGAAATAAATATAATAAATAATTTAATATTATTGATATGTGAAAACTCAACGATCTAAACGTTTTCTACTTTTATAATTAATATCCCTCACATAACAGCATTCGCTTTTGTTAAGGGGTGAAGCGAGGGGCGAGGGTGTTGGGTAAACTGTTATTGGATTTCAAATTTTGTACCCGGTGTGTGTGTGTGTCTGTTTATTTCAGAGTATTCATTACAGAACATAGGCTCTAGTAATTTAATAGGCTCGCACCCTATGGGACTTCCGTCATGACGATCGAAATGTGGGGGACTTTTAAAACCCCCTCACTTATGCCCACTCCCCCCGGTCAGACATTCGTGATACCATGTTGAATAAATACGTCATTATGTTTTTTTTTTATATATTTTTCAGGATCAGACGAGGACTCAACAGATGTGGAGTAACAAACATGGCGACTTATGTCGAATTGTGATTTTATGACCTGTAAATTAATTAATAAAAAAAATATTGAGCAGTTTTTAGTACTTTTTATATACGTACAGCGATAATTCTTTACCTCGTGGGCCGATTTTGATGATGCTATAATGAAGCTGAAGTGTTTGTATTTTTTTTCCATTAGGGCCGAAGCCTGCTGGGTCAACGGGATTGTCCGAAAGGGTTACCGCTGGCCCGGAACATAAAGGGCTAAGGAAGGAACACGGGTGGGTTTTAGTCAGTAAGAGCAAACTCTTACTGACTAAAACCCACCCGTGTGACTCCAAAGAAAGATGATTTCATGAAAGTTATTCTTTGGAGTTACGTGGTCTTAGAGAGTTGTGTTGATGACTTTAATGATTATAATTCTGTAAATACATATATTTGTTACGGCCGCGAATCATATATTAATCAACGTACAACTTAATACTGACCAGCAAGTTACAAAAAACCTAAAAAAAAATAATTTCGCGGGCTACCCTGGCGCTTTCGCCTTAAGCGGGACCCACTAGGTCGTAAGATTGGCCCATTGTTCGTCTGACATGCGGCAGACGTGTCCCTGTCCAGCCCCAATATTATTTAAAAACTTTTTACAAAAAAAATAACCTTAATTTCGAAAGTTGGTGTCAAAAAACGAAAATACAGAACCAACGACACCGACTTCCGAAACTAAAGTTATTTTTCACTTTGGTTTTTTTGGAAGTCGATGATTTTTTTGTAAAAAAGTTTTTTTTTTCACTTTTTAGCTGTACCTACCTACCCCAAACAAAATTCATATAACACTACTTGCTATGTGAATATCAGTGACAGGAATCTGCCTACCCCTTTAAAGGGTACTGGCGTGATGTTATGTTGTGTGATTGCGTAAACAATGCATACATATAAGCTATAGTAGCAATCGCGGTTGATTTGCTGGCATTTATTGAAGAGTTCCGTTGTCTGTCTCCGAAACTCATCAGATCTTTACGAAATTTAAATGGGACCATTTCTGAATAAACCTCTTTCGAACAAAAAAAATTTGCTAATCCGCCTATACATGAGAGAGTTTTTTTTTTTTTTCTATTTATTTAAAGGGGCTTGTTCAATTTGAAGATGTCGCCCCTGTAATACAAATTACAAAATACAAAACATATTTCAAAACATAATCATACAGTAGATTACATGAGAGAGTTATGCCCGAACATACCTACATAGAAAAAATATATATATAAATATATATATATATATAAACATCCGAATTGAGAACCTCCTCCTTTTTTTAAAAACTTTTTGAAGTAAAAACTGACAAGTTCAGAGAGGATAAAAACTATGTAATAATTCAGTTTTTTAATTTTTATCATACAATAAGTAGATTAAATTTTATATGTGTCTATGAAATATAGGTACCTTTTTGTCCATGTTATTACATAATTTATGACACGGTTTTTGATTCCTATAAAAAATATAATATCAATAAAAAGGCAATAATAATAAACACACGAAGCGCAAAGTGCACTGTCTGGTTCCAAACCTGCAAAAAATAAAACTGAAGTGTCTGTTTGTAATGTCAAAATAACAGGTTTTTACTAAAAGCATAGTACATACGGTACTTATAACATTTTTTCTGTTTGTCTTTCTGTGTCTGATTGTTCCGACTAACCCCTGAAACTGCTGTACTGATTTTGACGGGACTTTCACTGGCAGATAGCTGATTATAAGGTATAACTTAGGCTTTTATTTTAGAAAAAGAACTATGGTTCCTCACAAAAAAATTTGAACCCATGATATTTGCGACATCCATGTGAGCGAAGCCGCGGGCAGAAGCTAGCAGAACTAAACGGCATTCGCGGTTTATTTGCCAAAAATGTAAACAAATATGAATTTATAGAAAAATAACTTTAATTCCTACACATTAAAGTTCAGTTTACGCTAGAACTCCAAACATTTTTATAACTTTTTCAATAGTGCTAGTCACTCTGAAATCAACTTATATACTTACCATTAAAATAAAGTTGATATTTGTTGAACTTGAAATAACATCAATTTGAAACATTAGTTTGAATAGACCATAGATAATCATAACTGCAGGATCCGGTATCATATCTGCGATCATAGAGGCTATGTGGCGAGTAACTTAGTGGACGCGTGTACCTAACTGCTCATCAGCGTATCAGACTATGCGCACGCGACGCTCACCATGGCCCACAACAACACCTTTACCAACTCAGAAACCTATAGAGAACTCGCTGGTGTCTCTTGGTACATCGATATTGGATGGATTATGTTCGTGCTGACCCTTGCAGCGGCAATATACGGAGAGACATCGTGGTTCGTAATCAAGAAGTTTCGTAATTTCAAAAACTATGTGCTCCTCAGTGCAATTATAGCGAACACGCTAACTTCATTACTCCACAACATATTAAATATATATTCAGAGGAATTGGTCCGGTATCTAAATGTGTATATTTTATATAAAGCTCTATTAATGTATCTAGCGCTATCGTTTAATAGTTGGTTAATTGTGTTGTGCTGCATCTTTTATGTTGATTATGTGCAAGGTTTTAGTCTTGACATTCGGAGGAGGTACCTTAAGAGTAGCCTATTTGCGTGGGGTCTACCTTTTATAACAATCTCATTACTTTATGTTCCCTCGACCGTTGTTCATGTGTATGTCCCGAGTGAAATAATTACATCGGAAATATTAACTGATGTCATCATTTTAATGTTATTAATACCCGTGGCGATTAGTTTTATTATTTATATAATAGTTTTATATTGTTTATTCCGCGATAGTGTAGCTGGTGCGAGTACATCTTTTAACAAATGGCGTGGCTTCTACATTGCTACGTTGATTTTTGTACTCAGTAATGTAATAGCATTATTGGATCTAACTGTAACATTGAAAGTAAAGTCATTGATCATTAATGTTATACTTAATTTAGCAAGTTACTTGAACGCAATAGCTTTGCCTGTTTACTTAATTATATTAAGGAGTAATCGGCAAATATGGCGAGAATATCTGAATAAGAGATCTAAAACAAAAGTCAGTCAAAACAAAGTCATTATGACCGATATACTTGGGGAACTTTTCATCCTTAGTTAGTTTTAATCATGAAGGCTCCTTCAAACAAGCGCGACACGACACAAAGGCAGCGCAAGTCGCGCAACGAGCGGTGCCTTTGTATCGCGCGCGATTTATATCGCGTGTCGCGCCTGTTTGTAGGAGTCTTGATCTGGCAATTTGAGTAATGTATGCGGACTACAGAATTTCCTTTCTTTGGTATTGTTCGTCGAATTGTTGAGCTCCTCAAATTCTGAGTTGAGCTGCACGATTTTTGACAAATGCGTGCACTGACTGGACAGGTCCGCTCAATCTGTGTGGTTCTTTCCTCAAAAGACCATTTCAGACACCAATCTACATGGTCTTCACATGATCTGACCTTTAAGAGACTGTGATCTCTGAGTTTGTTTTAGGCCTTTCTTCTCAGAGTAGTCAGATAGGAGACGCCGACCTCATTTACTTTTTAAAAATATGATTGATGTGTACCACCGATATACGCACGACGCCATCGCGGCAGGCCAAGACGAAGATGGCGGGATGAGCTTGAATCCTGCCGTAAGCACTGACGCAATCGCAAAAGACAGAATTTTGTGGAAAAGAGACAGGGAGGGAGGTTTTTGTCTTGCAGTGGAACAATACAGCCTAATATATTGTTGTGTAAAAGTGTTTGTACAAACCTACTTACAGTAATAAAATCATTTATCATTTAACAACGTTGAGGATCGTGAGGAAACCGGCATGTCCTAGAACCAAAAATTCGAAAACATGTGATATCTGCCAACCCGCACAGGACCCGCGTGGTGGATTACGGCCCACTCCCTCTCACCGAGAGGAGGCCTGTCCCAACAGTGGGAAACATTATAGGCTCATTGTATGTTATGTTATGTAACTTTAAAAATAGAACTTTTGAGCGCTAGAAATAAAGTAAAAAAACGAAACAAATTTAAACTGGTTACAATTTTACAAACAAACATGTTTGTAACCAGTTTCATCAGACGATTGACATTTGCTCTTCAATATACATGTGATCCCACGAAATACAAGTAAATACTACTTATATACTATAAATAAATGTTACATACATTTTGGATTCGTAAGTAAAACTATAGTTTGAATATAACTTACCTTATAACCTTGATTATAGAGCACAATAAATAAAAATTTTATATTTTTAGCAAGCAAAATCTTTCTTTACCAGTTCCATCATCCTAAATTATTATCTCCTTTCCTTCCTGTGTTGCCAGATTCCGTTAGTTCGGATACAGAAATACAATCATCTTAAAGGAGATGTTTCATTTTTGGCTAGCACTTGTACAATATATCAAAAAACGGGGAAAAATACTCTGAATTTAGGAAAAATATGAATCAGTGAATTTGAGAATAACCCTTTGTGTACAAACAAATTAAAGTTTTTCAATTATTGCCATTTAATAACGTTATGGTCAATATGGCGGCGTCCTGACAGCAAACATTCGTTCTGAAACCAGTATGGGTCTGAAATGAGTGCAAAACCGTAAATAGAAAAACATTAAATGTAATCATAAAAAGGTATCAGTGTGTTATTAATTCATCTATTACACCTATTTCTAATGTCTTATTAATGGACACATGTAAAAAGAAAATAATATCAATATAATATTTTGAAAATAATATCCTAGTTCGATTAATCATCTACTTGGCCAGTGTATTTCCGAACGTTTTATTTTGACATACACTGTCTGTTAATCTTATGGGACATCGTCATGACATCGAAACCCGTATAGGTTAGTGAACAGATAAACAATATTTTACCGTTAACCAATATGGGTTAATCGACGGTCAAAAGGCTAACAATGAAGCAAAAACATAAAATATCCCGTTTTAGGTTATAATGACATTAACGTTATTGTCATCTGTCATTGACTCAATATGTCTCCATTTTACTCACAACAAATGTCAAACATTTTCAATTTTAATTTTGTACTAAATTAATACAAATTAATTCTATAAATCATTGCCTATTATGTGTTTATAGATATATTCCACAGATTTTCTGAAATGTACACGTCCTAGCCAAAGTTCCATACAAAACAGAAACGTCTCCTTTCTTCAACAATCGGATATCAGGGTAGTTCTTCGAGGTCCCTCAAAACGCAGTCACACGGTCTTAATTCGTAACCTATTAAACATTCAGTCTTAGGACCAAATACAGATTAATCTTTATTTATATGTGTACATAATTTAAACATTAAACATCTAAAATTATTTCTAATGTTTATTTTTAAAAATATCTAATGTCGAAAACGGGAGCAAAATCGGTGTTCTTCGCGCGTCACACTCTGTTCGCGCTCACGGTAAACTTTGATAACTTTTGTTTTCAATTCATAAGCATATAATGTAATAAATCTATTTAATTGTATTTAACTATGCATCATAATTATCAAAGAATATTAATTTTATCTCTTAAGTGACAATAGTTAATAAGCTTTATGTCTCTGTCACACGATTTTGTTAGTTTCGAGAGCGCGCAACAAAACTGCACGTATCTTCCAAGAGCGCCAACTTGTCGCTACACATTTTAGCTGCGCGGACGCTCAGTAGTATCCCGGCGTCAGTGGGCGAGACACGTACGTTCATCGCTTCTAAACAAAAAAAATACGAGGCGAGTTATTCTTTGAATATTTTCAAGTAGCCTTGGTCTAGAAACTTTCATGCGCATATTTTGAAGGATAATGCTTATAATTTTCCAAGTCATTTTGTATTAAGAAATAAGATAGATCTTCGAGATTATTCTCAAGTACTTTGTTTGTTTATTTACCTATAAGTTTAATCGTAATTCTCAAAAATGTGAAATTTTCATAACTTTCGTGGCACAACTTTCGTGGTAATTTGTCCACGAAAGTTAGCTAGGGCACCACGAAAGTTATATATCTCCATTGAATGATAAATTTAGATTACTTGTGACGCTGCAGATGCTATCGTGAAGCTCAAAAAAGGTGTCTTTAATAGCCAATTTTTTAATCACGTCTAAATTGTCTATGGATTATCTTAATTTGACAGGACTAAACTAATATTTATCTTCTGTCCTTTTCATAATGAAATAGAAAGAAAAAGATGCCTGAACTTAAATTTAGTTTAGTTTGTGAACAACAGAATCGGGGCCATTATCTGCCAGCAATAATTAGTAAGTAATAATTATGTTTATGTTGTCTTTCGTAACTTTCATGGGCACAGAAATTTCAAAATAAAATATCTCAGTAGTTTATGCACCGATTTACATAAAATAAAAAAATACGTATTATTTTTACAGCGTCTTAAATGTGGGTACATTTAAATGTAGATTATTAAAAAAAAAATATTCGCCATGAAAGTTACGCGGAGAATACTTTTTGAAGAACTACCCATCACACAAACTAGCCGCCCCGCGACGCGAGGACGCTTGGATAAAAAATACACCTAGAACTTTTCAAACCAACAACAAAACTTAAAGAAAAAAACAAACTTTTCAACAGCGCCAGGGTAGCCCGCGAAATTCAATTTTTTTTTAGGTTTTTTGGAATTTGCTGGTCAGTATTAAGTTGTACGTTGATTAATATATGAATCGCGGCCGTAAGAAATATGTGTTTACAGTATTATAATCATTAAAGTCATCAACACAACTCTCTAAGACCACGTAAGTCCCAAGAATAACTGTTTCATGAAATCATCATTCTTTGGACTTACGTGGTCTTAGAGAGTTTTTAAACGTTATCTAGCGTACGGCGCCCTAATTGCGTAACACAGTACTAATCAAAATACAATCATTTTGAAGGATATTGCTAGATAATCCATTGCTTCATATGTTCGAAAAACTTGTCTGCTCAACAAGATAAATAACGCAATGAATGTTGTTGATGAATGTTGTTGTTGTTGTTGTTATGGTATAGGAAAAAAATACCCTAAAAAAAACCAAAAAAACCCAAAAAAACCCAACCCAAAATGAAACCCATTGCTACTGATGCGTGTGTTACGCAACTCTCAGTCTTCAGGTCCTCGTCATCAGGTAAAATGGACAGAACTCGTTGAGACACATCTAATGAGCCCAATCACGTTAGCTCTGCTGTAAGTTATGGGAGTTGGATTTCTTGCAAATTCCAGGTGACAGGTCAAGATTACTATGTTCTTTAATATCGTTGAAGTAACGAAATACCATATTTTTACTTGATCAGACCTTTGTAAGATGCTCACATCCATTCATCAACCAGAAAACAGCTCATAATCTTCAGATGGCTGAACAGATTTTCTTGAATCATAGTTAAGTAGTAAGAACACTCAATCAAACCACCTCTCAAAGAGACTTTGAAGTTTATTTTGCACTTTGTAGTGTTTTTGCAAGGTGGCAGTAATTTCGAAAGATAACTCTGTCTGCCTGTATGTTACCTTTTCACGCCTAAACCACTAAACGGATTTCGATAAAATTTGGCAGAGAGATAGATTACATCCCGGGGAAGGACATAGGATAGTTTTTATCGACATACCTCGCGCGGAAGCTGTTACAAGTACTTATAAGGAAAATGGAGAGAAGTGGGCCTTTAATTAAAGAGGGATGCACCAAGGCAGCCGCGAAATTATAATCTTCTTACGGTTTTTGCAGCTTGCAACAAGCATAGGTACCTACGTAATATACGGAAAGATCTACTTTATATTTACAATCCGGCTGCGTCGAGAAAATACGTACTTAACACCTGTCAGTGCGACAATTATTCCAGTAATTAATAAAGATCAAATTTGCAAAACACATTCTTTGTATGAAACTGACAGGTGTCAAGAACGCATTCTTTTGACGGCCGGTCCGTAGCTTCAACCCTTCCTTCTCTATGACACAATGAACGAAACCGCGCGAAATGAACGCGATATTGTGAGGTAAGGAATCATTGAGTGGCCCATAGTGAATTAGGAAGGCCCTGGAAGAACAGCATCCACGCTTGATTAACCAGTAACAATATCAAAACAAAATTCCACATAATTACTTTATCTACCACCTAATAATAAAACTCGCCACTTTATAACATTAGCGAAACTGAAAATAAACTATTTTGTGAGTAGTGTGCAGAATTAAGGCTAATTCGGCTGGTCGTCGGGGGAGTTAAAATCTTAATTCATTTATACCAGTTTTCTCTATTCGCCCGCAATGGATGGCGAACTATTTTGCCGCGTTCGTTTGAGCATAGTCTGCGGTTTCATTCATAAGCTATAGCGATTTTGTTTGAAAATTATCGATGATTTTGTAACTAAACATTCGCCTAAAAAGTTTGTTGCTGGAAGTTGTACTGACTTAAAACTTATACCTACTATAAGTAGTCATATTTTGTGGAAGACAACCCCTCCTCCACTTACCTCCCTGTATCGAGGAAGGCACATGGAGTTTCGATACTTTTACTGTTACAAATGCACAAGTGTGGGCGTAGAATAAAGTACCTCACCTATATACGCTCTAAGCCTATACTTGCTCTGAATGTATGCAGAGGTGTAAATTAACTTGTCAAGATAGCAAGTTAACAATTGGCAACTTTTATGCAGGTGTACAATACACGGAACTGCATCTACTTAGGAACTACTAGTTACCCAATGGCGGCCTGTCTGGGATAATAGTAATAATGACCACTAATAGGTTAAAATGTCCGTGCTAACAACCTTTCCATAATGTGGTCCAGCCGTAATTATAAATCATTAATTATTTATTGGTTTTATTTATTTGACGGCGCAGCAAGATACTGGAACCTCCGAGAAGGTTGGAACAGTGACACTGGCTGATTACTGTCACTCTAGCACTACAAGCATAGATATAAATTATACTACAAGAGCATCGGTCGCATCCATCGATGGTTGCGTGCACAGAGTAGTTGCGTAACGTGGCGGCAGTCGTTTGATGACAGAAGTGATGTCAGCCGCTGTTATACGACGTCCACGACGAACTGCTATATTCCGGCACAATCCTGATGATCTTAAAGCTACTGAACCATTAACACGATGACCACTTCTGCTAAAGCCTATCCTGCGCCAGTGCGCCTTTATATTTTTATAAGTCCGCTATATCTCGTAACTTGCACCTACAACTAACCTAATTGAGTGTAGTTGAGGAAGCGGTCAGAGAGGCACAAATGCGATTTATCTGTTCGCGAGTCACTCTCTATCGTTCTCACTGCTTGCATTCACTCAGATATCTTAGCTCTGGCACCTTGGCTTTTATCTTTTCTTTTATGTACTTAACTATAAATCTGTTGTGCTTGGATCAGTTGGATATGGATCTGACAAAGGGTTGTGCAGGAATTTGAGTTATTTTTTTTTTGTACACAGTGTAATTTACAAGGGAAACGACATAATATCTTTGACTTTCTGTACGTTATGGCACATTGATTTATTGGCCACAAGCGCGTCTGCTGATATTTTTTTTTAAGTGAAGTCTTCTAGCGCTTTGAGCATTTTTGAGATGGAATAAAACCATTGAACTCGAGCCACTGTTATCGTAAGCGACACCGCGCGTTTTGTTTATAAAAGACTATTAAAAAAATACCCGCTTCGGATTGTGTTCGACTAGGCTGTCCTCGGGATGTACTCGGTTTTAATGTACCTATAACCGATATGTCAGTGAGTGATGGCAAAGTATTATGTTTGTGTTTTGATTTCACTACTGTTGGCACTTCCGGAGTGCCAATGTTTTTTTTATGGTCCCGGGCTAGTAGATCCACAGGTCAGGGTAAGCTTTAATGAAGTTTTCTGAAAAACCTAATGGTATTTATTTTTTCCATTCGAAATATCTCAGTAGCAGCCAAGAGTCTGGAGTTGGACCTGTCTGAAAGCAGTCCAAATACTCAAAATAACTTTACACAGCAATCATTCGCCTGTGAAAACATTCATAGCAATATTTTTCCATTACACGTAATATCGCTCCTGTATTAGGGTTAGGAAAAAGGTAGGCCTGGTATGGTACTTACAGCGAATTAAGTGTACAGACGCCAGCGCATCAAGTTACCCGAAACTGTCAAATATTTCCAATCAACTTTGAACCTTATGCTGTAGCGATAAAGTTGAAAATCTATTAACACGACGACACGGTTGGCGCAGTGGCTGAGCGATCGACTACTGCGCTGCGTGTCGCGGGTTCGATTCCCGCACGGAACAAATATTTGTATTTCCTACAGTTTGTATGTGAATTTAAATGTTTGTAAACGCAGCCACGATACAGGAGTAATTCCTAGTGTGGGGCAACGTTTATTAAAAAAAAACATATACATATATATTAAAGAAATTTGACAGATTGTAGTAGCTTGATGTGCTGGCGTCTGTACCTAACCAGTGTACCTGATTTATTTTTCAACTAAAGTAGGCATAATAGTACCTAATGGAATTTATGAGCTGATTATCTTATCGTTATCTAAGTGTATCTATATCTTTAGTGCCTGCATAAAGGAGCGGATGTTTGGTCCCGACTCCCCGTACAGCTATCTGCAGGTTGATCTTCGGGTGAGAAACAGGTTAAATACCTGTGCAGGCGAGTCTTTGCGGGTCGGTACCGATCGGTGCAGCCATGCTATTCTGTAGAAATCTCACCGTGAAAACATAGGTGAAGTGAGTTTGTTTTGCTGGGAATTGACACTATTGACAGCTCACTCCACGCTCACTTCACCTAAGTTTTCACGGTGACATGGTTAAAGAATCGCACTGCAGGTATAGGTAATATTCCTGTGTTATCTTATGCGCTCACACATAAACTGGTAAAACATGTAACCGTTTCCTTCCGAAGATCAACCTGCAGAGAAGTCGGGACAGAAAACCCGCTTTTTTATGTAAGCACTCTAAGTTGTCAAAGAGAATTCCAAATGTGCACTAAGTAATAAAACACTGAAACTAAGACGAGTCGGCAGTAACCCTGGCAATTTAATTTTCCGAGCTTGTGGACTCCGAATTTATTTAATAGCCGCAAGATTTTTTATGTTTCTCAGAAGTCTTACAAGTTTTACAACAGTCATTCTTATAATTAACGTGAAAAACGCTGTCTTTAAAGATCTAGGATTTGTTTTTTGAAGTTTTTTTGGATTAAAACAAGGAAATTAATTAGATAGAAGACAGGCTTGTTTTTTTTTTAATAAAGGACTAATTAATTAATGGTATCGATATCTTAACACGATAAATTTAAAATTAAAAAGATTTGATGGAATGTTTGATAAAACACTTGATGTAAAGTTTCTTTTTGTTTGTGCAGAATAACCTTTTTTTTCATCTTTTCTATGGTTTTTTTTTTGGGGGGGAGGGTCAACGACCGCTGGGTATTGTTGTTACTTGAAGTGTAAGTTCAGAAAATCTGTTTCCTTTGGTTTATCATGTTTAGACATCAACATTACAGTCATCGCTTGTGTGAAGTTTACATACACAGATATTTCAAGTGAGTAGGTACACAAATTCATGACGCCACAAAAAATCATCAAATTTTTTTTTTTTTAATTATCATGTTTAGATACCTGTCGTTTGCGGAGTTTCGCTAGCTAATTTAATTTGATCTCGTAAACTATGCAATTCTGTGCAAACAAGCTAGGTGTGGTTATACAGTATGTTAACTAACAGAGGGCGTTCCCGCCCAAGTAGCACAAAATAGCTTTATAATCGATGGATAACAGAATTAGCATATTATTATAGCTTTATAAGAAGTCTACATATAGGCATTATAAACCACTATACAGCTCTTGTAATGCTAATTTGGGCCCCAAATTATACAGACTTAAGTGTAAGAATGGCATTTTAGCAGCATTATGTTGGTTGTCTACCGGAATGATAAACGCATTATAATGGGCTGTGAAAACAGGTTAAAGCAGTGCGCATATGTTAAATGTGGCTCTTATACAGCTTGTACCATTACAAAGGCAAAATAAAAACATTTTCAAAAATTATTTTTAATTTCTGTTATTATTAATAAATCTTGTGTAAAAAGAACATGGATACTTTCAACAAAAAAATATAAGTGCTACAAGGTAAGTAATTAAACTCTTGTTTTTGTTCTCTATGAGTGAATTAAGGTTGCGAGTATCAGTTTACTGTGAAAGTATGTATATATTTGAATCAAATATTTCATGCGCCTTCAAATTAAAGAGCTATTTATTACAAAAATATTATAAAAATATGTGGAATTGTAAAAAAAATTATGCTCTTACGAAGAAATCTTTAGTTTTAGTCATTATGATACCTGTATTGTACCGGCCGGTCAATACCATAGGTTGAAGTTCTTTCTAAAGGACTATTTACCATAAAATTAAATTTTAAATATTATCGAGACAAAAAGCGAAATGGCGTAAGCATAATTAAAAACTTTAGGCATGCGGATACGACTTATTGCTTGTTAAAATTCTTGTCATTATACGTTTGTATAGATAAAGGCTATATAATATTATGATGAAATGCTTTTAAAAAGCTGGCATTAAAAAAGCACCAATGTACACCGTTAAACAGTTGTGACCCATGCGAAAGGTCGTTATAAAACAAAGAGCAGTTTTAAAGAATTTTAAAATGCTTTTTAATAGCCTAAGCCGTAATTAATGCTTTCATACGGCCTACACTTTTGTATAATGCTTACAGCTGTATTAGAAGCTGTATAGAGACATAAATTATATCTAAAACAAAACTTTTAGCTGCACAAAAGATTGAAAAAGAGGATTATATAGCTTTAGGAACTACAAAGTTAATAAAATGCTGTTATACAGAAGCAAGACATTGCTAAAACCCTTCAAATTCTATAACGAAGCTAGAAGAAATTTTCTGGTCATCACTTTTTCCATTATATCGATTTTGTGTTACTTGGGCGTTAACCCGCAATAGTATAGCATCCATACATGCTAAAAAAAATATTACCATTCGAAAATAAAATGTTTTTATATTTTTTTATATTAAAATATTCACTAAAAATCGTAAATTGATACTCTATTTATTTAATTAATTCTAATTTATTTAATTAAATAAATTCCGACATTGCTCTCCTTCAAGTACGCGTGTACAGAGTGTTTCTTTAACGTATCAATTTACGATTTTTAGTGAATATTTTAATATAAAAAAAAATAAAATCATTTTATTTTCGAATGGTAATATTTTTTTTAGCATGTATGGATGCTATACTATTGCGGGTTAACGGGAACGCCCTCTGTTAGTTAACATACTGTAGGTTACACGACCGACCGACAGTGGTACCAAAACCCAAAAAAAAAGATTAAAAACTAAAACTCGACTCGGGTTTTAGTTTTTAAGCTTATATTTTTTATTTAATTATTTTGGGGCTTATTTTAGGAATAAGTATTTATATTTTTGAAATGTGCTGTGCCCTTTCATTTGATACCAAACACGGCATGATTAAAAATAATCTTTTAGGTCATGACTTTATGTCCGCTAGAGGACGCCATATTCAATTTATTGTGTCATCACACAAACTATAACCAGCGGAAGATGAAGACCTCTTTATACTATGATGAAGATGCTTCCAACGATACCTCATTTGTCCAATTATGACAAGTAGCTTAGAAGTTATGAGGGAACAGATGAACATAGGTACATACAAATCAAAATCATAACTCTCCTTTTTGCTCGCCGTAGTCGGGTAATAATCGGGCCTCTTCTTCTACTCAAACTCCTTACCACGCTAGGCTCTCTCTCTAGATCGGCCCACCTGGACATGAGTTGCCTTGAGTAACCCGTTGGCCGAAGCAAGGACAACCTGTTCAGATGGAAACTCATAGACGCCTCCGACTTGGAGTGCAATGTGGTGCTGTTCCACAAACGATCCTACGTGTCCTGTCAGCTGCACGATACAGGAACTGATGGACGCTAGTTATGGCGCCAAACACGAAGCCGAATTCTTGGCCGAGAGTATTTATTTAAATTGCCATCAACACGCTAAGAAGAAGACCAGAGGGGCAATTCTACTAATTTTAACAACGTTCACAGTCTGATCTCAGTCTCAATCTGTCAAAAAATACTTCAAATTTCCCTACATTTTGACAAGTTTTTGACATTTCTTTGTCGCTGAGATGAGACTGCGACTAGATTTTGAACGTTTTAAATTACGAGAATTGGCCTTCAGGGGGCTTTCTCTCCAAACTAATTTTAATTCCAATGAGATGCCAATATGATTCCAATGTTAATTTTACAGTCACGTGATTCGGTAGATACTCTTGAAAACAATATTGTCAACAATTACCCCACGCGAATCCCGAACCCAATTCCACTTAGTTCTCCAAAATGGACACCCAATCTAAAAATCATTTGGCGCTAGCATCGAACTCAAGAGTACGAAACGTCACAATTCCAATGTCGATCTATCGGAATTAAATTGAATAGTAGGCACCCAGGCTAGGCCAACTCAAGGTCAAAAGTGCCACTGGCGGGCGGTCGACTGTAGGTACCTACTTTGTCTCTAAAGAACGTCTTACAAAAACATCCTTTGAAAAACCCCATGACCGAAATACCGATAGTTGACACAGTCCCACGTTTGAGCACGGGGATAGTTGTGTTTTCCAAGCGTTTTGCCGAAAAAAGTGTTGTTTTTCAAACGGCCTGCCGTCCGCGGCCGCGGTACAAACTGACATATTTCATACACGTCACGAGCGACGGAAAATATCCGAGCATATCGAATACTGGGACAACGAAACGGTCAAGTGTGAATGGTGCTAGCTAAGTAAAGATTCCGTACAACTAAGTAGGTACTTACTACTTAATATTAAAGAATAAGTTTTCTTGAATTATTTCATTCTTTGGAGACTTTAGCTCGTATAATTCCTACCTATGGTCTAAACTTTAGACCAAATTTAGACTCTAAAGGCTCCTACAAACAGGCGCGACACGCGATATAATCGCGCACGACACAAAGGCACCGCTCGTTGCGCGACTTGCGGTGCCTTTGTGTCGCGCGCGATTTTATCGTGTGTCGCGCTTCTTTGAAGATATTTTTTTAACATTGTACGATCCCCAGCGGGGTAATGCGTAACACACTATCAGTAGCAATCGGTTTCATTTTGACAGTTCAACAACATTCATTGCGTTATTGACGTTGTTGAGCTGACAAATTTTTCGAACTTATGAAGCAATGGATTAGTAATATCCTTCAAAATGATATACAGACTGTGATTGATAGTGTGTTACACGCAATTACCCTAATTGCGGTTCTTCAAAGTCGGGTTTTCCATCAGTAATTTCCATTAGCAGACCCGAGCTTGAATTTGTGTAGTTTTTAGAAATAGGCTGGCCCCTATGCTGACTTGGGACCATTATTTTTATCTTTTTGGTCACAACAATCATTCTATAATTATGTGGCCTAACTTTCCACGGTTATATTCTACTCTCATCGACAAAGCCCTGCGATTTTAAATAGCACCACGGACCCCTAAAAGCCTACAACAGCATACAAACTTCAGTTTTTAATAAAAACGGGTAACGAAAAATAGAGGAATTGTATCAGAGCTTTCAATCGGGGTTCAACTCTTTTATTTTTGGTGAAGAATTGTAAAATCTTTATCCGCTTTTAAAAACTGCGACTGTTTCACACGAAATAACAACCACATCACGCTATGGTAACTATGTGGTTGTTATTTTGTTAACCACGTGGTTAATTATGGTTATTTGTTTAGCTTCAGTCCCGAATTAGTAGCCACATTATATCACGCCTATATTTTCCAAAGGGCAGTAAGGTTATTGCCATTATAAAACACAGATATAGATACACCTGATAACGCAAGAACAACTACTTCGCGTGCCAAAAATGGCACCAGCTTACGTTTAAAAATCGTACCACCACTTTCGCGCTCAGTCCTGTGTAGGTACTGCTGGCTGGGTAAGCGTGAGCGAGACCGTAAACTTGTGACGTTCATAGTAGGTATTAAAAAAATGGCACGCTTGGTTTTCATACAGTTCGTGAAACTTGCGTTATCTAGGTCTATTATCTGTGTTATAAAATATAAGTAAATATTTATCACGTAGATGATGGCGGGATGAGCAGGGTAGGTTCCGTCAGAATAGGAAGGAGGACGCGCGGGCTCGCGTATTAAGGCTCGTACACACAGGCGCGACGCGACACGCGACACAAAGGCACCGCTCGTTGCGCGACTTGCGGTGCCTTTGTGTCGCGTGTCGCGTCGCGCCTGTGTACACGAGCCTTTATGAAAGGAGTGGAGGGAGCCCTTTGCACAGAAGTGGGACAACGTAGAATAGTAAAAAAAATGACCTAAAGCGCGGTCACTGTCGGACTGCATAGAAAAGAAAGAGAAGCGCGATGACACAACGCTGGTAATTTATTGTAAAATATGAAACAATTATTTAATTACCTACAAATAATCTATTGTTTGGACTAAAAAATTAAAACACTAGTATTTTATTATGTTGCTTGTAGAATAATCTGATAAAAAGTCAGAATGATTGCATGTATATGGGTGGTTCTTCAAAATTTGGTTAACTTGGTGTTAGCAGCAATTTTCACATATTTATATCTATTTTATCCAATATTTGCAACTACTAAGCGATATTATAAAGTTCATGTTATTTGGTCACTCATTTTTATTTATATCACTATATTTTTTATTTCCGAAAATCGCTTCTTTCTACTCCTAATATCAGTCCCTAGCCATGTAAGATCTCCAAAATTTAGCAAGTATTTCACTGTTATTCTTATTCTATTTACAATACTTTAATTTAACTGGACTTTACACGTTTACTATTATATTATTAACATTTTCATTGCGATTTAATTTTTAAAAACAAAATTTTTTATCAGATTATTTCAAGTCAAAAAGTGTAAGCGTTAAAAAATATCAGTCCCTAGCTATTTGCGAAATTCAAAAATACGCGGCATCTAAGCATATGGCGTTTCTCAAAACTTACTCAAGCGAAAGCATCGATGTGAAGTTAGTTATAAACGCGACCAATGCCGCGGCAGCCATTTCGTTTTTAGTGCGGTCGCCAACTTTGTTACGGAAACACGTACTGTGCCAGTCAAACTCTCAGGCCCTAGGTAAGTCGTTTCAAAGATAGTTAATTAATAATTGATCTCATTACTTGTTGTAAATTTGAGCTTTGTCTGCCTTGTTATTTTGATCACCTATTGGTTTTGATATTTATTTTAAATAATAGGTTATGTTTGATTTTGTTTTGATTCGTCAGTCCCTAGACAATCAGGCCCTCGTCGTAAAAGTGACTAGGGCCTGACGCCACACCTAGGGACTGACTGCCATACTGCGTGATCCATGGTTTTAATCATAAAATCAATGAATTTGTTGTAGAATATGGCGCCTAGAAATAAAAAATTACTGTCCAAAGAGGAGCTCGCCCAAAAAAGGTCTGAACAGGCAAAAAGACGCTTGGAAAAAATTAAAAACGACCCTGTTTTACTGGCAGAGTACAAAGAAAAAGAACGGCAAAAATATCTTTAAAAAAAAGAAAAAGGACAAAGGAAATGTGTCAAGGACATGACTCCGCGTGAGCACAGAAGAGCTCGAAAAAAATGGGTAGCCTACTCATCAGATTATAGAAAAAAAAACAAAAGATTAGTGAAAATGCTAATAAATACATGGACTAAAATACGCCGCCGTCATCGGACGAGGCCAATATTCCTGAAGTTCCTGTTCTAAACAATGAAAGAAGAGTTGAAGCTAGAAAAAGGAGAATTGTCCAACGGAAAAAAGAAATAGTTTACTGAAAAGGAAGGACTTAATCATTGATAAAATTTGAAGAAAAAGCTTGCCAGCGAACAACAAAAAAACAGAAGACTGAAACGTGGGATTGTGAAAAATAAGAAAGCACTTACACCAAAAAGTAAAATTGAAGTCATGGCTAACGACCCTAATCAAAAAGCAGAGCCTCCCTCAGTAGAAAACCTTCATTTCTTGAGTGACGATCCTGTGACCCAATATCGAAACAAAACAATGTTTTATATTTTGGCGTGCAGAATCCAGAACTTCTATCCACTCGCTTTGAATTACACGTCGAGTTTCCATGAGGCCGGACATGGAAAAGGAGCACCAGATGGAATAGGAGCAAGCGTAGTGCGGATCAACTCATAACTCAGAAAGGTGACATCACAAACTTATACGACCTTGTGGCTGTACTCCGAGAAAGGTGTCCAAATATACAGATTTCTGTTATCGAAGATGCTGAAATGGAAACAGTCAACAAAATGATAAAGGAGCATGAGAAAAAGCAGAAACCGTTTAAAGGCACTCTGTTAGTGCACCAAGTCTCGGGTAATATTTATAACCCGAATAAACTTGTCTTGAAGTCACTAAGTTGCTTCTGTGATGACGTTGGATGTAATCATTATATATAAGTAACTTAGGGACTATAACGTACCAACGCGAAACAAAGCTTCAAGTTCCAGATATTTACACAGATTCCGAAGATGATGTGACATTAGCAAGCATAAGCCAGGATGCGCAGGAAAAGTCTAAAACGAGCTATGGCAGTGGGGATTATGTTCTAATCAAGTTAATTATGAAGAGAAAAGAATATCGATACGCTGCGATTTGCTCAAAATATGATAATGAAGATGGAGAGCTGAGAGTTACATTCCTTAAAGTTTGCAACGATAATGGCACAGAATTTCAATTAAATGAGAATGATATCGCTGACGTTCCTTACGAAGATGTTTTAGGAAAACTGCCAGTTCCTAACCTAATAGTCAAGAGTGGAAAAGTATTTTACAAATTTAAGAAACCTATTGACGTTTATGAAAAGTAAAACAAATAGTGATGCGATAGTCTTTGTGATTAATTAGAGAAAGACTGAATATTACGTTCAAATTATAATTTTGTTACTTAGAAAGCTGATTTTTTAAAATATTGTTAATTATTGTTGTAGATTATTGGTTTGTAAGTACTGAACTCAAAGTACAGTTTAATTTCTAAGAAAAAATATAGTTAATGAAAGAAAGCCTGTGATTGTAACTTTTAAGTTTACTCATAGTTCATACATTTTGTTTACTGGAGAGATAGATAGGCAATAAGTTTGACTGATATTAAAAAAAGCTTGTTAAGGTAACTATTTATCAAAGAACTGATTGTCTACCTCCAGTATACTGAATATTTTTGAGACTGAAACTAGACTATGATACTAAATTTAAGATTGTAGAAAGAAAATACTACCAACCATACAAAATAACTAATATTTTAACTGTTCGTTATGATAATTAGTAATAATTTGTGAGTTATTTGATTTTGTAAAAGTTAATTTTGCAATAAAAATGTGATTAAACACACTAACCGTGTTTGGCGTCAGTCCCTATCATGTCTCGTCAGTCCCTAGAAAACTGATTTCAAAAAAACTTGAATTTCTCCTAAAATACCTAGTAAAGTGACTGGCCCTTTTAGATGCAACAAAGTATATATTTTACCCACAGCATAGGATTAGAACTTTGCTGATAATCATCTAAAAACACCTTTGTCAAAATTAGCCCAAAAGATAACCAAATTTTGAAGAACCACCCATATATTAGTATGTTTTTTATTGTGAAAAGTAAGTTTTTAGCGGTACTGACGTCAAGATTTTTTCTACCGTATCAAATTAGTTGTATTATGTTTTCAACATACTATCTACCTAGCATATACATCCAGAAGAATATCATACTTATATTTTTCAGATTTTGTTTACTGTAGTCGATCATATACTTTTATTGTTTCTAAAACTCGCGTTTTTTGTGTTTAGGTCCTATAAGCCCCTTAAGTTTTTTTTTTGTGGATGTCAGATAGGCAGTCGCTCCCTGCTGCTATTCAGCTGCGTCCGGTTAGACTGGAAGCCGACCCCAACATAATTGGGAAAATGCTAAGCAGATGTAGTAGGTATTTTATAGCTATCTAGTACAGACTCAGCACATCAAGCTACTACCAATCTGTCAAATTTCTTTAATAGATTTTCAACTTTATTGTTAAAGCATAAAGTTCAAAGTTGATAGGGAAAATTTGACAGTTTCGGGTAGCTTGATGCGTTGGCGTCTGTAGGTACTTAATAAATACTTAATGAAAATGAGATATGGCGTGGCCACCTACTATGCCCAAGTCATTTAACATAATAGGTAAGTACCTATATTTATTTACCATCGACTCGAAAAGAAGATTCGTAAAGTTTTATTACCTATCATAAATCATTATAGTACCTATCAAAAACAATCGGTAACGATCTATGTAGATGTGAACAGCGTTGAGTTCATTTTGACAGCTCAACAACATTCTTCTTCTTCTCTTCGTTTAATGGCTTTTGCGGAAAAACCACCACAATTTAGTCAATGTCAAGTGTAAAAATGTAAAAATAGTATACTTACTCGTCAACGTTGTACGGTTCAATCCCCTCAACAACATTATTCATTGCGTTATTGACGTTCCTTCAAAATAATTCAGGGGGGCAATTCTACTAATTTTAACAACGTTCACAGTCTGATCTCAGTCTCAATCTGTCAAAAAATACTTCAAATTTCCCTACATTTTGACAAGTTTTTGACATTTCTTTGTCGCCGAGATGAGACTGCGACTAGATTTTGAACGTTTTAAATTAGTAGAATTGGCCTTCAGATTGTGATTGACAGTGTGACGCAACCACGATGTTTATTATTTGGAACGATAAAAGGTCCCGCAGACAGACACGACGCGACAGTGCGACGCGATTCTGCGATATATAATCCGTACCTAGTACAATTTCTATGAAAACAGAATCGCAATGCGACACGTCGTGCGACATGTCACGCCTTTCACCGGGACTGCTTTTGACAGACCAAAAGTTGGTCAGTACCCTGTTTTTGGTTTGCCGAAGCCTTTTAACAACAGGGGAGCTTTAAAAAAAGGTGTGTAGGATGTTGTAATGAGAGTCACTACTAGTGACGGAGCATTATTATAATTATGCGGTTTATGGAACTCATTTATTTTTACCATTTCTGACGAATAGTCAATACCGTTATAAAATATTTGTCATCGTTTTTATGGTAGGTACTATATTGACACTGACAGCTCTTCTGCCAAACAATTTAAGCTGTCCCACAGACAGGCGCGACTTGACGCACGACGTGTCGCATTGCGACTCATTGTTTTCATAGAAATTGTTCTACAGATTATATCGCAGAATCGCGTTGCATGTCGCGTCGTGTCTGACTGCGGGAGCCTTTATCGTTGGATGCGTCGTCGTTTCACATGAAAGCGCATGCGTAACATCGTTCCTTCTCACTCACTCTTGTCGGCCATCTTGCGCTATTCACAATTCAGTACATGTTTATTTTTAGCCGAGTGCACAGTGCACACGTTTATTGTCGTTCTTCATGTCATTCGGAAACAAAATGTCGATACCTAATAACTTTAACAAATTGCTATTAATTCAATCAGTGCGTCAAAGGCCAGCTTTATGGGACAGAACTGTGACCAGTTATAAAAACCATTTCAAGAGGACGGCGGCATGGCACGAAGTTTGCGGCATTCTGAAGAAAGATTATAATAAATTGAATGAAACGGAACGACAAAAGTATTGTAAGTTATTTTCTCGTATTCTGACTATCTCTAAAATATCGTGTTCATGGTTCGTGCTAGGGAAGATACGTATTTACGCGACCAGGTTTTTGCACTAGGTTTTTGCTTCCAAGTACGTACACCAGGTACCAACCCGAAATACTTGCAAGACTTCAAAGTATTTTATACGGCTACTCGCTCAACTACATAGGTACCCAACCGCGTCAGTATTCGCAAATGCGATCATGCTCCTTATCAATTAGAGTCTACGGAACAATTTCGTATGCAAGTATTTTTACTTTAATGCTTTGTGAAAATATTAATTGTAAACGCGATTATGCTCCTTATTCATAGAAGATAACGGGTCAATTTCCTATGCAAGTATTTTTACTTCCAACAGGGCTTTTGAATACGCGATTGTATTTCTTATTTGTATGAAGTCATGGATCAATTTTCGATGCAGATAGAAAATACTAGAAAGTATCTCGAAGGTGGACGTACTTGGTAGCTCTGGTACTCGATTTTGCAAGTACGACCCATGCCTAAACGCGATTGTGCTCCATAAATTCTTGAATTCAAAGTTCAATTTCCTATGCAAGTTTTTTTTCTTCCAACAGGGCTCTTGGTTTGAATAGTAGTAGAAACTTTAATCGTATATACTCTATAAGTACGTATTTATTTGTAAAAGCGATTTTGCTCCTTATTTGTATACAGTTAAGGTTCAATTTCCTATCCAGATAGAAAATACTTAAACGTATCCGAGACCTAGTTTTAGGACGTGGTTTCTTAAAGAAGTCGTACTTGTAAGCCCTAGTACGCGATTTTGCAAGTACGACCCATGTCTAGTTCGTGCGAACGTAATAGCGTCGACTGCAGAAGTTATCAACGGTGTTATTATCTGGGAAACCTTGTGATTGGAGCGTAGGATTGGAGCGAGCCAGTTTGACGCGCAGGCGGTGCGAGCGAGACAATATACTAACTTTAACAGACTACAATCATCTTTTTTATCCTTAAGGCGAAAGCGCCAGGGTAGCCCGCGAAATTCAAATTTTCTTACGTTTTTTGCAATTTGCTGGTCAGCATTAAGTTGTACGTTGATTAATATATGAATCGCGGCCGTAAGAAATATGTGTTTACAGAATCATAATCGTTAAAGTCATCAACACAACTCTCTAAGACCACGTAAGTCCAAAGAATGATGATTTCATGAAACAGTTATTCTTGGGACTTACGTGGTTAAATATCCGCAATGGTATATGTTTATCTCCTAAGGATAACCCACAGTAACCATTTTTATCTTTTACATATTAAAAAAATAAATATGGGTTATTTACCAAGCTATTTTAAACAATACAGTATTCTTCCTTATCCAATCAAATACATTAGATACTTTGTGCATGTCATGGAGATCAAAATTGCCCATATCTTGAATATCTTAGAAGATATCAGAATTTCCGATTAGCGCGGCCGGGGTAATAATTTGACTTTCGCAGCGCCTTTGTAGTAGCAAGGTGAGTTTTCATAGTGACGCTCAAAAAAGACAACACCACAGCTCTCGCGAATATTGGCGAATCTGCCGATAGTACCTAATATAAATTTAAAACGCATGCGATGACGTTATAACGCGTTGGACATACGGTACGACATCACGACAAGACGGCGCGCGGCGCGACATCACGACACGACGCAACGCGACGGCGCGCAGCGCGACATCATCGCACCAAAAATAAAATAAAAGTCGTTTCCCAGCAATTATTTTTATGCAATGTTACTTTGTTTGATGTACAGAATGCGGACATAGTTGACGGGTATGTGATGGGTCTTTTTACTTTTCACCCTGTTGATATTGCGACTGCTGAATTTTCCGTTTATGTAGCGTTTGTGCTTTCTAATTCTAAGCTGCGTAGGTAGGTACCGAGTAGGACAATAGTTCAGCAGATAAACTAACATAAGGTTGATACAGACGTCAGCACATCAAGATACCCGAAACTGTCAAATTTTCTCAATCAACCTTGAACCTTATGCTGTAGCGATAAAGTTGAAAATCTATTAAAGAAATTTGACAGATTGTAATAGCTTGATGTGCTGGCGTCTGTACAAAGACTAATCGTTTGGTCTGCTGCGCTTTTAGTAGGTACCAAAGTATGTAGTGTAACAGAACTATATTTTAAAAGTAATTATTGAAATGCTTTTTTTCGTTTTTACAGACAAATTAGTCATTAAAGTATGGACTCATACCAGGGACAGTTGGGCAAGAAGTTTCAATGCAAGGAAACTTGCTAAAAAGGCCGGATCATTTGTGAGTCCATATAAGCATCATAAAGAAATGTTGTTTTTAAAAAAAGTAAAATTTGGACGCATGGTCGAAGATTCAGATAACACCGAGGATGATGAATATGGAGAAGAAAAAGAACAAGAGATTATTGCAGAAAGTGACTCAGATTTTGCTGCGGTTTGTGAAAACGAATGGAATGACGACTCTAAGGGAGACATTGATCTAACAGCAATGAACCAGGACAATACAACAAACGAAGAAGATAATACAGAGAAAAGACGGGATAGTGACACATCTGAAGATATGTTAAACGCAAAACTGCAAGCATACTTGAATAGACAAATGAGGATGCCAAATGACACACATGACGACCGCCATTTTGCATTTTTCAAGAGCGTTCACCCGACGTTAGCTTTGCTCGATGATGATCAAATTTTGGAATTCCAATCGGGCGTTATAAATCTTTTACGAAATATCAAAAGTGGTGGGAGATTTAACAATGCTGCTAACAACCAACCTAGTTCGAGTAGAGTTTACTATGGTCAACCAGATGCTCCGGATGTATAGTAACTGCCAGTGCAGTGGTTGGACCACGAAAGATATTAAATAATAATATCGTCTAGTTCTGCCGGTCGGAACTGGCACAACAGAACACAGCCTAGAATAGAACGAGATCCATTGAAACCTGAATGATATTCAAGATCATTTTTGAAGGATATTGCTCTATCATAGTAACCTTGAATTGTAATGTTGCTGTTTTGAAATGGTTATATTGTGCCGGATGGATTTTAATACATGAGGTGTCGGTTTATATTTGTTTGGCAATTAACAGCCATATGCGTTTATTGTACCTATTGCATAATTACGTACCTCTGAATAGCATTTATCACCACATTTCCAAGTGTCTTCACGATATTTTTCTCGCCGAACGTATTTTCTTGATAATGAGGCCTAACACTAAGACTGCTGTCCGACACGCAGCTTCGTCGTTAAAATTGAGCCCAATTATAATTATCCAGAAGTTCCAGAACTGAATCATAGTCCAACTGTACTCATGTTGATTATCTCTGAGGTACAGGTTGCTATAAAATTCATGGAATCAGCGTTCGATCGTTGTAATTAAGCCTTTAATGTAAACTATATTGGCTTCATTAATATAGAGTGCGCTGTGATTATTATATAGGTAGATACGTAGTGACTTATAGGTAAGTGCCTACTCTGAAAACCGTTTTGCAGCCAGTTGTGTAGATAACAAGACGAAACCAACCCCTGATAATAGTTCGAAATCGGCTACCTGATTGATGCGATTTTGAGCCCTTTTTAATTAATAGATTTTTCTTCTACAACGTAAATACAACAGAAGTAAACTGCATTCGCGATTTATTTGCCAGAAATGTAAACAAATATGAATTAATGGAAAAATAACTTTAATTCCTACACAATAAAGTTCAGTTTACGCTAAGTACAACTTTAAACATTTTCATAACTTTGTCAATAGTGCTAGTCGCCCTGAAATCAACTTAATTTTCATTGAAATAAAGTTAATATTTGTTAAACTTGAAATAGGGTAAGGGCATGCAGCACTGCGCACTTTTACCCGTGCTTTTAATTTAGCAAGTATATTATAGGCATACTATAGGTACCTACTTAATACAGTAAACAGTAGTTATGAGGGTATCGTCATATCAATGAATGAGATTCATACGCGTTAAGATTTATTTATAATTTTACCAATATAAATAAAAACTGATTAAATATTTCTATATTTGTTTTATGTCACAGTATCCCTAGTAAGAAAAACCAGTAAAAATTATAAGTAAGTATCAAAGAAACAAACACATACCTCAATTAGAGCTATAAGAAATGAGGTACATCTCTATTTCTTCATGACGTCATTCTTTGGCTTCATTTCAAATCCTTGGCGCTCAAAGCACGTTAAATTCAATTTGGATTAGGGATGTGGTCTATGGTCTTTCTTACTTAAACAATTATTTTGCATTCAGAATTGAATCTCAAAAATAGGTATTAATCTCCTCAAACTGTAAGGTAACCATTGCAACTTTGTTAAATTCGCACTCCAGAGCTAGAAGATACCTACAAGCGACGCTTACTTTGTAACTCCCCAAACATTTCACCTACCTATTGAATTCTTACTTTTTGATGAATAAACATTATTATTATTATCTACCTCAGAATCATCTTCTGGACCAGAATATTTTCTTAAAAACGTTGAACTAGAAGCTCTGGTTCAACATTCTCTAGAAAATACTCAGTCTGATTCTACACCTTGTAAAATGTTTAAAAACTCATCCGAATCCAGTTCTTCATTCATTTCACTATTTGTTTACCTACTTATTTTATTAGTAAAATAGAATAGTATTGTTACAAGAATAGAATAGAATACTCTTCTACAAGCAAAGAGAACGAAGGATGCGTGCGCGCTCGCATGAAGTCCGCCTTTGTATCTTTTTGTGCGAAAAGTTTAAATAAATAAATAGTGACCTTGACAGCCGTACGCTTATGACGTCACAGAACGACTTCTATAATATTCCGTGGCACCCGGGGCACTGACAAACAATTGTTTTTAGAGATGGGAATATAATTATCGACAAGTCGGCACCCATCTGAAGGTCAAAATTCGTCTATTTTTCTTTGACAAAAAATAATAGTTAACTAAGTTCATATTTTACTGAACTCGGATTGTTTTCGATAGTAGTATTTATAAATATTTCAACGGGCGAAATCAAACCGTTGTAACTTTCGCGTCACATCACTGGCTGACTATTGGCGTTCTGGGGACATTAAAAATATTCGGAGTTTTGTTTTCGCCGATTTTAAAACAAATAAGGGCTTCGTTTGTGTGGAAAAATATAAAACAGGGTATTAGATAGTGCTATATTAAATAATAAAATAAAACAAAGCTTTTAGATACAATTAAATCATTTATATAAGATAATTAAAACGGAGAGCTTCTAATGAAGTCGTGGCGCTGGTGGCACGAAAATCCGGAACTTCTATTGAAGCAACAATTTTCCAACTAATTAATGATCGAAATTCTAAGTAAATATTTAAGATTGTTTTAATTCCAAGGGCAAAACACGCGGCGAAGAGCTAATAAAGCATAAATTGTATTGTAAGTAGATTCCGATTGGCACAACTAAATGTTCAGTTGAAAAAGTACACAACTTGATATTACTAGATCTCCAAAAAGGTTCAGCTGTAGTGAGTAGGAACGTGTTTTCCAAGCGCAGAAAGTCCACTATGCGAAGATACTTGCGCCACTTGGAAAGTGCATCTAATTCTTGGTGAGGTTTTCTGTAAGCTTTTCCTGGACTGGCTGTAAAGACCACTGGGAACGACTCATTATTATCAACCTTCTACCACACATTGTATTTGGTGTCGGCGTACCGAGCATGCGTGACGACGACCTTCCCAGGGTGGCTGGTAGCAGCTGGATGAGAGTTACCGAGAATCGAGTTCAATGGAGAGGTCATGCCGAGCAGTGATTGATAATGATGATGATGTCCCGATGTCTTCTTCCATACACCTCTATCAGTATCAGCATATCACACTACCTATTAACCCCATCTGCCTAGTCCTCTTTTCTTATTCCACATTTAGGCATATTTAAAATCTCCCTCATTCCTCCGCATCACATGCCATGATAACCGATGTCCAAACAACGTCCCATTTAGGAAAAGCCTAGGCGGATTGACTGATCTCGCCTTTCATTAAACTCTCAATGGCTTAACATTCTGATCTATAGAAGCATCATCATAAAACTTACCTTATATTCATATACCAATGTCAGCTTGTTAAATCAAGATGGATCATGAATCTTGATTTAGACTCTAGTAGAATGTGCCTTTTAACATCGTCAGTAGGTATATTTGTCCAATGAGCAATGACTAATATTCAAACCCTTTAGAAACTTGTAGATCACCTGCAGTTTGCTCAATAAATGAATTATCAGTTTATCAGTGTTGTTTTTTTTTATTATTATTGGTGACTGGACCTGCCCTTGGCCTCGATCATGCCTGATGGAAAGCGATGGATGAGGTTTATGATGGAACGAGCGTGCCCAGAAGATGCCTGTTGACTCTTGCTTTGAACGCAGACGGGTTAAATGTAGCATGTAAACAGACGCTGGCAGAAAGTTCCACACTTTGGCTGTGCGCATAATAAATTTGGAGAAGCGCTGAGTACGACTGGTCGGGATATCAACCAAGTGTGGATGGTACCCTGCAGTAGGTTACGTCTAGTAGTAAACGGGCAATGGTGGGATCAGGTCGTGGAGATCCTGCGCACATCCCGAAATACAGTCTGTAGACAGACAAGCAACATTACGCCAATAAGCCTGGGCAGCCAGCTTGTTTATATTCATTGCACAGACGCCAGCACATCAAGCTACCCGAAACTGTCAAATTTTCCCATTCAACTTTGAACCTTATGCTTTAGTGATAAAGTTGAAAATCTATTAAAGAAATTTGACAGGTTGTAGTAGCTTGATATGCTGGCGTCTCTACAAAGTTAGGATGCCAAATGAAGAGTTGACAGTTTTGGACTAAAACCTGTAGGTACACTTGCGTGCAAAAAGTTGGCTCACCCTGGTGGCTATCCAAAAAACTGGAACGCTATCCTTCAAGAATTTATCGTAACTTTTTAAAGGTCGATGAAAAACCGGAACGGTGGAAGCTACAAATTAGGGCAACGGTCACCATTACGAGTTATTGAAACAAGTTTATTTTTGTATTTTTTTAAAGAATATACTGTATTTTTATAGTTGATAATCGCGATTAAACCCTGCTTTTAAAACCGTTTTTTGTTTTAAGACTATTTTCTATGCAATTTTCATTTCGATTCTGACCTTGGCTTTGACTTTTTCACTGATTATGGTGTAAAAAGTTATTTATTAGGTATATATTCATTGTACGTTTTGAGATATCTTGTTTCAAATCGAAGCGCAAAGGGTGGGCTGATTTTTTTGCATACATGTGTAGTTGGGTAGGCTCTTGTTTTATATTTGCATTGTGAAGTTCTTGATCTTCAACATTTTTATAAAATTGGTGGATGTGTAGTGTTGTTTTGTTAAGTGGGTGCCTTTTCCCTCACCTGCAGCGTAATTTGCGTATCACACAAAAAGTGACAAATGACCGCATTTTCATCAATTTTAACAGTTCAGCCACGTGCGTTATTTACGTTGTTGAGCAGACGAATTTATTAAACCTATGAAGCAATGGATAGGAATATCCTTCAAAACTCTCCGATTATGATTGAAACTGTGTTACACAATTAGAGTGCTGTGCTGGCACTGGTAAGTATGGGCAGAGTTTTGTTGCCGATTTAGATTGTAAGTTACTTCAAACTGTCTTGCTTTAGTCTTCAGCGTGGCAATTGCGTAGCACACTAACAGTAGTATTGGCTTTAATTTTGACAGTTCAACAAGATTCATTGCGTTCTTTACTTTGTTGAGCAGACATAAAATTCGAACATATGAAGCAATGGATTAGTACAATTCGTGCCACGAAAGATGAGACTTGACCCCGCCTCCCCCGCTCTTTCCGCCGCCCCTATGACGTCCGGTCCCGTCCCGCACTCAGACCTCATACCGCTAAAGATACCTAAAATCGTGTACTGCGCATGTCAAACCACGTGGTGTGTCAAGTCTCATCTTTCGTGGCACTCATTGTAATATCCTTCAAAATGATAAGTGTGTTTCGCAATTAGGGTGCAGTTAACTGTAGTTTAGCGTAGTGTGGTTAGGTGGTATAAATAAAACGAAGAAATAAATGTTTTGTCTAGAGAACTGTTTCCTCTGTCACAACAATATACATTCACTGTTATTCATAATTTACAATATATCTTCTGTACTATATGTATATACCAATCGCTCATACTTGTCGGCTACTTTAGTTTTCCATACTATTAAGTATTATTATTATGCCCATTTTTAAACTAAATACAAAATTAATTTATTAATATTGCTGAACATTGATTTGCGTTCTATAAATAAACCTTTTTTTACCTAAATATGCATCACTAGGATTGCCTCATAAACACAACAGGATCAAATCCCGTCACCCTGTATAGGTGAAATATTCTTCTAAATGTACAAATTTTACTAAAAAATCTTTTTTTTAATAGTAATAGAAAACTTAAGTAACCGATATACATCACCAATATACAATAAACGCTAGTTAAACCGTGAAGGCGCTTCCATTTATATCTAATGTGCTCCTACGAGAAAACATCTTAATAAGTTAATTAACATCAAAGGCTTAGTAAATTAATGTGGCAATGGCGGCTCGTTCACCAGAAAAAGTAATTTTAACTTTCATAAAATGTCATAGTAAAACAAGACGACATAATTATCAAGACCCTTTCAAATGGGATTGTTTGCTGAACCTTCGCCGCGAGAGGGCGCTGGGTGTTTGTCAGTTGTCAAAGTGATCTTGAATAAAAAGCGATCAATCGGCGACAAGACAAAACACTTGACTCTATCTCACAGCAGTTTCTAACAAGAAACTCCATTGACAGCCGAATGAAAGTAACAAACGCGGAACTAATTTGACAGTTTTCTTCCCCATTAATCTGACCCGTCATTGTACAGAAAGCCTTATACATTGCGAGGTCAGCTTCTGCTGGAACTGCTTATACTGCTTGATATGTTGGCGTGTGTACCTGTCTTATGGTGTGTTTCACCACAATGAGGTATGTACCGGATAACTTATGTGCCAGATAATTCAATACAAATTCTATTCCATTTCTTTTTCATAAGCTGCGCTTGAGTCGAATGTGATGTATGAATAAATAACACAAACACAACGAATGAAAAAGACTCGAACGCATTTAAAATGTAAGTTTAATAAAAAAGACATTCAAGCGACAAATAGAACTGTATTGGGCTAGCGATAAATGAAAAAATGAATGATGAAAAAAATAAGTCAATTGGTGAATTATAAGTGAATGAAGCTAACCCGAATCGATCTATTGACGCCAACTGCTCTTTAAGAACACATTGAAAAACTAGCTCTTTTAGTACCTACTCTTTAATATCTTTGTTATTGTATATAGATTGAAAGTGTAAGTAATTATTAAAAACAGGAAAAAAAGACTTAATATTACTTTTTATAGTGAACGAGACGACTTGTATCATGACTGAATAGTGCGTTATACGTAAAAACTTGTAGAAATTAAAACATACGTTAACCCTTTAAAACATCACTGAAGTATTCCAAAACTAAAGTAATTACTTTCAGTACCCACAAAATCTATCATTATAAAAAAACGTCCATCGGTTATGGTTGCACATTTTAAAGGGTAAATGTACATTTTCTGATCTATATTTATATCCGCTAGATACACTAACCGGGCGAAGTCGACATTTTACAACCATAGCCTAAAAAAATGCCCGGTCATTGTTGATACAGAGTCGAGTAATTTAGTAACATATAATAAAATTATACAGTATGTATAAGTCAAAATGGTTTTTCTTCTGTATAGAAAAATATTTAAGTTTTACTTCATTTGCAGTTGATGTCGGATAATAAATAATATATATTTATCATAATTCGTTTTATTTTCTATTATATGTTACAAAATAACGTAATCTTCGAAAAAATACGGACGTTACACACGAACGCGACACATCTATGAATATAAAATATATGAAAAACACACCCTGTTTTTTTTTTGCAAATGAGAACAAGCCATTTAATACAGACGCAAAACTATTTTGTGTGCAATACAATTATACGAAAGAAACCGAAATTCGTCATTTAATGAGCAAGGATAAAATTCTAGAAATAAAGGACAGGTTTTTATTATGTTAACTAGCAGTGCCCTGCGGTTTCACCCGCATAAGTGTCGGTCCAGCGGGAATATTAGGATGCAAAGTATCCTATGTATTACTCTGATGTATAAGCTACAAAAATTACTGTGAAGTTTCATCAAAATCCGTTCAGTAGTTTTTGCGTGAAAGAGTAACAAACATCCAAATATCTTCACAAACTTTCGCGTCTATAATATAATAGTAAGAGTAGAATTAGAAGCAGTAGCGAAGGGTACATTTTTGTAAGAGGTAAGCCGGAGTAGATATTTTTTTATTTATCAAAATCTCTACCACTATCATTACAGGTGTAATGATAGTGGTAGGGAGGTATATCTTTAGTATGATTATATTATTTGTCTATAGAATACAGACTGTGCCATTTTTCAAAGGGAAGCCGATAGCAATCGAGTTGTATGTCGCCTTCGCCGCTAATTTACAAATATCCGAACGAGGTATAACAATCAAGCATATTTCAGTCTTTCATCATGAATTTCCATATAATCCTATTGCACTAGCTTGATAAAAATATAAATTCATTTTGCATCCGTATTAATTCTGATACAACAAAATAACATTGAAAACACGACCTTATGTACTACTATCACTAAAAACATAACAAAAAAATGTCCATAAGTAGCCAAAGCAATTTTTTTTGTTTTTTTTTTACGTTTATTTTTCATTTCATTTTTATTTACATTTAATATTCGGTGGTTGGTTTAACTTTCTTTTTTCAATGAAAAATAATGTCTTTTTATATATTTTTCTTTTAGATAATTTATCAAGTTGCTTTTTAACAGAATCAAAAAGTCGAGTATTAATTATTATTAATAATGTAGAAAATTGATTTAATTTAGATACAATTACGTCATGTCTCTACAACGCTTATCAAAAAGACATAATAGCTTAATCAAATATTAATTTAAAGACAAATACACAAACAAAGTGAGAAATCAGATCTTACTCAAAAACAAGAAGTCCATGGAAAGTCTCTCCGACATAAATCCTTTTTACAAGCTTTTAATCGTTTCGTTCGTATGTATTATACAGAGAGGCGTGGACATCGACACACAAACTATGATCGTGAATGCAGCACATGATTCTAGACACCCTAGCGTACAAAATTTTCGTCGGTAATAAAAAAACAATCGTCTTTTTCAGAAAAGTGCAATACCTACGCGCTCAAAATGTATGGAACAGCAATTTTTTTATATAACCCATTATAAATTTCAACGCAGGGGATCAGAATCATATACTGAATCCATGGTAACTGGCTGTGCGTCTATGTCCCTGCCACCCTGTTTAATAGTGTAAGGAGAAAGTATAGAAGTACATACATAGTTATTGCATTTCACGAGTGTGCTCAATCATTGTAATTTAAACCTTATGACAATGTTCATTAAACTTACCAGACGCACGCTCATAATACGCAACAGCAACAATGAATCTACTTAAGTGGACTACATGACCTAAAACGCGGTCACTGGACTGCATAGAAAAGAAAGAGAAGCGCGATGACACAACCCTGGTATTTTATTGCAAAATATGAAGCAATTATCTATTTACAAAAAATCTATTGTTTGGACTAATAAATTAAAACACTAGTGCTGTAGTGTTGCTTGTTGAATAATCTGACAAAAAATCAGAATGATTGTATGTATATTAGTATGGTTTTATTATAAAAAGAAAGTTTTTAGAGGTATCTTCACATTTTTTTTTCTATCATATCAAATTAGTTATATTATGTTTTCAACACACTATCTAACTAGCATATATCCTGAAGAATATCATATATTTTTCTGATATTGTTTACTGTAGTCGATCATATACTTTTAGGCATTATAAAACTTGCGTTTTTTGCGTTTAGGTCCTGTAGTCCCCTTAATAAAAATCATAAATTCTGAATGAAGATTTTAAAATGGCGCGACAGTAGGTAGGAATGCCAATACCTACCTACTGTCGCGCCATTTTGACTTTTTTTTTTTAAATGGCGGCTTCGCCTGAAACTTATATAAATCGATGTCTAACATCAATGTAAAACGGAAAATAAAATAGGACCAACCCCACGGACCTTCAAAGCCCTTTTTGCACGAGAGTTCCTTACATGACGAAAGTAAGCACTAAGGAAGGATTTTTGAAAATTCATCCCCTAATGCATGCAATAGGGTATAACATTGTATGGAAGTTCGTCATTTTTGCCGATAGAAAATCGCATCGGGCGCCTAGCTTGTATAATTACAATGTACTTCAATAATATAACTATTTTCAAACAAAATGACTTTTTTTTTAATTGCTGATTGATCCTGCTCTTGACCTCAATCATGCCTGATGGAAAGCGATGGATGAGGTCTATGATGGAACGAGCGTGCCCAGAAGATGCCTGTTCACTCTTGCTTTGACGGCTGACTGATTAAATGTGGAAGGGAAACAGAAGCTAGCAGAGGAGCACACTTACGTATTATGCGAAACAAAACACTGACTGGATGCGGATGGCGGAGGACAGGGTGTTGTGGCGCAGCCTGGGAGAGGCCATGTCCACCATTGGACTACGATAGACTGAGTTGATTGAATGAGATGAAATAAATGCAGATAAATCATATTTGTAGACACAAAACTAATTAAGCTAGTATTCGAGTATCGAAATTCATTTTTGTTATTGATATTAAGCAAAAAGACTTTCCACTGAACTAAAAACATTTGATATCAATCGCGAGCCTACTGATTGAGAAAATATGCTTTACCTCTATTGTTATTAAATATAAAATCACATTTTAAACCTGTGTGCACATTTAAAGTCGCGTACGCACTGAGAAAATTCGCATTTTTAATATCCATACGTTATGTACTTTTTTGAGAAGAGTATATAAGGTCACAAGTGCCCTCTATTATAGAAAAGAATGTAAAGCCAAGAAAGTTCATCTATTTATATAAAATTCAAAGTCCTGACTGATATATCAACGCATAGCCTAATCCGCTGGTCTTAGAGACATGAAATTTGGAGGGTGTGTTCTTTGTGAAGAGTAGGTATCCACTAACAAAAGGCTTTTCGAAATTCCACCCCTAAGAGGGCGAATGGGGGGAGGGTGAAATTTCACGCGGACGAAGGCGCGGGCAGAAGCTAGTTACTTATCAAATTGACTACCTACTTAAATTGTCCGTATATTCAAATCACAACAGAACTGTCATTTTCCGGCAGTTGTACTTGTAAGAAATGGCTATAACACTGCAAATTAACGTAGTGTGTAATTTTCGCCGACTGTATTTGCAAATTTAAACTTTTCGTTCCGTAGGTGTAGCCTAGGCAGTTATCCCCGCTGCCAATTTGTTGACGGTTAATACTTTTTTCGATCATACCACTGAATGAACTATTGAGAGCATTTCATGCTCATTGAAATATCTCGCTAATGGTGGCCGCATGTGTTAGATCATTCGGTTCCCTTCACGCTGAATGGTGCTGATCTATGCGTCGTGTTCGTGAACGGGCGCCGTCAGTTGTGACTGGTCATCTCTTAGCTGCCATGGCTTGTTTTTTTTTTGTTACTATGAACTGTATGGACTATTACCATGCGTCTTTCTACACCGTTTTCACAGTATAATTTCGACTTGAATGGTGTAACCAATATTTTGTACTCAACAATATTTTGATTTAAAAGAGTGTCCCTGACGTTTCTTGCCCATTCTTCTACACCTACTACGCTTTGGAATGGAGCTTCATCTTTCTGACTTACTCCTTGACAATTCAAAAGTGCCTGTTATTGGTTTAATTGAAATAAATGCTTTGAGTTAGAGTTTAATGGTATAGTGGGTGCCGATTCGAGATGTATTTATTCAACTTGATTATAATTAATTGCATTCTTTGTCAGTGCGCACGCGGCTTATAGGCAGTTAAGAGCTCATCACTGGGTTATTATAAGACAAGCTTGTATGTTTGTTAAATACCAGGTGGAAATAATGAAAAGCTAAATAATGTACATAACAACCAGTTTCTCCATTTGGATTTATGAAAGTGAGAAAAATAGCATTTGTTTAGTAAGAAACAACCTTCGTCGTGATAAAATGAGTGAAACGTCGATGAGAATGAAGTTTTAGCCCAGCCGTTTGATTCTGTAAAAATCTCACCGTGAAAACTTAGGTGAAGTGAGTTTGTTTTTGTTAGGAATTGAGACTATTGACAGCTCACTCCACGCTCACTTCACCTAAGTTTTCACGGTGAGATTTTTACAGAATCGACCGGCTGGTTCGCACTATATCGCGGCTGGCAGTTCGCACTTAACTCGGGTTGAAAATTCAAGTGTTTTTTTTTGACGCGCTGGGATGCGCTGTTGCATTCTCAACGCTCGGCTAAACACAGAGAGTTGAAAATCCAGTGCGCGATATTTTTATGTCCGTGCAAATGTGGACTTAATCATAAAAAAATATTAGTCTGGATTTAGTGTTACGCTGGCGTCGGTCGCGTACCAAGACACTAACGATAAATAGTCGTGTGTAGTGTAGCAGTGCCTGCACTAGCTTCATATTTTCTGACTGACCGACTTCTTGACAATCAAAAGTGTCTGTAAATGGTTTAATTGAAATAAATGCTTTGAGTTTGAGTTTGAGTGATGGTCAGTGAGCCCGAGCCCATATAAATCAGTACGCGACCGATGTCAGCGCTGACCGTCAGTCAACTCTAAATCTAGCCAGAAGGTCTATTTCACCAACAATGTTTTTATATTGAAATCAATTAATAAAATCATAACAAAACTGCCGGAAGCTTATGTTAGGTATCAAAATGGATTATTTCCGAGGCAAACAGTTCAATTTTATAAACTGAACTGCACGGCACTTACCTACTAAAACAAACAAAATACGTAATTTTAAATTAATTTCCACCTGGTAAATAACTTCGGAAAGCGGAAAAAATATTGCACCATTCATAAATCCCTTCGGTATTAAACATTGACTAATGAGAGGCAGTCGCTACATTTAAAATACTGGTATTCAGCTGCATCCAGTTGGACTGGAAGCCGACTACAACATAGTTGGTAAAAAGCTAGGCAGATTGGTTTTAAGTCGAAAAAGGCATAAATAATTTTATTATGTACAGACGCCAGCACATCAAGCTACCCGAAACTGTAAAATTTTCCCAATCAACTTTGAACCTTATTCTTTAGCGATAAAGTTGAAAATCTATTAAAGAAATTTGACAGATTGTAGTAGCTTGATGTGCTGGCGTCAGTACGTGTCCATCTACAGGTGCTTACAGATCTGCTTGATTTTTAGGCTTCCGTACCTCGAAAGGAAAAGAGGAACCCTTATAAGAAGATCACTTCGTTGACCGTCTGTCAAGGCCCTTTTTCTCAGGAACGCGTGGAGTTATCAAGTTGAAATTAATATCAAATAGTCAGGGCTGCATTCCCCTGAAGCAGTGAAAAAATCAAACTTCTAATTCAACGCAATCAAAAGATACGGGCGTTTATGTTCCGTATATGCCACATATTTTGACACTCGCAAGGGTATCAAAACTTATAGGGTACTTCCCGTTGACCTAGAATCATGAAATTTGGCAAGAAGCTATTTCATGTAGCACAAGTAAAGGAAATAATCCGAAAACCAAAAATTAGTAGTTCAATTACAAAGAAAAAAATCCCCGTGAGTAAACACATATTTACATACCAACAAATTTGTACGGAACCCTCGGTGCGCGAGTCCGACTACTAAACCGGTTTTTTTTTTTCATGATCGACACGTGTGATCACACAAAATCGAGTAAATCTGTAAGCAACAATATCAGGCAAGATCTTATTGATCGTCAAAACACAGCATATCGAGTGACAGTCATTATCGGCAAAAATCGAGTAATCTGTAGGCACATTAAAGTAGGTACGTTAAGAATTTAAAAAAATCCGTTTAGTGTTTCATGTGTTGTTCAATAATAAAGTCAGCCCCACAGATATAGATAAATAACGCAAGTATCATGATCTGTATGAAAACCAAGCATGCCATTTTTGACAACCTACTTTGACGTCAGAAGCACTGTTTAGTGATGGGACAATCAAATCGATTCAAAGATGCCGCCGCGTGACCTAGCGTCAGCGCTCACGCTCACGCAGCCAGCAGTACACAGGACTAAGTGCGAAAGTGGCGGCTTAATCTTTTGTATGAAAGCTGGGCACGCGAAGTAGGTGCTCTTGCGTTATCTAGGTGTAGGTATCTTATATCTGTGGTCATCCCATATTACGTGTCCAGTAAAGCAAGGTCTCTTGACTCATTTCCCTAAAGTCGTTCTTGTCAGTGCCTGATTTTTTATCCGAGTTTCGTCAGAGACAAACGGTCACTGATAAAAATCGCCATGTTAATCTGTCGACATCGGATTGACGGTTAAACTTACCCCGATGACAAGTACCATGTCAATTCTTCACGATGTTTCCTTCATCATAAACAAATAGTTTATTGAATTAGCCAGTAAGCCTGCTGGAGCAGTGGTGGCCGTGGTAACAGCCGCGTCTTACGAGTTGTAGGTCGTAGGTTCGAATCCAGACAGGCGCTTTACTTTGTCTAAATTATTTCATCACCACTGCTCTCAAAAACGGTGAAGGAAAACATCGTGAGGAAACCGGCATGTCCTAGAGGCAAAAATTCGAAGACATTTGACATCCACCAACCCGCACTGTGCCCGCGTGGTTGCCCACTCCCTCTCGCAGAGAGGCCTGTCCCAGTTGTGGGAAAATTCTAGTCTGATTATACAAGTGATGCAATATTTTCTACAATGCGTATCGCTTAAAAATATATATAGGCAACTAGTGATCATCCGACCACGACACGTATTGGTCCGTGCTTATATACAATACATATATAAAATATACATCTACATACGTCCGTCTGTCACGCGTAATCTAGTAAACTAATTAATTATAATTAATATATCATTTTGTGTATCTTAAGGATTTTACCGAGACGCTGCTTCGCTGTCTTCATTCCTTTCTTCAGTCTTGCATCTGGAATTTTGTCTGGATATTAGAAAAAAAAATGTTCTTATTAAGTATACACAAACTTTCAACATTTCATACAGGAGTAGAACGTATTATGTACTTTATTGGCTCAAAAACATGGTCCAGAGGTTGAAATAGAGAGGAGAGGAAAATTTGAGACTTTTTTAAGTAAAGGTAAAATATGAACTTTGAAATTATTGCCTGCATAAGATAAGTTGCTTTTTTTTTTGCTCCTCTGTCTACGGTCTCTTAAGCCCAGATCCCAAATTACAAATTCGGAAAATAATTAGCAAAAAATTAATATAGCTTTATCGAGCTCTTGTTACATATTTATTTATTTAGGATCTCCAACAAAATTTATGTACAGACAGACGCCAGCACATCAAGCTACCCGAAACTGTCAAATTTTCCCAATCAACTTTGAATCTTATGCTTCAGCGATAAAGTTGAAAATCTATTAAAGAAATTTGACAGATTGTAGTAGTTTGATGTGCTCGCACCTGTACACAATACAAATACATGAAATAAAGGGCAACATCAGGTTTTAAGTAGATGCACTCCTTCACTTAAACTTGGTTTAATTTTGACATTGTTTTAATACTCTTTTATTTTAATTCTTTGAAATATTTGTACGCTGGGAACAGCAGAATATTATGGACAACATATTACGTGTAACACCTTTGTAAGAACAATATTCTAACAAATAAATAAATTATTTTTATAACATTAATTATAGGAAGTCACATAAAATATAAACGAAACCACAGCATGCACAATAAAATTAACAACTAAGCTAAAAAAGTCAAAATATTAATAATAGGTAGGTAATAGTAGATTATATATTAACCAAGGGGATAAAGCAGTGTCTTCCGTCGCGGGTGACGATTTAAATCGCGAGCGTAACGAAGGTCTCGAGTTTTACTCCCGAGACGAGTCCTGAGTGTAGCGAGGGATTTAAGTTCACCCAAGACTAAGACAGCTTTATTACCGAGGAAAATACTCTACTTTTCGTACCATTTGCGAAAAATTAACACAATAATAATATGAGATAATAAACTTAACGTTTATGTATTTGAAGAAAACAAAAACGCGGCAAATTCCTAGACTAATATTATTTTGTCGGAAAAGCAAAGGCATCAAGCTCATACGGCCTCGTCGGTTTTCGTAATTTTATTTAATAATCATAACTGCATAATAAATGCGCATTCCTTTTTCAAAAAGATGTATAATGCTTTATATACAAACTCAATGGTGTAAAAACAGATGTATATTAGTTCAGTATAAATTTCGGTAAGTATTCCAAATTTAAATCACATTCCCCCCTAGAGGATGAATGAAATTCAGTACAATTTTCTTTCCCCGTTCTTAACAGATTAAAAATGACTATTGTTATGTTCGCGTTTTGTGGCACAGAATGTCACTTTTTTGAGCAAGTGGTACGAAAAATTTCTTATACACAAGTTTTGAAATAAGGGATATCTTTTCACCTGACTATTTAGCATGGAATATGAATAGTAGGAAGTATACTCACTCTTATTATTTGGCGTATTGTGTACAGGCGGAGGCGGCCGTCTGCTTTTTGTGGCTAACACGGCTCGCTTCGCGTTGGGCTGTTAACAGTAAAGGGCGGTTAATATCGTGTTTGTGTAGTGTGTCTGTCGCGTAGCGCCGGCGCGGCCGTACCTGCGCGTGCGGCGCGGCGGGGTGCGCGGGCGCGGGGCGGGCGGGCGCGCGCGCGGCGGCGGCGTGCAGCGCGGCGCGCACGCACTCGCGCCGCACGCCCGCGCGCGCCGCCGTGCGCAGGCGCGGCAGCAGGCGGCCCAGGCGCGCGCGCGGCGACCACGCCTCGTCCCTGCGACAGGAACGAAACATTACTATAAAAGCTGACGATGCACACTTGTCAAAAACTAAGGATATAAGAGCTACTACAGAGCTCGGAACTAATTATTCACTTCTTATTTGCATATACCATTACCTTTACTAGGTCAAGGATACATGATACAAAAAACACTTAAGACACATGTGAAAAAAATGTTACAGGTGCTAAAAGCAAAATTTTTGGAAATTCTTGAAAATACAAAAAAAAATATCTTTAGGGTTCTCAAACTAAATACATATCTATTTCCTAAATGCGTCTACCTACGAACCCCCCCTTTTTTGGCTAACCCTCCGCCTAACATCCTGGATAATATTCAGCAAGATGTTTAGAAAGGCAATGCTCAATCATTTGAACACCAACTAAATCTTACAAGATCAACAGTATCGTTTTACCAAAAAAACGTAGTACGACTGACGCCGATGACACCTTATCAAAACACATTAACAGTGTGAGAAGAGCCGCAAGATGCCATAGGAATCTTTTGCGACCACTCCAAGGCATTTGATTTCGTAAATCACAAAACCTTACCTACTCTTGAAACTTGATTGTTACGAACTAGGTAAACTTACGTTCAGTTTAGTAAAATCTTATTTAAATGATAAACAGCATCAAATTCGAATAAATTGTGTCAATTCTCCGGGTTTAAAAGGAAAAATGGGGGTTCTACCAGGCTCTATATTGGGTCCTTTGCTCTTTAAAATACGTATTAATGGCCTACCCCATTTATCATTAAAAAGCCAACCACAAATGGTATTATTTACTGACGATTATTCAACAATTCTTTGATTATTCAACATTTATTTAAGAAAAAAATGTAAACAAACTTATAACCTCAGTTAGTCTAATACTACATCTAAATCTCTAAACTATGCAGTTTGAAATAAATCTTAAACCCACTTATATCTAAAATCACTGCCCTGCACTCTAATTGTGTAACACACTATCAATAGGAATCAGAATCATTTTGAAGCAAATTGCTAACCCATTGCTTCATAAGTTCTAAAAATTTGTCTGCTCAACACGTAAATAATGCAATGAATGTTTTTGAACTGTCAAAATGAAACCGATTCCGATTGATATTGTGTTATACAATTGCCCGGCCGCCGTATAGTTAAAATATTACTTACTTATCCCCTTTGGACCGCGAATCTACCCTGTTGCGTGAATTTCTTCGTCGCTTCGACGCCGTCCACTCCTCGTCTTCATCCGAGCTCATCTCTAACGATGGATACACTAGAACAAGAGCAATACAGTTTATGAGTTTATTTTATAAGTGCTTTATTATTAGCAAAAAAAAACGTAGTAGGAACGTATCGTTTTTGACCATAAAAACTGCAGAAAGTCGATGATCTGAAACTGGTGTTCAAGGATGCTGGAAGATATTTCTTTAGAAATATGTAAGTGTCACCTTTGTCTTTGTACGTATTTTTCTCTTCGTTTCTTCTTGTCTGTATGTGTGTACATACATGAATTTGGTCTCACTGGTCGTAAATAACTACATTTATCATACTCAGCAACATCATGAAAGCAAACACAGACAGGCGGTAAAGTTTATACCAATATTTTTATAAACAGAAAATTTATATTTTTTGGTAGTGGAAACCGCGTTTCGCCAGATCAACGTCGATGATCTAAGAATGGGCATTCTTTCTACCTTACGTATATTTGTACAGAAAATAGCCATAAGGCCCAGAAATAAAACAACAATCATCTCAGTCAATGACAGCCTCAATAATCAATGATTTGTCTCTTACCATACTCCTCATCCCGATGCACTTCCTTAATAACATCCTCTTCATCAGCCAAGTCCTGCGCGGGCGGCGGCTTTCGAGCTCGTTTGCCGTCGTGTCTCGAGCTCGCGGGCTGCGGCGAGTCGCTGGCCAGTCCGAAGGTTCGAGGTGGAGCTGTGAAACGTTCGCTGATGCTCAGCATGCCTGCTACTGCGGCGTCTTCTGGTTCCCTGTGATATGGATGGTTTGGTATTTAGTATTATTCAGTCATATTTACCCTCTTTCAGTTTAATCATCGAGATTGACTTATAACTTGGTTGCATTAACTGTGCACTTGGCCAGTAGGTAAGTGTGGTGCGAATCTAATTATATAAAATTCAAAGTCCTTACAGACTGATATATCAACGCACCCTTAACCGCTGGTCCTAGAGATATGAAATTTGGAGGGTGTGTTCTTTGTGAAGAGTAGGTATCCACCAAGATAGGGTTTTTCGAAATCCCACCCCTAAGAGGGTGAATGGGGGAGGGTGAAATTTCACGCGGACGAAGTCGCGGGCAGAAGCTAGTTGACTAATAAGCCTCTTAGCTACTTCCGAGACACCTCCGATAGACCTTCAAAGAATCTATTGTCGCGGTTAGTAAAGAGTTGATGACGTTATTTCGACGTTTTGCGACGTGGCGGGCGCGGGGAGGTGAGCAGTGCGAGGGCTGGGGGTGGCATTGAAGCTAGGCTTTTCGCTAGCCGCGCATGCGCGCTGCTGTTTTATTCATAGCATTGACTACTGCGCAGTGATTTATTGCCTACTTCAAAGCGGCAAAGTTATTTGACTTCGCGTCAAATAACTGTATATAGTTCATTCGACTGAGTAGTACACACGACGACATATCAAGCTATACATTTCCAGTATAAACTGAATTCTCAGTGTACGAAAAACCTATAGGTACAATGCGAGGTTAGCTATATGGAAATGTATAGCTTGATATGTCGCCATGTGTACATATATAATTGTAACGGCTTAATATTCCTGATTACGAATGTGAACGTAAATTTTAAAATGAGAGATCGGAACGGAACACACATCTACGATGGCAGCAGAAATTTAAGCCCAATAAATAGTTCAAAATAAATGCAAATACTTCGACATGGGTGTCATCGTTGTTTTCGAAAGTGCTGATGTTAAACGTGAGGTAAAAATAAAACCAAACAAGGCGGCTATTTATACTTGTTTTTTTTTTTTTACCGAAAATGTAGTCCATTTTCAAATCCAATAGGAAAAGAATAAGACAATATTTTTTTTGTTATGTGTATCGTTTTACTCACGTTTCAACCACGGGCTGTTCCTCCTCGGCCAACACAGATGCTTGTATGAGAGATTCGATACCGTTTGCGGGTGCCGGCCTCGCTGCTACCTGCTTATAGCTGCTACTCGTTACGTTTGTGGATGCTGTAACAAATTAAACGATAAAATTGTGATCAAAAGTAATGCATAGGTACAGTAATTTTATCTCACGAAGCGACGCGCGCTTTTTTTGTGGTAACCAAGTGTCCAAACATGCTGTGAATGTGTGCATGAATTCATCACACACACACACACACACTTCCGACTTCGCCGCGCTTTTTTGTGGTAACCATGTGTCCAAACACGCTGTGAATGTGTGCGTGAATTAATCACACACACACTTCCGACTTCGCCATTGTCTCCGACAGTACCAAGAGGTCCTGCGCTTATACACACATTCACAACGTGTTTTATGCATTTGGTAACCACAAGTAAAGAACGCGGCGCTTCGTAAGATAAAAATACTATAACTAATGTGTACCTAGCCATAAGAATAAGTTGTCTCTGTCAGTCATACCCGAATGGTAACCTCTTTCTGAAGCTTAATGTGTCATATTTAAATCCAAGTATTGTTTACTTATAAATAGCACTATATTTGTGATAAATAATGCTTACTTGAATAACTGGCTGCAGAATCTGTTTAAAGGTCCAGTTAAGCATTGAAAAAGTAACAATTAGTAATAAATATTATCCATGTAAAGAGTACATAAAGGGCCCCCCCCTTTATTATATACAAATTGCTGCGCAGTACGCCTACTGTACAATAGATTACCGGTCCATGGATGCTTTCCGAAGCACGGAATGGTCTGTTTCGTGCTTTGGAAAGCACGTTAAGCCATCCCGGGTGTGTTATATCTTCGTCGATCTTTGACAGTCGTTACGGGCAGTCAGAACCCCGAAAGTCTCGACAACAAGTCTTAGCAAGGGTATCGTGGTACCGAGTAACTAGTCGCTCTAGTTAAAACACTGGTATTCAGCTGCATCCGGTTCGATTAAAAGCCTACATTAACATAGTTGGAGAAAAGGCTAGGCCGGGTAATGGTATGTGAACCACACACCACCTCACCTCACCAAAACACCACCAACACAGCCGGTCGATTCTGTAAAAATCTCACCGTGAAAACTTAGGTGAAGTGAGTTTGTTTTTGCTAGGAATTGACACTATTGACAGCTCACTCAACGCTCACTTCACCTAAGTTTTCACAGTGAGATGGTTATAGAATCGCACTGCAGATGTGTCATGTATGTGTGTGTCATCTCTGCCAAATCAGAGGGGCAATTCTCGTAATTTTAAGAACGTTCAGTCTGATCTGTCTCAATCTGTCAAAAATACCTCTATTTAATTTCCCTACATTTTGACATTTGCTTGTCGCCGAGATGAGACTGCGACTAGATTTTTAACGTTTTTAATTACGAGAATAGTCCTTCAGGGGCCTGATTCTCTATGACGCAATGAACGAAACCGCGCGAAATGAACGCGAGATTGGCGTGATTTGCTAAGGAATTGACGTGTTTTCGAAGTAAGGAATCATCAAGTGGTCATGGTGAATTAGACCCCTGCCGGTCGATTCTGTAAAAATCTCACCGTGAAAACTTGGGTGATTTGAGTTTGTTGTTGCTAGGAATTGACACTATTGACAGCTCACTCCGCACTCACTTCGCCTAAGTTTTCACGGTGAGATGATTACAGAATCGCACTGCTGGTATGTAATTGTGTTACACACTATCAGTAGCAATGGGTTTCATTTTGACAGTTCAACAACATTCATTGCGTTATTTATGTTCATGAGCGGACACATTTTTCGGACTTATGAAGCAATGGATTAGGAATATCCTTCAAAATTATTCAGATTGATAGTGTGATACGCAATGAGGGTACTGGCAGTGCCGTATTATCCATAAGGCACTTTAGGCCAGTGCCTAGGGGCCCACTATGACCAGGGGCCCAGCACTCCCAATTAAAAAAAGAAAAAAAAAGGGGATTGTGTGGTTTTATGAAACCACGGTAAAAGTGAAACTTTTTTCACATTATAAGGTAAAAGCCAAATTGCGTTGTTGTGATAATATGAAAAAGGGGGGGCCAAAACGAGCTGTGCCTAGGGGCCCTGAGATGGTTAATCCGGCCCTGGGTACTGGTGTGTTGTTTTGTGTTATGTTAAGGCTAGGCTGACCCACCATTACTGCTGCTCTCATTCCGTCTGTAAGCGGTATGTTTGTTGTGCTTCGTCTTCCTGGGTCGCGGTGCGGGTGTATCGTCGATGTATAAGTCAGAATCTTCGTAGTCATACGTGTTGGAGACTCGGCGTCGAATGGGACGCTCGGAGCGACGCACTGGGGTCGTTGGTGTGGTGGACACGCTGGGTTTTGATTCTTCTACCACCTGGAAATAATGATGGTGTAACGTTATTATTCTTTGATTAAGAATACATTATTTTTATGCTAATAGAAACTAAAGACAAAGGTCGTAAACCTATATAATTGTTATTTGTGTTTCAGTATAAAGGCTTACTTTATTTTATTCCTAGCAGCGCCCTGCTGTTTCAACCACATAAGTATCCCATGGGAATAACGGGATAAAAACTATCCTATGTCCTTTCCCGGGACTCAAACTATCTGTATACCAAATTTCATCTAAATCGGTTCAGCGGTTTAAGTGTGAAGAGGTAACAGACAGACACTTTCGCATTTGTAATATTAGTATGGATTGGCTGGCTTACAATAATTCCTTTACAATCATTTGTACTCACATTCATAACATTTTCCTCATCCCCCGTATCAGATCATACTGGATACTAACATTACTTACATAATTAGTTGTTGCTGTATACTGATGTGCGATCGCAGCGTCATACGACGGCAGCTGATTGTGATGATACTCTCCATTCACTGTCTCTTGAACTGCCACATTGCTGTAACTTGCCGTTTGCTGTGAACGATAAATACATATTACAAGACTGGCTCCTCTCCCCCCCCCCTTCGTCCACATACCTAAGGCGCGTCCAACAGTTCGGCGCGGACTATAACGTATAATTTTTTTATGCTTATTATTTGATTCCTAATTTGGGCAAAATGTTATTAAATTTTGCCCGGAGTCTGGATTTTTTGCCCGCTTTATGGCAATAGGCTTGCCCTCTACTACATGAGAATTACACATAACTGTCGAAATGTGGGTGTACCATAGCTACACTTCTGTCTAACTCCTCAGGGTTTACAGGCGTTATGTTATGTACATTTCCATTTGCATCACACAATGGATTGTTCTATACATGTTCTAGGTTTTAATAGTCCCCATAGCCTTAGACCGGTAGTTGGAGATTCCATGGTATTTACCTGATGCACTGAAGGTACTTCTTCATATCTCTGGTAGTTATCCACAGTGGTGTACGCTATATGTTGTGGTTGCTGGTAGCTGTATACTGAAGGCTGGTAGGACCCCGGTTTCGCTGATTCCGAGTACTGGTAATCTTGTTGAATGTCCTCTGCCGAATACATGCCTGCGAAAAACAGAAATATTTATAAACTGAGCCGAGCGTTGAACATCCTACAGCGCGCTTTTATTTAGGCATTAATTTATCGTATCGATAGTATTAGTGAAAACGGCATAAGTCTAAAAAAAATAGAATTTGCGCAATAGGACATTGGGCATTAGAATATTTGAAGGCTGAAATTAATAATTTCATAACAAAAAGAACCCCACATGGAATCTGGCGGTAACTGAACTTTAGAATAACTGGTTACATAAGATTATAAACAAGATTTTCCACTCACCAGGTCCATAATTCATCTCCTGTCCATCAATTCTAACGTTATTCTCGTTAGTAAACAATATCTGTTCCTCGTGGTAGTCTCCTATATCCTTCTTAGAGATGGTCCATTGGTGAATAGGCTTCAAGACTGGAGGTCTATCTGTACGAATGAGGTGGGATTTGAGGATCGAATGCTCGGGGAGGGAGTAGGGAGGGGGCGCGTCCTCGCGGGACGAGGAGGGGGAGTTGCTGTAACAATAGGTTTTAAATTAGTTGAAAGAAAGAAAAATAGGTTTATTCGTCACAGAAACACATAAAAAGATAAGTTGGAATCCTCATGGATGCCTTGTATTGGGGAGGAACGGACGGTTATGTCGGACGCATAACCGCAAAATATGCAGTGTTTCTATTGCTACCATGAAATGGAAGCGCGGGATACACAGCAATCTCGCGGAGCCAGGAAACCCCTGCTCTAATATGTTTGGATAAACCCTAATTGAATTCCCATCTCAATTATACTGATAAAGTTAATTTTAATTTCAAGTGAGCGTAAAAGAAAAATTAATGAATTTTATTGTAAAAATTTCAGAGACCAGCTGAAAATTAGTGCTGTGTTATGCTGGAATTATCAAAGAAAAAAATCTGCATACAGGACGCACATTCAGACGTGGATTCAGTTCAGTTTTCGCTGGCCATCTAATAATGTGGCTTCATTATTAGATGGCCCGTGAAAACTGAACTAATTCATCTTAGCTCCTATCTATTAGTAGTTTTTATTTTACGTATCTTTGTTTGTGTGACAATTAAACAGGCCAAGTGCGAGTCGGACTCGCACACGAAGGGTTCCGTACCACAATGCAAAAACGCGAAAAAAAAACCACGTTTGTTGTATGGGAGCCTGCCTTAAATATTTATTTTATTCTATTTTTAGTATTTGTTGTTATAGCGGCTACAGAAATACATCATCTGTAAAAATTTCAACTGTCTAGCTATCACGGTTCATGAGACACAGCTTGGAGACAGACAGACGGACAGTGGAGTCTTAGTAATAGGGTCCCGTTTTTACCCTTTGGGTATGGAACCCTTAAAAATGGTAAAAAATCTACATACTTCATCTTAATCTTCAAAGTCGTCTTCTTATCAGATCTCTCAATGAATGTTCCATCCTCTGGATAGGAGACCTCCTCGTACGTCTGATAGGCGTATCCTTTGACTGGCATCACCATCTCCTTGCCTTCGACCACGTACTTTGTGTCCGGTATACCGTTCGCGTACTTGACGTCTTGTGCTGTTACGTATCTTTCTTGGTAGACCACCTCCTGGGAAAGAGAAATGAGTATTTAGGTTGTTTGGGTGAGTTCATTAGCATAGATAAAGTTATTCACGATCGCGCGCCATGTGACTGTTATAAAGTATGAATTGGAATGATCGACGCGCGTTCTTGAAATGCAACATCTCAGGGTCTGAGGCAAAGCGCTGACGACCTGTCATGTTTTAATATTTTTATAATTTAAAGATTGATTAACAGTAATAGAACATTACTGGTCATCCTGCAAACTCCGAGTCGCTAAATGCATTGCTGTGCTCCAGATTGAAGGGTTTGAGTGCTGGTGTAATTACAGGCAATATGAAACATTTCAACTCCAGGATGGCAGATGCTTATTGGCAGGAGTGTCACATCAGGTGGGTCGTCGCCTCGTTCGCCATACAATAACTTACCTTATTATCAATATAAAACTTATCAGCATACACCTTCTCTTCCGCAAACTCTCCATTCTGTCCCATGTGCATGATAGGCTTCGGTAGAGTCAGCTTCAGAGACTTCTTAGAGTTGCTCGCTGCTTTCTTTGAATGTGACTTGCTGGGGGATGAGTGGTTCTTTATTTTGAAGTCCTGGAAAAGTCATTTATTCAAACAAGTTGAGAATCAGCACTTTTTGCACACAGCATTTGAACAAGTTCACGACACGATAACCCTCTCATTTATAAGTCATAATAGTTTTAGTCACACGTCAAGACTAATAATGCAAATTAGTGCGACGTCGTACTAAATATCATTATTATGCAGATTGAATCTCCACTATCCACTATTGTGACGTTCGAAAGTGCCTTTTATGTGCCTATCTATACTAATATTATAAAGCTGAAGAGTTTGTTTGTTTGTTTGTTTGGTTGAACGCGCTAATCTCTGGAACTACCAGTCGGATTTGAAAAATTCTTTATGCATTTGCTAGCCCAATTCTTGAGGAAGGCTATAGGCTATTTAACATCACGCTATGACCTTTAGGAGCCAAGCAAAAAGAAAAAAAGTCAGAAAGAACGCTAAGCAAAAACGAAGTAATAGCGCGGGCAGGCGATGCGATGCAACGGGATGGGTCGGAGTAACAAGAAATTTCACGCGGACGAAGTCGCGGGCAGAAGCTAGTATGAAATAAATGCTTTGACTTTATCAGCAGGGCAATTGTGTAACACACACTATCTGAATTGCTCTGATTTTGATAGTTCAACAACATTCATTGCGTTCTTTACGTTGTTGAGCAGACAAATTTTTCGAACATAATATATAAAGCAATTTTGAAAATTATTCAGATTGTATTATTGATAGTGTGTTACGCAATTAGGATGCAGGTCATCATAATGACAGTTTTCACAAGCAAACAAAATCCCCAAAACTTTGACAAAAACAACCAGTGAGGCTGGAAACCGACCTCAACAGATGAAAGAATTTGATAGACTAACCTTATCTTTATTGGTAGTGGTGGTGGAACGTTTCTCCAAAGTTCTTAGTTCCTTGCACAGCTCCCGCACTAGTTGGCCGGAGTTCAGGCATTTGGGTACATTGTCCCGTTTCGCTGTGTCTGTCTGCAATAATCAATTGATTCGATGAATAGGGGCAGAAAAATTTATCATTTGTTCATTCATTCAATCATTTCTTCATTCATTGATTCATAACTTCATACATTCATTCATATCTTTTATTACAATAATTTTTCACATTGGTATGTGAAGTCACTGTTTCTTTATGGGCAAGTCCTTGATGCCACGTTCTATTTTGTTATTAAATTACGTCACGCTTGGCCTCTCGGCCTAGGGTAGGCAGAGATGTAACGACACACATATATCGCCAGTCATAGAATAGAGGGCGAGACTATAGCCATACTATTCACGAACCATGTATGTATAATAAAATGTATTACTTACACTTTTAAGCGCATGCCATTCTTTGAGCGCGTTGGCGAGTATTTTGATGCCACGCAGCAACAGTGGCGGCAACGCGGCCGGCGTCAGGCGAGGGCTGCTCTCACTTAGAGTAAACTCTTCGTCCTACACAACATTATTACAACTTAATCAAAGTACCTGCCAGACCACAGCATGCGAATTCTTTAGCTCAATATGGTCATATTGAGCAAAGATTGGGCATGCTGTGGTCTCTTGTAAGTGAATTAATAAACCTACTTCATACCTGAGGGGCACAGTCTGATCTCAGTCTCAATCTGTCAAAAATACCCCTAATTTCCCTACATTTCTGAAAAGCTTCTGACATCGATTGTCGCTGAGACGAGATTGGGACTAGATTTTGAACCTTTTTTAGTTACGGGAATTCGCCTTCTGATGTTGCCCATTATTTATGTGACATAATAATATATGTTGCATCTTTTATTGGAGATCCTAAATAAAAGATAGGTAATAAAACATGCATTCCCACCATACCTGTATCTCCTCATTGTGCCGACGCAGCATAGTGAGTAGATGTGCTCCGGCGTACCAGTGCATCGCCTCGAACAGCGGGTACCGGAACATTGTGGGCGTTTCTACGCGACGCTCTATCTCGTAGATCCTGCAAGAAAAGATAAACATAAATATAAGAATACGATTTTAATATTTAAGAATTCAAATAGTTGCCACAAAGATATATCAGATTGAGCTATTCAGAGCTTGTTTTTTTTTTAAATTATATGGCAACACACTTGGACCCTTGCACCATTTCTAGATGCACATAATATGGCAGATGGCTATTCTTGGATCATGCGTTGGTTTTTATTTCGTGAATGGATTATGGCCTAATCCAGCAGTGAGCATCACCAATTGACCTAGAAGTTAAAATAATATAGTAATAAATGAGGGACCATTCTTCAGTTTACGGAAAAAAGGTACCAAAGGCTTTTTAAAAGGCTTTCAAGGCTTGAGAAATACCCCCTTCCCTCAGACAGAACCATATACCTAGATCCGCACCTGATCATATCATATTGCGAAAACATATTTCTCTTAATCCTTTTTGTGGTAAATCAAGTTACTCACTGCAACTGCATCTCAATAGCATAGGAATGCAGGAAGTTGCCCCCGAACACGAGCGAGTCGCAGGGAGTGAGCACGGCGTGTATCCAGCCGCTCGGGATGAACAGCGTCTGCGTGGCGCTGATCTCGGCCGTACCGTACCACTCCACCATGTCGCCGAAGAAACGCTCGTTTTGGTTGTTGGCGGCCGACCATTGTTGGTAGAGGGCGAGGTTTGTCGCTGTGGGTGGGATTAGGTAGAATATCTGGAATAGAAGTAATATTTAATTAAAATTGTGCTATTACTTGATTTCACTTGTACATGACATATTTGGCAATTACGTGATAGCTGGTCTCTCCATTGCGAGTTTTTGAAAATCTATCAAAAATTTACAATGACGAGACCTTGGCAACGTTTGTACATTATTAGTCTTAGGCCCAATCATGATACTACACTATTTTATTTCGTCTTCTTGACATATTTCAATAATAGTTAAAAGTAAATTCCATTGTAAGTCCTGCGTCTGTGTTTCCGAGCGCATACAACCTGAATCTCTTCAAAGTAAGAGTGAACAGGCTTTTTCTGGGTAAGCTCACTCCATCGTAGACTTTGTCTCTGTCGCCTCTGACCTAGAGTCAAAGCAAACCCATTACAAATAAAAAAAATAGTTACCTTCCGTCCGTGCAGCACGTGATACCACACGGTGGTCCCGCCGAAGTCGACGTGGAAGTCGGTGTATGCGCCGGCGGGCGACATGAGGCAGTACTTGCGCACCTGCGGCGCGGGCGGCGCGCGGCCCGCGCCCCACACGCGCGCCGCCCAGTCCAGCGCGCGCGCCGCGCCCGGCGGCTCCACGCAGCGCGACATGCTGGGGGGGCAGGTGTCAGTGGGGGCGAGGACTTCAGAGCCGACATAATGTTTTATATAGGGATGCTACCGATACCGATATATCGGCGATACTTTAGGTTTGCCGATATATCTGTATCGGTGATATTTTTATGGCAGATACAACGATACTTTTCAAATTTAGCGCTTTAAAAACGTTTGCAATGAAATAGATGGGACAACACGCGCGTTTAGCGCGTGTTGTCCCATCTATTTCGTTGCAAACGAGGCACGAACTAACTATGCTCGGGGCAACCCCGTGGTTTATTCAGTGTTTTGTTTCGCCCGCCCGCTTTGGCCTCGCACATCTATCCCATTTCGTTAGGTTCAATGTTGTTGCGCGAAGTATTTTTCCATGCAAATAAACATATTGTAATTGTTTGTGTATTGTATATCATTTATAACTAGTCGTTTGCGTCAAATAAAATAAACCTTCTTTTTTGAATTTAATAAGCGTATCGGTATCGGTATCTGTATCGTATCGGCAAAAAGGAGTATCGAGGCATCCCTAGTTTTATATTTGTCTGTCTTACATTTAAACCTGCTATCACCAAATACAATCAGCGATAAACGAATTTAAAACATCAACCTCTTGCTGTCAATCGTTTGAGATTGTATTTAGTACATTGTGGCGTAATTAGGTCTTAGTAGACAATAGAACCCAAGACCTAAAAGGAAGAAAATTTGAAAACTTTAATATCATTATTACCACATTAGCTGCGCCCCGCGATTTCACCCGCATAAGTTTCGATCCCATGGGCATATCGGGATGAGAAATAGCCTATGTGTTAATCCAAGATGTCAGCTATCTCCATACCAAATTTTATCAAAATTGGTCAAGCCATTTGTGCGTGAAGAACACACTCACAAACTTTCGCCTATATAATATTAGTATGATTTACCTCTTTATCCCAATTTTTCAAACTTAGTATCAGGAAAAAGGTTTCGTAAATATTTATAAACTACGACCAACTAAAGAAAAAGGTTGATTCTTGAAAAAAATAAAAATGATTAAAAAAAATTGGTTACTAGTGGTTTTTGTTTGGTAGTAGTTTTAGATTTTATCAAAATATGTTCTGTGATACTGAAACAGTGACGGTTTGAGTATTTTTTGGCTATTTCTTAAAGTTCTCGATTTTCGGTGATTACTTAAAAAAATATATCCTTTAAGTTATAGAGATATGAGGAACAGGATGTAAAGTTTACTCATTCTCCATAGAAAAGGGAGTACCCTCCGACCAATCGGGTGTTGTGTCTGACGGGCAAGTGCCCGATGATTCATGTCGGGCCGTTGTATATCTATGCTAGTTGCGCGGTAAACTTTCCTTGCGTGATGCAGGATTTTGCGTGACGTCACTATGACGTTGTAGATACTGCTACAAAGTATATGTAAGACGTTCGGCAGTACAGGTTAATGTGCAATATTTCTTACGAAATGGCAAATATGGGCCGATGATCATCAAACAATTATCACTCACTTGGTGTCGCTGAACTCCAAACTGAGCACATTCAACACTTTCTCATCGCGGTGCTCGGGCGGCGTCTCGAAGTAGTCCACGAAGTCGCCCAGCGGCATTCGCAGCGTCGATTGCTTGCGGACGTCTATCACTTCCACCTACGAAAAATGGACATTTAAGTTTATAAGATTTTGGCGAAACATAGTTGCTCCGAAAGTAATAATTGAGATTGCATGGGGATCTTGTGGTACTAAAATAGGGAATCAAAACATTCTCTCCTAAGCACAGATTACTTATTGATCTAGCTAGAAGTGTAGCGATTCATCCAACAATTAGCCAGCGATACTCGATACCTTAACATGATAAAATTAAAATGAAAAAGATTTGATGGGTTCTTTTAGGGGGTCAACGACCGCTGGTGTGTTGTTACTGTCATGAAGTATGAGTTGAGAAAATCTGTTTTCTTTGGTTTTATCGTGTCTAGTTATCTAGTTACATTAAAAAAAAAACAGATAATTATTTCAAGACAAACTGCGGTTTATGACGCCACAAAAATAACATTAATTTTTTTTTTTGTTTTTATTATGTTCAGATATAATAACGTCTGCGGGGTTTCGCTAGCTAATTGAATTTGACCCTGTATACGTTGACAAAGGGTTTCTTTTGAAAGATAACCACGAGTATACATATTTCTTGTGTGTTAACAAAGGTTGGACAGGAGCCATTGTCCATTGAACACCACCTTCTTGGTTCCTTTTAAAAACCACGCCTGATTAAATTACAAGCCGAAAGAATTACTACTACTTACCTCCAGTTGTGCTCCACAGAACCTGAGTACTGATCTGACTGTGAATGTTCCAGGGTTGGGAGTCTTCATGTCCAAACCTTCTGAAGTTGTGAATGTTACCGGTCGTGTGAATCCTGCACAGAAAGAGGAATGAATAATCCATGAATTTCTTCAAACAAAATTTTGAAAGCAACAAAAGGATTGAAAATATAGAGACATTTATGTTCATTAAGAGAGCATTATATTATAATATATCTAATATATAATATATTTTATATACAATATATTTTATATATAATATATTTACTGTCGTAAATAAAATCAATGGAGAGCAGTGGTGACCCAGTGGCCCTTACAAGTTGTAGGTAGTGGGTTCGAACCCTGGCAGGCGTTTTAATTTGTGTAAATAATTTCATCACCACTGCTCTCAAAACGGTGAAGGAAAAACATCGCGAGGACACTGGCATGTCCTAGAACCAAAAATTCGAAGACATGTGACATCTACCAACCCGCACTGGGCTCGCGTGGTAGATTATACCTCTCACAGAGAGAGGAGACCTTCCCAGCTGTGGGAATACTATACGGCTAATTATGCTAAGCTCAATATACAGCAGTATCATTCTTTGAATATTGCACTATTAGCCTAGACTGTATGAGGGCACAAATCGTCGTTGCGCGTGCAAAAGTCGCTATGTGTTATTTGTTGTGTTGTTTGTTAGTTGTGTATTTTCGGTTCTTTATGCAGTTTTAATCGTTATTTCAATACACACATACTGTATAAACAGCTATGTGATAAGTGCAATATTTAAAGAGTTAAGGAATGTAGCTATGTGATATTCATACATCGAAAGTTCCATATAAACAAGCTAAATGTTATAATTCATACATATATAACTCAAATAAGTTTGCTAAAAACACATAGCGACTTTTGCATGCGCAACGACGAAATGGACATACATTATAGTATATATTATCTCTCACCATTATCTCGGATGAACTCCTCAGTGAACAGGTGCGGGCTCATGCGCTGCAGCGCGGCCGGCGCCGGGCGCAGCGGCCGCGCGGCCAGCGCGCGCACCCAGGCCGGCGTGCCCACCTGCGACGGGCGAGTCTCTGCGCCCAACTCGTAGCGGTCCGCGCGGTGGTTGTTTGTGGCAATTTTTACTTAAAAAAGAAGTTGTTGATAGTCAAATTAGTTTTTTAGTCAATATTTAGGAACACAAAGAAAAGTATTTTTTATTCTCTCTGGTTAGCCATATTCCGATTATCTGCTGAAATTAATTAATTCTATGAGAGATATTTCACTAAATAGTGTCACAAAATACTCTTCAAAAGAGTAGTTTATAATCTCTCTAATCTAGTTTTAATATGATAAAAAAGCATTTTTACATTTCCACCAAGTGATTACATACAATACATGGTGACGGTACCTATGTCGACGTGCCAACTGAAACTATGAATTCTGAAATAATCACTCTGAAAGTTTAAAGTAATCAAACATCTGTGCAACAAGATCTAAGCAAGTTAAAAAATATGGATTTCCCGTGATCAACTTTCAACGTCTCAATATCTCGGTGACGCTTTACGGGGTTTGGTCCTACTTGTATTGATGTCAACTATCGATTTTTATAAGATAAATGCGTGGCCGCCATTTTGAAAAAACAAAAACAAAATGGCGCGACAGTAGCCTCCATATATAAAATCTTCAATCCCCTTTCAAACCACGGGGGTTCAAAATCATGTAGTAAATCCATGGTAACCGTTGCGCGTCGAAGTCCCTGCCAGTCTGTATTACATTCTGCACAGACCTCTAATTAATGCTATAATTATAATCACCCAAAATTAGTTCCACGAGAATGCTCAGTTTCTGTTATATAAGCCATCATCATCTGCCTCCCCTTTTCCCAACTATGTTGGGGTCGGCTTCTAGTCTAACTGGATGCAGCTGAGTACCAGTATTTTACATGGAGCGACTGCCTATCTGAACTCCACAACCCAGTTACTGGGTAATACGAAACTCCTTGATAAGACTGGTTGTCAGACTCGGGCTTCTTACGACCCGTAACGACTGTCAAAGATCCGACGAATGACAGCCGGGACCAAAGGCTTAATGTGCTTTCCGAGGCACGGAGAGTTCTTGGTGTGTAAAGATGGTCACCCATCCACGGACCAACCGCGGCAAGCGTTGCTTAACCTGACCGATCGACCCGTGCGGCTGGTTTTACTTAGCCACAAACTCCTCAGTTTCTGTTATTTAATTATGGTTTGTAATTTACTTACATACTGAAGGTCCGTAAGTCTGTGCACATTTTGGACAGTGATACTTGTCTATGTCATCAGAATGATATATTTTGACATCAACACAACTGTAACAAAAACATCGAAAGTATTAGTAAAAAAAATCTAACAAAAGGTTTTATTTACAAGGCAGATGTAAGTGGAAATGCTGGGACGACGCCTTAGGACTATAATAGTGATGTTCTTCAGAAAGGGTAGGTGCGTAGTACTGGCAACCGACGTGCGTAGTACTGGCAACCGACGTTCGTGTATAGCAGTATCAACATAAACGAGTCAAGAGAAGCAGGATCGTCGCAGGTGGCTTTCTGTAATTTCTGGCTATCCCCTTGGGAAGAAGGCGTGAGCTATGTATGTATATACATATTAGTAAACATTGATTAATTAAAAATCACCGCAGAGTAGTACCAAGTAGTCTGCTGGTGTGCGCTTGCCTTTAGTTTCCTAGATCCTATCAGGCCATCTAAAAACCTATTTCATTTAATAAGGAGTCAAATCACATAATATGAATAACATAACACGAAGGCTGTCCCCGAAGAATCCCCAAAGGTAGTATGTCAGGTAGACTTGTACCTATAGCAACACCGTTTTGTAGTTATGTTTATGTTTAATAGGGGGTAAGCCTATTGCCATGAACCAGGTCCAAATCCAAACTCCTGGCTGCTACTAAGAAATGAATGATGGAAAACCCAATAACACTTCCTGTCCTGGGAATCGAACCTAGGAACTCATGGTCAGCAGTAGCGCTTGCAACCACTAGACCAACGAGGTGGTATTCCATTCATCATGGAGTCAAACCACTTAATATCAACATCTAAAATAAGAAATAAGTTACTGTAACTAATTAATAAGTTGCTATAGTTTCTCAGTAGCAGTCCAGGGTCCGTATTATGACGTCATATTAATGCCATCATTTTTCTAGTGTGAGAGTGAGACAGAGCTATAGACGGCAAGATGCTTTTTGCAATAGAATAATGATAGTATTATTAAAACTTCATAATACAGCCCCAGAGTCTGGATTTGTGCCCGCCCAATTGGTGGTACAGAAAGTGCCATCCACGAAGACACGCCCCACTCTTCTTCCTCCTAATCACTTACAGTACAAGTGTGCAACTTTCTGCTAGTGTTTTAGTTTTGTCGATACACAGTAATTACTTATTAGTGGGTAATTAGTGTGTATCAAAAGACTAAAACACTAGCGGAAATAACTAGTGATAACCACTAGCGTTTGGTAAGAAGAGTGGTGTGTGCCTTCATGGATGGCACTATCTATAATAGGCTACCCTCTGTTACATGGGACTTACACATAACTGGCGATGTGTGTGGCGGTGGGGTGTGGGTGTGGGGTGTGGGTGGGGTGTGTGTGGGGTGTGTGTGGGGTGTGTGTGGGGTGTGTGTGGGGTGTGGGGATACACCACTGTCTAACCTGTCAAGGATCATGAAAGTGAAGTTATGTTATGTTTATGTTACTATATCTGAATGTCTATAATACAGTATACCAATTGAAAAAATATTCCCATATTCATAGGCTAGTACTCATCCGTAGGCATACTTTTAAATAGAAAGATTTAATTATTCAACGACACAGTTTGCATTATTCATAACTTTTTTATTTATTCTTAGTGCTCTATTTTTAATACATGAGTAGAGTAGCGTAAGATTCTTTTAGTACCTACTAGAGAAACAAATAAACATTACACTTATTATTAATAGAATTGTATATAATAGTGTTAATAATAATATTATAGCCTAAAAGTAAAAAAAAAAATTGTAGGTAATCTTTTTTTTTTAATTTTTATTGTATTGTGCCTGGCAATTAATATGAATAATATCTTCATCTTCAATCATGTAGAATTATTTAAAAAAATCCTCTAATCCGAATAACCCGTCATAGGAGATATTTCCATAATCATGAAACTTTTACACAGATCAGTGTATGTTTGAAGTTTTTAGCAGACAAGTAGATGCAGATGATAATTTGATGATGTTAATCATTTTAAAAACATGCCTTCATTTTATGATACTAAACACAAACATAATATTATAAAAATAATGAACCGTTATAGAACATCTATGTTACTATACCTAAGAAATTAAACAAATAAATATCTGTCCTGATATAATATATCCAGCATATTATCGTCCAACTGCAGCGCAAATGCTTCTTGTCATACAGAGAAGGCACAAGCATTGTTCAACACATTCACCATGCCAGCTAAAAGCGAGTTGGCGATTTCAGACTTATACCTTCACTAATGTCCAAGATTAATTCAGATAGTAATAATAGGTAATACGGGCTGGTGTCCATATATGGTCAGGTAAAAAATTATAACAGACTAAACAGGTATTGTATAATGTTTAGATTACAGCAGTGGGATATTGTATGATGGAAATATTGATTATACAGGATTTTAAATTATAACCAATCAATAATATTACAACTAAAATAGTTATGTTTCATGTTTTAATTGCCCTATAAGGCTTGAGTATGTGCAAATGAAGGTTTTTATGTGTATGTTACTTAGTAATTTAACACCTCAAAGTACATAATTATCACAAACATTCATTAAAACATTAATTTGTAAATACTGGGTGTTCTTCAGATAGTTGTGGTCAACCTAACTAACCATAGTGCAATTAAGGTTACAAGGGGCGTCCAAAGTCCTCAAAGCGTACTATTTTTTTTTTTGACCCCTGCCTTCTAAGGCATCTAATTAGGGTCTTTGGGATTTCACAACAGTTGCTAAGGGCTACTCTAACTTCGTACAGAACATCAAAAACTAAGGCAATAGTAAAATAAATAACACTACTGTATGGTTTTGCCGTTAAAAACACGATAACAGGCATAAAATAATATAAATAAACACAAAGAATGCACGGCAGAAAAGCGCATACTGATAAACCCATGGCGACCACTGATGTAAACAAACAAGAACTCTTGGAAAGCGCCGCAGAAATCCTAGATAATTAAATAGAACCTGTATCGTGCTTAATAAATGGTGAAAATCACGCCAGAGAACAGAAAAATAAGAAATATTGAGTAAAACATTCGCATACAAGTGATGGCCGAACGCGCATACACTGTCAATCTTCATTGCATTTTTTTAACACACAACGAAACTTTCACTGTGAAATTTATATAATTTCTTCATTACCTGCCATGAAACCACTCACGACAGCAATCACATTCTATCATAAATTGTCCAATATTATAAGGTTGACCACACAAACAATAGGTTTCCTTCGATGACGCCATTTTAATGGCGAATAGACAATTTGCTTCTTTTTTCTCCACGTAGATTTAGGGTTACCAAATCAAAAATTTTTTTTTTAACCATAGATTTCATTCAAATGATTCCGTAAAAATCTCAACTTTTTTTGGTAAAATAGCACCAAGTATTTTCAATGTAGTGTAATGAGGGTTTTCGTGAAAATTTACGACACCAGTTGGCACCACTGTGACAAGAGGTCTTCCAATATAAAATATATGATGACGTTCATCATTCGATTCATTCATTCGTTCATCATTCAGTCATGACCTAAAGAAAATATAGGCTCTTTGACAGATATCTGGACCTGACGTGTCAGTGCTGCCACCTGGCGGACGTCATTTCAGAAAACCCTCATTAATTTAGATGAACCATAGCTTCAACCGCCAACCACAAATCAAATGTCGTCACGCCTGTGATGATAATAATAGCAACAAGTGGAAGATTGGGGCACATGGCAAAGTGGCGGTGCCGAATGCCGATTAATATTGAGATTTTATTTATTTACAATGCGCACTGTGATGACAAAAGGCCACTAACGCCTAGTATGTACATATCTCATGAAATATTCCTTCTTCAGCTGTTACAATTTACAAAACTTGGATAATACATTTCAAAGATTCTAACCAGGGATTGAAAAGGTTCCTAAAATACCGGTAAAGTACCGGTATTTAGTGGTTCCGGTTGCTAGAACCCGAACCGGAACCGGAACCTAAATTAGAACCTTTATTTTACCGGTTCTTTAGCGGTACGAGTACGAGACCGAACGAGTTCATACGATGCCGCTCAGCGCAGGACAATAGCGGCAAGATAGGAGATTTTGTAAGAGGAGAGAGGGGTACATTGCATTTGTAGATCATTCGCATCATTCGTTGCATGAACAACGCGTGCGCCCTATATTTGTTTCATTGTTTTATTTATATTATACATTCGTGTACTTGTCTGTTGTACAATGACCTCTTAAGAGGTTGTTGGTGTTTTTCCATTAACCCTGTATATTCAATAAATAAAGGAGATGATAATATCTAAGTGAATACAATACGATTAAACTTACCTTTGTCCATTTTATATTAATTTATTAACAGTAACTGTAGATTATATAAACAACTAATATTAATTACTGTCAATATTTGCTGACACTGTACAGTACAGACTTCTACTCACCAATAATTCGAAGGCTAACTGAAAGAAAAGATACGCTAGCCACGCGTCAAACATTATCCCTTCTTTCTTAGAGAACCTTTAAATCGGATGATACGGAACCGGTATATTGGAACCTTTATTTGGAACCGGTACTATGGAACCAGAACCAAACCGGAACCTGAACCGGAACCGTACCGAAAAGGAGAACCTTTTTAAGAACCGAAACGAAGAACCAGAACCCAAATTCGTACCGGTTTTCAATCCCTGATTCTAACAGCTCTTATCTATAACAGCAATAAATTAACACTTGAGGCGGTAGCATTATCTCGAGAGCCGTAGCCAGTGTGTTCTTTTCATCCACTCCACCTTTCAGAGGCTCTCAACCGCGCGCGGGCCTGCGGACGGAGAGTAATGGGTAGCTCACCGTCCGATCAGGAATAGGCCCGTGCCGGAAGTCGCGTACGTGTTCTACGCGCGCCTCAAAGAGATTTCAGCATCGATGGAAGGGGCCCGTTAGGGCCGAAGCCTGCCGGGTTAACGGGATTGTTCGAAAGGGTTACCGCTGACCCGGAACATAAAGGGCTAAGGAAGGAACACGGATGGGTTTTAGTCAGTAAGAGTCTGACACTCCCTTCCGCTCCATCCAGAGCGGGAGGGGTCATTTGATGATTTCCCTTCCTCAAAAAAAAGGGGTCTCAATCGCAAACCTTCTATCCACAGATCTCAAGATCGTAGGTTTGTGACTACTGTGAATTGTGAAACACAGCAGCTTCAGCGGTCACCATTCTCAAAGGGATACCTACTATTCTAGTTGTGAAGTGAAGACTGTATGAATACAAAATCAAACTGTTCACTTAGTTTTAATGGGTTTAGAACAAAACAACTATGTTACACTTATTATTACATTTTCTTGGAACCAATTCTAATCGAATGTCGCAATCGATGGTCCGGAGCGAATGTCAAAGAGTATAATAATAATACGGGAGATGTCGTTCGCTCCTAGCCAACGAACCCCCAACATCCCCGCGGTAAATCCTGCTCTCCAATTGGCCCACGACATCAAGCGATACTAGTGTCGTAATCCAATCGTAGAGCGACCTATTTTCCCGCCAAGCACCATTCAATATTAAATCAAAGGTTGACATTTCAAAACAATAGAAATTACAACGTTTACACAAAATTCCTTTGATAATAGGTATTTAAAACATATATTTACTTACATAAAACAAAAATGCTAACAAAATTAACTCATTTTACCAATTATCTTTAAAAACATCAGCTTCTATTTATTAACAAGGAACAAAATCTAACACTAGGTACTTTGTCTGTCATTTGTGACGAAGATCTCGCCTCCTAAAGTCCTAAGCACGAGATTGTTGGTTGTGGGTTTAAATCCGGGCAAGTAGCAATGTGACTTTTTCAATTCATATGTAGGTACTTTCTTCGTTTATCTTGGACATACTGGCATCAGTGAAGGCCGTGATGGAAAACATTAGGTACGAGGAAACTTGGACTTATCACACTAATATTATAAAGGCGAAAGTTTGTGAGTGTGTGTGTGTTTATACGTTTGTTACTTCTTCACGCTCAAACGGCAGGACCAATTTTGATAAAATTTAGTATGGAGGTAGCTGACACCCTGGATTAACTTATAGTTAATTTTTTATCCCAATATTCCCACGGGATTGAAACTTATGCTGGTGAGAACGTGGGGCGCAGCTAGTAGATGGCCAACCCGTCTTGAGGAAGCGTGGTTATCAATCTTCGTGCCATCTCTGTATAAGTAGAGGTCTTTGTCCTGCAATGGGACAGTAACAGATTGGTTTTATTATTATTATATAGACGACAGCACATCAAGCTACTACAATCTGTCAAATTTCTTCAATAGATTTTCAACTTTATCGCTAAAGCTTAAGGTTCAAAGTTGATTGGAAAAATTTGACAGTTTCGGGTAGCTTGATGTGCTGGCATACATACACATAAGTACCTACATAAACTTGGGTACGCCTTCTTCATTCTAAGTACTTAGATAGGTATCTAGATACAACACAATCATTAATAGGTATTCCATGCAATAAAACAAATAATGTGTATTTTTAATTGTTATTGCATCTAAATTATTAATTTAGATGCAATAACCTATACCCAATATACACCAATTAATCCGTAATTAGATTTAGTATTAATTAACTAGTTGCATCCCGCGGTTTCACCCGCATAAGTGTCGTTCCCGTCGGAATATCGGGATAAAAGTATCCTATGTGTTAAAGCGGTGTTATTGTAAATATCTCACCGTGAAAACTTAGGTGAAGTGAGCGTGGAGTGAGCTGTCAATAGTGTCAATTCCTAACAAAAACAAATTCACTTCACCTAAGTTTTCACGGTGAGATTTTTACAGAATCGACCGGCTGGTTATAAAACTATCTGTGTGCCAAATTTCATCCAAATACATTCAGCCGTTTGTGCGTGAGAAGTAACAAGCATACAAACATACTCACAAACTGTCGCCTTTGTAATATTATGAGTATAAATCAGTATAAAGGTACACGTATCAAATCGGAAAGGGATCGGCACGGTATCGCCTTTCGCCTCGCCGTCAAACAGGCGTCAACCTAACGTAATTACGTAAGCACGTAACCAAAGCGGATCAGAAGCTCCTATACGTCGACTCGGATACGGCTAAGCGACGCCGCGCTTACGGCTCGACAGGTTGATGGTGCAGGAGGCAGGCCGGATGGGTGAGAGGGGCAAAGGTGGACGAAGATACGTAAGCGCGGGGACGACGAGCCGTAAGCGCGGGGACGACGAGCCGTAACGCACCGCACCGCGGTTCACGAGCTTGTCACGAGGCGAGGCAATTTTTTTTTTCATGATAGGAAATCATCAAATGAAGGGGTCATTTGATGATTTACCATCCTGAAAAAAAAATTGCCTTTTGGCAATTGCCGCTCTGGGTGGAGCGGAAGGGAGTGTCTTATTGACTAAAACTCACCCATGTTCCTTCCTTAGCCCTTTATATTCCGGGCCAGCGGTAAACCTTTCGGACAATACCGCTGACCCGGCAGGAGGCGAGGCGATTACGTTACGATTCCGATTAATTTGCGTTGCAGTAGGGAGATTCATATAAAGAATACTGAACGGCTCGAGTTGATACGGTGCCGATCCCTCTCCGGTTTGATACGTGTGCTATGACCTTAATACATAAATTAAGTGCTTAAGCATATAAAGATGTTACTTATCATTGATTTATTTAAAAGGTATTTAATATTTATTAATAACAATGACACAGCACAGCTAAGATTAATTATCCCAACTAATAAATAATGTATTTCTGTATTAAAAACGGTAAAGTAAACGAGTATTTAAGGATTGTGAGTCGTGACAAGTGCCGTTCTATAGTTTCTGACCCCATGGGAAAAGGCGTCAGTTTAAGTATGTATGTATGTACAGACGCCAGCACATCAAGCTACTACAATCTGTTAAATTTCTTTAATGGATTTAAAACTTTATTACTAAAGGATAAGGTTCAAAGTTGATTGGGAAAATTTTACAGTTTCGGGTAGCTTGATGTGCTGGCGTCTGTACATATTATGTCCATCTGAGATCATGAGGGGGCTCGTGGTTAAAATTAATAACAGCACAGGTCGATCGATTAGGTAAGCTACGCTTGCCGCGGTTGATTTATAGATGGGTGACCATGTTTACATACCGATGCCCCTCCGTGTCTCGGAAAGCACCTTAAGCCGTTGGTCCCGGACGTCATTCGTGGATCTTTGACATTCGTTACGTCAGAAACCCATGTGCATACACCCCCCCATTTTGTCTGAACTAGGTATTCCTAACTGCCTCATTGGTCTAGTGGTCCTAAATGGTACTGTTAATCTTGAGACCGTAGGATCATTTTCCGGGTCGGGCAAAGTGTCATTGCGTTAATCCATCTGGAAATTCTCAGTAGCAGCCAGATTCCAGCTGAATTTGTGCCCGGTTGATGGTAGGTACGAGGATTGCTGGTGCGAGGGGTTGCGCCCTGCAGAACTGCGCATCTTCACGGATGGATGCAAAACATGTAGTGGCACAGGTGCTGGAATCTTCTCGGAGGACTTCAACATATACACAGCCACATCATTGGAAGTCCATAGCACAGTATTCCAGGCCGAATGCATAGGTATTTCTCTTAGTTTTTCTCTTGCTGCTTCTGCCATCATAGCCAGGGAAGTTAAGGACCACTCGATCCACATATTCTCAGACCACGTGGCGGTTTTACAAGCGCTAAGCAATCATGCAGTTGATTCTGGGCTAATATAGGAGTGCCACCAGCAGCGCCTCAACCAGGCGGGTAGCCTCATTAACATAACCATTGCCGACAAACTTGCCAGAAGGGAATTGAGCCTGGCACCAGTGGGACCTAAAGCCTGAACCCATCATGCCACTATCTCCTTCGGCACACTCTGGTATGAAAACGCACCAGGAATGAACATCATAAACTATGGGTGGACCAAGGTGAGTGCAGGCAGGCTCAAGGCAACGCGACACGAGAAAAAAACGCGTGCGACACAAAGGCACCACAAGTCGCGCAACGAGCGGTGCCTTGGTGTCGGGCGCGATTATACCTCGTGTCGCGCCTGTTTGAAGGAGCCTTTATGGAAGCACTCCCTACAATTGATGGCCGCCTCGCGAAATAGGTTCTCCGATTAACTAAACTACAGCTGCGTATAGCAGCTGTAACTAGCCACAAGTCATTTAACAAACATGTCTTTGTCACAAGAGTCACAGACAGTCAGCGTGTGCAGGGCCTGCATGGAGGACGACGAGACAGCAGCATATGTGCTTTTAAACTGCCCGGTGGTCGCCACGTACAGGACAAAGTACTTCGGTAACCCAGGTACCCTCTGTGAGACGGTCAGTAACATCAATGCGATGGCCTTCCATGAGGAGCTGGGGTGGACCGAATAATCGATTTTCCCATCCGTACGCAAAATACGCGCATTATCATAGAGTTGCGGACACCAGCCCGTATATCTATTTATTAGCTACTAGCAGCGCTCCCCGGTTTCACCCGCATAAGTGTCGATCCCGTTCGAAAGACACGTGGCGCCATCTATTATCATAATAACGTTATTGTTGTTTTCCTCGGGAACAGCACATTTTTAAGCGACTTCATAAAAAGGAGGAGGTTCTCAATTCGGTTGTATTTTTTTTTAATGTTTGTTACCTCAGTACCCCGTCATTTATAAACCGACAAGACTAGCTTCTGCCCGCAACTTCGTCCGCGTGAAATTTCTTGTTACTCCGACCCACCCTGTCGCATCGCATCGCCTGCCCGCGCTATTACTTCGTTTTTGCTTAGCGTTCTTTCTGACTTTTTTACTTTTTGCTCGGCTCCTAAAGGTCATAGCGTGATGTTAAATAGCCTATAGCCTTCCTCAAGAATTGGGCTATCAAATGCAAAAAGAATTTTTCAAATCCGACTGGTAGTTCCAGAGATTAGCGCGTTCAACCAAACAAACAAACAAATTCTTCAGCTTTATAATATTACGTATAGATTTTAAAAATTCTTTTTTTATTTAAAAGGATATACTTCCAGATTGGTCCCATTTTTATCAAAATCCAGTTCTGATGATGGGATCCATGAGGAATTGAGGGCACTCCTCAAATATTATAGGCACACCTATAGCGATTTGAGTATTTTTTGTAGCAACTCGTGCATTTGCTCTCGGAAACCACCATTTGGTGTAAAGGAACTAATGAAGATGGCCAATGGAACTACTCAATAATTAGTATTTCACGGGTTGCGATTCGATTACTTTAATATGGTTGATAAGCAATTTATGCTCGTCACAATGCGAATAGTGAAATGGAGCTGATGGTGGAATACTAGGAGAACTCCTCAACAATTAACGTCGCTGCATCGGGAAAAGCAATATTTTGTAAAAGGCGATTTTTTGTTAAAGGCGAATTTTTTTGGAAGTCCATTTTTTTGTTTATTTTCGGGATGAAGGGTGCCCCCCCCCCTAGTATGTCCGTTTCTGTACCTACACCTGACAACGTAGATCGATTCAGTGGTTTAGGCGTGAAAAGGTAACAATCAAACAAAAAAACTTAGGTACTTTCGCTAGGATTAAAAAAAAAACAGCTAAAATGTCAAATCGATGTTGAAGACCAGCAAAAATTTCAAATCGATAACTGTTTTAATCGTTTACCCACTAATTGATATCTCAATTTTGATTGATTAAATTTATCATCATAAAACGTCTATAAATAGACGAGACTGCATCAATGATTAAAACAATTTATTTATATGATTTTATTGACCCTATAATGTAGTCTGTGATTGACCCGTAATGACCCGTTCAACACAAAAACCAATTATCGTTATGTAAAAATTCCGAATGCGACCTTGAACGAGGTGTATATGTATTACTGAAAATATCACTTCCTTAAAACTAAAACGTTTGTTTTTTTTTCAATTATTTTACTATAAAGCAGAATCGTTTTTTTATATTTAACAATGAAAATAAATTGATTCCTATGTGGCGCATAACGATGTTATGTAATTTAAAGTTCGCGCTAATTTTAGTGTTCCGCGTCAAAAAAGTTGGATGTTTTTTTTTTAATCTGGTCATGCCTCTCCTTCGTCTTCATAGAGACTGATGAATTTTTAGTTCTTAGATAGACTGTTGTATTTTTACGGACCTACTTCCATCTAGGCCCTAAATTTTGCCTGAATAATTGCGGTTAATTTCCGGAGAAAAATTTCTTGTAGATAACACACTCACACATACCAACAGGTTTTGCCGAATACCGGCTGCTAACATTTTATCCGACCCTAGGATCAAAATAAACGTGGCAGTGTTTTCTTATTTTCTAACACTAAAAGTTAGTAAGTAATCTGTGCTAAAAGTCCAAGTATAATCTGAAATGCGGGCAAGTCTGTCCCTACCAAACTACTAGGTATAATGTGATTTTTTCAATTCATATGTACAAACGCCAGCACATCAAGCTACCCGAAACTTTCAAATTTTCCCAATCAACTTTGAACCATGTGCTGTAGCGATAAAGTTGAAAATCTATTAAAGAAATTTGGCAGATTGTAGTAGCTTGATGTGCTGCTGGCGTCAGTACATAGGGTACTTTCCCAGTGCTACATATTATTATATCTATACTAATATTATAAAGCTGAAGAGTTTGTTTGTTTGGTTGAACGCGCTAATCTCTGGAACTACCAGTTAGGATTTGAAAAATTCTTTTTGCATTTGATAGCCCAATTCTTGAGGAAGGCTATAGGCTATTTAACATCACGCTATGACCTTTAGGAGCCGAGCAAAAAGAAAAAAGTCAGAAAGAACGCTAAGCAAAAACGAAGTAATAGCGCGGGCAGGCGATGCGATGCGACGGGGAGGGTTGGAGTAACAAGAAATTTCACGCGGACGAAGTCACAGGCAGAAGCTAGTTAATGATAATAGTCAACTGGTTACGTATTATAATAACTGCAGTTATTCTTACTATTTTCGAGATAACTACGGTAAAAGACCTACTGTTTAAAATACCTAAAGGTCGTTTCACAGATTTTTTTAATAACTAATGAACGAAATAGTGTACATAAAGGAGAACCTACGCTTTGTAACCAACTGAAACTACTGACAGTGTCCGAAAAACGCCTAACTTCATTTCACGGTACGGAACTCGAAGCACACAGTTCCGACTCGATTCGATCAGTGTTTTAATCGATTCCGCTGAATAAATCGTTCAGTAGCAAAGTAAAGAGTCATTCTAAAGATGTCGTAAGAGGTTGAGGCTCGTAAGAGAAATATCCATGTATCGATACATCGATATTTTTTGTTTTAAGTAGGTATGGAAAATTATATCGAATAAAATATCAAGTACCGTCAAACAAGCCAACTTTGCCCGTTTTTTTAAGAAAATCGAATATATTACAAGTTTTTTCTATAGGACTTAAGTATATTTTTTCATTTACTACAACTATATGACCATATGCACGCATTTGCTATGTAAAACATTTAAAAAATTAAAATTTTAACCAAGATTTGATCGATTTTGATGGTGGGCAAAATAATCCGGACTTTTAGCCAACATTGCCCACTTCGATTTTTGACGCAAATCAAGCTCTTATAAATACGTAGAAAGCACCACGACTACAATTTAAGGCAATCTTAACCTGAGTTTTAAAATACTGTTTGTAGTTTAAATATTTTCGTGATAAAAACGGTGGGCAATGTTACCTAGCGGTTAGTGGCCTTTTCCATACAAGGCCCAACAAACGGTTTAAGATTTTAAGGGTTGTCACATTGCAGTAAAATTATTAAATAAATGTTATTTTCACTTTTGTAGGGTATTGGTTGCTATGAATAGACGTTAAAATGGTAAGTAATTAAATGAAACATTGTGTTCAAAATTAAATGTTTATTCCAATTTCGTCGACAATTCGACATAATACCGTTGTTCTATTTTGAACATTTCAATAACGTCAGCTTTAATCTGTAAAATGAGATCAATATATGTATGTCCAAACTTGAATAATATTAATCAATACCGTTGTTCTGTTCTGAACACTTCAATAACTGCTTCGCAGGCAAGCTTTAACATCACGTCGGAGTAATTTTTATATACTCGGGACCCAAACTCACGTCTTGGCTTTCTTGGTCTAATTCTAGACTTGTTTGTTTTTCTGAAATTAAAAATAACAATAAAATTAAAGCTAAGTGATTCTGCAGATGTATAATAAAAGCTACCATCTACTCTAATGAAATATACCCTATTTCCTATCCCTATACACAAACAAACATACAATCAGAATCTTCACCTCTATACATATACTGGGTGAAATTTTAATCACTGTTTCCCTCTTACGAGGTCATTGTACTCATCATTATAAACAATTTTTACTATGGAGCCAAACCTGAAATCGTGAAAAATAAATCAGCTGTTCCCTACATTTATGTTCGCATAACTCGTCAAAATGTAGGGAACAGCTGATTTTTTTTATGAGTTAATGATGATTACAATGACCCCTTAAGAGGAAAACGGTGATTAAAATTTTACCCTGTATAAACTATACATCAACTGCACTAGGTACTAATATATTTTAAAACATAAGAAATTAAGTACTTTATTTTAAAGTCGTTACTTAAGAAATATGTCATTGAGGTGTTTGATGTTTTGTTTCTGTGGTTTTGCGTTAATTCAACCTGTTACAAAATAACTAAAAGTGACAACCCTGAGTGCTTTTTGATAACGGGCAATGTTGGCATGGATGGGTCTGAATAATTCAGGGTAACTTTGCCCATCATTAGAAGTTTTGATTCATAAAGTCCTGAATAATGAAACTATATTTAAAATACTCAACAACTGATATTCTATAACATACAGTAAAATACACTTACCTGTGTTTTCGCCATGAGGTAAAATCCACAAACACTTTTCTTAGGAAATTTGCCCGCAAAAACATACACCGCACTCTACAAGTTCTGGCAAGTTACTAAATGAACTTTGGAACGAATGCGTTAGATAGTTTTGCCACAAATATAATCAACTTTCCACCCAAATAATAAATGTTGCCATAAAACTAAAATTGTTTCTTATGTTAGCGGATTTGCTTATAAATTGCTTTTAGGGCAAAGATACCTTGATTGGCAAAGTTGGCTTGTTTGACGGTATCGAAAATGTATCAAATTCGATATATTACAAAAATTCCAACGGCGACAACGTTGTCGCCACTGACTAAAACCGCTGGAATACAGGATTATTAGAAATGGTGTTCCTTGTTTGAAAATCAATCACAACAGAATTTCATAAATTTCTTTTAGAAAATTTTGCCGATATCACAGAATAACTAGTATGATCAGTGGCGTAACTATACCGCGGTACTACTATTCTGTAAAAATCTCACCGTGAAAACTTAGGCGAAGTGAGCGTGGAGTGAGCTGTCAATAGTGTCAATTCTTAGCAAAAACAAACTCACTTCACCTAAGTTTTCACGGTGAGATTTTTACAGAATCGACGGTTGTTTGGGGCCCGTGCCAAATTCAAGGCCCATTCAATTCAATGTAAAGAAGCTCAACCAATGTTATAGATTTTTTTTTATTAGCACTTCTCCCGCGACTTCTTCCGCGTATTTTTCATATTTTCCCCTACAAAATTTAATCCCCGACTGCTTCTGTCCTTATGTTAGGATCCTCGGTGCTCATGGCCCTCTCGGGCCGGGGGCCCCTCTGGCTGGGGGCCCATGGCATTTTGCCCTAATGCCACCAGTTACGCCACATAGTATAATTATTATTATGTCAATGTTTTTTTTTTCGATATAATCGAAATCGATTTCAATATTTTTTTAAATATTGATATCGATACTTTTTGACACTTCAATCCTGGTTGAAACATGCAAGAAATTGTTGAAGAACACCTTCGCCTTGCCTACTTCTATTCGTTTAAAAAAGTCAAAACAATGGCCAACCATTTGTTATCGTAACTAAATTATACTTTTGTCTCTCCCACGCGGGTAGACCTAATTAGAGTAGGTACCTACTATAATCACATTACATTACACTAATATTATAAAGGGGAAAGTTTGTATGTTTTTATGTTTGTTAGGTACTTCTTCACGCACAAACCTCTGGACCAATTTTGATGAAATTTGGCACACAGATAGTTTATAACCAGGATTAACACATAGGATACTTTTTATCCCGATATTCCCGTGGTACCGACATTTACGTACGGGTGAAACCGGGGGCGCTGCTAGTACAACATAACACACGTAACCTCACGCCTCTAATCCCCGAAGGGTTAGACCATGGTGTACCATGGCATACATAGCATGGGAAATCATCAAATGACCCCTCCCGCTCTGGGTGGAGCGGAAGGGAGTGTCAGACTCTTACTGACTAAAACCCACCCGTGTTCCATCCTTAGCCCTTTATGTTCCGGGCCAGCGGTAAGGTAACCCTTTCGGACAATCCCGCTGACCACATTTTTGACGTTTAACCAGCTCTTAACTTTAAACAACGTTTATAAATAAAGGGAATAACCTAGCTCCAGCCGGTCGATTCTGTAAAAATCTCACCGTGAAAACTGAAGTGATGCGAGTTTGTTTTTGCTAGGAAATGACACTATTGACAGCTCACTTCGCGCTCACTTCACCTAAGTTTTCACGGTGAGATTTTTACAGAATAGCACCGCAGGACCCTAATTGTGTAACATACTATCAATCTGAATCATTTTGAGGCATATTGCTAATCCATTGCCTCATAATTATGTTCGAATTTGTCTGCTCAACAACGTAAATAACGCAATGAATGTTGTTGAACTGTCAAAATGAAAGCTATTTCTACTATTAGTGTTACGCAATTACCCCACTGATGGAAAAACCCAATAACATTTTGCTTCCTTGGCTTTGTACTACTTACAATAATCTAGGTACTTAAAAATAACTTAAGGTACGTACCGGCGTATGACAGTATTTATAGTATTGATCTACCTATATTTATAGAAAGCGTCAGATATCATGCTTCATTATGATCTTACGCATGTGCAATGGGTTATAGTAACTTTTATACCTAGACCTTTAAATAATCACGTTTTTGCTTCAAGTTGTCGTGTGCATGTCCGTCTTGCCGCTTCGATTAGAACATAGACTACTATTACATATTATAAACTGACTCATTATGTAAAACTAGATATCAAAAATATTAGTTCCACAGACGCTCACGTTGCTATCAGCGCCAAAACGGCGAAAATCAAATGTCTTCAATTTGACATCGATAGTATGAAGTCACCGAAGTCACAGATTACATAAAGATACTTATGAAGTCCAGCGTACTTGTATAATATAGGTCAGTGACTCGCCTTGGTTCTAAAAGGTTACATGCTCTGTATTGGTCCATCTTGCGAAGACTTAGGGACGCTGACCAGCGAGCGGGTATATTCTGTAAAAATCTCAACGTGAAAACTTAGGTGAAGTGAGCTTGAAGCATAGAAATGTAAATTATATACCTATCTATGGCTTGAAGTGAGCTGTCATTCCAACTGATGCTAAGTGAGATGTTCTTCTTAGCATGTCGATAGCAATCTAAATTTATTACTAACATAGTCCTAACTTTTACTAACAATCTTGTTGAGTCCTGGTTACTCTAATATTGCAAAAAAAAATCTATTATTAAATGGACTTGGCCTTCGCAACACAATTCGGCTACTTGTTTAGCGTTATCACCAGCGTCCATCAGTTCCTGTAACGTGGAGCTGAAAGGACACGCAGGACAACAGTGAGATTTTTAGAGAATCGCTCGGCTGTGGCATGGCCTGCCGGTCGATTCTGTAAAAATCTCACCGTGAAAACTTAGGTGAAGTGAGTTTGTTTTTGCTAGGAATTGACACTGTTGACAGCTCACTTCACCCAAGTTTTCACGGTGAGATTTTTACAGAATAGCAGAACTGTAGTGGTGTGCGCGTGCACCGTGCGTCTATGCAAACAGCGTGCGCGCGCCGCTTATAGTCTGTCGTTGCGACTCTGCAACTCGACGCCAATTGGTCAACTGGACCTTTGAACAAAATGTATGAAAATTGTTAACCGCAGCCTGTCGTTGCGTCTAGTCGTCGAGCTGTCGCAATGGCATGTCGCATAGTGTGTGAAACAGCTTATTAATCAAGTTTTTCCTTTTAATTTAATATAAAAAATTAACAATAGCCAACTGTCACTTCAGTGTTTTTAACTCTACCCCACTTTGCGAGAAGTCGTGCGTAAACGCATACTTATCTACATAATAATTTTATACAAATTTTTTGTTGCGGTTCTTTCATTTTTTTTTTTCTGAATTTACTGACTTGCCATGACGTGTACCTACCTTGTCAGTATATAATAATTATCCTCGTACAATGAGATATTGAGAAACATCGACTGACAAGCCTTTATTTTCTGACAGTTTAGGCAAAGGAGTTTAAAATTAAAAGTCCATTGATTGGTACCTTCTTAAGCAAGGGCGAGCCAAAGCCTTAGACATCATGTAACAATCCAGACTTTTAGCTGCTACTTACTGAGAAATTCGTTATGGAGAAGAAAAACAGTAACAACAAGCCCAAGGGGGATCAAAGCGAAGCGAAGCTATTTTATTTGACACTCCACAAGATATTGTCTCTAGCCTTGACCCTCGGCATCAACTGAAGAAGTTCCTCCTATACAATGATAAGTAAGTACCTAAGCCTTATCTTAAGCCTTGCCTTCGCTTAAGAATTGGGCTATCAAATGCAAAAAGATCCCACCATCATTTACTATCGTACTACTAGACGTACCGCAGCGTACCATCCACACCACAGAGTAATTTTATACATATACAGGGTTATTGGTAAAATATCAACAACCTCTTAATAGAGGTCATTGTACTCATCATTATGAACAACATTTACTATGGGATCAAACCAGAAATCGCGAAAAAAAAACAGCTGTTCCCTACATTTTGACGAGTTATACGAACTAAATGTAGGGAACAGCTGATTTTTTTTCCCGATTTCAGCAATAAAAAAAAACTCAACCTTCGATCGGCCTATACGTCTGTAGTGTAAACGAATACCTACAAATCGACTATCCAATTTCAAAACCTAAAGTTTTTTAATCCCAGAGACTAATCTGACAGGTGTAATGTCAAACTTCTATAATAAAAAAACGCAAACACAAAAGACTTGTATCAGATAAAGTCTATGGGATTAAAAAACGAACTTTATTATAGGACACTTTTTACAAACATCGTTTTATGTTTAGATCCGCGCACGCATTTCCGAGTGACAGCCGTGTGTCGATTTTGCGCCGCGCTGTTGTAAAGGACATTGTAAAAAATGGCCTATGAATCAACACGCATGAAACATTTACTATAATTACTAGTTCTTTTAATAATATACATTACAAATATTTCAATAGAACGGACACTTCATAATACTCAAAAATAATCAAAAAACTCGATTGAGCGCTGTTTGAAACGTCAAACGAGCAATAATATGGACACTGACAATTGATGAATTGACAGATGACATTTGACATTTGGTAGTAATGTCACTTGGCGCGCGCCTTCTGTTATTGCTACATACCGAATGTTTTTATTGACGTAATTATAACCTCAAAATTCGAAAGTGTTTTGATTTTTTCCGAATTCTCAAAGGTGTCCGTTGTTTTAATTTAAGTTCAATCGAATATATAAGGTGCATTCGGGTAATGTCGAAAATCGGCATATTCCGAAAATTTCAATTTCCTACCAAACGCGACGACATCTTATAATGTGGCAACATTTACCTAGACGCCAGTTTAATACTCCCCCCGCTTCTGTTGACTCAAGTCGCTTATTGTAAATGTACGAGTCACAACGCCGCATTTCTCGCAGTGTGTCATTTTTCGCGCGTTTTCTAGTTATCGGAAATTACACGAACATTGTTATCTCAGAAATTTGGTAAGTTATTTAACTGATTGTTTTTTTGTTTAATAGATTTTCGTTTTTAATATAGTTTTTAATGGGTTCGCGCATCCTAGGTATCTTTTTCTGTTTTTATTGAAATTACCCGAAGATGGGTAAATCCGAATCAAAAATGATTCGGATTTAGCCGATTTTGCTTTTCTATGGAGATTGTCAGTGGTTCTCAATATTCTCAATCTATAATTTATTTGGGTAATTTCGATGGTAGGTTAGTTCTGTCTAAACGTGATATACCTAAGCAGGGGGGTGTCATTTCACAGTTTAGGTCTGATCGGCCGGCCCGCCTATTGGTAAGCAAATGGCAGTCGGTTGCCACTCGGCTAGCATGCTCGACATGTCTCGCGCGTATTTGAATATCTTATCGACAGTGATTTGTTATACCTAAACTTGTATTTTGTTCAGGAGTGATCCTTTTGTACGCTAGTTCTATTACTAATACTGTGATATAAGCACTAATCTACATGAGTTTTTTAATACAATCGCTATACAGACGGAGTTATTTTTGTTCTTTTGACAAACAAGACACGGAGTTCTTGTTGTGCTACTCAAACTTGACAGTAAAATATAGGTACGATTTTGCAAATTATTATTGATAGTTTTCGTAATTTATTTATTTAAGGACAACCAACAAAGCATACACAAAAATAATTATAAACACTGATTGTTATAACTTGTCAAAATTTATTTTATAAGTTTTGAGAACTTCTTTGTTTAGTTTTTTTTTTTTATCTAAAACCTCGAATAAAGCTTTATAATTTGTTTATGTTATTCAGGTGTCAGAGAGAGGCTCAACTATTTTAGTGTGCATAACTGTGATATCAAGTTAACATTTTTGTTTAATTTATATGTCAAATTTATATGTCAAAAAATTGAATTATAAAATTAACCCACTTACAAGTAGAAGTGGGTTAATTTTCCGTTTGATTCCGAGCAGTTGCTCAGCAGAATAGCTCGACGTTTACAACCGGCTTTATCCACATCTACCCCAATTTCGTTTGCAAGAAACCACTGTTCGAGTCGTTTTTTATACAATTGCCATTCTTGATGTTCATGGTTAAACACTGTTAATGTGCCGACCGAAACTGTAGCGGATACTTTTGCCATTTTAGGATTATATACGCGTAACTGATAGTTTGTCCTCGTCGCCAACTGTTATGAACGAAGGTGGGTGTTTTAGAAATAATGCAACCGGTAACGACAAGCTCATATATTCGACTGGCGCAGCAGCCCTTGATCTCCAGTGGTTCTTAATTCTACCGTACTTATCTATTTATAACGAGTTAATAGGTACCCACATAACAATAATTCAATTTGACTATTTATTTGTGATTTTGCTACATAAGTAGTAGTTTAATTACTTACTTAATTTTCAAATAAATCTTTATTTTTTATTATATTAAGTCTTATTTTCAAACCCAAGACCCATGATTATTTCCATTCTTATTACAGAAAATCTTAAACATTTTGATCGGATCTCGGCAGTCGCGACCCGGCAGTGCTGCCGAGTTGCAACTGCCGAAACTGCCCACCTCTTTGTATGGATTTTTATGCAAAGCTCTTCGATGCAAGCTGTCCGTCCCCGCGCTGCCGGGTCGGGCTACACGACCGCGTACCTACATCGGAAGGGGTAGCATACAAATCCATACAAAGATCTGAATGTCACTTTTAGTAGGATATGCGATCATTTTGATTACGATATAATAATATATTTTAAACTATGAGAATAATCGCGTGAGTAAAAGAATCATATCCGCTCTGTACCTGCTAAAAGATTGAGAACCATTTACCCATGCGACGGGTAATTCCGAAATACAAGTGTCACACAAACGTGTTTAGGTTATTCTATGACAAATATCGTGAATATTATTTTTGGAGGATAATAACGATATAAAAAGAAATATGTACTTTTTGTCAAAAGTGAATATAGTCCACTTTTAACCGTCATTCGGAATTGCCCGTACATAATTCGAAATTACACTAGGGCAAAGAAAAAAAAAGTAAGTTTTTAAACACTTTTTTTTTTAAACTGCTACGATATTTATGAAAGATCTCCGAATAGAGCTCTAGGCTATACATTCAAGAAGACGAAATGACTTCTTTAGAAGACATATAATCCACTGCTTCTGCCTGGTTCATCAAAATACACACATTCCATCAATTTGTCTGAAAACCATTCGATATTACCCGAATGCACCTTACATTATCTAAAACCCAAAAAGTAAATACACCTCCCTGTTGGATCTTAGGCCAACTATGTATGGACGACGAGCAATGTCCTTTCATAATAATAAAACAAGAGATACGGGGGTCTAATTTATTGTTGTATTTTAATAAGACTTATTTGTATTTAATCAGATATTTATTATTTTTATTTAATTATTTATTTATTGAAAATAGTGATTTTCAACTTAAATTGTGATAATAATTTCTAGTTTATTTGATGTTTTTATTACACAAAATGATTAAAAGTGATCTCAGTTGATAGATGAATAAGTAAATTATATAATAGGCGGTTGCAATAAAGATTTTATTTTTTAATAAGCTTTTATTTGAATTCTCGCTTAAGTGCCTCCCATTACCCCGTTTTCCCCTATACCATTCACTCCCTGCCTCGTGACCACTTTAAAAGCTACTAAGTCACTTTAACCAATTCAAAACCTAGAAAGTCGCTGGACTTATGCACCTTACTAGGTTTTTGAAATCAAGACCAAATACGTACCAAAATTAATTATGTAATATTACACATGTACCTATCAAAATGTTGCTACTACTTATGTGTACATTATTTAGTATTTTTTTACAACCAATAGCATTTTTTTTACCTAACATAAATACTTTTCATATGCTGACCTATTTTACGTTTATACTCTCACTTGTAAAATTTCGTTTTAAATCCTTAATAGGTTTTGAAATGGGGTAGCCGAAATATAACTGGTATGAATGTATCTTCAATGGTTTCATCAATGCTGGGAATTCCAGACACAAAAGAAAAAAGGAAAATACGTTTATTTGCGATAAACAAGACGCAAAAAAGAACATAAACACAAAATAAATAAAAAAAGGTTGGGGGAAACATGCGTCACATACACGTAAAAAAAAAACAAAACTAACACCTATATTCTCACTTGCAAGGCACCTGTCCCGTCGCTGACTGTTCACACTGCCGGCGAGAACTAGTTCACTAGTTTGTAGAGGCGACGAAACCTATGAAAGAAAATACTCGTACAGCGACGCTCGCTTGGCAGGCAGCACACTCGCTGAGAGATTCTCGCTTGGCACATACGAATACCGTAAAGTAACTGGTACTCCGGCCGGACCACTGGCCTAGCAATGCTTCTCTGTGGACGAATATGTGAGCTCAGTATGGCATCGTTCACCCACGTCAAGGAAGCAGACGTTGCTCTGAAAGAAACGTACCGAACCATCACAGCTGACGTAGCACCTCCACAAGTCCGAAGAGAAGTTGCAAGCGAAATGGATAAACACAAACAGCGGGGGGGGGGGGTGATTGCGTAACACACTATAACCAGTAGCAATTGTTTTCAATTTGACAGTTCTACAAAATTCATTGCGTTACTTAGAGCACACAAATTTTTCGAAAATATGAAGTACCTATCCTTCAAAATTATTCAGCGGTGCTATTCTGTAAAAATCTCACCGTGAAAACTTATGTGAAGTGAGCGTGGAGTGAGCTGTCAATAGTGTCAATTCCTAGCAAAAACAAACTCACTTCACCTAAATTTTCACGGTGAAATTTTTACAGAATCGACCGGCAGATTTAGATTGATAGTGTGTTACGCAGTTTGGGTGCAGCAGTGCGATTCTGTAACTATCTCACCATGAAAACTTAGGTGAAGTGAGCGTGGAGTGAGCTGTCAATACTGTCAATTCCTAGCAAAAACAAACTCACTTCACCTAAGTTTTCACGGTGAGATTTTTACAGAATCGACCGGCTGGAGTCCGTCATTAGACAGGTCACCCTAAATTTTATGCCGCAACAGGTAACCTGATCGACTCTTTGCAAACTATGCCAGGATACCTTTCCCCCACCTACTCACTACCCAAGTAACATTTTAAACTGTATAAAAGCTGTATTATGGACTATTTGTTTACTGCAGGCTGTTAAACGTGCTGTATAAAGACTGTATAGCAAGCTATACAGCCCTTGTAACTCTGAAATGGGCCCCAAAATTATACAGCTTTAAGTGTAGATTTAGCTGTATAACAGCTGCATAATAGCTGTACTATTTGGCTGGCTAAGATACTATTTAGATACTTTTATACAGCTTCCATTCTCTAATTTTCTTTTTTATTCTTTTATACAGACTCAGGCTTGTGAAAATCTTAATAAAAGAATAAATATATTATAATTGTGTTCGTGGTTGAATTCATTCTCCATTTTATTTACTATGTGCCATATCTGAAGATAAGTGAAAAAATATTTAATAACCAAGTGGTAAGTAGGTACTCTTTCCTGTTTATCGTTGTTGTTATGCTTGCGACTGATATTTTTATGTGAGTATGTATACTAGTTTTAAGCTCAAAACTCACGCCCCTTCGAAATAAGGAATATACATACATTTTTTCTGTAACAACAAATATGTGATCAAATCTGAAAACAGTTTTAAGAGTAACCCGGACTGTTCTATTGATAGTAAACGTAATTGTGTGTACTATACAGTTAAAATCTTTTGTAATTTTGTACTGAAATTTCAAAAACAAACAAAAAAATATCTCGTAAAATTGCAATGCAATTTATAAATTATTATAAAATGGCGTTCTTAGTTTATACAGCTCTTGCTCTTCTAGTACCCCTTAATACAGCTTTTTGCATAACAGAGTCGTTATTTAAGAACGTATCTCAGCCTAAAGAGTAACATTGTCTGTACATTAGTATTTAAGTACTGTAGAAGCTGCCTTAAATTCTTATTCATATTCATTAATACAGTTAATTAGGGTTCAGTTGAAAATATAGAAAACCTCATTATGATCCAAGGCCCGTAAGGCGGTGAGCAAGGAATCGGATAATAATTTACCAAATAGTAGTTACTGATAGCGAAAAGAAACAATGTATTGTTTTTATTTATAGAGATGTATTGTATCTAATTTAAATACTGAAGCAAACACTACAGAGTGCAACAGTTTAATGTATTTTTATTTTATATATATTTGTATCTTAACTCTTGTTCACTTAACAAATTGGCAACTGATCAAAATTATGACTCCGTGTTGTTATTAGTTGTATCCAATAAATAGACTGATTTTAGGTTATATTAGTTTCAAAATAATCGATAAGCTGGATAATTGTGTATGCCAACACTATAATAATAACTTTAATCTTCTAAAACACGAAAAACTGTAAAAAGGGAAAAATGTACGCCAATCGCATAAGGCTTTAAAAAGGAGTAAATCTAAACTCTTCTACATGAGACAGAATTGAATTAAACTATTATAAAGGGAACTGCTTGCTAAGAGTATCCTAGATTTCCGTTGTACAGCTATTATCAAGCTTAACTTGAAGGCTGAACAATAGAGTAATTTTACACCAATATTCAGGCTATAACAATATTTAATGCTCTTGTGCAGAAGTAGGTTATATAAAAGTATAATTTGAGAGCAGTATACAGTTATTGTCTTATAAAGTTGCTGAACGCAGTTTTTTACGCCGCGGTCTGTATTTTAGCATTTTCCAATGCTATTTGAAAGCTAAAGGTAAAAATTTTGGCTCTATACAGCCGTTAATCAGCTATACTGTATACAGTTGTACAGTTATACTAAAGTACAGTCCTATACATATTTTTACACTCTTGTACATCATTTATTAAGCTTATAGCTGGTAATGCGCTGGTAAATATAATATTTTTCCGCTTAAATGTTACTTGGGTATCTACCACCAAACGAGCATCAACCTGCAGGGTGTAACTTTCCTTGGTCCATTTAGAATTCCCTGAACCGTCTCCGAATCCAAGTGGGAAGGTGTAAGTCGAACCACGTTAGGCTGCGTTTCCACCAGAGATGAGCGAGGATGCGTAGCGAGGGATGTGTGTAAAACCAGCTAATAACATCGCTTCATTTTTATAGCTTGAACTAAGTTAGCATTAAATGATTTATTTTCTGTAAGTAGGTTTGTATACAAACACTTTTACACGTCAATAATATTTGTTGGTTTTGTATTGGTTACGAACTTGCACCTTAGGGGATCATCCGGTCTCCGGATACTTCAAACGGGTATGCAATGTTGCTAGGTAGCATAAATAGTGGCTAGTAATTCCCCAGATGAAATCCTGCACATTATTCACAGAAAATTCAGACGGAACCAGGTAAAATAGATTTAAAACTGATTAAATGTAGTTCAATGATCGCGCAAACCGGATCACAGTCACAACAGCTTATTTAAAAGTACTTGATTTTTTTTATTTATTTTTAATCATTATTGCGAATAAGTACGTACGACTCTGCGGACGTTTCGAGGGCACGGGCGATTTTTTTACGCGACGAATTTTTATCTCGCTCTAAATTTTTAACTCTCGGAGTTTGGCCGAGCATTGAGTGTTGCATTTTCAACTATCAGGGGGCCTAAATAGGCCACTTTGGCAGAATCATAAAAGGATAACATTATGAATCATAATGGACAGTTAAATGTTAAGTTAATCGTATCAAATCCCATTGGTGAAGGATTTTTCGGTTATTTTGTTGGCTGTGCTAAAATACCAATCAATCCAATCCAAATCCAATCCCAATCTCTTTGATATACCTAAGTAGTGCAGCGAAAAAAAAAACACGGACTGTCTTCGCCATATTAAAATTCATAATGTTATATTGTTTTCCTGTTATGATTCTGCCAAAGTGGCATTTTTAGGCCCCTGCTTAGAGTTGAAAATCCAACATAGAATTTTTTGCGCTCTGTTGCATTCTCAATGCTCGGCACAATTTCAAGAGTTGAAAACGCAGTGCGCAATCATAAATCGTCATAATTATTAAAAAATCTCTTGTGCGTACGAACAGCCGACATCTAGGGTTTTTTACGAAGTTACCGATGGCAACTAGTTACCCAATTACTACCTAGTAATTTATTTTTTTAAAGCCTGTCTTTCGTGGCCTGAGGTGTACCAAACCCTAAGACGACCCACTGACCGTTGGCTGTCTACCACAACTGGGTTAAGCCAACTACCAGACAAAAAAAAAATAAGGACCAAAATTACTTGTTTGCATTCCGTTTCTTCATTTATTGAAATTGTGTTAAAATTTCTCTGTGTCAATATTGCAATGGATGGTTAAAGAAAACTTGTGTCTCAGCTTTCTCATTTGGTGACCAGACCGCGTAGGTTCCTTTGTACCGTCAGGGTGCTTACTCTTCAATTTAATTCCGATAGATTGACATTGGAATTGTGACGTTTCGTACTCTTGAGTTCGATGCTAGCGCCAAATGATTTTTAGATTGGGTGTCCATTTTGGAGAACTAAGTGGAATTTGGTTCGGGCTTGGCGTGGGGTAATTGTTGACAATATTGTTTTCAAGAGTACCGAATCACGTGACTGTAAAATTAACATTGGAATCATATTGGCGTCTCATTGGAATTAAAATTAGTTTGAGAGTAAGCCCCAGGCTGGTCAGGCGCTTTAAATTGTTGTTTGTTTTCATATAAAAATAATTATGTAAGTAAGTAACATTTTTGGTGTGGCATACTGCACTGTGTCACTGCGAGCTAAAGTATACAGGGTCAAACTAAATGAGCTAGCGAAACCCCGCAGAGGTGATTGGTGTCGATAGGTATCTGAACATGATTGAAATAAAGATTTTTTGTTTTTTTTTTGTGTCAATTACTTGAGTTGGGCTAAATAGATACTTGAAATTTCACTTTAATAAATCAGTTTTAATTGGGTAAACTTCACAACAGTTCAAATAATAAAACAAAAAACAAAACGGATTTTCTCAACTCATACTTCAAGTAACTATTCCGCTAGAGGTCTTTGACCCCAATTTTTTTTAATCAAAACTTTTTGTTTTTATACGTGATGCAATCGATCCATCACATCTACGGAGTCTCACTAACTAATTTCATTTGACCCTGTTAATTATTATGCCGAATCAAACCTGGGTCTCCTACTCTTCTCTCTGAGTCCGTCAAGATACAGATACCAAGATGCAGGCCCGTCCTAAAATACTTGATCCGTCAAAACAAGTGATAACTGTCAAGTCGTGTTGTCATTCATTCTTCATCTTATGTCCGTTGCTGTCACGATGTTGAAAACGCCCGTAATTTCGGCCGAAATTACGGATTACTTACGTGCTTACGGAGTAGACCTCCTACCGCCGACGTCTCGCACTGTCTTACTCAGCGCTGCTGCCCTATTATGACGATTTAATGCCACCATGATTCCAGCGTTTACTGCGTATACGTACCAAAATCACTCACTGTCTGAAGAAAATTATCGACACATTATCAATATGGAACATTCACAACTTTATTTCTTTGAATTTTAGTTCATGAGAACCTCGAGCGGGCCGCTTTGAATCGGTACAAGAAACAACTGTCATTTCGTATAGCATTTAATCCAGCGTACTTGTTTAATAGAGGTCAGTGATGATGACCGATAATACCATCCCGTTTTTTGGACTAAAATCATGATGGCATTAATACTTCGTAATACGGCGTGGTCGAAGTTTTCCCAGCTGACTGTATTTACTGACAACTTTTTTAAAGTTATAATAGTTATTTGTAGTTTATTCATAGAGTTATGTCACCTAATCTCTCTCGTTGTGCAAAATTATGAGGCCTGCGTTTTGCACAATGTGTTTTACGAGGCGACAAACAAACCATCCTAACTATTTAGCTCACGCTAGTGATGCGAATTTATTCCGCTGTCTATCGACTGTCGATTTTGTCCGTAAATTTATTCTTCAAAGAAAGTTAATATCGTTAAATTATTAAATAAGACATGTTACTTAATTTGTGTAAGTGAGTCGGTTAGTTATGTAAAAGGACTTGCACTCAAATGACATGCTCATTATCAGGCCAAGTGTACTAAACGTGCTTATAAAAGTGCCCACTTAAGTATCGTAGTAGGCAATGGGAAAAAATGATGCGGCAATGCAATAAATAACAATAATAATACGTAAGTTAGCATCACTAGATGAAAGACGGGGTTTCGTAACAACTCCACGAAGTCAGTCGATGTTAAGGCTACGGTGAAATCGACGCGTCCGCTTTCTCCGCACTACGCAGCGCGAGTTTAAAAAACGAACGATAGGAAATTAAAAAAATATGAATCGAATGAACGCTTCTGTATTTTATGGTTTTATAATATTTCTAAAAATGTGTTCATTTTAATTGATTACTGACGTGATAAAATTAAAATGGACTTGAGTGATAAATGATTTAAAAATGTGGAAGGAATTTTATGATTGATGCAGGTAAGTTTTTTTTAATAATATTTTTTTATTAGCTATGGTTTAATTGCATGCATGTTTATAATGTAATTTTTTTATAACTTATGTTTTGGCGGTAAATATTTTTGATTCGTGTCAAGGTGCTGTTACAGAACACAGAACTTATGACTGTGATTTTGGATATTTTTATTTAGGACAATTTAATGTTTAGATATTTTAAAGAGGTAATATTTGTGAGTTAGTAATCTTCGGAACTACGTACATTATTGCTGAGTGTCATAGGATATATTATTTTATGTTAAACAAGAAATAATTACACGCGGACGAAGTCGTTGGCAAAAGTTAGTGTCTCATAAAAAGGAAAGTTATCAAAAAACTTTCAATCTTGTTCAACTTTTATTAACTCTAACCTTTCATTGTAGAATGTAAGTATCGAAGTTAATTTATCACAGACATTAACGTTTTTGAAAGCGTTACTATTGTAAACCTGATTGCCATAGGCAAGGAGTAGATAAGTAAATACCCTTTTTTTTTTGTCGGCGGGAAACCTTCAAAAGGCACCCGACCTCCGGAGGGAGGCCGGGGTGTGTGGGATTTTAACCTCACTAAAACCACCCCGGTGATCACCATCACCATAGGGGTGGTCCCGGTTCCTCTTAAAAGACCAATTCCGGAGCCCCCCCGTGCAACGCCTGTAAGGCACATACCTAGGGAGACTAAAGGGGCCTCCCCTGATCCTCGCAGATAAGTAGATACCTATAGGCCAAATACCTAATAACAGCCACATGGGTCGATCTAAGGTTAAGCTACGCTTGCCGCGGTCATTTCTAGGATGGGTGACCATCCACTACAAATCGAGTCCCCTTCGAACCACGGCCCGCTAAGCCTGTCATTCGTAGATTTGACAGTCGTTACGGGTAGTCAGAAGCCCAAAAATTTTGACAACAGTCATACCAAGACGTATCGTGTTACCCAGTACTTAACTGGGTTGTGGGGGTCAGGTAGGCAGTCGCTCCATGTAAAACACTACCAGTATTTTCAGCTGCACCTGGTTAGACTGGAAACCGAGCCCAACTATGCTACTTGAATAATATGGTGACTAGCATCTGCATATCCAGCTAATGGCTTATTTAAAGGAATATGTAATGGATGGTCACCCATCCATGGACCGACCGCGGCAAGTGTAGCTTACCTTCGATCGACCCGTGAGGCTGTTATCATTTAGCCACGAGCCTATTATGTAAAAGTAGTAGTGTTAATCTGCTTTCGTTGCTGACCATAGGTACAGTGCGTGCCACGTAAGAAGAGACTTGACCCCGCCTCCCCCGCTCTTTCCGCCGCCCCTATGACGTCCGGTCCCGTCCCGCACTCAGACCTCATACCGCTAAAGATACCTAAAATCGTGTTCTGCGCATGTCAGACCACGTGGTGTGTCAAGTCTCTTCTTACGTGGCACGCACTGTACTGTTTGCAACACATTTCATAATCAAAGGCATAATATACATACAAACAATCAGCGATACCGCTGACCTAAGGTCACCAGCCGGTCGATTCTGTGAAAATCTCACCGTGGAAACTTAGGTGAAGTGAGTTTGTTTTTGCTAGGAATTGACACTATTGACAGCTCACTTCACGCTCATTTCACTTAAGTTTTCACGGTGTGATTTTTACAGATAATAATAATAATAATATGTACTTTATTTGCCAAAATGTAGGTGTACAAAATAGTATGATGTTATTATAAATGTGGCCCAATTACATTCTACCATTACGTGTGGTGTGCAAATATTTAATTTCATAATACATTAAATTATTAAAAATGTCATAATATTCCTTCATTATTTCTATAAGTTACAAAATGTCTAATTAAATAAATTAATTGCAAATATTAAATTTCACAATGCATTACATACTTTAAAAAGTCATCATAACATTACATCAGTCACTAGTATTGATATGATAGATATGAATGTCAGATTTTATGTAGGTATTAATTGAAATGTCAATGTCCAAGAATATTGTTATAATGTCAAAAATAAAAATAATAATAGTAAGTAAATGTCAAATTAAAAATATCTCAATCATAAATCAAATCAAAATTTAAAATAAAAACATCTAAAAACCAAATTTATTGACATTACTTTTTTTTTCGACATGTGACATAAATTCAGTAACAAGTATAAAAACATTTTTCTTTAAGCCACTGAATCAGCTTTTTCTTAAACATAGGCAAAGGTAGTTCTTTAAAGGCGTTTGGTAATTTATTGTATACCTTAATAGCCATTATAAATGAATTTCGTTTATGTAAATCGAGCTTGCATTGTGGCAAGCAGAGCCTATGTTTATCTCTAGAGGCAGCATTCCTTTTGGTTACATCCCTATGCTTAGTAAAATTTTCAGCATGTTGTCGTACTAATAAGCACAATTCTTTAATATACATGCATGCTAACGGTAAAATGTTGTATTTTTTAAACAGTGGCTTACAGCTATCCATATATCCAGCTCTACAGATTGCACGCACACATTTTTTTTGTATCAGAAACGCTTTATTGACATCCACCGAATTACCCCACAACAAGAGACCGTATGAGAGTACGGAGGAAACGTATCCGTGATATGCACAAAGAGCCGCTTCAGTTGAGACCGTGGCTCTTAATCTTCTTAGTGCATAGATAAATCTGTCCAGTTTGTCACAAACATAGTCGACATGCTTTTTCCAATCGCAATTTTGATCCAATTGTATGCCCAGGAATGCAGCACTTACTACTTGTTCAATAGTAGTGTCATTATATTCAATAGCCAGCTTTAATGGGTTTCTCCTGTGTGTTTGAAATTGAATCATTTTCGTTTTCTCCATATTAATTTGTAAGTTATTGGAGTTTAACCAGTGTTAAACTCCAATAACTTACTATATTTACGTTATTATATTTTTGATGGCTTCATTAATCTCATACTCATAGGTGTCAACTCTTTCACACTTCACGACGAGCAGTTCAGAGTAGCACCGCTGAACCGCACTTCGTCGCAAAAATATTCTCTTGATTCTGCGTATCACTGTAGTAGGTAAAAATATTCTCATAGTAAATAAACAGCACCCTAATTATTATAACACAATTTTATCAATCACAATCTGAATCATTTTGAAAGATATTGCTAATCCATTGCTTCATATCATGTTCGAAAAATGTGTCTGCTCGACAAAGTAAAAAACGCAATGAATGTTGTTGAACTGTCAAAGTCAAAGCCATTGCTACTATTACCCTGCGTTCGCGTGTGTTTCGTGCGAGTTGGGAAATAATCTATTTGAGCGTGCTTAAACCCGTACCGAATTAAAGCTCCTTCAAACAGGCGCGACACGCGATAAAATCGCGCGCGACACAAAGGCACCGCAAGTCGCGCAACGAGCGGTGCCTTTGTTTCGCGCGCGATTATATCGCGTGTCGCGCCTGTTTGTAGGAGCCTTTAGCTTAAGTGTGATAACGATGTCCCGTGAATCGTCATAGATGACGTCATGACATGCGCCATCTTGCGATAACGCCGACCATGCCTTAGAATAATATCACCGTGAACGTTGTTAACAATGACAGTAAGGATGTGTCTCTGTGTGTTTTGTTTTGAGTTGCATCATCTTTAATTAAATTAAACTAACGTGGCATTTTCGAAATTGTGCTTCTGGCTGACAGTCGCCACCTAACCAAAGAAGAGGAAATGTGGTGTTTATACAAAGAAATACTGTAACAATATCGTTTTTACATTGAGTAGGTAAGCACTGTGAGCGCGTTCACGAGCGTTCCGAATTGTGACAGCTCTCAGCTGTCATAATCGTGATATCTATCGTAAATCGGAATGCACATTATTGCTACGAGCGCTGTGAGCGATATTGTCTTAATTCGGAATGAGGCCTTAGTGTGTAACGCAAAATCACCCGCGGAACCGAACTTAGTCGCAAAAATCTTCTCTAGTTGATTGAATAAACTGTAGAAGAATGTCTTTAATAGTTACTTTACGAAAACGCTAAGCTCCACGATTTTTTTCTATAAGTATAAAATATCTATTATGTACATAGGTACATAATACATAACATCACGCCTGTAATTAATGTAGTGCATGCTATGCTGTGCTTTTCTGTAAGTGATGATGAGGCGCAATGCACAAATTATAAAGTAACAGTGTACTCATTGTTGAAAAGCCTTATAAATAAATAGACAGAGTAGTTTAGGTACACACTGTAGACTGGAGGAATGTGGGTGTAGACTGTAGGCTCTACACCCATAGTTCGCCAATTGCGAGCCTAATTACCATGAACCAGAAAAAAAAAATGCGGGCATAAATATATGGTCCCGGCTGTGGGAATCGAAAACAACGTCGCGTCATGCTCAGCAGTAGTGACTAGACCAACAAGGCAGACTAATATTTTTTGATTAAATTTAAACATACAGCAATAAAAATAAAATCAAAGACCCGACTACTGAAAAGGATGAAACAAAAAAGTACCTTCCCGTGATCTCATGCCGTTGTACACTAACATACTTATTATAAGGTATGGTAGTATGCGACCACGGGAAGGTAAAGTACCTTCCCGTGATAGCATGCTACTTGTTTGATCCTTTTCAGCAGTTATTTTAAAACTTTTTTTTATTTAATTATTTTAGGGCTTATTGCAGTAATATTTATATTTTTTAAATGTGCTAATTAAGCCCTTTCGTTTGATACCCAACAAGGCACCACCCCAAAATTATTTTTTTTAAATTCATTACTTCATGTCCTCTAGAGGGCGCCATATTGAATTTAGTGTAACGTCACATCACGAACATAACGCCTATAACCAGCGGACAATCAAGACGCTTCCAATGATACCTTATTTGTCTAATTATGACAAGTAGTTTAGAAGTTATGAGCAGCTTTTTTTCACAGCAGATTTTTTTTTCGCGACCGATTTCGTTCATTTTCTGTCGATTTTTTTCTTCCGAGAGCTATTTGCCGTCTAAACGCAAAGCTGGACATAATAGCCTGTCGAATGACAGCTATGCAGACCACAAAACTTGACGGTATACGCAGGAGTATGCAGCTGACATTGCCATGACAACCAAACAAATGCTGACATTGAAAATCATAACAGAACGTCACACAGCCTATAAAGTGTAACTGCGTTAGTACGTTCTGAGAATTATTATAGAATGCTCCTGTAATAATATTTTACTAGGTACTAATAATTATGAGTTATGGTTTGTTTACTAGGATACTCGTCACCAGATAAATCGTGCAGTCACTATAATGTTTACTACTACCTTCGATCTATTGGATCTACAAACACACTTACTGCAAGATAAAAACGTAGGGTCAAACTGCTGATTAGCTAATTAACAGTCACTTCCCTATTTTCTAATGACTTGGTAATAGGTGCCCTCGATGATCTGGGATGTGTCCCAGAGGCCTCCTCTCTGCGAGAGGTAGTTAGTGTTGCCCAAATGCAAGACCAAGACAAGACCTTAGCCAGTCTTGGTCTTGGTCTTGCGTCAATACACCTGGTCTTGGACTTGGTCTTGGTATTGCGCTCTCAGTCTTGGTCTTGGTCTTGGTCTTGCAGCAAGAGTCTCGCAAGTCTTGCGAGACTCTACTACTTAGACTAGACTACATTCAAATACCTATTAGCCTATTGCTCAGGGTGGCAGGGACATCGACGCGCAACCGCTTAGCATGGATTCAGTAGGTACAGACGCCAGCACATCAACCTACTACAATCTGTCAAATTTCTTTAACAGATTTTCAACTTTATCGCTAAAGCATAAGGTTCAAAATTGATTGGGAAAATTTGACAGTTTCGGGTAGCTTGATGTGCTGGCGTCTGTACATGATTCTGGACCCCCCCTGCGTTGAAATTTTTCGTCGGCTTTTTCTTAATTTTTACGTTTTTTTCTGCAATTTTTTTACTCTAAACTGTATAAAATCATTATTTCTATCTGACCCAATGAGATTTTTAATTAAAAAATTGTAAATTCACTTGTTTCACTTAAAACAGCAATGTAAATAAAACTCGAAAGGGCTACCTGATCAGCTGTATCGCTAAAGTTCATTTGCGAGGTCAACACTGTCTTCGTACCTACGCTATTCACTTTCAAATGCCGCCACAAAGGGACCGCAGCGCCAAACGGTCTCCTCGTATTATTAACGCACTTGAAAATAAACTTTAAAATTATTACAATAAAGTGCATAAATGCTTGAACCTGACAAAAAATGCGGAAGATTGCGGGAATCCCCGCGCGGTGTCGAGTCGGCCATGAATCTAACAGACGCGTCACATGAGGCATTTTAATCATCAATAATTGAATGACCCATTTACTACTTTTATTTTAGATAACGAATCTAAAATAAAAGTACCTAGTAAATGGGTCATTCAATTCATCTAAAATAATTATCCCCTCATAATGATGAGGGGATAATTATTTTTCTAAAACTTCATCGATTTAAGGGGGAAGCGCTAAGGTAGCCCGCGAAATTAAAATTTTCTTACGTTTTTTGTAATTTGCTGGTCAGTGAATTTCGCGGGCTACCTAATACCGCTTTCGCCTTAAGTAAAGAAGATTAAAAAAACGTGCAGAAGTGTATTGATAGTCACGTAATTTTTCGATATTTTTTTATTATCCACAATAATTTTAGTTTTGAATGCAATTCAACAATGTAATTTACTGTTTCATAAAAAAAATACATCCATTTTCGCATAATCGGGATTGAAACCAAATACCTACTATAACGCCCAAATCTCAGTTTGACTTAACTGCGAGACGCAAGAGTCTTGCAGGCTTAGTCTTGTCTTGCTTAAGTCTTGCAGGGTTCAGTCTTGGTCTTGGTCTTGCTAAAATAAGTCGGTCTTGGTCTTGGTCTTGGTCTTGCAAAAATGCAAGAACAAGACCAAGACTGCAAGACCAAGACCGATTTTGGGCAACACTAGAGGTAGTGGGCCGTAATCCACCACGCGGGCCCAGTGCGGGTTGGTAGATGTCACATGTCTTCGAATTTTTGGTTCTAGGACATGCCGGTTTCCTCACGAAGTTTTCCTTCACTGTTTTTGAGAGCAGTGGTTATGAAATAAGTTACGCAAAGTAAACCGCCTTCCTGGGTTCGAACCTACGACGTACAATTCGTAAGTCGGGGCCGTTACCACTCGGTCACCACTGCCCTCTATAATAAGTCTAATTGACTGGCTCGTTAGCCTAGTCACCTACTATCGCAAGCGCAACTGCACTATACAAAACCGGGACACAACATTAGTCTGCAGGTACCCATCGATTGCCATGGTCTAGGGCGCCGGGCGTCACCACATATGTGGTGAGACAGCAAATCAAATCAGCAAATCATCACTAAGGCTCCTGTGACCCATTTGATTCGGGGCAAGATATAGGCTACTTAGTGTTTCATTTTATCATTTGAGAAAGTTATGCGTCCTCTCTCTACTTATGGCTTCCTATTAAACATCTGGCCGATGGTGCCGAAAGGTTCTGGAGTGGAGACCGCGTACCGGAAGATGTAGCTTTGGAAGGCCTCCCACAAGGTGGTCCGACGACCTTGTGAAGGCCGCAGGAACCTGTTGGAGGCGAGAAGCACAGGACCGGTCGAAGTGGAGGTGCTTGGGGGAGGCCTATGTCCAGCAGTGGACGTCTTTCGGCTGAAATGATGATGATGATGATTAAACATCAGTCCAACTGTGTAGAGCAGTGGTGGCCAAATGGTAACAGCCGCGACTCACGAGTTGTGGCTTAGGTTCGAACCCAGCCAGGCGATTTAGTTAGTGTGAATAATTTCATCACCACTGCTCTCAAAACGGTGAAGGAAAACATCGTGAGGAAACCGGCATGTCCTAGAGCCAAAATTCTAAGACACGTGACATCCACCAACCCGCACTGGGCCCGCGTGGTGGATTACGGCTTACTCCCTCTCACCGAGACGAGGCCTGTGTCCGAGCAGTGAGAACATTATATCAAATACGTGCGTAAATATTTCCCTGTCAATTAACACCGACAACAAAAAGATCTTTGTACCGATAAATTAGTTCCTGACTTCCTAGATATTATATTTAAAGAAACGTGCAAGCATGCGAATTTAAACCAACCAGTGTACGTTGGACTTTGATTTCATTCACTTTTGACAGTGTTGGAGATCTTAGAATGTTGGTGTTTTCTATTGTCATTCCCAGTTTACGTGTTGTCTTATACACTGAAGGTTTTATGACTAAGTCATCCGTTTTCGATGGCTGCATGTGTCTATAAAGAATGCATTGAGGGTTTTCTGAAATGACGTTCGCTAGGTGGCAGCACTGACACGTCAGGTCCAGGCATCTGTCAAAGAGCCTATATTATCTTTAGTCATGACTGAATGATGAACGAATGAATGAATCGAATGATGAACGTCATCATATATTTTGTATTGGGAGACCTCTTGTCACAGTGGTGCCAACTGGTGTCGTAAATTTTCACGAAAACCCTCATTATCTTGCAGCGCTTTCTCTTGATCATTCGCTTTGGTCCTTTGATACACTTAGCCAGCGGGGTAACACGCTAACAGTAGGATTGGCATTCATTCTGACAGTTCAACAACATTATTTACGCACACAATTTTTTCGAACATAATTTATGAAGCAACAATGGATTAACAATATGCATCAAAATGATTCTGATTGTGATTGATAGTGTGACATACGCTGCAGGTTGGATCAGCTAATTTCGCGGGACACCACTCAGTCTTATCCTGCCAGCTATCAGCCTCATGCTTGGCCATATGTTGTGTCCAGCATTCCATACCTAACCATTGCGCTTTCCAAAACTTTCGTTCATAGGTATCACCAAGCTTACTCACTCACCTGCCAAGCTTGGTGATCCTGTATTGTAGTCATTAATTTGTTCAGTTACTTTGTCACTAATCTTTAATTTCATACGAATAGGGTACCTACGCAAACACTATAAAAATAAATGTTGGTTATTCGCCCGTTTTGGGCGAAAATTTTTCGTGCGAATCGACTAGTACCTAAGTACCAACGCCGTTTTCAGCAGCGGATGCCAACAACTATATAATTATATATCTAATTATGTAGTAGGTACCAACTACATTATTATAAAGCAAAAATGGATAGTTACGTAGTCACACAACCAGTTAACGTAGACCCACCTCGTCATAATATTTCCGCACACTCCAAGGTCTAAATAAAATAGTCATATTCCAATGTCAGGGTCAGGCTTTATGAAAAAAGCTTGCGGTTTAAAAGCGCGGGCGCATGTCAATAATGGTTTAGTCGATCACTATTGGTTCTGTGGATGAGTCTTCGAATTTTAAAAAATAGAATAGGTTCAGTGATACCTAGTCTAGGTAAGACCTATTATTTTTATTAATTTTATTTTATAAAAATGCGACGCATGTATTTTTTGTACGTTTAATAATTTTAAACCATTTTAATTTACTAATTTTCCCACACAACCTTGTTGTTCATTGAAATAAATTAAGTAACAGTTTACGATCAGAAGTGAAGTTTTTTGAACTAAAAATTAATTAATATTAATTAATATTAGTTACCTAATTACTTATTTTACTACGTAAATCTACAAAAATAAACATTTATTATGTACGGAGTAGGTAAACCTCACCGTGCAGTTTACTAAAACAACGACAAAATGGCGTAGAAAAATTAAAATCAGTGAAATTATTAAGATTGGTAAACTATTATAATATAAATAAATAAGATTACTTCATAATCAGCCTAAAATATTCCCACTGCTGGGACACAGGCCTTCTCTCTGTGAAAGGGAGTGGGCCGTAATCCACCACGCGGGCCCAGTGCGGGTCCATAGATGTCACATGTCTACGAATTGTGGTTCTAGGACGTGTGGTGCGATATTTTCCTTTACCGTTTTAAGATTACTTAACCCCTACTTTATTACGTACTACTGTCACCAGCTTATATAATAGATTACATCCGTGGTATTTGAAACAATGGATTTGGATATTAATTAAATAATAATTGTCTAGGGAATCCATCAAATTCATACTTATATTATGAATTCGGAAGTTACGCGTCTGTATGCTACCTTTTCACGCCTAAACCACTGAACGGATTTCGATAAAATTTACTGTCACCAGCTTATATAATAGATTACATCCGTGGTATTTGAAACAATGGATTTGGATATTAATTAAATAATAATTGTCTAGGGAATCCATCAAATTCATACTTATATTATGAATTCGGAAGTTACGCGTCTGTATGCTACCTTTTCACGCCTAAACCACTGAACGGATTTCGATAAAATTTACTGTCACCAGCTTATATAATAGATTACATCCGTGGTATTTGAAACAATGGATTTGGATATTAATTAAATAATAATTGTCTAGGGAATCCATCAAATTCATACTTATATTATGAATTCGGAAGTTACTCGTCTGTATGCTACCTTTTCACGCCTAAACCACTGAACGGATTTCGATAAAATTTGGCAAGGAGATAGATGGCATCCTGAGCAAGGACATAATATGCTACTTTTTGTCCCGTAACCTAATTGCGAAACACGCTATTAATCTCAATCTCAATAATTTTGAAGGATATTGTTAATCCATTGCTTCATATGTTCGAAAAATGTAAATACGTACTAAACAACGCAACGCAACGCTCAACAACGTACCTAAATAACGCAATGAATGTTGTTGAACTCAAAATCGAAAAAAAAAATGAAAATGTTTTACGAAATTACCCCGCTGAGGAATCTATCGAATAAGTAAACATTTCAAATTAATCTTGTCGTTACCTACTTTTCCTAGAGCTAAAACCACCCGCGATTTCGCACCATCTATGTATTTTACTTATTAGATATAGTGTTTCAGCGGCCTTCAATTCTTAATTTAAATACTAGGTAAACAATCAATCTAACCGGATTGTAAATGCAGAAGGCAATCGTGAATTAGTCTTAAGTCAGCGATTTTCAATTTTTTACTTGCAATGTCATCGTGTTTTTGGCAAAGATTTTTTGAAGTGAAAATTTCTTTAGCATCGTTGTGATTTGAAATTTTATGAAACGAAAAAGCAACAGTAAAAAGAGACATAAGATTTAACGTGGGAGAAAATGAGATAGGAAGCATTATACAGTGTTTTTGTTTTTTATTATTACAAATGACATCACATTTAATCCTATGCTACTAATTTATGATGATGATGATGATGGTGATGGTGATGGTGATTGTGATGGTGATTGTGATTGTGATCGTGATCGTAAACGAAAAAGCGACGGTAAAAAGAGATGTAAATTCATAAGATTTAAGATTGAAGGTTTCACTTCTACCACGTGTGAATTGCACACATGCTGTTTTTTTTTTTCGTTAGATTATAATCTAACGAAAAAAAAAAACACACGATAATTATCGTACCTCATCGTACTTGGGTGAAATGCAGAAAACTTGTAACTTTTGAATTTGTTTGTGTCCTATGGTTTTAAAATGCATTGAGTTAATAACATGTTAAAATAATGCGCAACAAATATTTATTTTGAATATTATACCTTATAACCAACATCGTAAACATTTATTTATAACTTCGTACTAGCAAAAAAAAATCCTAATAGGTTTTGAAAAATGGGTTAAAATAATTTCCATACATTTTATTAGTGTCCTTTTCATTTCGTTACACATAACATTATCCATTATTTTTTATCTGATAAACTTACCTGTTTAATTTTTATTTAAATAGTTCCTTCATATCAATAAATATTATATTATTATAGTGGTCCTCATAATACACCTTTTTTTATTATATTTATTTATTCCAAATGTATTGTCTCTAAAAATAAATGTTTCGTTACTCAGGGTTCGTTATGGGAAATTTGAAGACGTACATTAAGTTTTAGAACAAATCCGTATTTTTTTTAAGTTGGCCACATTACCTTCGAATGTTCTTTGACACATGTCAAACTGCAACCATTTTGTTACGGCGGAGAAAGTGTGTGTTTCGGTGAGTATTCAATTTGCTTGTATATTTTATCAGGGTGATTAACGGTGATAAATCAATAATTTTATTGCTTTAAAACTATGTTTTCTGTAAAGGAAACTATGCACATCTTTCCAAAGATATTGTAATCCGCTGTAATATTAGTTGCTTTTCAAAAGCTATGAGATATAAATATTTTTACGTTAGAAATTCTCAGATGTTCTTATCAATTTCGTTATTATTTCGTTACGTAACGAAACTGAGAAAATGTAAGGCTACGTTTACATACAATTAATACTGAATCAATCTATTTCTAAAATTAAATATATATATACATATATATATTGCAGAGATGGCGCTACTAACAAATGCAGAAAGACAAAGAAAGTACCGTGAACGTGTATAAGAAAAACCCAATAAAATATGAAGAATTAAGAAAAAAAACATCTCGAAAGAGTTAAAGCCCGCAAAAGCAAAATAAAAGATTTAAGTGTATATTTGTGTGTGTAGATGTAAGTAAATAAAATTTTAGTACAGACGCCAGCACATCAACCTACTACAATATGTCAGATTTCTTTAATAGATTTTCAACTTTATTGCTTAAGCATAAGGTTCAAAGTTGATTGGGGAAATTTGACAGCTTCGGGTAACTTGATGTGCTGGCGTCTGTACAATCACCACTACTTAGTGGAGTAGATACTAATACTAATAAATGACTTTAAATTTACAATTTTTTGTTTTATTTTGACTGCAGTGAATATCTCGGAAATTAAATATTGACAACTTTTCATACGTCAAGATTAAAAACAATGTGCTTTCGGCACATTTGATATAAAACATACCATGTTCAAGTGACACATGAAGCCCTCAAACCTTCCTTATTGACTTTTTTTAGTTTTGTTTTTTGACTTGCCTTGACCATATTGTGTGATCTCACCTTTATAGTATCAGTTTCGTTATTAATTTTATCAGTTTCGTTATTTCTCAGGTGCGTTACTTTTTGAGAATTAGTGACATATTTTCTGCATTTCACCCACTTAGTCGCGCGGACCTGGACTATGAGAGTGAGGGAAGAATGAGTGCATCTGTGTCTGCGCGTGCATAGTGTGCATACACACTTGTGCACTATAAGTAATATATCTCCCCGATGAGATTGGCTGTGCCGACTTTCGGTCTGAATGGCTATTATTACCAAGTCGCGCAAAAAAGTGTCCATATTGAGAAGAGTCACACAATAATAATGGCCATCAAGTCCAAGTTCTATGACAATCAAGTCAATTCTCTGTAACATTGTGTGTTTCAAAAGTGTAAAAACGAAACAAAAAAACGCGACCATTTGACGAATCGTTTGGAGACCAGGGGGCCTAAAAAGGCCACTTTGGCGATTCATAAAAGGATAACGTTATGAATCAAAATATGGCGAAGACATCCCGTGTTTTTCTTTTTTTTTCGCTGCACTACATAGGTATAATCAAAGAGATAAGGATTGGATTTGGATTGGACTGATTAGTACTTTAGCACAGACAAAAAAAAAAATAACTGAAAAATTCTTCATCAATGGGATTTGATTCGATTAACTTAACAGTTAACTGTCCATTGCGGTTCATAATGTTATCCTTTTATGATTCGCCAAAGTGACCTTTTTAGGCCCCCTGGTCTCAAGAGCAAAAATGATTTAAAAAGTGGGCACGATTTTTTATTGCGTATCACACATAAAGTGACAAGATCGCAAGCTTTTCATTTTGACCATTCAGCCACGTTTATTACATTACTTTACGTTATTGAGCAGACGATTTTTTCAAAACTATGAAGCAATGGATTCGGATTATTCTTCAAAATTGAACGTGCGTTACACAATATTAGGGTGCTAGTTGATATGCGTCAGAACCTAAAAGGAATACAAAACCATACAGTGTTGTAATATTGTGTCTAAATATCTATAACTATAGCTTCCGCCCGCGGCTTCGCCCGCGAGGTATGTCGATAAAGACTATCCTATGTCCTTCCCCGGGATGCAATCTATCTCCCTGCCAAATTTAGACGAAATCTGTTCAGTGGTTTAGGCGTGAAAAGGTAACATACAGACAAACAGACAGACTTACTTTCGAATTTATAATATTAGTATGGATTGTCGGAAATCGCCGGGTGACAATTCCCGTATTTTTAAAAGGACGTTCGTATTCTACTAATCGTGATCTCAATCTGCCAAAAACCGACTTCAAAAAGAACTCAAAATTATTATGAAATAACTTTAATTTCGGAAATCGGTGTCTTAGGATCTGCAGTGCGATTCTGTAACAATCTCACCGTGAAAACTTAGGTGAAGTGAGCGTGGAGTGAGCTGTCAATAGTGTCAATTCCTAGCAAAAACAAACTCACTTCACCTAAGTTTTCACGGTGAGATTTTTACAGAATCGACCGGCTGTACCTATTTTAGTTTTAGTAGGTAATGAATGATAGAAGTGTTGTGTTAAATAATAAATAGGTTTTTGCCACCGACTTCCGAAATTAAAGTTATTTCATAATTTTGAGTTAATTTCTTTTTGAAGTCGGTTTAATATTTTAATTAAATTACTTTTTAATTTCGTAATTTTTAGTTTTAAGTTATAACTGGCATATTTGTTTGCACTAGAATTTGACCAAGGTTTTGAGATGTTTTCCCTTTGACACTACACCCGTAGCAATAAGCCAGGCCGTCACACTTACACGTATTAGTCCATATCTTGAAAATTACTGAATCGATTTTGATGAAACTTGCACTGTTCCCTAAGTTGAAGTAAATGTAAGCCAATAAAAGAAAAATTTTCACGATCCGATTAATAGCTGCAGAGAAATGCTTGGAAAAACATAGATAATACATATGTACATCTATAAAATTTTGTATATTTGTTTGGAAGCCCTAATAGATTATCATATGTGAATATAATGCAGTTCCAATAAATAATATTACATACATAGTGTACGTGTCGAATTGATAGCCTCCTTTTTTTTTTGAAGTCAGTAAAAATACCTCTAATTTTAATACATTTTTGACATGATTGTCGCTGAGATGAGGTTGCGACTAGGTCTTGAAGTTCTTGAACGTTTTTAAATACGGAAATTGGCTTTCTGTATTCTACAGCTAAACTCAGTTTTACCTAAAACTATAATGTTGACTCAATTCTTGTCATTGAAATCGTAGACGTTAAATGACTTGGCATAAATCACAAATAACAGTGACATTATTTGTGTTTAAAAAAATAATGTGATACTCATGAGGAAACCCTGCGGTCGTTATAAAACACGTCACGTGAGAGAATGGCCGGCGCAGGCGCATGGGCGATTCATGACATGTAATGACGGTGCGGTTGCGTATGCGTCGTATGAAAGGTGCGTTTGGAAATGACACCCGAAAGAGATGTTGTGGTGCATTCGTGATCATTTTGATCGATAGGTATCTACCTTAATTTCGGATTGATATATTTGCGAGTACAGACATGTGTTGTGAAGTATTTAAAAGCATATGACAGGCAATATAATTAAGTCGTAAGGAAAATTTTGAGTATGAATGTCGATGGCTATACAAGTAGTAGAAAACCAAAGAAATGACGAATTTTCTTCTTCTGCAATCGGTACCTCTTTACGTGGTCACTGGACCCTTTTAAGTGGACAATCTGCCTCCATTTACTCCGGTCCAAAGTTGCCATCACCACCTGCTGAAAATTGCTTGAGAACGTAGCTTCTTTCACTTGGTCGGACCATCGTGTTGGCGACCGGCCTCGTGCTCTTTTTCCTTCGGTATTGCCAACAATAACCAGCTTTTCAAGGCTGCTATCCCCCCTTCGCATTATGTGGCCGAAATAGGTCAGAATACGCTGTAGGCATAAACTCAAACTCAAAGCATTTATTTCAATTAAACCTTGGACAGGCACTTTTGAATTGTCAAAATTAAAATAGTCCGTCAGTTAGTCAGAAAGTTGAAGCTAGTTGCCCATTCCAAAACGTAGATCTCTATGAAGAAGAACGGGCAAGAAACTCCATGGACACTCTTTTAAATCAAGATATTACAAATCGTGGCTACATTATTATTGTTGCTTCTATATGTGAGAACAATGTAAAACCATTTTGAAGGGACCATATTGTAGACAATCGGGTCTTGACATCGAGTTGGGAAAGGATAGACAAATTTGTGCGTTTGGCTGTCCATGGTATTAGGAGCATCCGCCTCCAGCACCACATTTCGAATGCATCTATACTCTATCTTTCTCTTGCTCAGATTGTCCACGTCTCAACTCCATAGAGGAAAATCGGGAAAACTAATGCTCTGACCAAACGGGCTTTAGTTTTATAACTTATCGAACGATTTTTCCAGATGTTCTGGAGGCGTGTCATAACATCTTTAGCCATGGCATATCCGTCGTTTTATTTCTGGAACGCAGCTGCCTTCATTATTAATATTAGAGCCTAGATAAATGAAACTGTCCACAGTATCGATGCCTTGGATGTTATAGACGCCCGATAGCTTTCCCGCACGAAGCTTGGTTTTCTGCCTATTTATAGCAAGCCCTAATTTGTCACTTTTCACCTCCAGTCTATGCAGTATCTCCTTCATATCGCCTAATGTTGTAGCAAGGAGAACGGTGTCGTCAGCGTAACGCAGATTGGAGATGCGTTTTCCACCAACAGCAAACCCCTTTTCCCAGCTCTCGAGAGTTTTCCGAATAATATACTCTCCATACACATTGAAAAGCAGAGGTGAGAGGATGCAACCCTGTCTAACGCCTTTCTTGATGGAGAACATATTTGAACAGTCGGTGTCTATTTTGACGAAAGAGCGGTTGTTGATGTAGAGGCATCGGACTAAACCAATAAGATGTTGAGGCGTACCCATGTCTTTTAAAACTTCCCAGAGCTTATCCCACTGCACACAATCAAAGGCTTTGGTGTAATCAATGAAACACAACAACACAGGGCTGCTAAATTCCCGGCTCTTTTCTATGATTTGGCGAACGTTCAGTATTTGTTCCCGCGTGCGTTTGCCTTTAACAAAACCTGCTTGTTCTACTGGAATTTGTGGATCGAGAAAGTGTTTCAGCCTGTTGTTTATAATGTACAGGAGTATCTTGCTAATATGTGGAATAAGTGCCAAGGTCCTGTAGTTGCTGCAGTCTTTGGTAGAGCCTTTTTCATGAAATGGAACAAACACGGACTCTGTCCACTCTTCAGGCCATCTCCTGGTCTTCCAGATGGAATTGCAGAAATGAAGAATGGACTGTGTGAATGATGATATGGTTAGAAAGGGGGTGACTATCGAGATGACGACTAATAGAGAAGTATGGAAGAGAAAGATATGATGCGCCGACCTCAATTAAATTGGGATAAGAGCAAGAACATGATCATGATGGTGATGGATAACAGACAAGATATGTGATAGGTATGTAGATGGTTGGAATAGAGGCCGACTAAAGGAACGATGAATGGATTGTGTGAAAGATGCCATGAAAGCTAGGAAGGCTATGAAACCTGACAATACAGAGGGACCAAGGATTTTGTTAAATAACTAAGTACCTACCTGTATATTGATCAACTACTCCTATCGTAGTCGACTGCTGGACATAGGCCACCCCCAGGATGCGCCACAGCACCCGTCCCCCGCTTTCCACATCCATATTGAACCTACTCACGGCAATCTATGTGGGTATATATATACGTAGGTATATCTATCATCATTTCAACCGAAAGACGAAGAATTTGCAACGGATTATGACGCGGTTTTCACCATGATTTATTTAGAGAATGCTTTCCGGAAGGATTACGTGTATGAAACGTAAATTTATTAAAGTTACTTAATTTGATGTTTCGTCAAGTCGTAAAAACCGTGGGAAGCAGGGGCGGGTTGCTAGTATTAAAACAACAATGGTCCAAGTTTGCAGTTTTAAACCGGAAGAAGAATATAAATACTTATTAGCAGTGCCCTGTGGTTTCACCCGCATAAGTGTCGATTCCGTGGGTATATCAGAATAAAAACTATTCTATGTCCTTTCCCGGGATTCAAACTATCTCTATACCAAATTTCATTTAAATCGGTGCAGCGGTTTAAGCGTGAAGAAGTAACAGACAGACAGACACACTTTCGAATTTATGATATTAGTATGGAAGTATGGATTACATAAAGTCACGCCTCACGCCTTCTCCTCAAGGGGACAGGCAGAAACTACAAAACGCTACCTACTACGATTCTATACGAAGGACTCCCAAGACATAATAATAGTGACTTTTTTGGTGATGTTCTTCAGAAAGATTTGGTGCGTAGTACTCGCAACCGGCGTGCGTGTATGACCAGAGGGGTAATAGGGATGTTGCCTGGGTAAAAATAAATCGATTCGATTTAGTCCCTCAGTAAGATTATTAAAAAATATTGAACACGTATTTTTTGTTTTATCAATTAGATAAAAAATTACAAAGATATATCACATCAAAGTTCAGGAGTGGGGGGCTTTGACGTAATAACGTGCTAAAATTTGTAGCACGGCGTGACGTCATACGAAATTTCCAAGCGCTGTATCTTCGTAATTTTTTGTTTGCCAGACAAAAGAAAAAATACGTATACAATATTTTTTAGTAATCTAACTGATGGACTAAATATATTTTCTTAGTCAACTACCCTATTGCGTACCTAACACAAAAAAAAAAACAAAATATTTTATTTCACATAAACCTACATGGGCACTTATGAAACGTCAGAAGCTAGGTGCACGGTTCCAATTGGTCGTTTCCTATGGAGAAGAGCCGGCAAGAAACTCCACGGTTATCAGTAAAAATCAATAGGTTTGTGATTGATAGTGTGTTACGCAATTCACCACCAGCACCATATTTGCTAACACACTATGAATCACAATCTGAATCATTTTAAAGGATATTGTTAATCCATTGCTTCATACCTTCGATATTTGTCAGCTCAACAAATTAAATAACACGATAAATGTTGTTGAACTGTCAAAATTAAAGTCATTCCTAATTTTAATGTGTTACGCAATTACCCCACCTGGTCTCAAGAGCAAAAATATTATGGCCGCTATCCCACTGGCGTTTTACGAGCGTTGACGTCAACGTCGCGTCTGCGCGGCGTCGACGCTGCGCAGACGCGACGTTGACGTCGCGTCATCGCGTAACAAGCATAAAACGTCCGCTGAACGCGACGTTAACGTCGCGCAGATGATACTATTGCCAACAAACGCGACGTTAACGTTAAGCAGACGCGACGTTGACGTCGCGTTCAGCGGACGTTTTATGCTTGTTACGCGATGACGCGACGTCAACGCTCGTAAAACGCCAGTGGGATAGCGGCCTAAAAGGGGCAATGCCTTTTAATTTGACATTTCATTCACGAGGAGTAAAAGGAGTATTTTATCAACGTTGTTTAAAAAAACTTGAACCCTTGATTATTATATTTTATCCAGATGAAACTTTTTAACAATACTTTATTGATGTAACAAGGTATGTCCTTGTCATTCTAATTATTCAATTATTTTGTACAGTTGCTGATGGTATCTTTTGTTTTCCAATAAAAAAATTATGACAATAATTATAATTGTTAATCAATTAACTCCTTTGATCATGATTATTTTTTAATTTGCTGCAAAAATTCAATGTTAAGATTTTTCAATTGTCTTTGAAAAATAAGTCCTAGTTACGTTCCAGCGGTTCCAGTACTAGCTTTATTTAGCAGAAAAACGGCTACTGCTGGATATAGGCTTCCCCCGAGCACCGCCACATCGACCGGTTCTGTGCTTCTCCCTTCCAGCGGGTTCCTGCAGCCTTCACCAATTCATCAGGTTATCGTTCCGCCTGGGCGGCTTCCAACGCAACGTCTTCCGGTACGCCATCGCCAGTCCAGAACTTTCGGTGCTATCGGCCATCTGTGCCCTGTCCACTGCGACTTAAGTTTGGCAATTATTCGGGCTATGTCGGTTACCTTGGTCCTCCTTCAGGTGTTTTTCAGCCTTCTAATGAGGCTCATTGTGCCTTGCTAAGAATTTACAATAAAATAATATAACCTTATCTGAGTGATGATTAGAATCTCCATGGTTTGTCAGAAGTTACAAACGCAGTACCATGATGGCTTCTGATAAACCATTCATTCTATCCATTATGATCTATCCATTATAATGAAACAATGTTTCCATCTTAGAATAAAGAATGACATTGATGGGAGCCACGGTCAGGCCACCACGTGTCTTCCGAAGTCCTAAGACGTAGATACATTGTGTATCTGAAAAATAACAAGTTTTTTTTACAAGAGATCTGAGGGAGATATCTTCGAAACAGCAATATGGGCCGATGACCTAGGAGCTAGATGCAAGTTGCACAAGACAGGATCAAGGCCACTAGAATGATCGGAGAGAAGGCCTTTGTCTTGTTGAGGCATTTTACGGTCTATGGTCTTACCACGTGCGACGGACAAGTAACGTAAATTCAAAGGTTTTTTTATCAGAAATCAATTATCCTATAGCATTATGGTTTAAACTACGACAATCACAATTAGTATCACCCATAGATACTTATGAATAGTCTTAAAACTAGTTAAGTACTTAAATAACATGTGCAAAACGAAACAAAGATTTTCAATAGGGTAGTTGACTAAGAAAATATATTTAGTCCATCAGTTAGATTACTAAAAAATATTGTATACGTATTTTTTCTTTTGTCTGGCAAACAAAAAATTACGAAGATACAGCGCTTGGAAATTTCGTATGACGTCACGCCGTGCTACAAATTTTAGCACGTTATTACGTCAAAGCCCCCCACTCCTGAACTTTGATGTGATATATCTTTGTAATTTTTTATCTAATTGATAAAACAAAAAATACGTGTTCAATATTTTTTAATAATCTTACTGAGGGACTAAATCGAATCGATTTATTTTTACCCAGGCAACATCCCTATTTTAAAATCGTTCGAATTTACTAGGTTTGTGTTCGGCCCGCTGTTTGGCTGATGACTTTCCAAAAACTACCTACAGACTGACAGGACATCGGTATTTTGGGATGCATGATGCATTCCAAAATCCTGTAGCGCAGTTTGTTCCGCCAGTTACTCAACTGAATCGAGCGCTCGGCGCATCCTGGAGTCCTACCTAACACCTTATTTGACTGTCCAATTCTTCGTTTGCGGTGGTAGCCGGTAGGGCTAACGCCCGCCTGGTTTGCGACCGGACTCCCACCGGAGTCCGGCGTCAAGCAGCCTGCTGTGTTTCGTCGATACGTGGGATTTCAAGTGCCTTAGGCATCTTCTGGGCACGCTCATTCCATCATAGACCTCATCCATCGCTTTCCATCAAGCTTGATCGAGGTCAAGAGCAGGCCCATTCAGAAATAATTTAAAAAAAATCGACGCGCTACCTGTAACCATGGATTTAGTACATGGTTCAGAACCTGTTGAAATTGTTCGTAGGTTGTTTAAAAAGAATAGAGCTGTTCCATACAATTTGATCGCTTAGTATTGATTGTACTGCTTTTTTTTTTTTGATGACCGACGAAGAATTGCTTCTCTAGGAGGTCTAGCATCAATCAGCATCATGTGCTGAATTCACGGTGACAGTTGGCGCGTCATGTCCCTGCCAGCCTCTCAAGGTACTTTTTCCAGAGAAGCACTACAAACTATCAATGTTATTGCGAGATTTGCATGGTTCGTTTTACCGAGGAAAAACGGAAAACCTCGAATTAAATTAAATCGTAAGACAAAGTCTCATCACTCTTTTTAAAAAAAACAATAGTCTGACGTGACACTGACACACAAGTTCGATCCTCTCCAATTAGCAGTAGAATTGATGCGATGCTTATAGACCGGGAGATGATGACACATTTTGGTAAGTCATTTCTTACAGTATGGCGCTTTCAGGGGGGTTCATATACGTAATAAGTGAGAGGAAAATGATGTTCTTACCGGTGGTGCGCGGGACGCAATTGAGCAATTTCAATTAATTATTCTGCAATTGCGTCCCGCGCACCACCGGTAAGAACATCATTTTCCTCTCACTTATTACGTATATGAACCCCCCTGAAAGCGCCATCCTGTAAGAAATGACTTACCAAAATGTGTCATCATCTCCCGGTCTATTAGATATTTTTTAACAATTAACGTTTTGCATTAATTAAATGTTATGCAAAATGTTCGTGAATGTTGTTAACTAATTGTATTCAAATAGATTCAGTATTAATGACGGTCATTAGTAGGATTTAATTGGTCTTACTTAATTCGTGATCTGAAGACTTGTTCAACCTCCTAGTTTTCCAAATCGGTCAGTTACTGGGTCTTGTTAGCCTGCATCATCCCACTACAAGGCAAAGGTCCCCATGACTTTCAGCTCTTTCGATTCAGGGCTAAAGTGGACCACTGGTCGTTTGATTTCTCCAGCTCGTCCCGCCGTTTTCTACCTACGGGGCTGCCGCGACGCCTTCTAACTGTGTCAGGGCTCCACGGTGTTGTCGGTGGCAGCGCAGAGGTCAGTTTGACTCCATGTTTTGGTACACAGAGCGCAGGGTAGGAGGTGGAACATGGTTTGTGACATAGCTCCGCAATCACACCCTTCTGCCGTTCTGTCAAGGTAGCCCCACTTTACCAGGTTGGACTTACATCTTCCCACTTGTGTCCCGAGACGGTTCAGAGACTTCCAAGTGGGCCACGAAAGGTTACACCCTGCAGGGAGTGGCAAAGTTTTGGGAAAACAAGATTTAAAATACAGTCGTGCCAGCGATACGAAGAAGAAGGGCTCCACATGGTGGTTATTTTGGCCCACAACTCATTGAGCATACGGCAGACATGGCCAGCCCAGTCCAATCGGTCAGTAAAAAAAAGTAAATAGCTGGTATTAATCGTTTTAATAAATTTCCCGGTTCAGTCATTTTGAGCTTGTTGGCGCTTGTTTTTTTGACATTTTGACGTCCATTCAACTTGATTGAATAACAGTTTACCACGTTTAATTTTATTGAGGTGTTGATGTCCATCAACAAGGCTAAGAAATAATTTACCGTTTAATAGTTTCGAGTAGTTTTAAATGCGATACGAATGACGTCTCTTCACTAAAGGGGCCCGAACAATCAATCGCAATTGCCAATTTTTACGTGATTTCATACACATTGATGTGCAAACTGATCGCCTGCCAAATGCAATTGAAGCGATTGGCAATATTACTACAATAACAATTGATTACAATTTCGGGACCCTTAATACCTACCTAGAATAATCAGTTTTACGATCATCTCGCGAATGTCAAATGAATTAGGGCACCTATTTGACACCTGTAGCAATTGTTCACGCATTTGTACGAATACGAACCAAGCGTTCTGTTAGGACATCGCCTTGCAACCGCTTGTCAATGGAAGGCCCAACTTCAGAGAAAGAACTTCACAATCAAATTATCATTTCAGTCAAAACTTCACAAGTTCTTAGCGAGCCGTGGTGGCCAAGTGGTAACACAAAGTTCAAACCCAGGCGCTTACTTTGAGTACATTTCATGACCACTGCTCTCAAAACAGTGAAGGAAAACACCGTGAGGAAACCGGCAAGACCTAGAACCAAAACTTCGAAGACATGTGACATCTAACAACATGCACTGGACCCTCGTGGTAGATTAGAGCCAGCCAGGCCAGTGTCCCAGCAGTGGGAACATTATAGGCCGATTATTCTTGGTATGTTACAAATTGAAAGAAAGAAAGAAAACGCATTTATTGCGACTCGTACATGAAGCTCATTTAAGAGTTCAAAATCCTACTTCTCCGAACGGAAACCTTGACTGATTGCGTTCTTACAATGTGAATGTTAAGGCCGCCTTGAAGATAAAATATAAAGAAATTTGACACAGTTTATTGACCCAGTGTGTTAAGGGGCTTACATGACCTAAAGCGCGGTCACTGTCGGACTGCATAGAAAAGAAAGAGAAGCGCGATGACACAACGCTGGTAATTTATTGCAAAATAAAATCTATTGTTTGGACTAAAAAATTAAAACACTAGTATTTTAGTATGTTGCTTGTAGAATAATCTGAGAAAATAATCAGAATGATTGTTTGTATGTATATTAGTATGGTTTTTATTTTAAAAAGAAAATTTTTAGAGGTATCTTCATGATTTTTTTCTATCGTACCAAATTAGTTGTATTATGTTTTCAACACACTATCTACCTACATATATCCTGAAGAATATCATGAAATATATTTTTTTGATTTTGTTTCCTGTAGTCGATCAAATTGTTTCTAAAACTTGCGTTTTTTTGCGTTTAGGGCCTGTAAGCCCCTTAAAAAAATAAGATAATTTAGCGTATGAAAAATATCAGTGTCAATGACCATAGGTAGGTACCAAGTTATATTGTTTTTAACCTCTATCCAAATAAATGTAGCCTTTGCCGACCTACTGAAAAGCATCTCCATCTCCCGTTAAGGCAACTTTCCATTGATTTTATCCGATAATATCTGTTCAACCAATGCGAACCCATTACCTACTAAGCCGGACGTCGTTTATTTTTTTTTTATTGCTTCAGCCTAGTCAGCCATTTTGATTCTACGTGCAAACAAAAGAACTAGGTAGGGTGAGTGGGGGCAAGATCGAACGGTTTTTTGATGAGATGAGCAGTGTTGTATTTGAAGTCTTGTAGAACAGTACATATGGGCTTATGCTGAAAAATTATTTGTTTGAGTAAAGAGCAAAGAGTATATTTTTCTATCATATTAATAACATCCTGTTAAATCTGCTCCAAAGCATAAAAAAAATTAAATTAAATGTTTTTATCACGAAAATGAACCAGGGGAAAGATGAAAGGGTGATGGGGAAAGATCGAAATAGTTTCTAAAATCGTTTAAATGATTGTCAGACGCTGTTGGTGGTCACTAGTCTATAGTTTGAAGTGCCCTAAAAACTGAGAACTGACTGAAGTGTCAAAATTCCTTTAGTTAAGAAAGATATAACGTTTTTATATTTTTATATATTTCAATCATACCCCACCGGGGGAAGATTGACAAAGAGGTTCTCAAACTTTCCACTTTAATTGCTTAAGGTTATACTGAAAATAAAACATTGCTATCAATCAAATATATCCTTTAATTTTACTTTATCCTAATACTTACCGAGATATTACAAAACAGAGAGTTTGCATTTTTCTTTCATCTGAGTCTACAAATGTAGCGCAATACGTAACAAATAAAAGTGACATAAAGATAAAATATTTTAAAATTAAATAGTTATCCAAGCAACAACTTAGAAAAAAAAATGTGTGGCTTCATGCCCATAACAAAAACATAAAAAGACTCTTCAAAGGCAAAAAAGCAATAACAAATCACTTATCTTACATTAATTTGCCATATTTAGGATCAATATCTTTAAAGATTCAATTTTAATCTTTATTACATCTAAAGGTACGAGTTCGTAGTCGACTGCAGACAGCAGCAGAATACGACGTGTCGCTGCGATACTACTGGGGTCTATATATTTCTATGAAAACAACGTGTCGCTAGCTACGGAAGGTATTTCATAGAAACACATAGAAGCCAGTAGTGTCGAGGCGACACGTCGCCTGCTGCTGCTGCTTGCAGTTGGCTACGAGTTGTACCTTAATTCTTAAAGGCAGATTTAGACAGATCCAGTGACTGGCGCCGAAATCGAGACAAGCCAGCGCTGACCCAAAAAAAACCCGTGTAAATTGATTTCAAGTCAATCCAGTGGCGGGAAGTCAGCGCTGGCTTGTAAATTCGCACACGAATATTTAGAAGCCAGTCGGCGCCCCCCGCAACCCGCGCCCACCCGCGCCAGTGACAAAAACCCCGTGTAAACAGCCTGGTCAGTTACTGGCGCCGCTTTGTGGGGTGACGTTGCATCTGGCTAGTAAGAGAAAATGTTTTTTTCGTCCGTTTCGCGAATTCATTTTTCTTCACTGACTTCACAAACGTGTGCTCACCGTGAAAACTAGCCGCGACTACTGACACCATGTAAACAGTGGAAGCCAGTCTAGGCGCGGGCACTGGCGCCGATAACTGACTTGTGCACTGACCCTGTCTAAAATTGCCTTAACATAATAATCTCGACTTCGGCACGGATTTTTCGGGATGTCTTGTTCTTTCACACTATGACGTATTATATTATAAAGATTCCTTCCGTTTTACTTTCTCTATGGCCGATGTCCGGACGTAGTTACGTGGCATGGTGATTCTGAATTGACAAAATGCAATTATTGAATAGTCATTCGGTAGTCCTAAGTTGGTATTTATAATAATAATATTTGTAATCACTAATCAATTATACACAAAATTAATTCATTCAAAATTTGCATAAACGATATTCTATAAGAACATCATAAAATCATCATGAACAGTTTGAGAACATCTGACTATTAGTATGACTTTTGAAAACGGGGTAAGGTCGAAACTTTTAAATGTTCTTCTTACCCCGTCAAATATTGGTGGGTAAAGATGGAAAATTGAAATAAATCCTAAAATACGAAAAATAGCCATATTTGGATGTAATAACACAACTAAGAATTAAAAATAATGAGTAGATATTCCAATAAAACATTCGTATTCACCTCGTAAGTAAAGTTACAGAACACGGGGTAAGATTAAAACACTCGATTAATTTGCGTAAAAGTCACTGCGCAGACATTTGCATTTTTCACACAACCATTCACTCAAAGCGGTAAACGCTGATTGATATGTGCAACGTAACAAAATGGCGATCTTAACAATGTTGTCATAACTGCAAAAACTGCATTAAGTCTGACGTTATGGACAACTTTTTGTGTTACCCCGTTTTCTATCTTCCCCCCACTCACCCTAGTTCATTTTACTTTTATTGTTGACTAGCTGAGCCCGCGACTTCGTTCGAGTGCCTGTTAGATTTCATGGGTTTTAACTGTTTGCGTGGAACACTAATTCTTTTTCTAAAATAAAAGTCGGTACCTACCTAAGTTATTCCTTATAACATTAACACTTATCTGTATGTAACCTATCTAATTCCGTTAAAATAGGTTCAGCCGTTTCGGAGATTAGCCGGAACAAATAGACAAAAAAATTTAAAATCTTAATACTTAGTTTGTTTTTGCTGTGCCATATGCATTTAGTAAAAAGCTGTTATTTTGACATTACAGACAGACACATTAATTTTATTTATATGTATAGATAACATCATATTCTGTATTTTTTTGCTATAAAAACGTGCAACCGAACCAACTACCTGATGACTCAGTCTTAACCACGACTTACATTCAATTTATGCGTTTTTTAATTAAATAAGTGCTAGCCTACTGTACTGCGCACGTATCTACGTAGTAGGTAGGTATTTTTCGTTCCTTTAGGTTCCGTGAATATACAAACGCAGGTTCTTTTTTTTTCTTTTTTTTTTTCTTTTCAGTGTCACAATCAGAATAAAATGTAAAATTATTCTGGGAATAACCTACCTTACGTAGGTACCTACCTACTTACATTAAGGCTCTTACACACAGGCGCGACGCGACACGCGACACAAAGGAACCGCTCGTCGCGCGACTTGCGGTGCCTTTGCGTCGCGTGTCGCGTCGCGCCTGTGTGTACGAGCCTTTATGCGGTCGTTTTTGAGAGTGGGCCAATCATTCGCTGGTAGGCCAAGGCCTACCAGCGAATGACCGTAATAAGATAATGTATCAATTGCGGGATCCCGCAAATGCGGGATCCCGCACCTTTTTTGCGGGTTCAGAAATGCGGGATTACACCCGTGGGATCCCGCAGATTTGCGGGATTGAAAAAAATATATATTTAAGGAAAATGGGCTCAGGCGACTATCTTATTATTTATATCTTATCTTATCTTAATATTTAACTTTTCATTAATATTAAAATTAGTATTGAAAATAAAAAATATTCCTTTGTTTTAGAGACATAAAGAGGTGAATTAAGTAACGCGCTTCCACACTTGTAGGCGGAAGTCAATTCCGCCTACAAGTGTGGAAGCCGAGCGTGCTTTTTCCGCCGCTGGCTATTTATGCAATAAGATAAGATCAAATCTAAAAGATGAAACGTTAGATACCTTATTGTTTCTTCGAAAGCATTTTCAGAAAAAATAAGCTCACTTTTTACCCGGCGTTTACTTAATTCACCTCTTTATGTCTCTAAAACAAAGGAATATTTTTTATTTTCAATACTTTAAATATTAATGAAAAGTTAAATACATATTGTAAAGAAGTTGATTATTTCTGCTTCTTAAACATAATTACCTATATTCAATTTATAATATGAGTAATAACTTAGCTTCATATTGATAATAATACTAAAAAAATACTTGTCTTTATGTCTTTCATTTCACTACACAAAACAAAAATAATAGTAAATAAAAGCAATGCCGCAAATCCCGCGGGATCCGCGGGATTGATGTCCTTGATCCCGCATGCTTGCGGGATCGCGATTTTGATGCGGGATTGGATTCCCTCATGTTTGTCGCAAATAAACGTGTTTTCTTTCTTTCTTCTTTGAAGACTGACCGGTTATACGCAGAATCAACAGACACTGGCAGAGATTTTCTCACCTTGGCCCTGCGCATATATTTTTGTTTTTATTGCTGAATGGGCCCGGCGGCTTGACTTTGATCACGCCTGATGGAAAGCGATGGATGAGGTCTAAGATGGGACGAGCGTGCCCAGAAGATGCCCAAGGCACTGGAACTCCCACGCATCGACGTAACACAGCTGGCTTCTTGACGCCGAACTCCGGTGGGAGGGTGGTCGCAAACCAGGCGGGCGTTAGTCCTACCACCGCAAGGGAAGAATTGGCCAGTCAGATTCAAAATTCAATTTTAGACAAATTTTCTTCCTTCTGAATCCTCCATGGATTTAGAGACCTTCCTCACATTTTCATCACCTAACCCTGTTCAACTGATGTGTTGCAAAATATTGCGATAGGCATGATTGTGACGATTTCGTAATACTCCTGCCATTGTTTTCTCAGCGTTACAAATAACAAGACAACCACATGATTTCATCATTATCTACATCCCAGCTTCATCCATATAGGCTTCTCTTTTCTTGTGCCCTTGGGGGCTAGTTTTACCCATGATTTAATGGAGTTGTAGGTATTTTTTGTAAGTTTTATCATTCATTCGTCAGTCTCTTTAATGACCACCAGTCGCTAGCCAGCTAAGAAATATGCTAGGAGTGGTTTCCTGTCAATTGTGCAACGGATAGGAACCGAACTTACAACCTCTCGCTAGCTTTCCACGATTTTAACCGATGCAATCCGTAGCACAAAAGCCAGTCGCACCACCACTGCGTCTGCGTCGAAAAACTGGCTTCTAGTTTTTTTTTCTTTAGCAACTGAGCCGATGAATTTCTAGTTACTATGGAAGTTTAAACGTCAAAAACGTATGATTAAACAGTCGCTAATCACTTCTTAATTTTAAGCAATGTTTACGAATAAAGGGGTTTATTTTTATAATTCACCATAAGTCATTACGACAGAGTCGATATCCGTGGTCATTGCACTCATTAGCTTTAAATCGCTATAACTTGCAGACAACTGCATATTAAACTGCACTTCTCAGCAAAAACTATTGACTCGTAATAACATCACGCCTCGACACACGACGCCCGGCAAAACTACAAATGTCAGTAAACGACGCCAGATATTCTGTTACTCGGTCACGATCTTCGTTAAGATTGGCGCTGCGCATACATAAGTAATTAGTTGTTAACTAACGAGTAAGCTAATTGTTGTCTATGTTCGTTTTTAGAATCTGTGTAAGTACAATAGACAAGATTCCAATTATAGGATGACTAGCTTCTGCCCGCGACTTCGTCCGCGTGATATTTCTTGTTCCCCCGACCCACCCCGTCGCATCGCATCGCCTGCCCGCGCTATTACTTCGTTTTTGCTTAGCGTCCTTTCTAACTTTTTTTTTTGCTCTGCTCCTAAAGGTCATAGCGTGATGTTAAATAGCCTTCCTCAAGAATTGGGCTATCAAATGCAAAAAGAATTTTTCAAATCCCACTGGTAGTTCCAGAGATTAGCGCGTTCAACCAAACAAACAAACAAAACAAAGTCTTCATCAGCTTTATAATATTAGTATAGATTTCCACCAAACGGCGCGCATCGGTTCGGATCGGAACGGATTTTACAATCTTTAAACGATATTAAATCGTGTACAAAGTCTATATTACCAAGCCGAGCACAGCAGCTTGACCGCGGGCGTCTTCCGCGACACGCGATCATAGCCGAAAGAATGCTGCGACGCGCGATCGGCTCCGCCTGTCGTCGTATCCGATCGAATCCTTTCGGCTGTCGTCCAAAATTTTCTTTTCCTCTTCTGTGTTTTATGATTATTTTCTTCTTCTTCTAATGCAATAGCCAACAATACTACGTCAAGTTCATCCATTTTCAAAAATTAGAACCCGTCAACACGGTAGACGGTAGGAATGAAACTCTTTGACTAGGCAGGTGCAGAAACATGCAGATACGTTCGCATCGCAAGCGACGGTACGGAGCCGATCGTATACGTCGACATGTTGCCGGATGCAATCGGCTGTCGCCGCATCCGTTCGTATCCTTTCCGATCCGATGCGATGCGACCCGTTTGGTGGAAATGAAAATAGCCTGCATCTTAATTGCGTAACTCACTATCAATTACAATGTTAGATTTTGAAGGATATTGCTTATCCATTGCTTTATATGTGCGAAAAATTTGTCTGCTCAACAACGTATTTAACGCAATGAATGTTGTTGAATTGTTAAAATGAAAGCCATCGCTACTCTAATTAGTGTGTTACACAATTAAGACTCCTGCAAACAGGCGCGACGCGCGACGCGAACCGCGCGCGACACAAAGACACCGCTCGTTGCGCGACTTGCGGTGCCTTTGTGTCGCGTGTCGCGTCGCGCCTGTGTGTACGAGCCTTTACCCCGCTGGCGTCGCTCCTGGCTGTCATTCGTGGATCTTTGACAGTCGTTACGAGTCGACAGAAGCCCGGAAGTCTAACAACCAGTCTTACCAAGGGGTATCGTATAATCCAGTTACTGGGTTGCAGAGGCAGTCCCAGTCAGTCCATGTAAAATACAGGTATACAGCTGCATCTGGTGAGACTGGAAAGCTGACCCCAACATAGTTGGAAAAAGGATATGCAGATTGATTTGAGGCAAGGGCAGACTAAGTGCGCTTTTAACGTTCTGGCTATTAAAGCTTTCATATTGTCACTTTCTTGACTTAGGTATCTATACGTATGTGGGTACTGGTACCTACCACTTCGCTACCTACTCGGTTCTTACAGCAGAAGCGTGAAAAAAGGCACTTAAAATACAATCATGGCTTCCTCCTTTTTTTCTCAGTTTAATAGCGATATGGCAACATTGTCTACATACTTACAATCCGATTGTTTATTCTTTTGTACAGAAATCGTGTCTAATTGATTGAATAAACTTTTTTCTATTTAATGAAGACACGTTTACAACTTCCTGCTGAATTACTTTAACACTTAACTATTTTAAATGGGTGTTATAAAACATTAATTGAATATGTGAAGGGCATTTTATATAAATTACTGAGAAGTCCTGACAAAGGATTATTCACTGTTCAATTTCCTCCCGCCAGCAATGCCAAGCTAAAAAGAAAAATAAAATTGCCCCATTTTGCCTGACTGCGTATCGAATGAAGTTTCAAAAAGTCATTCAATATTGTGCTTATGCCCATTGTCCACGATGCTACTTAAAAGTAAAGGCTCCTACAAACAGGCGCGACGCGCGACGCGAATCGCGCGCGACATAAAGTCACCGCTCGTTGCGCGACTTGCGGTGCCTTTGTGTCGCGTGTCGTGTCGCGCCTGTTTAAATATAAACTAGTTGACTGGTTGACTTTTGAGTAGCGTCATGGACAATAGGCATGAGTACCTACCTATATCGAATGACTTTTTAGACGAAGACTGGTAGATGACAGTCGCGTTTGTACAGACGCCAGCACATCAAGCTACTACAATCTGTCAAATTTCTTTAATAGATTTTCAACTTTATCGCTAAAGCATAAGGTTCAAAGTTGATTAGGAAAATTTGACAGTTTCGGGTAACTTGATGTGCTGGCATCTGTACGTTTGACGTACATCATTTTAAGATATAATTGATCGGTTTATAAAATGGTGGCTCTGCGGCAGAGCATGACATGACTTTTTGCAGCGATACAAACGCGCGTTTTTGACACTCGCGAGTCTATCGCGACAATAGCGATCAAGCAATTATGAATTGGTTCAGCATCGCAGCGCTGCAAAACTCACCGTGTATAGCCGCCCTTACTCAGTAAAGTTTTTCGCGAAACAAAAACAAATCGAGTCATGAAAAATACAAAAAAATACTTAGTTTTAAAAGCAAATACTTAAAATGAAATCATGAGAATGAATAAAAGGCATGATTGCACTGGGGACTACAAGGTCACTTTAGTATTGTAAAAAAGTTTTACTACGCTGTAGAGACCATTGTTGTTTTGGATAGTAATCTATTTTGATACGTACCTACGTGTGTATTCGGGAATAAATAATTTCGTTATAATCAAAACAGCCAGTCATGGCCGATCGATAGATACGGCTTAAAAGTCGATCGCACGAATTTACTCGCCCGAAACGGGCGCGACTCGTATGATTTATTTGTGAGCGAGTCAACACGTCCAGAAAAATGTATTAGAGGGGAATTCACACATTTTGAACTTTATGCAATAAAACATAGAAAAGTGTACTAGCTAAGATAGCGCGCAAAGTAATAAAGAGTTAAATATTATAAAACGTGTACAGACGCCAGCATATCAAGCTTCCCGAAGAAACTGTTAAATTTTCCCAATCAACATTGAACCTTACTCTTAAGCGATAAAGTTGAAAATCTATTAAAGAAATTTGACAGATTGTAGTAGCTTGATGTGCTGGCGTCTGTACTTTTTTCTATACTTTCTGGCAGTCAGTGTACCTACCACAAGAGTGTCCATGGAGTTTCTTGCCCGTTCTTCTCCATAGGATCCTACTACGCTTTGGAATGGGCAACCAGCTTCATATTTCTGACTGACCAACTCCTTGACAATTCAAAAGTGCCTGTAAATCCGGATATCCGCTATGTTCGCGTAGTGGATACGTGCGCGCTCCTTGAGCGTGCTATGTGTGTGTAGCAGTTGCAGGAGCGCTGAGCGCAAGAGGTTCGCGAACATAGTGTATTGTATACATCCTTACATTTAGGTCGTTTTAATCCTTAAAGGGGGTCATTGTAGTCATCATTATGAATAACTTTTACTATGGGACCAACACTGAAATCGTGAAAAAAAAAATCAGCTGATCCATACATTTATGTTCGCATAACTCGACATAATGTATGGAGCAGCATCTATTTTTTCATGATTTCAGGATTGGTCCCATAGTAAAAGTTGTTCATAATGATGAGTATAATAACCCCGTTTAAGGATTAAAACGATCAAAATGTAAGGGTGTATAGGACGTAGAAATATCGCGACGGGATTTTCAACTCTCGGTGTTAGAGCGTATCCCAGCACGTCAAAAAAACACACTGTTGTATTTTCAACCCTCGGCGCTAAGCAGTGCATTGAAAATCCAATGCGCGAATTCATAATCGCCGCGGGAGATACGCCCGTGCAGACCTGGGCATCTGTATTTCATACAAACGTAATACCGAAATAATTTGTAAATCAAATATTTTTAATGCAGCACATGTATTTATTCCGATTGGACTACAGAATATCTAGGTTCCCAAATATGTACTTGATATATTTTGAATAGACACTGATTTAAAGACGAGTTATGAGAAAAATAAGTTTTCCATAGAAATTTTAAATTCCTCATATCTCGTCTTTATAACAGTCATTTCTAAAGATATTCTGTAATCCAATCGGAATAAATACACACCAAAATAATTTGTAAATCAAACATATTCATAAGGATGATTGGATGAATATGTTTGATTTACAAATTATTTTGGTATTACGTTTGTATGAACAACGCATTAGCATGCGTAGTTCGCTGGCCCCAATGCAATTTGACTTTGAGTTCACCTACCAACAGTTGTGGCTACCAAAATAGGATGTTTTACTGATGTCTTGCTGTCCCCCTTAATACAAAACTTTTTAACAAAAAAAAACCGACTTGGTGGAAAACCAGGAGAACTCCTCAGCAACTAACGTCCCTGCATCGCGAAAAGCAATATTTTGTAAAAGGCGATGGGCAGGTTGACATTAGGCTATTGTAACTTAGATACATTATAAACAGACCCACAGCGAGTTTTCAAATTCGGAACACGTTTCTCTTGTTGGCGCCACTCGCGCTGGTTTATTGCATAAAATTACAATATTCACCGGCAGAGGGCGACACAAGCGACGCGCCCAAAGCGAGAAATAAATTTTAGAAAGAAAGATTTTTATCCCGTTCCCGTCATTCCTGTGGGACGCGACATAAAACGTGGTATAACAAAACGCAACTGACATAGAATAACAAAACACAACTCAGTCAAAATATCAGTCTAGCATTCAATTGTTTGGTCTTTCCTATACTCTTTTATTTTATTTCTACGAGTATTTTAGTTTAATAACAAGACAGACAGTAGTTTGATAGGTACATATTTTCATGATATTTTTTTCTTTTCGTGTAGGGTAGGGGTAGGGTAGAAGGTAGGGTAGGGGTAGGGTAGGGGTAGGGTAGGGGTAGGTAAGGGTCGGAGTAGGGTAGGGGTAGGACACCACGCGAACGAAGTCGCGCCGGGCAGCTAGTTTACAATATACATATGTAATGTACCGTAAGTTTCTATTTTTAGAATCAGCCAGTATTTAAATGTTTCCGAGAACAAAAAGATTGTTACCAATCTATCTGGCGTGACGAAATGGACACAAGTTTTAATAAAGTGAATAGCGAATTAAGATCTGCCCTGGGTGACATAAGAGATTCTGATAAGCAATCTCCGTACCGAACACCATACTTTGAAACAGAATGTATCTGACTTATCCCTTGAAGTGCAAACTTCTGTGGAATTCCATCCGGGGGAACAGGTTGAACTCAAGAAACATATGGATGAAATAAGTCGAAAAAGTTCTGAGCAATCTAACCTAGAATCTATTAGATTAGTATCCTCGAGTCCAAACTTGATAATCTCGAACAGCAAGCAAGACAGTGCAATGTGGAAATCATTGACTGAGTATGAATATAGAGGCATCCGTACAAAATTACACACGCTCTTCATGAATATTCTGAATGGTAACCACGATGTCATCGTACTCACGGAAACTTGGTTAGTTCCGGGAATTAGCAATAGTGAGTTCATTGACCAGCGCTATGTTGTGTACAGGTGTGATCGTGATCATGTTGCCACTAAAAAACTGGATGGCAGCGGGGTGTTGGTTGCTTTTCTGCGAGCACTTAAATCGTCTGAACTTGATATTTCTGTCATTCTTGCTAATTCACAATCTCGCAATCTTATTGAACACATCCTCATAGAAGTGCCAAGTGCACTACCGTCCAGGCGTCATATCATCAGCGCCGCTTATATACCTCCCAAAATGGCTGCCTCTGTATATGAGCAACACTTTGAAGTCTTACAGCAGGTACTGGGTGACCGTGGTGTTGACTGTTTCTACATAATAGGCGACTATAATCTCCCAGAAATAACTTGGATTACACTGGGCTCAGCTGGACCTTTTAACGGCGGTGGGCTGGGTACGGGTACTTCCGTAACTTGTAGCCAGTTAAATAACTTAATGTCATTACTTGATGCTTCGCAATAGTAGCAAATACTAATGGCAAAATTCTTGACCTAGTTATATCCAACCACCCGTGTAAGATATCGGCTGCGTTGTTTCCTCTGCTTCCAATCGATACATATCACCCACCTTTTATCTGTGACATAAGTCTAAACGTAGATGCTCAACCTATGAAAAAGCGACCGCTACAAAAATACAACTTTTACAAATCTGATTACGAGAACATTAACAGCAAAGTTCAGGATATTGACTGGACGGACTTACTTGCCCCTTTGGGATCGGAAGAGGCACTAAGCATATTTTACAATAAGATTGACGATACCTATAATTAAACAGCACACACCACTATCGGCATCTAGGACCACTGGTTACCCGGTCTGGTTTTCTAAAATATTTATTAAGACGCTCAATAAAAAACAAAAGGCATGGGTTAAATGGAAGAAATACGGCAACATTGCAGACTACGAAAAATTCTCGCAGCACAGAGCCTTCTTTAAGGGGGAAGCGCTAAGGTAGCCCGCGAAATTCAAATTTTCTTACGTTTTTTGCAATTTGCTGGTCAGTATTAAGTTGTACGTTGATTAATATATGAATCGCCGCCCTAAGAAATATGTGTTTACAGAATTATAATCATTTAAGTCATCAACACAACTCTCTAAGACCACGTAAGTCCAAAGAATAACTGTTTCATGAAATCATCATTCTTTGGACTTACGTGGTCTTAGAGAGTTGTGTTGATGACTTTAATGATTATAATTCTGTAAACACATATTTCTTACGGCCGCGATTCATATATTAATCAACGTACAACTTAATACTGACCAGCAAATTCAAAAAACCTCAAAAAAATTGAATTTCGCGGGCTACCCTGGCGCTTTCGCCTTAAGGAAAATTGTGATAAATGCTTCTCTAAATATATTCAGGTCTATTGAGGATAGTATACATAAAAACATTAAGGATTTCTGGATATAAATTTCCAACCGCAAAAACAAAGCCGGTATACCGGCAAAAGTTCAATATAAAAACAATATATCCAACGACCATCAATCGATTTGCAACATGTTCTCTGATTTCTTTTCTTCCGTGTATGAACCTGATTCATCTGCACTCTCTCAATGGGATTTATCTTCTGAAACAGTGTCTAACGACATTGTTGTTTCTAACCTACACTTTATGGAAGAATCGGTTTTGGCCGAACTAAAATCCCTTGATCCATCTAAGGGTCCAGGTCCTGATGGACTGTCGGCGTTTTTTCTTAAAAATACTGCTTCCTTTATCTGTAGACCCCTAGCTATAATCTATAATAAATGAATCACAGAAGGTGTTATGCCAACGGTGTGGAAGCAGGCTAATATCACACCTGTACACAAGAGTGGATCTAAGCGTAGTGTTGAGCAGTACCGATCTATTTCTATTTTATCTACCTTGTCGAAGCTTTTTGAGAGACTGGTACATAACGAAGTGTACCCTATCCTACATAACACTATTATACAACAACAGCACGGTTTTGTGAAAAAGCGATCCACGACAACTAATTTATTGATATTTTCTAGTGACCTATTTGATAACATCGACAATCGTATACAAGTTGATGCAGTGTACACGGACTTTCAGAAAGCTTTTGACAAGGTGGATCATGAATTATTGCTGAACCGAATAGCTTTCAACGGTATTCGTGGTAACTTGTTGCGATGGTTCATTTCTTACATCACTAACCGTTGTCAACGAATTGTTATTAATGGACACCACTCTCATGCTACTCGGGTTACATCTGGTGTCCCGCAGGGCTCTATTCTAGGTCCTCTTTTATTCATTATTTTTATAAATAATATTGGTAACTGTTTTCATCATTCCAAGTTTTTGTTATATGCTGATGACCTCAAAGTATACTGACCTATTCATAGTATTCAGTATTGCATCTTCTCCAAGAGGACTTGGATCGACTCACAGATTATTGTTACACTAGTAAGCTACATCTGAGCATTCCCAAGTGCAACTACCTAAATTTCACCAAAAATAAAAACATCATAAGGTTTCCATACTCATTGTGTAATGTTTTATTGAATAATGTAAACTCGGTTCGTGATCTTGGTATATTGCTTGACTCGAAACTCTGCTTGGATTTGCATATCGATCAAATTGTAAATAAAGCATTTAGGATGTACGAATTTATAATGAGATCCACTCATGACTTTAAAAAGCGGACCTCTTCGTACCTCTGTCTGTATAAAACCCTAGTCCGTTCCCAGCTCGAATATGCCGTATCCATCTGGAACCCATTGACATGATAGAGAATGTCCAACGTAGATTTCTTCTTGCAATGCACTATAGGTGTTATAAAACGTATCTACAGTATAACCAGTTGCTCAGTAAGTACAAGCTTTTGACGCTCAGTTCTAGACGTAAACAATTGGAAGCAATGACATTGTATAATATTGTTAATGGCAATTTTGATTGTATTGATTTAAACAATGTATTGTGCTATGCAGTCCCCAGAACTGTCCATAGACGGCGGGTGCGTGCAGGCAAACTCTTTGCGGTAGGTACCAGCCGATCTAACACTGGTCTACGTTCGCCAGTTCGGCGAATGGCAGCAACCAACAATGAAGTATTCGAACACATAGATATATTTACATGTTCTTTGAAAAGGTTTCGTAGCCTTTTTCATGAGACACTTGAACTCTTAGACTAAATTGTTTGTTGTAGCTGTTTTAAAAATACTGTTTTGTTTTTAATTTTATTGTTTTTATTAGTGTAACTGTCATGCATGAACAGTTCACCTCCTAGTGACTAAGGTTTTATTTATTAATGGTAATCTGTGAACAGCGCTGTGGGTTACATTATTACTTAAGTAATTTATGTTTTTTTCTGTTTATAATATTGCATAATGTAGCTGTTTGTTGTTCCTATTTAATAAAATAAAAATAATAAAAATAAATAAAATCTACTTTGCTAAGAGAAAAATTAAGTATCAATTAATAAAACATGCAGTTTCTGTAATTGATGCGTATTGCTTAGACTTTTTTGATGTGTGTATTTTAAACTTTTGTCAGTCTACCTACCATGAGTAGATATTCTCAAGCAAACAATGGCACTTTAATTAATAATTATTAATTAGATTTATTCATCATTCAGTGTACCTACTTTTTTTTTAAGAGATTATAAACTTTTATTAACAGACCTTTTCATTAAAAGTTATATCTTGTACTAGCTTCTGCCCGCGACTTCGTCTGTGTAAAATTTCGTTTCCCCGACCCAGCCCGTCGCATCGCATCGTCTGCCAGTGCTATTATTTCGTTTTCACTTAGCGTTCTTTCTGATTTTTTTATATGTTATCTTTTTAATGAAATAAATATAGACAAGCTTTTTTGAGAATTGGATCTACTGAATGTTAATATTTTTTTTTAATCATTGCAAAGTACTTGTAACCATACGGGGGCCTCATTATTCTTGTACTTACTATAATGAAAAGTCCCTACTTATAAGCATACCTGAAAAAGATGAGGATGTGGGATGTTATCCGAAAGTGAAATAAATATAAATGAATATATTTTATTGTTTTAATGAATATAAAGAAAATCACACTTTTTGACAGCAACACAGAACAGCAACATAGACAGAATGTAAAAAAAAAAACAATTTCAATTTGAAATAATAAAGAAAAAGTATAAAACACCAAAGAGTACGTAACATTCTGCCCCTCGTGCAGCACTGCACCAACAGTCAAGGGTTAAAGAAGCCTTATGTGGCAAGGTTTACAAGTTTTTGAGGGGCCGGCGTAACGTACCTCCGGCCGTCGTAACGTCCACCACCCTATTAACGCCGTCTTTTCCAGGGAACACCTTCACTATACGGCCTCGTGGAGTCGTGGCCATGTCCCTCGTGGTAGCGATTCGACGACGATAATAACCACGTCTCCTATCAAGAGGTCTTGACTACGATCTCCCTTAACCTGGGTTCGTGTTTGCATAGTCGGCAGCTCTTCGCGCACCCAGCGGTTCCAAAAGTGGTCCGATAACTTTAATGCTTTCTTCCATTCAGAGCGTCCTATCAGGTCACTGTCTTCCAATGTCTTTGGCAGGGTTTGGTTCGATGAAGACCCGATGAGAAAGTGGAACGGTGTCAACGTGGTTGGGCCATCTGGATCTGTGGACACATTGCTGTTTCAACGGTACTGGCCCATGTCTTGAAGTTTGATTCCCGTGCTCATCGACTAGCATTTACTACCGAAGTACATACTAGGCATAAACTTCAACAAGAACTGAGTGTCTTGTCCCATCTTAAGGGAAAGTCTCCGATTTCCTCTGACCAGCACGATTCTTCTCAACCTATGAGGTTCAAACCAGGTACAATAGTATGTCACTTTTGTGGCATATTAGGACATAAATCTACAAATTGTCGCAAGAAGGCCGAGAAAATCAAATATCCTGCACCAGCCAGCTCGTCACATAAAGCGACATCAAAGAAGATCATCTGTTACCGCTGCGGGGAGTCGGGACACGTCGCTCCTCGCTGCCCAAAAGCGACCGGAAAGCGGCCGGGAGGTTCAAGTGAAGATGGGAGTTTGCCTTCGAGCAGCCAACCATCCGTGAAACGAGTTGAAGCTTGTGATGTACGATGTTCTACACCAATCTGGTGAGTCGCTTGCATTTTGTTATGACTCGGGGGCTGAATGTTCTCTTATTGCTGAAACATTTGCTGAAAAGTTATCTGGAAAACGCATTTCTTGTATGGTCAATATAATGGGAATAGGAAATTCTAACATAATATGTACCAAACAAATTCTGAGTGAAATAGAAATAGATGGTTACCATTTAGAGATACTCTTTCATGTGATTCCGGATGCCTATATAAGTCATAGTATCATGATAGGCCGTGAGATATTAAAATTAGGTTTTGCAATTAATATGACCGAAAATAGTCTTACCATTACAAAAGTTAAGACTATTGATCAATGCTCTATTCCTGAGACTCCGAATTTTCATGATATTGATACTGATCATAAGCCACAGTTGATTAAACTCCTCCAAAAATATTCCCATGCTTTTGTAAAGGGACTACCATGTACTAGAGTCACATCGGGTGAACTTAAAATACGCCTCATTGATCCACATAAGACGGTCCATCGGCGGCCGTACAGACTTACTCCTGATGAAAGGGAGTTAGTTCGTTCCAAAATTAATGATCTCATAGACGCCCAAATAGTTAGACCTAGTTGCTTTCCGTTTGCCAGTCCTATTTTATTGATAAAGAAGCGTGACGGATCTGATCGAATGTGCGTAGACTAGGTACCGTGAGCTCAATAGTAATACTGTAGCAGATAGGTTTCCACTGCCCCTTATAATAATAATAATAATAATCATTTTTATTATCAGGCAACAAGGCCCATAGATAAAATACACAAAATAATCTAACTATAGCGTGTTTGGTGTTTTATAGCTGATCAAATCGCAAGATTATGCAGTGCTAACTTTTACACTTGCCTTGACTGTACTTCTGGGTTTCACCAAATATCTATTCATCCAGATAGTATTGAATCCACTGCCTTTGTAACACCCGATGGCCAATTTGAATATTAGGTCCTTACATATGAAATTAGCGTTTTGTCGTACTGATCACTATGATCTGAAATATCTCCTCTTTGGTTAAGAATTCCAAATTCAAATTTATACATTCATTTAGCTGGTACATTTGAGTTTTGAAAACATTCCTTCATTTGTTTTTTCCTCATTATTTTTTCTTTGGCGTCGCTTATTACCGCACAATGGAAAACATGAAATATCGGTATATTTACGAGTACGAGTTCTACCGTGGCACCAGTGCTGCAGAAACAGCTCGAAGGATTAATGATGTGTACGGCGCTGGTGTTGCAAAAGAAAGCACGGTACGTTTTTGGTTTCAACGTTTTCGTTCTGGAAATTTCGACCTTCAGAACCAACCCCGTGGACGGCCGAAGACCAAAGTGGAAAATGAAGAATTAAAGGCTATTGTGGAACCGGATCCATCACAAATCACTTCAGAAATAGCTGCAGGCTTCGGGGTAAGTGATAAAACTGTATTAATCCACTTGAAGCAAATCGGGAAAATAAAAAAAAACTTGAACGATGGGTACCTCATGAATTGAGTAAATCGAACTTGCAAACACGCGTCGACTGCTGTGTTACTTTGCTCAACCGACACAATAATGAAGGGATTTTAAATCGAATCATTACTTGTGATGAAAAGTGGATACGGTACGATAATCGCTCGTCGCAATGGCTGAACCCTGGAGAAACAGCCAAATCCTGCCCTAAACGTAAATTGACTCAGAAAAAGTTACTTGTGAGAGTTTGGTGGACTAGCGCCGGTGTCGTTCACTAAAGCTTTCTAAAATCTGGTCAAACGATTACGGCAAATATCTATTGTCAGCAACTGCAAACCATGAAGGAAGAACTAGCTGTTAAACAACCGAGATTGGTCAATCGCTCTAGGCCACTGCTGCTTCACGACAACGCAAGACCACACACTGCACAACAAACAACCACTAAGTTAGATGAGCTACAATTGGAATGTCTGCGACATCCACCGTACTCCCCGGACCTTGCTCCAACAGATTACCATTTTTTACGGAATTTGGACAACTTCTTACAAGGAACAAAATTCAACTCCGATGCGGCAGTCCAAACCGCCTTCAAAGAGTTCATTGATTCTCGCCCCCATGGTTTTTTTAGCAAAGGGATCAATGAATACCTATGAGATGGCAAAAGTGCATAGATAACAACGGTGCATACTTTGATTAATTAAATATATTTTACAAAAAAAAAATTGACTTTATATTCCTCCCGTACAAAACTCCAATTTCATATGTAAGGACCTAATATTTAGCTATGCCATTCGGTTTACGAAATGCTCCTAGTGTTTTCCAACGTGCTGTAACTAATGCATTAGGCAAGTTAGTATATTCTTACGTGATTATCTACATCGATGACATCATGGTGCCTAGTAAAGACTCATGTGAAGGTTTACATCGACTACAAGAAGTCCTTGAATCATTGACCAGAGCAGGATTTTCTTTAAATCTTAACAAGTGCTCTTTCCTAAAGCGTAGAGTAGAATATCTTGGCTACGAAATCACTTCTGGGGAACTTCGCCCAAATCCTCGAAAAATAGAAGCATTTAATTAACTTAAAGTCTCCCAAAACAATTCACCAATTGAGACAGTTCCCATCAGTTTGGCGATGCTGGAATCTATGATGGTCGCGGTGCTTCCGTCGTCAAGGTGCCCGTACACGTCGCAGGTTCCAGCAGAGCCCGAGACTGTAACTGGTATTATTTTCAAATAAGCACGAGGGCGAAGAGCTAAAATAGTAGGTATTCGGTTTTTGTGCACCTGTCGAAGTTGTAGACACAATCACTTTTTCACCTGTCGGTTCAGAAGCATTTGACGTAGGGTGTGTATTATGTTGAACAGTTATCGGGTATGTAACGGTATCTGTGGCTTGCTCGTTAAGTGTATTGACGAGCGGCGGTGATGGCTGCCGGTGAAGAAGCGCGTTATGCCGGAAAGGGCAGCCATCAATGCCACACGGATTCACTTTGCACGTTTTCCACAGGTGTGAACTAGCCTTTAAGCACCTATAGCAAACCTTTGCTTCACGCAACCACTGCCATCTATCGTCGATGGACAATGATTTAAATTGTGTACCTACACTCCTTAATATTGTGATCTTTTTTGCAAAATACACTCTCGTTTTGTTGTAGACCCGGCTTTAGGAGTAGGTATATTTTGACTTCATAACAGCATTGTGAACATTTTCACGCTTTAATGGTTTGTTAAAATAAATATTGAGTTGCTGTTGTGTCGCACTAAACTCGGGTGACATACCAAAACGAATGTGTTTAGATCAACACATTCGTTTTGGTATGTCACCCGAGTTTAAAAGCGCACGCTTTAAAAAGTCAGACAGAATTTCTAGTTTCGGGCGTCCTGTAGTGTCCTGTGCCGCAAAATCTGTCCACCGAATTTTCATAGTGGGGTTAAGTTTCTCAAGAACAGCGTGGAACAACTCAGGTGAACTCAGATATTCTAAGTGGTTCAATAACTTTATTGTGGATATCGAATTACGTACCCGATTAGAAAGGATTCCGAGATCTTTAAGATCGTTTCCTAGGCGTGGAAGGTTTTTTAACGAATTAACCTCCTTGTAAACGATGAGCTCGGGGCGCGCGAAGTTATCTTCGAGGGCGCGCATGACTTCCTCCGGGTCACTCGTCGACATCAACAGCGCCGCCACGGCCTCGCACGCGGGCCCACGCAGCGCAATGTCAAGTCGGTTTATGTTATCTAGCGGAGAAAAATTAGCTTTTGTAACATTGTATGTACGTTTGAACTGTAGCCAATGCAAAGTATTGCTGTAGAACTGAGGCAATTCTAGTTTCTTTACACCGGCGGCGGCAGAGGCGAGAGCCTTTGCGGCGGTCGCGGTATCAGCTACAGCTTGTAAAAATGTGGCAGGTTGGTCAAGCTCCGTGGAAATGAACGGGGCCGTACAGCCAACCGCCTCGGATGCTTTAGTGACATTACGTAAGAGTTGTGTTTGTCTAGTGTGTGAGGGTTAATAGGGAGTACAGTTGTCCGCGTGGTTATCGGTGGGTGTACCGAGTGACCGGGGGGTGTGCCAGGAGAACCTTGATCACATCCTACTGCAGTGACGTCTCTATCAACACAGCTGTCAAGATTGTGATTTTCTATCCATTTTTTAGTTCTATCTACGCTCACCCGTGTAGAGCTCCGATGGCTCGCTCGGCTTCCAGCGCTTGTTGCGTCGGCATCGATAGCCGCCAGCTCGACTTGCAGCTCGCACTCCTCGACCTGGTGCTGTAACGCGGCAAGTCCACGTTCGCGTTCGCGCTCACGTTCGGCGAGTACCTGCTCGCGGTCGCGCTCACGTTCGGCGAGTACCTGTTCGCGGTCGCGCTCACGTTCGGCGAGTACCTGCTCGCGGTCGCGCTCACTTTCGGCAAGTACCTGTTATCCGAAAGTGAAATAAATATAAATGAATATATTTTATTATTATAATGAATAAAAAGAAAATCACACTTTTTGACAGCAACAGAGAACAGCAACATAGACAGAATGTAAAAAAAAACAATTTAAATTTGAAATAATAAAGAAAAAGTATAAAACACCAAAGACTACGTAACAATAATTGCGTTATTTACGTTACTGAGGTGACAAATTTTATGAACATATGAAGCAATGGACTAGCAGGATCCTTCAGTTATTCAGATCCTGATTGATAGTGTGTTACATAAATAAGTTGCTGAATGCTGATCTTCTCCTCTCTTATAGTATTTTTATCTCACGAAGCGACGCTCTTTACTTTCGGTAATCGAGTGTTGAACCGACGCTGTGAATGTGTGCGTGAAGACGAGTAGCGTCAGCACATAACACACACACACACTCACACACACACGCACACACACACACACACACAAACATACGCTTCCGACTTCGCCATTGTCTCGGACGGTACGGAGAGCTCCTGTGCTTACACACACATTCACAGCGTATTTTTTTGTGCGGAACCCTAATACTTTTTAAAATAAAAGTAGCCAAAGTTACTCTTTATAACATCTGCCAATTAAAATCCCGTCAAAATCGGTCCAGCCGTTTCGGAGATGAGCCGGAACATTGACGAAAATTGTTTTTTGTTATAAGTCGGTACAGTATAAATTTTCATATGCATTTAGTAAAAGAGGTTATGGTTATGGGTTTGGTTTCCGCACTTAGTCCTTAAAATGGACCATTGTGCGTGAAAGTGTATCGTATTACCCAGTAACTAGGTTGTGGTGGTCTCTAAGCGCATACCTATGTTCTTATATTTTCCGTTCGGAAACCCTGACGGAAAATATAAGAACGTATGCGCTTAAAGACGATTTTGTATGAAATGCGTGCATTCAAGGTCTCCGTATCTGAATTCCTGATCTGGAAACTAAATCTGGAAACTGGACGTATGTGGTCAGCGGCCAGCCTTAGATGGGACTAGGCTAGGCAGATGAAATGCATTTAGTAAAAAGCTGTTATGATGACATTACTCCCGTACGCGCAAAATACGCGCATTGACGTGGAGTTGCGGACACCAGCCCGTATTACTTACCTATTAATTACATTACAAAAATACACTTTAATTCGATTTATTTGTCATGTATGTATAGGTATACTTACATTAGTTTAAGAACTTAGTTGTTAAGGTTAAATAAAAAAGGTTTATTATTTTGCTTTTCAGTTTTTTCGGCGGTTTGATTTTTTTGTGAAACATTTTTATTTTATAATTTACAATTTTTTTGTTTCCAAATTTATATGCGACCAACTTCGAGGTATACCCTATCCAATAAAAAAGAATTATCAAAATCGGACTACTCTGTAAAAAGTTATGCGTGGTCATACATAAAAAATATATATGTATTGTATACGCGTCGACTTGAGAACCTCCTCCGTTTTTTCGTCGGTTAAAAAACTGTTATATTGACATTACAAACATACACTTTAATTTGATTTATTTGTATGTACATGTATAGGTGTATACATAGATTTGCATGGTTTATAGGTACCTACATATATTTTTTATTTGACAGGTAAGCAGATGAACTCGCAGATAATGCGTAATTAAAATCTTCACATAAAAATGGTAACATTTAATTACTTTTTTAGTTACAGATTCAATCTCTTGCACGAAGCCACAGTGCGATGAAGCCTTTCATAAAGCAGGTAAATATATTCGCAAAAATTTTTATATGGTCGTTGCAAAATTTCAATTCGAAGGTGCTGTCCTAATAGAACGCGATTACGCGACCATCCCAAGTTCGAAAGTTTTGTTCGAACGAACCGGCAGGGTAATGAGGGTTTTCGTGAAAATTTACGACACCAGTTGGCACCACTGTGACAAGAGGTCTTCCAATATAAAATATATGATAACGTTCATCATTCGATTCATTCATTCGTTCATCATTCAGTCATGACTGAAGAAAATATAGGCTCTTTGACAGATGTCTGGACCTGACGTGTCAGTGCTGCCACCTGGCGAACGTCATTTCAGAAAACCTTCATTGACACACTATTCGGTAGGAATGGCTTTCATTTTGACAGTTCAATAACATTCATTACTTTATATACGTTGATAGTGTACGTTGATAGTGTGGTACGCAATTAGGATGCAGCCATAGATTTATAGTCTGTGGGTGCAGCTATCAAACGAAGGCTAGTAGACTACGTACAGTAGCCACAGAAGGTACGCCCCACATCAGTAGGAACAAAATCAGTAAAAAACGGAATCTTATTTTTTAGGGTTCTCAAAAGGAACAACAGAACCCTTATAAGATCACTTCGTTGTCCATTTGTCAAGACCGTTTTACTTAAGAACGCGTGGAATTATCAAGTTGAAATTATTATCAAATACTCAGGGGCTGCAGTCCCTTGAAGCAGTGAGAAAATCAAACTTCTAAGTCAACGCAATCAAAAGATCATACGGGCGTTTATATTCCGGAATCAAAATCTGTAGGGTATTTTCCGTTGCCCTAGAATCATGAAATTTGGCAAGAAGCAATGTCATTTTGCACAAGTAAAGGAAAAAATCCAAAAACCGTAAATTTTTAGTTAACCCTCGGTGCGCGAGTCTGACTCGCACTTGACCGGTTTTTTTTAAACACCGTACACTCTAGGCCAGCTCAAGCTAGCTCAAGTTCAAAGTCGTACCACCGATGCACGATGTGAGGTCATCTGAACGTACAGTCGTTTTATTCTGTAAAAATCTCACCGTGAAAACTTAGGTGAAGTGAGCTGTCAATCCCTAGATTCCCTCGCGTTAAGTAGGATGACGACTCACTTCAAACTGACTTCACCTAAGTTTTCATGGTAAAATGTTTACAGAATATACCGGCTGCCATTCCACCCGTGTCGATTCTGTCAAAATCACATCGTGAAAACTTGCATGGAGTGAGCTGTCAGTGTCATTCTACCTGATGCTAGGGATTGACACTATTGACAGCTCACTTCAAGCTCACTTCACCTCAGTTTTCACGCTAAGATTTTTACAGAATATATCGGCAGGTGTCGCATTAAGTGTCCTAATTCATAATTGACATTTGCACGATACAATCGCGCGATGGTCGCGTAATTGCGTTCTATTGGGACAATGGCTAAGGTTCAAGGTTTCATCAACCCAAACACAGGTCTCTAACTTTAAAAAATGCATGGTTGGCAAGATTGCATTAGGTCGCCATGCTGCGTTGGACATTGAGGTTATTAACAGGACATAAATTATGGGTGTAAGATACACCGACTAAACATTGTTATGTATCTACCAATGATTCGATAATGTAGATACGTAGGCCATGATTATCATGATTCACTTTGTTAACAAAGAAAGGCCTTCGTTGCATAAGAAGTTTCTAGGTTCCCACAGATAATTGAGTAAGTACCTACCTATGTAAATACTACTTATATTCTATGGAGCTAACTGCGCAAGAAAATAAACAATCCAGTCAATAGTTGAGCTTCAATGGAATTTTTCAAACGAATAAGTACTTGGTAAACTTGTTTCCGATCTACGCAATTTGTCACGTTCGTGCTTTCTAAGATAGCCAAGACCTATAAGCTTAGTTCATCATCATCAGCCCACAGCAGTCCATTGCTGGAGATAAGCCTCTCCTATTTCACGCCTTTCAACTCGATTTTCGGCAACTTTCATCCAGCTGCTACCAGCCATCTTGCTAAGATCGTCGCTCCACCTAACCTGACGGCGTCCTACCTACATTTTGCCGATTAGCTTAGTTACTTAGTACATTGCAAGGGGCTAGATGCACTGGTAACTTCGTACCCTAGATTCGAAGAATAGTTTCAGGGGTTTAAAAAGTTTGACGCCAGTGATTGTGAAGAAAATGGTCATGACTTAGAACCAATTATCAGCCTATAATGACCCATCTCCTGGGCCATTTGGCTTCCTTCCGGTGAGAGGGAGTGGCCCGTAATTCACCACGCGGGCCCAGCGTGGGTCAGTATATGTCACGTGTCTTCGAATTTTTGGGTCTAGGAAATGCCGGTTTCCTCACGATGTTTACCTTCACCGTTTTGAGAGCAACGTTTTGATCAACAAAATAAAATGTCTTATTGAAAATCGATACGACATTTTGTTTTTCATGGGGAAGGTGTCATGGATACCCGCGTTCTGGGAAAGACGAAGGACTAATGTCAGACTTCTAGGAACTTATAACCACGATGCTTCTCCAACAACCAGGCAAGGCCTTGAAGACTTCTTCCGCATTCACAGATTAAAGATCTCTTCTAAATTGCACAATACATTGCGTTCCAGGCATTCGTGGTGAGCGGTGCGGCTCTAAACATAGCAGGACATGGATGCGCACACGGCTTCCCGGCTGTGCTGTTCGCTCAGCTCACCAGAGATGGCGGGCCCGTCACGCTGACGGATCATGACACTTCATGGATTGGTAAGCAGAAATATTGCATTATGAACTATTTGGGCACAACACCAAAAATAAAGAGATCCAGGCTAAACAACAGAGCATGAAAACCAATCTATAAAGAAAAAAATACTGATATCAGACACCAGTTAGTCTGGAAGTCCACGTCAACCCGGAAGACGAAAGGCTTTCAGCACTATCTTAGCTATCTCCTCGGATAATGACAAGAGTCTGACAAAAAGTTTAAAGATATCAACTGCAGGTAATAGTTGCAAGTTGCTTTTGCTTTAGAATTTAGTTAACCCAAGTAAATACCTGAGCAGTGGCCACCACTGCGGTAACGGACTTACGAGTAGTAGGTCGTGGGTTCGAACCCAGCCAGGCGCTTTACTTTAAGTAGTAATAACAGGCGCACGGGTCGATTGATCAGGTTGCCGCTACGCTTACCACGGTTAGTCAGTGGATGCGTGACCATCTTCATATGTCATTGGTCCCGGCTGTCATTCGTGGATCTTTGACAGTCGTTACGGGTAGTCAGTAGCCCGAAAGTCTGTCAACCAGTCTTACCAAGGGGTATCGTTGTGGAGGTCAGATAGGCAGTCCATGTAAAATACTGGTACTCAACTGCATCCAGTTAGACTGGAAGCCGACCCCAACATGGTTAGGAAAGGCTAGGCAGATTTCATCACCAATGCTTTCAAAACCTGTCCCAAGAACCAAAAATTTGTAGTCATATGGCACTGGGCTCGCGTGGTAGATTACAGCCACTACCTTTCGAAAAGAGGAGGTCCCAGGTCCTGTGTCCTATTAGTGGGAACATTATAGGCTGATGGTAAATACCTTCCTATCTGGGTATAATGAATTGCACAAAATATATTACATGAATACAGTCACAAGAAACCGCTTGACGCTAAAAGGCTCCTTCAAACAGGCGCGACACGCGATTAAATAGCCCGCAACACAAAGGTACCGCAAGTCGCGCAACGAGAGCGGTTCCTTTGTGTCGCGCACGATTATATCACACGTCACGCCTGTTTGTAGGAGCCTAAAAAACTAAATGGAAGTTTAACAAGAAATAGAATCCCTTTTTGATTGGAACCAGTAGATAAAAAGTAAAATAAGTCTACGTCAAACTAGCAAGTAAGTACATCCGGCGAGACATCAACATTTCCAACTTTAGATGACCTTGCATTATAGAGGCTTTTCCTACAATTAGAAGTCAGCTTATACTGGTCATGTATAGCTTGATGTGCAGCTGTGCGTGGGTACGATCAACAACTAGCCATGAACTCTTAATGTCTCTTCAAGGTAAAAAAAAAAACGACTTTATTGTAAGCGAGATTATTATTTACAATTATTTCTTATTTGCACTAAAAGTAGGTGACATGATGTTTGCTAACAAAAAAGCCTTTTCCTGTCACGTAGTTAGAGTCTCATGTTTTTGTAACACAAGGGACACAAAAACAGCGTAGAATATTTAGGTATGCCCCATAGTTTTGTCCTCGGCGGGGTAAAATTGCGGAGCACTTTATCAGTATCAATGGGTTTCGTTTTGAGCCGACAAATTTAAGCAATAGATTAGCAATATTCTTCAAAATTATTCAGATTGAGATGATAATGTGTTACTGTTAGCGTGTAGCCGTAAGAACAAAAAAAAGGTGATTTTTCAACTTATTTTTCGTATATTTGCAAAGCACTATTGTATTGGGGTCATCCATAATGTGTGTAAGTTTAATAAATAAATAAATAAGCAATAATAATAAAAATATTTATTTATAATAATAATATATTAAAAAAATATATATATTATAAAAATATATAAATATATATTTAAATTACATTTATTTCAATTAAACCTATGTCATAAATTATTGATATAATAATAGTCACCAGTCAACCTAGTCAATAATCCGCCCCGAACAGTTCCCGGCGCAAAGGTGCCCAAAACGCTTGCTGCATTGCCACGTTGTATGGCAATGGCTAACCTTTGCACCAAGAACGAGCCGGAGCGGGAGTCACCCGTTTTGTCACGGAGCTTGTGCCCTATCTCACTAATGAGCTTCCTGGCCTCAGTGCCCCAAGCACCCATGGTCTCCACGGCAATGGGCACAAAATGATACCGGTCCCCCAACGGTGCGTACTTCACCCACTTCCTCTCAGCGGCGTCTTCCGCTGCTGCCGATGGCAAGAGGACGGTGCGACCAAGGTGGCTGGCAGCAACAGTGCTGACGCAAGTTGCGTCCCAAATTAGGCACTTGCGTTCTTCCAAGGCACCAGGGTCAGTCCGTCCGGCCTCTTGCCGTCAGTCCTGCACAGACCCGGAGGCTCCAACACGCAGGGGACATCAGCCGACACAAAAGCCCTCCGCACAATATCATTGAGCGCATGGTGACGCGGGAACCTCCCCGAGCAACGACGACAACTCAAAGCGTGATGGCCATCGGCCTCCAGCATGGAACCGCAGGTGCATCTGTGGGGTTCACACACCTTGCAGCCCAGGCGGAGGGCCACCGCCACACGCAAAGAGTCGTCATCAAGCAACGTGCCTAGGTGAGGCGAAGGAAGCGCGTGCAACCATGCCCCCGATTCCGGCTGCGATACAGCCCTGAGTCTGGCTAAATCAGCCCCCGAGGAACTCACCAACATCTGTTCCTGGATCAGCCTGGACGTGACGTCGTCCCAAGCGCGCTGAACACGTGTTGCGTCAGGGCTTGCAGCCCCCATGTTGAGGACAGACCAAGCTGACCCGGCATCCAACATATATGTATGTTTGCCCCATCACCATTGGAATCTAGAATTACAGTGACGAGGTCAGCTACCCCATGTGTTGACGCCAGGAAAGCCGGCAGAGATATATATATTAAAAATAATATATTAATAATATATATATTTTATAATATATTTTTAATAATATATTATATTTATTATTTTATTTATAATATACATTTATTTAATAATAATATTTATTTATTTCATAATAATTTGATTAATATTAATCATATTATGTAAAATATGTACTACCCTTGATTGTTTTCTTTCAGCGTCCGTAGTCGGCGTGATGGGCATCGTGGGCAACTTAGTGTCTCCTGTCCTGATGACTAGATTTGGCCGCCAACGCGCTCACCTCATCTCCACACTACCCGCCTTACTAGGATGGATAGTCTTCATCTTCGGAAACAGCGTCCCTCTCTTCTTACTGGCCAGACTCTTGCACGGACTAGCATTAGGACTCAGGACTCCTTTAGCAGCCATTCTAGTCGCGGAATATACTGATCCTAAGTATCGAGGTGCTTTTTTGGGGACTTTCGCAATTTCTCTCGGAATGGGAATATTTTTGTCGCATTTGTGGGGAGCGCATATGTCTTGGAAGATGACAGCGACAGTATGTTCTCTTTTCCCGTTGATAGCTATGGCAATTATAAGTCTGTCCCCAGAGTCTCCGAGCTGGTTGGTAACTAAAGGCAAGTTTGCCGAAGCCAGAAAGGCTTTCAAATGGGTCAGAGGCGAAGGAGCTGAACAACAGGAGGAACTTGAAGCCATGATCAACGCACAGAAGACAGAAAACGCCGAGAAGAGGCCAGAATATGTTGAAACTCACGTTTGCAACAATGTTTTCAAGAAAATAGTCGAAGCTGTCAGCGAAGTTGTTAAAATATTCAAGAAGAAAGAGTTCTATAAACCAGCTATTATAGCTATAAGCATGTTGGTTGTTTTTGAGTTTGGTGGAGCCCATATGGTGGCTGCTTACGGCAATATAATCCTCCAAGTGGTGCTGGATAAGAAAGATGCCAAAGATGTTGCTTGGCAGTTCACAGTGATAGATCTATTGAGGACAGTGTGTGCGTTCTTAGCTATATTCTTACTAAAATACTTTAAACGAAGGACTATTTTGTTCTCGAGTGGTGTGATGACTGTTCTGTCTATGACAGCGATTTCGATCTTCGTTTATTTAAGGAGAGCGGATGTTTTTACTGAACCATGGATGTTGGACATACTTCCAATGGCTTTAATGGTCCTGTATACTTTATCATTTTGTTTAGGTTTAGCACCTCTAAATTGGGTGATATGTGGCGAAGTTTTTCCTTTAGCTTATAGAAGTTTAGGATCAACGCTGTCCACGTCATTTTTGACTCCTTCTTTCGTGATTTCAATGAAATCTGCACCATATTTGTACTCTTCAGTAGGAGTCGAAGGTGCTTACTTAGTTTATTCTGCGATTTTGACTGTGTTCCTAGGTGTAATGTATATGCTATTGCCTGAAACGAAGGATAGGACTTTACAGGACATAGAAGACAGTTTTAAAGGTAAGAAGAGTAATGACTCGGAGGCACAGATGAAACTGATTATAAAAGAAGATGGAGTTGTAGTTAACTAGATATTATTGAGTACTCAAGTCATTCCATGCGATTTGTTTTAAGCTTTTTTAAAGTACCAAATATAAGCACGAATTTTGTAAGTTTAAAATTACAGGGTATATTTGTATCCAAGCAAACTTAAGTAAATACCTAAATAGTTGTGAACTACGAAATTAAAGGAATAGGTCCTTTCAAATAGGACGTCATACATCATCATAATCATTTCAGCCGAAAGACGTCCACTGCTGGACATAGGCCTCCCCCAGCAAGCACCTCCACTTCGACCGGTTCTGTGCTTCTCGCATCCATCGGGTTCCTGCGGCCTTCACAAGGTCGTCGGACCTCCTTGTGGGACGTCTTCCAACGCTACGTCTTCCGGTACGCGGTCGACACTCCAGAAGTTCTCGGCCTCATCGGACATCTGTTCTGCGAGCAATGCGCCCTGCCCACTGCCACTTAAGTTTGGCAATTCTTCGGGCTATGTCGGTTACCTACGTCGTCATACATTTAGAATAAATAAGCAAAAAATTGATTGAATCTCTAGGCAAGTAAGGAACAGAAAGTGATAAAGAAAAATAGAGCACCAAGTATCGAAATCTTTACTGATTTTACCATAAAACGCCCAGATCATTATAAAACAGTGCAGAGCAGTGGTGGCTCAGTGGTCACGGCAGCGACTTACGAGTTATTAGGTCGTGAGCTTTACTTTGTGTAAACTATTTCATCAACACTACTCTCAAAACGGTGAAGGAAAACATCGTGAAGATATCGGCATGTCCTAGAACCAAAAGTTCTAAGTCATGTGTCATCCGCCAATCCGCACTGGGCCCGCGCGGTGGATTATGGCCCAGTCCTCACGGAGAGGAGGCCTGTGTCCCAGCAGTGGGATCATTATAGGCTGATTATGTATACAATGTATGTAATTATAATTAGCCTCTAAAGCTACGGTTTCCTAGAAAAGTTGGACGTCACACCTACCTATTAAAATAGCCTTTATGAAAATTTATAATTTTCAACAGTAATTTGACATTTTAAAGTCAAACACTGGTGCCGATTCACAAACTAAACTAAATTTAAGTTTAGTGCACCTTTTTCTTTCTATTTATTTAAGAAAAGGACAGAAGATAAATTTTAGTTTAGTCCTGTCAAATTAATCAGCGCCTGACAATACAAGTTTAGACGTGATTAAAAACTTGCCTATTAAAATTACGTCAATTTACGTCAGGCACTGAGTAATTTGACGGGACTGAACTAAAATTTTTCTTCTGTCCTTCTCTTAATGAAATAGAAAGAAAAAGATGACTTAAATTTAGTTTAGTTTGTGAACAACAAAATGTGCACCACTGTTGTTGGTGTGTGTTGTGTAGCGTGATGCTCTGTATTTGGACAGCCGTTATTGTTTGACCTTTCACGGTTTTCTTAGGTAACCAAGGCTTTAGAGGCAAATTCATGTTTTAGAATTATTTGGAGGTTGTATGAAAGATTCAGTTAAGATTTCTCTAAATGTAAATAGTGCTCTACTTTTAAAATCTTTAAAGTTCTATAAAAGCACAGTGTTTTTTAACACGTTTCGCTAGAAAAACGCGTTGACTAATCGCAGATTCCTATAATTTACGGACTGTTAAAGCTTAAAATTAAGACTCTTTTATCTTTACCAATAATGAAGCAGATTAGCAGACTTAGGGCTTTGCATAGTAGACCCATATCTATGGAAGCAGCTATCACAGGTAAAATTAGCTTAGGGATCTATTTAAATTCCCAGTTTGCAAGCAAAACCATTCGTTTTTGTTTATAGGAACCGAGCATTAGTAACTAGTATTGCACCCTAGTTGCGTAACACACTAACAATCTCAATATTAATAATTTTAAAGGATATTTATTGCTAATCCATTGCTTCATATGCTCAGCAACGTAAGTAACGCAATGAATGTTGCTGAACTGTCAAAATAAAAGCGATTGATACTGATAGTGTGTTACGCAATTACCCCGTTTAAGGCTCCTGCAAACAGGCGAAAAAAGGCACCGCTCGTTACGCGGCTTGCGGTGCCTTTGTGTCGCGCGCTTTCTATCGCGTGTCGCGCCTGTTTGAAGGAGCCTTTATTCAAGTTTAATTTTTATAAACGCCGTAGGGGCGTGTTTCACAGAACGCGCGTCTGCGACATTTGCAAAAAAGCCCTTCGGTTTCTAAAATGAGCCAAGATACAAAAGAATTTAGTTTTAAGTGATTTAAAACAAGCCATATTTAGATGTGTTGCTATAGGTACTTCCTGTGATGAGTGATTCAATTATTTTTAGTGAGATTATAATTATAATTCTTTAGTCCTAACATTAACCCAAATATAATATTTTTACGAACAAACATGTACATATTTTACAGACAATTAATTTTAAGGTTACAATATTGTACAAATATACATAGATTTGTTTATATTTTTTGGTTTTATTTTATACTAGCTTCTGCACGCGATTTCGTCCGCGTGAAATCTCTTGTTCCCCAACCCACCCCGTTCGTGTGTACGTTACCCCAGCAAGAAAGTGTCTCCTAGAGTTATAGGAGTAGAACGTATAATATGTGCCCTATCTGCTGTAAATGTGCCCCCAAATAAAAAATATGTGCCCCCTGTCGTTTTGGAAAAAAACGGAAAAAACGATTCCTGCTGGGGTAACGTTTTTCTAGCAGGAAAATTCTAAACGAATGATCGGAGAGAGAAAAATTGTGCATGGCCAGAGAGCTTATAGGTGTGCCTTAATGTGCCCCCAAAAAAAAATCTGTGCCCCTTCAGGTTTTCGAGATATTGCATTTCCTGCTGGAGTAACGTTTTGATGAATCGTATATCTCTACAACCATTGCATGTGCCCCTGTAGAGTAAACATACACGAGTAGCTCTTTATGTGTGCCCCTTAGTGCCCCAATTAGTTTTAAGAAAATATTTATAGTTTTCAAGTTATAGCGGTTTTATGAAAACCCGAAAAAACATCGCAGCGCCTAAATTAGACAAGAAACAAGTTCGCTGAAAACTGTATTCGGTCCTTCTTGACGCTAATAATAACCATACAAAGTTTCAAAACTATTCATGCATGCGTTTTTGCTAAAAGTCAAAACGATGGTGTCCTAACTTTGACGGCAAAATACAAGAAACCGGCTCAATCCGAGATGTGTAGGTGTAAACCAAAATCATGTGCCTTTAGTCAAAAATATATGGTGAAAATATTCAGCTTGGAATGTTTCGCATTAAGTAAATATTAACAAAAAACCAAAATATGTAAGCAACGGCTGGTTATCCGACCAAATTTGAATGACTACTAAAAAGCGACGGATTCATACATATCGATGACCTTCTTTACTTTACTCACTAACCGGTTCACACGTGTTGTGCCTGAGTACACTGACTTACAAAAGTAATATGTAATTAAATAAAGTTGTTATTGGATTATATTCTACTAGCTGTTTCTATGACGTTACACATGATTAAGTACATTATGAATAGTAGCCTAAGTGCTATTCCAAGGTAAGCTATCTTCTCGATTCTAAATTTCATTAAAATACATCCAGTAATTTATGTGTGAAAGAAAGAAATACATCGAGATATTTGCCAGGTTTTTGACTTGGTCCCGATGTTTAAAAAAAAATATAGTTCATGAAATGTGTGATGAATACCTACTACTAAAAAGAGGTAGCTCTTTTTTGTATATAAATAAAAAGCCCGTATTTGTCTTTTTATATTAGGTACATATATATTTATTGATAAGCCGTAGGTTAGATAAATTAACAGTACAATGCATGCCACGAAATGAGACTTGACCCGCCTCCCCCGCTCTTTCCGCCGCCCCTATGACGTCCAGTCCCGTCCCGCACTCAGACCTCATACCGCTAAAGATACCTAAAATCGTGTACTGCGCATGTCAAACCACGTGGTGTGTCAAGTCTCATCTTTCGTGGCACGCATTGTAAGTTTTTCATCATTAAGGGGAATGCTCCAACTAGCCCGCGAAATTCAAAATTTCTTGCGTTTTTTGCAATTTGCAGGCCAGTGCTAGGTTGTATGTTGATTAAAATATTATTCGCGGTTGTAAGACGTATATAGTTACAGAATCATAATCATCAAAATCACCAATACAACCCTCCAAGTTCATAAAGGCATAGGAACAAAAAAAAAACAGAAAAAATTTGAATTTTGCGGGCTGGTTGGAGCATTCACCTTACTTAATAGAAGATTCCCTTTTTTCGCCTCCCCACACCGCTGCATATATCTCTGGCCCCGCGGCATCCGCTGACGTCGTGTCGCAAGGAGTCGCTTTGTCTAGCTTGGAGAAAGTGAGACAGCTAGTACGCGTACGGTGTTAGTGTGACAGAGACAGGTTACGTGTAACGTCGCTCTATTATGAATAATAGGTACGAAGTGTTTATTGAGGAAGTGCGTTTGGATTATTACTTGGTATTGGTAAACAGTTGCAGTTATGTTATGACGCCAAGGACACTGTTACGTTGAGTCACGCAGTTGCACTGATACTGTTTGTTTACTTTTTTTTGAGTTGGTTGAAAGTGGCGTATTAAGCATTTTATAACAATTATGTGGTTGTAGGGGTGTTGAATTTTATGGCACGATCTGCGGTGGTAAGTATTTAATGGCATTGTTTTGAATTACCTATTTAAAAATACTTGTCTTATCAAGTACTTGGATTTTTGACGTGACAACGTCTAATAAATCGATGAAGCTGGCTGCACTCACGAAAAAACATGACTCATGTAGCGTTACCTCGCGGCCTCGCTCTGTAGCGTTCCATGGCGGCTTAAAGTGCAAGCGAATATTAACAAATGCAATGCAACTATTCCATCAGTATTTTCTTATGACGTTGTCACGTTCAACTATCGTCAGTAAACCGACTTTACAGACAACCGATTTTTTTCATTACTTTATATACTAATTTCTAATATTTATAGGTAGGAACTTTGATCTGTGATTTGATGCAATAATTACTTTAAGAATTAAAATTAAGGGAATAAAAATAATAATTTCCACATCAACAAGCTGTTTCATTTATTATAGTCACAAGGTGCATTTAATATATTTTTTAATTAGCCCCCAAAACTTTTGAACGCGACTGTACGGACAACAGCTTAGGTATAATACGTTCAATAAAGAAGGTCATCGATATGTATGAATCCGTCGCTTTTTAGTAGTCATTCAAATTTGGTCGGATAACCAGCCGTTGCTTACATATTTTGGTTTTTTGTTAATATTTACTTAATGCGAAACATTCCAAGCTGAATATTTTCACCATATATTTTTGACTAAAGGCACATGATTTTGGTTTACACCTACACATCTCGGATTGAGCCGGTTCCTTGTATTTTGCCGTCAAAGTTAGGACACTATCGTTTTGACTTTTAGCAAAAACGCATGCATGAATAGTTTTGAAACTTTGTATGGTTATTATTAGCGTCAAGAAGGACCGAATACAGTTTTCAGCGAACTTGTTTCTTGTCTAATTTAGGCGCTGCGATGTTTTTTCGGGTTTTCATAAAACCGCTATAACTTGAAAACTATAAATATTTTCTTAAAACTAATTGGGGCACTAAGGGGCACACATTAAGAGCTACTCGTGTATGTTTACTCTACAGGGGCACATGCAATGGTTGTAGAGATATACGATTCATCAAAACGTTACTCCAGCAGGAAATGCAATATCTCGAAAACCTGAAGGGGCACAGATTTTTTTTTGGGGGCACATTAAGGCACACCTATAAGCTCTCTGGCCATGCACAATCTTTCTCTCTCCGATCATTCGTTTAGAATTTTCCTGCTAGAAAAACGTTACCCCAGCAGGAATCGTTTTTTCCGTTTTTTTCCAAAACGACAGGGGGCACACATTTTTTATTTGGGGGCACATTTACAGCAGATAGGGCACATATTATACGTCCTACTCCTATAACTCTAGGAGACACTTTCTTGCTGGGGTAACGTACACCCCGTTCGTCGTCGCATTGACGCGCGACGTGGGTCGGGTCGGGGAACAAGAGATTTACCCACGGTAGTAATTCACTCAGCGTTCTTGCGGTCTTTTTTTCTTTTTGCTCGTCTTCTAAGGGTCCTAGCATGGTGTTAAGTAACATATGAAGTATATAATTATCCTATGTTATAATTTTTTTTACAAATAAATCACTAAGTACATGTAAAGTGAAAAATAACTTTAATTTCGGAAGTCGGTGTCGTCGGTTCCGCATTTTCGTTGTTTTTTACTCCAAAGAATGATGGGCATTTTTATATGGAGCGCCTGATGACCACTAGAGTTCTAATGTATGTTAACCACTGACTTCTATCATATAAGCTTGTCACATCAGTTATATCTGGCAATTACTGTAACTACCAAATGATTTTATCTCAAAAAATCACCGGACTTGTACAGTCGGGCACAAAAATTGTTATAAATTTTTTGAAGATTATTTTGTGAAAAATAAATCTATAGCTGATAGGTTTATTCTCGGCCCATATGCTGCCTTTTTTACTAAAAATTATCACTTTGTAGGTACCCTTAGATGGTTAACAATATCTAGGTATTTTGACAGGGACTGTAAGTACAAAAAAAAACTTTAATAAAGTAAACATTTAATAAGGTTTTATCAGACATCATTTACAAGATGATAAAGGTAACAATAAATCTAGAATCACTTCTAATGCTACCTAATAATAATAGCTTGCATTTCAGGCAGACATCGATAAAATTAAAATATAAGCACAATAAACACACTACTGTTTTTACATGATGGATGTTATGATTACCTACAAGCTGAATTGGTATTTAACTTGTGTTTACAATAAATTTAAGGATAGGTATTGGTCAAAATGGACGTTCAAACAACAGAGTTGAAATACATTTCATATGAAAGCTAGCATTCAGTAAGTACCTATTTACTTAATTTTATAGTTGTTCGTGCTACTTTTGCTAAATGCCATAGAAAATCGACGATGCGTTATGAGTTACGTGTCCACGATCTATTTATTTATTTAGGTGCCAGAATTGTAATGTTATGAGTCATCATCATCGGCCTAGCCTTTTCCCAAGTATGTTGGGGTCAGTTTCCAGTCTAACCGGATGCAGCTGATTAAATGTTCACTGATTTTTTCCTAATGTATTATTATCAGTTTTACTTATGTGCAATAAATTAAATAACAATTAAGTTTGGACCTTATATTACTAAACATAAGATACATATTTCCATACCTATTTGTAATTTGGGCATAGGTACCGAATCTTTGGTGATTTCATTAACACTATTTCGAAACATAATACTGATGACAAGCTAGTCACAATTCACAATATCTAAAACAAGACCGTGAAAGCCAACAACATTAAATTTGTTGAGATAGCAGTTACACTAAATACTTAACATAACTTATTCTATGCTTTGGTAGGCGAATTTTTATTAAAGAGAGCAATTTGCAGGTCAATGTTAGGTTATATATAATTAAAATATAATTTTTACAGAATTATAATCATTTGAATCAGCAATACAAGTCCTTGAGTTAGAATTGGCCACATGTCATGATTTCATGAAATACTCATTCAATAGGGTAATATGCACTTAGAGAGTTGTATTGTGTTGTAGTGATTTTTAAGACTATGATTCTATAAATAAATATTTCTTGAGGCCACAAATCATATTTAGATCAACATTCAACCTGATATTGCAAATAAAAACTTTAGAAAATTTGAATATCATGGGCTACCCTGACGCTTTCTTGAGAACCTTATTTCTCCCTTGTTTCAAACTATGTGCCAAAAAAAAACATAACTTCAGTTCCCGTAAGCTGTATTACAATTGTTTTTACAAGTGACATGACAGTGGGGCTAACAGACAATTACAAGTAATAAAGTCAATAGGGCAATTTCATGGAGCAACAAGACATACCTTTGGTAACTTAATAATCTATGGAAGAATTTGTCAATATGCACACAAAAAATCTGCTAAAGGTTTACAACCAATTGCAAGAGAAACAAGGGAAAAAAAGTAAGAATTTGGGGGAGGCTTTGGTCCATAGTGTTGGTTACATAAAAAATAAACTGTGTAGGTTTACACAAAAAAAAATACCCTTTAGTGCAAGTTACTGCTTTGATAAATATAAGACTTATGCAGGAATGGAAGTCCAAATATCCATAATCTTCCCAGAGCTCAGATCAGGTGGACCGAGAACAAACGGTCCAACGTGTTTCGGTCCAAACACCTTCAATTGTTTTACGTTGGCTGGGGTCAATATTAGACTGGATAGAGGTGTGCGGGCTACACCAATCTTCTCTGCCATTACACCAGTTATGTGGACATCATCTATCCAGAAGTATGGAGTAGACTGAGCTTGTTTTAGTAGTCGTGGTATTACGTCTATAGAGTAGAGGATAGCCCAACCTGAAAACAGTTACGAATTTGTGTAAGTATGAGGTTTTGAGAAGGAAGCTATGATTCTATGAAATTAATAATATAACTAGCAAGCTTAGCATAGCATATAGCATTTGTTTCATGTAGTTTTATAAGTTGCCAGTCTTTTGGGCACTTTTCCTGTTGACTGTGATGCAGACAAATTTTTTAATAACTTAACATTCTTTTGTTTCTATTTTTTACATAATTTTAATATTATTTTAAGTCTGTTATCATATTATGTAAATATTATCTTGTTTGAAAATAAATAAACTACAACTGTTTTGTAGTTTAATGTTAATAAATAATATGTCCAGTAAAATAACAAGCATAACTATGAATAAATTAAGAATCAATTATCACAAACCCGCACAATATGTTGGATAATAAGTTGATGCATACTCTTCAGTAGTCACCTTCCATTTAGACTTCTTCGACCTCTGAACCTTGGCATTTTCCAGCACCTGGCATGTGATCAGGTCCTTAGCACCCCATGGAGACAATTCCCTTGCCAGAAAGTGCGTCATCTCCCGAGAATTCACCACAATATCATCATCAGTTTTCAGAACATATTTAGCTTTTGGGCAATGGTGTGTTACCCATTTCAAACCCATAACATGTTTGTAAGTCATATTTCTATATACATCTACGAAGTTTCCTTGTATTATATCACCGTACTTTATACTTTCATTCTTTACTCGCTGCGCTACAGTAATGTTTTCCGGTTCGCCGACCAAAAACACGACTTTAGTCGAATCATGATTTCGTCCCCAAGTATTCCGTATAACCATTCGGTTTTCACGGTTATGTGGGTTGGAGGATATAATTATCATTAGCAGCAAGCCTGCAGGATAGTCCTTACACGGTTGTGGGTTAATTTTGAAGGTAAAATTACTGATATCTATCAACTGAGTGTAGTTGTCCTCAACCGTTATTTGAGTCGTGTTAAAAGGTCCTAAAGTACTGAATTTTGGATCTTTTATCCGTATAATGTTATTCGCTCTGCCATTATAGTACTTATAGATGATGGAGAGAGCGCAAATAGTAAATAAGATCTTGTGAAGAGTCATCATTTCTAGTTTTTCATTGCGTTGTCCTTCAGCCATAGCAAATGTTTACTAAGAGGGTAAAACGACAGATTTACACTGGTCCGTCGACACAAACATATTCAAAAAGCAGACTGCTTCACTTAGAAATAATATTAGGCGGCGCTTATAACAAAATTACAGAGATAAATAATAAAAACACTCCAACGACTGAAAAACACTACCATTCAATGAAAATGAAATGAGTTGAAATGACATTAGCGAAGCGTAAAGGAAATTGACAGGTAAATAATAAAATTCAATTTCCATCCATTGGTATACACGATTTTAAGCATGGATGGTAGACAGCCTCTTTCAGCCATTTCGATTAAATAAGACAAGGATGGCATGAATGAGTTTTAGCGTGACGTACCCTTTTGTTCAAGATATGGATTGTACTGGTTTGGAACAGTGTATAACGTTTCGGAACACGCATGGTTACCTAGGCAAATAAAAGTGGCTAGCAAATTCAAGAATATTGTTTTGAACCTCAATGATCTAGCATTCTAGATTTCTAGCTTATGCAGTGGCGGGCCACTGAGCGCGTCTAAGGCCCGGGGCGGTAAAACTAAATTGGGCCACCGCGCCTTTGTATGTAGAAAAGTACGAGAATGCAGGATGCAAGGGCGAGCGAAGCGAGCTCGAAAATAGCACCCCTCCTCGGAAAGGTTAGGTTTTCTTTCGATTACCTATACATACTCAGCCTATAATGTTTCCACTGCTGAGACACAGGCCTCCTCTCTGTGAGAGGGGGTGGGCCGTAATCTACCACGCGGGCCCAGTGCGGGTTGGTAGATGTCACGTCTTCGAATTTTTGGTTCTAGGACACGCCGGTTTCCTTCACCGATTTGAGAGTAGTGGTGATGATATAATTTACACAAAGCAAAGTGCCTGACTAGATTTCGAACCTACGACGCCGTGACCACCGGGCCACCACTGCTCTTTCGATCATTATTATCATACAGAAATAGATTTATTTTTAAAGCCAAGAATATATTTTTAACCTTAACGTAACTCACACGTGGTAACTAATCACCACGTGTGCTTAGTTATGTTGTCCCCAAGAAGTACTTAAAAATACAATGGCTGTCCTAATGCAGTGTAAAGGAGCCTTCAGTGTTTGGCCACATTCGGGCGCGGGCGCAGCGCGGCGAACTCAACATATGAACTTCAAAGGAAGTTCATATGGCGCGGGCTTCGCGCGCTTATATTTTGACAAACACTGGACCAGTGTAACCAGATTCAGTATTTTTGCCGGTATATTGGCGGAAGCAAGTATTTTTGGGTATATTTTGTATAAAAACTATAGTAACACCGTAGCGTGATGTTCAGGGAATTACCCGGATTTAGTCTATATTTCATTCAGAAGGCCAATTCTCGTAATTTAAAACGTTCAAAATCTAGTCGCAGTCTCATCACAGCGACAAAGAAATGTCAAAAACTTGTCAAAATGTAGGGAAATTTGAAGTATTTTTTGACAGATTGAGACTGAGATCAGACTGTGAACGTTGTTAAAATTAGTAGAATTGCCCCTCTGATAATTTAGTATTTTTATGAGGTGCTTCGGTTTTTTCGCAAAATTTAATCTGGTCACAACACGCAGAACGCAGCCTAGTTATTCTGTGACGCAGCCGCGCTCCAGTGCGGACAGGCAGCCCGCGCACGTTCCCGCTCCCCGGTCTGGATAGACAGTCTTAGGGTTGAGAGCATGTTGGGAGTCAATGTCCACGTCAGTGCGGTACGGCGCGGGATGTTTTAATTCCATGCGTGGGACCCATAGATTTTATATTTAGTGGGATTCACTCGTTGGTTGTATTAAGCCCACAGCTGATCTGACATGCGATTCTCGACAGAAATTACCGCGGCCCAACCCCACTAAACTTAATAATTAAAGGTTTCTTTTTAAATAAAGACACGCCAAAATAATTAATATTAAGTATTTTATTATTATATTTTTGTTTACATAAATAATACAATTGCTACAAGTTATAAAAACACAAATATGTAACTTTTACAACTACATTTCTATGATCCCGGGGGCTTGCTCTCCAAACTAATTTTAATTCCAATGTAATACCAATACGATTCCAATGTTAATTTTACGGTCACGTGATTCGGTACTCTTGAAAACAATATTGTCAACATTGAAATGAAATTGATATTTCTCCGCGATTATTTTCTTACACGTGATGTTAGCTATGTTACGGGATGCAATAATGTGGTTCAACTCATTACGATAAACCGGTAACAGGGCTTTAATAGTAGATTGTTGCATCGAGCCCAAAGTGAGTTATTAATGCACGAGAGTTATGTTGTGTGTGTAAATTAACACGAGTGCATTAATTACTCACTTTAGCAAGGTGCGTAATCTACTTTTCTTTCAACTACCAATCTACCTACCGTGATAAAATATACCTACTCAAAATAAAAACTCAAGTTAATGAAAACAAAAGTTTTCCTAAGCTTTTAAATATTTATCCCGCGACTTTTGCGGCAAAAGGTTATTAACAATTTCATTTGCAGCTGTTTTTATACTTTCTGGAGTTGCATTCATATCGCTATCGCTATTTCCATTTTTTTAATAGTTTCTTGCTAAATATGAAGTATCAGTTTTACCATGGAAACGGAACGTTATTGGAAAAATCACAATCAACAATCTATCCCAACGCAATATTGACGCAATACACAGCTGTCAAAATACACTCAAGAGTACCGTTTACCCCACGCCAAGCCCGATCCCAATTTCACTTAGTTCCCCAAAATGGACACCCAATTTAAAAACCATTTGGCGCTAGCATCGAAATCAAGAGTACGAAACGTCACAATTCCAATGTCGATCTATCGGAATTAAATTCAAGAGTAAGCACCCTGATTGCTGTGCGGCCTCTGCATTAAGTTGAAGTGTCGCCGGCGCCGTCGTGGTAGCTGAAATAAATAATTACTAGTATTAGTGCTGATTTTTCAGATATCTAATTTTTGTCCGAGAAAGAAACAAAGATAATAACGACTGCCCGATCAGGTGCGGGTCCACCAACGCAATCATAGGTTGAACGATACAGCAGTTCTCTCTCTTCGTCCAAACCAATCAATCTGCCTATTCTTTTCCCAACTATGTTAGGGTCAGCTTCCAGTCTTAACCGGATGCAGCTGAATACCAGTATTTTACATGGTGCGACTGCCTATCTGACCTTCACAACTGAGTTACTGGGGTAACACAATATCCCATCGTATCTATAACTGGTTATCAGACTTATGGGCTTTAGACTACCAGTAACAACTGTCAAAAACGGCTTAACGTGCTTTCCGAAGCACGGAGGGGTCTCGATATAAAATGGATGGTCACCCATCAACGAAGCGACCGCGGCCACCGTAGCTTCGACTCCGTATTATTTAACCACAAGCCCCTCTCTCCATCTATAAACATTTATATACATCAATCTTTTAGCAACATGTGTTGCATCCTGATGAGGGGTTCCCATAACAATACAGAACGGGAATACATAGGGCGCATCTGAGGAAAGGGAATAGAGGAAAATGAGCCTTAATGGAACAATAAGGCACCATCCATTAAGGCTCATTTTCCTCTATTCCCTTTCCTCAGATGCGCCCTTTTTACTTAAGGCGGCAGTACAGGTGGTCTGGTCTACACGAAGATCATAGTTTCAGCCAAAGATAAGGGCGTTTTTTACTCTTTATGACCGACGGACATAACATTACTTTGGGGCCCGAACAGAGAATTAATGACAACACGATTTGACAGTTGTCCTACTACCGACCGATATGTTTTTGTCTGTTCTAAAAAGTTAATTAATCGGGACTTGAGGTTCATTCCGATGTTTCAAACTAATTTCGGACAGGCTCGTATCTTTGTTGACAGATTAAGAGGAGAGTAGGCCGTCAGGAGTGTTGCAGATAAAGATAATTATTTTTTTGTTCAAAACATAAAATCTTACATTAAATTGCATCACAGTCATGTTTTGCCTCAACGGCGTAGAAATAGACAAACATCAAATAATTATACATTTATCCATTATTCAAAGCAATTAATATTAATTAAAATATATATTTCACGGAAGTCAGAATAATTTATCAATCAGAAATTCGTCTGTAATAGGAGGCTTTTAATATACTTCTAATTTTTTTTTTTAAGTATACCTATTCCCTCCAATATTTTGGCACGTATTAAGGCTCCTTCAAACAGTCGCGACACGCGATAAAATCGCGCGCGACATAAAGGCACCGCAAGTCGCGCAACGAGCGGAGCTTTTGTGTCGCACGCGATTATATCGCATGTCGCGCCTGTTTGTAGGAGCCTTTATAAAGGGTTGGCGCCATACAGAATATACTTTTACGCAGTAGAGTTATCCTGGATCTAGACTTGCTAAGTTTCCTATGGTCATGTCTATTTCAAAAACACAAACACAAAATGTGTGCGTGTCTGTTGTGGTTGTTATATGTGTGTGTGTTTTGTTACAATACCTTTTGAGATGTCTCAACAGAGTGCTTCGCTGGGAGTACTGCTTGCCGCAATGAACGCAAACGTGCGACTTATCACCGGTATGGATACTCATGTGAAGTTGCACATTGTACTTTTTCGCAAACTTCTTTTTGCATATACTGTAAAACAAAAATGTTTGAAGTTGTAGCGTAAACTGAACTTTATTGTGTAAGATTTAAAGCTATTTTTCCATAAACTCATATTTGTTTTCATTTTTGGAAAATAAATCGCGAATGCAGATTATATGTGTACGTATTTATATTAAGCTTAGTTATGGTATGTACATACTTGCATGAGTATGGCTTCACTCCCAAGTGCATCCTATGATGGTACTGCAACTGATAAGTAGATGTAACAATCTTGCCACAAAAGTCACAAAGAGAATGTGTTTCTTTGTTGATACCATGTTTCTGTAATAAAGAAATAAACACCATTAAGGGCCTCAAATAGCTTAGCATGATCCACCGTTATGTATCAGCATCCATTTTGAAAAAAAAACAAGGTAAAGTTGAGGATTAATGTTAAGTAGGTACTATGTTTGGCAAAAACACGACTCCATAAAATTTTTTTGATAGAAAAAAAATTACAAAGTTACCTCTAAACCGAACAATAAACCGCTATTATAAAAATTGATTTGATTGCTACTGAAAATCCCAGATATAAAAACCCAATAACACTTTGCTTACTCTGGTAATCAAACCCAGGACCTCATGCTCAGCAATAGCAAAATGCATAGATAAAGGTTAATAATTTACCTTCAAATGTAAAGCAAGACTTTTGGTACTGTCGCACTTTTCGTCACAATGGACACATTGGTACCGTTTCAAGCTTGACGACTGTGGATGCAACGAGCTCTTGTGAGTTTGTAGATATCTGAAAACAACATCGTAAGATATCACACCTGTGTTGCCCAAAAAGAAACAAATGAACTGACAAATGTGTACACTGACTGGACAGGTCCACTCAATCGAGTTATTCTGGTCTGATCCCCTGCACCCCCTCCACCCCCGCTCGATCCCCTGCTTGATCGTCTTCTGTTTTAATCTCTGTCTTATCCACTATAAACTTTCTCATTCCGGTTTGATCCGCTTTTTCTTTTGTTTTTATTCCTGAAGGAACGTCAGCAACAAAAATAAGTACAGGGTTTATTGAAATACATAAGTTCGTAATTCTTTTCGCGTTCGCACACAGCTCGGGGCACCAGAGAGTACTTGGAGAAAACATTTGTATTGCCGTGGCCTCAAATCCCATCGAGCACGCATGAGACATTTAAAAAAAAACTTAATTTTTGTAAATCATGAAATTTTTATTATCTCTTGACTGTACTTACCTGTCAAAAGAGTAAACCTAGATAATGTGGATAAGACAGAGATTAAAACAGAAGACGATCTAGCAGGGGTTCGAGGAGGGGGGAATTTGGGTTTCAGGGGATTAGACCAGAATAAATCACTCAATCTGTGTGGTTCTTTCTGCAAAAGACCATATCAGATACCAATTTACATGGTCTTCACATGATCTGACCAAGATTATGTCTGAACTTTAAAGATACTGTGACCTCGTGAGATTGTTTCGGCCTTTCTTCTCAGAGTAGTCAGATAGAAAAGAAAGGGCTTGGAAGATCCGTGGCATATCTACTGTCGCGCCATTTTCAAAATGGTGGCCACACATGTGTCCTATATAAATCGATAGCTGACATTAATGCAAACGGAAAACATAATAATATCAAACCCCGAAGTGTCACGTTTCCGAGATATTAACGTTCAAAGTTGATGACTGAGTCACGAGAACTTTGAACGTTAGGTATATCACCAGGCTCCATATAAAAATCTTCAAAACCTTTTCTTGTGATGAGGTTTAAGTTTCTTTTAGCTTATCACTTGTAAAAATTAACCTGGCCAGAGGGAAGGCGACGCCACATATGTTGCAGACGAACGGCTTGTGTCCGGTGTGGAGGTTCTGGTGTTGCTCATACCAGGTCTTTGTGTTAAAACCCTTGCCGCATGTCTTACAGGTATACTTGAAAAGGTATAATAAATAGGTTAGTATTGTGGAGGTGTTGTTTTTAAAGAGAAGTATTGTGTAATGTAATAAGTATGTAGTGAATTAGTGATAGATTATCACTACATGCGAGGGTGACACTGGAAGTTCTTAGAAAATAAAAAACAACAAACTAGCAAGTTATTAGTTTTATAATATATTTTCAAAATAGTGTAGTGTGAGTGTGTGTGTGTGTGTGTGTGTGTGTGTGTGTAGTGTTACATCAATACATCGCTGCATCCGATGGAACCACTGAGAAAAGCACTTAACCCACTCGTCCTTAGGGGTCTCTTCGACGGCATTTTGAAACGCCGCCACTGCTTCCTCGGCGTTCATAAAACGTTTTCCTCGAAGTTTTTCTTTTATTTTCGGAAATAAATAAAAATCGCAAGGTGCGAGGTCGGGGCTATAGGGCGGGTGACCCAGTAATTCCACGTCTGACGTCGCCAAGTTGTCGACTGTTTGCTTGGCGGTGTGTGACGAGGTGTTGTGGTGAAGGAGGATCCTACTGCGAGGTCGTTTCTCCCAAACTTTTTCCAAGACAAGTAGCAAACAATTGTTAGTGTACCACTCTGCAGTAACTGTTTTTCGATCCTCTAAAACAATTGTTGCGTAATGACCTGTCCTTCCGAAGAACGAGGCCACCATCTTTTTTCCCACGCTTCGACGTCTCTTCACTTTATTTGGCATCTCCTCGGAAGGAAACACCAAAGGTTTTAGGATCAAAACAATAAATCCAGCTTTCATCACCCGTAAGTATGTCGAACACAGCATTTGAGTCACCTCCGTTAAACCTTTGAACCATTTCACGACACCAATCAAACTTCGTCGTGTGACGGAGTTTTTGGGCCTCTGTCAAATTATGAGGTATCCACCGGGCACAAAGATGCCTGACTGCTAAATGTTCATGGAGGATTTTGTGCACTTGACTCATACCGATGCCTAAGCTTGTCCGAATCTGCTGATAAGTCACTCTTTTGTCAGTCTCTATCATACGCCGCACAATACTGATGTTATCTTCAGTCGTCGCCGTAGAAGGCCGTCCCTCACGCATATCATCGGTGAGATTAGTGCGACCACGTTTAAACTCATTAAACCAGTTGTAAACAATGGCACGAGATGGGGCTTCATTGTGAAAAGCCAATCGAAGTCTATCATAACTTTCTTGTTGACTTAAGGGCCTGTGCACACCACGTTTTTTAAACGCGCCGTCGACGCGCGTTTGTAGCGATACAGACGCGATACGCACGCGAGTCAGACGCAGCCTGTAGACCTTCTGTACGATAAAAGCGCGCCGTCGACGCACGTTTCTAAAACGCGCGGCAACGGCGAGTTTAAAAAACGTGGTGTGCACAGGCCCTTAATGACATCGAAAGTCATAAAAAATAATTGTACGAAAATTTTCGCGCGTTAAATTCATGCTGACGTGACATAGACAAATTTCAATTTGCCGCCAAATCGTAAACAAATGACAAATGTATTTTGATAAGGAGTTCCATTTTCAAAATTTGAACTTATTTTTTTATTATTTTCTAAAAACTTTCAGTGTCGCCCTCGTACACAAACAAAACAAACAAATAAAAGATCCTATAAATTGGTGTAGCTGTTCTTTAGTTATAAATCGTGTAACTAACTCGACTCTGTTTTATTATATAGATACTAGCTGCGCCCCGCGGTTTCACCCGCATAAGGGTCGATCCCGTGGGAATATCGGGATAAAAAGTATCCTATGTGTTAATCTTGGTGATAAACTATCTGTGGGCCAAATTTCATCCAAATCCATACAGCCGTTTGTGTGTGTGGAAGTAACAAACATACAAACACGCTCACAAACTTTCGCCTTTATAATATTAGTGTGATAGATTGATATTAAAAGTACACAAACCTTATATTCATCCAAGTGTCTACTCTTATGTTCTTTCATAGCGCCTGCGTAAGCGGTGGTGTACCCACAGTTGTATGGGCACTGCAGTTTGATACCGTTGTGGGCTCTAGCGTGGCGAACTATGTCAGGAACTCTCCGGTATGTTCTGGCTGTCCATGAAATAGATTTAAGACATGGATTAAATAATAAATAGTATAAACTTCAAAAAAATCAAATTCAAAATATATTATTTAACATAATAATTATACTTCCATCATCATCATCAACATATCACATTCATCATCATTTATGGAACGTTAGAAGGCAAGAAACTCCCATGATTTTATTTTTGAAGTGAAAACTTCTTTAGCGGCGTTGTACACTTTTTTTGTAATGGGCAAAAAATTTTAAACTCGCGTCAGGACACGTGACTTGATCGAAAATTCGTAAGACGGATGGCCGTAGCCGGTACCGCGCGTGTTTTGTTTATAAGACGATTCACAAAATACACACGTAATTGTTTAAGTTTTCACTTCTGTCGGCACTCCCGGAGTGCCACAGTTTTTTATCTTAGCCTGCTTTGTCCCACTCCTGGGCAAAGATAAACCTGTGCCCAGGAGCGGGACAGAGCAGGGTAAGAAGATAGTATTGATTATTCTTTTAAACAGAATTTATCCTTACTAATATTATAAGTTCGAAAGTAATTCTGTCTGTCGAAAGTAGATTTTATCGAAATCCGTTCAGTAGTTTGGGCGTGAAAATGTAACATACATGTTACCTTTTCTTAACGTTAAACGTGCACGTACTGAACGGATTTCGATAAAATTTGGCAGAGTGATAGAATGCATCCCAGGGAAGGACATAGTATAGTTTTTATAGACATAACTCGCGGGCGAAGCCGCGGGCGGAAGCTAGTGATGATATAATTAGGGGCTTGTGGCTAAGTAATAACAGCCGCACGGGTCGATCGGTCAGGTTAAGCTACGCCTGCCGCGGTTGGTCCGTGGATGGGTGACCGTCTTTACATACCAAGACTCCTCCGTGCCTCGGAAAGTACGTGAAGCTCTTGGTCCCGGCTGTTATTCTTGGAAATAATATGACAGTCGCTACAGGTGGTCAGAAGCCCGAAAGTGACAACCAGTCTTACCAAGGGGTTTCGTATTACCCAGTCACTGGGTTGTGAAGGTCATCTCTTTCTGGGCTGGGCCGGCCTCAGTGGCGCTGTCCATCTTTAGGCACCCATTGTGTGGAGATGTTTTTGTGCTTTTTATATTTAAATGATTTGACTTTGAATAAAATAACAGTAATAATATCTTACCACAAAGTTTACAAATCAACGGCCTCTCATCTTTTTCGTCATCAGTATGACTCTTACTATGTTTTACAATATCTTTTTTCAAATTACACGTTTTCTCACAACTGTTGCAGCTGTACGTAGTCTTGTCCTCTGATTTATGTTCCGTATAATTTTTATGACCAGTTTTTTTCTTGAAGTGTTTGGCATAGTAATGTTTTGTAAGGTCTGCTTGAGAATCACATTCTATTAAACATGTCAGACAAGTAAATGGTTTTACGTATTCAACGTTTTCTGGTTCTTTTAACTTTCTCCTTTTAGGAATGATACTCTTTATAGGTATAAATTTTGTAATATTTTTTAATGGAGCAGTGGGATTAAGTTCATTTTCTTTCTTCATTGAGGACAGTGTTATTTCATCATCAGAACTGCAATGTGTGTCATTAATATCATCAGACATATCATAATTTTTTAAATGATCATACTCCCCAAAATTTGTATTATCTTCAACTTTCACAGTATAATGTGTTTCAATTTGTTCATCTTTAATTTGCTGTAGATTTGTAATTTTTGAATAATAATCTTGTAATAGACCAATTCTTGAATAATATTGTAATTTATCTTCATTTTCTTTGACAGTTAAACAGAATTTAATAATTTGCGATATTTTTTTAAAACATTCCTTGCATAAATTGCTCGGGAAGGAATCTTCAGTTGGTATCTGAAAAGGACGAATAATCTATAAAACAATGGGTAAAGCTGAGGTTATAGACAAGAATCATAATTATTTTACAATCATTTGTGTAAGTACCTATTTCAGAAATCGAGTAGTACTTAAATACTTACTTTAATATTAATAATGTACTATAATCATAATATTATTTAAAACTTGAAACACGATCAAAGCACACAACTTTGTTAGACATAGTTTTTGTAAACGATTACTTACTTTTATCGTTAGAAATTTTTGAATGTTATAGAGTATATCGCATTCTTGCAAACTGCACATTTTAATAGATACTTTCAAACAAAATCTGCATATTTTCTCCATGTTTCATTTATTTTTAATTCATTTATTTGCGAAAAAACAAAAACATACTCCTATTCTCGAATAACGCGACACGGCAAACGTTCCAGAGGGGCAATTCTACTAATTTTAACAACGTTCACAGTCTGATCTCAATCTCAATCTGTCAAAAAATACTTCAAATTTCCCTACATTTTGACAAGTTTTTGACATTTCTTTGTCGCTGAGCTGAGACTGCGACTAGATTTTGAACGTTTTAAATTACGAGAATTGGCCTTCAGTTATATTCGGCATCGCATCGCATGAACACAGATTATCAGCATTGCGTTCGGTTTTCTCTTTCTTGGTTTGAAATACAAAATGAAACAAAGAATGCAATTCGTGTCGCTGGAACGTGCCGCCGTGCGGCCGTGTGATTTTGACAACTAGTTAATTAATGTTGCCATATTTTAAGCGTAGATTACCCCTGAAACATAAACAAGTGGTTTTCTGTGACTTCGGCCGTATATCATGAGCAACTTTAAAAATAAGACCTGCTGAAGCGTTGAAACTCGGTGGCATTGCGAAAATAATAAGTTGAACCCGTTTGTTCAGGTTGTAATTTTTCGATAAATACAACTTGAACGATACATTGTATCACAATATATGCTTTTCACCTATAAATTACGAAATACAATTAAAAATTAAAGTTTATTGAACTCTTCGATAATTAATCTTTGTCGGTACCGACTTTGCTTTAAAGATTTTACAGTTATTTACACTCAAAGTTACGTTAAAAATAGCAAGAAAAACGAATCTTTGTTGGCTCATAACTTTTTAAAGGCTTTATATTTTACTATTCTGTTTCCGTACAGACATAATTACCATAAAGACCATAAAGCAATGAATTTTTACAGAATACCTAATAAATATTTGGTACCTACTTCTATGTCCCTATGTTTTCCTTTTCGATGATACAGTATTTTTATAAGCACTAGAACCCTCAAGAACGCCGATTTAAACCGCTGTCAACAGAGGCCTAGGTAATATACAAATTTTACAATTATTAATGAAAAAAGAAAATCATAGGGACACAGTATATATCCTTCTTAATCAGCTTATGACATATCTTTTAAATTGGTCCAATATTGGAGGAGGATATAGGCGAGAGCCAAACCTCGATTATGACTTCTTATTTAGACTTTTTCAAAAGTTTCTCCGAGCGCATTTCCTCTTAATGATTACTATAAGTATAACTTATATTTACCTATTATATATAATGCATGTACCTTTTGTATATATTATGTAAGCAAATAATGTAGTCTATAATGCAAATGGTGTCTTCTTCCCTCATCGCATATTGGCATGATCTTTTCGAGAATATTTCGTGCTGCGATGAAGAATTCATGCCAGTCGGCAGTGGATGGCTGACCGCAGTTTCCACCCAGAGGGCGCTCCCTCGACTTAGACCGATGCCACACGCCACGGGCACGAGTGCTGCGATGTGGTAACGCAACCAGCTTATCCCGACGTCGCACCTTCGTGACATCGACGTCCACCTTCGATATTCTAAAAAATACTGCGCTGCGTTCCCTGCAGCAGCCCTCCCTGCTTCATCACCCTGGCCCCTTGTCTGATGCGTAGACGTTCCATCGCCCTGCGTCGTTTTAACGCAACGTGTGGCTTGACGCTCAAATTTATGTACAGATGCCAGCATATCAAGCTATCCGAAACTGTCAAATTATCCCAATCAACCTAGAACCTTGTGCTGTAGTAATAAAGTTGAAAATCTATTTAAGAAATTTGAAGGATTGTAGTAGCTTTATGTGCTGGCGTCTGTATAACTACGGAGAGTCACCGTCACCGCTCAAGCGTCGCAGCGCCAATGCAACGCATTGGCAACGCCCTTGTGGCATCGCCCTTTACTTGAATACGTAGGTAAGTACTACAAAACGGATGGTCGTTTATCTTTTTTTTTATCCTAAAACATTCAAATGACGGAACTGATAATTATAGTATTTGTATTATCCTGACCAACTCATGAATTTAATAGGAATGTAAAAAAGCCTAAAGTGACTCAGACTCACAGTGCAATGGGTTTAAGGGTATTTAGCGATAAGATAAGAAATTAGCTACAATAGGTATACTAATCTGTTTTACGAAAACCATGGATGGCTGATAGTATTCAATGGAATATCTGTTGGAAAGTTTAAAGGAAGCGCCCTCTGATAAATGTACATCCCGTTCAGCACATAGATTATAAAAATAAACAGAAATGACATTTATAAGGAATTATAAAAAGGGAATTTTCCTTGCTTAAAATATTATTGAACTCTAATATAATGAATGCGCGGCTTTTTATGAACTTGAAATAATTTATATTTTAATGTGCTAAAAATACTAAATAGCCAAGTAAGGGGCCGCGGGCCTGGAACATAGAGGGCTAAGGAAGGAACACGGGTGGGTTTTAGTCAGTAAGAGTCTGACACTCCCTTCCGCTCCACCCAGAGCGGGAGGGGTCATTTGATGACTTCCCATCCTCAAAAAAAGAAAAAAAGGGTACCTTACTAGCTTAGTTACTGCGAACAACTGTGAGAAAGGGCCAAAAAGTTAAAGAGAGGCTCATTTATTTGGTCAGCGGGATTGTCCGAAAGGGTTACCGCTGGCCCGGAACATGGGCTAAGGAAGAAACACGGGCGGGTTTTAGTCAGTAAGAGTCTGACACTCTCTTCCGCTCCACCCAGAGCGGGAGGGGTCATTTGAAGATATCCCATCCTGAAAAAAAAAACGGCTCATTTATTTTAAAAAGTTTGCATCTTTAGAGAGTCAATAAGTTTTTAGTGGATCAATTACATATTCAATGGGTTCGTTTGCTCTCATAAAATTGAAAATAAGGTACATTATTCAATTTAAAAAAATCCTCTGCTCCACGTTCTTCGTTGGTCCGCACTGAGCCGTAGGCATTATATAAATCCGATGGAGGATCTGCAGTCGAGTTTACTCTTTGTCGGGTTCGATGTGAACAACACACAACAATAATGTAAATGTAACAACATTTAAAATGAGTACGTAACGACATCCAGTCTAGTCCTAAAATATGAAGTAACATTAAACATTATTTATTATTTTACTTAAATGGTTTAAAATAATATTGTGCTACATCAGAATAGTATTATAGTGCAAAATGTTGCTAAAGTGTTTATTATTGTTATTTGTGCTCAGTTTTGTTGAAGCAGGTAATTTTTTATATTTTACATAATATATTAGATATCTATTGCCTTACTTAAAATATATTTTGTTACCTTATTATTATAAATACAAAGAGTATGATTTATATTTCTTCTATAATCAATTTGCAAATATTTTTAACAGTTTTCGATTTCATAATCGAAACACTACCTTTTATGATCGGCAGCAAGTATCTTAGGCGCAAGCCTCGTAATTTTAAGAAAGTTCACACTCTGAAGGCTAATTCCGGTAGTAAAAATGTTCAAATTCAAGTCACAATCTCATCCTCGGCGACAATCAATGTCACAGACTTGTCAAAAATGTATGGAAATTAGAGGTATTTTTGACATATATATATATATGTCAAAAATACCTCTATTATCATTACTAGCAGCGCCCCGTGGTTTCACTCGCACGAGTTTCAATCCCGTGGGAATATTGGCATAAAAGCTATCCTGTGTCCTTTCCCCGGATTCAAACTTCTCTATACTAAATTTCATCTAAATCGGTTCAGTGGTTTAAGTGTGAAGAGGTAACAGACAGACACATTTCGCATTTATAATATTGGTATGGAAATATGGATGGATAATGACACAAATTGTAATAAGTAGTTTTATTTATGTAAAGCTGTTTTCAGCATTTGATAACACCATACAGCGAGTGATTTTTGGTTTCTGTTCACATCCGTTGCTATCTCGGTTATGTCCATCCGCCTGTAACTGCGTGGGTTTATTTCTCGTAACAAAAAAGAAAAAGAACTACCTACTTAAAAATATTTCATCACGAGCAGCTGTAGTGGCCCAGTGGTAACGGTCTCGACTTACGCGTTGTAGGTCGTGGGACTCGTGGGTTCGAATCCAGGCATTATATGAACCCATTTATGAACCCAGTACCCACCACCACCACCACCACCACTCACCACCACCACCACCACTGCTCTCAAAACGGTGACCGAAAACATCGTGAGGAAACCAGCATTGCCTAGATAGAACCAAAAATTCGAAGACATGTGACACCCGCAATGAGCCTGCGTGGTGGAAAACAGCCCACTCCCTCTCGAAGAGAGCAGAAAATAGGTCTGAACATTATAGGCTTATCATTAAAAAACATGTAAATTATATATTATACTAATTTTAGCTCTAGGAATGTACAGACGCCATCACATCAATCTACTACAATCTGTAAAATTTCTTTAATTGATTTTCAACTTTATCGCTAAAGCATAAGGTTCAAAGTTAATTGAGAAAATTTGATAGTTTCGGGTAGCTTGATGTGCTGGCGTCTGTATTAGCTGTTGCCTGCGACTTTGTCTGCTAATATTATGCATTTCATTATTTTTTATACAAATATCCGGAATGAAAAGTAGACTATATGCTAAGTCCCAGGTCCCAGGCTACCTATTTGTCAAATTTGATGGATTAGGCGTGAAAAGGTACAGACGCCAGCACATCAAGCTACCCGAAACTGTCAAATTTTCCTAATCAACTTTGAACCTTATGTTTTAGCGATAAGTTTAAATTCTATTAAAGAAATTTGACAGATTGTAGTAGCTTGATGTGCTGGCGTCTGTACTTAGGACAGAGAGACAGAGTTACTTTCGCTTTTATAATATGAATATAAGTAAACAGTATAAGTATGTGTAAGAACTTATGTATAGTTTATACATCGTTTTTCTTTATATATTTCACCCATTTCTTGAGAAAAAGGTAAAAAAAAAAAATATTATATGTCTACAGTTTTTTTGTTATTTATTCCTAAGTATCTGTACAAAAATTTGATTTACTTATTCGAATTTAATAAAAATACCAAATGCTCTATAGTTTGCTTACAGTTCGTAATTGGCTTTTTGATAACATATTGTTATATTATAATTAATGATTGAAGCTTAGGTATGTTCATTAAAATGGATCAGTGTGTTAATATGTGTTTTACTTGAATCGGGTTTATATGTATTTTAAAACTAAACTAATGGAACTGATAAACAAGTAGGTATTTGAGGAAAATGCATATTCCAAACATCACGCCTGTTTTTCCCGAATTACATAGTTACATAAGGCAAGGTACAATACACAGAGTTACATAAGGTCTATTCAATGTATGTTTCCAATTATTGTTATTTCAAGTAAACAAAAATCAAATTTTACGGGGAATTAAGTTGATTTCAAAGTGACTAACACTATCTAAAAAGTTATTTTATAACTTTTATAAAAAGTTATTTTTTCACGGTGAGATGGTTACAGAATCGCACTGCAGCGGTGCTATTCTGTAAAAATCTCACCGTGAAAACTTAGGTTAAGTGAGCGTGGAGTGAGCTGTCAATAGTGTCCATGCCTAGCAAACACAAACTCACTTTACCTAAGTTTTCACGGTGAGATTTTTACAGAATCGACCGGCTGGTTTTATAAAGTTTGGCACAGTTTATCTAGCTGTAAAATCATAACAAACTCAATTAATTCCCTTGACAGCGCATCAAAATATTGTCATATCTGCCGTACAATTTACCTCTAATAAAATACCTGCCGTGATTTATATTATTCTATTTTCGTAACGCATTATTAACTGTAACGCTATTAAATTAAATAAGCATAAGGAAATACAGGTAGATTATCCTCATTGGCGTTGCTAGGGATTTTGTTTGGCGGGGGGCTGCCGTCCAGCTACACTAACCAAAGTCACAAATGACGTCACGTAATAAATAATCCCACCAAAAATATTACGTACATACAAGAGGTTTGATACTGTTGATTTTTCTAGGGTGGGCAAAGAAGTTTCTAGGGTAGGCATTGCCCACCCTGCCCCCCCCCCCGCCCTAACTACGCCCATGATTATCTTCATGTGTAATGGCTGTTGATATTTGTCAATAAAAAAATGTTTTGTAACCTAAAGAATATCAGGAATGTTATACCTAACTGTGCAAGCAAAAGCCAAATTGTAGCTACTTTTACTTTTGTGCAAAATAAATTTCTCCGCGTCGACTTTGCATTAAACTAACCACTCAGCTGTCCCGCTACCGCGTTGACGTCATCTAGAATGTCCCAGAACATTTTTTTTCAGCGCGCCGCGGTGAACCTCGCCTCTTATGAACATGCCTTGTACACAAAAATATTATGTGGACCGCTGTTAAACTGATGGCTGTTTCTCAAAGTGGACAGACCTTTGAAACAAGCTTTATAATGTACCCTCATTACAACGCTTGTTTCGTAACTTTAAATGACTTTGATTTTTTTCAATAAGTGTATTGTTGATGGGTTGATCTTATACATATTAATATAAATAGTTGTAGACATATAATTAGGAACGACCATAGATATAAGAAAGACTGATAACAAAGTCACTTTTTGGATAAACAAGGGTTTTTACTTTAGTATCAACTCGCGCAGAATAATAAAAATTGACATTATGGGTGTCGTTTTTATGGTTTTTGAAGGTGCTGAAGCAGATAGTGAGGCCAAATGAAAATACAAGATAACTTTTGATTCGAATTAGAACACCATGTTTCCTTACTGAAGTTTATAAGATTACTTACTTTTTAAAAAATATCGAGAATTTATTCTAGGACCCAGGAAACAGATCTTAAGCATTTAACATTATTAATAAACAAAAATATAAACTTATCTAAACGTTAAAAACATGGTTTATAAACTTTATCAGCCGGACGCACGCTCTTGGCGGTACGCGTGACATCAAACTTCCGTCCTCATGGAAATAATATAACAGCGTAGGTGGCGTTAGACTCCTGTTGAAAAAAAAACACGTTTTTAGCTGATCTCATTACTTATACACAGAATCATCCCACTCGGAAATATTAAATGGGCGAGAGAATACCCGTCACGTTATTAGAAACAGCTAGAGAGAAGCATTTGGAGACCTCTTTAAATATTACTGAAAAATATTGTTATATTTGAAAAATTCGCAAACTAAGTGGTAGTGGACAAGGCATATTTCTCACAAAATGCATGGCCGATGGGTTCTGGAGCAAGGTGCAGTGTTGCTAAGCCTCCCAAAGCCAAACCATGATGATGACCAGTGATAAGGTCGCGGTAATCCGTTGGATACGTAAAGCACAAAACCGGACGATGTGTCGACGCTTTGGGGAGGCCTATGTCCAGCAGTGTACGTCTTTCGTTTGTTATGAATAGGACATATAATAATGTGTTTTTTTGTGCATGGCGTCTTGTAGGTTAACTTAGAAAGTTGTCCGCTGCTTAAAAATGGGCTATCCTGTGGGTGCCTTAATAAGTTCTGACCATCACTCATCAGCCAGGGTCACTTATAAAATAAGCGGTTTACTATTTGTTGCAGAATATCCTCAATATTACCGTGGCTCAACGTCATCGTGCGCGCTTCCTCGACTTAAGAACGGCCGAGCTCGGCCGAGGCAGAGAGGGACATTTATCAAGTATTCTTGCAGTGCTCGATATACGCTGGTGGGCAACAAATATGCCACGTGTAGGTTTGGACAATGGGACGTGCCTACACCCGTATGTGTTAGTAAGTATCATCCATGGTGTTATCCAGTCTGACAATTACAAATAGAATACTGTTTATTTCAGTTTATTTTAGATGTAAGACGCAATTGCTAAATAATGTTTCTACATTCTGGTTCCATTCTAATAATATAGGAATAAAATCTAAATATATAAAAATAAATTCTAGCTTTTTCTCTGCATGTCATGTTCAAACAAGTGTTTTCTTTCATTTTTTAAAGGATCTGGCTGCCAACAGTTGGAGGAAGTTAAGAATGCGGTGAATATGACATCTCATAAAGACGCGTGGATAGTCTTCTTCTGTCTACCCGGACATCAGCTCGTGGGTTCACCGGTTATTTACTGCGATGGATCACAATGGAACTCAACTGCTCCTGGATGTTATGGTAATACACACTGAAGATTTGAATGCTCAAAGTAGTTTAATACACGTAGACAAACACATTACGTTACATGGTAATATTTTTTGCAAATTACCCCATAATTGGGGTAAATTTTTAGTAAACTGGTACCATTATATTTTGAGGTTTTGTTTTTTTTTAACAATTTAGTCGGCTATTTTTACTGCTCTGCCTGCCTGCATTACAGTGTTAAAAAAGGTTTACTGGTTTGGATTTACGAAATAAAAAATAAAAAAATTATCAAGTAGGTACTTTGAAAAACGGCATTGACAAAATTAATAAGAACGACTATTGAAAAAGTTGCGATAACGAAGTTGGGATAGGCTTAGTTAAGAGTAAACTAGTCGCGAGCTCGAACTTACTGGTGATCATGGCCAAAAAGCACGCTGTCTCATCTGGCTTCGTGTCTGACCTGACAGAGCTAATATCAGTGACGAGCAGTTAGACCTTAGTCTACACGCACATCGTCTAGTTTTCACGCACAGAAACAGCATTCCGAACTGATAGGCGCGTAAAAAAATTCGAAAAGTGCTTTGGAAAATCGAGTTTTATGAAAAAACCACAGCTTAATCAATTATAAATAAAGTTTATTGAACTTTTCAATAACTGAGCTTTCTCGGTACAGACTTAGATTTCAAGATTTTACAGTAATTCTTTTAGTATACTTATTTACACCCAAAGTTACGTTAAAAATAGCAAGAAAAACGAATCTTTGTTGACTCATAATTTTCTAATGGTTTTTTATTTTACTATTCTATTTCCGTACAGACCCAATTAGTAATAAGTCAAAACGATATCATGTTTAACTTTGGGTTTACAATGTCAAACAGTGGAGTAATACTATCCCGAAATTTGTATGGAAAAAATATCGACTAGTGGCACCTTAAGTTCACACCACAGAACACATTTATTCTCAGGAAAAGACTATCAAAAACAGAGTACTTTTATTTTGGTACTATCAACAATGACATAGAACGTGATGGCGCCAGCGCCATCTGTTGCACGGTCCAGGCTCTAACTCAAATCATAAGTCAGGTCCTAGAGCCAGATTATGGTGAATGCGCAGTGGTAGACCGCGAATTTCAAATTTTCTTAAGTTTTTTTTTTGTAATTTTCAGGTCAGTGTCAGGTTGTATCTTGATCAAAATATGATTCGCGACTATAATAGATATCTATTTACAGAATTATAATCATTAGAATCTTTAATATGTCTCAATCACATTAATATTATAATGGCGAAAGTTTGTGAGTGTGTGTTTATATGTTTGTTAAGTACTTCTTTACGCTCAAACGGCTGGACCAATTTTGATAAAATTTTGTATGGAGATAGCTGACACCCTGGATTAACTTATAGGTTAATTTTTATCCCGATATTCCCACAGGACCGACATTTACGTGGGTAAAGCCGCGGGGCGCAGTTAGTGATAATATTATATCTCAATAACTCGGTCAAATATTACTATGGTGTCCGACTACAAAAATAAATGAAAGGCCAATAAGCAGATAAATTAAACAATTCTTTATTAATTACCAGATAGTTCAACAAAAGAGACTGAAACAGAATGCGACTTCGAAGAGCCTAACATCTGTGGTTGGAAGCCGGATGAGTTTCACGACTTTGATTGGAGGAGGCTGAATAAGAAGACCCCAAGTTCTTTCCTACAGACGGGACCTACGTACGACCATACTTATGGAAAGAATGGATTGGGTAAGTACTAGTGATGTAACGAATGTTGGATTTTTCACATTCGCGAATGCGAATGCGAATGCGAATATTTATCTTCAACATTCGCGAATGCGAATGCGAATGCGAATATCTGTTACATCACTAATTCATTATAAATATATTTAATTCCTCAGATATATAAAGTGGAATGAAAAAATATACATTTAAAGCCAAAGGTTATAAACAAAATTATTAAACTTTAAATATCTAATGTATTAAGATATTTAAAGTTTAATAATTTTGTTTCAAGTAATTGTTTAGTTTTTTAGTAAATAGAAATTGTAAACTTTATTTAAAAATGGTAGTAAAGTAATAATATACTACTAAATAAATGCAAACCTTACATAGTCGTAACAAGGCTGATTAATGTTAGATTTGATCAGATCTCTGAAGTTCTTTTTTCATAAATGAGACTTTTTTTTTTGAGGATGGGAAATCATCAAATGACTCCTCCCGCTCTGGGTGGAGCGGAAGGGAGTGTCAAACTCTTACTGACTAAAACCCACCCGTGTTCCTTCCTTCGCCCTTTATGTTCCGGGCCAGCGGTAACCCTTTCGGACAATCCCGCTGATCCGGCGGCTTCGGCCCTTAAGGGCCCCTTCGTTTAATGCTGACATCTCTTTGAGACGCGCGTGGAACACGTACGCGCCGTCCGGCACGGGCCTGGTCCTGATCGGACGGTGAGTAAACCATTACTCTCCGCCCGCAGGCCCGCGCCTACGGTGGCCGGGAGTCGTCGCGCGGCTCCCGACGCCCGGAGCGTCTCCCGCGGCGGCTGGGACGGGAGGCTCTCTCCCTCAGCCGTCCCGCCGCCTCCTTCGCTAGCATGACTGCTTCGCAGAAGGAGGCGACTGCCCCCCACTCCCTCTCGCCCCGGACCATGGCTTGAACCAGGCCCGGACGCGAGAGGTCGCCGCTGCTGCCGATCGCCTCTACGAGGACACGGCGGTGCTCCGCCCAAGCGGGGCAGACCTCCACCGTGTGCTCCACCGTGTCCTCTGAGCGATCCTGGCAATGGTGACACCCGGGCGTTTCCTCCCGCCTGATTATGTGCAGGAACCTCCCGAAACTTCCGTGTCCGGTGAGGACCTGCGTCAGGCGGTAGGTGAGGGCGCCATGACGCCTCTCTAGCCACTCCTCAAAGAGGGGTCTTACCGCCGCTATCGTGGCGTGCCCTTCATAAATGAGACTTTAATTTAGAATGTAGAAGTATGATTTAATATAAAAATATCTAAGTGTTATCTATTGTATTATTATTTCACATGCATGCATATAATAATTTCCTTTTTGATTATTAAAAACATTCGCTAAATATTCGCATAATTTTTGCGAATGCGAATGCGAATGCGAATATTGAAAAATATGCGGATATTCGCGAATGCGAATGCGAATGCGAATATCCGTTACATCACTAGTAAGTACCGTATAGTTCGACGTACGGACGCAGCACATCAAGCTAAGCGAAACTGTCAAATTTTCGCAATCAACTTTGAACCTTATGCTTTAGTGATAAAGTTGAAAATCTATTAAAGAAATCTGACAGATGTAGTAACTTGATGTGCTGGCGTCTGTACAGTCGTAGGGCAATTCTCGTAATTTTAAGAACGTTCACAGTCTGACCACGGTCTCAATTTGTTAAAAAATACCTCTAAATTCCCTACATTTTTGACAAGTTTTTGACATTGACTGTCGCTGAGATGAGATTGCGACTAAATTTTGAACGTTTTTAGAGTTCCGTACCAAAATGGTAAAACGGAGCCCTTATGGTGAGACTCAGTCTGTCTGTCTGTCTGTCTGTCACATCTGGATATTTCAAGAACAAAATCAAAATTTGGAATAGTTTTAGATGACGTTTGCCCAACTATTTTGTAAATAAGAAAGAAATAAAAATATATGTATATTTTTTGCAACAGGGATTGAAAGGGGGTCTGAAAAATTCAAAGTGGGTTACTAGGGTATGTGGGGTATCACATGAAATAGTGCAGTTTGCACATTCTCAAACATTTTTTCTTTTTGTTTAGGCCGCATAGTTTTCGACTATTGATGAAAAATGTAAAAAAAAAAATACCGTTCCCCCTTATCTCCGAAGTTTGTAAAGAGAAATTCTGAAATTATTCTATGTGATAGAAGTTTATGTAAATATTACAGGAAAAACAAAACAAAGTCTCTAAATAGCACAGTTTTTCAGAAATCATCAACAAAAGTTACATTAGTTCTATTATTAGTCAAGAGATGGCGCTGAAAAAATTCTGTGACGAATAGGCCTCGCCGATGAAAAATTTAAAAACATGATGGTACGGAACCCTCGGTGCTCGAGTCCAATTCGCTCTTGCCCGGTTTTTAATTACGGGGATTGGTCTTCCTTTCACAGAACATCTGACAGCAGCGACCCCGTACGTAGCATCCACGGGGTTCTGCCGGGTCAGCGGGATTGTCCGAAAGGGTTACCGCTGGCTCGGAACATAAAGGGCTAAGGAAGGAACACGGGTGGGTTTTAGTCAGTAAGAGTCTGACACTCCCTTCCGCTCCACCCAGAGCGGGAGGGGTCATATGATGATTTCCCATCATCAAAAAAAAAAAAAAAGGGGGAGCGTTAAGGTAGCCCGCGAAATCCAAATTTTCTTACGTTTTTTGCAATTTGCTGGTCAGTATTATGTTGTACGTTGATTAAAATATGATTCGCGGCCGTAACAAATATTACAGAATTATAATCATTAGAATCAGTAGGTAATACGACTTGTTAAGTTAGTACAATGCAAAAATTTCAAGATTTCAGTAGGATTACTTGGTCTTAGAGAGTTATGTTGATGACTATAATGATTATAATTCTATAAATACATATTTGGTACCTACGGTCGCGAATCATATTTTAATGATTAGGTATACATAGCTCTTACCCGACCATTGAATCGAACCCTAAGCTCAGGTGTCGTACTTGCGAACATTGGATCAACGAAGGCAGTCTATTTTTGTCAGCAATTTTCCGTCACAAGTCACAACAGGGGTGCCTTACATGGTTAGGAGTCTTACATGTCACAAAAAAAAAACGAGACTGGCGAAATTTGAGGGTCATGTGTCAAACATGTGCAAATCATGTTATAATAGATACTTAGGTATCTCTTCCTACCCATCCAAGGATACAGTTATAACTGTATACTTCCACCCAACTCTTCGAGAAATAAACCCCATTCTTTTTTATTTCAGGATACTACATGTATATAGAAAGTACAGGTCGGGTAACGAATGAGACCGCTCGTCTGATGTCACCCGTATATGAAGCTGACCTGGCCAAGAACGGGTGCTTCGTCTTCTGGTACCACATGTTCGGAAGGTAAATAGTGCAACAATCACGAAATACACACAATTGTAGAGGACGATGGCATAGTATACTATGGTCTGTTCCAAAAGTATTTAATGTAAATATAAACAAATGGATCAGTTAACGTACCAGTTGCAATTAGGAAAGCCACTCACAAATTTGCTTTGATTTGATTAAATACCTATTTGAATTAGTGTTGCCCAAAATCGGTCTTGGTCTTGCAGTCTTGGTCTTGTTCTTGCATTTTTGCAAGACCAAGACCAAGACCAAGACCGACTTATTGTAGCAAGACCAAGACCAAGACTGACCCCTGCAAGACTTGAGCAAGAACAAGACTAAGCCTGCAAGACTCTTGCGTCTCGCAGTTAGGTCAAACTAAGATTTGGGCGTTATAGTAGGTATTTGGTTTCAATCCCGATTTTGATAGACGTTCCCCAGTATCAAAACCGTATCGTCATAATACTAACAGGTATTGTATTGATTATTATATGTTTCGACTATTTATTAAGTAGGTAGGTAGCGTGTTACTTACAAATTTGTTCCCTTATGTGATAAAAATGTACCTAGCATAACTTTCTAGCAAAGTTCATTTCATGACTTGTAGGTATATCTACTTAGAGTATTATATTATACTTGTATAAGTCTAATGTGCAGATCTAACGTTAGTAGGTTTGTAAAAATTATGTACCTAGGTATTTATGTTTCAAAGTTTATATTATTCTTCTATTCAGCAAAATTTAAAACTAACAGCGAGTCGAGTATGTCTAGTACTAGTAGCAGTTTTTAAGCCAGCCGATGTTATGGTACAGACGCCAGCACATCAAGCTACTACAATCTGCCATATTTCTTTAACTGATTTTCAACTTTATCGCTAAAGCATTAAGGTTCATGGTTGACTTACCTTAGCGCTTCCCCCTTAAATCGATGAAGCTTTAGAAAAATAATTATCCCCTCACAACGAATCTAAAATAAAAGTAGTAAATGGGTCATTCAATTATGTAGATGATTAAAATGCCTCATGTGACGCGTCTGTTAGATTCATTGGGATTCATGGCCGACTCGACGCCGCGTGGGGATTCCCGCAATCTTCCGCATTTTTTGTCAGGTTCAAGCATTTATGCACTTTATTGTAATAATTTTAAAGTTTATTTTCAAGTGCGTTAATAATACGAGGAGACCGCTTGGCGCTGCGGTCCCTTTGTCGCGGCATTTGAAAGCGAATAGCGTAAGCGCGAAGACAGTGTTGACCTCGTAAATGAACTTTAGCAATACAGCTGATCAGGTAGCCCTTTCGAGTTTTATTTACATTGCTGTTTTAAGTGAAACAAGTGAATTTACTATTTTATAATTTAAAATCTCATTGGGTCAGATAGAAATAATGATTTTATACAGTTTACAGTAAAAAAAAATGCAGAAAAAAAACGTAAAAAATTAAGAAAAAGCCGACGAAAAATTTCAACGCAGGAGGGTCCAGAATCATGTACTGAATCCATGGTAAGCGGTTGCGCGTCGATGTCCCTGCCACCCTGAGCAATAGACTAATAGGTATTTGAATGTAGTCTAGTCTAAGTAGTAGAGTCTCGCAAGACTTGCGAGACTCTTGCTGCAAGACCAAGACCAAGACTGAGAGCGCAATACCAAGACCAAGACCAAGACCAGGTGTATTGACGCAAGACCAAGACCAAGACTGGCTAAGGTCTTGTCGTGGTCTTGCATTTGGGCAACACTAATTTGAATACATTAACCCGAAATACTAATTTTAAATCAAAGTAAACATGTTTTTCATTTGACAATTGAGGTTAATTTTATAACCCCAATATTCGTCGCTAATTTTCCAATTACAAGTTGAAGAGTTTGTTTGTTTGAACGCACTAATCTCTGGAACTAACAGTCGAATTTGAAAATATTTTTTTGCATTTGATAGCCCAATTCTTGAGGAAGGCTATAGGCTATTTAACATCACGCTAGGACCCTTAGGAGCCGTGCAAAAAGTAAAAAAGTCAGAAAGAATGTTTAGCAAAAACGGAGTAATATCGCGGGCAGGCAATGCATCAACGGGTGTGTCGGAGGAACCCAAAAACACGCGGACGAAGTCGCGGGCAGAAGCTAGTTTAATAATGTTATTCGAACAATGATGTGCGAAAACGTGTTGAGATATAAAATTGAAACCTTCCAAATACAGATGAATGTGTTACTAATTCCCTTTAGAGCGGTTTCGCACTACATCCGATCCGAATCCGAGAAATGCAGGTCCGAAGTGACCATAGTCCTATTTGTATGAGGGGTTGCGCACTACATCCGAACTCTATCCGTCCGAATTTAGAACATTCCCAATTCGGATTGAAGTCGGATCTTTAATTCGGATTCGGATCGGATGTAGTGCGAAACCGATCTTAGTTAGTTATTTACACTTTTGTCAGATACTTTTGGAACAGACTATACATGGTGGCAGGGATATCAACAAACAACCTGTCACCATGGTTATAAAGAAAGCTGTTCCAATTTGACCGCGTAGGTATTGCACTTTTGAAGGAAACAGCTGTTTTTTAGGGTTCCGTACCCAAAGGGTAAAAACGGGACCCTATTACTAACTTGTCTTGTGACTCCACTGTCCGTCTGTCTGTCTGTTACCAGGCTGTATCTCATGAACCGTGATAGCTAGACAGTTGAAATTTTCACAGATGATGTCTTTCTGTTGCCGCTATAACAACAAATACTAAAAACTGAATAAAATACATATTTAAGGGGGCTCTCAACAAACGTGTTTTTTTCGGCGTTTTTGCCTTGTGGTAGGTACGGAATCCTACGTGTGCGAAGTCCGACTCGCACTTGGCCAGTTTTTTTTGTAACCGTCGAGGTTTTTTGTATGTAACCTATGACATAGGTCAGATACAGGGGCAGGCATAGTCCTATATCCAGTAATGGACTGGTAGGTACCTACAGGTTGATGATACTAAATTAATCTTCATTTCAGGACCATGGGTGGTCTCGTGGTATACCAGAAGCCTGACAAACTGTCTATGTATCAGCTGCAAATGCTGCATTCTCGGTCGCAAGCGCAGAATTACACGTTGTTCGAGCAGTGGGGAGACCAGGGTAATGAGTGGTACAGCGCCGTCGCTATGCTGTCTGATGTTGGTGATAACTTCCAGGTCAGTCAAAGTCAAAGCATTTATTTCAAATAGGCACATAGAAGGCACTTTTGAACGTCAAAAATTACAGAATTGATTCTATTTGCCCCTTCCAAAAGGTACTTTTCGTATGGAGAAGAATGGGCAAGAAACTCCACCGTTACTCTTTTAAAATGTTTTACAATATTTTGCATACATCAATTATATAATAATAATATGTAAAGACGATGCACCTAAAATAAAACTACTATACCACAATAGGTAATTAAATGAATAAAAAATGAAACCATGACATATAAATTAATTATCTGATATATACATGGGTGCTCATATATTTACAAACATGGTAAAATTAATTACAGAATCTAAATCAATGTCAGTATTGGTTCATACTCAGGTAACTTCTTCGCTTTGCGTTTGACGGGGCGGTTGTGGTCATTTAGTTGGAGGCCCTGCTAATGGATTCAGTAGACTTTTGTCTAACTAGTGTTGCCCAAAATCGGTCTTGGTCTTGCAGTCTTGGTCTTGTTCTTGCATTTTTGCAAGACCAAGACCAAGACCAAGACCGACTTATTTTAGCAAGACCAAGACCAAGACTGAACCCTGCAAGACTTGAGCAAGAACAAGACTAAGCCTGCAAGACTCTTGCGTCTCGCAGTTAAGTCAAACTGAGATTTGGGCGTTATAGTAGGTATTTGGTTTCAATCCCGATTATGCGAAAATGGATGTATTTTTTTTATGAAACAGTAAATTACATTGTTGAATTGCATTCAAAACTAAAATTATTGTTGATAATAAAAAAATATCGAAAAATTACGTGACTATCAATACACTTCTGCACGTTTTTTTAATCTTCTTTACTTAAGGCGAAAGCGGTATTAGGTAGCCCGCGAAATTCACTGACCAGCAAATTGCAAAAAACGTAAGAAAATTTTAATTTCGCGGGCTACCTTAGCGCTTCCCCCTTAAATCGATGAAGTTTTAGAAAAATAATTATCCCCTCATCATTATGTGGGGATAATTATTTTTGATGAATTGAATGACCCATTTACTACTTTTATTTTAGATTCGTTATCTAAAATAAAAGTAGTAAATGGGTCATTCAATTATGTAGATGATTAAAATGCCTCATGTGATGCGTCTGTTAGATTCATTGGGATTCATGGCCGACTCGACACCGCTCGGGGATTCCCGCAATCTTCCGCATTTTTTGTCAGGTTCAAGCATTTATGCACTTTATTGTAATAATTTTAAAGTTTATTCTCAAGTGCGTTAATAATACGAGGAGACCGCTTGGCGCTGCGGTCCCTTTGTGGCGGCATTTGAAAGTGAATTGCGTAGGTACGAAGACAGTGTTGACCTCGCAAATGAACTTTAGCGATACAGCTGATCAGGTAGCCCTTTCGAGTTTTATTTTGCTGTTTTAAGTGAAACAAGTGAATTTACAATTTTTTAATTAAAAATCTCATTGGGTCAGATAGAAATAATGATTTTATACAGTTTAGAGTAAAAAAATTGCAGAAAAAAACGTAAAAATTAAGAAAAAGCCGACGAAAAATTTCAACGCAGGGGGGGCCCAGAATCATGTACAGACGCCAGCACATCAAGCTACCCGAAACTGTCAAATTTTCCCAATCAATTTTGAACCTTATGCTTTAGCGATAAAGTTGAAAATCTATAAAAGAAATTTGACAGATTGTAGTAGGTTGATGTGCTGGCGTCTGTACCTACTGAATCCATGGTAAGCGGTTGCGCGTCGATGTCCCTGCCACCCTGAGCAATAGGCTAATAGGTATTTGAATGTAGTCTAGTCTAAGTAGTAGAGTCTCGCAAGACTTGCGAGACTCTTGCTGCAAGACCAAGACCAAGACCAAGACTGAGAGCGCAATACCAAGACCAAGACCAAGACCAGGTGTATTGACGCAAGATCAAGACCAAGACTGGCTAAGGTCTTGTCTTGGTCTTGCATTTGGGCAACACTATGTCTAACAGGCAGAACTAGATGGAAATCTGTCACCATCTAGTTCTGCCTGTTAATTGGACGGTCTACCTCAACGCTAACCTAACACTTCATCTCTCATGATTATCATGTGCCTAGCCTTTTCCCAACTATAACTGGTCGGCTTTCAATCTAACCGGATGCACCTAGAATACCAGTATTTTACATGGAGCGACTGCCTACCTGACCTCCGCAACTCAGTTACTGGGTAATACGATACCCCTTGGTAAGACAGGTTGTTAGACTCTAGTGTTGCCCAAAATCGGTCTTGGTCTTGCAGTCTTGGTCTTGTTCTTGCATTTTTGCAAGACCAAGACCAAGACCAAGACCGACTTATTGTAGCAAGACCAAGACCAAGACTGAACCCTGCAAGACTTGAGCAAGAACAAGACTAAGCCTGCAAGACTCTTGCGTCTCGCAGTTAAGTCAAACTAAGATTTGGGCGTTATAGTAGGTATTTGGTTTCAATCCCGATTTTGATAGACGTTCCCCAGTATCAAAACCGTATCGTCATAACAATAAAAGGTATTGTATTGTTTATTATATGTTTCGACTATTTATTAAGTAGGTAGGTAGCGTGTTACTTACAAATTTGTTCCCATATGTGATAAAAATGTACCTAGCATGACTTTCTAGCAAAGTTCATTTCATACCTTGTAGGTATATCTGTCGTAGGTTTTTCATAAAATTAGGTTTTTGATGAAAAACCGGAAGATGACACATTTTAAACTCAATTTCATCATAAACCTCTAACAATCCAGATTTTTGATCAAAAACCTGAACTAGTTTGGCTTTATGATAAAACGAGCGCGCAGTATTATTTCTAACGACGTCAGGTCGACGGAGCCCCGCTGCGCGGGGCTCCTATTTCTGTCTTCAGGGTTTAAAGGAACCTAACCAAACCGAACCTCGGGGTGCCCTTGACGTCGACCGTCTTCTTCTGGTTCAAAAGCACAAAAATAGACAAAATCACGTTTTTAACCGTTTCGTTTTTCGCCGTTTCACACACACATCACACATATTATTTTTTAAATGTAGGTATGTAATTTCATAACAAATAAATCATTGTTTATTGTTTCTTAATTGTTTTATTTATTTAAAGAAATAGCAACCAACATTGTTTTTATCATAAAACTAATACAGTCTAGGTTTTTGATAAAAAAAACTGGATTTTCTCAGGTTTATGATAACATAAAGTAATAATTTTGTCTTCTTCCGGTTCTTGATCAATAGCCTAGGTTTTTGATCAAAAACCTAATTTTATGAAAAATCTACGACATATTATCTACTTAGAGTATTATATTATACTTGTATAAGTCTAATGTGCAGATCTAACGTTAGTAGGTTGGTAAAAATTATGTAGGTATTTATGTTTCAAAGTTTATATGATTCTTCTATTCAGCAAAATTTAAAACTAACAGCGAGTCGAGTAGGTCTAGTACTAGTAGCAGTTTTTAAGCCAGCCGATGTTATGGTACAGACGGCAGCACATCAAACTACTACAATCCGCCATATTTCTTTAACAGATTTTCAACTTTATCGCTAAAGCATTAAGGTTCATGGTTGATTGGCAAAATATGACGTTCCTCGAATAAACTGTTGGTCGGTCAGTGTATTACGTACCTACTTATTTGATAATTTACCGACAAAGACGCCGCCGCCGCGCGGGGGGATTCCCGCAATCTTCCGCATTTTTTGTCAGGTTCAAGCATTTATGCACTTTATTGTAATAAATTTAAAGTTTATTTTCAAGTGCATTAATAATACGAGGAGACCGCTTGGCGCTGCGGTCCCTTTGTCGCGGCATTTGAAAGCGAATAGCGTAGGTACGAACTACGAAGATAGTGTTGACCTCGCAAATGAACTTTAGCAATACAGCTGATCAGGTAGCCCTTTCGAGTTTTATTTACATTGCTGTTTTAAGTGAAACAAGTGAATTTACTATTTTTTAATTAAAAATCTCATTGGGTCAGATAGAAATAATGATTTTATACAGTTTACAGTAAAAAAAATTTCAGAAAAAAACGTAAAAATTAAGAAAAAGCCGATGAAAAATTTCAACGCATGGGGGTCCAGAATCATGTACTGAATCCATGGTAAGCGGTTGCGCCGGTTCCGCGTCGATGTCCCTGCCACCCAGCAATAGGCTAATAGGTATTTGAATGTAGTCTAGTCTAAGTAGTAGAGTCTCGCAAGACTTGCGAGACTCTTGCTGCAAGACCAAGACCAAGACCAAGACTGAGAGCGCAATACCAAGACCAAGACCAAGACCAGGTGTATTGACGCAAGACCAAGACCAAGACTGGCTAGGGTCTTGTCTTGGTCTTGCATTTGGGCAACACTATTAGACTCTCAGGCATCTGAAGACCCGTAACGACTGTCAATGATCCAAAAATGATAGCCGGGACCTAGCGCTTAGCGGGGCTTAGCGTGCTTTCCGAGGCACGGGGGAGTCTCGTAAAGTAACGATTCACCCACCCACGGACCGACCGCGGCAAGTGTAGCTTAACCTGATCGATCGACCCGTACGGCTGTCATACCACCACTCTAACAACTATTTAGGAGATTCTATGAGTCATTGTCACGCCTTTAGAGACACGACGTACATAAAGTTATGCCTTTCCTTATAGGAAAAACTTATAGGAAAAACCAAGGTCTTCAAAGCAAAGCGGTTGGGAGTAATAGTTATTTCCAAAACTACAACAAACGTGTACTGTAGTTCAGGGGTCGAGACATGATTGATGTAACGTCACATCAATTAGGTCTCGACCCCTGAGCTAGGACATCTTGTATGACATTGACAGGGACGCTGATAAGGTTGCGAGCATAAGTAAGATTTTCTTTTTTATCATGAAATTGCTCACGACTCTTAACTAGTTTGAACTGGCTAAATTTGCTGGAGAGGCGGGGCGCTATGCCGTTGGAGTACCACGCATCGATTTGAATGACAACAGTTTCCAATTATTTATACTACTAATGAAAAAAACATAACTAGGTAAGTCCTTGATTTATCCTGAAATCCTATCAATGGTTAAGATTGGCAAACTAATTCCGAAACATGGGAAGTCTGTCAAATTCTCATTAGGCAAGAAAGCTATAAAAATCAAAGGAAAACATAACGATCTCATAATTAATTATGCTGATCATAATAAGATATTTTCGTTCACAGATCGTCATCGAGGGCATCAGGGGTGAGAACTTTATGAGTGACTTAGCCATCGACGATGTGTCCATTCAGCATGGTGAGAACTGCACCACAGCCATGATCCAAGCCACCACACCACCCTCTGTTTTACGTAAGTAAAACTGAACATAAATATTATAGTGTATTCTTTCACCACTTTACTCGATTTTCGATACAAACGCATGCAGTAGAACGAAAATAATATGATTGATCATATGAATAATGTTGTCTTTTTTATATTGAACACCACATAAAACAAAAAAGGACAAACATAATTAAAACAAGTGTACAATGGGAGGACTTTTGGATGGACTGAAAGAAAGGAGACACATTTTGGGTTTTACGATCCGTCGCAATAAAAATCCGAATTATTTTATATTTTCGACAAACTGTATTGGTAACGGATACGTAAACGAGTTTTTACAAATGTTTAATATACATGTGCTAATAATGAATTCTGTAAAATTAAATAAACTCAATTATTAAACCTACCTATCCCACAATGAACGCATGCTATATAATAAAATACACACTCGGTTAAAAATGCATGTAGGTAAACAACATGCATAATGCTTGCACCATTGACGTTGCATCATCTACTGTACATTTAATGGATGGTTGTCATTTCCAGAGGAGTCTTGCGTCGGCCGCTGCGACCTGTACGCCCAGGCTACTGGCTACCGTGGCTGTAGTTGCAGCACTGTCTGCGTCGTCACCCAGAACTGCTGCCCTGACTTCTTGGACGTTTGCGATTTTGATGGCAGTATGTTTATTTTTGAGACATTAATAACATAGATTATTAAGTACTCTCCTCCACGCGGAGCCTTGACAAAATGTGAAGGCGTTGGTAAACTAGATAAAACAAGCCAACGATGGTCTACATTATTCCTCAATAAAAAGTATTCTATTCTGAACTCAAATAGCTGCAGTCATTGGGGAGGCCTTTGATCAGCAGTGGGCTGATAGTTAATTAATTCTCTCATCATTCGAGAAAAATTCTTGCTACTCTCATTTACCCAAAGTTCAAATCCCCAGAAAAGGAAAAAGTGCACACAAGAGTTCCAAAAAAATTTATCAAGGACCCAATTTAATAAAACTTCTTCTTTTAAGGATTGACATCAGAGGACGATTCAAACTTGAACAGCTCTGTAGCACCACCGCAGACACAGAAACTGATAGCCACAACTACTGAAACATTGCCACCTACCACCACTTCGACCACTATGACTACGCCTACAACAACTTCCACTACCACTACAACTACAAAAAGATCTCCTTCCCCAACTACTAGAAAAACTACTATCACTACAACTACCAAAAGGCCTACTACTAAACCTGCAACTACCACTACAACCACCACTACTACAACTACTACTCGTAGGCCTCTAGTTCCTAAGAAAATAACTCCTAGAACTACAACAACTGCGTTAAAACCAATCGTCACACGTAAATCAACTACGTTGTCTATTGCAATAACGCCGATGTCTTCTTCAACCATTTTCTTCGTGCGAACTACGAAGCTTGATGATGGAATTAAAACCAACGATGAAAAGACTAAAGAGAAAGCAATACAGGATAAAGTGGTCGCGAAGAAAACTGGAGGTATGATAACTTTCTAATGTTTTTTATCAGCCTTTCTCTGCTGAAACCTAGATAGATCTTTTCATATTACTTGTCAAAAGATAGTAACTTCTAGAGGTTTTATTTTTGATTATCACGTAGTTATCCCAAGTATGACCCCTGAAAATAAGTTGAATTTATGATTACGTGTGCTGTCTATTTTTTCCCCGTCTCCGGTGGAGTTGAAAAGGAGTCACGTTTGAACAACGACTTAATGCTTACCGATGTGCCGGTCGACAAAACGGAGACGCTTGTCTTGAAGTGAATGTTTTTTTCTACAGGTATGAGTGGAGCAACGGTAGCAGTAACAGTGTTGCTGGTTGGTGTGGCATGTGTTGGCGCACTGTGGGGTGCCTACGTCATGACGCGATCAGCGCGTGGGGTGACTGCGATTGCACGCATGCGTGGACGCACTACAAGTGATCCTGAAGTGCACTATCTTAAGACCGATGTTGAGGATGAATAAATTATTTTTTTATTATATCTTGTTGTTTTTTTTACCCTGACCAAAATGAAATATATTGCTATCTTGAACTAACACATAGTTAGACAGACGCAGCGATAAAGTGTATTTGCAATAGGAATGGTCCAAAGATAGAACCTTGAGAGACACCGCGTAATATCTACTTCTTGCTCTTTCCTTACTTAAGATTTAGACATAATATGTTCTTAGCTTATCGCTTACCTATTTCAAGAGGAAAGGCACCATGTAAGTACGAAGTCTTAAGTATGAAACGAAAAACATAATCAGAGTACGCATCGCAGCACAGTATCGAAGGCTATTATTGTAAGTCAAGCAATTATTGTAATAAGAAATAAAGATAAAACATGAATCCAGAACTAACTAGAGTATTCTGATTCCCATAAAATCCTGGAAGTAACATTATGAACATTGCTAAATCCACTACCCAAATAGGTAAATAAAACCCTAAACTGGCCACTAACTACGAAAAATATTTTCAATTTTTGTAATGGCAACAAATATGCTGGTATCACCGTACCACGGAAGAGCGGGCTAATATGAAACGGTGACCTCGTTTTTATGTTACCCCGTTAGCACAATGTCACCCGGCAATGGTGGCGCAGCCTTCGGAACGTTATCGCGAGCTATCGACCCGCCTCGCGCCCGCCATCTTGTCCCGCGCATGCGTAAAACATATGCGACACCACTGACGTTTCAACAAACCCCAGTATCATTCCGAAAATTACGGATAACTGTAAATAAAATTGTAAATAGAATTTAGACAAAAACGTGATATTTTTTATTTATCAACGTAATTTTAAAGTAATGTCAGTGTGTGGATAGACTTTAAAAAGTTCGCGGTGAGAAGAAGTGCGTGAGGGTAAGTTAATTTTGCTATTAAAAACTATTTTTAAATCGAATTATTGTACGATAAATTGGATTTTGTACAACTTGGAGCGCAGTTTTGTTATAAAGACAATTAGGAGGTTGGTCTGTTTCTTTTCTTTTATGTAACAGGGCAAGATATGAACGAGTATACTTAGTTATGTATGTAGGAAGTGCGGTACTTGGTTACTGTCTGCGAATTTTGATAAAAAACTGAACATTTTATTGTCGAGTGACATTGGAGATTTTATATTGAAAAATAGGTCATTGGAGCGGTTTAAAAAAGGTTTGTGTTAGTGGTTTCGTATGTGGAAGTACTCAATGCTTTGCCGAATTTTTTAGGTCAGGATTGTCGCTTTTCTTACGAACTAAAACAAAATAATGTAGTGCCTGACTTATTTTTAGAACAAACCCAGTCTGTAGACTTTATCTATCGTATATGCTTTCTATTTTCAGTTGCTAGCTAACTGGTGAAGTATATTATATACCTACTATAGTTTACGCCAACCCCAATTACCCCGCTTTATATATTTGCTAAGCATGTTGCGTACGATCTTCACCGAAGAGTCCAAATCGCAACAAAAGATCATGACACTGTTTTTTATCGGAATTTCTTTGAAAATCCCTTTTATGTAAAAGAGGAAGATGCAAATACTTGAAGAGCCGACCTTTTCTCTAGTTTTCTTAAGCATGGGGGCAAAAAACAGATCAAGTAGGTTCTCTTGTTCGTATTTCATCAGCTTTTTTTCTTTTGTGGATTGCTTCGTTAAAATCAAGAGCCATAAGCGTCACTGCGGCATCGTTCAAAGCCCAAGGCCTTTTGCTGTAGGGGAGTTGTCCTTGAAATAACAAAAATCGCGCATCGTCATATCTATGATATGCTATATTAGGTTCCAAGTACCGTCATGCATGATTCATATTATCCAGTTTATTACTCAAACAGATAATGTGGGTTTCAAAGTCAGATTCCGCTTCACATGTTTATACATATATCCTTATCGACTTCCTTTCGGTATATTTATGTACTTACTTATTATTTGTTTTTTTATTGAATACATAGTCAGTCACTAGTTTGTTTGCTTGCTGGGAGGGACTCGAGGATAAGTAATAACAGCCGCACAGGTCGATCGATCCGGTTAAGCTACACTTGCCGCGGTTGGTCAGTGGATGGGTGACCATCGTTACACACCGAGACCCGTCCGTGACTCGGAAACAGGTCCCGGTTGTCATTCGTGGTTCTTTGGCAGTCGTTACAGGTCGTCAGAAGCCCGAAAGTCTGACAACCAGTCTTACCAGTATCGTATTGCCCAGTAACTGGGTTGTGGAGGTCAGATAGGCAGTTGCTCCACGTAAAATACTGGTATTTAGCTGCATCCGGTTAGACTGGAAGCCGAACCCAACATAATTGGGAAAAGACTAAATAGATGATGAGTCACTTACAAGTACTTTTTATTTCTTAACTTTTTCTGCCCCACTGCTGAAGGCCTCCTTCAAGTACAAACAGTACAAAGTCTACGCAATTTATTACATAAGCTTCGTAGCTCACGCGTAGCAAAACACGTCTTTCGTGATTTTCTAAGATTTACGTAGCGGTTCGTAGCACGGAGCTACGAGTGCTACGAAACTCTACGAAAATCTTGACTTTGTATTATAATCATTTTGAATCTTGAAACTAGAAGTTAATCACGATTGTTTGTTTCTCTTAGTTCATTTGATTTTCAAAGACAAGTCACGAATATTAATTGCTTACCAATTTAACATTATACCATAACATCAGACCTGTTTCTCTAAAGGGTTAAGCAGAGTATTAGTACATCCGGATTATTATTAGTTGCTTAAAACCGACCCCGTTGCGAATGCTGTATCCACTGATTGGCATCGCACCTCCAGAAATTCGTAGGACTATAGCCAGCCGCATCGAGAGGGTGAAGCTACAGGATGACCCACGCCACTCAATGCACAATTTTAATTCAGTGCAAAAGAGGATTAAAAGCCGCAAATTTTTTCTTGGGTGCGTGAGTCCAGCCGATGGCATCCCCTCCACGGAAAGATGTGACCTTTGGAAAGAACAATTTAAACCTCCTAGTCCTGATCTCTTTATAAAACCATCAGAGAGTCTCTCATCCGGGCATAGGTTACCGTGCCCTATTTTGAAAACCTTAAATAGACTTCGTACCCGAGTAGGCCGCAGCGAGGACAATCTCCACAAATGGGGGTTCATGGAAGGCTCAGACCTCCGGTGTGTATGCGGTGTCTCTCCACAGACATTGGCTCATCTCCCATATTACACCGCATGCCCTCTCACCTGCACATATGAGGACCTAATGGCTGCGTCAGCGAACGCTATCCGCGTTGCTGAATTGTGGCCAAAACTATATTTTTGCCATCGGCACGCTAAGAAGAAGAAAAATAAGTACATCCACATTTGGCGCATTATGTTTAAGTTAGTCATACAGGGCGAGCCTATTGCACACCAAGCGGGTCCAAAATCAGACTCTGGCTGTTACTGAGAAATCCTTGATAACCAGCTCGACCTGGGAAACGAAACCAGGACCTCTAGCATTTGCAACCGCTAGACCAACGAGGCAACTCAATCTACCTAGCCTTTTCCCCAACTATGTTGGGGTTGGCTGCCAGTCCAACCAGATGCAGCTGAATACCAGTATTTTTACATGGAGCGACTGCCTATATGACCTCCACAACTCAGTTACTGGGTTATACGATAAGTAGATAGATACTCCTGGTAAGACTGATTATAAGACTTTCGGGCTTCTGACGACCCTAACGACTGTCAAAGATGTACAAATGACAGTCGGGATCAACGGCTAACGTGCTATCCGAGGCACGGAGGGGTCTTGGTATGTAAAGACGGTCACCCATCCACGGACCAACCGCGGCAAGCGTAGCTTAACCTGATCGATCGACCTGTGCGGCTCTTATTACTTAGCTACACCTCACCTCCTATTACTTAGCTCCCCCCTCACTAACGAGGAAACTACCAAATTAAATTGCCTGTATATTCAAATCACCACAGTAATTCTTTCACAGTTATATGAAACTGCTAGATACCTTTACAAATTAAGGGATTACAGGACCTAAACGCAAAAAACGCAAGTTTTAAAAACAATAAAAGTATATGATCGACTACAGTAAACAAAATCATAAAAAATATGATATTGTTCAGGATATATGCTAGGTAGATAATGTGTTGAAAAAATAATACGACTAATTTGATACGATAGAAAAAAATCATGAAGATACCTCTAAAAATGTTCTTTTTTCCGACTGCGCCAGAAGGAGGATTATGTTTTTCGAGTGTATGTATGTATGTATGTATATTTCTTTGGCACGCTCTGTAGCCTAAACGGGATGATCGATTTCAGCTTGAGAGGAGCCGTTAGATTCGTCTTAATTGTGAGAGTGACACTGGGTATACCAAAAAAAAATTTTAAATTAAAATTGCCGATTTTTGGCGCCATATTGTTTTCAAAAATATTTTTTTTTTCTAATAACCTATCGAGTCGGGTATTAAAATACTTTTATTTTTAAATAAAATACTTTTGTTTTAAAAGGTGATTACAAAAATATATACAACTTATATGGTTAAATAAAAGTAATTCGAAGTGAAAAATCATAAAAAAAGTACCAAGAACTAAATCTTCTGTGAAACCTTTCATATTTGTAAACTAAAACCCTGGAAATAAAAAAGTAATAAAAAAAATAAAAAAACCCGACTGCGACTGAAAAGCTAAAAACAAGCTAATTTTAAATTAAATAAAAGTTGGAAGCAGGCGGGACCCATACCATTTTTACTATATTTTCAAAATCAAATGGGTCCCGCCTGCTTCCAACTTTTATTTAATTTAAAATGGGCTTGTTTTTAGCTTTTCAGTTTTTTTTAACTTAAGTTTTTTACCGCAGTCGGGTTTTTTTTTTTACAATAAAATCTATACTAATAAGTATACAATTTTTTGTCAGATTATTCTACAAGCAACATACTAAAGCACTAGTGTTTTAGTTTTTTAATCCAAACAATAGATTTTTTGTAAATAGGTAATTGCTTCATATTTTGCAATAAATTACCAGCGTTGTGTCATCGCGCTTCTCTTTCCTTTCTATGCAGTCCGACAGTGACCGCGCTTTAGTTCATGTAAGCCCCTGAAATTGCCTGTAAGTATATTCAAATCATAACAATAATTCTTTCACATTTATATTAAATGAAACGGCTATAACCGACAAATTAGTCTGACTGTACGTTGATACGGAAAGTCAAAGCATTTATTTCAAATAGGCACAAAAAGGCAATATTGAACTTCAAAATATACAATAAAATATAATTAATTCTAGTCGCCCCTTCCAAAAGATAGTTTTCGTATGGAGAAGAATGGGCGAGAAACTCCACCGGCCTTCTATAGAATGTTTTACAATATTCGAGAAGTAATATATTTGAGTAAATAAGAACTATGTATACTTAGAGACAGACCCTTCCTTTCTCGGATTCCAGAATATCTGCTATTAATATTAAATAAGCCGACATATTCGATCTCTGCTCGATATTTCTAAAGGCTTCCTTGTTTTATTGAAGAGATAGGTAATATTACTGGAATGGGGATTGTCCAAAAGGGCATTGTCCAGATTTGGCCATTTTTAAACACGATGCTATGCAAAAAAGTAATTTACCATTATTTGAAATTATATTTTAGTAATTATCTGATGCAAATAACTTTGTATCAATCAGCACTGTAAAAAATCTATTTTTTTTAGTATCTTATTTGATCTACACAGGTTCCGACTTTGGAGTTGGTTCGGTGTTGCCAAACTAAAACTCGTTAAAACAACAAATTCAAATCGATTTAAAATACAGTGCAATCTCTCCACTGTATTTAACATAGTTTTCGTTAAATCACATAAGTAAAAATGCTAATAAACGATTTAGGACATAAAAAATGATAAACTGACGTTTTATACATTATTTCTGGAGAACTTATAACATTTTAATCGATTTCGAATGGATCGATATAGTATTGTTTTTTTTATGGCAACACGGTGCTTAAAAATATTGTGTCAATTTGTCAAAATGACAGATAACATTCGCTTTGTTTCTTTGCATCGTGAGTGTTGTTTTTGTGAGTTTTTTAACGACTACTTTGGTTTTTTTTGTTAAAATGCATTCCGATTCTTCCCTTCTTGACGACCCTGGCACTTCTATGAACCCCGAACCTTGTATTTACGTTGAACCTGGCACACCTACGAATTCGGATACGGATCAATTAAATGTAAAAAAAATATCTAAATATACATCTTGATACAAAACTAGGTTTATAGACTCATTCTTACTGATATGAGCTATTAAATCAATCACATACTATTAGCTGAACTGTTTGTTTATGAGTGGCCAAAGTCCTATAGAAAATGGACAATGCCCTTTCTAACCATTATATTTTATTTTATTTTTTGTAAATTTAGAGCATTTTGAGAAACTAATTTGAATATTTTGATGATTGGCTCAATAGTTATTTTAATAAAAATTATTTAATTATTTTAAGTTTTTAAGGTAGATGACGTCATCAGTGGCATAAAGATTAAGTGCCGTTGCCTTACTAGTCCATAATTAAAATTTTTAATCTGTCAGCACAACGTCAACAATGTCACATCTGTCAAAGTGTCAATAGGCCGAATAGACGTCTTAAATAATCGAATCCTAGCTTAGCGTATTTATTTACAAATGTTTTTTTTTTATGTGTAAGTGTCCTCCAAGGAATATACTACTCTCTATCGTCACTAGAACAATCGACGCGGCGACTTAGAAATAGAATAATAACGCACGCGGCGACATTATTACTATTATTGCTGCAAGTTGGAACAAAGCATTTCCTGTATTCCACAACTCTTCCAGTAATGTCGATGTATTGTCGAGTGTTGAAATAATGTATGTAATGTAATAATGAGATATAAACAAGAATGTTTATCTTTTTGACATATTTACAATAATTTGACATTTGACAGATTGTAGACAATACTTGCCTCTTACTTTTTATTTTCTGAGGCAACGATACAAAACTGTACGGCCAAAGCCGTACGTAATTTGAAGGGCAAAGAAGGTCAATCGTATTTTATCAAAAATATCAATAACATATGAATATTTTTCAAAATTAATTAGTCCGTAATGATCAGTAACGCTATTCCTCGAAATGGTTTATCAATTACAACATTTAAAAAAATATGAACAATGCCCATTCCGATTGTTCATGGACCAGGGGCCGAAAAAGGCCACTTTGACAGAATCATAAAATGATAACATTATGAATCAGAATGGACAGTTAACTGTTAATCGTATCAAATCCCATGGTGAAGGATTTTTCAGTAATTTTTTTTGTCTGTGCTAAAATACCAATAAATCCAAATCCAATCCCAATCTCTTTGATTATACCTACGTAGTGCAGCGAAAAAAACAAAAACACGGACTGTCTTCGCCATATTATGATTCATAATGTTATCCTTTTATGATTCCGCCAAAGTGGCCTTTTTAGGCCCCCTGATAAGTTAATATTAAAGGGAATTGGGTTTCAAGGCTTTTGTTTGCTTATTATATACATTATACATTATCCTGTAATTGAGTGTGCATTACAGGATAATGTATATTACCTATAATACAACTTCTATAATCGTAAAAGATAATTGTAATGTATCTCGTTGGTAATCCTTAAATAAATAATTACACAAAGCTGGTACTCTAGGTTTTATTAAATCTATTTTTTTTTCTTTAGCTTTATTATTATTTATAAATAAATAAATAAATAATAGTAAAGCTAAAGAGTTTGTTTGTTTGAACGCGCTAATCTACGGATTAGCTACCAGCCGGATTTTAACAATTCTTTTTGAATTTAATAGCCCAATTCTTGAGGAAGGCTATAACATCACGTTAGCACCCTCAGGAGTCGAGCAAAAAGAAAAAAAACTCAGAACAAATGCGAACAGGAAGTAATAATGCGACGGGGTGAGTCGGAGAAAAAATAAATTTAACGCGGGCGAATTAGCGGGCAGAAGCTAGTTAACTATATATCACGTCTTTGCTATCTACTTACTTCTTATGTAGATACTAGTATAGGTTCTCTATGGTATCTTTTTCTGTGATCACACAATTATTGTAGACTAGCAGCGACCCGCGGTTTCACCCGCATATAAGTGTCGATGCCGTGGGAATATCGAGATAAAAACTATCCTATGTCCTTTCCCGGCCCTCAAACTATCTCTGTACCAAAGTTCATCTAAATCGGTTCAGCGGTGTAAGCGTGAAGAGGTAACAGACAGATACACTTTGGCATTTATAATATTAGTATGGATATATAGGTACAGTAAGTCCTCCAGTAAGGCTCCATGTAAAATACTGGTATTCAGCTGCAGCCGGTTAGACTGGAAGCCGACCCCACAATGTTGGGAAAAGGCTATGCACATGATGATGATGATTTACAGTGAGCAGTGCTGGCCCCGTCTTACGAGTTGTACAATGCGTGCCACGAAAGATGAGACTTGACACACCATGTGGTTTGACTTGCGCTGAACACGATTTTAGGTATCTTTAGCGGTGTGAGGTCTGAGTGCGGGACGGGACCGGACGTCATAGGGGCAGCGGAAAGAGCGGAGGACGCGGAGTCAAGTCTCATCTTTCGTGGCACGCATTGTACGTCGTGTGGGTTTGCACCCAGCAGGCGCTTTACTTGTGCAAATAAATTCATCACCACTGCTTTCAAAATGACGATGAAAAGCTAGACGAAGCTTTTCGTGTGGGCGGTCACTCCTACCTCTAATGGAAAGGTTGTTGGTACGCATTTCTGTTTCCCAGTCAGCTACTTCAAGTAACTAATTATTCAAAATGTTTGTTTCGTTGTTTACACTAGGAAATCAACGCAAATGAAGTTTTGGTTAGTGTGGAGAAGCAATTACTGGAAAGTTTGAAAATGAAAAGCGGGAGGACGGGAATGGACAAGGACGTGGTTAAGGCTTAGGATTAATTAAAAATTAATCGTCGCAGACTGTCAAAGTCAAAGTCAAAGCATTTATTTCAAATAGGCACATAAAAGGCACTTCTGAACGTCAGAAATTACAACAAATAGAATTTATTTTAGTCGCCGCTGTTTATCGCAATCGCTTTTAATGTCATTAGAGGAATTCTACAGTCAAAACGGTGAAGGAAAACATCGTGCGGAAACCGGCATGTCCTAGAACCAAAAATTCGAAGACATGGGATATACGAATTCGCGCTGGGCCCGCGTAGTAGATTACTGTCCACTCTCTCTTGAAGAGAAGAGGCCTGTGTCCCAGCAGTGGGACACAGGGCATTATAGGTTGTTTATGCTATATTTACACCCCATAATAATAAACGTATTATATCAGATGAACTGATTTCTCTCTTTCAGTCGTCAGTAATTTGACTTTCGAAAGAAGAAGACAAAGCGTTGTGTAACTATACAGACGCTATACAGCGTTTATTAGTAAGAGGGACAGTGTGTAGATTTTGGAAGATGGTCTACCTACCCCTACAGGCAATCTGCCCCTGTCAGCCCTAGTCACACTAATATATTATAAAGGCGAAAGTTTATGAGTGTGTGTGTGTGTGTTTATATGTTTGTTACTTCTTCGCGCTCAAACGGCTGGACCAAATTTGATAAAATTTTATATGGAGGTAGCTGACACCCTGGATTAACAAATAGGCTACTTTTTATCCCGATATTCCCACGGGATTGACATTTACGCGGGTGATGCCGCGGGGCGCAGCTAGTCGGATATAAAATCCAAATTCGCTCCGCCAATTCGGTATCTTAAAGTAAAAAAACCTAAAAAGAAACATTGAAACTGTTGCAGCCGTAAGCAAATCTTATTTTAAACAAAGGCGCTTAGTTTTTCCTTCAACAATACAAAAAGAACTCTAACAACTCCCTCTCTAAAATGTTTAAAAAGAAACCTGAAACTGCGTAGTGCTTTCTTAGCCTTCAAGTGCTTGGCGTCGAGCCGAGTTAAGTTAAGGGCATTAAAATACGATTCTCCGTAACTTCACTAAGCAGCCAACCAGGGGCAACTGCTGCATCGTCTGGCGGGCTGGCGTATTTTTAGATAAAACGCAAAAGGTCAGTCTCGAGCACTACGACATTTCGGCTCGTGAATACGCCTAGATTGTTCTGGCGTATTTCATTTGTTTGTCTACGCTTTTGTTATGTTATTTGTATTTATGCTGTTGGTAAATGAAGCAAAATTTCGTTTCGTGACAGCGTTGTTTTTCGTCTGTTGTTTTTAGAATGGGAGTTTTAGTACGGCACTTTTTTCGTATTTCGTAGGTATGTTTCGCTCACATAATATTTACCCAAACGGGGAAAACTATTTCTTTGAAAAGTTAAGTAAAGATTTTGTACAATTTTATTACCTAAACAGAACACGATTACTGAAAACATGATTTTATAAAATCTACTAGCTTCTGCCCGCGACTTCGTCCGCGTGAAATTTCTTGTTACCCCGACGCGGTGCGATGCGATGCGACGGGGTTGTCCATCTCAACCAAAGGTCTCAACGCATCGCCTGCCCGTGCTATCACTTTGTTTGCGCTTAGCGTTCTTTTTGACTTTTTTCTTTTAGCTCGGCTCCTAAGGGTCATAGCGTGATGTTAGTAGCCTAATAGCCTTCCTCAAGAATTGGGCTAACAAATGCAAAAATATTTTTTATTATATTTCAAATCCGAATTGTTGTTGTTTGTTGTTGAGACAGATTTTTGTTGTTGTTGTTATTGTTGTTGTTCCAGAGATTAGCGCGATCATACAAACAAACTGTTGAGTTTTACTAGTATCTATAATATTTATAAAGGCTCCTACAAATAGGCGCGACACGCTATATAATTGCGCGTACACAAAGGCACCGCTCGTTGCGCGACTTGCAGTGCCTTTGTGTCGCGCGTGATTTTATTGCGTGTCGCGCCTGTTTCAAGGAGCCTTCAAACAGGCGCGACACGACACGCGACACAAAGGCACCGCAAGTCGCGCAATGAGCGGTGCCTTTATGTCGCACGCGATTATATCGCGTGTCGCGCCTATTTGTAGGAGCCTTTATAAATATTATAGATATCTACTAGTAAAACTCAACAATTTGTTTGTATGATCGCGCTAATCTCTGGAACAAACGTCGCGCCTGTTTGTAGGAGCCTTGAAGCTCAAACTTTATTTGACAGCAGACGCATTAGGATTTTTTAATTAAAATGCTTACCCTAAGCTTTCTAAATGAGTGTATTGAAACACAAAACGTTCTGTAAATTCCTACCCTTGAAATTGTAATAAAATTAAACAGCCTACAATTTAATATTTTCGATGTGGCAACTACTTTAGTTATTTTCACGGTGTTTTGATGTTAATCTCTCACGCAACATCAAAGATTATATAATAATATACCTAATATGAAAACGTTTATTTTCTCTACACAAGTGTTAGACTTTGACAGTAGAGCACTAACTACGCTAACTTTGTGAGAGATTGGAGCCTGATATACATAGGTTTATATAATAAAAACCTGTATTACAGGTCACTAGGACCCGCCCGCGGCTAGATGCCTGTTATTTTGATACACGACATAATAACAATGCTGGATACTTAACGAACTATAAATTAATAAACACAATAATATAAAATTTTGTAAAAAAAAATATAAAAAATAACAATAAAAAATATTAAAAAGATCATTGGGCACCATTGTACGGAACTATACCCAATTATCCACGCTGTATCTACAGAAATAAAATAGGGTCATCTGTCCAGCATTTTCCCAACTATGTTGGGGTCCGCTTCTAGTCTAACCGGATGCAGCTGAATACCAGTATTTTACATGGAGCGACTGCCTATTCGACTTCCACAACCCAATTACTGGGTAATACGATACCCCTTGATAAGACTGGTTGTCAGACTTTCGGGCTTCTGCCTACCCGTAACGACTGTCAAAGATCCACGAATGACAGCCGGGACCAACGGCTTAACGTGTTTTTCGAGGCACGGAGGGATCACGGTATGTAAAGATGGTCACCCATCCACAGACCAACCGCGGCAAGCGGTGAAATAGACAATTTAATGTCTCTAGTGTACGATAGCTTTCGTCCGCCTGGACAATCTGTGGTTTTCGTTCGCTGTCACTCTCGTCCACCGGTCATTTGGATGGGTATTTGGAAAAATAAAAAAAAATACTTTCTTTTAACACGTTGAATGCGGCAAGCCTCTGACAGAGTTTGCTCGTCCGTGCGCATGCGTTACGGCCGCTGTATATCCGCTACCAGTTTCCTGATTTGCATTACGGCCGGTCCCAATAAACATCGAATTTTTATTGACCTGTTAATTTTGACTCCCTTAAAGTTGAACAAAAAGAAAGTAAATAAAATTTAAAGTGTGTTATAACTTTACAAAGCTAAAGTGATATTTTAAGTGATTACAAAAGTCTGGTCTGACAACCAATCTTACCGAGGGGTACCTATCGTATTACCCAGTAACTGGGTTGTGGAGGTCAGATAGGCAGTCGCTCCATGTTAAATTCTGGTACTCCGCTGCATCCGGTTAGACTGGAAGGGGAAAGCCGACCCCAAGTCTCCAATATAGTTTGGAAAAGGTTAGGCAGATGGTTCTTTTCAGCGTTCAGCCCATGTTACAAATTCATGATACGTTTCAAATAATTGTGTACCTCTACCCACCATTAGATTTCCGTTAATATTTTGAACATCGAATCACTCACCAAACAGACAAAAGACTTCGTGTAAAGCGTAAACAAAGCACTACCCACTTTACAAATTAACGTTATTGTCTGTCGTGTAATTGACAGGTTAACAAAGAGACTGTAACATGAAGGATAGTTGATTGTTTACGCTTTGACTTGAGTTCCCTGAATAAGGTAGCCTGTTACAAAGGCAAAATAGCAATTGTTCGATCGGGCCCCTGAGGCCCCTGAGGCCCCTGACTTACTTGGTCATGGGTTCGAACCCAGGCAGGCGCTTTACTTTGTCTAATGTATTCATCACCACTACTCCCAAAATCCGTTTGGGAGCAGTGGTGATCAAACAATGGTGGCAAAACCGGGAACAATCTGTGTGGTTCTTTCGTCAAAAGATCATCTCAGTATCGACCTACATAGTCTTCATATAACCTGACCAAGATTATGTCTGGACTTATGTCCTCTGAGATTGTTTCGGCTTTCTTTTTAGAGTAGTCAGATAGGAAACTCCGATCTCATCTAGTTTAAAAAATATATGATTAATGTGTAAAAGTGTTTGTGTAAATCTACTTAAAAAAAAAATTGAAAATCAACTGTCTCATTAGCGGAGTTTAATGATTTAACTGACTACTCTGAGAAGAAAGACCTAAATAAACTCAGAGGTCACAGCCTCTTTTAAAGTCCAGACATAACCTTGGTCAGATCACGTGAAGACCATCTCTGATGGTTTAGAAAACATTTTAGTAGTAATGGTAGTCGTTAAAAGTAATGCTTGAAACATGCTTCTTGGGAAATTCTTGACCGAATTTCGATTAATAAGACTCGTCTATAATGCAAGAACTTTGAAAGAACAGACCACTTTAACCGCTTAAAGTTTCCGTGTCGATACTTATCCATATTTAATATCAAATTATAAAAAAAAAACTTCTTTCATCAGTGACTATTAATTTGGGTAGGCAAACTTTAATGTTTTCGTATCCAAATTAGTGAATTAATAATCTAATAGTAATCCATGAATCAATAATATAATAATCCATGAATTTGTATGTTTATTTGTATTTATGTAAGTATATTCTTATAATATTTGTTTAGTTTTATTAAGTGAATTGTTTTTAGATTAGATTGTACCTATGTATTATTTTTTTGTCTCCTTTACTCTTTCACACGCTGTCTACATCTCTCTATTTATTGTCCTATCGCAGGTATGCTGGAAGAGATTTCTTATGAAATAAGCATCACCTTTGTACCTATTTTTCTGTTCTGATTTATTTCGTGTCTGTTTATATATGTGTGTACATAAATAGTAAAATAAAAAATAAAATTAATAGTCGCTGTGCCTTCGAAAGCGTGTATTTTATTTAGGTATTTAATTTTCTGAGATGACAGACAGTTTTCAGTAATCTGTAGTTTTCACCAGTATTTGACGTTAAGGTGTCAAAAAACGCCCTATATTTGGAGTGATGTGGTCCGATTTCTTGCAGAGGTTGTAGTTGACCCACATTTAGCCAACGATGGTTATGTCCCATGAAATAAGGGGCCTATTGCTGTCAACCGGGCTCAAAACCAGCCTCCGGGCTGCTACTGAGAAATTCCAGAAGGCCAATTCTAGTAATTTAAAACGTTGAAAATTCCAGAAGGCCAATTCTAGTAATTTAAAACGTTGAAAATTCCAGAAGGCCAATTCTAGTAATTTAAAACGTTGAAAATTCCAGAAGGCCAATTCTAGTAATTTAAAACGTTGAAAATTCCAGAAGGCCAATTCTAGTAATTTAAAACGCTGAAAATCTAGTCGCAGCCTCATCTCAGTGACAAACAAATGTCAAAAACTTGTCAAAAATTTAGAGAAATTAGACCTATGTTTGACAGATTGAGACAGATCACAGTGTGAACGTTCTTAAAATTGAATTTGCTCTCAGATGGAAAAACCCAATAAAATTTTTCCCGACGCGGAGGTTAAACCCATTATCTCATGCTCAGCAGTAGGTAACGCTAGCCATCTCTACACCAATGATACAGTATTCAGACTTCTTTGTAACTAAAGAAGTTATAGACGCCAGTACATCAAGCTACCCGAAACTATCAAATTTTCCCAATCAACTTTGAACCTTATATTTTAGCAATAAAGTTGAAAATCTATTAAAGTTTGACAGATTGTAGTAGCTTGATATGCTGGCATCTGTACCTTTGTTGCATGCAAATATTTAGGTTATTTAGTTATCACCTTCTAATTATTTCCTTAAACCTTTCCGAAATCTAATCCAGGAATTTCATATTTAGTTACTTATTTATTTTCATAATCTCTTAACTTTACATCAGGTACTAAATTAAAAGACTAACTATCTATATAAATAAATACAATAATCTTTACTAATAATGAAGCAAATACCTCATAAGGTATTTGCTTCATTATTAGTAAAGATAAAAGTCCTAATTTGAACTAACAATGTTCCAATCATAGGAATCGGCCATACTTAAAACATAACTCTTATAAGGTATGTAAACCTACCCTCGCAACGCGACAAATAGGATTATTTCATTACCCGCACTAAAAGCCTGTATCAACATGATTTCCCATAGGAATATCATCACCTCAGCCTTGAAAGTAATAGCACTTAACGACATGCAATTAAGGTCTAAATTGGCGCAGCTAGTATCGTGCTGAGTGGGCTAATCAAGGCTTTTATTATAATTGCTGGTTTTAGGATGAAAGAAATGGCGCTTAATCTTCTTAAAGTTATTGGAAAATGAGCACTAACCTCTATTATTAAGTTTTTGTCACTTATTTATTATTCGAGACCCCTCCGTGCCTCAGAAAGCACGTTAACCCGTTGACCCCAGACCCCCAGCCAGCAGTCATTCGTGACAGTCGTTACGGGTGATAACGGGGTACCGTGTTACCCAGACCCTGGGTTGTGAAGGTCAGATATCCATGTTTTTTCGTTAAACTCCGATTATACCTTTATTACTAGCTTCTGTCCGCGTCTCCGTCCGAAGATTTCCCATCCTGAAAAGGAAAAAAAAACACCCAGTCCTCCGCCTTTCGCGTCCAGTCTGTCGGTCCATCTAGCTCCCACACATATTAACCCACTTTCTAACCTTATCAACTTTCACAAAACCCACCCAATTTTCTGTGACATCGTTATTCAATTAAAATAATTCTATTAATGAAATACTTCATAGTGACGTCATCGTTGTTCTTATCTGCCTACTGTTGTGTTGTTGCGTAGGATGTACAAATGCACGCATATCAAGCTACCCGAAACTGTCAAATTTTCCCAATCAACCTAAATTGAACCTTATACCTACTGTAGCGATAAAGTTGAAAATCTTTTAAAGACAGATTTGTACAAACATTATTATTATCTCTGTAGGTACAGTATTTTTATCTCACGAAGCGACGCGCGCTTTACTTGTGGTCAACAAGTGTACAAACACGCTGTGAATGTATGTGTGAGCGCAGGAACTCTCGGTACCTTTCGAGACAATGGTTGTCGGAAGTGTGTGTACACAATTGTGTTATGTACTAGTGCTACTCGTCTTCAAGCACACATTCACAATGGTTTGTATACTTGGTAATCACAAGTAAAGCGCGTGTCGCTTCGTGAGATAAAAATACTGTACTTATATTGTAAAGCGGCGATTGGCTAATGGTGTCTGCCTATAGATTTATGGTGTGTTAAACTAGCTTCTGATAATATTCGGTTAACTCATATTTGGCCGACCATGTCATAGAGGCTCTGGTCATTTATCTGGTAGATAATGCCTATCCGGACACGAAATTCAGACTAGATAAAGTTGGTTTGTAAGAGTGGTGAGCGAGATAAAATCCATCAATATTTTTTTACGCTAAACTACCTAAAAATGTATTTTTGTTTCATTCGTAGTTTCTATACTTACGACCCAGCAGTAGAATTTCCAGTTATTCTACAAGACGTTCGTGTGTGTGTAGGCAAATATGCAAAAGAAATAAAACGTGTTTGGTTAACTTCAATATTTACGGAAACGCCTACCCCTTAGTAGGAAACACTTTTCAACCTACACCTAAAACCTACATAACCTTTTGAAGAAAACCAACATCATTTGACATTTCTCTCGACCGTATCTCCGGGCAACGGGGAAAAGGTCTCGGTTTGCAAAGCGCTCGACCCTTAAAGGGGCTTACAGAACCTAAACGCAAAAAACGCAAGTTTTAGAAACAATAAAAGTGTATGATCGACTACAGTAAACAAAATCAGAAAAATATATTATATTATTCAGGCAGGATATATGCTAGGTAGATAGTGTTTTGAAAACATAATACAACTAATTTGATACGATAGAAAAAAATCATGAAGATTCCTCCAAAAACTTTCTTTTTACAATAAAAACCATACTATAATATGTATATTATAGTATGGTTTTTATTGTATGATTGAATGATTGTATGTATACAATCATTCTGATTTTTTGTCAGATTATTCTACAAGCAACATACTAAAACACTAGTGTTTTAATTTTTTAGTAAAGTTAAGTGCAAGTTAAGTGTGGTAAGTGTTAAGTGTGTTAAGTTAAGTTTAGTGTTTTTTAGTAAGTAGTGTGTTTTGTTTTGTAGTATAGATTTTTTGTAATTAAATAAGTGCTTCATATTTTGCAGCGTTGTGTCACCGCGCTTCTCTTTCTTTTCGATGCAGTCCGACAGTGACCACGCTTTAGGTCATGTAAGTCGCTTAAGGCGAAAACGCCAGTTTATTCCGTCAAATTAAAAAAAATCTTACGTTTTTTGCCAATTTGCTGGTCAGTGTCAGGTTGCATGTTGATCAAAAAATGATTCGCTTCCGTAACAAATGTGTAATTTACGGAATAATAATCATTAGAATCATTAATTCAACTTTTAGGCATCGTTCACACCAAACGAATTGTCCGCCGCCGACTGTGAGCATAGTGTAGTGACAAGCCACTACGTAATAGCGTATAGTCGGTTCTGTGTGAATGAGAAATTAGATATACATATATGGAAAAACGCGATAAACTGCGTAACGCGCGCTCACAGTCAGCGGCCGACAGCGTTTGGTCTGAACAATGCCTTAAATATATCATGATTTCGTAAATTAGTCATTCAATAGGATAATATGAATTTAGAGTTGTACTGATGATTTCAATGATTATAATTCTGTAAAAAAATTAGCTGTTCCATACATTTTCACCGCATAGGTATTACACTTTTGTAGGAAGCAGCTGATTTAAAACTGGCACTCCGGTAGTGCCGACAGAAGTGAAAACTTGAACAATTACGAGTGTATTTTGTGAATCGTCTTATAAACAAAACACGCGTGTTAAGGTGTGTTCCTTATTTTATAGGGTTTTTGCAAATCAGGTATGATGACCAAAGTGACTGGTTTATTCTTCTCGTGAAAGGAATTTATGCAGATTTACAACGCCATCTCGTCGTTGTTGGATGAACTACGTAGTTAGTACGCGAGGCCCTCGTAGTTCTTCCCGATGTGCATAGATGGCGCTGTCCTCAACAACGCGCGTCTTAAGTTTTACGTCTGACGTTAGTACGCGAGGCCCTCGTAGTTCTTCCCGATGTGCATAGATGGCGCTGTCCTCAACAACGCGCGTCTTACGTTTTACGTCTGACGTTTTACGTCTTACGAATTTTCGATCAGGGTCACGTGACCTGACGCGAATTTAGAAGTTTTTACCCATTCCAAAAAAAGTACACAGCGCCGCTAAAGAAGTTTTCACTTCAAAAAACAATTTGTTACGGTCGGGAATCATATTAAAATCAACATACAACCTGATAATGTCCTAAAAATTGCAAAAAAACGTAAGGAAATTTAATTTGAATTTCGCGGGCTGCCTCGTTGCATCCCCCTTAGCATCACCTGAGTCTTGTAGAATCAGCCTATTTTCCCACTTCCCACTGCTGGGACACAGGTCTCCTCTCTGTGATAGGGAGTGGGACATAAGCACCACGCGGGTATAGTTCAAGTTGGCGCATATCGATTTTTTTGGTTCTAAGATATGTCGGTTTCCTCACGACGTTTTCCTTCACCGTTTTCGCATCCCCCTTAACAAGAAGTAATATGTCGAAGTTTTCGAGGAATTTTTCGGGTCAATCATTGTACAATCTATGTTCGATTTATCTTGCCTTCCGTAATAAGACGTGACACAGATTCTTTTGAACAAATCTTTTGATTCTTTGTACCCGCGTCAATTTTTTTTCCTACTTACTGTAATATTTATTACCTTATATACTGCTTAAGAGGGCGCCGACCAAATGCCTACCGCGCAGTAGCGCCTTCATTGTTTGTTTGGTTATTTCTTTTATTTTAGAATGAAAATACAGAAAATAAGCATGTTAAGTTGTGCTCCACAAGATTATATGTTAATATTATTAAAATAGTGGCCATTATTATCCCTTTTAGTGATTAAAATAAACAATATAAAACTACCGTTTATAATAATATTAACGTATAATCTCGTGGAGCACAACGTAACGTGCTTATTTTCTGCATTTTCATTCTAAAATAAAAGAAATAACCAAACAAACGATGAGGGCGCCACTAGGCTGTCGGCGTAGTCTTAATCCGTATAGTATGTCGCTTAAACTTACAAAATAAAAATAATACTAAAGCCTGGCTAAAAAATAATGTACCTAAGTATCTCCACATACACATACATAAAATTAGGTCATAAAATGAACAGAACGCCACCTACTACGATCCTTACATACTGCTCCTGCTGCTTGTGGTGACTGGTCGTCTTGCTCACCATGGTTTTGTTATTGTTATTAGTAATTAACTGTTTATTTATTTTACTTCGATGGCCCTATAGTTTATCATTACATCCAAGGTGTGTCAGCAGCGCATACATCTTTTTGGTCCTTCGAGCCGGATTATGTTTGAGTATATCTCAGCCCCGAGTAAAATGTTTACAGGACGATTCTCATGAAAATCTAGATCAGCCAATGTGATATTTTCTATAAATTGTATTTTGCAACGGCTTTCCACCTTGACTCTAACACCTTTAAGGCTTCAAACGCAATCGATTTTAAACCGTATCGTATTTATACAACGTCTTTCAACAGGATTGAAATAAGCTTTGCGGTAACTTTATCATCATTATTTGAGCCGAAAGACGTCCACTGCTGGACATAGGCCTGCTCCAAGGAACTCCACTTCGACCGGTTCTGTCTGTGCTTCTCGCCAGCGGATCCAACTTCGAGGAATAGGTCAATCATGGAATTCGATCCGGCTCGGCGTTTGGGAAGCTATGCGATGTAAAAAACAACGAGGAAAAGCACCATCGACACGAAAAATAGAAGAAGACGCAATATCTTCTCGACCTACATACCGCAGTGTCTCAAGACGAAAGTCTTTTACCAGTGCGTCTTGTTGTTTACCTATGGCACTGAAACGTGGTCGTTCACAATCGCCTCATTAGAAAGCTGCGGTAGATAGTTTGTCAGTTCCATACATTTTTGACCTTTCCATCATTGTTATCGCTGATAGAATGTCTCTTTGACTATGCCTTCTGGATCCAAGCATAGAGTTTAAATGGCGTTTAATAATTAGATCCCTCCTGCTTTAACCTTTTTAGATTTTCTTAAACTTCTAGTCTGTTGACGGAGGTTAAGCGACTAGGTTTTGCATAAGTAAGACCATTGAAACTCTCTCTGCGTATTGAGAGAGAACTGGCGTAGTTTCAAGAATGTAATTCATTGTTATTTTATGCATAAAGCTTGAACGTACTATGTAAATTAGTTCTACAACACTATTTGTGTTTGTAACTTAGCAACCGTTGTGGGAAAGCATTGTGCCTTTAGGCCTTTAAATAGATAGATAAGTTAGGCTTAGATGATACCACAGATATAGATATACCTAGATAACGTAAGTATCATGATCTGTGTGAAAATCAAGCGTGCCATGTTTTTGACTACTTACTATGACTTCACAAGCACTATTTGGTGATGGGGAAAATCAAATCGATTCAAAGACGCCGCCGCGTGTGGCACGTGTCTCGCCCCTCCCCCGGGGCCTAGCGCCAGCGCTCACGCTCACCCAGCCAGCAGTACACACTACACAGGACTGAGCGCGAAAGTGGCGGCTTACGATTTTTGTACGTAAGCTGGGCACGGGAAGTAGTTGCTCTTGCGTTATCTGGGTGTACCTTTTTCTGTGGATGCCACTTATCGTCCAAACTGCCTTGTTATCAAATTCATTGCAAAGTGTGACTAGATTTGGGATGAATGAAGAAGCCTCTTCGTGTAGCGCAGTTTGTGCCGCCAGTTACTCAACTGAAACGAGCGCTCGGTGCATCCTGGACAGTCACACCCAACACCTTATTTGACTGGCCAATTCCTCCCCTTGCGGTGGTAGGGCTAACGTCCGCCTGGTTTGCGACCACACTCCCACCGGAGTCCGGCGTCAAGCAGCCTGCTGTGTTTCGTCGATGCGTGGGAGTTCCAGTGCCTTAGGCATCTTCTGGGCACGCTCGTTCCATCATAGACGTCATCCATCACTTTCCATTAGGCGTGATTGAGGTCAAGAGCGGGGCCCATTCAGCAATAAAAAAAAAATAGATAATAATATGCTAAATCATTGCTTCATATGTTCAAAAAATGTGTCTGCTCAACAACGTGAATAACGCCATGAATATTGTTGAACTGTCAAAATGAAAGGTATTGCTATGTATTGCATGTGTGTTACGCAATTACCCCGTAGAGCTAGAGTTTGTTATGGCATTTGGCGTTTTTACCCGACTGCGAAAGGGCGACTTTTATAAAAATAAACCTACGATTTTAACTTATAAACTTGATTACTATTTCGATATTTGGAATTGTTTAAAAAAAGAACAATCTAAGAAACCGGCATATCTTCTCGTCTAAATTCAAATAAGTACCTTTATTATGCACCATGTTCTTTCTCCGTTATTTCGGCAATATTTTTTTTACATAATTATTATGACAATAGTGACTCTTCATTCGTAAATAAAGGCATTAAGAATGTATTTTCAACCAAGCTTACATAAAGTACCCGGCGATAAATATTGCACATCGACCTTTACCTTTTTTTGTACTTTATACAAAGAATAAAAATAATTATCAAAAGAAGCAAATCATAATTGTTTTAATAGCTCCTAATAGATAAGTTTAACAAAGTTTGTATTTCGTGCGACAGAGATAACGCTCTACGAAGCCGAAATTAGCCGATTGTCTCTTTCCAAAGGTCGATGTGCAATATTTATCGCCGGGTACTGTACATAGACAGTCAGCCTATAATGTTCCCACTGCTGGGACACAGGCCTCCTCTGTTCGACAGGGAGTGGGCTAATAATATACCACGTGGGACGAGTGCGGTTTGGTAGATGTCACATGTCTTCGAATGTTTGGTTCTAGGACATGCCGGTTTCCTCCCGATGTTTTCCTTCACCGTTTTGAGAGCCGTGGCGATGAAATTATTTATACAAAGTAAAGCACCTGTCTAGGTTCGAACCCACGATCTTCATCTCGTACCGAGTTTACTCCATGTTAGATGTCTGAAACGATTTCAATCAAACCTTACCTAACTTATTTCCAAACCTCTCAAAATTATTGAGGTCAACGGTTGACAATGATCTCGACGCCGCGCCGGGAGAGCCGATCGAGTGGCCATCAAACAAATTGGTTTTGTTTGTTTCAATTAAAAACCTGTAAAGTAACTTGTGGAAAATTGTTTGCAATTGAAACTGAGGCTTTAGTGTAAGTTTTTTCACTCACGTTCGATTTCGAACGCGTTAGAATTTTATATGGGATAAAGTTATAGCGACATCTGGTGGTCACTAGGAGAAACCTAATTTCCCATTCTAAATTCTAAAGGCTCTTTCAAACAGGCGCGAAACGCGATAAAATCGCGCGCGACGCAAAGGCGCCGCAAGTCGCGCAACGAGCGGTGCCTTTATGTCGCGCGTGATTATATCGCGTGTCGCGCCTGTTTGTAGGAGCCTTAACACGCTCGCAATCAAACGTGAGTCGAAAAAACTCACGTTAAGGCCACAGTTGAAGTGGGTCGTTGCAGTTACACGGATGCCTTTTGCATAAGTAATGATTTTTCACAATAAAACTGGATATTGGTTTGCAGAACTGTTTAAATCGATCGTTAGCAAGCCAATGGCCTGTAATACGCTGTAGTACCTACGGATACTTGAATGATTAATTATGTATTGGATCTATTTTTGATAGATTCTATACTTAGGTACTTAATTAACAAAGGGCAAGGATCGGGAAAAAATAGAAATGCCGATAAACAGAGAATGTGAGTGTGTGGTGGGTAGAGGGGGGGGGTATGTTCGTGTGCTTTTGTTTTATTTTTGTATTGTGCGTCTTGTTTGTGCAGAATAAGCAATAATTCTTCTATCTAGCTTTATTTTTAGGGTTCCGTACCGAAATGGTAGAACGGTACCTACCCTTATGGTGAGACTTAGTCTGTCTGTCTGTCACAGCTGGATATCTCAAGAACTACTGATGCTATCAACTTGAAATTTGGAATAGTTTTAGATGACGTTTGCCCAACTATTTTGTAAATAAGAAAGAAATAAAAATAAGTTTATATATATTTAAAAAAAAATACCGTTACCCCCTTATCTCCGAAGTTTGCAAAGAGAAAAATCTGAAATTATTCTATGTGATAGAAGTTTATGTAAAGATTACAGGAAAAATAAAACGATGTCTCTAAATAGCACACTTTTTCAGAAATCATCAACAACAGTTACATTAGTTCCACTATTATTCAAGAGATGGCGCTGACATATAACTGAAATATTCTACACCGCAGTGCACAGCGTTAAAATTCTCTGACGAATATAGGAGTCGCCGATGAAAAATTAAAAACATGATGGTACGGAATCCTCGGTGCGCGAGTCCAACTCGCTCTTGACCGGTTTTTTTTAGAGTGTAAGCCGTGGCAGGCTCTAAGAGATGACCAATCTAAAATTAGCCATGGCAAATAAGCCGTGGCAGGCTCTAAGAGATGACCAATCTAAAATAAGCCGTGGCAGGCTCTAAGAGATGACCAATCTAAAACAAGCCGTGGCAGGCTCTAAGAGATGACCAATCTAAAATAAGCCCTGGCAGGCTCTAAGAGATGACTAATCTAAAATAAGCCATGGCAGGCTCTAAGAGATGACCAATCTAAAATTAGCCATGGCAAATAAGCCGTGGCAGGCTCTAAGAGATGACCAATCTAAAATAAGCCGTGGCAGGCTCTAAGAGATGACCAATCTAAAACAAGCCGTGGCAGGCTCTAAGAGATGACCAATCTAAAATAAGCCCTGGCAGGCTCTAAGAGATGACTAATCTAAAATAAGCCATGGCAGGCTCTAAGAGATGACCAATCTAAAATAAGCCATGGCAGGCTCTAAGAGATGTCCAATTCCTTCTGACGATGACGGCGCCCGGGCGCCCCTTCACGAACATGACGTATGGAACAGCACCATTCATCACGACCATTTTCAGTTTTGCCTATGTAGTCAAGTAAAAACCACCAAAAAACAAACATAGCCGGCCTATTATTAACTCGGAAATTAATCAATTACCTAATGAATAACCAATACAATTCACTTCTAAACAGCTAGGTAGTTATTATATTATAATAACTGGTTTGTTTAGTAAAACGTTAAAACAGAAGGGGTCACAGTTTTTTTTTATAATGGGCCTCTATCATGAGTCATAGGGTTTACGGCAATACACGAAGGGGAAAATTAATTTCTTCGTAACACGTCACCTTAAGGTTTATATGGTTATTTTTTCACTATGGTTAAATAAAAAAAGGCGGCTACAATAACGTCAGGGCCCATGTTTTCTGCGGTAATTGGTTTTTCTATAGATTTTAGTTGAGTAATTATTTTCAATGTGACAGCTAGTGCGTTTTGTTTATCAGATTTCGAAAGTTTGTTAGGTAAAGGCTCCTACAAACGCGCGACACGCGATATAATCGCGCGCGACAAAGGCACCGCTCGTTGCGTGACTTGACTTGCGGTGCCTTTGTGTCGCGCGCGATTTTATCGCGTGTCGCGCCAGTTTGAAGGAGCCTTAAAACGTAACATTATCTGTACCTAATAATATTATAAATTCGAAAATAACTGTCTGTAGGTATGTTTTTCTTTTCACACCTAAACCACTGAATAGTTTTCAACTTTGGCCAGGAGATAGATGGCATCCTTGGGAAAGTACATAGGCTTCTTTTAGTCCCGGTAGCACGTTCCACGTATAATTTCCGACTTCCATGAGGGCGAATCCGCTGGCAGAAGCTTGTTTCAGATAAATCATCATCATTATATGCCTCTTACAACTGTGTAATTTCGAGTTTAATACAAAGTGAGAATTCGTCATGATTATAAATTATTTACTTTAGCGAGTTTTAGAAGAAAATTAAACGTATAAGATTATGTGTTTTCAACCCTGAATAATATGTTAATACGCAAGACTCACGATAGCTGGAATAGGGGATAAAAGCACCCACATTAAGTTATATCTGTGTCGTTCAATAATAAATATTTTTTTAGAGAAACTAATCACAAACGAGTACCAATGCTCTTGTTAACAAAATTATAACCATTCCAAATCCGTTGACATTTCCTTTCGTCTGATGTCTCCTAAACCAATGAACTTTATCTCATTTCCAGTCGAGTCGTTCGATCGAACCTTCTTCGTTACAGCTTGTTTTTCCATTACTAAGGATCTCATCGGTAATGGGATCCTGACTTTCTCGTCTTCTTGGGAATCCAAGATGGTATTAAGATAAACCAAACCGTTTTTGAGAGCATTCTTGAATAGAAGAAGTTCTTTGATAAGTGGGAAAGATTATACATATCTGTGAAATTTTTTATTTATCATTTTTACCGACTTCAAAAAACAGGAGGTTATCAATTCGACACGTATGTATGTAATATTATTGGAACTGCATTATATTCACATATTACTACTTCCAAACAACTATACAAAATTTTATAGATGTATGTATGTTTGTCCACGCATTTGTCCGCAACTATTAATCGGATCGTGATAATTTTTTTATTGGCTTACATTTACTTCAACTTAGGGAACAGTGTAAGACTCATCAAAATCGATTCAGTAATTTTCAAGATATGGACTAATACGTGTAAGTGTGACGGGGCCAGCTTATTGATACGAGCTACCGCTACGGTACGGAATGTTTTCCCTTTGACACTACACGTGTCAAAGGGAAAACATTCCTTGACCTTGGTCAAATTCTAGTGCAATATTTACGACAAAACTATTACCTACTTATTACAAATAAATATTCCAGTTTTTATTTAAAACTAAAAATTACGAAATAAAAAAGTAATTTGAAAAAATTAAATCAACTTCAATTTATTTTTGAACGTGACTTAATTTTTTCAAATTACTTTTTTTGTAACCGGTAGTTGCTCCTAGGTATCCTGTTTCCTTTGTATTTTATTTTTGTTTTTTTTTTTTGTTTCCTAACTAAGGGCGGGTTGTTTCACGTCCACTTGACGCACGCGTATACGTAAAAAATGGCGCTAACTATCGTCAAACCAAAAAAGCGTTCTTTAAAATTACAATTACAAAATCGTGGCCTTGCCGTACGTCAAAAATAATAACGAGTACGTAATCGTTATTATTTGACGTTCGTATGTTGCGTTAACCGTTTGAAACAACCGGCCCTCAGGGTTGTTTCACGTCCACTTGACGCACGCGTAAACGTCAAAAATGACCCTAACAATCAAACTAAAAAAGCGTCGTTTCAAATGAAATGTAATTAAATGGGTCAGCAATTATAAAATTTGGCGAGCCACCCAAAAGCAGCATTTAAATAATTTGGTCAGCATACAAAGATTTTGTTTGCAATAAAAAAAATCAGGCAGCAATTCTTGTTCCGCAACTAATTTTGATAATGGTCAAAAATTAAATCATACATAGGCAGCCAACAATAACATGAGTCTGCATAATAAACATTCAGTCCGCAAAATAACTACTTGAGCGGCAAGATTTTGTGGATTAGGCGTGAAAAGGTAACATAATTTTCATTTCATCGAATATTTATTTGCGATAACAACATTTGCGCTGTTGATCAAAATGTATAATGTTCATATGATGTTCCCACCCCGAGGTTCGGTTTTGTTAGGTTACTTTAAACCCTTTTCACAGAAATAGGAGCCCCGCGAAGCGGGGCTCCGTCGACATTGGATGCAAGAGCGAGTGAAGTTCTTTCTTTTCGTAGTCACTCATTTTTGTTCTAATATCAGCACGTTCTCCACTAATAAAAGTTTATATGTGCGTTTGTCGTTATTATTATCGACCACCTTATGCTGTACAAAAATAATTACAGCCATCCAGAATGACATAAATTGCTGATTGATTTTGAAATGTTTGCTGACCATGAGTTGCTGACCAATTAGCTATTTCTGCTCACCGATTATATTTTTCTGCTCACAGAAATAACAATACTATGCTAACCATTTAATTGACACCCGTTTCAAATTACAAACTATGGCCTATAAGTAGGTACGTCAAATAATAACGAGTAGGTACAGTCAACAAAAGATATAAGTATATAGGATCGTCGGATATAGTTGAAGTTTAGTAAGAAACCGATGGATGTTCTCGAATAAAATTTAATTGTATTAATAGAAAACAAAGAGCTCATTTATCAAATTAAATTCTCAGTCGATAACATCCATGGGTTTTTTACTAAACTTCAACTATATCCGACGATCCTGCACCTATCTCTTTCGTTGACTATGTAACCGTTATTATTTGACGTAGGTACGCATGTTACGTAAACCAACCGTTTGAAATAACCGGTCCTAAGGAACCTACAAGTAAACGTAAATATTTAAGCAGATAGGTACTAAAATTATTTCAGGAAACAATATAAAGTTATTATAACTTTTTAACTAAATACATATTTGCCTGAACAATACTTTCACAGAACCTTATGATTTAGCGATAAAGTTGAAAATCTATTAAAGAAATTTGACAGATTGTAATAGCTTGATGTGCTGGCGTCTGTACAAAGAAATCCGAGGGGTAATTCATGTAATTTTAAGATCGTTCAGCCGGGTCTGTCTCAATCTGTCAAAAATACCTCTAATTTTGACAAGTTTTGGACATTTGTTTGTCGCCGAGATGAGACTGCGACTTTTAAACGTTTTAAATTACAAGAATTGGCCTTCTGAATAGTGCCTCGTTGCTCCTGAGCATGAGGTACAATGCGTGCCACGAAAGATGAGACTTGACCCCGCCTCCCCCGCTCTTTCCGCCGGCCCTATGACGTCCGGTCCCGTCCCGCACTCAGACCTCATACCGCTAAAGATACCTAAAATCGTGTTCTGCGCAAGTCAAACCACGTGGTGTGTCAAGTCTCATCTTTCGTGGCACGCATTGTAAAGTGTTAATGGGTTTTTCTATCTGGAATTTCTCAGTAGCAGCTCGGAGGCTGGATTAGAGCCTGGTTTATGGCAAAAGGGTCGCCCCCTATTTCATGGGATTTAACCCATCGCGTGTCTAATTAGCAGACACAATAGAATTTTATTGTTCTTATGTCGCACTGTGTAACATAAGACATTTGAAAAGTTAAGCATAACTGGCTAAATGTGGGTGAGAACTATAATTACACTTCATGTGCGAAACCCTTCGGTGATTTTAGGCGTGATGCTATTTAGAGTTGGGTAACCTACCTAATATAATATGTTTAATACTAAGGAAAATTAAGTCTTTAAGTCTAACATCACGATTTTCGTATTATTTTTACGAGGTCGGTTTATTTAGGAACTACCGCATGTTACCAGAAATACGAATTTCTAGGTACAGACGCCAGCACATCAAGCTACTACAATCTGTCAAATTTCTTTAATAGATTTTCAACTTTATCGCAAAAGCATAAGGTTCAAAGTTGATTGGGAAAATTTGACAGTTTCGGGTAGCTTGATGTGCTGGTGTCTGTACTACGGTAAGTACTAAACAAACCCAGTTTGGCAATTTCACCATGAATTTCATCAATCTCTCTCACAAATCTGAATAATTTTGATAAGGATATTGCTCATACATTGTTGTTGTTGTTCGAAAAATGTGTCTGCTCAACAACGTAAATCACGCAATGAATGTTGTTGAACTGTTAAAATGTAAACCCATTGCTACTGGTTAGCCTTGTGTTCACCAACATTTTAATCAACTGATCAAATATTTAATCAATTCCTTATTTAAAACTTCCTTTGGAAATTTGACATAAACCAACTGTTTAAATACCTAACCGATGGTTTGAATGTTGGTGAACTCAGGCCTTAGTGTGTTACGCAATTACCCCGCTGTTTGCTTAACACAAACGATTTCCTCGTGAACATTCCAAGGGCTGCTTCGTTGGTGTAGTGGTTGCAAGCGCTACTGCAGCATGAGGCCCTCGGCTGCCCCATTTCAAAACCTAGTAAGGAATTAAAATGAAATTTTACAGGAGAGCGCATAAACGTAATATTGGTCAGCCTATGGAATGTATTTTTTGGAATTGGTTAAAGTGACTTACTAGGTTTTAAATGGTCACTAGGGAAGAAGTGAAAGGTGCACTTACTAGGTATCGATGTTTAAACTCCTTTTATGTAAGTTTAAAACGCTGGTGTTTTTGTATTTGGTAGAGACCTTCTAGGTTAACAAGATTATGCAATAAAACGATTTTTGTAAAAAGTGTCCCTTACTAGGTTTTGAAATGGGACAGCCGTCCTTGGGTCGGGCCAAAGAGAATATAGCCACATAGTCTTTGGGTCGGGCAAAGTGTAATGGGATTTTCCATCTGGAATTTCTCAGCAGCAGCTCGGAGTCCGGATTTGTTCCCAGTTGATGGCAAAGTCTAAAAGAAACAAAGAAAAGAAAGAAAGAAAATAAAGAAAATTTGTTTAATGTGCACAAACAAAACGCACATTACAAAGAAAAATAAGACAAAAGTATACACATACTACGTAGTCTATAAAAAAGCCTCGTACTCAAGCATATAAAATGTTGACAATTTTGTCCGTTGCTTGATGTCAGGGCCGGGCACCAAAGACAACACATATTGAAAATACAAATCCGCCTCTTATTACATGGGACTGAAAAACATAGCTGGCGAATTGTGGATATAACTTGGAGAGGCTCTGCATAACCCTTCGTGAAATGCAGGCGTGATGTTATGTTATGTGTAATTCCAAGAAAAGTAACAGAAAACTGGGTAACCATGACCATTGACAATTTTCCAAATATTTACAGTACCTACCTAGCTCATTATTTTAATCAGAAAATTAATGCAAATAGCCCATAGACAACGTTGCCAAGTTTTCTTATTTTAATTCAATTGCGTAGCGCCAACTGGGTCATTGGGGCTGGCAATAAACCTTATATCTTTAGTATTATTCTCCCGGGTAAATATTAGGGGGCGCAAAACGGCTAATTTTCATTTAAACTGGAACCCATTTTGACTAAATTCTATTGTGGTCCTTAAATTGAAATTAAGGGGCTTACAGGACTTAAACGCAAAAAACGCAAGTTTTAGAAACAATAAAAGTATATACATGATCGACTACAGTAAACAAAATCAGAAAAATATATGATATTCTTCAGGATATATACTAGGTAGATACTGTGTTGAAAACATAATAAATACTACTAATTTGATACGATAGAAAAAAATCATGAAGATACCTCTAAAAACTTTCTTTTTACAATAAAAACCATACTAATATACATAAAATCATTCTGATTTTTTGTTAGATTATTCTACAAGCAACATACCATACCATACCATACCATGCCATACCATACCATGCTTTATGCCTAGCATATATCCTGAAGAATATAATATATATTTTCTGATTTTGTTTACTGTAGTCGATAATTTAGTTGCTGTTTTTGTGTTTAGGTCCTGTAATCCCCTTAAAAGAAAAATTAACGGCACTCTATTTTCTCGGGATGTTAAGTTCTAAAAGAGTCGTGATCGTAACAATCATTAAGTTCCTTCGTTAGTACTTTCTTCCTTAAACTTTTTGTACAAAAATAAGATAAAGAATGTGGAGATCATAAGTCATTATTATTTATTTATTTGTATATACTTTATTGTAAACCACAAAAATACATGACATAACAAAGAAATACATCAAACACTACAAAACACGGCCTTAACTTATCGCTTCTTGCGATCTCTTCTAGAAAATTAGGTTATCTTGGAGAAAACTAAGTAATATTTAGGAACTTTTCATCCGTAAGTTGATAGATGAGAAACTTTATAATCATAAAAAATAAAATATAATTATACTATCTATGGTTGTACTAATGCACTTTATACCGCAGACAAATGGATGACAATCCCCTTGTTCGACATGACCGACTACGGTTTTAAGCCGTAACATGATCTGAAACTAGAAAGTCACACACACAACTGGACTAATCTTAGATAATCCATGTTACACCCAGTAACTAGGGTTAAGATGAAAGGAGCTCTATTTTAACACTAAAATTCAGTCCAATCCGATTAGACGGTACAACGAACCCAATTAAATGTATAAGGCTAGCGAATGGATGGAATTAGCCACCTAAAGATAATTATCAACGTTTTAGGTTAGTTAAAGCCTTTTTGGAAGAAGACATGCTCGGCTGCCCCATTTCAAAACCTAGTAAACACTTAAAATGAAAATTTACAGGAGAGCGCATAAACGTAATATTGGTCAGCCTATGGAAAGTATTTATGTTAAGAGGTTTTGAATTGGTTAAAGTGACTTACTAGGTTTTAAAATGGTCACTAGGGAGTGAATGGTGCACTTACTAGGTATCGATGCTTAAATATATCTCCTTTTATGTAAGTTTTAAACGCTGGTGTCTTTGTATTTGGTAGAGACCTTCTAGGTTAGCAAGATTATGCAATAAAACGATTTTTGTAAAAAGTTTCCCTTAGTAGGTTTTGAAATGGGACAGCCGAGAAAGTACAGAAGTTTTTCTCCATACAACGAATGAAAACACACGCACACATAGACACGCTTCACGTACAGCGAGAGCAAGAGCACTCGCGACCGGCACTAATTGTGTAACACACTACCAATCTCAATCTGAAACATTTTGAAGGATTCTGCTAATCCATTGCTTTATATGTTCTAAAAAATTGTCTGCTTAACAACGTTAATCATGCTATGAATGTCGTTGAACTGTCAAAATGAAAACTATTGTTACTGATGAGTGTGTTACGTAATTCCCCCAGCGGCAATGAGGGTTTTCTGAAATGACGTTCGCTAGGTGGCAGCACTGACACGTCAGGTCCAGACATCTGTCAAAGAGCCTATATTTTCTTTAGTCATGACTGAATGATGAACGAATGAATGAATCGAATGATGAACGTCATCATATATTTTATATTGGAAGACCTCTTGTCACAGTGGTGCCAACTGGTGTCGTAAATTTTCACGAAAACCCTGATTGTCGTACTTACGCGTCTATGAGTGCGTGTGCTTGTTTTGATTCTTGTTGTGATTGTCTCTCTGATCCTCGCCACCCAGGAACTGGGTAACACGATACCCCCAAAACTGGTTGTTAGACTCTCTGGCTTCTGATTACCCTCTCCGAGGCACGGAAGGGTCTAGATAGGTAGTGGAGGAAGCCAGCCTTCTGCGTTTTTCAGTGGTTTTACGGAGAAACTTGTTAACGCATTCAATTAAAGTTGAAAAACTGCGTTCCAGTTACCCACTTACGGTCGTGTATGTCGACTGAAAGAAATTTATTGCAACCGCGACTAAGCTGTCGTTACGTGGTATTATTTTTATTTCCTTCTTTATTTATTATATGGATCGTTAGAGTTTTATGGCTTGGAAGGATAGAATAGAATTTTCTTTATTAAAGTGACCAAGACTCAAACTCAAACAAGATTGTTAGTAAAACTTACGACTATAGGACATATATTAGTAAGCACAGACACTAAACAAAAACACAAGCAATAACGGTTGGTCACCGTTGCGACATCCCATGAGAGACGGCACAACAGTGACCCACCACGTAAAGTCAGTCAAGGCGACTCGCAACCATGTTTAAGACACTGTTGGAGCCGCCCCACACCCTGCGCACCAGGGAAGCGCACCGCGAAGCGCACCGCAACCTAACCTAACCTTCTACTTATTATATAGGGCTTATATTTTCTTTTCCGATCAGTGAAACATCTTGTATTCTCGCTTTTGATTTATTTATTAAAAATTTTCGCACACAAAAAAAGGTTTAAAAGGCGGACATAATGCCAGGCATTCTCTATACCAGTCAACCAAGGGTGGTGAAGAGATTAGATGGCAGGTGCTTTGATTGCGAGGAACCTGGAACAATGATAAAAAAACGATTAAATCTATTGAAAAATAAAATAGGTACAGACACCAGCACATCAAGCCACCCGAAACTGTCAAATTTTCCCACTTAACTTTGAACCTTATGCGAAGCAATAAAGTGGAAAATTTACTAAAGAAATTTGACAGATTGTAGTAGCTTGATGTGCTGGCGTCTGTACACAGATACTCGTACATAAATAGGTTATAACATACATACTATTTACTATATTATATACTTTGATAGCTAATTCCTGAAATTCCTTATATGTCATGACGTTAACTTTGTTAGCTTGATGTAGTTTTGTGGTTACAATTACATAACGCGCACCTAGTCGAAACTAAAGGCTCCTGCAACAAGGCGCGACGCGCGACGCGAATCGTGCGCGACCTGCGGTGTATTTGTGTCGCGCGCGATTTTATCGCGTGTCGCACCTGTTTGAAGGAGCCTTAGTATTATGATGTTTTTTATGTTTGTTTGTAACGCTTTCACGCCAAAAACGGCTAAACTGATTTGGATGAAATTTGCCACATGGGTAGACCATGACCATCTGCATAGGAGATAGGATACTTTTTATCCCGATTTTTCCACGGGATCGGGACTTATGCGGGTAAAACCGTGGGGCGCAGTTAGTGACAAACATTTTTTGCCTTGCCTTTTGCAGTATCGTAACGCGAGAAACTTAAATTGCACTGTGACTTGGAGCCGTAACTTGTACCTACTCATTTAGGATCCGCGTCAGCAAGACGTTAATTGTATAATATTGAATATAGCTGTGATTATAGACTGCCTAATTCGTCTTCCAAAATCCAACTTAACTTACCATCAGGGGCGGTCCTAATAAAATCATAAATCACAACAACAAACTTACTTAAACCTATCAATAAATAAATATATTAAAAAAATACCAATCAATGAACTCGAACACAAACATTAATAACTGAAAATCAGCCAATCCCTCAGTTGGGCGTTTTTTTTATACGTTGAAAATCTGTGCCCTAATTTTGACCCCTAGGCACGCCACTGCTTACCATCCATACTAATATTATAAATTCGAAAGTAACTCTGTCTGTCTGTCTGTATGTCACCTTTTCACGCCTAAACAACTGAACGGATTTCGATAAAATTTGGCAGAGAGATAGATTGCATCCCGGGGAAGGACATAGGATAGTTTTTATCCCGATATTCACACGGTATCGACAATTATGCGGGTGAAACCGCGCTGCTAGTTTGCAATAATTCCTTTTAACAATCCATGAAGCCCTTTTACTACCTCAGAGAATTAATTATACTGATATATCACCGTAATTAATGATATTTAGCCCACAATATCCCCCAGAACTTCTCCGTCCCTCCCAGGAGGTATAACGCGACACATACCCTCCTTTCTCCAACCCTTCAGGGGTTCGCACTGAAACGCCTCCAAGTGCTGAAAGTTTGACGTTTCCCTGGGGCTGCCTGAAACAAGACGCATGTGTTACAAAATTACAGGAAGCTGTTGTTTTGTTTATAAAGGAAGTTTCTTTAATCAGTTTTATCTTGTTACAACCCGTAGGTACTCGAGTGCATTGACATTGGTAAAAAAAAAATGGACGAACTTCTACGCAACTGCGAACTGTTAACGCAATCACACAACATAACATCACGCCTGTCACCTTTAAAAGGGTAGGCAGATGTGTTCAATAGCTTCCTGTCACTGATATTCACATAGCAAGTAGTGATAAATGAATTTGTTTGGGGTAGGTAGGTACAACTAAAAAATGAAAAATAAAAACTTTTTACAAAAAAAAAAACAACCAACTTCAAAAAAAAAACACTACGAAGTGAATCAATTTAATTTCGAAAGTCGGTGTCAAAAAACGTAAATACAGAACCAACGACAGCGAATTCCGAAATTAAAGTTATTTTTCCCTTTGTACTTAGTGTTTTCTTATACATAGATTGGTATAATCCTGCAATTTATTTTTAAGAGGCACAAACTGGCTCTTGTAGAACAATGCCTAAATATGAGTGCAGAACCAGGGAACTTTATAATTTCAGCGAACCTTTATGTATGCAGAGCAATTGTGTCAATTAAGATTATCATTATTAACGTAGAGTCGCTAATTGTCCTTTAGATAAGAAGTGATTTAAATGAGAATGATGACTTCCCTGCTAACAATTTTCTACAAGAATTTAAAGTACAGAATTAGCTTTTCATTTTGTAAGCGGATTTTCCTTGCCTCTTTCGAGAAACCCACGTGAAATCACGAGATTTTGGTATTTTCCTTCGTCGTCATTTTCCAGCCGTCACTTGTAGGTTCTCTCTCCTTCTTCAATTCCTACCCTCGTCTGTGTCACAATCTTCCAAGACGAGAAATATAGTTGTGAAAGTTGTGAGGCCATATGATCTGCATTCACGATTTAGTTGCCAAAAATGTAAATAAATATGAGTTTATGGAAAAATAACTTTAAATCCCACATAATAAAGTTCAGTTTACGCTACAACTTCAAACATTTTTATAACTTTTTCAATAGTACTAGTCACTCTGAAATCAACTTAATTACCATTAAAATAAAGTTAATATTTGTTTAACTTGAAATAATATTAATTTGAAAACTCCAACTCAAAGCATTTATTTCAATTAAACCATTTACAGGCACTTTTGAATTTTTAACAAAAAAACAAGAAACAAGTTTGAATAGACTTCAGGTAAATGGTGACAGGGGACATCGACGCGTAAGCGCAACCTGCTACCATGGAATCACCCAATACATAATTCTAATAACACAGTGTTCAAAATTTTCAACGATTATTAAAAAAAATAACCAGCGAAAAATAAATAGGATACTATCCTATAAATTTTTCGTCCCACCCAACCAAAACCCCCAAAACCAATGCCATTTCTTTATCAAATTCTGTTTTGACACCATAGAAAACCTTAAAAATACCATTGTGGAAATGTTTTTTATAGGATGACAAACATTAAGAAATAATTTATTTGAATAATTATTACTACGGGGTTTGAAATCGGCTGTAAACTTTTGCAAAGAAACCTAATGCAATAGTGCAACAAGGTATTAAAGTTTGCACGAGAAATTATTTCCGCCATCTTTTAAAATGTCATACTGTTTGCAGCATATTATCTACTCTTTGAGTCAGCCTGAAGTCACTACTGCTGCACTGTTTTTCTGGCGAAATCCAAAATTCAAAAGATTACAGTACCCGGCGATAAATATTGCACATCGACCTATTCGATCCTATCGATTTTATACAAAGAATAAAAATAATTATCAAAAGAAGCAAATCATAATTGTTTAAACAGCTCCTAATAGATACCGGACTGTTTGTATTTCGTGCGACAGAGATAACGCTCTACGAAGCCGAATTTAGCCGATTCTCTTTCCAAAGGTCGATGTGCAATATTTATCGCCGGGTACTGTACCTACCCTTTGATCAAAATCTATCTTATAAGAGTATGTGTACAAATATACGTGAAGTCTATATGCGAAACCAGACCTGCCATTCTTAAAATCCAAAATCCACAATATATTTGACTAGCTGCGCCCGCGGTTTAACTCGCATAAGTCTCGAACTCGTGAATAACCCCGGAATATCGGGATAAAAAGTACGAGTATTTTGTGTCCAAATCCAGATCATGGTCTACACATGTGCCAAATTTCATTCAAATCCGTTCAGCCTATTTGTCGTAAAAGCGTAACAAACATACAAAAAATGTTTTTTTATTATCTTTATAATATTAGTTTATATATCCGCCTCTGTACATTTATATGCTTGAAGTATTAAATAAATAAATAAATATGATAACTGTCCCTAATGAGACACAATTACTTTTCGATTGTTCCCAAAGTTAACAAGTCTGTCTATCACACGAAAGGATATACAAAAAAAAAATGTTCAACCGAATTGAGAACCTCATCCTTTTTTTGAAGTCAGTTAAAAATTTGCATAACACTTTGACATTTCCTATCTCAAGCTAAAAAGCCTAAAGTACCAAGATATAGTAGACAGTCCGCACTTGGTGGTTAAGCCGAGCCATCCGAGCCATCCGAGCCAGCCGAGCCAGCCGAGCCATCCGAGCCAGCCGAACAATAATCGTGATTCATTAGCTCCTGACATTGGCTCGTCCTTGAAGATAAAACGGTGGCTCAGAACAGTCAAACTTTATGCGCAATATTATGTAAGCCTTGCGATTTAAAATGGCTTTGGTAAGGTGTTGTATTTAAAGGAACATTATACGGCTTTGACGAGATAAATTGTTGCAAGACAAGCTTTCCCTATGAAATTTCCTATAGACAAAAATGACAAAACTTCATACAAATTCAGCGCTAAATGGGACAAAAGGTGTTGAATCCCCCTATCTAACAAAAACAAATACTTCTTTAGTTCTCACTTTAGTTATATGAGGAACTCTTGCGCAGTATTTTATGCTTCTAGACCCAGCTGTTTAGGCTTTGCGTTGTCAATGATGAATTTAGGAATTCTATGAAGTAGAAGATAATAAAATTATATCTGTATATCCTAATTATAAAGCCGTTCACACATAGACAACCCCAAACATCGCCAAATCCACCGGTCCGGCAAATCGAAGTCTGAACACCCAGCGGGGTACAGGATGTTCTATGTCACGAAGTCCGTTTGGCTATGAATGTTGTCAAGCGTGCACATGCACAATGTGATCAACAGAGACTCAACAATGGCTGAAGTAAACAGTACACATTCGCGGAAATGGCCTCATGCGACGGCAGCAAGGGGCAGCCGCTGTGGGAGCGCGCTTGTCGGGATACGTCACTACTACAATCAAAGCCGAACCACAGTATAAAGACATACAGTATTGTGTCTGGGCCGTAACCTTGAATTAAATGCCTACAGCCGCGCGGTACGTAAACATGCGATAGGGCTGCCCGCCTCCAGCATTTTAATTACATTTGCCTACTTTGTGTTTCCATTTAGTTTTGTTATTGTATTTTACTGTGTGTACATAAATAATAAAATAATTCGTCATTTCGAATTAACCATTTATTTAACATTAATCTGATTACAGTTTATTTCTAAGAAAACTTGTTCATGTGTATTTTTAAACAAATTATGTTAAATTATTATTATTATTATAGTTAAATCAAACGTTCAAGAACTACAAATAAAATTCAAAATTTGTATATTAATGTTTCTTTAATGTTTCCTATCATCGTCCTATCCTTAACAGAATAACACAGATTGGAAGAAGTTAAATAGCAAACATGTATAATATAAAAATTATAATTAAAATAATCTGTTCATTGAAGTAATAAACATATTTAAATTAATGAGTGCAAATAAAAGCAAATTTATCAATTAAATTGTAGATTTCATTTCACTCCTTCCTCCTTTCTTTCCTCCTTCTTTCCTCCTTCTCCTTCATTCATACAAAATATTAATAATTCAATAAAAATAATTAAATTTTATTCATAAAAGTATGCAATCATTTCATTAATGTTTTGTTATGATGTTGTCACGTTAAACTATCGTTCGTAAATCGACTTTACAGACAACCAATTTTTTTCTAGTATACTTCATACACACAGTACAATAAACAACTATTATTAATAATAAAAACCACGTCTTTACTTGGAATTATACAAACTAACAAAACACACATGCCCCGAGGTTTTAACACCAGCGTTAGGTACGCTGGTGTTAAACCGTTTAATGATTCATGAACCGCCTATAACTACCTACCTCACTCGTGTTTATCACTTTCCTTTACTCTATTCACTTCATTTATTAATCCAGACATCTTTTTTTCGGGAGATAAAATCAAATACACATTATGTACCTACCTACAAGTAAAATTATTTTATAGTCTTACCTTTCAGAGTTTCCAGGTAATCTAAAAAAAGTTATCTCTGGATGCGTTATTGACGAATTCATGCAACCAAAAACAGCACAATATAGCCTACTCGTCATATTAAATATGTACTTGAACTTATTTTTAGTGAAAAAATCGCGCGGTTATTGTTAAAAAAAACAACACACCGTCCGTTCGTCACTGCAGCACAGTCGCGACTGTCATCATGCTGAGCGCATGCCGTGGTCGAGGCGCGTAGGTATAGCTCGCGTTTCGTCCGTTTGTATGAAGACGACGTACTGTATGTCTTTATTTATACTGTGGCCGAACGGACTTCGTGAAATAGAATATCTGTAATTGCGTAACACACTAACAGTATCAATGGGTTTAATTTTGACATTTCAACAATATTCATTGCGTTATTTACGTTCAGATTCAGATTCAGATTTATTTATTTGCCATCAATGTAGGTACAAGTTTAAGATTATACAAATAGCTGAAGGTTACCGCTACATTCTACCTTACGGCATGCAAATTCATAGAAACTAATAGATTACAGTCATACAATATTATTATAAATTAACAACTAATATGTCATTCTAATTAACACTAACAAACACGTTGTTGAGCTGACACATTTTTCGAACATATGAAACAACTAGCTTCTGACCGCGACTTCGACCGCGTAAATTTCACCCTCCCCCATTCACCCTCTTTGGGGTGGGATTTCGAAAAACCCTTAGTGGATACCTACTCTTCACAAAGAACACACCCTCCAAATTTCATGTCTCCAGGACCAGCGGTTTAGGCTGTGCGTTGATATACCAGTCAGTCAGGACTTTGAATTTCATATAGGTATTATATAGATGGATTAGCAATATTCATCCAAATATAATTCAGATTGAGATTGATACGCAATTAGAGTGCAGGGCTGGGGTTCTGTCTCGCATAGGGTCGTGGCATTATGCTGAGCGATGGGTGTTTTGCGTGGATGTGATGCATATTTTTCCCCGATTTGTTCTATTTCGTGTTTGTCTTCTTTCTCTGCGTCATGTTTACCGCAAATAAACTTATCTTTCTTTCTTTCTTTGTTTGATCAATTTCGAGATATTGAATTACCTTTTCAAAGGCTCCTGCAAACAGGCACGACACTCGACGCGAATCGCGCGCGCCTCAAAGGCACCGTTCGTTGCGCGACTTGCGGTACCTTTGTGTCACGCACGATTTTATCGTGTGTCGCGCCTGTTTGAAGGAGCCTTAATTCGGTAGATAAGTTCCGTACAAAAGCTTTTGTTAGCTTGAGCACAAAGGTTGCGTTATCAATTTGAATGTGAATGTTGCATTACGCAATTAATTCGGCTAGAAATCGTCGACGTGTGCCTATAAAAGCTATTGAAGGGAGCAACAAAGCTTTTTACATGGAAGAGGGTAATAAAAGATAGCCTTTAATAACATTAAATAGGGGTTTGTGGTTAAGAAATAACAGCCGCACGGATCGATCGATCAGGTTAAGCTACACTAGCCGCGGTTGGTCCGTAGATGGGTGACCATTTTTACATACCAAGACCTCTCCAAGGGGTATCATATTACCCAGTAACTGGGTTGTGGAGGTCAGACAGGCAGTCACGGGCACGCCACGAGAGCAGCGATAAGACCCCTCTTTGAGGAGTGGCTACGACTTCATCTAGCTTATCTTTTTTTTTTTAAATATGAAATACCTACTAGCTTCCGCCCGCGGCTACGCCCGCGAGGTATGTCGATAAAAGCTATCCTATATCCTTCCTCGGGATGCAATCTATCTCTGCCAAATTTTAGGGAAATCCGTTCAGTGGTTTAGGCGTGAAAAGGTAACATACAGACAGACAGCCAGACAGACAGAGTTACTTTCAAATTTATAATATTAGTATGGATAAAATGACGTGACGGTTAGGCTTAGGATTCATGACGTGTAAAAGTGATTCTGATATCCTATTTACAGAACAAACAATAAGTTTAATTTAATTTAAAAAATATTTAGTAAATAGCTAGCTGCTATTTTGAAAGAAACACTTAGATTCTAAAACCAATTTGTCCACAATGTGTCAATCTGTTAGCAATTTGATTAGTGACAACTGTCGGCTTCAAATCAAATAATCCTAGGCTCCTAGCTAGGTCTAAAGTAGAGTTAGATATAACAGAGAGACTGCTAGTAACCCGGTAACGGAATAACCGGTCGATACTGGTATTCTAAAGTTAGCCAAACAAAGACAAACCGCTAGACTGTATCTACGGAATCTAAACTAAGATTATCCCTGATGACTATCAAAAATTATTGTTGTATGTATGAATACTTTAAGGTAGGCAGCAGAGGATATTATATTATACAGGTTCATTTTTTAAATAAAAAAAAACTGACCTAGCTAACTAAGCTAACTAAGCTAGCTAATTAAAAAAATAAGATAAAACAAAAAAATATTGATTTGATTATGTTTTTGAGTCACCTACCATATGTAGTATTCTTTAAAATAGCAAAATCGAATACCTAATTATTTATTTAATACTAGAGGTGAAATTAATGCCATATACATTTTCTACCAGTCAACCTTTGGGTGCAAACCTGAAATCGCGAAAAAACAATCAACTGTTCCCTACATTTTGATGTACGAACATAAATGTAGGGAACAGCTGATTTTTTTTCGCGATTTGAGGTGTGCTCCCATAGTAGAAGTTGTTCATAATGATAAGTACAATGGCCTTTTAAGAGGTTGCTAATGTTTTACAATCACCCTGTAAATATACGCGCAATCAATTACCTCTACCCGATCCGGATATCGACCCCGGGACCTTAGCTTAGCAGTCGCACTTGCATCCACTAGACCAAAGATGCAGTTAAAGACAGCCACGACAGAAAATAACGTACAGACGCCAGCACATCAAGCTACTACAATCTCTCAAATTTCTTTAATAGATTTTCAACTTTATCACTATAGCTTATGGTTCAAAGTTGGTTGGGAAAATTTGACAATTTCGGGTAGCTTGATATACGTACTGGTGTCTGTACAAAATGTAACAAGATAAACTTTTAATCGTATAAAACATTCATAAAAAACAAAACTCATATGTAATTAAGGGTTGTGTTCCAACGTCAGAGCGAAACTAAAGCTATAATATAACTAGGTTTACAAACAACAAATTTCTCCAGCTGCGACAGTATAGCGCTATGTAATTTGCGGCTAGCAAACCGACACTTCAGTGTGACTTCAGTTTTGTCAATTTGTGTGCGCATCTGGGGCACAATTTGTAAGGCCGACTTTGCAGGACATTTCCGGTTCCTTGGTTACAGTATTTCATGGGAAATGCGAAAGGGTAGTTACTATTGACATAGAATAATCAGTCTATAATGTTCCCACTGCCGGGACACAGGCCTCCTCTATGATAGCGGGTCGTGATCGCCACACAGGCCCAGTGCGGGTTGGTATATGTCACAATGTCTTCGAATTTTTGGTTATAAGACATGTCACCTGTTTCCTCACGATGTTTTCCTTCGCCATTTTGAGAGCAGTGGTGCAATGATAAAATTATTTACGCAAAGTAAAGCGCCTGTTTTGGTTCGAACCCATGACGTACAACTCGCAAGTCCACTTGGCCACCACTGCTCCAAAAAGATGATTTAGATTTGATCATTTGAGGTTAATTTTACAACCTTCTTCGATTTTTCAATTCCTTAATGTTATTTAAACAATAACTGATGGAAGATCGAGATCGAGATCGAGATTGATGGGTGATCTATAAGGTTCAAACGTAAATACTGATGAATGTGTTATTAATTTATTAATTCAGCGGGATTGTCCGAAAGGGTTACCGCTGGCCCGGAACATAAAGGGCTAAGGAAGGAACACGGGTGGGTTTTAGTCAGTAAGAGTCTGACACTCCCTTCCACTCCACCCAGAGCGGGAGGGGTCAATTGATGATTCCCATCCTGAAAAAAAAAATATGTGTTATTAATTTCTCTTTAGTGAGTGACTTCGTAAGAATTCAACCTGAACAAGGTTGGAATTACAGGCCAATAGGAGTCTGTGGTTGGAATAGACTGTACGACTCAGAAGTTATATAAATTCCTTCTTGAAGTCTCTGACTAATTGCAATAATAAAACAAACTGTAGATTGCGGAAGGTCAGACAGTAATTCCTAAAATATTTCGTCTTGAAGTTGAAACAGTCCCCAAAGATAATTGGAGTATTCTCCAAGGGCTTATATAAATCAATGCTGAGATACTATTATTTCACTGCATACTGTTTTTAGACCTCCCAAGAGAACATGTAGATGGCGACGTGTCTTCTGTAATTAGATTGTTACGTTAATATGAGTTACGAAACTCGTTGGCTTCTTGTTACGCATAGAAGTTATATCTATGTACTCTGTCCTTACTGTTCTAATTTTCTTTTCTGATTATTTTTGTCGAGGGTTCAGTGACTTCACTTTCCTGGCTTATGTTGGCTTTTTCTGATTTGTTTGGTCACTATTGTAAATTGTTAATGTGGCTAGAAACTTGTGGTGGGCTTGTCCATAAACAACTAAGGATTGAATTTAAGGAATCCTTTTAAAAATGCTGATTTTGTTCTTCTAATAATATTTTCGAAATGCTTTTGTGATTTACAAACTTTAGGGCGATTTTCCCGAAGTCAGAAGGCCAATTACCGTAGTTAAAAACCTTCAAAATCTAGTCACAATCTCGACGATCAATGTTGAAAACTTGTCAAAAATGTATGTAAATTAGACGTATTTTGATAGATCGAGATTAGGAGATTATGGGGTTTATTTATAAACGATGATTGTAGTTCGAACGTTCAAACGTTAAAAATGTATGGTCAAACAGTCGCTAATCAGTCTAAGTTTCCCGTTTAATGTATATATTTATATGTATGTTTTATTTAGAATAGTATTTAAATATACTTTATGTATGTATTTATTGTATTATGTAGATGGTACGCCACAGACTACCTACAGTATTTGTCTGTCCTTCCCCTTTTTAAATCCATCCAAAGATTGTCTTTAAAAGATCGCTCTTAGCGATTAGACCGCCCATTGTGTCAACCTTTGTACAGTTTCTATATTTATGTCTGTAATTTGTATGGTATACATAATAAAGAGTATTCTATTCTATTCTATTTTATTCTATTCTATTCTAATCACTTCCTAACTTTGAGCAACGTTTATGAACAAAAGGGTAGAATGGGAACGGTCTAAAAATACGGGGATGAATGCCCGTCAGATACATAGGTACTATATATTTTATCTGTGGAAAAAAAAATTGACGTCTGACAGCGTTTGTATGGCAAACCTGTGAAAAAATCTAAATCCTTAAATAAAGATATCCGACGTTGAATATATCAGTCCTATACCTATGCAGGAGATGCAGGCACATGCCCCGTGGTTTCACCCGCATACCTAAGTCTCGATTCCGTGGGAATATCGGTATAAAACGTATCCAATGTCTTAATCCTGGTTATCCTGCTTACTCCTGATTACACTATCTGTGTGCCATCAGTTCTGTAGTTTTTGGGTTTTTACCCAAAAACTGGTTACTCCTGGTTACACTATCTGTGTGCCATCAGTTCTGTAGTTTTTGGGTTTTTACCCAAAAACTTCAGAACGGATGGCATACGGACGGCACACGGATGTTACTCTTTGGAGTAAGGTGCAGCGCAGACGGCACACTTTTTGTGCGATCGAGTCTGCGGCGCACAAAAAGTCTGCATGGCGCGCAAAAAGTCGGTCGCGGATTTTTCACACACTCAACGCACACGACGCACATCTTTCTTCATCCCACATTTTTCTTTTTAAATGTCTATCATGATATTCTGCCTTAGAAGTATCATAAAGTGCTGGTCTGTTTTGTATTTCTTGAATTAACATCGTTACATCGAGCTCTGGCGCCATGATAATAGATCGCGTGCGTTACGTCCACCCCTAGCAAATGCAGATTGCCGACTAAAGTGTGCAATATTTTTCACACACTTTTTGTGCGGAGTGGCGCGGCGCGGCGCGGTGCGGTCTGCCCGAATTACACGGATTTTTTGTGCGCGTCGTGTGCGTTACTGCATATAATTGCATAGGTTCTGTTTTCACAGACTAAAAAGTGCGTCACGGGTCTGTCGTATGCGCTGCACCTAACAAATATTCATCCATCCATCCTCACAAACTTTCACGTTTATAATATTAGTAGGATTACTTAGTATGATTGTGTGTGTGTCTTTGTGTGATGTGTGTCATACATAACAATAGCAATGGTTTATGAAGAAGCCCTATAATACGAAGTGTTCTGATATTAAAATAGAATAAGGTCTTATTCTATTATCGTAAGTGAAGTTGTAGTACTTCGGATAGAATATAAATAGGTAACGGCATTAAAAATAAGTGCGAGAAATGAAAAATATTTTGTCGCACAAATGTATAAATAGACCGTATCTAACAAATATGCTTTGCAATAAATATTAGCTCTGTCCGTAAGGCGACGGTTACACGTAAGGTATTTGTCGCCACCCCGCACCCTCTCGAAACGTACTAAAGATCAGGAAGTTTTAAAAGAATTTATCCTAAATTTAGAAGTATTGCCAGAGATATGGGATAGTTCTTCAAAAGATTACAAAAATTTAATAATTTAATATGTTTTGCCCATTCGCTTTCGCTTGGCCTTTTTATTTAAACTAAGTGCTAAAATAATAGCCACGCAAACTTTAATTTTCAGCTCTGTCTTTTTTCATTTTAGACGTTTATACAGCAGGAAACAGGACACAATACTGACGTAATAAATATTGAACGTGTAGGCTAGTGTATTAATCCATCAGTATAAACTGAAATCCATCAACAAATACTATATTGACGGATCGCATTAAATACCTTACGTGTAACCGTCGCCTTACTACACTACACTTACATAGAAAGTTAAGGCTCCTTCAAACAGGCGCGACACGCGATAAAATCGCGCGCGACACAAAGGCACCGCAAGTCGTGCAACGAGAGCGGTTCCTTTGTGTCGCGCCCGATTCGCGTCCCGCGTCGCGCCTGTTTGCAGGAGCCTTTATTCATATTTCAGGTAGGTACGCAACAAAATAACTTTTTCCGAATCACCGCATTATTGTATTATCAACCATGAACCAGCACCCTACTTGCGTAACACAAGCTAAATCAAAAACAAACTGAATCAATTTGAACGATATTGCTATTCCATTGTTTCATAAATATGTTCGAAAAATGTGTCTGCTCAACAACTTGAATAACGCAATGAACAATATTTGGACTGTCAAAATAAAATCCATTTTCTAATGTGTATTACACACTTACCCCCCAGATTTACACTCCCGGAGTGGTATCTTAAATCGAGCCATCCTGCACTTTTTGAATGGAAGTCTATGACTTTTAGCAGCACGTGAATTCAAATTCAGATCTAAACCAAGAATTGGTGCCCCGTGACAGTGAGGCCGTCACGGCAGACCACGTAGGAGATGGCGGGACAGGCTGGATAGGTTCCGTCAAAACTGGATGGAGGACGCGCGGGCTCGCGAAAGATGGAAGGCGTGGAGGGAGGCCTTAACCCAGAAAAACAGAGGGACACGGTGTATATCCTTCTTATTCTGTTTTTGAGATATCTTTTAAATCAGAAAGGAGGAAGAAGAAGAGAAAGAAGGAAGGAAGGGAGGAGGAGGAAGTAGGCGAGAGCCAACCCTCGAATTATGACTTTTTACTTAGGCTTTTACAAAAAGTCTTTCCGACCGCATTTCCTCTTAATATCTCACATGGAATTGCACGATGGCTTAATTTAGGAGTGTATTATATTATAGACTCTTAAAAATATTATTGTAAAGAATAGTACATTCGACGTTGTATATTTTTATAAGAATCTGTACAAATATATTTACTTTTTCTTAAAATAACACAATTCAAATCTAACTTAACTAAAACTATACAGAAACTAAAAAATTGCGTCGAAAAATTCATCTGCATCGCTGTCGACTGGCAATGTACCCAAGAGACTGACGGCATTACCACGTGGTATGGCGATGCTTAGCCTCTGGCCAAAGTAAAAGCCAGCCCTTGGGTCACGGGAAGTGTCAACCAGCCGTTTAGAAATTTCTTTAAAAAGACCATGAGCACTCGCACCGGACGCACCCGGACCGAGAGTTTCAACCCCAAACGGCTCGAAAATATAATTTCCGAGAATATTATATTGTTAAAACAATACTATTGTACAAGAAACGACGAAGGATTATGTGAAAGATGCCATGGCTAGAGACGGGGTGAATACTAATATGACGGCAAATAAAGATGGCAAACATTGCGAAAAAGGGATGAAGGAAGGTGATGTTTGGTAGATAGTGCTTACTAATAGATTTGTATCGCTCAAGATCGTATAGCATTATGTCCACAACTCCACACCTACCTAACTTATTTGTGCCTACCATTACGGCTAGGAATTTTCCTAAATTAATGTTTAAACATGTTATAGCTAGACTAGGGTAGAAACCCTTATATAAACTGGTCTAAATTTTCTGCGGCATTGTGTAAGGTCGTCATCCTAAACAAAGTAATAATGTCCTTTACTGCCATTGTCCTTTGAAACTGTTTATTATGCAAGAGAAATTCCTCTTTTCAGCCCTGGTTCAGACCTTTTGACTATTATATAGTATCAGGACTTTATAATATACTAGCTGTGCTCGCGACTTCGTTCGCGTACATATTGGTTTTCTTCTTTTGCGTGGAACCCTAATTCTCTTTCTAAAATAAAAGTAGCGTAACTTCCTTATAAAATCAGTTGGCCAGTAAAATTCCCGTAAAAATCGATCCAACCGTTTCGGAGATTACCCGGAAGTCGGAACAAATAGACAGAAATTTTAAAAACTGTTTTTTTGTTTAAGTACCGTATATACTTCTTAAAGTAAAAAGTTGTTACTTTGACATTGCAAACAGACACTTCAATTTATTTAATTTGTATGTGTGTAGTTATGCCTGCCTTAAGGCCCTTCAGAAGGAGTTTGGTTCCGTCATACTCGAGGGTAAAACACCACAGGCATGGAACAGAGATGTGGTGATAATTTTCTTTAAGAAAGACGACAATGCCTTTCTTAAGAATTACAGGCCCATCTCACTTCTGAGCCATGTAGCTACAAGCTGTTTTCAAGAGTCATCACGAACCGTCTCGCGCGCAGGTTTGACGACTTCCAGCCTCCCGAACAAGTCGGATTCCGTAAAGGCTTTAGCACCGTAGACCACATACATACGCTACGACAGGTTATACAGAAGACCAAAAAGCCCTGCCCCTGACCCGCCTCTCTGCTTAGCGTTTGTGGACTACGAGAAAGCCTTTGATTCGATCGAGACATGGGATGTACTGCAGTCTCTTCAACGGTGCCGACTATCGGTACCTCGAGGTGCTGAAGTGTCTGTACGAAAGCGCCACTACTATGTCTGTCCGACTCCAGGACCAGACTTCGAAACCGATCCTTCTGCAGCGAGGTGTGAGACAGGGAGACGTTATCTCTGCGAAACTGTTTACCGCTGTACTGGATGATGTCTTCAAGGTTCTGGACTGGAAAGGGGCTGGCATTAACATCAATGGCGAGTACATAACTCACCTTAGGTTTGCCGACGATATCGTAGTCATGGCTGAGACTATGGAGGACCTCAGGACAATGCTCGGTGACCTCAATAGAGCCTCCAAAAGAATAGGTCTGAAAATGAACATGGATAAAACGAAGGGCATGTCAAATGCCCATGTAACACCCACTCTCATGAAGATTGGAGATGCTACACTCGGAAGTCGTGGACGAGTATGTTTACCTAGGACAAACTGTCCAGTTAGGTAGGTCCAACTTCGAGAAAGAGGTCTATCGTCGAATCCGACTCGGCTGGGCAGCGTTCGGAAAGTTAAGCAATATCTTCTCGTTCCACACACCGCAGTGTCTCAAGACGAACGTCTTTGACCAGTGCGTGTTGCCAGTCAATAAAACTTTATTATTATTATTTTACCGCAAAAAATACTAAGAAATTAAACTATGTTTGATATAACCTAATCTTTTACGAAGGTTATAAAAAACGGAGTAAATAATTATAATACTCGTATAAACGGAGGTCAACAAATCAAAATGTCGAGCATGCAACGTAATAGATTGGAATCTAAAGCTCGACGCGCTTATTCTTAAACACGATTAGTCCTTATGCGTACTGGCACTGTATATTATGAATATGGAATAAGGTAGTTAGCTAGGTCACGAAGTATACCTACGCGAGTATTTGCGTACTACTCTTGTATAGATTGGAAGACCTTGGTAAAAAAGTGATTTTCGATCCATACGCGATTAGTTTCACACCCTGGCGTTCTGGCCTTGTATAGAATGGAAATACGCCGCGCTTCCCCGTTACTTTGCTCATTTTTTTATGCACTAGTGTGCAAATGTCTCCCTCCTACTACACCTCTCTGTCTTGTGCGATCTTTGGCCATGTTGACTCTGCAAACGTTATCAGGTCGTCACACCATCTTCGCCCTGGTTTACCTCGACGACGATGTCCTCCAGGCGTCCAGTGCCCATCATTATAGCAAGCAGTTTTCCAAGCTGCACTATTTATTTATTTATTACTGCTGCGTAATAGGCTATTTTCAAAAAAGAGTAAATAACATTTACCGTGTTTCAAAAAGAGACTCTATACTTAGAGAGCAACGCAAAGATACGAAAACAACATCGCCTTTTTCAAAGCAACCGGCCCATTATTAAAAATAAATATTCCTATTCCTTGATTATTTTCCTCGAGTCGTTACGAACAACAAACAGCGAATGAGCACAAACGGAAGTAAATGAAAGAAAATAAAGATATCTCAAGACCCGACATCAAATAGAATGCTGGAGAAAATACTCGCTTTTAAACCCTAGGTTTTAAAAATAACATTGCCTCACTTTGTGCAATGCTTTTCATTCATTTGACAATTTCCTTAGACTGCATCATTGGTCTAGTCATCGCAAGGGCTACTGCTGAGAATGAAGTCCTAAGTTCGATTTCTACGTCGGAAAAAGTGTTATTGGGTTTTTCTAGGCTTGCCCCCTGTTACATGGCGCTCGCATGACTAATAGTTCTATCTCATTTTTTTAGCTGATTTGGGTTGGGACGGCTATAAGTATTATTTTATTCGTGATCCTTTACATTTTGTTGCCTTTCAAAATGGTTATATTTTGAGATCCAAATAACATAGAGGTACGACGGCTAGTAAAAGGTGTAAAAGAATCACGAATAGATGACTGTACACTATTTGCGCTGTAGCATGGTGCGGGTGACAGTTGCCCGTATGACGTTGACATTTGTCAGTACCACGTAGGGATGTGAGGTTATGCAATTCATTTTTATCGCTAACGATACTCGCAGCGTGAATCTAGTTCTCTTTAATATTGTTATGAAAATTAGTGTATTATTCAGTTGTGCAGTGTAACTACGTGTGTGCTACGTGTATAAACTTGTCAATATAAATGTTTTATGGCTACATAATTATCTTTGTACTTATATAAAATAATCAAAATCGGGTTTATGTTTTTTTTTTCGTGACAACATTTTTGCTCTATGGTGCATCGGCGCGGCGGCCATGTTGTTTACCCGTGCGATGCTGTGAGTGCGAGTACGAGTGCAAGCGCGTTATATTGTGACTTAATGTGACACGTATTACGATTTCATTGTTTGTTTTCATTTTTGTTAAATTGTTATTTGTTATAAGTTTGTTGAGTTTGTTGTTATTACCATGCCTAAGCATACAAAAAAAACTGTTTTGGGTAGTCAGGCCAGGGAGCTTGTTGTTCGCCTCCGAGACTACTTTGAAAGAGAACAACAAAATAATGGACCGTTGTTACCATTGAATCATATTGTAGAACGAGTAGCCGAAGCTCTTGATATTGGCCGCAATACTGTTTCGCGTATAACACGTGAGAAAATTGGCCAAGATGGGATGTTTGAAAATAAATTATCGACACCCAACAAAAAGCGGACCAAGGTGAAGCCAATCACAGATTTGGATGATTTTGCTAAGGTTGCTATTAGAAATCATATTTATGATTATTATAGAAGAATGGAGCTACCCACATTGCTCAAGCTTCTAAAATCATTAAAAGAAGCTGACTTGTTCAAAGGAGGTATTACTTCGCTACGGCAAGTTATAAAAGATATTGGCTTTGTTTACAAAAAAGTTAACAAAAGAAAGATTATTATGGATAGGACTGACATTGCCCTAGCAAGATGTAGATTTTTAAGGAAGGCCAAAAACATAAGTGATTGGAGCAAAGTTGTCTTTTTGGATGAAACGTGGCTAAACGCCAACCACACAGTGGGTAAAAGTTGGACCGACGATACGGCACAATCGTGTACCAAAGTGCCGGAAGGCAAAGGCGAACGCCTTATTATTTGTCACGCAGGTACAGCAAGTGGATTCGTCCCTGATTGTTTGCTGGCTTTTAAGTCAAAAAAAACTACGGAGTATCATGAGGAGATGAATTACGAAAAATTTAAAGATTGGTTCATAGGTCTATTAAACAATTTAAAAGAGCCTATGACCATAATAATGGACAACGCACCCTACCATTCGGTGCAAGTTAATAAACCCCCAAACCAATCCAACCGCAAAAGCGAGTTGGTGAAGTGGCTGAGTGAAAACGGAGTTACAGCAGATATAAAAATGTTAAAGACGGAGCTTATTGCCTTAGTCCGACGCCATAAGCCACCAACTCCTACCTATGCTCTGGACGAGATGGCAAAAGAAAAAGGCCACCAGGTCCTTCGACTACCACCCTACCATTGCCAGTATAACGCTATTGAGCTGATTTGGGCCCAAATAAAAGGTATGCTTTTAATTTCAATTCCCATTTTGAAGCTTTATAAAAAAATCAGCTTTCCGATCGTAGCATGTACCTAGTTTAAAAACATTACCAGATACTAGATTAGGCTGATTGATGATTATTTGAATACTTTTTTTTATAAGTTCGTTTATTTTTAGGTTACGCCGCAAGAAATAATACTTCGCCGCCATTTACGGCAAATAAGATGTTGGCCCTATTACAAGAGGCCATCAACAATGTTCAACCTGAAGACTGGTCGAAGGTCGTGAATAAAACAAAAAGGGACATTATGTCTGATTGGGATCGTGACATACATATTGACAACATAATTGAGTCATCGTTAATAATATCCGTCACAGATTCAGATGATGAATTGAGTGACAATTCAGATGTTCCTGACTCTGATATGAGTTTAGACGAATAACATGTATTTTTTTTTAGCAACCTTTTAAGCAACCTTACCCTATAAATGTTCTGTTGTATAATTAGACCTTTTAAAAATAAAAATTGACCTACGCACAATATACGTTTTTTATTATAAAAAATATCGACTATCCATCGTAGCAGTACATCCCATCACTAAATACGTCTATGGCGTTACGTTATACGCATAACACTTTGCTTAATTTTTCATTCAATTTGATTTTATTTCTTGATTAGAACATTCTGGTTGGGTTTAATTTAATTTACTACAGTTATTAATTATTTAATATATTACGAATGTGGTACAACTGAAATATTAAGTCATAAATTGTAAATCGCGGCAACTTTCAAGAGTGAAACGAAATGTTACTGAAACTGTCACCCGCACCATGCTACAGCGCAAATAGTGTAGTTGTCCTGACTCAGATCAGCTAAAAATGTGAAAAATGAGATAGGACTTTTACTTTTAGTCATGCGAGCGACGACATATCAGGCGGAATGTGGGTGTAGGTACGGACGCTAGCACATCAACCTACCACAATCTGTCAGATTTATTTAATAGATTTTCAACTTTATCGCTAAAGCATAAGGTTCAAAGTTGATTGGGAAAATTTTGTTTCGGGTAGGTTGATGTGCTGCAGCTCTGCCCAACCAGACCAACCACCAACAAGAGCGGGGGGGTCATTTGATGATTTCCTATCCTGAAAAAAAAACCCTTTGGGCAATACAGGAGTAATATTGTGTGAGTTTATTACTCCATTCATGATTTAGTACTATTGGAAATGTTTTTTTTGTTTAGCCCATACGGCTGGGCAAAGGCGGAGGCCTTTGCCCAGCCAAGATATAAAAAATATAAATATTTGGAAAATCCAAAAGTGCACCACTCATAATGCTCATTTTTTTTTTCAATTCAATTCGTATAAAAAATATTGATATAGATATTATATTAGTTATTTTTTTATTACTAGCAGCGCCCCGCGGTTTCACCCGCATAAGTGTCGATCCCGTAGTAATATCAGGATAAAAACTATCCTATGTCCTTTCCCGGTACTATCTCTATACCAAATTTCATCCATATCGGTTTAGTGGTTTAAGCGTGAAGAGATAACAGACAGACAGACACATTTTCGTATTTATAATATTAGTACGGATAATTAATCTACTTTGAATAATAAAAGAGCCATTTTCAATAGGGTTCCTCATATGGGAGAAAGGAATCTATTAAAAATAATTGACTCAATTCATTGATTTATTCGCAAGCTACAATGTTTTTAGGTTTCACACTTGATTGACGAAATTTTTTAGAAATATTGTGATGTTTTTTTTCGTTTCTAGTGCATTAAATAAATTTTTGAAAAGTACAGAATTATTCTCCATTAAATTATCTATACAGTGGTATATAAATTAACTAGGTTCTGTGTATTAGCAGGAGTATAACGATAGAAACAGTTGCAGAAAGGAGGCTAAAAGAAATTTGAAAATTAAGCAAGCATTTGAGAGTGCGATAGCATTAAAGAGTACTTTAGCACTCACTAATGCAGAGTGCTTTAGCACTCTCTAATGCAGAGTGCTTTAGCCCTCTCTAATGCAGAGTGCTTTAGCACTCTCTAAGGCTTCGCATTATGAGTCGTGCAATATTTGTAGTATTTTGAGATGTTGTTGGTTGAAAACGATAAAGACTTTACTGTATAACTTTTCACATATTATACACCTCTGCCAAATACTTCGAGAAATTCAGGCGTGCCATTAGTTCAGATTCTTCATTAATTTCAATTGGACTATTATCTTTTGACAAAAGCTTATCTCAAGTTGTAAGGTCTTTGCCATCCATCTTAAAAAAAACTTCTTCCTTTCTAATCTTCGATCAATAATACACTCTCTAATGATAGTCTGATTTTGACTCTTCCTACATGACATTTTTATATATCCCAAGTTGCTTATGCTATGGTTTCTCAGAAGACCGCCAGCCGCCATAATAATATAACGGCCGCGGTGACAGCCGTCCTAAAAAATATGGCACCGGGATTTGAGTTAACGATGTTAAAAAACGATATTTAGGAAAACACACCAACTTACTTTCATAAATAACGTCACTCACCGGAAAATTGCGGACGCTATGTGGCGGGCGGGTACTTACAAGACCCTAGCTTTTTCTATCCATTGTCAACGCTTCCAATCCCACCCTACCATTCATTTCAGTTCGATGGACAATTTGGGCATCTCACACTACATTTGCCGAATCACGAATTGCGATAAACAATCTGCGACGATTAAATTTTAATTAGTCCTAAGCCGTAACGTCCTTTTTCGTTTCCGTCCTTCCGCTTTTCATGTTCAACCTTTCCAGAATTCGCTTGTTTACCCTAACTAAAACTTAATTTGCGTTGATTTCCTAGTCTAAACAACGAAACAAACGTTTTGAACAATTAATTACTTGAAGTAGCTGACTTGGAAAGAGAAATGCGTGTCCACAACCTTTCTAGAGGTCAGAGTGACCGCTCCAACGAAAAGGCTTTGTCTAGCTTTTCATATGTTTATCTCAGTGAATACAGAATCTACGAAAATGTTATTTATAAGTATAACAGTACGCTGGAAGCTGGGAAACTGCTTTCACTATATGAATATGTATTTTATGGTAGGTAAATATTAAATCGTTTATGTATATTTGAGAAACGAAAATAACGTCCTACATTCTTAATATTCATAAACTACTCTCATATTAATTACAGTAAAAATAATATTAAGTAACCAACAGAGAAAAGGTTAAAAGAATACCTAATGGCATAATCAAAAGCAATTCAGGTCCTGCAATAGTATATATCTAACTAGCTTCCACCCGCGGTTTCGCCTGCGATGTATGTCGATAAAAACTATCCTATGTCCTTCCCCGGGATGCAATCTATCTCTCTGCCAAATTTCATCGAAATCCGTTCAGTGGTTTAGGCATGGAAAGGTAACATACAGACAGGCAGACAGACAGACAGAGTTACTTTCGAATTTATAATATTAGTATGGATATCTTTAAATTGAATGCGGTGCTGTCTAAGGCCTGCATTTCTTTTTATTTGCATCCATTCAATTCAATGCAATTGAATAGATATAGCTTCGATTGTACAGACTGGGGCTCTATTTATTGAATCCTGCCGATATTGGATCGACATTTTATGGTAATGGACAAAGTATTATTAAAGGTAGGAACTACAGCATGAGGGGTCGAAAAGCAATCTTCCATTTTACAAACAATTGGCGCCTCTATATTGGCAATAAATGGGGTCCCTTTCTTCAGGCCTGTGATTTCACAAAATATCTTATTCCGCAGCTAAATATCATTTCCAGAGTCGGAGATCATAAGAAACAGATGGACGTTTATTTAATAAATCCAATATGGCGAATGCGAAAGGGAGATACGTTTTTGTGTCCTAAGGGTTTTTGGGTCCTGCCTAGCCTTTTCCCAACTATGTTGGGGTCGGCTTCCAGTCTAACCGGATGCAGCTGAATACCAGTATTTTACATGGAGCGACTGTCTATCTGACCTCCACAACCCAGTTACTGGGTAATAGGATACCCCTTGGTAAAACTAGTTGTCAGATTTTCGAGGTTTTGTAAAATACCTTTGTAAATTCTTCGAACATTACCAAATTCAACGTTCCATGTCATTTACATAAAACATTTCCATTCGAAAAATTGTCAAAACAAAAAAAGGTAGTTTTTTGGTTAACAAATGTTTCACTTACGAAGCCTTGGACATTATTTCGGTATCTTTGTATGTCATCAAATAGGATCGTTCAAGAATATCCGACATCAAAATAGCACTTAATAATGGGGGCGTTCGGATCCGGAAAAAATCAATCATTGTGAGTAGGTTTCTAAATATAGAAAATTGTGTAACCTATCAATTTAGGATAATCGGCGGGGAAAATGAGATTGAATATGAAATAGAGGCAGATTTATTGTACATACATTATGTAAAAGATACGTACCCTAGGAGAGTAGGGACCAACGGAGTGTCTTCACGATGAATAAATTAGTGTTCAAAACATCTTTGGGCCGCTTTGATGGAATATACGATGACACTATTTCAAGTAGGGTTCGTGTTTTATGACAATATGCATAAAACGAAAAACGATTAAGGGCTGATTTTACCAAAGTCAGATATCTTTTATTAGTGGAATAAAATTGACGTCTGACAGTTCTAGTATGGTAAAACTGTCAAAAATTCAAAATTTAATGTTAGGATAAGACTTATTCTAGGAATAAAAGTTTGGTGGAATGCGCCCTAAGTCTCTTTAAAAAAAAAGTCTCTTTATTTATATTAGTTTTGATTAGCATGTCAATCTGTTTTGACGGATTTCGCCTAGTAACAGTAAAGCGGCATTTTGAAATTTATAAGTAATAAGTAATTTCCGTTATTGGCGTATTCGACGAGCTTTTCCATTCGGTTGCAAAAGTTAATAAAGTCTGTATTGATTCGCTAACTCAGACTATATTTTGCTTCGAAATAACACCAGGTGTTTTGGAAACTTTTTCAATCGCTAGCAATGGTTTTTGTGTTTCCTGTAATAAGTATACTGTCAGTCGATATATACCGTCTAAATTTTTAGATTCATAGATACAAATGATACGGTTCCAAAACAGTCATTATTTCTCATGGGAAAAATAACCGAAAAATCACTCTTCATGTAGATAAAATCGGCACGATTACAAAGTCTAAAATATGATTCTTAAAAATACATCTGTATAGATTTCATGCTAGCTTATTTTCCATAACCCATTAAGTTTTCAGCAGTCATACAAATATACATAGATATGAAAAGTAATTCAAGCATAGCCAGACATAATGGTTGTGCAGGCCTTGTAAATTATTCATGGCGGTTCGTAACCCCGACATATATAGCGTAGTATTTTGCTCGACATTTTATGTTTCATACACTTTATGTATTATAAATTGATGTAGTATTCAATTTTATAGGCGATAGCTCTTCAACTTTTGAATCTTTAAGATGTATGGAAAAAAGTAACGGCTTTTATGAGTTACTTTGTTCCTTTTAAGGTTTTAAGAACACGTTCTGTGAAAGTACAATTGTTTAGGATACGATGGGACTGGCATACGCTGTGCGTAAAAGCCCCTATAAATAAATAAAGAAAAAAAAAAGGTTTTAAGAATCCTGATATTTTGCTGCGTTTGTTTAGACCACAAGCACGAAAGAAGCGTACCGAAAAGAACACAAAAGTAGAAATGCTTGTTTTAGCATTAGAATTACTACAATATATTGATCGATAGACGATACTGAAGCCATTGGATGATTTAAAGCTGAAACTAGAAATGTACTCGTAGAACTAGACACAGACCTGACAAGTACCAATGTCTACTTTGATCTGATTCCGTCGGATGTTCGATTTTCCTAAGGAAATGCTTGAGTCATGGATGCTATAGGAATACTGGGCCAGTGGTGGCTCAGTGGTAACGGCTCCGACTAACGAATTATAGGTCGTGGATTCGAACCCAAACAGGCGCTTTATTTTGCGTAAATAATTTCATCACTACCGCTCTCAAAACGGTGAAGGAAAACATCGTGAGGAAACCGGTATGTCCTAGAACCAAAAATTCGAAGACATACAATGTGACATTTACCAACGCGCACTGGACCCGTGTGGTAGACTACGGACCACATCCTCTCACAGAAAGGAGGCCTTTGTCCCAGCAGTGGCAATATTATAAGCTGATTATGCTATAATAATAGTATAGGAATATTTAGTCCGGTGGTGGCGACATACAGAAGGTCGCGGGGAAGACCTGGATGAGAGTCGGACCAGGGTAGCATGACACAAATGGGAGACGGCGTATACTCAACAGTCGGTGGAACAAAGTTGCCAATGAAGATGATGATAGGAATATTATACAAGGTGTTTTTTTTTTGATATCCTATAACTCTAGGGTATGAATGAATTATTTTTCAATTATAATTTTATTGTGTTTTAATTTTTCATACGAAACTAGCTTCTGCCCGCGTCTTCGTCCGCGTGAAATTTCACCCTCCCCCCATTCACCCTCTTATGGGTGGAATTTCGAAAAACCCTTTCTCTTTCTTACCTCCTCTTCACAAAGAACACACCCTCCAAATTTCATGTCTCTAGGACCACCGGCTTAGGCTATGCGTTGATAATTCGACAAAGACAACGTTACGTGAAATATGACAACGTCGCATTTTCTTAGCATTTAAATATGAATAATTGGTTTGAATGAAAATTAATTACCCGTATTTATCAATAAAACTTAGATACATATTATCTTCGAAACTATGCATTTTTGGACCACATATTCTAGGACTTTTTGTATTATTTTTACTAGAATATAACCCTAGAGTTATGGGATATAAAAACACGTTGAATTAGCAAACGTAGTCTTAGCCAACGCAGCTAGTTTCTCACTCACTATGGAAGAGAACTACTGTAATAGGTTTAATGATTGCATCTTTTGAATAAATTGCAAACAATAGTTTTGTATAATTTAGAAGCATTTTTTTAAATTTTGTAATTGTAAGAACCATGTTTCCGTTTATTATGATTTTTTTGAAGTTGACTTGAAAGAACATGGCAGTTGAGAACGTGTCATGCTCACTTAAATGTCTCATCGATGGTGGCACGTGTGTTGGATCATTCGGTTCCCTACAAAATGGTGGAGCTGGATGGTGCTGATCCACGCGTCATGTTCGTGAACGGGCGCCGTCGGTTGACATGGTCATCTCTTAACTGCCAAAGCTAATTTTTAATCTTATATTTTGAATTGTTTCTTCATTTGTGTCTTTTTTTTACATTATTCTCACATATAGAAGCAACAAGAATAATGTACCCATGATTTTGTAATATCTTGATTTAAAAGAGTGTCCATGGAGTTTCTTGCACGTTCTTCTCCATAGAGATCTACGTTTTGGAATGGGCAACCAGCTTCAACTTTCTAATTAACTGACAGACTATTTAATTTTGACAATTTAAAAGTGCCTGTACAAAGTTTTATTGAAATAAATACTTTGAGTTTGAGTTTTGCAAAGACCCTATCAAAAACTCTGCCCCGAGTCTATCACAAAGTCATTATTAATATGGGTTTATTTATTAGTTATTAACCCTTTTAAGGGTTTGGGATCGCATGGTTAATGACAGTTCAAAGATGTTTGTGTAGAATATAACTAGAGGGTATCTTTCAAATTACTAACAGACGGGATGGATAGTTTCGAAAATAAATTAAACGAGTATTCGCCGAATTTTCTTTTTGTTAATAATTTACAAAATATGCATTCAAATCATACTATGTAAAAAGTAATCAACCGGGACAATTTTTAAGATTTCCTTTTAGTTTCTTTAGGAATCCCTATCACAAACTTTTTTTTGTCGGAGTGGAAATCTTTATTGATGTCCATCACCCTGGGGTGGGCAGAGGAGTCTGTCAGACTCATAGTGACTAAAATTACCCCGTTGTTCCCTTGTACAACTGCGTAACCTAACCTAACCTGAAATTGTGTATTTTGTTTTAACAGAAGCAGCAAAATGATCGACCCAAGCTCATCGGAAGAAGACAGTGAAGATGAACACAAGAAACAGCCCTCTAAATTGCCAGGTACATGATAATTTCTAATTTAAGTTTGTTGCAATGTGGAAACTTGGTTATCAAAGAAAAAAACATATAGCTGGATCCCTATAAAGTCGAAGCAAATAAAAACTGATTGACCATATAGTAAATATTCTTTATGGTAAACCATATAAGCAAACACAACTATAACTTTGTCTCCTGTTGTATCATTCAGATGTGTATTTTATGGAGCAATCGTAAAAACATTATATGTAACCTATGGCTATTGCGATTCAAAGCATATTTTTACAATGTACCTTTGTCATAACAGTTATGCCACCCGGTTCCCTGGCGGGTGGACGACCATCAGTACGAGGGAAACCAGAATTGCCCAGGGGGTCCACAGCTGGCCTGCCAAGTAAAGGTGAATTCACTTTTGAATCTATATTAATTTTAGTAGTAATAACACCAGAGTTGAATATGAATGTTGTATGAGTTTTAAAGTTGACAATAGTAACAAAAGCATCCATTGTGAGTCTGATTCAATTGAACTTAATAACTGAACTATGAAAATTTTCATTCATTCACATAGTTCAGCCGTAAGACGTCTATTGTTGGATAAAGCCCTAGAAGTAAAATCCGACTCTCTATTTCCTACTCAGTTTACTCAGAGAACTGTTCAAGGTTCTACTACCAAGCGAAATTATTTCTGTAAAGGTCCTAGTCCACTAACAACGGCACCATTAGCAGCACCTCTACATCCTGCTACAAGACAGAGAGAGGCTGCTGCATTAGCACCTCCCCCTCATGCGTAAGTATCTAAACTATCATAAAAATATCTTATAACTCACGTCCATTCCCATTCACGACACATTCTAGAAACAATCTAGATGCTACTTTAGAAGTTTGCCCTTGACCTTCCTTTTATCTGAACCCTATAGATTATGCCCTAGTTTTAGAGGTTATTTAGAAATCAGTATGAGAAATTATATTTGAAATTATTGAATTAATAGATTTGTCGTAGAAAGTTTTACAGTTTTATAGTGCTTTAGATCTTGTTTCGGGATATTATCAAATGTTACTTGTGCTAAATAGTTTGTAGTGTCAAGCATAACCATAAGTCTATATACACTGACTAACCAGAATATATTCTACCATCGTATAGGTAGATGTATAAATCTATAGGAATATCGGAAGAAGGAAGTATATTAACCCATGTCGGTGTGTAAAGACCAATTTCACTTACATTGATGACTTAATGCTATAGATCGAGTAGATCATTCTTGCGCAGGACGTCTACTGGAAGTGCGAGCTCCGGAGAAGCGCCAGCACCTTCACCAAGTCCCTCTGGTGCCAGCCATTCTGATAAAGACCAAGACCCTCAGGTATGTCAGGATTACAAATTAAATTACTTTTATGTAATCGCTAACTACGGAATTGAAATCAACAGCCATATTATTCTTGAGTTCAAATACGAGTATTATATTTAATGCTAAAAATTAATTCAGGCAAGATTTGGCTTGAACCAAGCAGAATTAACTTTTCGCTTTTTGGTATAGTTTTAGTGAATTGTTTGCCCTTTTCTTCATAGGAAAAGATCGAAAAACTAGAGGAAGACAAAAAGAAACGTATACAACTATACGTTTTTGTATCTCGATGTATTGCTCATCCATTTAACGCGAAACAGCCTACCGATATGACCAGAAGACACACAAAGCTTACTCCTCACCAACTGGAGACCATTCAGGCTCGGTTTCAGGTATGAATGTATTTTTTTACTATTATAATGTGGTTACAGATTTTTTTTCGAAAACTGGATACGTTATGAGTATTAGATTATCTGTTTTTTTTCTCACACACTTTCCTAAAATGTCTGCTTTATCAGAAAACACAAAGGGTTGTAATTCATTAAAATTGTGTTATCAAAAGCCTTTGATAAAGTTTACATACGAGTATATGTACTTATATATCTTTAGTTTATTTATATATCGAAATAAAGAATGAGAATGACCCTTTTTAAAATTACAATAAATTGTTACTTCTTTTGTTTATATAAGAGCTGGCTTTCTTTTGTCAAGGATTTAGGATTTGTTTCAAGAATTTTTTCTTCCCTTTTATTTAAGTATCGGTTTTCCGAAAACAAAAGCATAATGTAAAAATATATAATACAAAAACCGAAATCACGAGCGCTACGGGCAATATTCGCAGGATATCCCGAAAGATTTACGATTTATACGATTTCGATACTATCCTAGCGTAACGAATTTCATACTGTATCTATTCGCTCATGAATATACGGACTTTATGTCTTTTCTAACTATTTTTCGTAGCCTATACGTAAAGCATATTTGTTCGGAAGGAAACATTCGGATATTTACGATTAGGTATATTTCCGTTTACTAACTCTGCACTTGGTATACTTTATGTGGCATTATCAACTTCCTTACCTGCTGCTGGAAATAGGCTTTCCCAAGTATTGCCGATAAAGTAATATGTGTATGTCCGATTAGGCCTTCCTCAAGGGTGAGACACAGATCTTGGCAGATGAAGCATTCCAGAACGCAGTACAATCTTACCACGACGTGTTCCTAAAATCTGAAAGAGTGGAACAGATGGTGAAGGCAGGAGCCTGCTCCCACCACGATTTCCGGGAGGTGTTCAGGAATAACATAGAGAAGAGAGTCAGGTTTGGAATGTTAGGATGGATCTCAATTTGGCATTGCATGCCGGTGGTTTTGTAATTACTATTCTATGTTCAAGTTTTGATACTAATGCGTTGTTCGGACAGAAGCGGGTGGCAGGGCAGATTACTGTATGTTGACAGAACCTAATGTAATATCTGACATAATGTCATATACTACAATTACTGTCAACTGATAGTAGTCCGCCACCACCTCTGACTGAACAGCGCTTACACCTCCAACAATTGGTTAAAAGAATTAATTGCTATCTGTTTTTCTCCTATTGGATTCTATAAGTTAAGAGTTATGAATTTGTTGATTCCTGAATAGACACTTTTTCTATCTTCCTCTTCTTTCAGCATATAAGGCAGTTCCTAAAATATAACTTTTACAGGTCTCTCCCAGAAATAGATGGATTAAGTAAAGAGACAGTTCTGTCGTCATGGTTGGCAAAGTTTGACTGTATCATGAAGGGAACAGGTAAGTGTCATGATTTAATAAAATTTTAAGAGTGGAAATAATTGAGAAGAGCGAACCTAAATCCCGTCCAAACCAATTGCATGATAATTGTACTAAAACACCTGTCTGCCTTCCTTATAAGAAATCATTTTTGGGAATATAGTCAATATACTGATAACAAACATGTCTAAGAACAAGAGAAAAGTTAAAAATATGCACATAATATATTATTGTTGTGCATATTTTTAACTTTTCTCTTCGTTATATAAAGATCCGGTAATTAGATAAAATAATATCTACAATGAATCAGTTTCAACAATGGGTGTTCGCTTTTCTCAAAGGTAAAAGCTAAAGTTGACGGTAACGACAAAGAATTTCTTCAATTTGAATATTTTACTTTAATTTATTTCTCTCTTATCAGATGATGCACTGTATGAAAAGTTTTGAAAATATAAGAAAACATAATCTCAGAAACCCATTTAATTAAGAAACGCTTTTCAATAAAAAGCAATGAGCAAAATTTTCTTAGAATTGTATAAAATTACGTACAAATCTCAGAAGCTAATAGAGTGCCAATTGCTCTAACAGGGAAACGGATTTCTTAATGGAGCACGTAGGCGACAAGAAATCCGATATTTTATTGAAGAAACGGATGTAAATAACAACGGAACGCCTATTCATGATACGCCTACAGCTTAAGAAGTACCTAACAATAACAAAATTGATTCACGAAGCTATTTATATATCTTCTTCTCATAAAGTTGATTTGATTCCTAATTTATTAGACGCCAATTTAGTTCAAATCAAATCAATTTGTCGAAAGTACATAATATGGTTTCATTGAGTTCAATTTTGTGATGCCCTACTTCCATAGATACTGCAACTATATTTTAGAAAACCTAATTTTATTAATTCTATTACTTTAACTACTAATGTCACTATTAATTTCTGAAGAAATTTCTTTTCGTTGACGGCAGCTAAGTTTGGAGTGAAGGATCGGGAGCATGTCGCAGTGTATGAGGCATCAGTTATTGATGTGCTTATGTTTGCAATGTGCCTTTGAATGTGTAGCGCTTGGGTCTACGCGAGCCTGATTACAAAGATCATCAACATGATCTGGAATTGGTTGTAGATTTACAGAATAAGCATAAAAATATTGAGGTCCTTCAATATAATTTATTTTTACATTCCATATTTGCATTTGAATTCCTTCCAAGAAATCTCGCTCAGTAAGAAATTAAGGAACAAGTTACTTGTTCATTTAATAACAATGCATTGTTGCGTATTATAAGAAAAGCATAAATAAATAATTCTGTAATGGGTGAGATTCTCAGAAATATAAAAAATCCATCAGTCTAGGAGGTAATTCGCGGGAATTAATTTATCATCAGTCGGAAAATGAACCATGTTTCGCGTTTGTTTATTTAAAAAATAATTGGTACAACATGTGGGCGTGTTATTATTAAAATACTTTTATTTTGGTTAACCTTTGAGTGTGGATTTACCGGATATAGTCTGTTTTGGTGCAAAGGAAAAACTTATTAACGCTCGAGTTTATTTCTGGAATACTTAAACAATGTTATGAATTAAATTATTGTTTTCAAAATTAATTTCTTTTGTTCATTGGCTCCGTAGACACAAGAATGATCTGTGTGCGGTAGTGTTTGTAAATCTAGTAATTTTAATCAACATCATCAGTTAAATATTTATTTTATCTTCTTTATTTTCATCGAGGAAAATCTTTTACGTTTGCGGATTTTAAAGTCACATTTTTTCTGTTGCTTATTTTATTGATTGGTAATTAAAAACGTTCTGTCGAAATATTAGCCTTAAATACAACGACGATTAACTTTTTTTCGAGTATATTACGGTGTAATCCATTTTTGTACTCTATGTAATCATGATCCCGTGTATGTATTTTATCAACCATTCCTAAAATAGGACCATTTTCAGTGACTGTAGCATTTAGCGAAACTAAAACTTAAACATTACCTATCTATTCTTAAAATTACTTTTTGAGACATTTCGTAATAAATGATAGCAAAATGTTACAGTTTCATATAGTTTGCTGATTGTATTATTTTAAATATATTCTGTGATATAAAATTTTCTTCATGTTTAGAATTAAAGCAATTGCGTAATTCAGATATTTAAAAACAATCAGGAAACTTATATTTGATGCAACCGTTAGAATAGGTATTGTAGAATGTAAATGTCTTACAATCGCTGTTAGCACACCTTTGTGATGTCTTTAAAGAGTTACGAACTTGAAGGAGAGTCAATTGTAAAATTATTAATTACGACTCCCATCACCAAAGGTATGCTCACCAAACTCATAAGTTACGCAAAAATTACGAGTTTGAAAAACACCGGTCTTAAAACTATATGTACCTGAAAATGTGTGTGCCTGTGTCTGTCTCACTGTCTGTGTTTCTTTCCCTTTCTCTCACGACATGTCTCTCTCACACATCCTGAACAGGAATAACAGGTATCACTCGACAAAGATTTTCATTTGATTCCTTCCTTTTTTCCATATTTTCGCTTACGTCTTGTGCCATTGCTTGACTTTAGTGTTCGTTGTACACCGAGGCATTTTATATGGTTATAAAATGGATAAGAACGTTTTCAAAATTTACTTCTATATATTTGTCATCTACGTTTTTAATTGTTTCTACTTTACTGTGATTTAAAATATTGTCTTTTATAATTAATCTTTTAAAAATAATCCGTCACTCATTAATTTAATACTTACCACCAAATATTTTTCATCCACATTCTATTTTTCATTTAAATCATCCGCAATTTTGACACTTATAAACTTTACAGTTACACGCGGTTCTATTAAGACTTCACATAATATATACTTATGTATATTTTACATTTAATTACTTAAACGTTTAAGGATTTTTGAGGTGAGTTTATTGTTAAGTGCACTGCATGATTTGATGTGTCCAAATCACAATCTTGGCTTTCCGTGTAACACTGTATTTCACCGTTTGTTGGAAAAGCGGCATTTAAAATAAGTAGAATAAGACGGGTCTATGAGACAACTCTATTAAAAAGTACATTATATTTAAATGTACATTTATGTATAGGCAATTTGTCAGAATTTTATGTTTCTTTATTGGTACAATTTTATACATTTGATTAATCTAAAGACTCTACTCCAGTCTGAAGATCTAATAATATCCACATTATATTTCTACACCAACACATCCCACTTTCACTAGCTATAATCTAGTATTGTAAGGACCTCTATATCTTCAGGCATACCAGGAGACGACGAGTCCAAGCGACCGTCTCGGGCGCAGCAACAGAGTCTCAACGCTGAATGCATTCTCAGCAAAGAGCAGCTTTACGACATGTTCCAGCAAATCCTTGGAGTCAAGAAGTTTGAGCATCAGTTGCTTTTCAATGCTCTTCTTGTAAGTATATGTCTTTGGCCTTATTTATATATATTATGTTACGGTAATTGTGGTTAATTGACAATTATTAATAATTGTCTATCATTATTAATAATTACCGAAAGTCGAGATAAAAGTAAGAAATTAATCACATTTATCGGTGATTACATTCAGCGTATTTCTGTCCGATTTTATATTTACATTTCATGAGGTAATTAATAATAATGATGGATAATTATTAATAATTTTCAATTAATCACTCTTACCGTAACATATATTATGGGTTATTGGTAAAACATTAACAACCTCTTAAAAGGTCATTGTACTCATCAGTATGAACAACTTTTACCCTACATTTTGACGAGATATGCGAACATAAATGTAGGGAACAGCTGATTTCTTTTTTCGTGATTTCAAGTTTGGTCCCAATTATGGGACCAAATATCATATGAACAACTTTTATTAAAAAGTTGTTCATAATGATGTGTACAATGACCTCTTAAGAGGCTGATAATGTTTTACCAATAACCCTGTATATCCCTGCTCAATGATTACTTTTAAAACTATCATCTAGGTTCACCTTAAGTTTTTGTTGTGAATATTTAAAATGAATAGAAGTCATCATAAATTCTCGTCTACATATTAATAAATCCTCTTCGAATCAAATTATTAATACTTAAATTAAAATATCAAAGCAGACCATTAACGAAAAAGGTATTTACTGAAAACTCAGCGCAAACAATATTCTCAACATTTAAAACATCGCACTGTAAAAAGTGTCAACAACATAATATTTACTCTCTCACAAAGGCTTGTCCAATTTAAATATCAAAATTAAATATAAGATATAAAATATATTAAATAGATGCCTAAGAGTCCTTTGTTTTTGTATTTATTTGTATAGTAAGTTACTTAGGGCTGATTTTTCAATCGACAGATAATTGATACTCGTGAAATAAAATTGACGTCGACAGTTTTTGTATGGAAGAATTGTCAAAAATTCAAAATGATTTCTCTGATAAAATTATCTGGCATTGGAAAAATCAGCCCTTGGTCAATTAATTAAGTATCTAGTGTAAATAGTTAGCTACATTTTATTTAAATAAAACTATTGTAAAAAAAAACACTTTGCCTTCATCAAAATTTAAACATGTTCAAAGCTCAGATCTATTACAGTATTCATCCTGTTCAACCCCTCGAGCTATGGAATTAGTATTCTTTTAAAGCCTTCTCAAATTCACATCAAAGCTCTCGTGTTTACCTTTGTAATCATTAAAATTAATTAAGCTTACCTGACCTCGAATGGTTAATTGAATTGGCTAAAACCCAATGTTAGTTGAAATGGGCCAATTTGTTTTAACAAGTAATTACATATTAGTACTTTGAGGGGAACGGCTTCTGGGTTTTAAATTTTGTGAAGGTTATATGAGAATTTGTATTACTGTCGATACTTAAGTAAAAAATTGCTTAATTTAACATTAATCTGAACATATGTTAATATATTTGGATATTTTTATAGTTGGATTCTGCCGACGAACAAGCGGCAGCTATCAGAAGAGAGTTGGATGGAAGAATGCAGAAAGTCAACGAAATGGAAAAGGTAGTAAATAATTTTGACAAAATGGATATCAATTCTAAGAAATATTATAAACTTGATATAAATAAAAATAACAACATCAATATAAAAAATGAAATTGAAGTCAATACTTATAAAAACATTATTCTAGAACCGCAAACTAATGCCAAAGTTCGTGCTGAAAGAGATGGAGTCACTGTACATCGAAGAACTGAAGTCCTCCATCAACCTGCTGATGGCTAACTTGGAGTCACTACCCGTTTCCAAGGGCGGGGCTGACTCTAAATATGGTCTCCATAAAATCAAGCGGTATAATCACAGGTCAGTGTTGTAGGGTACACATAAAAAAAGACAGTAAAAATATATTTTCTACAGAACCTTTTCACACAGATCACTGAATATTTTTCAGCTAAGTAATGTGTGAAAAGGTGGTAAATACGATAGCTTGAATTGAGAATACATTTGCAGTAAATATACCATGTTTTTCAATACAAAATCCGAGTACGTTATTCCTATAATCAAAGAATATATAACCATTCTATATACATATATCAAAGAATAATAACCTATGCAACTGTAAATGTATTCAATTGTTAATAAAAAAAAAAAACATCAAAATTAATTAGTATGAATGTTCATGCCTCGAGAATCAATGTTTGTTAAAAAATCAATGCCGTATTGGATGTGGTCAATGTATGCTGATTGATCAATGATAAAAGACTACAGGGTTCTAATTTTTCACTTTATCATTTTAAATGACATGGGACAAAAGCAGGAAGAAGATGGTGGTTATTATTTGCCCATGAAATGAAATCAGCTTTGGCTCTGTTCTAGATTCTTATTGTTGCTTGGACTTGAATGTAGTTTATCAATGGTCAATCCATCTTGAATGGTTGTTGAATATTGAAATGATTGTTTGGATATTTTCATCGAAATCCATAAAGTTTCATGGAACCCAAATTGGTGTCATTAAAATGCAAAGAAAATATTAAGGAAATGTCTTTTTTAATTTCTTTTGGCTGTTTGTATTTTTCTATCTTTTCATTTACCAGTGAAAAAGTATCTTCTTTGCATAAATTCTATGTGTGTATTTAGTCTATGTGTCTGTTATTCAAAACTTCGACGTACACTTTCTAATTCAGGATTTCAAAATTGTTGTATTTATAAAAATAATTGTCTGAATTAGGATGTGTACGAAGAATGATAAATTTAAAAAATAAGCATAAAGTTCACCATACATTTTTGGAAAACCATCTTAATTATTTATCTCGATCAAACTCTGATTGAGGATAGTTTAAAAATGATATGGTGGACCCAAAATCATAATACTGTGAACTAACATTTTCCAAATTAACTAAATAAACGTTTTAATACTGTGTTGTTTCATCTTCTTCACTGTTTGTAATGTTTGGTTTCAACCAATAATCTCATCTGGATGCAACGTTTACTATCATGTTTCTTATGTCACAATTTTCAAAACCTCTAGTTATAGTCTTGGTGTTTGAACAACGTTTTGTAAGATTTGCTAGGAAGTGTTTCTAATTATTATTAAATCAAGTACTGTACGAGCAAATATTATAAATGCAAAAGTAAGGAAAGCATCATCTCACACATTAATGGTTTTGTTACTTTTGTACCTTTACAAAAGTGTTAAACACCAATTGTTGGATTTATCTATCGTTTTATCTCTCAAAGTCCCTAGACGTTCATCCAGACATTCATTGTTTCTACTTGTTGATTTCTATTTGGTTTTTTCTGTCCCTGGCACATAACCGGACGGTAATATTAAAGGAAGTACAAGTAATGAGTACAAAATTGATAATTTTAAGCACGTGTCTTGTGTAGCAGGACCCCAACACATTCCCTACATGAACGATACAGTTTGCAATCCTAATGTTGTCTTGAGGACCACTGTAGCTAAGTTAAAGTATACTAGAGTAGAGCTTCCTGCTGATGTTAACAATCTAGATAACAATACCCGTGGTTCAATGAAAAAAGTTATTGAACTTTATATCAATGACAACAATGGATATATTAAAGCTTCCACTACACCGCAAGAAGTCTTTAATAAGCTTATAGTTAATAAAAACGTAGATAAAGATTTTATAATACTAGTCTAAATAGCTACAGTAACACCTAAGCGTCAGCTTAATATTTGGAACGTAGATAAAATACCCCAAAAGTATATTAAACTAGACTCGTAAGCTTTTCAATATATCCCACTGCTTTAACTTTTTGTTCCACATTTTCTCCTTTTATTTTGATACTTATATTTGTATATTCTCTTCTAAAAATAAAACTACTTCGCTTCAAGCTTCGGTAGGGCTTTGCTTTCTAATTTATACATTTATACACAACATTTCATTTCGCCAATCACGAGTCTCCAGTTCAAAGCTCGGCAGCATTTAAAGCATTTAGACTGGTTCCATTTTATTTAATATTATAGTTTGAGAAACTTAAACCGTCAAAGTTAAATCGAGTGGAATTGAGTCAACACGAAAGTGCACTATCGGATTTATTTCTTCGTTCTTTAGCTTTATTTTCCTGACCTCTTTCCTTCACTAGTAAACTGGAGTCTCTATAACTGTTAATACTTCGCTTAATACATTAAAACCTAAACGCCATTTAACCAGTAACTTAGATTTAGATAATGTGTTCCGACGTATTTGTAATGTTACCCTTTTGTATGCTTAATCATTCTTGGTATCGGTGATGGGTTCATATTGTATGCCACCAATCATTCCCACGGGCTTGTGAATGTAACGATCCCTTCCATTTCCTTAATAACTGTGAATATATCATTCCTAACTTGTGGTTTATCTAATTTGTCAATAATACTACTAATTCATTTAAACTACTACTATTATATGCCTAAATGTTTGTTAATTTCTGTAAATAATTTATCTGGGTGCAATGTTTTTGGTGGAATTCTTTGGTGGCGGTATTTTGAAATGGTTGCTTGATGGTGATTAGGTCAAACGCTGGCCCGGATCCGAGTCCAAGGTTGAGTAAGCAGCTGTGTTTCAGATCGCAAGGCTCGCTTGCCAACAAGTTGACGGGCGAGGCTGATGGTGGTGACGTGGACGCACAGCTCACGAAAATGGATGTAGTGCTTACATTCCAAATAGAGGTAACTTTGGAGATTGGCGAAAACCATAATTAGGAATATTTTTTTCCAATTACAATGGAATTGGTAAAGATATATATCGTCATATTCTGTTAGATATTGATTTATTTTGGATTATATCAAAATATCTAATGTTTTTATTATGTTCAATCGTACATTTTTGATATATATTTTTTAATGGGTTGTATTTGTGCAATCCAACTGTTACTGTTATTTCGAGGGATCGTGTCATGGTAAAATTTATCTCATAATTATCATCATCTTGAACATATTCTAGGTGGTTGTTATGGAGGTGAAAGGTCTCAAGTCTTTAGCACCAAATAGAATAGTTTATTGCACTATGGAAGTTGAAGGCGGAGATAAACTCCAGACCGACCAAGCAGAGGCCTCTAAACCTATGTAAGTAACAATAAAAATTTCTTAATACCATTTTTCCTAGGCACACAGGATTTCAGTAAAATGTTAAATAGGTAACAATAAAATTTTAAAACCTTTGGAAAGATTAACTATATCTGTAAGATGCTTAGTAAGGATTTGGATGGTTATTGTGATGTGAATATTATTAATATTATTTTACGCCACTTCTTGTACTCCATTTTAATAAAAAATACCTTCGATTTTATCAGTAATTATCCAATTAGGTACTAAGATCCGTAATCTGGCGGCTTCTTTTCATTAAATACGTCTTTAAAACATTCTAAGACACTTCCCTAATTCACCCGGTTTATTCAGGTGGGACACCCAAGGTGACTTTAGTACGACACAGCCGCTGCCTGCCGTCAAAGTGAAGCTGTATACTGAGAACCCTGGAGTACTGGCTCTTGAAGACAAGGAGCTTGGAAAAGTAGTGCTTAGGCCGACACCTTTATCTAGTAAAGTAAGTATATAGACCTTTTAGGGTGTTAGAAGTAAATTAATAGTTACTGACAAATTGGTTTTGGAAAAAAAAAATGCATATTTGATGTGATTTGATTAGACTCTTTTTGTAAATATACAAATCAATCGAATACATGATATTAAGTTCCTAATTTAAATGTTGTAGAAGTGTGATTGAAATTTTGCGTTCTTTTCGTTTCACATCTCCCAGAATATTTGTATTCTTCAAGGAGTTTTAACCAGTTTTTTTATTTACAGGTTCCTGAATGGCATCGAATGACGGTACCAAAGAATTTACCAGACCAAGACTTAAGAATCAAAATTGCCTGCAGAATGGATAAGCCTCTAAACATGAAGCATTGTGGGTAAGTACGCATTATAAACATAAACGTTAGGTTTATCTCTTAAGAATAATAACTCCTAGAGAACAAAAGTTTCAACTAGAGTGACTTTTTACGTCAGAGTTTAAATAAAAGTTTGTTTATAAATCAGAGGGCTATGTTGAGAGCCCTGTGGAACTCCCAAAATGTCTTTACCAACATGAACTAATAATTTCTAATAAAATAGGGTAACTTAATCTTAAAAAACATGCTGAATGCACTGCATAAGTTCGTAGGAACACCTTTATCTTTCCAAGTTAGTACAAGTACAAAGTGAGTGATTGAGAAGGTCGAATGCCTTTGCAAGATCCAAATATACAAGTAATAGAACTTTTATCTGAAGTTCCTGATTTAAATATAAGTTGTAGGGTGTTAGGGCTATTTATCAATCGCATATGATTATGATCTCCTTCTTATATTATTTCTCTCTTTTCAGCTACCTTCATGTAATTGGCAAGAATGTTTGGCGGAAATGGAAACGTAGATACATGGTGCTCGTTCAAGTCAGCCAGTACACCTTTGCCTTATGTTCATATAAAGATAAGAAGTCAGAACCTGCAGAAATGATGCAGTTAGATGGATTCACAGTCGATTATATCGAGCTAGCAAGCGGTACAGTACTCATTCTTATATTTTATCCTAAACTATTCCAAAAAGAATCCCTCTATTTTTAACCGATTTTAAACACGAAGCATTCGATGAGTTTTCTCTATTGTTATTCTTTTCCTGTACCTGGAATTTAGAAGTATTTTGTCAGTTTGTTTACTACAAACTATATTATTTTAGTTTACTAAAATGTCGTTTTGTTTTACAGCTCAGCTGATCGTCGGACAAGGTAAGGCAAACAAGAAACAAATAGGTAATGAACATTTTTGTGATTATTATTCTTTTATATTTATAATTGTCCTTCTCTATATATTTTCAAAAATACTGTTGTACAGTCAACCTCCCGTCTTTGGTATCAATTTGCCATAGGCTTTAAGTCGTAGCAGTAAGAGCAATTTTCATAGTTTAAGTGATATCACTGAAGTGCGATTGTCTGTACATATTCAAATCAAAAATATAAATAACTACATATTCCTTTTGTATGACAACTGAAGACTTGAAAGTTATAAGTCATGGGTTCAATTCCCAGGGCTATTATTATAAACCAAAATTTATATTAGATAATAGTGCTCTAAGAATTTCATATAATTTCTATTTTTTCAAAATTAACTTTTTATCGAAATCAAATTAAAGGCCTCTTTCTATATCTTTACACTGTCCTCAATGGCTGAAAAATCTACGAAACAACTACCATCAATTTCTTTGCAGAATTGGAGGGTGCTAAATACTTCATGAACGCCGTACGAGATGGCGAGTCAGTTCTCATGGGGGTGACTGATGAGAATGAATGCCATCTATGGGTTATGGCGCTGTATAGAGCGACAGGTCAGAGTCATAAACCTACACCGCCTACAACATCAGATACACACCATAAGATTATGGGAGGTAAGTAAAATATAGTAATAGTAAAATATTATGCGATAATAATATATTTTATGATGATAAAATCTTATATAGCCAATTATTATCTTTCTCAATGATAAAGTCGCCTCTAATAAAATTAGTGATTTTCGCTTCGTAAAATTAAACCATGCTGAATTCGAAAATTGCTAACTAAAGTTGCTTCCTAACTCATACTTACTAAATAGGCTACAATGAATAGTACATTATAAGTGCGGTAAGTTGAAAATTACAGCCGAGGCGATATTGCTTGCCCGAGCCGTAGGCGAGGGCTAAAAGAAAGCAGAGGCTGTAATTTTCAAAGCGCACGTATGTCATACGACGTTTTATAACATATTTGCGAGGAAATAAATAAAACTCGGACTGAACTTGCATATTTGCTTGTTTTCCATATGATGAAATTTTGATACGCTTGTAAGTATCTATCGGTCGATTTTTCGGGCGAGGCTTAGAGTAGCCTTTTTCGCTGCCTCTGAGACTTCTGGCGGTGTGGAATTAATAAATTCATCATTACTTGACGACATTTTCAAATAAAAAAAAGTACAGCGAAAAGAAAAAGCGCGCGGAATAATTTTTACTTCTTAACAGATAAGCGATGCGCGCGCGTTCGCGCTTTTTTTTTTCAGGCATAGGCACAAAACAGCCAGTATTATTAATAAAGTAAATTAATATTTTTGTTTTTTTTACAGATATTAATGGTTGTAATTTATTGTCAAAATTAATTAAATTAAAGAATTAAATGTTTATTTATTATATTTTATCTCCCAAAGTTAATTTTATTCATAAAATGTTGACATCTTTTCTGAAATAAAAACTCTTTGCTAAGATTTAAAAAAGTACCGTTTCGTTTTGACGGAGCATCTTGATAAACCGTGCGATTTACTTTACATTACCGCACAAGTGCGTAATGAGATACATTACGATATTGAAATTGGTGAAATAAGAGACCCTTTACGAGCAAATATGTTATAAAATGTATTTACTGACGAACGGTAAATTCCATATTGATGTTATCTTTTCAGATAAGCTTTTTCTGTACTTTTATTAGGACTACTTATCTCTACCAGTAGCATCTATTAAATCATTATATGATATCATATCTTATCAGAAATTATCTCCAATACGCCTGTTCCATGTTTGACGTCAATGTCATGGTGTATCGTAACTAATTAACAATTTTGGTGTTCACTACCCGTGGATATTAGTAGTATCGATCTATGGAAAATCCCCGATTGGTAATTCATATATTATTATCTAGATCTGTTGAGATTTTCCTGTACTATTCAAAAGGCTTATGCTCTGAACTAATTTGTATTGCCAAGTATCTCACTATACCACTCTGTCTAGATACATAGTAGCAATTCACCCTACAATTATTTTACCTACACAAAGTAATTAATAATGCATACTTTGTAAGTACCTCATGTATGTACTACAAAACCATGCACCCATGAACCTTAGGAAATTATATTTCATTCATTCTACTTTGCATTTGCAAGCTATTCTAAGAGGCCGAGAGCTCAGGATAATTATTATTAATGTCTTGAGGTTTGAGGATGACCATTTTATAGTAATCCTACATTCCTACCATTCATTCATTCCTAAAGAGTATTCTATTCTATTCTACCTTTAGTTCCTGTAATTTTTACAAGTCGATATAATACTATTGTCTCTTCTTCTTTCAGATGCTGATAAAGCTCGCAAGCACGGTATGGAGGATTACATTCAGGCAGATCCATGTCAGTACGACCATCATCAACTATTCTGTGTACTGCAGTCTTTAACGTTGAAGTATCGCTTGCAAGACCCGTATTGTTCTTTGGTAAGAATATTTCATTTAGTTAGTAATATTATCGTTATATCAAATAGTCTATGTTCCCACATTTCCCACTACTTCTACTCAAGTCTCCTCTCTGCGAGAGATGGTTCAGTTGAACCACCGCTGTCGAACCGGCTCGAAAAGTTATAACTACGAAACTTACTCTAACTAGACTAACTCTAACTTCAACTATTGTTACACTTCCATTTTATAACTTGTCTCTGGAGTCGTTACGTGGAGGCATTCGTAACATTTTAGGCTTAAATATGTTTTTAGTTAGACACTTTAAAAAATAACAGTGGCTATACGAACGTCACCTACATCTGCTTTTCACATTCCAGGGTTGGTTCTCCCCCGGCCAAGTATTCGTCCTAGATGAGTATTGCGCAAGATACGGGGTACGAGGCTGTTTTCGCCACCTATGCTACCTATCAGACCTCCTAGATGTGGCGGAGAGTGGGTCTCAGACTGTTGACCCAACACTCATGCATTACTCCTTCGCGTTCTGTGCCAGTCATGTTCATGGTAACAGGTAGGTACTTAGGTAGACAGTTTTTTTTATATTTTGTAAAGACCTATGAAAGTTTGTGGGCAGTAGAAAATGATAAAGATTTTGATGGAACTTCAAGTTTTTAAAAGTTTGATGAAAGTAATGAAATTGGCACTAGTGTAAATAGAAAACAATAGTGAAATAATGTGCAAATTGACAAACTAAACGATTGCTATAAATAAATAGCCGTATCAAAGCTTTGGCTTCGATGACCAAAGTGAAGTTCTTGAGCAAGTGACCTATGTCCAGCAGTAGACAAACCGAAGATGACCACAAATTCAATAAAGAGTTAATTGTACTTATGTAAAAAGTATCTAAGAATCTGCATTTGTAGTTAAACTTGTAAATATTAATAACAGGTTGGTATTAAATGGTAAATGTGTTAGATTTGGTGTCCCACAAGGCGATGTATTGGGTCCGCAAATGAATGTGAATGTTAGCAGTGATCAATGGATAGAAACGAAGCTGTATTTGATGAAACATTTAGAATGTTATCCTTAACTTTAGTATAAAATTCCTTATTGAAACAAAATCTCCGATATATTTGAACCAGAAAAGATTTGAAAAAGTATTAATCTTACAAACTAAGCATACCTAAAGGTTCACACCAATAGACGCAGAATTTTCCAATTTCTAAAGAATTTCAAACTCATATACTAAGTAATAAGTATACATGTCAAAAACAGCTTCCTACACCAAAACAAGTAATGAGCCACGACCTACCCAACCTTTGCCTCACATGAGTGTGATGTTGCTTCTACTATTAGTACTTACCTATACTAACTGACTATGCAACCGTACTAAATGTGCTTACTAACTATGCCTGCTTCTCCTTACTAATGTGTCTATTTCGGGCTTTTGGAGTCAGCAGTTGAAGCGAAAAAAGTAATAAATGAATCCACTATGTTTCTACTATTGGGACTCAGGCCTCCCATGTAAGAGGGAGCTGTAATCCACCATGGTGCCCAGTGCGGGTTGGTGGATACAAGTAATAATGAGAAGCAAATATTGTAGATTTAAAACTGTATGGTAATATAGAGCAGAACCTAATGCATGAACTGAGGATTGAAAATATTATATATACGTATTCCAAGAAAGGAGGCCTTTGTAACAATTTTGATGAGATTAAAATTATCACACAAGAGGAAAGATTTTAGGAAGGGTTTAAGCAGCAAATCAAGGCAAGAATTAAATCGTAGCCCGTTGAATCGTTGAAATAAAAATTATTGAAATGAAATAAAAAGAAGCAAAGGCCAAGAAAGTTTTATAAGAAAGAGTTACAACAAAACCAGATCAACATTCACTAAGTTAAATTAACAAAGAAGGCAGAGAAGTACCAAACGAAAACAAAGCACACTCTCCCTCGACAATTTAGATATCTTTAAGGCGAACAGGATCGCTGAAAAAATCAACAAATTAAACGAAAACTCATGAAAAAAGGCAGAGCAGTAACAAAATAAAATTCACACTCTCCCTAAATATAACCTAGAATTATTTATGTATATCTAGAACTTAGTTAGTAGTTAAGCTGCTGATTTCACAGCCTACCCTATATCCCGCTTGTGCCCAACTAGAGTAAGCCCTACGCCGGAAGTGGTTCACAGTACAGCGACGTTGACTGGCAGGCCGGACGGGGTAGGCAGTATCACCGTGCAAGAAAAAGAGAAGTTCGCAGAGATAAAGGAACGACTGAAGGCGTTACTGCAGCATCAGATCACGAACTTCAGATATGCGTTCCCGTTTGGAAGGCCAGAGGGAGCGCTTAAGGTGGGTTTTTTGGGAGAAGATAGTGAAACTAAAAACAAAATAACTGTAGTAAGCAAAATGCGGATAAGATAAAAAAAAACAGTGATATCACATAACATGTTAAGTTACCTAAATCTAAAGAGACAAAATACTTAAGAAATGTTAATCAGAAAAGACTTGACAAGACACAAGAAGAGCAGAATACAAAAAGTGCTGAATTAATAAGAAAAGATACTTTCAGATCAGTATTTACAAAACACTCATTACGTTTCAGGCAACACTATCACTACTGGAGCGAGTATTGATGAAAGACGTGGTGACACCAGTAGCCCCAGAAGAAGTAAGAGCAATGATACAGACGAGTTTGGAGAACGCGGCCTTGCTGAACTACACGCAGCTTAGTCAAAAGGCTAATATAGAAGGTAAGCAGGAGTTCTGTTTAACCACGATGGTGTTTGGGATATTTTTGTCTATGATAATGATAATTTTGTTATTAAGCAAATAATAGTCGGATGAGACTGGAGAGCTATTGTTAGTTCTAAGTTCAGATTAAAACTCAGTTTCTAAAACTTGGTCAACTTGGTCATAAGGCTTGATAAGTCAATTATGTTGACAAATTAATAACATTAACTAATGTAAAAACTCTGGGCTTTAGTTTTTTTTATTATTTAATCAATATTAGCATTTGTATTGTGCCGTGTTCAGAGCTTCAATCAAAATATTAATGGAAGCTTTTTGACAATGATTATAGGTATAAGTGTGATGAAAACTATGTGTGCCCTAGGTCAACATTCATATTTTCTTTTCAGAGGATCTAAGAGGTGAAACAATGGTCACACCAGCAAAAAAGCTGGAAGATCTAATTCATTTAGCAGAACTATGTGTCGATCTTCTACAACAAAACGAAGAGCATTACGCAGAGGTAATGTAGATAAACAAAACACTGTGACAGCCCGAAAATTAGAGGCCCGAGAGTTTTTGAGTATAGCTTTGATATTGATGAAGAATTTGAAATGGATAATAATATCAATCAAAGTTATGCTCGTTAATGTTTGCCTAAATATGTCTATGTCTATCCTGAATGTCGTGGTTTCCTGTTTTGGTAAAACGTTGTGATACTAAGGAAATATCCCACTCAACTCACAACCCCCATTTTGGATTTTTTGAATATTTGGCAATAGAAACAAATGACTAGTTTAGTCAATCGGACTTTTTACTTTCGAAATGCTGGGTGTATTACAATGTTTTACAAATGTTTCAATGTTGACTGGATAGCATCCTATTCTCCTGTTGCTATTAGTGTGGGGAATGTCAGGCAGTATATACTTATTATTTATTCATTTCAAGAGGTTGAAACGGAAATTCTGTATTTTCATTTCAATCAACGGTACACGATGTTTTATCAGCAAGTATTAACTTTTCTTTATCCTGTACGTTAGCTTCATCGTGTACTTTATTTATTAGTTACTGAAAAATATTTTTGTTTTCTTAAATTATGTATCTATGTCGCTTAGTCGTCGAGTGAATGTTATATAAGTTCACTTCCCGACATTTGATGTACGCTAAATATAAAACTATGTCCTTTATTATCCACTTCTATCTTATATTTTATTTCTCCGCAGGTTTATAACACAAAACCGGACTCTAGCGGTCAACAAAATGTAACTACTCATGAATTTGATTTGTTGCTCGGCTGAACGAATCACTTGTCAATCGTTTGTTCACTTGATCTTGGTCATACTTCACATTGATTGGTTTGATCACAATATAAAAGGAGTAGACTCGATAAACGATAGTTTAACTCGCTTTGGCAAATGCTTTAATGTTACTTCGATAGTCAAAAGCATGAAATACGAATGATATCTAATAGACTATTTGATTGACTGAGATCAAACTTTTCATTATGGGCTCAAATCAAAAATGTTTTCGTAGATTTCATTTTCAAAACCAATTGGCAGGGTTTTTAGTCGATTATGTCTGCAATGAAAAGTGAATTTTGTATATTTTTTTCTACAGTCCACTCCGACTACCGACTCACGAAACATACATTAGTTACAGGAAAAAATGTTTCTACATAACTATTTAGGACATACGACACATTGAGCACATTACTACAAGTTTTCTTTTCTATAGTGCGCTATATTTTATTATTATTTATACAGTTTCTATGCTTACATTTTGCTTAATTCTTGTAGTTGAATTGAAAATAATTTTAAAGGTATTACAGATATTCTCTATTCCTGAAATATATATGAAATGCTGTAGAGGAATTTACAATATAATAGTAGCGCCTTTAAAAATAATTTTCGATTAAACCCTACCTCTTATGTACATTACATAAGTACACATTAGATCTTCAGTACCGTTAGGCATTGCACATATCATAATATACTCTACTAGTATCAGTACTCTGTTCTGTCCAGCTTCTAGTGAGTGAAGTAGAGTTGTTCTATCACTAACTTGCGTTGAATCTTGCATGTTGTCCTTTTTTATTTAACGTACAAAAAAAAATACAATAAAAATATGTCGCAACTTGTTTTGCAAATATTTTGATGCCATCCCTAGCTTTAATCCAATACATTATAAGTTTTACTAGTCGTAGATATACGGCTAGCTTCGCAATTAACTAGATATTATGAGAGCATAATATTTGATTTTTCAAAGGCATGGTATCCATTTTGATTCTTCACATCAAGTGGTTGCACATGTTAATTATAAGTAAAGTCATTGAAGTTGAACTTGAAAATAAGTAAACACAAAAACTGTTATTTAATCCGATCGTTTAAAAATCCCTTATCTCTATGATGGCCTATGATAATATTAATCATACATGTAAAAGTTTTAACTGTAGAAAATCTCTCTTGAAATAACTCATTGAAACAAATATACTTTCGAAACTTCACAAGACATGTGCATGTTATATTTATGAGTACCACTTACATCTGTACACAGGCTTTCGCGTGGTTTTCCGAACTGCTGGTAGAGCATGCCGAGATCTTCTGGGCATTATTCGGAGTAGATATGGACAGGGTACTGGCTGAACAACCTCCGGACACCTGGGACTCCTTCCCCCTGTTCCAGATCCTTAACGACTACCTCAGGACTGATGGTGAGTTGAACAAATCGGATCGGCACCTGTCCAAATCCAATCTTTCGAAACTTTGTCGTCTAACGATGACTCTCTTGGAACTATCTTCTAAACTTTTCTAAGCCGCGTACCGAGATTGCGGGGCAGATGCCGCGAATGGTTTGCCGCGTAAGCCTCAGGCTGAATGGACGAGGTGCTCACTGTGAGCATCTGTCGTTGCAGCGAATTTAATAGCCGCTGCAGCTATTCGTTGAACCTGAGGCATGCGTGGCAAACCATTTGCGGTGTATGTCTTACAGTGTTTGTTTGTGGCTTTAAATGTTGTGCTACTTGCTAACTTTAATCAATGTTAGAGGTATGTTTTTTTTATAATTAATTCAAAATATTGAATTTGGAATTTCTAAATTACTTATTTCGTCCAACTTCCTTTTCTACTTTCCGTAAAGCTCCTTTTATTACATCGCCAGAAAATCTAAAAGGTGGCAGGTTTCATGAGCATCTTCGGGACACATTTGCTCCTCTTGTTGTGCGATATGTGGACTTGATGGAGTCCTCAATTGCGCAGTCGCTACACAAAGGTTTCGAGAAGGAAAGGTGGGAGATCAAGGGGTAAGAAAACTATTTTATATTATTATTTCAATCATGTAAGTTTATCATTCTGCCAAAGTATTATTAAGTCATCGCCATTTAGCCTGCTACAAAAGCCTTCACTGGTAAAAATGATAATCTTGTTGGAGAAAATATTATTTTATTTGATCATTTTTCATTACCATTTAAAATTAATCTAATATCGTCCTCAATTTGACTGCATTCATTTCACTGTTTGAAAAAAAATACACCATGGGGATCAACTATTGTCATCTACCATTCATCACCTTCTTCTTTCTTCATCTTCTTCACATGTTTAGTGTATTTAATACATTACCCTGTTACATAAAGACAGATGGATCCGAATTGACTATAAGATTATCAACCTCAAAATTCTCATTCGGTTGCATTTCTTCAAAAGAACAATACCCATAATACCCTCCACCACTCCATAGCAACGGCTGTTCTACAAGCGAGGAGCTGTTCTGGAAGCTGGACGCACTGCAGTGCTTCATTAGGGACCTGCACTGGCCAGAGCCGGAGTTCCGGTCACATCTCGAGCAGAGGCTCAAGCTGATGGCATGTGACATGATGGAGACTTGCATTCAAAGGACCGAGGCTTCGTTCCAGGTGAGAAGCATTGTTGAAGCAAAGGCAGTTATGGTAGATGTTTGTACACAACATTTTTAAGATGATCAATTTCATATCTCGTTATAGAACTTACAGGTTTTTGTACCTACTAATCTTTCCACAAATCTCGTCTTGTTGATGGCTGAGTACCCTTTAAGAATAATATAGATCTGAACCCTTATTGTCGTCCTCCCGCTATGTCGGAAGCCTCCCGGAGCATCCCGGCGGAAATTCTCGCCTATTCGTAAATTTTTCTGAGTGACGGGCGGAAAACAATATTTCCAATAATTTTGGCTGGAATCTGCATTTTTAACCCTTTGACGTATTGAAATTGAAGCTTCAGTATGTGTGTACTACTCTTTTACGTCTTCTTCCTGATATTATATGCGTTTATCGGACAAACAATCTATTGACACTTGATGATTCTTTTCAGTCCTGGCTGAAGAAGAGCGTCACTTTCATGTCGACGGACTACATCCTGCCGGCGGAGACCTGCGCGATGGTCAACGTGGCCCTGGACGCTAAGAACCAGGCACTGAAGTTATGCGCAGTTGAAGGGGTAGATATTGTGAGTACTTAGATCTTTCCCTATACAGGTAGTGGTGAAGGAAAACGAAAATTGGATAAAACTAATATTTGATGTTCCTATGATATGTGAGCTCTGTCTGTTGTAACAGACTAAATTGTCGAGACTACGCAGCCTGATGAAACGATCATTTTGCGAATCTATGGTGGAGCATTTAGGTACTCACCAGAATATTGTGATATGCTTGATAGTAATTAGAATAGAAAGCAAAATAAGATCATAATGACAAAAGGCACATGTAGAAGACAATGAATGGCAGAGCTCATAAAAAATACCCTTAATAGATATAGGAGGAGTCTTTCAAAAAAGAACATTGGAATACCCTCTTGTCAATGAAGCGGTGTTAAGACAAACAGATAATATACTAGACGATGAAAAGACATACTAAAACGTTGCGATGGCCAAATAACAAGCTCTCATTTATACAATATTTTCTAACTGAAGCATCCACAAGATTTTTTACATCCAATAAAGGCAAAAATATCCAGAACAGCTTGGAACTATCCATATGAAAATACTGCAGAAGAGAACAGCATTAAAGCAAATCGCTTAAAGCATAAATCAGCATTCCCATTAGTCACATTGTTGGCTTACATATCATTCAGAACATTAGCAACGCTTCACCATATTCTAGACTTCAGAAATTGCTAAACTAAGAAACTTCGCTTCCGATTCTGAAAGGCCAAAAACTACAGATTGAGGTCGTATTAAAACGGGGAATTTATCGAAGATTCGAGCAGCAAGGTGCTTAGCCAACGCTTACATAAAAACTAGGGACGAACAGCTACGCTTTCAATTCCGAAAATTGACGAACCCGACCACACCAGATCAAGCCACATTACCATAATACAAAGGACCTATGTAACTATACATAATATCAAGTTCTTGCATGCTGTTGGCTGTTGCCAAGTGAGCTTACAAACAATTGGATTGCATGTAAATTCAAAAATACAGGCTTTCGCTGATTTGGCTCTATTATCCAAAAATGCCAACATTGTTCGTGCTAAAGACCGCTTGTATAACAAATGAATTGGCAAGTTTGATGTCCCGTGTGTTTCATATCATTCTACACAATGGGATTAAATTTCATACATGATTCTGAGACCATGTGATGCCATCTTTCACTTATATCTCCACATCCATTAAAGACAGTTGCTCCAATTTAAGGTAACCTCCAAATGATGATACTGCCCCATTTTGTTTCTAAGCTTTAATTCATCTGTGCCACTTCCTCATTGATCATTCTTTCAGAGATTTCTTCTCTACTCTTCGAACCACTAGATTTTACAGCTTCTGCTGTCAAACAGTCCTCCGAAATCTACCGCCATTCACGACCTTACCCGTCAGAAAGATACCATTTTGCCTCCCCATTTCATGTTTGAACCAGGCCAAGTACTTAGACCCAAGATATGCCATACCCAATGATGCGTTCACTACGTTCAAAACCCAAGGGCATGAAAAACATCCAAAATAATAAAATTATGAACGAATATTGAACAATACATGTATTATAGCACTTTTTGCGAACGTAGTGGATAGACACCAAAACTAAGTATGACTCCTTGAGGAGAGAAAAGAATATCATATGCATGATCATGATGATGTGTTGCACGTATTCTATGTTACAAGAAATTGGGGACATTGAATTGGTGTTATTCCAATTTTATGACCCCAATTCATAAGAATTGGCTGCAAATATCTGTCTGTCCCTGCAACGCCTCAATGCCAATGTCGGCACCTAAATTGTTGCTTTGAGCAAGTATGTGTTCTGTTGTCAAATTGTAGACTTTTAGGCATGTGAGGCTGATAGGGATATTAAACGAATACTATTTTTAAAAACCCAACAACAAGTTTGGCATTCGATTGGTGATCGCAGTAGATTAATGCCTACTTTTAGGCTTTTGTTAGCAGGTACATTTCGATCAAAATCAGTGTGACTATCACCTGACCACTTACAAAGTAGGTATTATAAAGACTAGTTGCGAAATATTCCACGCTTCTGTACTTATCCCAGCTTATATTTGTAATGATGAGTGTTGAGGAAGTTTCGAAACTTCCTCTAAAGTCAACCTTTGCATGTGCGAACAGGCTCTGACAAAATGGGAAGATACAGGCCTCGTTATGAGACATGAGCTTTTATGGGTGTTTGAGGCCTAAGACGGCATGGTTTAATCTGACTGGCGAAATTTCTGTCGAAAAATGTCAGAATGTGCTCCATCACACACCTCTTAACTCTTTTCGAGAACTGTATCTACATAACCGACTCCGAATTCACTAGCAAGTTTAAGTAGTGCAGCTTGACGGCACTTCTCGTCTCTTTCAGTCGCTGCTCACTGCTGAGCGTCGTGATGTGCGCGAATAATACTTTGACAATGTTCCTCCATTAAAAAAAAAATAGGATTTTAACACTGTCAAAAGTCGACTACGACTATAAAAAAAAGAAGAAAAAAAAACGTAAAGAAAAAAAAAGAAAGAAAGAAAAAAAAAGAAAGAAAGAAGAAAAAGAAAGTATCTACTTAAACTTGCTTGTAAATCGAGCATTTTAGATTCAAATCAGCAGCTGACGAGCAGAAAGAAAAGAACCAACAAACAGCTCGGAGCACCAACTTCTTGGACTGGTCAGTCCGGTACTGGACTGCTAGAAGCCATAAATACTACATCCTCTTCATTCTCTTTCCTCTAGTATCAGTACCACACTAAGATGGATGCGCAGATCGAGGCGTGTCTGCAGGGCATGGCGACCGGCATGACCACGCGGCTGTCCGCCGTGCTGGAGGCGACGCTCGCTAAGATCGCTAGGTTCGACGAGGGAAGGTGAGATATAACTTACCGGTACGAGTAGGTACAGACGCCAGCACATCAAGCTACTACATTTTGTCAAATTTATTTAATAGATTATCATCTTTATCGTTAAAGCATAAGGTTCAGAGTTGCTTGGGAAAATTTTACAGTTTCGAGTAGCTTGATGTGCTGGCGTCTGTACCTAACCTAGAAACCAAAAATTTTTGGGCCTCGAGCCTTTGATCCTGTTGCCATACCGAAGACTTATCAACATCTGCCTAGCCTATTCCCAACTACGTTGGGGTTGGCTTCCAGTCTAACTGGACGCAGTTGAATACCAGGCTTTTTTACATGGAGTGACTCCCTATCCAACCTCCACAACCCAGTTACTGGGTAATACCCCTTGGTTATCAATTACCTATAAGTAGCTATGAAAACGTTAACCAATTATTTTCCTATTCATCTATGTTTATGACTCTGGTATTTACCTTTTCACGCCTAAACCACCGAACAGATTTCAATAAAATTTGGCAGAGAGATAGATTACACCCCGGGGACATAGGATAGTTTTTATCGTCATACCTCGCGGGCGAAGCCGCGGGCGGAAGCTAGTTTGAAATAAAATGCTAGTCTTTCTCTAAATGACGTTTCGAAATTGCGTCAAGAAGAGTAGGTATGTACTATCTACCTATCGTTGTGATTATTCGCCATTATACCTAATACTTACACTTTGTTTTCAGCTTGATCGGCTCAATCCTGACGATAGCCAACGTGTCCGGTTCCGGCAAGGACATTGGACAGGGCTACGTCAACTTCATGAGGAACTCTATGGACCAAATTAGATCGAAGGTAATGTTTACAACTTATCTATCTATTTTCTGGAGAATTTCTAGAGAATTTTCTATTATCTAATAGATCATTTTTTTTGTCTTTCTTTAATAATAATATTACAATATTGTGAAAATTACAAAAACAGACAACTAGGTCCTTAGGTACAAGATTTGAAGAAGTTTTCTCAAAGTTGCAATCGTTTTTCACGAGTAAATCGCTTTTGAATTTTCCCTTAGTATAAGGTATTTACGTTCCTGCCGGTCGATTCTGTAAAAATCTCACCGTGAAAACTTAGGTGATGTGAGTTTGTTTTTGCTAGGAATTGACACTATTGACAGCTCACTCCACGCTCACTTCACCAAGTTTTCACGGTGAGATGGTTACAGAATCGCACTGCTGATGGGTAATTGCGTAACACAGAACACAGTAGCAAAGGCATTCATTTCGACAGTTCAACAACATTCATTGCGTTATTTGCGTTTGTCGAGCAGACAAATTTTTCGAATATATGTATTTATTTTATTTTATTTTATTTATTAGGGAAAACAAACAGTGACACATTACATTTTGTAGGAAGAAATACAAAAAAGATACGACCAAATGTGTAACCAACAACATTTTCCACGGAATACATAAAAAAATAATAATCTTTACAAACCATGCTATTTTCAATGATGTATAAAACTATAGATACGTTGTCCGCACTCTAAAATGGCAACATGAAATGAAGCCAATTGCCACATTTGCGCTCAGTCACGCACCAACCTGTCGCGCGACGCGACGCGACGTATGTTTGTTTTTAATTTATATCGTATGTGAAAACCTGTGCAAAACATAAAGAAAATATGCCGTCGTGTGTTTTCAGAGGATGTAAAAATTATACCCCAAAAGTTAAAGACAAAAATGTGTCATTTCACGCGTAAGTTTACAAAACTAGATTATTTTATTTTATTTTGTACGACGCTGCGTCTAATGGCGGCCGGCGCATGAAGTGACTCTGATAGCTACGTCACTCATGCGCTCGACCAATGAGCATGTAATTTGACTATTACTTATCCTGTGACGTAACTGAAGATGTTTATTTATCTCCCTCTAGCAACAGACATCCCGCCGTACGGTGATATATTTTCTTTCCCTTTCTTTACGCGTATAAGTAGTTATCTAGTATTTCCGCCGTTTTTAAGCGCCGAGATGTTGGTTGATAACGTGTCTATATATAATACGTCATTGGCTATTTTAACTAAAACCTACAAACTACAACAATTTAAGTTAATTTATGTAAGTAGCAATATAGATTAGCAATATCCTTCAAAGTTATTGATATTATAGTGGGTTATGTAATTAGGATGCTGAATGTACAGACGCCAGCACATCAACCTACCCGAAACTGTCAAGTTTTCCCAATCAACTTTGAACCTTATGCTTTAGCAATAAAGTTGAAAATATATTAAAGAATTTTGACAGATTGTAGTAGCTTGATGTGCTGGCGTCTGTACGTTAAATAAAAAAGGACAACATGCAAGATTCAACGCAAGATAGTGATAGAACAACTCTACTTCACTCACTAGAAGCTGGACAGAACAGAGTACTGATACTAGTAGTACTCGTCGACTGTCTGTACCAATATTATCGAAACTGGAAACTTTTATAAAACCAGCTTTTAAAAGTAGCCATTCGTAGTCTGAAAGACAAAGTGCCCTTGGGGTAGACTAGTACCTACCTACATACTTTAAATTTAACGTTTTCAGGTGACAGATGAGCTATGGATCCTGCAGCTGTTCGAGCACTGGTACGGGATCCAGGTGGGGCTGATCAACACGTGGCTAGCGGAGAGGCCCGCGCTACATCCGCAGCAGGTCGCCTGCCTGTCTATTATATTGAAGGTAAATAATTATAATTTTCTTTTAAAATTCACTCTGATTTTATACATGGCACAAAAAATCCCAATAACTTGGTAAAAAGCTATTACAATATCTACCTAAGTATGTTCTTTAGGCGCATGACCAAAATCGGAACTACTATGCCGCAATCTTGTTTTGTTATTTAAACAATTTCTGTGACAATTTCACAAATGTTTACCAACAACTGTCAATGTCATTCAGGCGCCAAAAGATCCTTGTAACACTGTACTTCACGTAACGGTCAGTCACAAAATGCCTCAATGCCTCAATATTATCTATAGGATTATTGGAAAAAAAAAATGAAGTTTACCACTGCTGTGAATAAAGCGGGTTGCAGACCAAAAACTAAGCTAAGTTGCTGTATCTGGCGTAGTTTTTCATACTTGTGTGCAGACCGCAAACTATGAACTAGTATGAAAAATTACCTCAGCTATGCGAGCTAAGCTAATCTGAATGTAAACAAATATGAATTAATGGAAAAATAACTTTAACTCCTACACAATAAAGTTCAGTTTACGCTACAACTTCAAACATTTTTATATCTTTTTCAATAGTGCTAGTCACTCTGAAATCAACTTAATCGTCATTAAAATAAATTTGACATGTTTAACTTGAAGTAGGGTACACCCTTTTACTATAGACTAACTTAACTTAGCGCTTGGTCTGCAACCGACTTAAATACCCTCGCCTGTGTTACCACACTGTAAAATTCTCCTTGAAAATTGGGAAAATTCTTAACTAATGGAAAATGAAACTCCTTCCTTTATTTTTTTACTCCGGTATTTATTAATATTACTTTTATTATATTACTCCACAATTATAAATATATTTTTTACTTACGTACGGTTTTTTGTCTTCTAGAAAATGTACAGCGACTTCGAGCTGCAAGGCGTAATTGACGACAAATTAAACTCAAAGATTTACCAGAATGTGGCAGCCAGGATGCATACTGAAGAAGCTACATGCAGTCTACTGCTGACGCAACAAGATGCTAGGTAAGATACGGCAATTATGAAGTTTTGGTTTTGAAATACAACACTTTAAAAGACATTCGCTATGTCTAGTTTTCAGGGTCTGTGGAATAAATAGAAGATACTTAATTTATTAATAGTTTTAGTTCGGATATGATATTGTTCCTTGTTAGTTCATTTAGTATAGATACCTAAGAAGTTTATCCGGTGATATATTTTTGGCTATAATGTGTTTATTAATTTGAATGAGATTGACACTTTTCGTTTCGTTTTTCCGTAGTCGGGTTTTTGTTTTAAATCTCTTCATTTCAAAATTATCGACTCGTATGTCAGAAGATTAAAATAAAAATTCTAAATGTGAAAGATATACGTCGTCTAGAGATGAAAGGGCCTCTTTTCCAAGACGGTTCTCTCCACTGCCAAACTAAAATCGTTGCCAAAGGCTTAGTAATAATCATTTAGTTGCAGGTCGAGACATCCTCGAATGTGCAATAATATAATGCTATAACCTATAATAATTTCATTACTTTACATACGTACCCGGTACCCGTAAAGATAATCCTGACGTTCTAAATGCCCGTAAATCAGTCAGTATGATGATAAAATACTGTTTATTTTTATTTGAATTACAAAATTTTGGCAATGGTTGTAAATATGCAAACATTTCCTCAAAAATTATTTAGGACATCCAAACGCAAAAACCCCAAAACAAATAAAGAGAAACAAAAATAAAAAGTCATCCAAACAAAGATATTTTGTTTGCGCTTTTGAGTAAATAATGCGCAATTTTGCGAGCAAGAAATAATTATCTAACTGATATACTTATCTAATTGCGCAGACAAATTCGTAGTGTTCGTGTGTGTGTGTGTCTTATTTTATATTTTTATCATGATTTTACGTAGGTAGATAGTTTTTTTTCTTAGAAATAACAATAAAAAAAAACCTTTTATCTCTTGCCTTACCTATACACGAGTTATTTTATTTCTAGTTTCTAGGTATTATTGTAATTAAAATTAATTTACCCTCTCAGGGACGGGCTATTAAATTTTTAGCTGTTTGTTTTTTTATTATATTTTTATATTTATTTTTTCTGCTGCAAGAACCCCAGTTTAGGTAAAGGGCCTACTCCAAAGATGCCCATTTGTCTCGGTCTTCGGTTTGGTTTTTTCTTATCCTTCCCTAAATATTACTTTGAAAATCATATCGTTAACACCACAATTAATGGAAACCATGATGCTCAAGGCAAATTATCCGATCTAAACTTAGTTACTTTAAACGTGATATAAAGCTTACTATATCCACTGTTGCAATTGATACCTCAACCTACTACCTTGTATCTGACAATTTAATATGTTTTTACAGTGGTGGTGACGACGGAGGATCTGAAGAAGGATCAAGGAGTGGCAAGTCGAAGCTTGAGACGCTCACTGAAGACGCCAAGCTTGGCAACGTCACTGCTGTTGTTGGAAAGGTAATAAAACATTCTTACATAGTAGACTTCCGTGCGACGTGAGGAGCCCTTTTGAGGTTAGGAAAAAACTAATTTAGTTTTCTAGTAGGTAACCATTTCAACTGAAAATTACTACAAAATCATGAACCTCGCATTTAATATTCGCCTTTATTCTTGCTGATTCATGAGATTCAATTAGTTATTCAGAAGTATGATAAACATGAGAACGTCTTCATATCTATACTAATATTATAAATGCGAAAGTGTGTCTGTTTGTTACCTCTTCACGCTTAAACCGCTGAACCGATTTAAATGAAATTTGGTATAGAGATAGTTTGAGTCCCGGCAAAGGACTTAAATAGTTTTTATCCCGATATTGCCCCGGGATCGAATCTTATGTGGGTAAAACCGCGGGGCGCAGCTAGTTCTAAATATTTATAATATTTTTCCCAAGGCCACTTCTTCAATGGTCATTACCACCGGAAAAATAGTTTCGATGATGTAAACAGGAGGTCTATTTCTTTCGCGAGACATTTATCGTCCGCAGTCACGTCTGATCAAGATGTACCTAAATACATTAGAATGGAGAACGCACGCGTACGTACACCTCTGCCAATTAACTGATCAACATTTTGTGGTTGATATTTTTAAATTAGTTTGCGTAAAGGCGATTAGACGCATAGTACAATACTTTCTTAATAAATGCTTTACTCGCTGACAAGATCTAATTATATTATATTTTGCCTGGAACCGGGCTACTCCAACAGAATGGCGATCCATTTGAACAGTCATCCTTTGCTGCGTTTACTGTTTTCTCAATTAAATTAATATCTTGCGATAATTCTTACCTACTCAACATCATACAGCATTGGTTTTTTTTTTACTTTGTCAATGTCTTTTTTGTTCAAATAAAACCACGTATTAAACTCAAACCAATGCCTGCGCACCGCGCCTATGTTTTTTCAAAAGGCAGTATTTATCTCTGTGACAATTTTCATTTTCACTGAAGTAGGGCGGCATTCCCCAGTTATTTATGTTCCATTTATTAATACATGATAATCTACCTAGTAGCTCTAAGCTCAGGTATATTGGCAGAGTTCCAAGTAGCTCTAAATCGATTGGCATTCAGCTGTCAAAGCGCTATGGCCTTTACACTTCAGTTAAATGCAAAGGTTACAATTGACTCATGGTAACACTACAAGACTGCGTGAGACATAGTACTACATTGGATATTTTTGAGTGTAGTGGTGTAGTTTTATAAATAATCAGCATGTGATGATCCCACTGCTGGGATACAGGCCTCTTCTCTGTGAGAGGGAGTGGGCCGTAAACCACCACGTGGGCCCAGTGCAGGTTGGTAGATGTTACATGTCTTCGATTTTTGAAGTGAAAACTTCTTTAGGTGCGTTGAGAATTTTTTGATATGGGGAAAATGCCATTAAATTCGCGCCACTGTTACCGTAAGCGACACCACGCGTGTTTTGTTTATAAGACGATTAAAAAAATATCCGCTTCGGATGTGTTCGGCTGTCCTCGGGATGTACTCGATTTAATGTTTTATCCGATATGTCAGTGAGAGATGGCAAAGTATTATGTTTGTGTTTTGTTTTTACTTTTGTCGGCACTCCCGGAGTGCCACTGCTTTTTTCTACACCGTTTTGAGATCAGTGGTGATGAGATAATCTGTAATAAGCGCCTGTCTGGGTTCGAACTTACAACCTACAACTCGTAAGTCGCGGCCATTGCCACTTAGTCACCACTGCTCTCTTGTTATAAACAATAGAACTAAACTTAACCGATCTTAAGCATGATTTCAATAATGAAATTTTTTTAAACTGGCGGCTGGCACTAAAAGTTCAGTCTTACTAAAGGATTCTCTCCACTTTGGAGGAACATCTTATAAATATTATTCTTTCTATTCTGGCTGTATTTGCTTGTACTGCAAATGGCATCCGATAACTGTTTTCCATCTCTTAGTAAATTCTCGCGGGATTACCACACAATCGTCACTCATCTTGCCATCCCAATATCACAAAACAGTGTTGCATACAAAATATGTTTACTTACACTTTAAATGTCGCACTTTTAAAAATACATTTACCCTGAAGTTCAATCATTATTTTCTAGGTTGGCAACATCTTTGGGCGCGGCATTGGAGAACTTTCTACGAAGCTTGGAGGCGCATCGTCCTGGTTTTAAATACAATAAATATGTCATAAAATACATTTCTTTGCCTATGTCGATGTGAGAAGAGATAACAGAGGGCTTTTGTTAATGCATCAATAGTTATTTACAAACGGTGAAAAACTTGAAAGTTATTTTGGTGGACATGACAATAACGTGGGTTGTCTGTTGTATTTAATTGATGTTAAAATGAATGAAACATTAAGTAATTAGACATTGAATCCATTTCATTTGAAGGGTGACTGTAATTGTTAGCAAAAGTAATCAGTACCTATAACCTGATTTGAATAATTATATGATTGATGCATTAACAACAAGACTCAACAATTCTGTGATGATGTTATACCAATTTTCGCATTCGTTAGTAGAATGTTTGCCATTTTGACTTAAATAAATCACATCAAGATGGCGTCTACGCGCTAGGATTTAATCATAAGTGGCCAGTTTAAATGCATAGCTTAGTGTGATCATAGTGTAATCGAGATTTAGGTTTTGTTTTATAAAAGCTTTATGTACAGTTAGGGACATTATTCGTTTATTGGAAGCAAGTAAAAATGTATTACTACGTGTGTGTATATTAAGAGTAGTATTTGATAAACACAATTCGAAAAAAATATAAAATTATTACGAACGCATACATAACGAACGCAAACATTCAAAAAATGTTACAATAAGGAAACATATCGCTTTGGCAAAGGTTATATTCTGTTATATTTAACGCGATGTATTGTAATTATTTACAAAATTATATGAAAAAATATTAAAAGAACGGGGGTGGGTTGTGAGTGTGTGAAAGTATGGAATCCTTTCTCGATTTATCAAAGTTACGTTTTGTATATCTTTTAGTAATTGTTACTATCTTCAACGTGATTTTACTAATACATTGTTTCCTGCAAATTATATCTATACGTTATTCACATTTCATTCTATTTACGAGTGACAAGCACATTAACATTTAAAAGCAGAGCAACGTTTTCAATGCAACTCTTTCTATACCTAAGAAACAGTATTTTTCTAATAAAAAAATCCACTTTTTAAATCATCGGTTTGATCTCTTTATTAAATCCACAATGCATTTTTATAAAAACACAAAATAGGCGCGATACAGCTTATTTATTTTTCGAAATCAAATATTGCCAGTAATAAGAAAAGTCCCCGCTTTTTGGGTAATTTGTTTTTTATAAGAATGCATATTTAAATTTACAAGTTAGCCACTTATCGCTATAGTATAATTCTCTATATTTTGAAGCTCTCTAGATTTTAATGACAATCTAGCGACACTTTACCTTGATTAGTCATCAAAATAATACATGACTATTTATAAAAAAAATCTATTAATAGTTAAATTTGTTAACAAAATAATATTCTTCTACGCTAAACACCTTACAAATTTTTGAACTAGGACAAAATTTAAAGTTCTTAGATGAAAGTTTAATGATTAATATAGCGGTTAGTCGCTATGCTGATTCGCCTTACTAATGTCTTGTTCGGAACGGCTTGGAAAATAGAATACTTGTCTTACTTTATCTTAATTAAGTATCATTCAAACTTGATTTACGTTGGTTCAAATTAAGCTTGCAAGCTTCAAAAATTATATAACTAAGGATAATTACAAAGTGCGTGTACTAAATCAGATTAGTAGGCTCGTCGAGTAACTGAAGGTATATTAGTGAATGATAGCGATCTCAGTATAATGAAATATTGAGATATCGACTGTGAATACAGAATACATTAGTCCAGCACCGAACGACTTGGTAAAGAGTTGAATGTAGTTATTCCCAATATTTTATCATAACACGAGATAATATAAAACACTTAAATAGGACTGTATCGGCACAGTAATCATGTACTTAACGAAAGTAGTGCTCATATATTGAATGTAAGGAATAATCAAAATGATATATTATAATAACCAATGTTACATCTGTATTATTGATTTGTAGTTATTGTGAGTTTTAACTTTCCCAATTTATTTATTCAGTAGATATAATTAGTGTACTCTTCTCATTTGAAGCCAGTACATTGTATACTACCACAAATATGTATAACTATACCTATAAGCATAGTTACAAACATCATGCAATAGAGTTTATATAAAACCGTGCGTGTACTTGGCATAATTTTTAGTAAGTATCTTCATTTCTTTTTTATAAATTAAGTTGGGTAACGAGCTCAATAGAATGAAAACGTCAGTTTTGTAGTGTCTAAGTGCATTATAAGAGCCGACTGAAGATGTAACTGCGTAGTAACATGCTTGTATTATTTCGCCATATTGAAAACTCGCAATGGTTTTCCATAAACCACTAATTAACGTGCCTATTTCAAACTAATTACATTTAAACAGTCGATAAAAGCTCATATTATTATGAAGGCCATTACGAGTTTTCAAAAGCTTTGAAAAGCCATTGAGTGCATCGCGTGTGTAAGGGGATAACAATAAAAAATATTTACAATAAAAATGTTTACTGTTCCTTTGTTCTTTTATTCCTTTAAATATATTGGTGAAGCAGAGACATCTCTTTAGGGTAAACGGTATGGAAGTAATTTGAACTGAAAACTATAAATTCCTAATGCTTGCTGACCACGGAATAGAAAACTGTGAACTGTATTTCTATTCCGTGTGGCTGACCCTAGCCAAACATAACTGGCAGTGGGCAGGACATTGCTCGCAGTACAGATGGCCGATGGTGCCGAATGGTTCTTAACTTAAAGCTAAGTAATTTTTGACTTCGTATAGTAATTCAATGTAAGTAACTAGATACCAAATAATATTATCAATTCGTTTTTAAATTACTTATTTGTATTTGCTATATTAACAAGTCAAAATATTATAGTATTAATAGTTCTCTCATCGCAAATAACACACGGAACGGGCCACGGGCTCGTAAAAATATGCCGGCCGGTGTGAAGTAAGTAACTAATAAACGCGCGAGGTGCTACATCTATAAATATCAAGTTATTCTTATAATCCGTAATAAAATATCGAGACTTTATCTCTTTGTCCTGAATCGTGCTTAATAAAAAGTAAAACAGTGGCTTTATTGCAGTGAAATGAAATGATAAAATGGGAACACGATACGGTATGTCGAACGAATCATAAAGAGTTTAATTGATTTGAAAATAAGTTTATATCGCCGAATAAAAAATTATGGTGTGATATAATATTTGAAAGCTATAAATTACCCACTTTTAAACCAGTTAAACACAGCATACTTTTTTATTTGCAATGGGCGGTTATATCAATTCACTTAAACATTGATTCAACACTACACTTCGCGAATACGATTACGACCGCTCTCAGCGGCAATGCGTGCCAACAGGCATTTTTAAATATTTGACCTATTTTTAGGCACCGCTAATAATAATTAGAAAAGGTAACGTGAACCTCTCAGCGGTCTCAGCTGGCAGGAGAATTCCGTTAAAGTATCGCCTGGGGACATTTTATTTATTCTTGTGGCCACACCACAGACAGTGTTTTATTTCCATTCAATTAAAAAATTCTATCGAAACGATCAGTATAGCACAAAGTAAAAAGAAACAATTATTTTCTAGTGTAATTTTAAATACAAACGTTTAAACTCGAGAAAATACATTATGGAACTATAAAATTACGGCAAAATAAAATCAGAAAGTAGCAACACCGGTCCAGAAAAAGTTTGACATTTCGAAGTGAAGTTGTGAACGCAGTGAACGTGTGTGAAATTTTACAACAAAAATATTTATTTTTATGTAGTGATTGTAAGGAAACTGTAAGTTTTTGACATAAACATTATTTTATTTGAGCTTTGATGGAGAAATAACAAAGCGTAGACTGTTGAACTGTTGTATAAAGGCTTACTAATACTTTATTCCCGGAAATGCTTTACTGTTTTATTTTTAAAAAGAAAAAAAGTGAAAATAAGACCTTTGTGGGTTGTATCATCTGTGCATTCCGATGTTATTACGCAGGGCGGGGTCGGGGACCCTTTCGCGATGGTATTTCCCGCGAATAGTTGAAATTGAGTGAAATATGTACGCGCGTACTGTGAATCTTAAAATAGACATAATGATTGGCAAAGTATAACATGAGTCAATAGTAAATGTGTTAGTAGGTGATGGTCAGGTAACTGAAAATAATAATTTGTTTTACCTTAGCCTAAATACCAGGTTGTCATTCAATATTTTAAAAATACTTACTTTATTTTTCAAGTACATTATTCTATTTTTTGTAGTAGTTGGGTAGTTACCTACGCTTGTTTTGTTTATTCCGTAATTAGGTGCAATGTTTCTTTAGTATGCACTGATAGTACTTAAACTGCATAAATGTCTTTAAAATTGGACTTGCCCAAATTATTTATTATTTGATGGAAACAATCCAAAACTTCTTAAATAAACCCCATATAATAGAGAGGTGAGTTCATTTTATAAAACCTACTTTCCAAAGCAGCAGACTGGCAACCATTAAAAACCCTTTGAATATGGAACAACTATGCATCATAATCCTAACACTAAGTACACAATAACAGATAATCTAACTGATGGTAGCTATTTTAGTGATAAAGGAATCCATTAGAATAGCTGCATTCCCTTGATTATGGAGCTGATAAGATACAGACATTACGGGCAGACGTTTCTCTATTATTTACGAATGAGGTTACTGACTATCTTCCCTAATTAGTTTACTTTTAGAAATGAACAAATATTTAGTGAAGGAAATTGGGCAACACTCATTATTGTATTCTAATTTTGAATGTCAAGTTGGATTCTGAGAGTGATATTTTATATCTAAGTAAGTATATAAAATATCACTCAGAATATTAATTATATTTACTTACATAATTTAAAAAGCTAACAGTCTTAAAATAATAATATGTAAGTATGTCTAAGCATATTTAAAATGGAGGGGTAATAATCAAAGGGCATAAAAAATGTGTCCTCATCGCTTCAATAGGAAAATTGCCCAAAAGCCTGGCAGTTGGATTCTTGTTTGATTTTATTGATTTATTTTCAAGGATTGTCTCTTTTTCAAATCATATCTTATTCATTACTAGTTTCTGCAACTTCGTCCGTGTAGAAGTCAACAATACCATAAAACATACACTATGACACTCAACAATAGTGTAGCTTTCTAGAAGTGAAAGAATCTTAGCAATCGGATCAGAACTTCCAGAGATAACCGCTTAAAACTAACAAAAAAAAAATTCTTTTTAAAAATATTAGTTAAAATTCACAAGAAACAAGGGTAGTTTTCAGTTCTCCTATTTATATTACCTATATTATTTTGGTATGGTGAAATATAGAGGTATACAAAAAAACCTAGGTTCAAACCTAGGTTTTTTGTATACCTCTTCATCTCCATTCATTCAATCCATTCTTGGTCTGTTTCCTAGATTTCATAATCAGACAAATGTTTATGTGAAATAACTGAATTTTAACATTACATGGGCAGTAATATATTTATAGCTTAGAAAATCTTGTTAAACTTTACTACTTACATTATTGTTTAGATCTGGGTGTATCTAATAATGCAAATAATAATAGGTAATACATTCTTGGAGATTTACTGCAAATTGACAACTGCTTTTGTCAGTGGATTATATGGCACACATCACGCAGCAGTATCAAACTAGGTAGGTACTTTTATTAACACTCTTCGATAGACTCTGGCACACTGCACCTAGGTAATAATGTAATTCAGGTAAACTTTTGCCTGATCAGTTGGTTGACCTCGGCTTGCGTTGCTGCCCTTGAATTTTAAGCCCAAGCCACACATACCTGACTTCCGGCTTAAAGATGTTTATATCTGAACTGCATTCAAATATGCATAAAAAATCATTGAAAAAAAAACGGCTTTCGGAAACGACCCGGCCTCAGTATAATCCCAGCCTAACTCCGCCAAAAGTTCTATGACATTAACAGTTCAAGCCACGGCGCTATCCTGTCGTTTTCGACGTGCAACCCATTATAAGTTAATGGCGACAAATTCCTAACCTACTTACGACCCTCATTTTAACCTAATTCTGTGGAACACCAGTTTTACGTAACCAATTTAAAAACAGTGGACACACAGAGAAGAGATGAAATTTTTGGCGTATTTTGTGAATTGGAAGAATATATTGTTAGAACCCGGATTAGCAGTCTCATTTAAACGAAACTGTAGTGTCATCTAATAAACTATTTATTCCATGATGATTACTTAAACAGGTGGCTACGCATCTTAAATCAGAGAGGATCGTATTCAATCCAAAATACAGACTGTCATTTTCAATTGGACAAGGCTTTCTTCCGCGTTGTGCTTCAAAAACTAACCATATGTGAAATCATAAACAAAGGTTACCCAATGAATGAACTGTACATCCTCCAGCAAATGATAATTCGGTGACAATACTGTGAAACTAACAAGCCGTCTTACAGGAAGAGAAACAAAAGGTCTTGTTGATACTGCACGATGTCACCGCTGCTTGCGAACTCACGAAATGAAAACGAGAAAGGAGATTTTTGTAAATTCATTCACTGATCAATATTACGTTGTTTCCGGTAAGCATTTTGTAAATCGCAAAAAGAACTTTCCATCTATTGCTTGTAGTGTGCTCAAGAAAATGTATCTCTTTATGGCTTTGAATTAGGCACATGAAACTCGAATGTTTGAAGATGTTTCTTGAGAAAGAGACCAACATTAGGAATTGATTGCATCAATTGTGATACACGAACATTAAGATTTACTTTTTAACTCATTGGGTTATTATTATGATTGATGAGTTGAGAAAAATGTAAAGTACAGTTAAATATTTAAAACGAGAGATCTAATTAGAGAGTACTGACCTATGAGAGAACTGATATATAGGAGAGATCTGGCGTGATGTCTAAAGAGAAAAACGCTTAAATCGGATTATCTGTCGACTACAAATTAAAGAACTGTCTTTCAAATAATGAAGTTATGAAAGACATTGACGTACTCAAGTCCTTTAGTATGCATACCACTTTTGGTTTGAAAAACCATAAAAACAATAAGGTCAGGATGACGTCAACTTCCATGCATTTGTCGTAATAACGTCCCATACGCATAAGTACTTTCCTACTTATGCTGCACTTCAATTATTACCTACAACAAGGGTTCATAAAGTACAGAACATTTAACACTACGACTTTGTATTAAATGATAGTTTTCGTGGACAGATTCAAGATATTGTATTTTTCCAGATGAACCAGGTCGGTTAATTTTTATTGATAACTAGCTTCTGCCCGCAACTCGATTTCTTGTTTTAACATACAATTATACCCTATGACACTCGGCAATACGCCGAGCCGAATATGAAGCTTCCCATTAGTGACAGAATTTTCGGAATCGGATCTGTTGTTCCGAAGATTACCGATACATAAAAATTCACAAATTTAACTTCTTTATAATATTAGGATGGATATAGAAATTGGAATAAAAATATGTTCCATTTCATAGTAAGTCTCCCAAGAAACCGAAGGAGTTCCAGGAAATTAAGTCTGGCCAATCCAACGAAAAACAAATGGAGCACTGAACGCTAGATATAATCCGTCTGGTTTCAATTAAAGCAAAATATTTTCACAGGTGCGAAATAGATTGTTGAAACAATCTGAATGCATTCGCATCAAATAAAGAATTAAGAATTAGTTGGAGTGTAAAAATATGGTTCCTTGGGGTGTCTTAGTGGAGTTAGCCTCGTGTGACAATATCTAGGACATCATCATCCACAATCTGACTTCACCTACTGATGGACATAGGCCGCACTGCTTTTAATCAATCTTTTAGCCAATCACCACACTCTTGTGCTAGTCTAAACCAGGTTCTGCCCGTAACAATGTCCTCCCGTCATCTCGTTGTCCACATATAGGGCATCACATTTATAATGAAGTCTATGCTAGATCAATTCCTGCTCTTTAGTTCCGTTGTTGACGAGTCGACAAAGAATTTCTGCTCTGAAAGTTTTGAGAAACGTTTTTAGGCCACGCTAAGTTAATTCAGCAAGTTAATGATCGTGTCAATTCATGCCTAAGACTCACAATTGGCTCGATTGGTAACTGTGATTGAATTAGGACTGCAAACATGAATTATAATCAATATTGTATGCTTTACCGTCCTTAAACAATGTGATAACTGTCGCAGGAAGCATTGTGTTCTTGTAAACTTGTAATACGTCTATTGGTTATGGAATCATTGATACCTACTTTATCCGTCGTGACGCAGCTGCGCAGGAGAGTTAAATTATCCAACTCCGTTTGAAGTAGTTCCAATTCCTTCGTTATCAGCCTTTTGTTGCTGTTCAACTCTGAAAGCAATAAATAATGAAAGAGTTGACGTATTAGCTACTATGTAATGTATTGATATTCCTTTGTTTCTCAGGTAGGCACGGATGTTATTTATTATCCTCATGACGAAGGTAACAATCAGGCTCATTATACAGGGTTATTGGTAAAACACTAACAACCTCTTAAGAGGTCATTGTACTCATCATTATGAACAACTTTTAGTATGGGACCAAACCTGTAATCGCGAAAAAAAAAATCTGCTGTTCCCTACATTTTGACGAGTTATACGAACATAAATGTAGGGAACAGATGATTTTTTTTTTCGTGATTTCAGGTTTGATCCCATAGTAAAAGTTGTTCATGATGATGAGTACAATGACCTCTTAAGAGGTTGTTAATGTTTTACCAATAACCCTGTATATGATTTTATTAAGTCTCAGATCATTTTCCTGTTTACGAATGTAAATACGGTTTTGCGCGATGAAAAGGCGCTGAAATATCGCGAGTTAAACTAGCGTAGATGGTAAATGGGTCTTTATTTCCATCATTTAGATGGATTTTCTCATCGTCTAGCTTTTTATTAAGAGTATCAAGTATTTCTTCCGCAAAAAAGCATTCTGATGGATTCGCATTAACCAAAGTGTCATCCACTTTTCTGCCGATATCGTTTCGTTACAAGTCATCGAGCACTGTAGTGAAAATTCCTCGCGTGATTGGATTTCCGTGGGGTTTTTTACGCATCTATACCGAACTCACTCCGTTGATTTTTTTGTTGATTTGTCAATTCGTTTCCTGTTTATTGTTTTGATATTTTGTCATATTTGAAACGTCGCAATTTTTAGTTGATGAATATCTCTATGTCTTCTGAAGAAAGTTATTTCGTTCCGAACCTGTTGCATAACTTCCGGGTGTTACTGTTTGTTCGCTAGGTATATTTAATACTTACACATATATACATACACATACATAAACTCACGCCTTCTTTCCATGGCAGGTAGAAACTAGAGAACGCCAACTGCAACGATTCTTAAATAAGTACTCCTTTTGTATTTAATATACTTCATCGTTGAAATCGCATGTTTTTCTTTCCATATTGACCTCAACAAACAACTATGGTGTCCCTTTGAAACCATTCCCCATATCAATTTAAAAAGCAAATTACTTTGTTCTAATTTATTATGATTCACATTTCAACACTACGTCTAAATGAATCACCTAGGATTCTCGTGCCAATCAAAATATGGTCACAGGTAACCTTATAAAAAAAATAAACAACCGTGATACGTGACAAAGCGTCTATGAAACGATTTATGAAGCAATCCATAAATTAGAAGCACCAATACATGTTTAACACTGTAGTTTCCATGTCAATGTAGGAATTTAAGGTGTTTTTATTGAGTGTGTTAATTGCTTCACTTTCTCTCGTAAAATGCCTTCATTTTGTTGGAGCTGAGTAACATAATTATGTTAGCACTTACCTTCACGCAATTTCTTGACGATAATCTTAACGAGGCTAAAAACATCGGAACCAAGTGCATTAAAAATCTTTTCAGAAAATGAGATGATTATGTGCCATGGTAAAACGTAGTTTGGTATATTTTTTAAAGAACACCCATTCCATACAATTATGCAAAAGTCAGTCGGTCAATCGATGTTACATAAAAAGTTAATCTGTTGATCAAGTCATTTGTTTATTTTTACAATCAGATTAATTGTTTTTGCTTCACAGCTTATTATATATCTCGTCTTGATCATCAGACAGTGCTGTTAGTATGAAATCAGCATAGAGACAAGAAAATCATACATCGAAATAGAACGAAATGATAACATCAGCCAATGTTGTGTTGGGTTGCCATCTCTGCTGTGTCACCTTCGTACAAAGTCCTATCTCTCGAAATCGTTCACTCTGCCAAAACTCATAAATACTTACGTATTTTCTTAGCCACTAGTAACTGAACATATTAGCGATGACAGATTCTGAAAAGTACTAGTAACCCAGAACTAGAGAAATGTCTTAATGGAAGACTTTAATTACGTTGTTTAAGAAAATATAGGTGACACACTTCTTGAAAAGAATTTGAGCTTTTCTGAAACTGGATGTCTTGAGAGAGTCATGGCCACTGAATATACATATTAAGGCCAGAAATCTGAATTGAGGAAATTTATTGTTAATAATAAGCGAAAATATATCTACTGTAAAGTAAATATGACGTTAAAGCATCATAAGGAAACTATTTTGTTTACGCAAAATATAACTAAATCACTGGTTAGTGTAGTCATAAATTATGACCTGATTTCAGACAACGAAGTCATTGTAACTGCCTACTCCTGCTCCGAAACTCCTTACTTAGGTCGAACGTGCCTTCTTTTCGGTATGAATTCTAACTCAATGATTTAGGATATGTGTCAGGAGCTGGTCAAATTCCTCTGTAAACTGTGACGACAACGGTTGTTGGAAATTGTGCAGCAGGATTTGATTGCGGTGATATAATTCTTTCAATTCGGATTGAATTTAAGTAGCCTTTAAAAGAGGCGATGCTCGAACGCATTCATATCGTTCATATTTGTAATTTTGTATGGTGTACGTAATAAAGAGTATTCTATTCTACCATCACCTTGATTACTAACAAATATTTTTACATACGTACGTTACAATATTTTCCCTTTTGTAGACATCACAATGGTCTATTGATATTAGAAGTCATTTGTTTTTCAAAGTCACTGCAATCAGTGAGCGAACACTGAACATCAGGACAGAAGGGCTTCCTTTCCACTCCTTCCGTTCATTCTTCATTTTTTGTCCATCAGATCACGCATCTTTAAGATTTTAAGATCCGCTTACATGACCCACTTGCGGACGCGGACGCCGTTTCTTGACATTTACGGTTTTAAAAATAAGTTCGTGCATTTTGACAGCGGATAAACAAAGTTTTGTTTTATGATGGTCTTAATATGTTTAGTGTTATTCTTTGTCGAAAAGTGCAGGAGCACTCCTAAATAGTTTCTCCGAATAGATTTTGGAAGCAGTGCAGTTCCATTTGGAAACAAGAGTCGTGCCAAATTCCACATGGACTCAGATTGTATGAATAGCATTTTGTATTTTTGCAATATGCCTCAAAAAGCTGAAAGTCATGACTCCAAAGTTTTTGCCAAACATTTTGAAGCTCGAAAATATTGCAAAAGCAACATCGAAAGTGAAGTATCATCGTTCTTACGTAACCTTGTGTGTTCGCAAACAAAATAATGGAGTTCCAGCCATATGACTTGTTATTCCAACTGTCTTTTCCAGTCCGAAAATAAACATCAAACTTTTACTTCACAATCTTTTGCTCCCAAATTACTGGCGCAATTTTTTGCTTCGTAATTTCTTAAACCACTGGCGAATACTATCTTCTACAGTTATCTGATGATTCATCGCAGCTTTGTCCAAATGGTAACTACCTACATTCTATAATCGCTGTGTGGTCTAAGTACAATGAAACGGGTGTCGGGTGGCGTACACACCTATGTACATAATACAACAACTAATACTCAGTCCTCGTTCTTTATAGTTTAAGTCACACGGACTTGTTCAAACGTTTTGTGTGAATTTGTTTGGTAATTGTGGAAAAGTCAACAGCTTAATGACTGTCAAAGTGATTGAGAAGATTGTGGACAGTGAATAGTGTTAAAAGTGTAGCCTTCACGTGTGTGTCGTACAAAAATGGATGCATCTAACTATGAAATTAGATAGGTATTATGACATTGGTTCGCTTGTTTATGAGAATAGGACAAAGGTGACATTTACTTTTGTTTTTTCCTGTTTTTCAGCCATCGTAATGGGTTTTTAACATACGGCATTGATATCACTGTTCAACTCTGACCCAAAAACGCCTTTCATTCTCAGTTTCCTCACAAAATGTTCGGATCAAATATCAAACAGCTTAAATTTAACTTTGGCAGAATGAAAATAAGCGAATTATGTGTTTCCAAAAATAGTTAGCGAGATATTACGTAAGAGACGTTGATATACATATGTGAGTCTGGAGGGTTGCAGACCAAAACGTGTGTAGCTGTGGACGAGACAAGGATTGATGGCGCGTGGCGTCCTTAATAAGAACTTAGTGGCCATTTACTATGACTGGGATCTCATCTGCCGTCTGCCGACCGAGCTTGAAGATAAAACTCATTAATTTGTCTTTGCTCTTTCTGATACGGTCTACGCATGTCTAATTATATTGAAGACCTCAATAAAATATTTACTGCAGCTTCCCGGATGGTCTCTTGACGATCGATTCATTTGGAACTGAATGAAATCTCATAACAAAGGAGCAAAACAAATGAAAATTATTTAGACTATCTGCAACAACAAAACAATCCTTGACATGATGTAACCCACAAACTAACCGATACCAAAACACATGTAACGGGAGAAAACTGATCAAAGAACTTGAACATCATTTCCTTTCATCATTATTCAGAGGAAGACTACAAGGAAGTATTAAACCAAGCTGTGATGTACTTTAACACAACTAGATGAAGTGCTAAAGTATTGTCTGCTGTGACATAACCGCTTCGTGCGGCTAAAATTAGCCAATCGAATCTTGCGTGCGCCCGCGCATCGCTGCAGGTGCGCTCGGTGTTGCCGCACGCGAAAATGCAACCCGATGACGGGTAACATCGAAGTACTTTCAGCAAATCACTTGTTAAACCAATATGGTACCTTATAGTTGTAAGTATTAAAGTTACAATGTTTTTGGAGCGTAAATTGGTTGTTAGTTTGACAGCAAGTCAATTGACGGAGATTTTATATGTGTAAAGATGAAACGCGAGATTCTGAGTCCAATTCAAAACATGCATAAAATAGACTAGACTCTGTATCAAGGAATGCAGCAGTGGTGAGAGGTGCTTATACCATTTTTGCATTTCTTTCTCCGTCATCATCTCTCGAATGGATGGGTATTCGTTTACTGAACTAAGTCCTAATTGACTAAACCGTGGTATGCGTCTTATTTTAGCTCTCCAGGGTTTAGTGCCAAACTCTCAGGTGCAAACTGTGTTATCAATTGCTGAATACCGTTCCGGCGTTGATTTAGATTATTGCCTTCAATTTTCATGGAAATGTCAACAGGTCTATTTTGCTCTGTGAGATTAACTCGTTAGGTGTCAACGTCATCTTAACGGGTAGAGGAGGACTGAGTGCTTGCTCTTCAAGTTTTCACGTCCGATTACTGTCTCTTACTAATTGATTCTTAAATTATAAGTTATTGAGATTATTTTTTTGTTATAATAGGCTCGCCCCCTATTACATGGGACATTGGCGAAATTTGGGTGTACTATAGGTACGGACGCCAGCACATCAACCTACCACACAATCTGTCAGATTTCTTTATTCGATTTTCAAATTTATCGCTAAAGCATAAGGTTCAAAGTTAATTGGGAAAATCTGACAGATTGTTGTAGGTTGATGTGCTGGCGTCTGTACACATCTGCCTAGCCGGGGCAACATCCCATACGGGCAAATTCGGGGAATACAGGTGTGTTTTTAACTTATTGTTTCATCGGCAGCATGTAGGTAACGCAGTCTTGCGTTGTCTAGTATACAACGCAAAAAGCGCACTTTGAAGCGTCTCTGGTAAAAGCCCTTCAAAGTCATTTTAAAGGACTAGCGAGGTAGTTACGTAACACTATCAGTAGCACTGGCTTTCATTTTGACAATACAACAACATTCATTGCGTTATTTACGTTGTTAAACAGACAATTTTTCTAACATATGAAGCAATGGATCTTATCAATCTTAATTATTTCGAAATTATTAAGATTGATGATAGAGTGTTAAGCAATTTCGGAGCTGTTTGAGTAATTCTGCTGAGTTACTCAAACCCCGCAGATCATGTTTACAATATGGACAGCAAAAATCAAGGCTATTTACAAGTTATTTCTATTGCTACAATTTTAAACAAAACGTCCTTCAAAGTAGTTAGTGAACTATTAATGTACGAAAACCGTGCAAGCTTTGGCCGTTGTTTATCCAATCAACAAGTAAGACCGACGACAAAACATTATTTTTTTAGGCTTTCATTTTCATTACCTACTACGTTGTTTACAAAAAACCTCATTCACCCTTTAATGAGCTCAAGGGTAGAATTCGAAAAATAAGAGACAAATATTTCAAACCACGTTTATGTCTTCCGACTTTCCGAGTCACACCTTGCGTTGTCTATTAGTCGGTTACAGAACAGCTGTTTATGAAATTTTTCTGTTAACTTTTACCAATAAAAGATCAAAAAAGGAGCAAACAAAAACAAATTGCGCATTGAAAGAAATATTCCACATGGTCAAATGGCCAGTGCACTCCAAGAGGGAAATGCCTCACATACCTCCTCTTCTAGAAATGCTGCAAGTTTTAATTACGTCACATATTTGAAAGCTTTTAAGTTCCCGCTCCCTTATAAATGTCGTGGCAAATGATACTCGTGACCAAATGGGCTTCCTGTTTCCAAACACATCGTTCTGGTTAGTGTAGCTTTTTGTTTTTTTTTTAATTGTTCATTCAAAACTACCCTCGGATTTTGGCTCTACAATCAGATCAGAATCAAAATCTGTAAAATCAGATGAGGCCCATAGTAGAAACTGGGTCAAAAGCAATAATTACGAGAAGTTTATTAGATTTTATATATAATAATTGTTGTCTTCATCTTGCTAATTCAAATCAATTTGTTCAGGAGCCAATAAATCATTACAACCAATTAATAATGATCTGTCATAAAATATGCCAAAGGAAATACTTCAGGGCTGCCAACTGCCTCTATTTCGAGCTATGCACTTCAGGTATAATTTATGACAACTCAAGCTTAGTCAAACACGGTAATTCTCAGTGCATCGGACATATGCACTTTGTCTGAGAGTTACCGGAGTAATAACTAAAATGGCAAAAATGTTGATAAATAAATCATGATGTTCTCAGCGTTGTTGATTTACTTACTTTTTGGGATGCATGAACAAGCCTCCTAGTGTAGCGCAGTTATTTCCGCCAGTTACTCAACTGAACAGAGCGCTCGGCGCATCCTGGAAAGTCACGCCAAACACCTTATTTGACTGGCCAATTCTTCCCTTGCGGTGGTAGGGCTAACACCCGCCTGGTTTGCGACCACCCTCCCACCGAAATCCGGAAAAGCCTATTGTGTTTTGTGGATGCGTGGTAGTTCCAGTGCCTTAGGCATCTTCTGGGCACGCTCGTTCCATCATAGACCTATGGATGAGGTCCTTCCATCAGGCGTGATCTATCACGCTGCATGAAATAGGCCCGCTCTTGACCTCTAGGTCAAGAGTGGGCCTATTTAGCAATAAAAAAAAACGTAGCTCTTCTTGTTATGGAAAACAAAGACCATTTGAAGAAAGCAGCATAAATATTCTCGGTTGTTGCAAATCATGGTTTAATCCACGCGACGATAAGATAATTTCGCTCACATCACCATCATAGCATCATAGCCTAGCCTTTTCCCAACTATGTTGGGGTCGGCTTCCGGGATTATAATTAAAAAATACTAGGTAGGTACTGCAATATACGAGTACATCAGTAAGTATTACTTACAAAGTTCTAGTGTCAGGTGTCAGTATGACCTTTGCAAATCTGGAATCTGCAAGTAAGATTCAGATCTTAAAGAACATTATAATTGCTGCTGACAGCAACCACCTTATGTTAACAATTAAGAGGGACAAGCAAATTATAGGCTAATTAAAACTATAGTAGGTAATAAAATAATCGTAGCCGTACGAGTACATTCCGAGCATACAGCGCATGTCTGCATCACCTTTCTCGACCTTCTGATGTCTAGATTCTAATTTGAACAGAGATCGTGAAACTAAAGTTTCAATAAAACGATAAAATTGCTAGAACCGGCGGAGTATGCGTAGTTCATACAAACGTAATAACAAAATAATTTGTAAATCAAAAATATTCTTAATGTAGTGTGTATTTATTCCGATTGGATTACAGAATATCTAGGTTCCCAAATATATCTTTTTGAATGGACACTGATTTAAAGACGAGTTAAGAGAAAAATGTGTTTTCTATAGGAATTTGAAATTCCTCATATAACGTTTTTAAGACCAGAGTCCTTTCAAAATATATATTTTCGAACCTAGATATTCTGTAATCCAATCGGAATAAATACACACTACCTTAAGAATATGTTTGATTTACAAATTATTTTGGTATTACGTTTGTACGAACTACGCATTATGCTCGTTGCATCAATTAAATAATTTGTCTACGAGAATTCCTCATCATTTGCCTCATCTGCCCAGCCTTTTCCCAACTATGTTGAGGTCGGCTTCCAGTCTAACCGGATGCAGCTGCTGAATACCAGTACTTTTTATGGAGCGACTGCCTATCTGACCAACACAACCCAGTAATTGGGTAATACGATACCCCTTGTTAAGACTGGTTGTCAGACTTTCGGGCTTCTGACGATCCGTAACGACTGTCATAGATCCACGATTGACAGCCGGGATCATCAGTTTAACGTGCTTTCCGAGGCACGGAGGGGTCTTGGTATGTAAAGATGGTCACCCATCCACGGAACAACCGCGGCAAGCGTGGCTTAACCTGATCGTTCAAACCGTCCGGCTGTTATATCCTAATCATAAGTACCTATCTATATATATTATATCATAATCAGATCATAAGTATCTATAGAATTTTGTTTTGTTTTCTTTGACACAAATTCCACGCATTTGTAGCTTTTCATAAGTAGATGTTTCATTGTTTGCCTAATGTATCTTCTAAATACAAAGCCTGAACAAATTCAAGTCCTCCAGGCAAAAATTCAATTTGTCCCAAGATTCGTTTCGATAAATAAATCCACGCGTGCAAGGTATCAAACAATTTCACATAAAATCCGTGTGAATCCAATGTGTTTAGTACAGACGCGTCAGTGCATTACACCCACTCAACTTCCAAAGATACGTATAAAACGAGAGATATGCTCGAAATATATGAGGAGCGAACGACTCTCGAGCGATTTCAGATATTAACGTGCTTTCACTTGGCCATTGTGAATATTATATGAAGTCTGGAATTAAAGCTGTCAAAGATCCAGATTGAGAGGATTCCAAAACAGAAGATGTCCATGTCCTGGAATATTCAAAATGTGAATTGTGAGGTCTTCTTCGTCGTGTGATCGTGTCTATGGCACGACAACAACGTATTAAATTTTGTTGGATCAAAACTTCTCTACTTCCACGGCATCTTCGGTGGCAGCGCCGAGGACGCTATGGCTGAATTTTTCGGGGCAACTCTGAGCCCCGAAAATTCAGCTATAGCGTGCCAATGCTGCCTGCATTGTGAAGTAAAAGCAAAGAAAGCCACGAAATGCGATATAGTCACCCACTAAAAATTATTAACCAGTTCAAAGATTTTCAATCCTGATCTAACCGGGCTTTTAGCAACAACCCGTTTGATATATATCATACGCTTGTATATGTAGTTGCATTTCCATGAAAGTGTAGATGTTGCTACTGTTGATGCAATCAATCAGGAACTACTTGTAAGGTGGAGGTGGTCTTTTCAACACGCGCCTTCCCTACTAATGCAGTGGGCAACGCAATTCGTTGAATTAAATCTATTCCTACCTCACTCTTCAACGCATCTTACTTACTCTACATATGTATTTTAGTACGAATTTAAATGCTGCCAAATATTCAACTTTAAGAGAAAGTGTTTATCTTTTGTCGTTTCTGTCCATTATAAAGTCAAAGTCGCTACTTAGTGTACTATATGCACGCGTCTGCCTAACCCTTCGGGATTACGGGCGTGATGTTGTGTATGTTTTAGAGACTTCTAGATAGCCATGTCTTCTTTGTTTTGCATTTTGTCATCTGTCTTATAAGTTGCATATTGCATGATTTCATGTCTCCATTCAAAAAATCTTTGTATCTAGCAATATATCATTGATTTTATTATGTTCTATCGATCAGTGAAATCTAACGTTGAATATAAACATGGAAAAACAAGTAGCAAAACCTGGCCAAGGCAACAATTCCTAAGATGGACACTTTTCTACACAATTTTCCTTACTCGTTTGCAATCGAATGGTGTAAATTGATTTTTCTTGACGTTCTAGAATCTTCTATCTTAATTTATAGACATATACTATTGAAGTTGATTGTCTACATTTTTATAGCTAGTCTAAAAAAATCATCGAGTCGCATTTTCTAAATTCTGCTGATACTTAAAGCAATGAAAACTATAAATTCTACGATAAAATCAAAAGTCATTTATTGACTAGGTTGAGAATCAGCACTATTTGAACGTCAAAATTATCTAAGACAGTCCCCAAAACCGTCCATCACCATTTCCTGGCGCTTTAGCCGGGAAGAAGAGGTGCAACAAACCCCCCAGTAGCAGAGCTGTCTGTACAGTTAGAACAACTTGATTCTATACAATAGTAAGTATTTAGCATTACGAAACACAAAATATTAATTTAACTTTGTCAGCTAGCACACGCTAATATACCAAGACAAACATTGAAAACTATACTAAAGCAGACATTATAAGAAAAACGTAAACAGAACTATATTATAAACTATATCGATATCTGAAGATATAGACCAAGGTGCAAATGATCAAAGAAAACCTGTCTCATATCTTTCAGCTTCATAAAATGCAAGAAACCAATTCCCCTAACAGTTACCATTTCTATTGCTAAATTAACACGGAAATTATTAAATCAGTAACGTAACTAAAACAAAAAGAAGCCATTTTATTCACGGTGTTAAATCTCGATGTTTATAATGGCCGTTTGACCGACATTTGCTTAACCGTAATCTTTATGAATTAACCGAACACTGACTTCTTAGAAACGACTGTCCTGCATTTTGAACCATACAATTCGTTGGATGTATTAATTACTTTATCATGAAAAGATTCTTTTTGTATGGAAACTGATTTGTAATCAAAGTTTTTATTCAATGAAAGCCTGTCTTATATACTCTTTAATAGGTTTCTTGATTTTTGTATGTTACTCTGCCTTGTCCTATCCGTAAAGATTCTTCAAAGATTATTCGATGCAGTTATAACAGCTACAGCTGTTTTAGCTAATAACATATTGTTAATGTTTATTGTTCAACTTATAAAAACATAATTTTTTTTATTTTCATTATCTCTAACTATTTCCACTACGTATAGACGGCAAGCACATCAAGCTACTACAATCTGTCAAATTTCTTTAATAGATTTTCAACTTTATCGCTAAAGCATAAGGTTAAAAGTTGATTGGAAAATTTTGACAGTTTCGGGTAGCTTGATGTGCTTGGCGTCTGTACAATGACTGTTAAAGAAACAGACTGACTGACTGTCTGTTGACTAATAAAGTATTAAATAAATACAAAAACAAAAGGATATTAACTAGCTGTAAATTAACACATTAAATGGAGAATTACTTATTAAAATTTTTGATCTGAATGATCGTTTCATTAATTTCTTCTAGTAAATTATTCATTCATACGCGAAGTATTTGAAGACTCAATTAAAGCTTCTAAGAAACTTTATTAGTTTCATTGCATGGTTATGGGAAGCCTTATGGTGTCAAAGAGTTTCTTAATAATTCACACTATATTTTCCACGATGCATTTCCGAAGAATATGTAGGATATTCATTTGAAAAGAAACCCATCGCGATGGTATTGATTATTTGGGACAATGAATACCTACGTATCTTCTCTGCAAGTATGGAGACCTTCTAGATGGGCGGTGTCCCTCGCTACATTTGCCGATACGCGGTCTGCACTCCAGGACTCGGCTGCTTCACCGGCTATCGGTCCTCTAGTGTAAGATGCTAGCTAATAAAGACGTAGGTATTATGGATGAAAAAAAAACCAATCGTACAGTCCCGACGCCAAATAATTGGGTTAAAAGCAGGTGGATGATGAATGATGATGCATGTTGGCAAGTAGGCATGTCTTAGTTCAGCTTAATACGGTATCAAAACTGCTAAAGCGCAAACGCCTTGAACACCAAACAATGACAAGCAATTACATGAGAAGCCCAGATTTATTTCCGTCTCTTACGACATATCACTGTTATTAGCAGCAGTGTCCTCATAAACTCTAAAAATAACTATTCCTGATACATTTTACATGTAAAACCGACAATAGTTTTCCTTTATCCTGTAGTTACCCAATATTTAATTGAAGAAAAACAGGTGTCGTATTTCTAAGCGCCATCTTTAATTGGGGCGGTTCTAAATTTAGAAAATTGACTTTTTAGTGTTGCTATACTCTTGTTCTGATTCACCGGCCGGTCGGGAATGTTTTAACCTATAAACGAATGCATAAATATACTGTGAATGCTTTGGTGAGCTTGTTTCTTTTACATTAATATATGGGTCTGATGTTTGACGGAGATTTTACGAGTGTGAGCATTTTAGGGCTCGCTCCAAATATTTGAGAGTTTTGGGGAGTAATGCACTTGAAACTACTTATACCTACGATTAAAAGGGATAATGTTACGTTTTACTGCCATGTCATAGATCAAACTCTCGCCAAATTTGGCAAGTATGTAGTAATCTATTTCCGTATCCAGATAAATTAGATGACAAATTCAATCCAAAAATACAGTCAATATTCTCATCTTCGTCGAGAATTTAGCATAATCAGGAATTACGCAGCAGAATCCAAATAAACGTTACATTGCATGGAATGGCGCCAAAAATCCAGCATAAACAAACATGAGACTACCCACTATTACCCACGTGAAACAAATTTGGTGATTCGTCCTGCTGTTTGTGACTATCATGCTTGTGCTTTAGATGGGGTATTCAGAATTCTAGGTTTTGAGATCAGAATTCTGCAGTTTAAGCTCCAAATGGAAATAATTAGGTAGGTACTGTACGGTCGTCTTACCTTATACCTCCATCCCTTTACTATATACAAGGCCGACTTGCAATAGTAGTTGCTAATGTTCATCCTTTTCACTAAAAAGCAAAACCTGAACCAAATCAGAATATAAAAGAAAGATTTTACAACTCTAGGGAAAGAAGATACTACTCAAAGCAGTCTTTGAGTAGCATCTTCTTTCCCTGGATTGTAAAATAAATAAAAAATAGACAGGTCTTAGGCGGTAGTATAATAACTTGGATATAAGGCAAAAGCGCCAGGGTAGTCCGCGAAATTCAATTATTTCTTTTTACGTTTTTTGTAATTTGCTGGTCAGTATTAAGTTGTAGATACGTTGATTAAAATATGATTCGCAATCGTAACAAATATGTATTTACAGAATTATAATGATTAAAGTCATCAACACAACTCTCTAAGACCAAGTAATCCTACTGAATGTCTATTTCATGAAATCTTGACATTTTAGGATTATACTAACTTAACAAGTTGTATTACTGATTCTAATGATTATAATTCTGTAAATACATATTTCTTACGGTCGCAAATCATATTTTAGTCAACACACAACTTAATATTGACCAGCAAATTGCAAAAAACGTAAGAAAATCTGAATTTTGCGGGCTACCTTAGCGCTTCCCCATTAATAACTGATACTAAAGGTTATGTCGCATTCCAATCTATATTTGCTACTGTTTGCGATACCAGCTTACCACCATAATACAAATAAAACACTATTAAAAGATTCTCATTACGGTAATCGTGACGTTTTTGCGGCCACTGATCCATAACAATTATAGTTGTTCGATTAGTATTATCTATTCTTCATATTACCTTGTTTATACAAGGAACCAAAAAAGCTTATAAAAAACTTTCGTTAATTTTAGAAGACGGATCAATTCATAGTTAATAGTAGGTAAGCATATGCTTAATTTACTGTAGTATTTTTAAATGTTAATTACGGTCACGTCAAGATTCGATTACTTACATAAGTGCATCTTCTTTTCTTGTGTCTTCCTGCACAAACTTTAGGACAGTAGCTCATGTCGTGGTAAAAGAATTGGAGACTTTGAATTGAGACGTTCGCTCTGACGTAAAAATATCGTCGCGTGATTTTTTCGCGCACTAAATTTTATCGCCGAGAGCTCATAATCCAAGTGTGGTTTTTGTCGCGCTAGGATGTGCTCTGTCGAATTCTCAATGCTCGGCTCAACACAGAGAGTTGAAAATTCAGTGCACAATAAAATCCGTCGCGATATTTTTACGTCTGCGAACGTCGGCTAACGCCACTGACTGCCTTACAGAACAAACGCACAAAACATTCGACGTCGACGAAGCTGTATTGTCACTTCCAGTCGGGGAGGCACCCCTTGCTACGTGTTCCACGAACAAGTCTTTCTGATGTGGAGCCAAAATTGCACTGTTTACTATCCTCATTCATGCTTCGTCATATTCAGACGCTGTGTCTGATGCATCTGTCTCCCACTTCCCCACCCACTATCCTGAGAAGTCAGTGGGATCTCTTGATAATAAGTATACGCTAGTTAGTAAGATTGTTACCCCACTTGCCATATGTTCGCCGCATTTAACGCTATGTATTGTCCTTTGGGGAGGGTCTTTCAATACACCCCTCTTTCGGTTACAAGATATAAAGGTTTCTTGACATTTCTTTTTAAGGAGTCTAAACTGCGTTCATTTATTATCCTACGTTTTGTTTCGTCATATTCAGACACAGCATCATCCCTTGCTGATGCATCCGTCACCCACCTAAGTACTCCCGTCTCTTTTCAATATCAAGATTTTGTTACGTGAAGCCAAAACTGTAAAATGTATCATATTTTATTTGTTACGTCATATTCAGACAACTTCCCATCATCCCGTGCTGATGCATCCGTCACCCACTTCCTTCCCACCATCCTATGACGACCCACATAATTTGTAATACTCCAATTTTACTACTTTAATGAATCAATATGTACGAAAATTCAACGTATAAATATATGTTTTGGTGAAATACTCTCAGTTAGTCGAAAGCGTCTGAGCGAGCAAGTTAGAAAGGAATTTGTTGAAAAAACCTTGATCTGTGTTTAATCTTCAATTTATCTTTTGTTCGTCATTCAGTGGCTGTGTTTCAGTGAGATATATTGTGACGAAAATCGAACGAAGATGCTTGTAATGGCTCCGATGTCTTTTGGTAATTGAGTGTTTATTAATTGAGCTTGGAAATCTTGAATTCATTTAAGTGATCGTTCCGTAGTAGATAACTTTTCTTGATCTTCAAATTCCAGTAGCCCATTGAAAAGTGTAACAAAGGCATCTTTTAAAAGGTCATCGTGATAAATGGGTGTAGTTTTCTTTTCTGGGTGTCCGTATCAAAAATCAACGACTTGAACCTATCTTCTAATTCTGAACATGGGATTTTCAAAGTTCACATAACATTGTTTTTAAATTACGTGTTTCGTTTTCTCTGTACTTACCTACTCTATTCAACTCTATTGATTCGATTGACGTATGAACACTATGAACCAACGTCATTTCGATGACTATAATTTAAAAAAAACTGGCCAAGTGCGAGTCGGACTCGCACACGAAGGGTTCCGTACCACAAGGCAAAAACGCCGAAAAAAACACGTTTGTTGTATGGGAGCCCCTAAATATTTATTTTATTCTGTTTTTAGTTGTATTTGTTGTTATAGCGGCAACAGAAATACATCATCTGTGAAAATTCCAACTGTTTAGCTATCACGGTTCATGAGATGCAGCCTGGTGACAGACAGACAGACGGACAGTGGAGTCTTAGTAATAGGGTCCCGTTTTTACCCTTTGGGTACGGAACCCTAAGAATGATGACAAATATGACAATGTTTAAGCACCATACTTCCTCATTTCCGACACAAGTTTAAGAGAAATCTTCCAAAATCGACAACAATAAAAACATACAAGAAGCCATTCAATTACCTATTCGTGACCGATTCCTTGACGAACGCCAGACGTTGCGTGTCTTCGCGATGGGGCATTAGAAAACGGCCGTCGCGCTTCGGAGGTCTACTACCTGCTAATGAGTTAATTTCATTCTCAGATTTATATGTTTTTAATTCCGTATGTTATCGCGATAAGTGACGTGGGAATTTTGCATGTTATTTATAGTTTTGAATGACTGAGTTCTTGTATAACATTCCTACAGCCTCATTTTCTCGGGTCTAAGCAGAAATGTCTTGCTTTGCCATTTTGTTGATTAGCACGAAAATGCTCAGTGAAATTCGAGCTCTATGCGGCAAGATGCTGTCCGTACGTGACTCGACTAAAGCTCTTTGGACTTCCGAATAGCTCCTTGACACATTTTTTCCACTCTTTAAACATCCTTATGACTGGAAAAAGTGGCTAATTCTTGGCGGGCATTGTAAGGCAAACTATTGGGTTTCCATCTTCATTTTGATGGTTGTTAGGTAATTAATTGGTTTTCTTTTTGTGAGCCTATACCAAGATCTTTCGGAATATCTCCGAGATAAAATTCAAAATTCTGACAGATATATCAACGCACAGTCTAAACCGCTGGTCCTAGAGACATGAAATTTGGAGGGTGTGGTCTTTGTGATGAGTTATAGGTATCCTCTAAGAAGAGGTTTTTCGAAATTCCACCCCTAAGAGGGTGAAAGGGGGGAGGGTGAAAAGTCTCCGATAAAACATCTCGAAGAATGCACGATCTTCTTTTTCTTAGCGTATCGATGGCAAAAAGTTTAAATATTTTTTGCCCATAATTCAGCTGCGCGAATTTCGCTCACTGACGCAGTCATAAGATCATCAAGTGCATAAGTGGCAGAACATGCGGCACAGGATGGAAGGTGGGCCATTCTCTGTGGGAAGGTGCCGCATACGCATTTGAGATCAGATGAAAGCACGATGTCTTAGCTAAAAAATTTAGCAAAAAAAAAAAAAAAAACTAAATGACCTCATTGCCAAAACTAACCAAAGTTAAGGTTAACAATATCATTAGTTAAGGTCTATTTCCAAACATAATTGCGAAGAAATGCTAATGTGTTTCGCTAAAATAAATAGTAGGCAGGTACTTGTACTGCTTTCTCTGCATTACTCACTTCCAATTTGAATATTTATGGCGTACTTTTTGCTAACCATACAAAAATCTTATTTTTGACTTTTTTGTTTATTTGTGACCAATTTAAAACCTGTGTGAAATAAATTGCTATAATTACTGATAATACCTTTTCTTCCTTCTTTAATTATTTATGTGTCCGAAATTGTTGCTCACATTTCAACTACCTCGTTTCCTGTAATGATTATTATGCAGGGTTATTGTTAAAACATTAACAACCTCTTAAGAAGTCATTGTACTCATCATTATGAAAAAAAGAGAATCAGACATCAAAATGAAAATCAGCTGTTCCCTACATTTTGACGAGTTATACGAACGTAAATGTAGGGAAAAGCTGATTTTTTTTTCGCGATTTCCTGTTTGGTCCCATAGTAAAAGTCGTTCATAATGATGAGTACAAGGACCTCTTAAGAGGTTAACCTAACTCTGTATACCTATCCACCAATGCCTTGTAGTCCGATATTAAAAACGTTGTCCTTCTTTTGAGCTTTTTAAGGCGCCTTTTGAGCTTTTTTAAGGCGCCTTTTGAGCTTCGTTAATGTCGGGTAAAAATATAAATTTTAGAGTACAATTCGTAACAGTTCACCTCAAGGGTGTGACTTCTTCAAAGGTCATGCCAGACAGCTTTTAATTTCTAAACTTAAGCAAGATCTCTCTTTAACGAAACCATGACTCCTATTCAGTTTGTTTCTGAGAATTGCCAAGAAGTAGCACTCAGTCATCTCATAGATCTTATAAAATCTATAACACTGACTTGACTAAAAAGCGTATAGCTAATTTTTCCCTCTGTCTTTCTTTCCAGAGCACAAAGTAATGGCACTAGCTACGGCGTCAGCGAAGATGGAGTCCTCCTCGTCCCTCATCCAGTCGGAGTCGAGGGTCCAGAGGAACTACCAGGAGGTCCAGGTCTCGGAGCAGAGGACGGTCAAGAAGAAGACCAAGTCCAGGAGGCATAAGGATGAGGGGACCATATCGGTGGTAAGTTACCCTAAAGATAAAAGTTTTAGTTAAAATATGAAAAGAAGCCTGTAGTTATAAAATGAATGAATCCAGAAACAGGAAACTATATCAATACTATACTAATAATTATTATAAATGCGAAAGTTACTCTATTTGGTGAAATTTGATACATAATATGTGTAGAACATGATCTGACCTCAATACTTTGTATGGTCAGGGCAATACTTTTTATCCTGGTGGTACGTTTCCGTGGGATAATTTCCGACTTCTACGCGGGCGAAATTTATGTAGTTTTAGGCCGACCGCTTTACTGAGACGTTGCCTGAGGTAGCAGCGCAGTGCGGGAGGGGTGTCATGACGTGTTGCGAGAGCTCAGTGATTCGTCAACTTGTGACAACTATCCCCCCCCCTCACCGCGCAGCTCTCTCAGGCAACTCTTCAGTTGAGCGGTCGACCTATAATTACAAAGTCATATAATCACTGTGTGTACGACACACCCTATACATACATACTTGTAAATAATATTGGTTGCATCACATGACGTTCAGAATGCTTTATGGCTTTTCTTAATCATGACAATGCGTACTGGTCAAATATAATTCGAACCATGACGCGAATTTATCTTTGTGGTCTTTCAGAACTAGTCACAGTCAGACAGATTCCACTTTCGCTGTAGAAATCCATTGTTAACCGACTTTAAAAAAAGGAGGAGGTTCTCAATTTGGTTGAATTTTTATTTTTTATAATACATTGCCGCAACTGCCTCTTACAGACAGACAGTATATAGGGGAAGCACCTCCTCGAAACTCTGGACTTACCATCAATTTATAACATTGAATCTCGTTCTATTCCAGTCTAAAAGTTCAGAAAAACTGTTCAAGAAGATCAAGGCGGCAACGGACACGGATTCGATCCCGCAGTGCGAGAAGTGCTCGCGGCCCGTGTATGCCATGGAGCGCATCAAGGCAGAGAAGAGGATCTGGCACAAGGAGTGCTTCAGATGCATCCAGTGTAACAAGCAGCTCACGTAAGTATCATTACAGTACCCGGCGATAATATTGCACATCGACCTTTGGATAGAGACAATCGGCTAATTTCGGCTTCGTAGAGCGTTATCTCTGTCGCACGAAATACAAACAGTCCGGTATCCATTAGGAGCTGTTAAGGCTGCAGTCTTGCAAAATTCACTCGCGGCGAATTATTTGCGCAACTTTGTATTTTTTTTTTTAAACAAAGCAATGAAATAACATGAAATTTTATTATTGCACATAAATAACCACAATATAAGTAATAGCTAGTTATTTTTTTTAAGTTCATTTAGATGGGATAAGTTAGGTAAATGAAGCGTTAAATACAGCTCTTTCGCGCCCAACATCATTTCGAGTTCTGTTTGGGCGCTTAGTTTAGGGCAATGAAGAATTAATTTGGAAATCTGTTCAGCACATATTTATCTCAACATTCTCGTCTTCAAAATGTGCTGATTAGTTTTTTCTAATTATATTCCATTTTCTTAATTTAGACGCCCCAATTTCATCAAAATTCTCTGTTTTTATCTCTTAATAAACGGTTTTTTTCATAATAACTATGCATCGTATGTATGTATTAATTAGATTATTTTAATGCCAAGAATTCAATAAGCAAATACAAAAAAAAATAGCACCTAAATCACCTTACCCTAACAATAGTAATATTTTCAAAAGACCTACAAAAAAGGGGTTTATAAACAAGAATTGAGAGAGAAATTTCTTAGTGGCCACTGCACGGTCGGAGCGTTCAGACGTGTGGTCCACGACGAATTTTAACTGTTCCCTCTCGCTCTAACTTTGCTCCTGCTCTAACATAGGATGCGCATTGTTGTGTATCTAAAGTTGCTCTACTTTATTATTTTTAGTATACCTATAATTTTTCGAGTTTTTTGTAAATATTTGTATATCAGTAATAGTTTTGTAAATATTTGTGTATCAGTAATAGGTTTGTAAATATTTGTCTTCAAAATGGATCGTAAACGTAAAAAAAAAATATGCCTGTACAAGAAAAAGAAAATTGGCCTCAAACGTAGAATTGATGAAGAGAAATAGAATCCAAAGGTAAGTAGAACTGTTTACAGTATTCATGTTTAGGGCCTAACTACAAGGTCAAATTAAATTAGCTAGCGAGACTCCACAAACGTGATGGATATTGATATCTCAACAAGATGAAACAGATTTTATCAACTCACACTTCAAGTAACAATACTACCAGCGGTCATTGGCCCCAAAAAAATCATCAAATCTTTATTTTTTGTATTTCGTCGTGTTTAGATAATATCGTATACAGGGTCAAATTAAATTAGATAGCGAAACTCCGCAAAAGTGTTGGGTATCGATATCTAAACGTGTGTGGGGGGCGTGAGTGTATGTGGGGAGGGCGTGATTGTGTTGATAGATGTATCTGTATGAAGTATGGGGAGTGAGTGTGTGGGAGTGAGTGTGTGGGGGTGAGTGTGTGAGGGGAATGTATGGGGTGGGTTGTGTTTTTGGTGTTTATGTATGTATTAGATCGCTAGTCTACTATACTTTAGGGCTATTTAGACCAAAGTCGGATATCTTTTAGTACGATGATTTTTTACTAATAGGTACTTCTGAAAACTCTGTTAATAATTTATGACTTTTTTATTTTCACAGGTCCACTGCTGGCTCTCGGCAACCTTTTTCAGATGTTACCAACTTGTCAGAAGCTCGAAATAAATAAAGTAAATCGAAAAAAATAAAGTATATTATTTGAGCGTTATGCGGCATTGAAGAGAGCAAATTCGAAGAAAAAGGCCAGATTTGTGGAAAGAAAATTGTTGGATTTTGCACCACAATTATGCGCCTTCGCACAAGGCCATCTTTGTAAACAAATTTTTGACCAAAAGCTCAACAAATACATGATTCGTGATTATCGAGCAACCACCTTATTCACCAGATATGGCTCCAGCCGACTTCTTTCTTTTTCCTAACCTCAAATTACCACTTCGTGGCACCGTTTTTATTCGGTAAGACAAAGGAATATTCGCGGCGAGAACTAAACTCAATTCCGGAAAAAGCGTTTAAAAATGTGTTACCGAGCGCATACAACCTGAATCTCTTCAAAGAGAGAGTGAATAGGCTTCTTCTGGGTAAGCTCACTCCATCGTCGACTTTGTCTCTGTCACCTCTGAGCTAGACTAGAGTCAAAAGCAAACCAATTCCAAATTTAAAAAAAATGTTTTGATGATTGGATTATTCGTTGGCGTAAGTGTATCGTTTCTGAAGGAGCATACTTTGAAGGCGATAAAATATAAGTCTGCGATGAGCATGTGTTGGTGTCTGTGTTGTGTTGTGTCTGATGTGATGTGTAGTGACTGTGTGAGCGATTTCATGGCGTACTTTGGGACTAGCGCATTTTTTTTTTCTTCCGTTGAGGGAATTTTTCAATTTTGAATACAACCATCTCTCGACGGTTATATTGGGGTAGATTTCTGATAATTCTCGTGGTCTTGTGGGTGTTGTCATTTCACAAAGTCTGCGGTAAAAGACGTGGTTCTTATTTCTTTTTACTTTTTTCTCAATAGGTTGAATTATATTTATGGCGGGTCTTTTAAGGCGGGAATCAATTAGCTCAGGGAGCAGACAATGCAAATAAAATTTTGTCAATGGGCCTACCATTTTGTAGTGCCAGAACGTAGGGTCTCTTTTTATATTATTCGACTTTCATTGAGTAGTCCACTCCAGCCCATACGGCATATAAGCACATATCCATCTCCGTAATGTTTAATTGGCTCTGAGTATGGAAATAATAGACGTGGTTTTTGTCAATCGCAAACGTATTTCTCCTAATGTTACATTTCCATTTTTTTTTCTTTTATCGTTTCTTCAGATTGCATATTTTTTGCAGAAAGTGGGCATTTTACTTCTACCAGTCCTGTTTTTCCATCTTTGTGTTTATAAATACCATCGGGACTGGCTCCTAAATATTGGACTGTTTGTTTAATATAAAGACCGCAGCTGGCAATTGTGACGTTTTCCTGCAGAGATAATGCTTTTTGTCCATTATCTCTACCATAATAAATGTGATCGAAACTTTGGTCTATCGTCTGTTTCTGTAGTTCATCTCTTTTTTGGTCAGAAGGTTCCGTTTATTTAAGGAGTTATTTTTTTGTTATCTGAAAATCTTCATCGGTCGTAACTTGTTTTTTGGCATTACTATCTAGCATGAACGAATTTATAAAAACCGGAGGCGCGAAGGAAGAGCAACCCCCGCCAAGGTACCATTCAAATATAAATAAATATTAATTATTACTTAGTAGAGCAACTTTCCGACCGTGTCAAATATCGCTAGGTAGGATGAATGCGGGGACTGCAGGGAGCCCGGGTGCAGACGCACGGCGCGTGGACTCGCCGCACGCGATTCTTAAATTGTGCAATAGAAGACTAGGCCCTTAAAACAATTATGATTTGCTTCTTTTGATAATTATTTTTATTCTTTGTATAAAATGGTTTTGTGTAAAAAGGTCGATGTGCAATATTTATCGCCGGGTACTGTATTATGTAGCAGTAGTAGAAAATGAAGACGGACACTGCCGGCAGTTTTTGTAACGACGACAGGCCCCTCGGTCTTCCAGAAGGTAACAAATGTCCATAGCTTTTCGAATATCACTTCCTTCCAATTTAAGGTACAGGTTCGTCCGCCTTTTAGAAAGAAAGAGAAAGAAAAAAAGTTTATTTTGACACAGTTCGTGAAACCAAAAAACAAAATAAAATTAACAAAATAAAAATAATGTTTCAAACAACAATTGCAAAGCAATATTTCCTTTGTAAAATAATTACACATAATTATGTATATGTTTTATGTAGTGTCATATGAAAACTAGGATTAAAATTAGGCGTTAAATAACGAAACATATCCATACTAATATTATAAATTCGAAAGTAACTCTGTCTGTCTGTATGTTACCTTTTCACGCCTAACCCACTGAACGAATTTCGATAAAATTTGGCAGAGAGATAGATTGCATCCCGGGGAAGGACACAGGATAGTTTTTATCGAAATACCTCGCGGGCGAAGCCGCGGGTGGAAGCTAGTCCACTATAAAAAGCCAAGTTCTGTTATGGGTCCTGATCAATGCAAACAAATAATCACAATTATTTTTTCTTGTATGATTTTAGAGTGGAGACCTACCAGAGTGATCACACAACGTTGTACTGCAAGCCGCACTTTAAGCATCTGTTCGAGCCCAAGCCGGTAGACGGGGATGACGTCACGGACGGTAATATTAACATTTCCTATCATTTAAATCAGTCGGAGAAAATTATTGTTTATCAAACTGACACACTGCGTCAATTTACCGTGTTGTAGCCATTACATACAACTGTCAAAGTATGACATTTGTGGTTTGAATATACGGACAAATTAAGTTGGTTGGTAGACATTCAATTTCCCTGACTTTATATGCAATGCAAAAAATTATCCAACTGTCAACGAACAGTACCATAATATAACTAGATTAGTTACATTGGCTTGAAGAATGCCGAATCATTCCTGTTCACGAATATCTGTAAAAGCCCGTGTTCACCAACCTTTAATCAACCGATTACCGAACCGATACAACCGAATTCGGATCGGGATCCGATTGCCGATTTTATTTTATTATTATTTTTTCTAATCGTATGCTGCACTGGCTGACGTCATCACGTCAATCACCAGCTGTCGCTGAAAACCAGCGCTGGGGCTCTGTCTCGTATAGGGTCTTAGCATTATGCTGAGCGTTGGCCGTTTTGCGTAGATGTGACGCATACTTTCTCCCAAATTGTTATTTTTTTTTATGCGTCATGTTTTCCGCAAACAAACGTATTTTCTTTCTTTCTCATTACCTTAACAGGTTACGGCGCGTTAAACGAAACACAATAGAAGTTTTATTGTTATGACGGCTATAGCCGTATAGCACCCTTGAAAGTGTTAATACAGTCGTTTATCTGTCTAATTTCATATTTGGAACTCCATAAAATGTTTGTGAACACGGGTTTAAATATATTAGTAGGTACAACTTAATACCGGCCGGTGGCCTCAGATGCTAAAATAAAAACTAGCTTATATCTTTACAAGTATATCTACTTATTCAAATAAATACTAAAAGTAATTTTGTATTTTCACACAGCATCCATCCCCAAAAAGCATCAGATGATCATCTGTGAGAGCAATCCGATCGAGTTGCCGCCAGATGTCGTTAGAGGTTAGTAACAGTTACGTGTGCTTAACAATAGATGGCGTTGCGTACACATTGCGCCAGCGCTGCTTATTATTATTTTGCCAACTACTAAAATTATGCTAAGATCGAAATACCTGTAATTTTTTTTTGAGGATGAGAAATCATCAAATGACCCCTCCCGCTCTGTGTGAAGCGGAAGGAAGTGTCAGACTTTACTGACTAAAACCCATCCGTGTTCCTTCCTTAGCCCTTTATGTTCCGGGTAAGGATGTTACGGAGCTTCGATTCCGATTCCGAAAGGTCGGAACTTCCGATTGATATTACACCTCCGGTTCCGACTTCGACTCCGAAACTTTTAAATCGGATGTTTTAATCGGAGGTCGAAGCATATCAGATAGCGGCGGCAGAGCGTGGCGGACGCGGTCAACGTGTACGAACAGGTTTATGCATGTCGCGCGGGGAATCCCACCCCACGTGCTTTCTGTCGTCATTGCTTTCACTTGTTGTTATGCAATCTTGATGGAAGGTTTGTTTTGTTTTGTGCGGCGTTACAATTTAAGTTATCTGGTTTTGATTCACATAATGAAGCCAAAATCAAGTGTTATCTGGAACTACTTCATTGAAGTATGTGCAAATACGGCAAAGTGTAAACTTTGTGAGAAGACATATTCACGAAAAGGAGGTACGACTACATCGTTAAAAAATCATTTAAAGTCTGTGCATGCTACTGAATACGAAGAATTAATTAAATTAGAAACTCAAAAGAAAAATACAGTACAGCCTTCAACTTCAACGCCTCTACAAGAGGCAAAAAAACAAATTACTCTTAAAGAAACTTTGATGAAGAATCAAAAATGGTGTGTTTCTAATGCTAAATCAATGGAAATAGACAGATTGATTTCTGAAATGATTGCTTTGCAAGATCTTCCCTTCAATTTCGTGGAAGGTATTGGATTTCGACGACTGATGCAGTTCCTTGCACCAAATTATCAGTTAAAGGGAAGACAATTTTTTACAGATTATATTTGTGGTGAGCTATATGCAACATTAGCAAAAAAAATTTGTGATTTATTGAAACAATTTGAGAAAATTTCCTTTACAACAGACATTTGGAGCGAACCAAGTTCGAATGTTTCGTTGTTAAGTCTAACAGCGCACGGCATAAATAAAGACTTCAAAAGACTAAAAGTTGTTTTAAAATGCCACACATTCGATGGAAGACATACAGGAGACCTAATTCAAGAAAAAATTAATGGTATGTTGATGGAATGGGGCATACAAAAAGAGAAAATTCACTGTTTTATCCGCGACTCTGGATCTAACATGATACGAGCAATGAGACTCGCCGATATACCTGATGTCAATTGCACCGTACATCAGTTACAACTATGTGTGCGAACTGCGTTAGATTGTGACGAAGAAATCAAAAAATTATTAACGAAATGCAAAAAAATATCGACACATTTTAATCATTCCCAAATTGCTCAAAATGAATTGCATAAAATACAAAAGGAACAACTAAACCAAGAAGTTTTAGGTGTAGTGCAGGAGTGTAGTACGCGGTGAGTTTTTAAATTTAATGTTTTTGTTTTTTATCCAGAAATATTTTCAAATCAAAGACTTAATAATTATTCACACAAATATAATAAATCCGAACGAGTGTCTGTTAAACCTAGCGGTCGAACCATTAAATCGATTTTGATAAAACTTGCTATGGTACAGAACTACAGACGCCAGCGCATCAAGCTACCCAAAACTAATAATTTTCCCAATCAACTTTGAACCTAATACTCTAGCGATAGTGGTGAAAATCAATTAAAGAAATTTGAAAGCGTGATGTGCTGGCGTCTGTTCTGTACATAAACATGAATTAGATTGCGTGTATTTAGATAAAGTTATTTAAATATTGTTTAAAATTAAATTGATTTAGAAATTATTACTGTTAATTAATTAATATTATTTTTTTATAGGTGGAATACTACATTTTATATGATGGAACGAATGATTAAAATACAGGATTCACTGTGCCTGTATGCATGTAAATTCAATATCTCTCAATTAACTCCTGCAGAATGGTTGCAGCTCAAAAAACTCGTGACCATACTGCAACCTTTTGAAGAGATTACTCGAAATATGAGTGAGAATAATACCAGCATCTCATCAGTAATTCCATTAATACACACACTAAAGCATACATTACAAATAGAAGACAGTAAGCCAGACACAAATGATCTATTTAAAACTATAATAAAATGTATCATCGACCAATTAAACTCAAGATTTGGAGACCTTCAATTAAACAGTTTCTTTGCAATAGCTACATATCTGGATCCTCGTTATAAAACAAAATTTTTCAACGAAGTAATTAAGGAGAAGGTGGAAACCGAATTGATGACATTAATTGATGGTGGAGGTAAATCTAAAAATGAAGCTGAAAATATTAAAGTTCCTGCAGAAAAACGGGCAAGAATGGCGTCACCAGCGGCACCTAGCAATAGTAATGTCCAAACAATTTTATCAAATATATTGTTAAGTAGCGATGATGACGATGATAATACCACATCCAACGAACATGCCGTTTTGGACAAATTTCTTATATTGAAAGGTTTACTCAATGAGTACAATAGAGAAAAACGTATACCTATCGGTGACGATCCCTTATTGTGGTGGAAAGTGAACGGGAATACAAAATTCCAATCCCTTAAATCGATTGCCCGCCAATATTTGTCATGTCCACCAGGCTCAGTAGCAAGCGAACAACTTTTTAGTGGTGCTGGCCTAATCTATGACCCGTTAAGAAATAGATTGGACGGCAACAAAGCAGCGAAGCTTTTGTTCATTAAGTATAATTTGTTACTATTAGAGTCAATTCATTTGATTTAATTTGCTAATTGTTATTAAAAACATGATTATTTTTATGTTTCATACCTATGTTGTGGTAGGTTTATCATATTTTTATTGAAATTAAAGAAGCGTGACTGAATAATGTTCGTACTATTTTATTTTATTAGGCCCGCCTTTCTTAACTCATATCTCTTCTGCCACCATCTCGGGCTCCGCCTCCGATTCCGACTCCGATTCCGATTCCGAATCCGGTTCCGCTTTCGACTCCGACAAACCAAATTTAAAAAATCCGATTCCGACTTCGGTTCCGATAAAACCACATCCGTTACATCCCTAGTTCCGGGTCAGCGGTAACCCTTTCGAACAGTCCCGCTGACCCGGCAGGCTTCGGCCCTAACGGGATACCTGTGTGGTTTAGCTGCGCTAACGCAGTCTTTCCATGAAAGTGTGACCTTTATATAGAATAAGCTTCTGTTTCTACTTATTGTTAAAATAAAATACGTATTTTCCCCGAATTCTCACGACACTTATCTTACATTACATACGTTCTCAAAAACGTATACTTACAAGCGCAAGACTGAACGGTCCACCTTTGAACCTTTTTTTTGTGCGAAAAGTTTAAATAAACGGTACACTAAAATCGAGTCACATTTGAGTATTCCTGGGACTATTTCCTAGGTTATCATCATTTCAGTCGAAAGACGTCCACTGCTGGACATAGGGCTCTCCCAAGCACCTCCACTTCGACCGGTTCTGTGCTTCTCGCATCCAACGGGTTCCTGCGGCCTTCACAAGAAATTTACTAAGAAGAAACCATAATTAATACTTCTTATTTATTCCATCAGCATCAGACAAACCAGACCTTGGATTAGAAGAGCTCTCTCAGTTAGACGTCAAGTCGCGGTTCGAGGTGTTCGAGCGCAAAGCCCGCGCGCCCGAGGAGCCCCTGCCGCAGGAGCCACGAGCCCCCCGAGAGAAGACTGCCGCTATCCTGTCCAAACTTGCCAAGTAAGTCGACGATTTCATTTACACAAAATTGAAGACCTGCATCGTCTAAACACTGTTTTTGGACGGTGAAGTAGGTAAGAAAAAAAAACGTCCCAATTGTTTTAATATCACAGAAACGTGTGCAAATAAAGAGATAAGTTAACTCGAATTATGGTACAGACGCCAGCACATCAAGTTATTACAATCTGTCAAATTTCTTTAATAGATTTTCAACTTTATCGCTAAAGAATAAGGTTTAAAGTGTATTGGGAAAATTTGACAGTTTCGGGTAGCTTGATGTGCTGGCGTCTGTACTTAGGGCGAATCCGACCAAACTTTTAAACCTAGTATATATAAATTTTGAACTTTTGACAGTTTTACCATACATGAACTGTCAGATGTCAATTTTATTCCACGAATAAAAGATGGGTATGGTAAAATCACCCCTTAGCACATAAAACAAAAAGACTCAACAACGACAAATATTATACTGCTTCAACTTCTGGTTTGCCTTAAGTTACGGTTTCCTAGAAGACTTTTAGAGAAGAATTTTAAATTACACGTTTTTATAAAATAATTACAATGTTTATTATAACAACCAAGTATGTAGTCAAATAAACGTCCTCTTCCGCTCTCCTACTTTTGCCGTGCCCGACAGGGTCCACAATGATCATATTCTGTAAAACCTACCACCTAAGTTCACATGTGGAAGCAATAAATATATTGAGTGGCCGGTTCTGTCATATTATAACGGCAGTTATGAAGATCTGTAATTTTCTCCAGTATTTGAAATCATGACCGTGTGAGAGTGACCGTCCACCACTTTGTTATGAAATCAAGGCTTTAGCCAAATTAATTACCTACACCATTTACGTTACACGTTGCAATTTTTAGATCCATATTAAAACGACGTACTTAGTCTGTTTGAATTTCAAAGACATTGGCGACACTTGCGCATTGGATGAGCTATTTATTCGCTTCTGTGCCTTCGGTGAGGGTTCGATTCCCGCACGAAATAAATAATTGCATGGTGTTCAAATGATTAGATTTGTTTGTAAGTCCATCAATTCGATTCTGAACCAGTTCTATAACATTCGTTTATCCGATGAACGGTACGCCGACGACTCACTTTTGAGAGTTTCTCCTATAGAACTTTTCAACGGTAAAGGGTTCGCCGACAGAACGATCCACTTTTGGGTTTCGCCGATACAACTTTTTAACGACGAACGATTCGCCCACAGAACGGTTCACTTTTGAGAGTTTTTTAACGTTGAACGATTCGCCGACGTAAGTGTTCCTCTATCCTCATTGGGTTTTCACCAAGATATAAAACATGTATTCTACATGTAGTACTGCTTTTATTTATATTAAAACGTAAAAACGCTATCGTCCAGTATTAGGTAATTTATGTTCGCAAAATACGCGCATTGACGTGGAGTTGCGGACACCAGCCCGTATTACCTAGGTAATTTATTGTTATTCCTGTCTACTAAATCATACAAGTGAGTGCGTTTTCATGTTACATCATAAAAGTCACTCATTTTATATTACATACTTGGGTGAGGCTCACAGAAAATGTACCATCACACACGTGAACGTGTAACGCACGATAACACACTGGAAATAGGTAGCACACTGGAATTATTGTTAAGAGTAGTTCACACGAGACAAGATTATTTATTATAATGGAATTTAAAATAAAACACTATATAGACAAATGTATTAATATTAAACTCAAAAGCTTCGCTAACAAAGTTGCATAGCATTACTTATTATTTCTTAAAGACTAATCATTCAAATATTGAGATCAAGATTTGTACTTAAAAATGCTTAGAAAAAAACTAATTTTATACAATCAAACAATTTTTTTTGTTTGTTATACCTATACTTGCACATAAATATCCTACTCAAAATAAACCTCGTCGCTAGTAGCAGCTAAAATGTATTCTTTTGGCTGTTTAATGTTTTGTGTAAGGCACTTCTTTGCTTTTCTTCTTTCTCTCTCTTCACTGCTTTCTAATATTTTCCTGCATAGAAGAAGAATATTCTGCTATTTTCTTTCTATTTCGTTTTGTCCTCTCATCATTTTTTCTTTTCTGTGTTATGAACTTTTCAGGATTTTTTTCTTTCAGCCTTTCTCGATAGAGCTTCTGTCTTTCAGCAGGTGTTAGCGGCATCTGCAAAAAAAGTTATTGCTGGAAGAAAACATGCTATTTAAGCGTAATGTGGGTTGGCATTCCGCTACGTGAACCGACCACCATATTGGATACCGCTCTGATAATACAATACTGTTGTTACTCAAAATGCGCCTTTTTCGAAATCGAAAAATGTATTATTCACTTGATAAACATTATAAAAAATATTTTATTAGGTTAGGGTTTAGGTTTGTTAATATAATTAACGCAATTGTCATTTACCAATTATTCTAAAAATTACAGGTAAAATATTGTTATCTCAACATATTCTGAGTTAATTACAGCAGTATTGTACTATCAGTGCGATATGGAAGTTGCGGGTAGGCGTTGCATGCAGCTGGCTCAGGACTGCGTGTTATGGGAAAAAAAACTTGGGAGGCCTTTGTCCAGTAGTGTACAGTATCTCACGCTGTTGATGAAAATATTACAATGTGCACTAAGCTTTACACTTATCACGTGTGTTACATAACACAAATTCGTAACACACGCAACACACGTGAACAAACACACGTGAGTAATATAACCTAAAATTCATGTAGCATATCTAAATGCAATGTAAAGTAGTGAAAAACTACATTATTCAATAATATACATATCCCTCTTAATTGTCCTTGCCCTTAAAAAATGCTATTTTATTACTTACCATGCAAAATTGCTTCCGAAAAGTCGCTAAAATCTAAGTACGAAAATAACACACACGCGAGTACTGCCTTTTCCATAAAAACCAAGATGTTTGACAGGACACTGACATTTCATATTGATAGGAGTAATGTTGCCATCACAAGAAAAACGTCACAAGTGTTGCTACTGCCTATTACAAAAAAACTACTACGTAACACATTGTTTGTAACACACGTGAAATATTATAGGCACATTTGTTTTTGAAGTCATATTTTTATAATTTTTTGCATAATCAATTAAATCTACTATTGGGATAGTAGTTTTATTCCCATATATTTCATATATTACTAAGATGTTACTGTATACAGTATATACACGATGAAATAAAAAATACTTAATAATATTCTATTAGGCGTGGGCACGTTTTAATTTTCTATGAAACAAGATGTAAGCAGTTTGTTGTACCGGTTTATTTTTGGTTAAATTCAAATAAATTAACAATTTAAATGACCCGATATGAACAAGTGAATAATATCCAACACAGGAAACAAATCAATTTATTTATTCAGAACTTCCGAAATATTTTATCTTTACTCAAAATTTGGCTCATGAAAAATATGGCTAAAGTACATTTTTTGTGAGCCTCACCCACTTATGTGTTTACCCGTCGTAAAAGTCCAACAGAATAGTGTCATAAACGCCAAATATTTTTTTATTGAGGCACTTATTATTATCAATTATAACTAAAGTTTTGATTGGTTAAAGATTTGATCTGCAATTCCTTATCAAAAACATAAGAAATATGAACTTTAAATATAAAAATAAAACATAACAATAGCAAAAATAGCTTCTCCTCTTTTTGAAATCGGTTAAAAAAACGTGGCACTACTTAAAATAATCCCACCTGAAATCTAAATGTAAGATAATAGGTGGGATTATTATCCGCACATACATACATCACATCCCCACTACATGCACGTTTTTTTAACCGACTTAGAGAAGATTGTGTTTTTGAAGTTGTTTAATTGGATTCTAAATAAACAACTTCAAAAACAATCTCCTCTCCGAAATCTTCATAATTTAAATAACAAAGTATCAATAGGATTCACTCCGCGTGTACCGCTTGCGTCAGCGGTTAGTTTCAGATGTTCTATTTCTGTTCGCCATGAGAAACGCCGGGCGATAAGTACTTTCAGCGCGGAAACGAGCGTGTCGATGTGTTCGGTATACATCGACGGCTGCTTTCGTGAATATTGATGGAATATCCTCTGAGTTTGTGTTTGTTTTGACCTTTCTTCTCAGAGTAGTCAGACAGGAAACGCCGACCTCATCTACTTAGGTTTTAAAAATATGATTGACGTGTAATAGTTATTTGTGCAACAAGAGAGCAAAGTAGTTTCAAGAGTAAGTAAGTAGTTTTAGATTCAAAGGCACGAGATGCAAAAAAACTTTGCTCTCGTGTAACACACATACCTTTTCACTTCAGCAGCGAGAACACTTTAGGAGATAAAATAATAAACAGGAATAGATTGAAATAACTGTTTATTGTGAATCAAAATAATTAACATTGTAGGTAGATACCAATTCTATAAAATCTAAAAAATAAGATAGCAACACCGTCTCCGAAAAACTGCTTGCGCCCTTTGTAAGTCTCCATTCATTGAAGACATGGTATGCTTTCAGATATTTCTCGCGAGACTTCTCAGGTAGGAAACTTAATTCTGCATTAATAACTTGTTGTTTTAACCCTTCCGGTGTTAAAATACTGTTCTCGTCGCTAGTTTCACTCATATTTTACGATTATTTTAATATTTTTTAACTTATTCAATTCTGTACGCCAGTCACGAAATTTTATTCCCGCTATTTTATTTAAATTAAGGCGTGTTCGGAAATAGCACCCATGATATTTTATAATTCAAAATATATTACGTAAGTACCTAACATTTATTGACACTAGAAATAAATATTTACAAGTTAAATATCAGTTTTATTTGCAGTAAATACTTATTTTCGTTTAAATACAACAATAAGTTAAAAATTCAATAAATTACATTAAAAGACATAATTTTCTTTTTGCAAAATTTCTTTAGTTAGTACGAAATTCCGAACGTGTTTGTCTTTGAGGTCGAATTCAAAATCCGAACTTCGAAAGGGCTGGTCTTTGTCTCTCTCTCTTTCTAATGGCGGGAAAGAGATAGAGTGTGAATGTTTCGGATTGTATGATTAACTCAAAGCTGAATAAAAAAAAATTAAAAAGTTACTTTGTCTCACTCAGTGAGCAAAATCGCATTTTGCTCACTGATTTCACGCAGCAAAACCTACTTGTTTGAGCTACTGAAGTGAAAAAGTGTTTTTACAAACCTACTCACAGAGATAAAATCATTTATCATTTAAAAATGACTAAGGTGTAAATTGATTGAAACAAACACACAAGTAAAATATAATAAAAATGTATTTTAATACAAGATGAGGCCGGTGTTTCCTTTCCGACTACTCTTAGAAGAACCACCGGTAACAAACGAAGAGGTCACAGTCTCATTGAAGTCCAGACATTATCTTGGTCAGGTCATATGAAGACTATGCAGATTAGTGAAGATAATAAAGAAATATTAAATTGGTAAAACCGGTGCGAACATCATAAACTCCCAACTTAAGAGCGCTATCACAAGTTTTTCTTGTTTAGAGCGTTTGACTCGAGTTTTGATTTGTGATTATGGTTTAACTAAAGTCACAATAGTAAAAAAAATACATGCCCGAGAAAGTTTAATTCCTTCTTTTGGGAGCGCATTCAATAAATATTTCAGTTTGTTTACATAAATCAGTAAAAAACTTGTTCCTGCAAAGGCTGTTTCATAAAAATTTAATTTCGGGCATCTCGCGATGCTCTGTTACATCGAAGATATAATAGTTTAATAATTTATAAAAATGTCCACGGTACAACTGTATCTTCTACTTTGGAATGCATACATCAATTTATTATGTTTAATACAGTAATAAACCAAAAATAATTCCGTAAAACAGAGAGTTAATGATATTTTTTCAGCCGAAATGATATTTTTTATCTCTGTTTATTTAATAGAAATTCAAACAAAAAGTGTTTAATAACTAAGGTTACTTTGTCACCTTGCTTGAAAAAAAAAAATACTCTATTTTAAAGTAAAATAATATTTTTAAGGAATTGTTTTATGCAATGCTTTTTTATCAATATAAATCTCGGGATGCACGGTCTTAGCTTTAGTCCGCGCCGAGCGCTTTCAGAGGGAGGACGTAGCGCTCACTCGCTGCTGCCGTCACGTGATCTCGTTCGACAATTCGCCACGAATAAAAAGCGACCAACACTTCTTGATACAAGTGAGTTTTTTTTTTTAATTAGTTATGTTCTGATTGTAATGTATATAATATAATTATTTTCCTATGATGTTCCAACGCGAATATAATTATAGAAAAAAAACATACGTAAATATAGTTGTTGTTTTTAATTTTTCTGACTTTTTTATTTATCTCCAACATTAATTTAATTAATTATTTTCAGACAATAGTTCACAATAATGGGCAAAATAGAACTTTTGGTGCTGTCAAAATAAAAAAAAAGGTTTTGGCCGATAATTTGAAACGCGCAAGAGAAGCTCAGCGGTAAGAATTTTATGAGGAGTGCGTGCTTCCTGAAATCATAGATTCGAGGAAAGCACGGTCTATGCCGCTTCGGAGAATATTATTTTAATTATTTTACAATTATTATACTGGTTTTTTATGGTTCCGTACCTTAAGGGTGCCAACGGGACCCTATTACTAAGGCTCCGATGTCCGACCGTCCGTCTGTCTGCTAGTGTCTCATGAACCGTTACAAGTTCACAGTTGTAATTTTTAATTTTAATAAAACGACTTTTGATTTGTCTTTTTTATTTTCTATTGACTTTTTTGACGTGACAACGTCTAATAAATCGATGAAGCTGGCTGCACACACGAAAAAAACATGACTCATGTAGCGTTACCTCGCGGCCTTGCTCTGCTGTAGCGTTGTACGCCATGGCGGCTTGAAGTGCAAGCGAGAGCGCGGAACGAGCGATGAGAGACAGATGATGTCGAACGCTGCCGAATCGGCCTCCGCGTTCGGCAATTTCATTAATGTTTTGTTATGACGTTGTCACGTTAAACTATCGTCCGTAAACCGACTTTACAGACAACCGATTTTTATCCAAACTGTAGAAACAACATCACATTGCATTTATTTCTATAAATAAGTACTAAAATGTCTTCCTACCTGCTAAATAAATTACATAATATATTAAACTTCGTAAAAAAAGTAGGTACAAAAAGTATTTATAAAAGTAGCACAAAAGTATTTCTAAGTAATGTTAGAGGCTGGCAACGCGCAAGTAATGCAGCTTCTGGCAATGCAAGCGTCTTTAGGCCAGCGTTGCCAGTATGTTACTTTTGTAACATTTTACGTTACTTTTGACCCTCTCATGTTACCTCCATGTTACACGCCTCAAAATGTTACTTTTAAGACTTAATAAAAAATATTTCACAGAAAACAAAAAATAAACATGAAACGGAACGCATACAAGAAAGGTTTCGTTCGTCATGTTGGCGCACTTGATTGTCTTGATTTTGTGACCAAATTCTGACGCGACGACAGCGCGAAAATTTTTCACTTCGTTTGTCGTATCGCATATTCACTCACTCGCGTGAATTTCTAAATGACCCATCCCGCTTACTTAGGCGAGTGAGCGACAGCCTAGTAGTGGCATCCGTGTTGGTTCAGTTCAGTTTGTTATTACGATTCTTTCGAAGCCTACTAAGGGGACAGCTTTTTTTTATGTAATAAAGTGCCATGTTATTATTAGTCGTTTTCCACAAAAAATAAGGTAATGTTACTTTTCTCGTGAAAATGTTACTTTTTGAGCTCTCTCATGTTACATTTGACTATCTGTCACTGGCAACACTGCTTTAGGCTGCGGTAACTACACACCATCAAGCGGGCCGTATGCTAGTTTGTCACTTTAGTGGTATAAAATAAAAATTAAAAGTGAAGTAAATTTGTATGACCCTATTGTAACTCAAACCGTTGTAGGTAACACTCATCGGTACAAATAACATTTCATGAACTATAATAACAGTAATTTAATTTATTTTGAAAACGAAGGCTCTTGTTGGTTTGATCCTGGCGTCCGACGCATAGCGGTTTGTATGTGTGCATAGCGTTCTTCCCTAGACGCACACGTGCGCATCTGCTGCCGCGCGCCGTCGAATTTACCTAAAACTGAGCACTTCGGTTTTGTAATAACGCTCTTAAATTAAATGACAAGTCGTAGATTGCCATTTGATGTTAAACGAAGGACTTTCGTTCTTTCGTTATACATAATAATATTAATAAATTTATTAGTTATTTATTGTTTAGTTATGTATGATGTATGTGTTGTTTGTTTTGGTTGTAAAATAGGCACTTTTAAAATAATAAAGGACTTTTTGCAATCATTCAAAATGATCGTAAATGTATCTTCTGCCCGCGTGCAAAAAAATATTAAACTAAATAGAATTTTAGCTCTTACTGATACGATTCCAAAATTTTTTTCATTGATAGGATCTGCCAAGTGCCATATTAGGATAAGCTTTTTTAAGGCGCTTAGTCTTTGTTTAGCGAAAGCTGTACTTTTAGTTTCAATCGCGTTGTCATAGTCTACCCTGCATACCAACCAATGTATTCAAAACCAATCGATACTATCAAAACACTCAACACGCTACACCGAAGATTTTTTCAGTAACCAGCATGTTCCTTATGCTTTTTTATAACGGCAAACTATCCTGTATCTCACCTACACATTATGACTTCAACATAAGGGTGAAAATCGTATGTTTTAACGTAAAGTTAGTTTGGTAATGATAAAGAAACTGATGGGTATCACATTGTGCGCGGTGTCCCGTGAAAGACGAACGAAAATATGGTTTAAAATTAATTTGTAAAGAGATTCTAAAGTGATAGTTATTTTTGTGTAGTGTGAAGATTTTGCGGGGATTGTTTCGGGGTTTTTGTTCGTGATAATTATACTGTAATGTACAGGTATTTATTATGTACTTTTTTTTTACTTTCGTGTTAAAATGTTTTCACCGAAACAGCAGATGGCCAATTCCCGTTATTAAAAACTTGCAAAATCTGGTCACAACCTCATCTCAGCGACAATTAATGTCAAAAATGTACGGAATTTAGAGGTATTTTTGACAGATTGAGACCAAGATCAGAATTAGCGAGAATTGCCTCTCTGTTATTATTGTGATTCGAAGTGGTTAGAGCAGTGAAGTTTATAACGTTCAAGTCGTGCAATTTATTTGTTTTTTTGGTAAAAATAAATAAATACTAAAACGTAGGTAACTCATCACCATCTGCCTAGCCTTTTCCCAAATATGTAGGAGTCGGCTACCAGTCTAACCGGATGCAGTTAAATACCAGTATTTTACATGGAGCGACTGCCTATCTGACCTCCACAGCCCAGTTACTGGGTAACATGATATCCTTTGGTGAGACATTGTCAGACTTCTGGTGTCTGACTACCCGTATCGACTGTTAAAGAAAGGTCCACGATTGCCAGCCGGGACCAACGGCTTAACATGTTTTTCGAGGCATAGATCTCGGTAAAGACGGTCACCCATCCACGGGCCTACCGTGGCAAGCGTAGCTTAACCTGATCGATAGCCACGAGCCCCCCATTTCCATTAAAAATAAGTCCGTCTTTCCTCTGCTTCTCGTATGACTGAAGCAGCAGTTTCCCATTATTTACATCCCCACTGCCCGAGCGACATTTGTTGGGGTACTATAAAGTTATCTAAAGTATTACTATTGTATTGTTCCTGCAGGTTCAAAGCGAAGGGCATGGATGTGGGCGTGTCTGATGAGTACCTAAACGGCGTGCCCATTGAACATAGCTCCAGCGAACCTGAGGACGACGAGGATGGTGAGTTTTATATTCTTGATATTATTATTTCCTTTATTGAATTAAATACATATTAATTATATTTTTAATAATTAATATAAAAAGAACTATTAAAACATTTAAAAATATAAAAAAGTGATGTGATGAGTAGGATGATAATTATTATTATTACATTAATTATATATGATGTATTATTATTATTGTTATGAAGTTGGTGGCGTGCCTCGGAAAGCACGTGTCGCCGTTTGTCCTGCACATGATCTCTCTCCGGTTCGGTTATTAAAAAAAAACAGTGGCACTCCGGGAGTGCCGACAGAAGTGAAAACAAAACACAAACAGAATACTTTGCCATCACTCACTGACATATCGGCTATACATTAAAACCGAGTACATCCCGAGGACAGCCGAACACATCCGAAGCGGGTATTTTTTTAATCGTCTTATAAACAAAACACGTGCGGTGTCGCTTACGGTAACAGTGGCGCGAGTTCAATAGTTTTTTCCCATCTCAAAAAATGCCCAACGCGCTTAAATAAGTTTTCACTTCAAAAAATTTGCTGTTGCATTATATTTTGTCCGCGTAGGTACTGTACGTTTCTATGAAACTGCTGATTTTTTTTTTATAACCAACGAAATCGTTCTACGCTAGGCAGTCTAGAATCACGTACTGAATTCACAGTTTGCGCGCCGATGTCCCTGCCAGCTTGTATAGAAATATTATATTTGACAAAAAAACTTCAAATATTTTCCAACACCTAGATGATGAAAGATTGATAAATTATTTTGAACAGGATTGTGTAGATAGCTGAGGTATGTCTGTGAAAGAAGCCTTGAAAAAGGCTGATCATCAACCAGCACTTTATAGATTCCAAAAGTTATGAAATGAATGACCGATAAAAAACAAAAATGTGAAAGTAACTTTTTGTAGTAGGTATTATACTTTTAAAAGTTATAATTATATTTTTTTCCACCCACAGATGAAGACTCAGTCCTAAAGAAGTCCTACAAACAGACATCGACCCGCGAGCAACCAGTCTCCTTCTGCAACATGAGCGAGATCGTCGGCAAGTTCGAGACAGGACAACACACCTCCTCTGAGAGACATCGCGAGAGGAAGCAGGAGATACAGAACATACGCAGTAGACTGTTCATGGTAAGAAGTCAAAGAATTCTTTCTGCTGGGGAGGTTGTTGTCCCACTTCGTCCCAGCTAAAGCACTAGAAAGTGGTGAAGGGCGGGCGTTTTGGGAGATTGTCTTATGTCATTTTGAAGTTCGAAAAGTGGTGGGGTGGTGGGTCTCAGCCTACGAATAATAAAAGTCAAGAAATGTAACTCAAGCTCAAAAATGGCACCACGCAAATGTGTACCGCGGTGGGCGTGGCCGAAAAGGCCACCGCGCACCAGAACCAATCACGGCGCTTGCCGGAATACAACGGTTTGCGCGAGCGCAGCTGATTGGCTTATTTGCATGTGTGTTCTTTCGTTCGAATACTCGAGGTATTTTGTCAATGTAGTGAAGTTTGGAGCCGAATTTCTCGTTGATTTTGTTCATAGTTACGCTTCCATGACTTTTTATTATTCTTAGGTCTCAGCCTAGTTTGAATAAATTACTTTTGATTTTAGAAGAAGAAGAAGAAGATCTATAACCAACGTTTTTATGACTTTGTCAAACATAGAACTATGTTGAGTGATATTTCACAACTTTGTTGAAACAAGTAGATTACGATTTTGTTAGCTTTGTCCCGTCTATCGTTGAGTATATTTATATTTCTTGGACCATGACATCCTTGAAGAATCCGTCTTCCAGAAGGGGAAAATTTAGAATAGCACTTGTTCCGAATAAAAATAAAATCGACAAACTATCTCAAGTTAGTTTAGTTTAACGCAGCGCCACAAATCGGTGAACATATGAAATGTTATTGTTCCAGGGTAAGCAAGCTAAGATCAAGGAGATGTACGAACAGTCAGTACTTCAGAGCGAACAAGGTAAGTTCTCATCTATGTATATATACAAATAAATAAATTGAAGTGTCTGTTTGTAATGTCAAAATAACAGCTGTTTACAAAATGCATATGAAAATATATACGGTACTTTAAATAAGAAGAAAATCAATTTTTATAATTTTTGTCTGGTTGTTTGTTACGGCTAATCTCCGAAACGGCTGGACCGATTTAGACGGAACTCATTGGATAGCTGATGTTATAAGAAGTAACTTAGGCTACTTGTAATTTAGGAAAAGAATAAATGAATTAGTTAAGAGACACATTGTTTTCTGACATCCACGCGAACGAAGACGGGGGCACGGCTAGTTTCCTAATAAAATTTTAATAAGTTATCAAACTTACTCAATGAAAGGTAGAGACAAATTGACACCGAATGAGGTCAATAGGCTTAAGAATTTGTATGAATTTATCTCTCAGATAAATGACCGGAACTTATCCGGAGATTAGAAAGAGCATGATGTCAAAGAGAAGTGGTAGCCCAGTGGTAACGGCCCCGACTTACGAGTTGTGGGTCGTGGGTTCGAAGTCAACCAGGTGCTTTTCTTTGTGTAAATTATTTCATCACCACTGCTCGCAAAACGGTGAAGGAAAACATCGTGAGGAAACCGGCATGTCCTAGAACCAAAAATTCGGAGACATGTGACATCTACCAACCCGCGTGGTAGATTACAGCCCACTCCGTCCGGAGAGAGGAGGCCTGTTCCCCAACAGTGGGAATATTAACTAATCTATCTGGAGTTGGTACTGAAACAGGCCTTTACGTAATTTAGCGGTTTCACGGTCAAGTCTGGATAATTTCACGGTAAAAACGTCGAGTGTTGATGGGTGTAAAGTTTTTGTCAATATCGGTAAGATTCGTGCCAAATTACTTTGAAGACTATTCTCGTAACGAGTTTCGTAAATTTTCTGTATTTATTTTAGACACTACTAATAACACCGACATAGCTCTTGAAATGGAAGGTATCAATTCTTGGTCAGTAATAAGATTAAAACAATATTTAATCATTCAAATAATAAAAAGGAAAATCCGCAAAAATATATGAAGGTCTAAGCACCAATAACAACCACCAAATGTCATTAGATATAGGTATTTTTTTATAATACAATAACTACTATGGCGGATCATTTCAAATCGCTGTGTAAGAAAAGTTATGGGGATTTTCGTAGGACTGACCTCGACGCTAGACAACTGAACCCTTGCATAGTTAATCAATTCTAGTGGTCTTAGTTTGAATATTTGCAAATGTCTGCATTGCGATGATAATACAATAACATGGTACCATTGAGCTGGCCTGATTATCTACCTAGACGCTAGATGACGGAACCCTTGAATAGCTACTGGTAAACCCATCGAGTGTGGGCTCATTAGACGGGTCTCAATGAGTTCCGTTCATTTTATCTGATGACGAGGACCTGAAGATTTTCGTCCTACGAAACATCGCTATATCTTTTTTCACACAGCGATTTGAACTGAACCGTTATTGCTCTATATTAAAATGCCTATCTAATGCCATATGTTTGGTTGTAATTGGTCGTGGGGATCATTTTTTGCAGGCCTCCTTTCAAAATATGCCGATTGAGTTTACCATCAGTAGTTATAGTAGTCACGTAAAACCATTTTTTTTTTGCCAATTGCATTTGGGGAAGCCATCTCATTACACACTACATACATACATTTCGCACGTCTTTGTCCCCATTCTGGTAACCGCGTCAGCAGGAATTATAGAACTATAGCTTGTTTCAAAAGTACCTGATGAAAGTGTAAACAAACCCAGTTCAGGTTAAATTCGTACGCAAAAACTCACTATATTGAAACCATTTATCTGGATTTAGAAGGTTTCAACTTATTATTTCACCACTTTTTCCAATAATTATTGTTTGAAAAGAAGAGAACCATATTTAATGTGATTAAAAAATTAGAATTTCGATCAAGTATTTAAATAATCAAATCAAAAGCGCTCAATTTGTAAGTGATCCTTACAAATTGTCATCCACAGGTACATTTCCCAGTTTCTTTCACATTTTCATCAAATACTTTTGGAACAGACCACACCTACTTTTGCTACAACCACTTTCAAACATCTGGAAATACATACACGCACCGCTTGCGTACGCTAAGTACAATTACTCATTCCATACTACCTTAGTAGTATAACAAAATGTTGCGTCTACGCAGGCAAGAACAACCTAATACCTTGGCAAGTCCACATGAGGGCTGAAATGATTTTTTGAAGTGAAACTTCTTTACGCACGCTTGACTTGGGGAGTAAGCTGGCGAAAGCGTGACGAAAAGTGTGATCGGGCGAGGGAAAGCAGTGCGCGCGCACTGTTTCTTTCTCTCTTTCTCTTTTATACCAGGAAATGAAATATGTATATATCTCAGTCAGTAGTTCGTTTGCGAGTTTACTAGCGATACGCGAACGGTGATTCTTTGGTTATTTTTTGTAAGTGAATTTACAAAAAACAATATTCATAACCAGCCATTGATAAAACTCCATCACAAATTCACAACTTTGTGCTCAAGTCTTGCGTCACGCAATTTTCGATGAAAACTTATGTAACCCTGACCGACGACATACAGACAGAAATACGTGAAAGTAAACCTCACAACGGATGCGAATTTCAAAAGATAAAATAGTTTGTGATCATTGATTAAACCGGCATCCCTTTAACAGGTGTAACCTCGGCAGACAAGATCTCCCGTGAATTGGACGTGAACGCAGAGAAGGCGCGCGCCATCAAGGAGCGCTTTGAGACCGGAGAGGTGTTCAACGACGAGAACCAGCCGCCCAGGAACAGGGAGATCAATGACATGGCAATGTTTAACGAAGGTAAGATTATGATTTTTTATATTTTTATTATCTATACTGATAATAAAGTTGAAAAGTTTGTTTGAATGCGTTATTCTCTGGAACTACCAGTCAGATTGGAACAATTCATGGAAGGCTATACACCGTGTTCCGGACAATATACCTACATAAAGTTCAACCAGATGTTCAGACCATGGAAATAAGCATTTTTCATTATGGACACATTAATGAATTCTTCTCTAAAAAAGTTGCAACGTATCTCTGTAATGTAACGTATATCTTTGCCTGCAGGTATCGGCAAGAAGTCCCGCTCGATCTTCTTAGAGCTGGACGCGAACGCTAAGAGCATGCCGCCTACCTCCCCGCCGCCCGGAGACGTGCCCAAGCGGAAGGAGATCGTGAGTACCTACCGTATTTATTTGTTTTTATTTAATTAAAAATTCAGTTTTAGTTCCTTATTGTAGCAAAATATACTGCTAATTTAGTTTTCGGTCCATGGAAGAGTTATCAAACAATCAATAGTCTTTATTTGTAAACATAGGTTCCAACAGTGTGTAAGATGTTACAATTGTTATATTATAGTTTCTCTGTGTTTTGCCATTTGGCGTACAAATATACATTTATGGGAGGCTTTTGTCAATTAGGTATCTTTATTTATAGTAATTCAGTAGTATCAATGTCAATTTCTATATAATATATATATATATTTTAGTGTAATTTAATAATATCAATATTATTCTGAACACATTGCGAGGTGCGCTTGGAAATCACGTTAAATCATCAAATCAAATGCTTAATGAGTGTCATTAGACACCTTTTAAAGAACAGATTATTAGAATATTTATGTACGAGTATGTATTCCATACGATTCATCTGCCTTACCTTTTCCCAACTATGTTGGGGTCGATCCCAGTCTCACCGGATGCAGCTGAATAGAAATATTTTACATGTAGCGAGCGCCTATCTGTCCTCTACCACCCAGTTACTGGGTAATACGATACCCCTTGGTAAGACTGGTTGTCAGACTTTCGAGCTTCTGACGACCCGTAACGACTGCCAAAGATCCACGAATGACAGCCGGGACCAACGGCTTAACGTGCTTTCCGAGGCACGGAAAGGTCTTGGATATGTAGAAATTCAGTCATGTCTATTCGGTAATTCAGTTGTGGAAGATACCAATCGCTCCACGAACTGCAGATATTCAGCCACATCTAAAGAAACTGAAAGCCATATCCAAAATCTGAAAATGGCTTTGTAGTTAACCAAAAGTCTGAGCCAAAAGTAACAATTAAAATTCAAACTAAAAGTGACACAAGCTATTAAAAAAGCATAGCCTAATCAAGCCGTAACGTTCCCACTGCAAGGACCCAGTACTCTTTTGAGCAGGAAAAAAGCACGGCAGGTAATTAAACCCTAAATTTTCGTCCACAGCCATTCATCCCTAAAGACGTGGTGCGCGCGGCCGACAAGTTGGAAGACGTGAAGATCGAGACGTCCGACATAACGGACCGGTTCAAGTTCTTTGAGACCTACAAACCCAAAAGCGAGCGCAAAGAGTTCCGCATGACGCCGCCCAGGCAGACACAGGTAAATAGTGATTTACTTAAATCGTAAAAATATCGGCATTTACTTGTGTGAGCTATAATGGCTGTTTTTATAATAATATCTGCAGGGGGTGACCCTACCCGTGATTTTTACGAATCGGAACTGGGTTGGTCAGGAAAATTGGTTCAGTATTTGGGTTCAGTTCGGATAGAATCACCGCCTAAACTACAGGCAACTAAATCAATAGTATGTTTTCTTAAATAAAGGTCACTTTTATGCACCCTATTAATGGGTAAGGCTCAAAATTTTCATTTTTCGACGTCGCACAATGGAAATTTTTGAAAAATGAAAATTTTGAGCCTTACCCTAATGTCAGTTTTATCTAAGTGATTAGAGGTCCAATGCTCTTCTTTACATTTTCTTTTTTCTTCTTCTTTCAAATTTTCGTCATTGTTGTTGTCGCCTTAATGCGCATTGGAACATGGACCGTTTTCCTTTTTTTTCTAGGGTTATTTTGATACAAATCTTTTGTATCTTTTCCAGCGCCCGAAATCCCCATCTCCCGAGATCTACCACGAGCCCAGCGTTGTTCGCAGCGAAGACGCAGCCGTCGACACCAGCGTGGCCGCCTCGCGACACACCGCGCAGCGCATGATCAACGTGTTCCGACAGCTCGAGCACCAGCAGAGCCAGCCTGACGATCAGCAAGGTAAGAAATAAAATCTGGTTCATTTGAACGACTGTCTATACTGAAGATGAGCGACAAAGTCATTACAAAATCGGCAAAAACAAAGGATGAAGAAATAGAGGCTACTCTTCCTAGCGTATCGATGGCAAAAAGTTCAAACTTCTTTGGCCCAATATTCAGCTGCGCGAACTCCGCTCACTGACCCAGCCATAAGATCATCAAGGTGACATAATTTTACCTATAGACTTCATAAGATTTTCACTTCATTCATTTACAAAATGAATGAAGTTCCAGGTGGTCAAAATAAAATAGTTTACCCATCATGAAATGACCCACCAAGAAACAAAACAATCAAAAGAGTATCCATAAAACTGCCCCGTCATTGCAGTTTATTGTCATAGAAACAGCTAGTACTGTTCATCACCTAGGGCATATCATATTCCCATAAATATGAAACAAAAATACACAGTATTCTTAACTAACGTTATAATATTCTGTTTACAGGACCCAAGCCCCTAAAGAGGTTCACCCCGCCCCCTCCCGGCGAGAACAACCACCAGGGGGACTCCTCGGAGGAGTACTCCTCAGAGGAGTATGAGGAAGAGGACAGCGAGGATGAACGTCGCAGGACGTACCTTGAGGCCCGGCAGCGGGACGAGGCTCTTAAACAGGTCAGTTGGTTATTCACTCTTGTGACTTGACCAGACTGAAAACCTCATCTTGGGTTTTGTTCTTTAGTTACTATAGAACAAAAACTGAAAATAGACTCAACATACTATGCAGGGTGGCCGGGACATCGATGCGCAAACTGTAACCACACATGATCACATGAAGACATGATGTGAAAAAGCTGTCATCATTTTGTAAAGTTGCAACAAATTGATGGAAATGAATACAATTTTATTTCATTCTCTTATCTTCGTTTCAGGCACAAACGCTCGCCCGCACGAAGAGCTTCCGCGGCCGCTTCGAGAACTGGTCGGAGTCCGAGCCGCAGCGCTCGCCCTCCACCGTCGTCATCGAGCGCCAGCACGAGCAGGACGACGACGGAGAGTCGCAGCTCGAGACTGCCAAGAGGTAACCTTCACTCACTAGACTATGGGCCAGTTTCTCGAACAAAAATTGTCACAAAATTAATGTGACAAATTGTCAAGCGCGTGTAAACTGTTAGCAGTGGATAAATCATTCAACCAATCGCAGCAGTTTTTTTTTTTAATTTTGCAACTGTTTTCGTTTGAGAAACTGGCCCTATGACACTCATAGTGGTCATTGGAGTGATTTGTGAACTGACAACCCGTGCGTGACCGATGGGATCCGCTTCGGCAAAAATGCTGAACTTCATACAATTGATTGATTGATTTTTTTTAATTTAATACAATTCATGCTGGGGCATGAATTTTATTAAGGGGATTACCTCGCTCAAATCCCAAAAACACTGTAAGTTTAAAGAAGATTTTAGATGAATCCTTTTGTGCGTTTTCCGTATAAAAAATATATGGTATACTTAGGGTCATCACAAATACATTGTATTGTTTAAAATTTTAATAAACTTTCCCAGACTTTGGGTTTTTTTTTATGAAATAGGTCCTTTTTCAACCTAAATTGTAAATTTTCTCTGTAACGGCTGAATAGTTCGGCATGAATTTTGTACTAAAAAATATGTAATGACCTATTTCACAATTTGTATTGTTTTTTTTTTCATATTTCTTTTAATATTTTAAAATAATGACTAAAAACCTAAAAACCCGAAACTTCCCCGCTGGAGCACCCCCGCTACGGCCTGTGAGGCGTACTCGGGACACGTTACATCAGTGTCTCGATGACTCTTGTGACGGGTGGACTTACGCGCGTTATTTTTTCTAAATAAAAACTAAAAGTTCACGTTTTGAATGATTTTTGAATTAAATCATATTGTAAATAGTACAAATATAAATATTTCGTAAAAAAACAATAGACATTAAGTTTGTAAATATAATGTAAAGTAGTTTGTAATTTCGTTTTGTTTTTTGCACCTATCATAGAGTAAGCCTGAGTATGCCTAAATATAAAAATAAATGTAAGGTGATGCGTGGCCGAGCTCACCAAAACTATTGGTTTACCTACCCTATTGAGTACATTATTTCTAGTGTGTTTATTTTTGTTATCGTTTTTAGCTACAATACATATTTTTATATCTTGAGAACTTCGTTTGACGGAGGATGGAGACCTTGGTTGGTAGACTCCGAAGGTGGGTATAGGATCTCAGTGACGGCACTACATAAAACCATCGTGTTTGGACTCATTTGAAAGGTCTCATGGAGACATTGGTGATTGGCGATGTCACCTACCTGATGGTGGACTCCGAAGGTGGGGGTATAGGATCTCAGTGACGGGTGTACGTAGAACCATCGTGTTTGTATTCATTTGAAATGTCTTATGGAGACCTTGGTGACTGATGATGTCTCCTACCTGATGGTGGAATCCGAAGGTGGGAATAGGATCTGTGACGGCACTTCGTAAAACCATCGTGTTTGGACTCATTTGAAAGGTCTCATGGAGACCTTGGTGATTGACGATGTCACCTACCTGATGGTGGACTCCGAAGGTGGATGTAGGATCTCAGTGACGGGTGTACGTAGAACCATCGTGTTTGTATTCATTTGAAATGTCTTATGGAAACCTTGGTGACTGATGATGTCACCTACCTGATGGTGGAATCCCAAGGTGGGTATACATAGGATCTCAGTGACGGCACTACGTAAAACCATCGTGTTTGGACTCATTTGAAAGGACTCATGGAGACCTTGGTGATTGACGATGTCACCTACCTGATGGTGGAATCCGAAGGTGGGTATAGGATCTCAATGACGGCACTACGTAAAACCATCGTGTTTGGACTCATTTGAAAGGTCTCATGGAGACCTTGGTGATTGACGATGTCACCTACCTGATGGTGGACTCCGAAGGTGGATGTAGGATCTCAGTGACGGGTGTACGTAGAACCATCGTGTTTGTATTCATTTGAAATGTCTTATGGAGACCTTGGTGACTGATCATGTCACCTACCTGATGGTGGAATCCGAAGGTGGGTATAGGATCTCAGTGACGGCACTACATAAAACCATCGTGTTTGGACTCATTTGAAAGGAGGTCTCATGGAGACTTTGGTGATTGACGATGTCACCTACCTGATGGTGGACTCCGAAGGTGGGGGTATAGGATCTCAGTGACGGGTGTACGTAGAACCATCGTGTTTGTATTCATTTGAAATGTCTTATGGAAACCTTGGTGACTGATGATGTCACCTACCTGATGGTGGAATCCGAAGGTGGGTATAGGATCTCAGTGACGGCACTACGTAAAACCATCGTGTTTGGACTCATTTGAAAGGTCTTATAGAGACCTTGGTGATTGACGATGTCACCTACCTGATGGTGGACTCCGAAGGTGGGGGTAAAGGATCTCAGTAACGGCACTACATAAAACCATCGTGTTTGAACTCATTTGAAAGGTCTCATAGAGACCTTGGTGATTGGCGATTTCACCTACCTATTGGTAGACTCCGAAGGTGGGTATAGGATCTCAGTGACGGGTGTACGTAGAAGCATCGTGTTTGTATTCATTTGAAATGTCTTATGGAGACCTTGGTGACTGATAATGTCACCTACCTGATGGTGACCTCTGAAGGTGGGGGTATAGGATCTCAGTGACGGGTGTACGTAGAACCATCGTGTTTGTATTCATTTGAAATGTCTTATGGAAACCTTGGTGACTGATGATGTCACCTACCTGATGGTGGAATCCGAAGGTGGGTATAGGATCTCAGTGACGGCACTACGTAAAACCATCGTGTTTAGACTCATTTGAAAGGTCTCATGGAGACCTTGATGATTGACGATGTCACCTACCTGATGGTGGACTCCGAAGGTGGGAGTATAGGATCTCAGAACCGGTAAGCACTTACCTGGTCATCATCTGACCTTCGGAATGTATCATGTAGTAGCACCCGTACTCAATTAGATAAATATTGAAAGCTAGGTTATCCTAACTATTCCCGTTACTAAGAACCGGTAAGCACTTACCTGGTCATCATCTGACCTTCAGAATGTATGATGTAGTTGCACCCGTACTCAATTAGATAAATATTGAAAGCTAGGTTATCCTAACTATTCCCGTTACTGAGAACCGGTAAGCACTTACCTGGTCCTCATCTGACCTTCAGAATGTATCATGTAGTTGCTCCCGTACTCAATTAGATAAATATTGAAAGCTAGGTTATCCTAACTATTCCCGTTACTGAGAACCGGTAAGCACTTACCTGGTCCTCATCTGACCTTCAGAATGTATCATGTAGTAGCACCCGTACTCAATTAGATAAATATTGAAAGCTAGGTTATCCTAACTATTCCCGTTACTAAGAACCGGTAAGCACTTACCTGGTCATCATCTGACCTTCAGAATGTATGATGTAGTTGCACCCGTACTCAATTAGATAAATATTGAAAGCTAGGTTATCCTAACTATTCCCGTTACTGAGAACCGGTAAGCACTTACCTGGTCCTCATCTGACCTTCAGAATGTATCATGTAGTAGCACCCGTACTCAATTAGATAAATATTGAAAGCTAGGTTATCCTAACTATTCCCGTTACTGAGAACCGGTAAGCACTTACCTGGTCCTCATCTGACCTTCAGAATGTATCATGTAGTAGCACCCGTACTCAATTAGATAAATTTTGAAAGCTAGGTTATCCTAACTATTCCCGTTACTAAGAACCGGTAAGCACTTACCTGGTCATCATCTGACCTTCAGAATGCATCATGTAGTAGCACCCGTACTCAATTAGGTAAATATTGAAAGCTAGGTTATCCTAACTATTCCCGTTACTGAGAACCGGTAAGCACTTACCTGGTCATCATCTGACCTTCAGAATGTATCATGTAGTAGCACCCGTACTCAATTAGATAAATATTGAAAGCTAGGTTATCCTAACTATTCCCGTTACTGAGAACCGGTAAGCACTTACCTGGTCATCATCTGACCTTCAGAATGTATCATGTAGTAGCACCCGTACTCAATTAGATAAATATTGAAAGCTAGGTTATCCTAACTATTCCCGTTACTAAGAACCGGTAAGCACTTACCTGGTCATCATCTGACCTTCAGAATGCATCATGTAGTAGCACCCGTACTCAATTAGGTAAATATTGAAAGCTAGGTTATCCTAACTATTCCCGTTACTGAGAACCGATAGGCACTTACCTGGTCATCATCTGACCTTCAGAATGTATCATGTAGTAGCACCCGTGCTCAACTAGATAAATGTTGATTATAGACATTTATTTATTACAAAATAAATTACATAATTGATGTAGGTACTTGTACAAAACTCCTAGAGGAATTAAATCTACATAATTATTAGACCTCTCAGAGAACGAATAAAATAGGCAAAAACGATGACAGCTCTGTGACACATCTGTGTTCTTGGTTAATCTTCAGTTTGTTTGTTTTTAGTATGCTCGTTTGTCAGTAGAGGGCGCCAAAATAACAAATGTTAGTACAGAGATCAAATCTTCAAGGTCATCGAGCAATGTAATATCCTTAAATACTTTCTTTGGGTGCCTGAGGATGGACGTCGAAGTCGAGGACAGATAGGGACTCAAGGGACTTTCTTTTTTTTTTCTTTTTGTTACTTTTTTTTATATAAGTAATTTGTTTTTTTTTTTTTACTGTGTTTAGTTTGTGATCTTCCTGTAGGAGTCGCAATGAATACTTTTTCTTTATACACTACACGCGTACCGCAAGGGTTGGGAAGTAGGTCTGGAAATTATGTCTTTTCTGGATGGATTTGAGAGAGGCCTTAACTCAACAGCGGACAGTCAAGAAAAAAAGTTGTCTAGTAAAATTATAGGATTCTAGACCCTATAATGTATAAGTGTCCATGGAGTTTCTTGCCCGTTTTTCTCCATAGGAAACTACTAAGCTTTGGAATGAGCAATTAGCGTCAGCTTTCAGACTCCTTGACAATTGAAAGTCAATTTGGGTGGGCCGCATAAAGTACCCAAACTGCCAGACAATCGAGTTAAACAAATTATGACAATGGTTCGTTTTGTTTTCGCAGCTTGCGTCAGAAGTTTGAGACCATGAATGTAACGCAGTCGAACGTATCAAAAACCTTCGCGGCCAAAGTCAACAGATTTGTGGTGAGTATCCTACTAACTCACAACTAAACAAATCTAACACCTAGGTATATCTTGCTCGTCTAGAGAGTCTAGTGGCTAAATGATAAAAGCCACTAGGGTCGATCGAAAGTTAGCTACGTTTACCACAGTCGGTCCGTGGATGACTTGATTCATGATCTTTACGTACCGACACCCGTCCGTGCCTCGTAAAGTACGTTAAGCCGTTGCCTTGGCTGACATTCGTAGATGTTTGACAGACGTTACAGATAATCAGAAGCCCAAAAGTCTGACAACGAGTCTTACCAAGGGGTACCGTGTTAAATTACTGAGTGTAATATTGATGTGCAATATTTTAGGTTTTTAATTGTTGTATTAGTCTTGAAACAGAAAAGATTAGTATAAAAGGGAGGGAGCAGGGCTGAGTGTTCGCTCGAAATAAATATTTTTATTCATTTACTTATGGTCCTTAGTTGGTTTGACTTTAAATTGACAAGGGAAAGGCCCAATTTATGATGTCGTGTACTTTAATGCTACTTCTCTTGATAAAAGGTCTGAACAATTATCAAATATGTTTTATTTGTCCACAGTGACCGTCGCGCGAGTCCTCTACCACAGCAACCAAAGCAATATTAACCTTTTATCGTTGTAAAATCTCCTACATTTACTACTTGCCAACTATTATCGTAGTACATAAATTACGGTTGTAGCCTATCGACGAATATTCTCTACAAATATATTTATTTACATTCTGTAACGACTGAGAGAGAACGCATTTTAAACAGAAAGTGCCTTAGAACATGCAATTTATTCAAGAATTGTTTTAGAAAAATCAACAGAAAATCTCATGTTTTTATATAGATAACCAATTTATAGAGTATTGTTCAAAACATGTTGTCATTGTCATTCGTAACTCATTGAAGATCATTATTTAATTTAATATTTATAATGTTATGTGAAAACATGTTATGTTTTAAGATTAGTCACACTTTATTATAGAGAGAATTATCGGAATACTCAATAAGATATACATTTCGCACCCTTAATAATATAAAGACACAATTCAAAAAAGTAGTTTTTTGAATTGCGCCCTTATATTAATTAATATAAGGGCGCAATTCAAAAAACTACTTTTTTGAATTGTGTCTTTATATTATTAAGGGTGCGATTTATATATCTTATGTATGAGGAATTCTTTATTTATCTTATTTACACAAGTTTATATATTATTTCTGATATTAAACTTCGTATTTATAAGTAAAAAAATCGAACATCACGCCTTGTGATTTTTTTAACTGGCAATATTTTGTACTCTGTCTTGCCACAATATACATAGTTATAATTTTATCTCTCTGTGCCATCTCAATGTTCTAATAATCTCGTATTATTTAATAAATATTACTATTGTTTATAATATCGCATGTTTATTATTAATAGAGATACATTTTTAAATGTATTTTAGGTAATTTTTACTATGTGACTGAATATTGGATTCTCTATATTTATTTGTTTGTACTTAAAAAGTTTTGCCGATTTTTATATTATTCGAGAGTAAGAAAATGAATAAATAACAAAATTTTATTTTTGTTTTATTTCTGTGAGGTGTGTGCTGGGTTTTTTAGACCTAGACTATTATATTGCTTGCAAAACTGATAACACTAGTTTACAGTACATCTGTTGCCGAAGAAATTTTAGCTGTTGCTGACTACATATAATATGCTATTTTCAAAAATGTAATTAGAATATTTTTATCAGCTCCAGTTTCTGAGTTTCAGCTATGTAGGTATAAAACAGAATAAAACATGTATTTACTAAGAAAAACTTTACTAAAAAAAATTATTAATCATTGAGTTCTAAAAAACTTCGTTTTAAAGTTCTTCTCTGATGTGTAGACTTTGGAAAATGACGTATCAGGGACCAACAATAGTCAGAAATCATATTCGCATCCCAGAAACCCTGATAGCGCTCTACCATGACGCGTAAGTCCTGATGCATACGCTCTCCGTGTTCTTCGCTCATATCTCCTAAATAATCCGGAAACCTGTCCAAGTGACTATGGAGGAAGTGGAGTTTTATGCTCATATTGCACCCCATATTTTTTAATTGTAGCAGAAGGTCTTCTACGAGTTCAACATATTTTTCCGATTTTTTATTTCCAAGAAACTTATTTTAGTAGAGGAAAGCAGATTTTTTTCTTTCAGTCTTGATGCTAACAATTCTGAAGCTTGTTTAGAAAGATTTAAATCTCTAACAAGATCATCTAACTCATTCTGGAAAAGGCATTTTGGCTCATTTAACATACCTTCAAAATCAGCATCATGCTGTGATGAGCTTGGTCCTTCAATGTCTTGTTCTAAGGGTTCAGATATATTTTTAGGCACTGAAGAGCCAGGTGAACGCTGCACTAGACGTTGAACACAACTAGTACTTGGGTACTGCCATTTAGCTCGATTTTTAGTGTTTAAACTGTTTACGTGCACGCTACAAAAATAACAGTCTTCGAGATGATTTCTTGGTTCCCGCCAAATAGTCGGTGTTTCAAATTTAAAGGAACTTCTTTTACCACTTTTCCATAATCTCAAATATTCCACACACGATTTGCAAACACAATTGGGAGCCCAAGACTTCTCATTTTTATCCAAGAGCAACCCAAAATACTCAAAATAGGTATTTTTTACCAACTCTGATACAACTTTTCTACAATCGTTAAACACATATTCTCCGCATATATAGCAAAAAGGATCTGGATTGTTTAAACAACGTCTGCTTGAACTACTCATGACGAAAAAATTTCAGATACTAATCTTACCATAGTAAAATATGCCTGTTATTGATTAATATATACGCATAAAAGATAAAAATCAAAAACAAAGAAACTCGAGCTGCTCAAAAAATTTTGAAGGTAGATTTGACAAAAGTAAGTCATAAGTGAACATTATCAACCACAAAATTCGCGGCAACAGACAAAAAGTTAAATTTTGTAAACTAGTGTAATCTATACTAATAATATTATAAAGCTGAAGAGTTTGAACGCGCTAATCTCTGGAACTACCAGTCGGATTTGAAAAATTCTTTTTGCTTTTGATAGCCCAATTCTTGAGGAAGGCTATAGGCTATTTAACATCACGCTATGACCTTTAGGAGCCGAGCAAAAAGAAAAAGAGTCAGAAAGAACGCTAAGCAAAAAAAGTAATAGCGCGGGCAGGTGATGCGATGCGACAGGATGGGTCGGAGTAACAAGAAATTTCACGCGGACGAAGTCGCGGGCAGAAGCTAGTTAATAGATACTTTTGCTAAAAAAGGGCACTTAAGCAAATAATATATGTATTTCTTAATTACTAAGCAGAGGCTTGTTTCTGTCAATTTCGTCATAAAACAGTTAAATAATTGAAAAAATAAGATGTTACTTGTATGCCATGTGTGTTGTGTATCTTCATGTTGGATAAATTCGCCATTCCTCGTCAGTAACAGGATCTATTTACCACAATTATCACACGTGGGCGGCCCGCGGTGCTCCAGGAGTTTGCAAAGTATGGGTCAAGGAATAAAAATAAAACGTCAAATTCTATTTATAATCTAATTATTATTTTCAAAAAAAAATATAGGGAACGTGAAACAATAAATTAACCACCTAAACATAAATATGTTAAATATTTATCAATCACATTAGTGTCTGAAGCTCAGACTTGAGACCTCGACCAGTTAGTCAAATGTGCCAGAAACAAACTCGAAAGATTTATAAATCGGCTAGATACACCAGCCATGTTTACATCAACGCCATCTAGAGGCAATTAGTAAAATTATTGCAATTGACATCAATATTGATGTATAATTTGACAGTTTAATCTATAAGGCAAGAAATCAGTGTCATTCTCTGTTTCAGCTTGATTTCGGCTTCGACTCGCGTCTGACGAACATTGACTCACAATTATTCACTCTTTCACATTATGATCGAAATTAACACAATTTTATGTGTTAAACTCTTAAGAAATAAGAAGTAATAAAAAATTTCAGAGACAACTCTGACCACTCAAAGGCGTTTCGTTTTTGTTTGTAGTTATTATGTTGCTACAAAATTAAAATTACAATATAATGACAACATTCGAAATGTCTTTTGTTTTAGCAGCCCTTTGAGTTTCCATACCAATTTGTCTATGATTAGGTTTACTTATGGATGTATTTCTTTAAAAGTCCAATTATTCTTTCTTATAATTGTGATTTCGGCTAAAATAGTCACTTCCCAAAACATCACTTATTTATTATGCATAGGCCAAAATATAAAAAGAATCTTTATAGTAACACAATTTTATCTTTCCATAAGTAAATCTAGACAAGAATCTAGTCCATAACACTTAACCTATACAGTATAAAATATACAAAATGTACATTCGATCGCAAAAAAGCTGGGCTAACTGAAAAATTCACAATATTTTCTTACTTTTTAAAATTAAAAAATCAACTATAGAAACTATACGAAACAAGAAATGTTTTGCGCAAAATATTAATTATTTCTTTGAAAACTGTGATCTGTAGATTGACATATTTTTCCCTATTTACATTTTGTAGAGTTTTTAAGCCTAGCCATGGCGAAGAACGCGATATGAAGTTTTTTCTAGCTTTAGGCTAAGAAATGCGTGATGATTACTTTGTCAACCACAAAGTTAGTTTTATAGCAACAGGTAAAGTTCATAAACGCATTCTTCACCAAAACCAGACCTAACACTCCGACCAGAACAACTTGAAAGTCACAGTTAACTTGTAATCCGTATCACCAGTACAGGAAAAAAATAAACTGCGCGAGTTTTCTCAAGCGCCATCTATTGTTAGTTTATTACACTTACATTTTCAAAGGACACCGATAGATGTCGCTTTAATAATAAAATTTGTAAAATCAGGTCATAAGTCACATAAGTTCTGGTTGCTTTCCTTATAAGCATAGAGTGCTAAGTTCGTCACTAGAATTCGCTATAAACATTAATAATACTGTCTTTATCTAAGTAACAGACATTAAGGGCATTTAACGGGCAAGTCACTATCTTATTGCAGTATTTTTGTTTTGTATGGAAGTGGTGCGATCTAAGATTTAGTTCACCAGATTTATAAAAAAGCTTAGTAACATTTTATCTATAATTAAATATTCCACACATCAGCAGTGATTTTGTTTTTAAATTAGAACATGGTCTATAAAATATAATAACTACTTAATGGGTTAAGACCTTTTCTACGTTATTTTAATGCTTGATAGCGTGTCATGTGTCCATCCACACGCTAAGAAGAATGCTTGATGTGTTTTATTAATCCAATTAAAAGAATATTTTCTGAAAAAAAAATGGATTTTTCGGCATTGTAACAAAAATATATAAGGAATTATGACTATTAGTTTATCTTAAGGTCGCACCACGTTTTAAAGGATAAATCTTATTTTAACTTTAGGTTGTAACAATCGTATTACAAAATAAGAAGCTATGGAGCGGCTAAAACATTTGATAACAAAACCTCAACACTACATAGGTAATCATTTTAAAAGTTTTTATTGTACTTGACGAGTTTTTGTGATCACTGCCATTTTATTTATACTTTTTATGGTAAAAATAAACGGATTTAAACTAAAAAAAGGATGATTTTAAAATATTCCAGTTCAGTAAATATTATTATTAAATCACTGAGATTGTAGGCAGTTAAATAAATGCTTTATGCTTACGGCTGGGTATAGGTCTCTCTAAATTGCTTGTTGATATATTCAAGACTATCACAAAAACAATTTTATGTAAAACTCTAAATAATAAAAGCAGTAATCACAAAAAGTATCATACCAAAATATAATATATGAATTCAAAAAACTTGAGAAATAACCTCAAATATAATGCCTAACGCCAAATTGACTATTACTAGCAACTGCGTAATGCGGCATCGAAAAAATTGCTTTTCTCTCTTAACTTTCAGCTTTAGTTTTGTAAAGGTGCATCCAGACTGTGGTCGATCGATGTTGATCGATGACATCAGCCGTCCAGGCCGAGGCATTGTGGTGCATGGCAACAGGATGTCGTTCCACTCACAGCCCACAAACTACGAGGCGACTCGCTGCACAGTAACAAAGCAATCCACTGCAGTTTGGTGTCACCTTAGAACCGCTGATGGTTAAGCATTGGTTTCCTAGGAAAGCGGTGAACGCCACATAGCGTCCGCCATTTTCCGTCGAATGATGTCACTAAAACGTTAAAGTAAATTGGTTTGACTCCGTAAAGTCAAATCCCGCTATCATCATTACCATGACATCTGTCACTGCAGCCATTGTGGCGAACACTACTGTCAAAGGAAACCCAGCTTTAGTATCTGATGGTTTGAAGACTGGCAGCGCGTTACCAATATTGCATCACGCAGAGCTAGTCAAAACCAGATTTCGGCAGCAGACAGTTTAGTCTATCAGAATAATAATATATAATTTACTCTTCTAGTGCAATTTTTAGAAATATGTGTGAATAAATTTATATTTACTTAGAATTTAATTAATTAATATTATTCTTTCAATTACGTTTTCGTTTAAAACTCTCAAATCACATACGCGACGCAGTTTTAGATTTACAGTATTCTTTTTGGGCAAATAAAACAGTTTTTTCTGTTTTCATAGATTTTGTGATTTGATTGCCCATCAGAAAATGAAGTATGCTTGGAAATCAACGAAATTTACTTCTGTCTGTTAATATAACTGTCGTTCACTTTGATTTATTGTGGGATAACCGCTCTTATAAAACTATTAGTCAAATATTCACTGGGAATTAATTTGAGAATTATCTGTATCATTCTTTCTAAAATTAAAATCAGGCAAAACTGATTTATGAAATTAAATGACAACTCAAAAAAACTGAGATTAACTGGCGGATTGAATAATTTTGGAGAAAATTGACGGATTTGGAGAGAATTTCTATCTGACAACTCCGAAATAAAACCGCGTAAACACGTAAACATTTTACAGCAAATCTGAAACTGCGCATTCATCCATTATCCGTCTCTGCTTAGCCTCTAAGAGGCTGCTTAAAACATTATATTTACAATGTACCCTAGTGCTAAGTTGGTGTTATTTCATGAAGGACTCTGAACTATCTCACATTATACTTTGATAAAGATTTCTTCTAGAATTTTCTAATATATTGAAGTGCATGTGTCAGTGATTTAATGTTTGCAAAATCGTGTTGTTTTGGCCCCTTCAAATATATGCTTTATTTAATAAGGTTTAAGGAAAATTTTATTAGCTATATAAAACGCCGGAAGTAAAGAGTTTGTACTTGAAAATCACGTCCAAATCCAAATTCCTGCATTGACTACTGTCACTCAGCCAGTCAAAAAGACTGCATTTTACAAAGCGTCCAGGCATTTTATAGTATGACTAATTAATTTAAATACACAGCAATGGTTTCACGCGATAAAACAACAATTAATTATACTAGAACATAGTACAATAATAAATTAGTTAATAATTTTCATCTTGATCAGTCACGCAAATCAGACATACAAAATATGAGATCCTCTCCGAAACCAATATCATTCATGATCAAGATCTTATAGAGAAACTTATAACGACGTACTTACTGGTCAAAATCCTTCACGAAACACTCACTTCACTACCCCACCCCTGTCACACTAATCAGGTGGTCGCTGGACCACATCTACTGGTAACTTGCCGCTGTCAACTGTCACTCTGTCTGACTTATCCCTATTACTGTCAGACTTGTCCCTGTGCTTGTCATTCCTCCTGTCGTCTGAACCTCTATGGTCCTTCTTATGTTCTCTCGGTCGGTCTGACTTATGGTGAGACGATTTGTGACGCGATGATGATGAATGTCGACGGTGATGGTCTGACCTGTCTTTTTCAGACCTCTCGTGTCGTATGTCTGTCTTATCTGACCTCTCTGATCGGTCTGAACGGTGTTTGTCAGAATCCTTGTGCCTGTGGTTTTTGTCTGGTTTATCTGACCTGTCTGACTTTGTCTCTACCTTGTCGAGTTTTTGGTCTACTCTTTCAGATTTCGAGTCTGATTTTTCAGTTTTAGTTTCTGTTTTATCTGATTTTTGTTCTGATTTATTTCTGTCTCTATCGTGCCTCATATCAGGATTGTCGTACTTTAGCTCCGTTTTCTCATACCTCTGTTCTACTTTATCATTTTTGTCTTCCGATTTGTCATACTTACTGTCTGTTCTGTCAAACTTCTGGTCTAATTTGTCAGGTTTGGACTCATTTTTGTCCTTGATTTCTGTTTTGTCAGATTTGAGATCGATTTTCTCTGAAGGCTTTGAATCAGTCTTTTCTGGTTTCAACTCCGTTTTGTCAGGCCTAGCTTCTAATTTATCGGACTTCGATTCTGATTTATCGACCTTGGGTTCTGACCTTTCAGACTTGGCCTCAAGTTTTTCAAACTTTGAATCAACTTTGTCAGATTTAGTATCAACTTTGTCAGACTTGCTTGTCTCGGGTTTTTCTGTCTTCTCTGATTTGTCTGCCTTGGTGTCTGTCTTCTTGTCTGCGTGTTTGACTTGTGTCTCTACGCTCTTCCTGTTGTGACCGACTTTGAGAGCCGTCTTCTGGTTCAATTTTTGATGAAATTTTGCGCTAAGCGCTCGCATCTCAATCACACCGGCTTTGTGTTTTTCAGCAGATTTTTTAGATTCTGTCAAAAGAAAAAGATAATAATAATACTAGAAAAGTAATGCACAGGTTTCCACAAACAGCGGTCAAGCGATCTACAAGGTTCATTCTTCGCTAATCATGTTTGTCTGATTTGAGTAGACAAATGTTTACATATTTAATTTGCTTTGCGTTAAAAATAAGTGAATGCTATATCTTAATAGTTAGGCGGATGACACACTACAACGCGACGGAACGCGGGACACGGAGCCAAATTCCGCGCGCAAAAGCGCGTTTTGATTGAATTTGTATGTCACGCGCGGGTGTGATCCGCCTTACAATCGCGAGACAGCTGAATGACAGATTAATAATAAAAACGGAGAAGAAATGAGATATATTGTAAACCAACCATAGATTATTTTACAACAGACTTATACAGCCCAAAGTTTTTATAGTTGGTTAGAAAAAAGTCTGTATTATTATTTATTTATAGTTAATTAAAACGGTATAATACCAATTATATTAATTAACATACTGCTATATAGCATATAATGTTCCCACTGCTGGGACACAGGCCTCCTCTCTGTGAGACGGAGTGGGCTGTAATCCACCACGCGGGCCCAGTGCGTGTTGGTGGATGTCACAAGTTTTTGAATTTTTGGTTCTAGAACATGCCGGTTTCCTCACGATGTTTTCGTTCACCGTTTTTGCGATATATTTTTTCATAATGTCTACAATAGTAAGCTCACCGGATGTGTGGTTGACGGTGGGAGGTACAGGGTCTGCCACACGTTCTTCAGCTGGAGAAGATGCCTCGGATGTCGGGTAGTACTGCTTCAGACGTAAGTGCCATGCTGTAGAGGAAATTTAGGAGTTAGTAGCGTCTGTATTCCCTTCCACGTATACCCCATCTCGGAGGAGTTTTGTTAGAAACACTGTGACACGGGAATTTGATATATGTATTAGAAGATATATATTATAGGAACTCACCAACAGACGTAACAGCAGACACAGTCCTGAATTGGTGTATGATGTTCCTGGGCAGGAAGTAGATGTCATCGGAGCACAGCGGCAGGCGCGAGTAGCGCACACCCTCGCGACGGAGCTGGTTCAACTTCGCTTCTTCTAACCTGGGGATACATATAATGTAAATTAAGATCCTTGCACCTCCCCCCAAGTTTTTTCACACTATTTTATATAAACCACCAATAGAAAGATTTATTTATTTTATTCATATAGATGAATTTTAATAAACTTTTTAAAGGCCGCGTCTACCTTGTGCAAAAAATTTGCGGCATGTTTAAATAAGCCCCCCATAATGTTGGAATTGAGACACTTACAGAACGCGGTTAAAACCGTTTGGTCTGCTGACAGTACGCCGCATATTGCCTAGCGAATACGGCCTGCAAACTTGTCTTTTATTCGCCATTTTTTTATGTATTTGTGTACCATTTTATTTATAATTCTATAGTTTTAATAGATTTTTTTTATCATTGTTCCTCTCAACCTAAGCACCTGCCATCTAATCTCTTCACCACCCTTGGTTGACTGGTACAGGATGCCTAAGGCATTAAGTCCACCTTTGTACCTTTTTTGTGTGCGAAAAATTTAAATAAATAATAGATACATTCAGTAGCACTCACCAAGTGACACACTGAGAAATGGGCGGCTCGTACAGGTCCAGCCCTAACAACTGCACCAGTTTGTTGAAGTCTGCCGCGTGGAATGCTACCACGTCCTTAGTGATGCGCCCGCGGTCGGACTCGTCGCCGCAGTGGATGGCTTTCAATACGCCTGTGAACAGATCAATAATAAACTAATGCACGAAAGAAATTAAATAAGGCAAAACCACTGATCGTCAAGTTCGATACAATAGTTTTTTTTTTTTAATTGGTTTGCTCTTGACTCTATTCTAGGTCAGAGGTGACAGAGACAATGTCATAATACAAAGTTAGTACATAATCAGCCCAATGCTGAGACACAGGCGTTCTCTTGATGAGAGGGAGTGGAGTCTATCACGTGGGTCATGTGCAAGTTGATAGATGTCACTGACTTTTTTCTTTTTGCTCGGCTCTAAAGGACTCTAAGCGTGATGTTAAATAGCCTATAGCCTTCCTCAAAAAATTGGGCTATCAAAAGCAAACATAATTTTTCAAATCTGACTGGTAGTTTCAGAGATTAGCGCGTTCAAACAAACAAACTCTTCAGCCTTATTATTAGTAAGTATAGAATAAAAAAGCATTTCTAATAAACTAAGAGTGACATACAAGCTACTTCGATCGTCGAGTGTACCGATAACAATACAATTTCAATTGTGTCCGCTAATGGCGTTTTCGTGAAAATTTACGACACCAGAGGGGCAATTCTACTAATTTTAACAACGTTCACAGTCTGATCTCAGTCTCAATCTGTCAAAAAATACTTCAAATTTCCCTACATTTTGACAAGGTTTTGACATTTCTTTGTCGCTGAGATGAGACTGCGACTAGATTTTGAACGTTTTAAATTACGAGAATTGGCCTTCAGTTAGCATCAATTTGACAAGAGGTCTTCCAATATATGATGACGGTCATCATTCGATTCATTCATTCGTTCATCATTCAGTCATGACTAAAGAAAATATAGGCTCTTTGACAGATGCCTGGACCTGACGTGCCAGTGCTGCCACCTAGCGAACGTCATTTCAGAATACCCTCATTAGACGCGCGAAGAGTTTCCCAAATCCTCTCTATTAGCTCTAATTATGGATCTAATCTAATAAAATAAAGCTGTAAATTATTATATATTTATTTGAATGTAATATTTCTATTATATTCCTCATTTTGTGTCAGCTTTAAAAAAAAAATGCCCATTAGTAGTCTGTGGCTACTCCTGCGTTGAAATTAAAAATCAAATCAGTGTCAATCAGTATACTATTTTCACATTTTTCATTTTCACCGTCCAAATTTCTTTTCACTGAACAATCTCCTTCGTTTGATGGTCTATCATTCTAAGTACGTGAAATTGGCAAAATTGTGGTGTTTATTCCACAAAAGCCATTAATCAAGAGTTGAAGTTGAGTTAACCCAGAAAGGAACCTGGATTGATGTTGTCTTACCAACTGCAGCTGTAGTGATCCTGTCCAGTCCGTGGCCGACATGGTCTGCGTGCGCGCGCGTCCTGTCCTCGAACAGAAACTCTCGCGCCTCACTCCAGCGCGGTAGGTACTGGAGGTTGCGTAGCTCGTTTATACCAGCCCTGAGGGAAAAGATAATATAATTAAGTTATTTATTCCACAATTACAGCCTCTTATAATTATGATAAACTAGCTGACCCGGCAAACTTCAGAATCAATAAATACAAAATGTATGAGAAAATGAATTGTCTTCATTATTTTTTTTTTCCTGAATGTTTTAATTGTTATTCTGGTATTCGATGCGGAGACAAATCCATGAAATCAAAGATCATAAAAATCGGACCAGCCGTTCTTGAGTTATAAACGGTGTAACTAACCCGACTTTGTTTTATGTATATAGATTTCATGCGCACGTAGGTCAATCGATATGTTTAGTCAATTAATAAGAGGGTCGCAGGTCGTGAGTTCGAACCCAAACACTTTGTGTATTTAACTTCATCACCACTGCCCTCAAAACGGTGAAGGAGAACATTGTGAGATAAAAAATAATCGAAGACATGTGACATCCACCAACCCGCTGGGCCCACTGTGGTGGATTATGACCCACTCCCTCTCACGGAGAGGAGGGCGGTGTCCCAGCGGTGATAGTATTGTAGGGTGAATATGCTCATTAATAAGGCGTTTATTGGAAAGTCCCAATAGACCTATCTACGCAGCATCGAGGGGATTGTAAGCTTCAAAAGGGTGAGGTGCCGTTAAATTCATACCTTTCATTAGCTTCAACACAAGCTACTGGATGCCTAGGTGGAAGATATCTTATTTATTTAATAATATTAATAAAACTATGAAATTCATTCACTGACAGACAACACACAACCTAAACTGCGGGGTGGGTCAAGCTAGCTGCTTTTAGAAGCATGACATTCTGCACAAGAGTTCCTTTTATAACAAAGGTGAGCCCTAGGGAAGGATTTTTAAAATTCATCCCCTAAAGGGATTTCTTCAAATTCTTTAAAACTACAAAAAAATATGAAAAATTTTGATAAGTTTTTATGTTTTTCTAGAGTTTACTGCTATAATACATTTGAACACATACCTCCTCTTCTTGATGGGGCTCTTCCCAAGTTCGGCAGTGGGCACTAGCTGTTCTCCCGGCCTGATCCAAAGGATGGGACCGTCGTTGGACTCTTGAGGCTCCATTTCCACTGCAGACATCGGGCCCCACGGCATTGTCTGTGTAATAAAAAAACAATTACTTTCATAATTCGCTAGAATATTCACATCAAGATGGACTATAAGTTGAATCTATCTAAGTAGGTAGGGAGCGAGCTATGCTCGGAGTGTCTTTGAAGGGTAAAATCAGGAATTAAATTATTCGGAAAACAACTGGAGTTACTGACATAGCTTGCAGATAAAGCAAACTGAAGTGGCAGTGGGCTGGCCATGTTTGTCGAAGGACCGATGGCCGGTGGAGCAGACGAGTCCTGGAGTCAAGACCGCGTATCGGCAAGCGTAGTGTGGGACAGACTGGATGCGGAGGACAGGGTGTTGTGGCACAACCTGGGGGAGGCCTATGTCCAGCAGTGGACTGCGATAGGCTGAGTTGAAGTACAGTACCCGGCGATAAATATTGCACATCGACCTTTGGAAAGAGACAATCGGCTAATTTCGGCTTCGTAGAGCGTTATCTCTGTCGCACGAAATACAAACAGTCCGGTATCTGTTAGGAGCTGTTAAAACAATTATAATTTGCTTCTTTTGATAATTATTTTTATTCTTTGTATAAAATCAATAGGATCGAATAGGTCGATGTGCAATATTTATCGCCGGGTACTGTAGATAGGATTGTTGATGAAAACCTTGTATTCACTATCATCACAATGAAATTTTCTGGTAGATACATTTTCACATACATAAACAGGTGTATTCACAGGTGTGTTTTCTTTACATACCGTGACCCCTCCGTGCCTCGGAAAGCACGTTAAGCCGTCGGTCCCGGCTGTCTTTCGTGGATCTTTGACAGTCGTTACGGGTTGTCAGAAGCTCGAAAGCTCTAAACCGAGAAGCCTTTAAACAGACTCTGGACCCAGGTTGGCCGAAGCAAGGATGACCTGTTCAGGTGGAGATAATAGACGATTCTGCTTTAAATGTGGTGCTGTTCCACAAACGATGGGATACTTAATATCATGTCCTGCGTGTTCCGCCAGCTGCACGTTACAGGAACTGGAGGACGCTAGTGATGGCGCCAAACACGTAGCCGAATTCTGGGTAATCCATTTAGAATATATCTACACGCTAAGAACCATAGACGACATGTCCAGTACTCACCATGTTGAGGAAGGGACAGGTGCCCAGCATGTCCAGCATGTCGGGGAAGTAGCCGCCCACCTCCTCGTGCACCGTGCCCACCAGCGAGATCTGGTGCAGCGGCCCGCAGCGGAACGTTCCGGCCGCGTACGACTGCTGCACCTGCGGCCGAATACATTCATAAGTCAACTTATAACCTTCCTCCCTCCTTATCCGGTACTTTAGGCTGCCTTTCCACCAGAGATGAACGAGGATGCGTAGCGACGGATGTGTGTAAAACTAACCAATACCAACGCTAACTTAGTTGAAGTTATAAAAATAAAGCGATGTTATTGGTTGGTTTCACACGTATCCTCGCTCATCTCTGGTGGAAATGCAGCCTTACTGTCGAGGATCGTGGCTCCTTATGACTGGATAGTTAAGACGACATCGACCGCACAGTGGCGCCCTCATCGTTTGTTTGGTTATTTCTTTTATTTTAGAATGAAAATGCAGAAAATAGGCATGTTATGTTGTGCTCCACAAGATTATACGTTATTATTATTACAAACGGTAGTTTAGTTTAATTATAACCCTTAAAACGGAAAATAGTTGGTATAATATCTTGGTATTCACTGTTACATCTGCCAATAAAAGAAAATATTGGTTTTTTTTTTTCATAATATTTCATCTTGTTGTAGGTACTGTACCTGCTGGTAATACCGGTTAACGGTGGTGGTCTCAATATCCGAGGCCCTGGCCAGTACTCCTGCCTTCACCGTGAGGTTGGCGTGAGTGTCGGACAGGTACTGCAGCAGGCACGGGAACTGCGCCGCGGCGCCGCGAACCACGCCACACACGAAGTGCGCCCAGCCGTCGCTGTCCTCTGAGAACACCAGCTGTTGGGGAGACAACATTCATATTAGTTCAAAGTTTCACTGCCTGCTTCGATCAAGAATACAGTAGATACAGCCGATCGATTCTGTAAAAATCTCACCGTGAAAACTTAGGTGAAGTGAGCGTGGAGTGGGCTGTCGATAGTGTCAATTCCCAGCAAAAACAAACTCACTTTACCTAAGTTTTCACGGTGAGATTATTACAGAATCGACCGGCTGTATCGTAAAACTCATTGCTCCATTGGCCGCGATTACGGTACCTTTATATTCTTAACTAGCTGTGCCAGTGTGGTTTAGATTCTTTAATTCTTTTTTCTAAAACAATACCAAACACCATGTTTCTGGCAAATAAATATTTTATTCTATTCTATTCTAATAGTCATAGCTACAAGTTATTCCTTATAACATCAGCTATATGCCAGTGAAAGTCTCGTCAAAATCGGTCCAGCCGTTTCGAAGATTAGACGGAACAAACAAAGAGACAGACAGACAAAAAAACCACCTAAATTTGTTGGTGTGGTTAGAACTGTTTACCTTCAAGAACTCCTTGGCCAGCACCTCCTGCTGCGGTGCACTGAGCATGTCGACGTCACGCTGCTGTAGATACACCACGCTCGCGCCGCCGTTCGGGTGAGTCTCTACTCGCATCAGTCTGTTGGCAAAAAGTTTCATTAGAGTAAGGTTTGTTATGAAGAGTATTTTGAAAGTACCATAGCAGGTTCGCAGCCTTTTCATTTCATTTTTAATGAACTACAACTGCTTAAGAGGCGAGTTCACCAAAGCAGAGAGTAGTGTAATCCAATACCATGTCTGCGATATATTAAATTTTCTCCACTTAATGGGGTATGCGATAAGGTATCCCTTCGAAATTCAAATTTTCTTACGTTTTTTGCAATTTGCAGGTCAGATGTGTGTTATCAGGGTGTGTGTTAATCTAACTATGGTGCGCGACCTTAACAAGTATTTATTCAGCTGCATCCGTTTAGACTGGAAGTTGGCGCCAACGTAGGGACGGCAGGTTGATACCTATAGGACCGATTCAACCTCCAACCTCTCCGAACGAAGGTTTTCCATCGAAGATATAAAAGAAACATTAGTCACCTATGATACTTGAGCTCCTTGACCGTAGGAGTTTCGGCCAACGGGCCCCAGCTGTCGTTGTGCGCGGGCCCCGCGGCGCGGTCGCGGCGACACTGCACGCCGATGGAGCAGCGCTTCACGCGCGCGCGGCGCCGGCAGTGGTGGCACGACGACGACGACGACGAGGAGTGGCGGTGTGACGACCTGTTGGTAGATACAGACTCATTACTATACAGAGTCGTGTTTGGTGTTCGTGATTAGTATAATATACTATATGTATGTATTTATTGTATTATGTAAATGTTACACCGCAGACTACCTACAGTATTTGTCTGTCCTTCCCCTTTTTAAATCCATCCTAAAGTTCTCTTTAAAAGATTGCTCTTAGCGATAAGACCGCTCATTGTGTCACCCTTTGTACAGTTTCTATATTTATGTCTGTAATTTATATGGTGTACATAATAAAGAGTATTCTATTCTATGTCGATAAAAACTATCCTATGTCCTTCCCCGGGCTCCAATCTATCACTCTGCCAAATTTTATCGAAATCCGTTCAGTGTTTTAGCCGTGAAAAGGTAACATACAGACAGACCGAGTTACTTTCGAATTTAAAATATTAGTATGGATTTGGTTTTAGGCGACGGTTACACGTAAAGTATTTATTGTGATCCGTCAATACAGTATTTGTTGATGGATTTCAGTTTTTACTGATGGATTAATACACTGGGCTACACGTTCAATATTTATTACGTCAGTATTGTGTCCGGTCTCCTGCTATATAAACGTCTAAAATGGCCACAGAGCTGAAAACTAAAGGTTGCGTGGCTATTATTTGAGCACTTAGTGTAAATAAAAAGGTCAAGCGAAAGCGATGGGCAAAAAATATTAAATTATTAAATTTTTGTAATCTTTTGAAGAACTATCCCATATCTTTGTATTTTTATTTTTTTTTTAAAACGTTGCCCCACACTAGGAATTACTCCTGTATCGTGGGTGCGTTTACAAACATTTCAATTCACATACACAAACAGCCAGACCCGGAACAACTACCTGTAGGCAATACAAATATTTGCTCCGTGCGTATATCTCTGGAAATACTTCTAAATTTAGGATAAATTCTTTTAAAACTTCCTGATCTTTAGTACGTTACGAGAAGGTGCGGGGCGACGACAACGACGTTGCATCCGCCTCTACAAGATCAAAAAAGTCGTCCGTCTCCATCGCTATAGCGTAACGCGTACTGACGTGATAAATATTGACGCGAGGCTACACGATCAATATTTATCATAATCCGACGGATCATCAATACAGAATCAAGAAATCTAGAAATCCATTAATAAATAATGACATACATCAATACATTAGGTTACACGTTAATTAAATACCACGATACGTCAGTATTTACTGATGGATCACAGTAAATACCTTACGTGTAACCGTCGCCTTAGAAACCAGAAGGCCAATTTCTGTATTTAAATCGTTCAAAATCTACTTGTAATCTCATCTCTGCGATAAGCAATGTCAAAACTTGTCAAAAATATAGGTAAATTAGGGATGTTTTTGGCAGATTGAAACTGCAATTAGAATCAGAACAATCTTTAAAATACAGGAATTGCCCCTTAGGTAATAATTCCAATCTACATAGTTTCCTGTTAGGCTGGGGAGCAAAATCTGTCTGTCACCATTTGTGACTCAAGAAATTGGGGTTTTTACGCAAATCGTAACAATTCGGCCGCTACAGCTACTCTTGTAATCAGGCATAGAATTTGTCATTGAAATAACGGTTTATTTCTCGTTAAAAATATCTGATACCTACTCATGCAAGTTATGCTTGCTATTTCAAATAATTGGACTCAACGCAAGCAAAGCTAGGAAGTAAGCTTTCCAGCTAATTTCTTACATCGGGCTTTACAGTTTTTAGGTTTCCGTAACCAAAGGGTAAAAACCGTCCGTCTGTCTGTCGGTCACCAGGCTGGTATCTCATGAACCGTGATAGCTAGACAGTTGAAATGTTCACAGATGATGCATTTCTGTTGCCGCTATAACAATAAATACTAAAAACAGAATCAAAAAAATATTTAAGGGGGCTTCCATACAACAAACGTGTTTTTTTTTCGGCGTTTTTGCCTTGTGGTACGGAACCCAGACCGACTCGCACTTGGCCAGTTTTTTATTTGTTTTTATCTGATGTATGTTCCTGGTGTACTGTGTGTCTTTTAGTCTGTGCTAAATAAATCTAGGTATTTTCTTTCTATTTACAATGGATTTAGTATTAATAACAAAGAAAGTATCTCACCTGTCCCTCTCTCGATCTTTCTCCTTATCTTTTTCCTTCTCCACCTTAACTCTATCGTTCTCCACTTTAATCTTCACATCACTCTCAGTTTTCCCACTCCTGATAGCAGGAAACACTTGAGAGTTCACCTCCTGCTTGATCTGCTTCAGAGGCAGTATCAAGTTACCATAGCATGGCAACTCTCTCCTTGCGTTAGATTGGAATCTTATAGCTTTCATGGACATGTTGACATGGGTAGCTGGTCTCCTCATTCCAGAGGAGCTTTCCAACAGGACATTCTGCCTAGTAACTCTTGGGTACTTGTATTTACACATAGACCTCTGGAAATGCGTGTTGATGATTCTTAGCTGGCGGGACACCGACGAGAATATTCTCTTTGCGACGTCATCGTCGGCCATTTTGTTCGACATCTGCGCTTGCTTCCACCATGCGTGGATGCCTCCATACCAGTCAGATTTGAAGGGGTCTCGGTTTATTTCGGCGAGTTCAATGTCGTCGCCTGAATTTGTGTTAAAGAGTAGAGGGTTTTTGGCTGGCGGTGATTTCTTCAGAATGTTCAGTTTGAGCACCGTGGCATTACCGTACCCTCCGGAATCGAAGACCGGCCATATCTTGCTCTGTTTTGAAGGGCGAGCGTTTTCGTTCCATACGCAGAGGTCCTTTGAGCTTTCGCTGATTTTGCGCTTCTTGCCTGTGGAAATGAAAATACAGAAATAAGTTTTTGAGCCTTTATGTAGGTTTTAGGTCTACTTCAGACCAAATCATACAATTTGGGAATCATAATAGGATAACATTGTGAATCATAATATGGCGAAGACAGCCCGTGTTTTTATTTTTTTCGCTGCACTACGTACGTAGTTATAATCAAAGAGATTGGATTTGGATTGATTAGTATTTTAGCACAGACAAAAGTAAAAAACTGGAAAATCCTTCACCAATTCAAACTCAAACTCAAACTCAAACTCAAAGCATTTATTTCAATTAAACCATTTACAGGCACTTTTGAATTGTCAAGAAGTCGGTCAGTCAGAAAATATGAAGCTAGTTGCCCATTCCAAAGCGTAGGTACCTATGGAGAAGAACGGGCAAGAAACTCCATGGACACTCTTTTTAAATCATATTTTACAAAAATATTAGTTACATCATTACTTTTGATATTAAAATTATATAATGTGAGAACGATGTAAAAAATTAAAAAAGACGTACGCGTTAAAAGCGTCCAGAGTACAAGAAATAGTACTTAACTAACAACAATCCAAAATTAAAATAATTAAAAATAAGCCGAGGCAGCTAAGTGATGACCAGCCCCAACTGACGGCGCCCGTTCACGAACATGACGCATAAATCAGCACCATTCAGCTCAACCATTTTGAAGGGAGCTAAATGATCCAACACACACGCCACCGTCAGCGAGACATTTGAGTGAGCATGACACACCATCAGCTGCCAGGGCACATTCGAGTCAATGAAAGACATATTATTACCCGGTAAATGGTAGCTATAGGGTACATAGAACTCACATCTGTGCTATGCAATTATACAAAACAAAGGAAATTGATTTTATACAATGCAAAGATAGTCTTACAATCTTCAGCAGCTCCAACAGTATTTTCATGTGTTAATCAATTAGTTGTGGTTGTGGAGCAGGACCAGCATTGAGCCAGGCATTTTTATCAGCAATGTAATCCCCTAACTTATAATATGCCTGACTGCATAGTGTGCGTTTTATACAAGAGGGGTTTGATACAAGAGGGATTTTATACAAGAGGGGTTTGATACGATTAACTTAACAGTTAACGTCCATTATGATTCATAATGTTAACCTTTTATGATTCTACCAAAGTGGCCTCCTTTTTAGGCCTCCTGGTTACAACAACTTATCTATACAAATAAATAAACTTGAAGTGTCTGTTTGTAATATCAAAATAACAGCTTTGCTTTTAACTAAATTAGTATATGATAGTATAAACGGTACTTATCACAAAAAAAAAACAAAAAAAAATATATCTGTCTATTTGTTCCGGCTAATCTCCGAAACGCCTGGACTGATTTTGACGGGACATTCACTGGCGAGTAACATAGGATATAAGTAATGATACTTTTGTCCCGGCAGCACGATCCCGTGGGATAATTTCCGACATCCACGCGGGCAGAAACTACTAGTAACAAATATAAGTTCTAAGCATAACTTAATAGTTTTGAAAGTGAAGGATTATAGGGTTTTTTTTTATAAATCATCATCATCATCTGCCTAGCCTACTTAATATCATAAATGCGCAACTATGTGAGGACGGATGGGTGGGAGGATGTTAGTTACTCTTTCACGTAAAAACTACTGAACGGGTTTTGATGAAACTTTACAGTATTAAAGAAATAAAGAAAAAGTATTTATTGCGACTCATACAGGAAGATCACAAACTAAACTAAACACAGCAAAAAAAAATAAAAATCCAAGATATATAAAAAAAGTAACAAAAGGAAAATGAAACAAAAGTCCTATACGAGGCCAAAAGGCTCCCATCTCAGCATGATGTTACGACATTTAAAAAATAAATGTTGTAGCGCTGGTATTCTGATAGGCCCCGATGTGATGTCACGGGCAGTTACGTGAGAGAGTGTCAAAGCTTATGTTACATCAGAATCACACATAGGATACTTTTTATCCCGATATTCCCACGGAATCGAAACTCAAGCGAGTGAAACCGGGTGATAGTTATAATTTATATTGATGTTATTTATTTATATAACAACAACCACAAATGGATGATTACTGTGACAAAAGGTATTAAATGACATCATAATTTTTTTTCTAGACCATTTACTTACTATGCATTAGGTACATTATTAGTTCATGTAGCTAGCTATTTATAGCAGTCATGGATGTGAGTTGCATTTTGATGAGTTGGATAAACAAGACACCATTAAATCAAGGTAATAATGTGTTTTGTGAAAATATTACGTATTGAGTAAGTAGAAATCTACAAACTAATAATATAATAAAGCTATAAAGTTTATGATTGAATGCGCTCATCTCTGGAGCTACTTACTCGTCGGATTTGAAAAATTATTTTTGCATTTGATAGCAAAATTTTCGAGAAAGGCGGCTTTTTTTCAATTAAACATCACGCTAGCACACTTAGGAGCCGAGCAAAAAGAATAAAAGTAAGAAAGAACGCTAAACGAAGTAATAGCGCGGGCAGGCGATGTTATACAACCAAAGAGAATTTAGTCTTTCAATGCAACGGATTGGTCGGGGGAACAACAAATTTTATGCGGACGAAGTTGCGGGCAGAAGCTAAGCTAAGAAGCGAAGTAACGAATGGACGAATGAATAATATTTACAAATTTAAGTACTTAACTAAAGACATCTTGTAATTAAATAGTCAGTAAAGAGTAGCAGATAATACTATTTATTAAGGGGGATGCGCTAAGTAGCCCGCGAAATTAAAGTTGTCTTACGTTTTTTGCAATTTGCCGGTCAGTTTCACGTTGTATCTTGAACAAAATATGATTCGGGAGCGTAACAAGTATGTAGGTAAAGGTATTTAAAGAATTATGATCAATAAAATCACCAATAGAAACCTCTAAGTTCATATAATCAAATCGAATCAATAGGAATATTAAAAAAAAATTCCTTAGGAAGAATTTTCTTTTTACCCTACTAAAAATATTAAGTTTATTTAAAATAAACATTTCAGCTAAGACCCAGCAGATTATTCAGAGTACATCAGTATGGAATAGAATTCTCGATATTTGCAATAAATATTTGCATGACAACATCAGAAGAGTGTATCATGATTCTTAAAACAATCGTGTATAAGGAAAACCTTATGTTTATCCTCTTAAATTATTAGTAGGGGGTAATCCCTTTTATAAGATGTTACATTTTCTTTTGATGTTAATATTATCCTGATTAATGTAAAAGAAACCAGTATTAGGTATTTTTTGTGTAACTGAAGAAATATAGATGGTTGATTCATTCTATTAATCTATGTGATAGCAGAAAGTTTAACTGCACCCTAATTACGTAACAAATTTTCAATGATTTCATTTATTTCTTTTTTTAATTTAGTTTATGTTGTAAGGGAAAACAAACAGTTTATCCTTTTTTTTTTTTGAGGATGGGAAATCATCAAATGACCCCTCCCGCTCTGGGTGGAGCGGAGGGGAGTGTCAGACTCTTACTGACTAAAACCCACCCGTTTTCCTACCTTAGCCCTTTATGTTCCGGGCCAGCGGTAACCCTTTCGGACAATCCCGCTGACCACAGTAGTTTATCCTTAGTATAAAACAAAGTCGCCGAAATGTTATTACTTCCGAATGACTGCACCAAATTGGATAATTATTTTTTTGTGTTCTGTAGCCAGGACAAGGTTTGTATGAAAGAAAATTTCGAAAATTCGAAAAAAATAATGCACCCGTGCGAAGCTGGGGCGGGCCGCTAGTTCTAAATAAACAGAAATAATTAACAATAAACTAAACAAAAATACTACCCACTAAATTTCCCACAGAGCACAACATATTCAAAAACTGTTGGATTTTAAAGGATCTTACAATGCGTGCCACGAAAGATGAGACTTGACACACCACGTGGTCTGACATGCGCAGAACACGATTTTAGGTATCTTTAGCGGTATGAGGTCTGAGTGCGGGACGGGACCGGACGTCATAGGGGCGGCGGAAGGAGCGGAGGAGGCGGGGTCAAGTCAAATCTTTCGTGGCACGCATTGTACTAATCCATTGCTTCATTTGTTCGTTAAAAATTGTCTGCTTAGTACCGTAAATAACGCAATGAATGTTGTTGAACTGTCAAAATGAAAGTAATTTGTTACTGTTAGTGTGTTACGCAATTACCCCCCACTGAACTGGAAAATCTAACATTTTCGGATTTGTTAAACAAGTTTTTACATTTGGCCAGTTATATTTAAATCCCTTGTAAGTATTTTGCTCGTGGCTAAATCACGACAGCCGCACGATCAAAGCTTAAGCTATGCTTGCTGTGGTCCGTTTGTGGATGGGTGACCATCTGGACTGGAAGCTGACCCCAATTTAGTTGGGATAAAGCTGCATACAACCCGAATCTCTTCAAAGTAAGAGTGAACAGGCTTCTGGGTAATCTCATTCCATGGTAGACTTTGTCTCTGTCACCTCTGACCTAGACTAGAGTCAAGAGCAAACCCATTTCAAATAAAAAAAAAACTAGGCAGTTTGAAAGTCTTTTGCCATAAACCAGGTACTTTGCCGTTTTATTAAATTCAATTAGATATTGTTTTCCTGGCTGCTCAGATATAAATCTGGTTGTAATTTTTATTCCATTTCAATTTGCCAGTTGACTAGCATCAACATCACTATATTGTGAGGTAATAGCTTGTGGCAATTTAATGGATTTGCTGGAGTGAATTGACATAAAAATTGCTATGAGCAATAAAACCAAGTCCCATCATAGTTGATGTGTGATGGAAAAGTATATTCATTCCAATTGATTCAAGCTGTTGAATATCATTTGAGTGTTGTTTATTGAATACTAGTTCATCCAAATCTGTTCAACGGTTTACGCGTGATTGAGTAACATTGTACATCCAAACATCTTTACAAACTTTCACATCTATACTAATCACACTAATATTATAAAGCAGATGACATTAATGTCCGAAACCGACGAGACCCCAACTGGCTTGTACTAAGTGAGATTCCAAGGCTAACTAAATATAATAAAAGCTGCCTTGCAAAGTGTGTACGTTTATATAATAAGTTACCAAATGATCTCAAAACTTTAAATACCAAATTATTTAAAAATAAAATGTACGAATGGTTATCTGTTAATAGTTTTTATAGTGTTAAGGATTTCATTGAGAAACAATATTAATGTCAGTTCAGTTACATACTGAAAAATTTGCATGCTTATTTATTATATTGGCAAAACATGTTTTGTTCTACATTGTACTTTTACCATCTTTTTATACCGTGTTTTTATGCAAATAAATTTATTATTATTATTCCTTTATTATTTTGTTACAAACTTATTACATTTTCAAATATTCTTTACAAAAAAACAATAAAAAAACATTTAAAAATATAAAAAATTGTAGCCCACCGGTAACGGGAACAGGGTCCAAGCTACCGGCGGTCAGGGCTCCAGAGAAAGGAACCTCCTAACAATACGAGCCGTGTCCAGAAGTACCGCTCTCTGTATCAAGCCCTTGGTCCAGCTGCCTAACGAGAGCCTCCTCAGGTGTTGGTTGAGGCTCTTGGCTATTAAGCCATTGGCTGTAACGACTATCGGCACAATGATCGCTGAGTCCACCACACCTCACGTGTTATTATTATTATTAAAAAGGCGAAAGTTTGTGAGTGTGTGTGTGTTTGTATGTTTGTTACTTCTTCACATTCAAACGGCTGGACCAATTTTGATAAAATTTTGTATGGAGGTAGCTGACACCCGGGATTAACATATATTATACTGGCTGGCTACGTTTTATCCCGATATTCCCATGTGATCGACATTTACGCGGGTGAAACCGCGAGGCGCAGCTAGTATTATAATAAAGAGGCAAAGTAAAGAGAGAAAGTAAAAGGTAAAGTTTGTGAAGTTATAGGGTATTATAAGTATCTTCGGAACTACTGATTCGATACCAAAAATTCTTTCACTAATGCGAAGCTACATTATCCCTGAGTGTCATAGGCTATGTTTTATGTTAAAACGAGAAACTTCACGCGAACGAAGTCGCAGGCAGAAGTTGGTTTATAATATTATTAGTAAGATTTAGCTCTCCAAAATTAATTTGTTTTCTTGGATAACATAATTAGGAAACTATCTTTTGGAAGGGCCAACTAGATTCATTTTTTTATTTGATAAATTTTGATGTTCAGAAGTCTTTTTGTAAATTTTGACGTTCAGAAGTCTTTTTGTAAATTTTGATGTTCAGAACTGCCTTTTTTAAATAAATGATTTGACTTTGAATTTGAATTTGATAAGGAATAAGAGTATGTTTTCTAGTTTAATTTATTATTTTTTAATGTATTTTTCTGCTATGCAGCAAAGTATACAGGAAGAAATTGAATAAGTGCACCAAATTAGAATATGTAAGTAATTCAATGTGTTATACTTATAAAGAAAATTTAGAGCATAATTATCCTTAAGGAAAAGGATGTACATACATACATGCACGTAGGCAAACGATTTGGAAACATCGTCGCGCGCCCTTTTTTTTTGCAGGAATAGTCAAAATTAGGTAAATATCGCTAGTTCAACGCGTAGCAAACTTGCTTCATGTTGCGAACTCTGCAATGAATGATTTGCTTATCGGGCGCGTGTTAAAATTGATACTTAAATTTTCTTATTTGTTTTGATACATTATGTTTCTTTATTTCTTCTGGAACTTCGATTATTCGTGTCTATCTGAAGGCGACTTTTTCATGAATTTAGATTGGGGAAATGACAATTTATAATGATTATGTAACAATAATTACTGCACCTCCTATTTCGAGTTGGCGTAAGTTTTACTTTCATCTGGTTAGACTGGAAGCCGACCCCAACATAGTTGAGCAAAGGCTAGGCAGATGATGATGATTATCATTATACTTTTGTTTTTTTAAATTTTTTATAATTATATGAGCGTGTTAAGTGATCTGTGCAAGTCCTAACAAATACTTTTTCTTTCTTTATGACACTTTCTAAGTTTAGCCTCAGACCAAATAAAAAGTCATAAAAGCTATACATAGCTGTATATTTGTAAAAAATATTGCACATCAATATTACACTCAGTAATTTAACACGGTACCCCTTGGTAAGACTCGTTGTCAGACTTTTTGGCTTCTGACTATCTGTAATGACTGGCAAACATCTACGAATGACGGCCAAGACAACGGCGGCTTAATGTGCTTTGCGAGGCATGGACGGGTGTGGGTACGTAAAGACAGTCATCCACGGACCGACCGCGATAAACGCTCGACCAAATAAAAAGTCAAAACATAGTGCTGCAAACAATACAGTGAAGCATGCAAGAACTACACCTCCGCTCTGTGCACAAATGTTTACATCGTCTGCTTCACTTCACTGTTGACAGCTTTATGTGTTGACTTTTTATTTGGTCTGAGTTTGGCATATTACCTTACAAATACTTAGTTATACATTGAGCCGAACTTTTAACCATACAATACTGTAAACCAGTATCCCACCAAACACATTTCATGTAAAGTAGGTTGCCAAGATTCACATAACGCTTTCACTGTTAAAAAGTTATCAGTTCTGATTTAGAGCTAGGGCTTTCAATACCGGTATTCCGGGATCCCGTAATACCGTGATCACGGATTTTATTTTGGCCTTTTACAATACCGGTATTGACGCCCCAATACCGTGATTACGGTATTACAAAAATTAGATCTGAAAATAATGTGATCTTATTCTCACACTTGTTTTCTTCAGCGCAAGCGTCTCGCTGTTATCTTAAGCTCACCCTCCCGCACCCCGCCTGAGACAATGCCCGAAATCGAGCTGTATTTATGTGTCGTTTTTGTTATTGTCACTATTGTCAGTCAGTTTCGCAAAGGCGACGGGATAACGCGTCTATAATTACTTTTACATTTTTTTACTGTTTTTCAGAAATTGTTATTAAAGCTTGATTTATTTTGTTACTTGTTTAGTTTTTGATTGTTTTTTTATTACATAATTTTTAATAATGTTACTAAAATGATTGCTAGCTACTTAGCTAGTTAAGCTATACTTAACTTACTTGCATTTCTACAAATAATGAAACCTATGTTGATTCTTGATTTATTTTCTTACTTGTTTAGTTTTAGATTTTTTGATTGTTTTTTATAACTTAATTATTAAGAATGTTACTAAAATGATTACCAAATGATTGCTACTAGCTAGTTAAGGTATACTTTACTTACTTACATTTCTACAAATAATGATACCTATATTGATTTTTACATGAGACATGATGACATTTAGGTAATAATAAGAAATACATATTTTTTATATTGTGCAAACAAAGTCTATGTGAAATGCCTTCCCGCAAAAGGAGTAGATTCAGTTTAAGTTTTCATTATGTTCCTAATTCCTAGTCCTACCTAAATAATCAACCAATACCAAATTATTATAAAAGAATTAAGAAAGCTATGTATAACGTATTTATTTTAGTATTTTCAATAAAATAATAAGAACAATACTGATTTGAAAATACAAAAAGACGTATTTTATTGGTTTTATTAATGTCCTAATTGAACTTGCGTCAATACCGGACAACCGGTATTGATACCGGGATCACGGTATTGACTTTTCCAATACCGGTATTGATACCGGTATTGAAAAAATCCGGTATTTGAAAGCCCTATTTAGAGCTAAGCCCCTAACTCTATAAACCTTACATCTTGGCCAAAATCTATGGCTTGGCCGTTTCACAGCCATAGACTCTCTTATGGGCTTATAATAAGAAATTAAGTCACTGATATTTAATGTTGTGTGTGTAAAATTTATATCAATGGTTGAATTTGAAGCAGAATTGAAATATACAATTTAACACATGTGTTTGTGTTTATTTATACTATTGTTATGTCAAGTAACATCTGTTAATTCTGCCATGTAGGCATATTAAGAGACAGTTGTTTCCTACTATCCTTCTATCTTCTATAAAGGCGAAAGTTCGCGTGTTTGTTAGTCCTTCATGCACAAACGGCTGAATGGATTTGAATGAAATTTTGCACACAGATAGTTTATAACCAGAATTAACACATACATTACTTTTTATCCCAATATCCCCATGGCATCGACACTTGCGGTTGAAACCTTGGGGCACTGCTGTTATAATATATTTTTCTTTAACATTAACTCCTTTATTAATAAATGTTGCTTTAAGTTACACACATTGACGTGGAGTTGCAGACTCCAGGCCGTATTACCAATAGGCAATACGGGCTGGTGTCCGCTACTTGCAAAAAGTTGCTACCCTAACCTAACCTAAGTTAAGTAGTGGGCATCAACTTTTTAACCATACATTTTTGATGTTAGAACATCACTTAACTTTAATCATCGTTTGTAAATAAACCTCTAAATACCAATAGAGTGGTGAATAAAAGAAGTTAGCTATCCATGATCTTAGATTGTTGTAAAAATCTTAATTTACTCTGACCCCAACAACAATGCTTCTCTTTCAAATAAATATTTTCTTTCTTTCAGCTTACAACAGAAATCTATCTGTGAGGCCCATGTTTGAGAGAAATTTTGCAGTTTTTTTTTAATGAATTTTGTTAAGTAAAATTTATACAATTTGTTGCAGGTCCTTATAAAGTTAGTTAGCAAGTCCAGCTGAAGAACAGTTTCACCTAAACATGATTAATACAAGATTTTGTGGTATTTCGTCTAAATTCAGCAAAATTATTGTCTAGTGAATTGGTTATTTGTGTTGATGTTTAGTTGTTTCTGCAGGTACAAAAAGTTGTATGACGTGGATTAAACAGATGCTGCATTATATTGCACATAAAATATTGTAGACCGGGAGATGATGACACATTTTGGTAAGTCATTTCTTACAGTATGGCGCTTTCAGGGGGGTTTATATACGTAATAAGTGAGAGGAAAATGATGTTCTTACCGGTGGTGCGCGGGACGCAATTGCAGAATAATTAATTGAAATTGCTCGAAAATCCGGAGGTGTCAAACAATTTCTTTCACAAAATTTCTTCAATTTATCGGTATTTCAACAAAAAAGAACCCGGCGGTCGCTATGTGCCATACTTCTCCGGTGGGTGTTTAGACCCGCCATACTTTTTTGAAAATGTTTTTTTTTTATTTTTTTTTTATTTATTTCTTACAGGCTGATTTTTTTTTTAACAATTGCTTTTTATTAATCTTGTACGAAAATCACCATGCCATACCATTCCGACGGTCCAAAATACCCGCCATACCCCCTCAAACATGTCATTTTTTTAAATTCGAGAAACCATTTCTTTCACCTTAAAATTTGGTCTAGTAGTTGTTTTTATGATTAGAAACGTAATTGTTATAATGCCATACCTGTAGAGTGGGTGATATACGTATAATGTTATTAAATAATTGTAAAATTTTATGCAACATTTGAACAATTTCTTACAGTATGGCACCATTTTTTTTTAAAGTTGGTCATGTGAGGAACGTAAATACGAAATTTGAAAGTTGTATGTAGGGACAATCTTGTTTAATTAAATAATGTGTTATGTCGTATAATATTCTACGCTCGAACGTCTTCGAACTATCTTCCTCAATACAAATTCCAACGCAGGTATACAGCAGCTGCTGGTCAGGCGTACTGTAGCTGAAATACGTCGCTGAACATCGGTTTTCCGGGTATGGCATCACTTTTGGACTTCATGATGAGTATGGGATAATTTTCCTGAATCATACTTTTTATAAACTTTCCAAAAATTAAAATGCCATACTGTAAGAAATCCTTTCATTTTTTAAATTTTTTTTACACCGCAGCGTGCGTATGACGGTCTTTCGTACCATGGTCACAGTATGGCATATTTTTTTCAACTCATAATAGTATGGGAACAATCTGATTTCATTTATGCCATACTGTAAAAAATAATTTCACGGCTTCTATAGGCGTGTTTTAAAAATGGTTAAAAAATACAATTTTTCAAGTATGGCACCACTTTCATACTGCACTAGAAGTATGGCGGATATAATTTTGTCTCACTGTACCATAAACTGACCACGACTTAAGTGCCATACTGAAAGAAATGGTTTCTCGAATTTAAAAAAATGACATGTTTGAGGGGGTATGGCGGGTATTTTGGACCGTCGGAATGGTATGGCATGGTGATTTTCGTACAAGATTAATAAAAAGCAATTGTTAAAAAAAAAATCAGCCTGTAAGAAATAAATAAAAAAAAAATAAAAAAAAAAACATTTTCAAAAAAGTATGGCGGGTCTAAACACCCACCGAAGAAGTATGGCACATAGCGACCGCCGGGTTTTTTTTGTTGAAATACCGATAAATTGAAGAAATTTTGTGAAAGAAATTGCTTGACACCTCCGGATTTTCGAGCAATTTCAATTAATTATTCTGCAATTGCGTCCCGCGCACCACCGGTAAGAACATCATTTTCCTCTCACTTATTACGTATATGAACCCCCCTGAAAGCGCCATACTGTAAGAAATGACTTACCAAAATGTGTCATCATCTCCCGGTCTATTGTCAAATAGATTAATATGAGATTAATATTGAGAATTGTGTGTACATAAGTGCAGGATTTGCTGAAAATATAGAAGAAAACTGAAATACACAATATAAAACATATTTATAATAGTAATAATAGTGAATATAACTTGGAAGTTAAGGTTGTCTTGCTTCACGGTCATAAATCATATTCGGAGACAAAAGACAGACTTTTTTACATCTTAAGCCAAGGTTTTTCATCTATATCAATAACGTTCGGATTTTTATAGTAACCGATAAGAGTACTTGCAATGTACAGTTATTATAACAAATAGAAAGTGCAGGTCTAGCAAACACAAGGTCACAATGTGATGCAAGTGGCTCCTAAATGTACAGAACCATGTCTGTTCCCTCAAATATGGTGGAAACGAGGAAATGCACAATGATGGGCAGGTGAAAAGATAGTAATACCGTATGGAAAGCGTGTGTTGTGTTTATAAACACCTACGACATCTCAGTAATGATGTAATTCACTATATGAGAGGTTAACATCTTTCCCACCAAAATATTGCAATTCTAAATACTGAAAACGACTACGGCGACCTTATTGAATGGTCCAAAGCAACGTGTACAAGATTAGTAAGTACGTATAGAATGAATTATTACCTTTGGATTCTAAGGATGGTGTATGTTTGGGATCCGTTGACACACTTGTCCCGCATCCCTGTTGTGACAGTTTTTTATTGTCGTATCCGGTACGACGACGTTTAGTACCTTCGCCGGCATCTTCTAAGCTACTGGAGCCACAGTAATCGTCAACGACAACGCGATTTTCACTAACTTTTACATGGGTAACTCTCGCTTCGTTCGACGACGCCATTGTCCGACGGCTAAAGATGTAATCACGTTAAAATAACCACTATTCTTCAATTAAACATCGACCGAACTGATCAGTATTATCTTAAGACCACGTATAGCTTTTACAATCATCTATAATTATTAGAAACACATTGATTACGAATAAAAAACAACTTGCGACGCCATTTCTCGCTACCTCGCACTTTTTTTAAATTTTTTGTGCAATAGAATAGAAATTCGTGCCTTGTGTCATGCAAAGACCGACGTTCCAAACAGCCTAGTTTGCATTGGTAAATTTTAAAATACGTACAATAATACTAATTCGAATTAAAGTTATATTTTTTCCGTTTTATGCTAAGCTTATAAAATAAAATAATTTTATTACCCCTAATTTAAAATATTTAATTTTATCTTATCGCTACGTGTGCCATCTATTGTTGTTTTATGTAAGCTTAGTCACACCATGACTCATGATACTTTCACAACTAAAGTTTACTAAACGCACCGCAAGAGGGCGAACCAAGCGTAAAAATAAGTCATTGAGGAGTAAAAAATGATTCAGGAAACTATGATTCATTTTATTCATTGTTCAAATTCTAATACGTTGAGTAATTACTTTGCCTCAAGAGTTAAATATCAATTACAATAAACATTTGAAAAAAATCAAACGCGTTTTAATAGCTAACAACCTCCCTACATTATAAAGTTCCATAATTAGGTTCTAGTTCCTTCCTATTATAGAATAATATCAACAGATATTATCAGTAGGTATGAGTAATATCTAATTCATACATACCATGTATATAATGTGAGATATTTCACATGATACAATTGCAAATCTACAGAGATAGTGTTTGCTTGGCTACTAGACTAGGTAAGTACCTGCGTATCCGCTAGGTAGGCATGTAGGTACCTACCTACATTGTCAAGGACATTTGAATTAAACAAACACTTTATCTGTTTATTTGTTAAACTCAATTATGCACAGGTAAACTACCTATACAGGGTTAGGTAGTGGTAAAATATTAACAACCTCTTAAGAGGTCATTGTATTGTACAGACGAGACGCCAGCACATCAAGCTACTACAATCTGTCAAATTTCTTTAATAGATTTTCAACTTTATCGCTACAGCATAATGTTTAAAGTTGATTGGGTAAAATTGACAATTTCGGGTAGCTTGATGTGCTGGCGTCTGTACTCATCATTATGAACAACTTTTACAATGGGAACAAACCAGAAATCGCGAAAATAGTAGATTATTAACCAAGGGGATAAAGCAGTGTCGCGAGCGTAACGAAGGACTCGAGGTTTACTCCCGAGCATAGCGAGGGTGTTAAAAACTTAAATCACGAGCGAAGCGAGGGATTTAAGACGAGTCCTGAGTGTAGCGAGGGATTTAAGTTTACCCAAGACTAAGACAGCTTTATCACAGAGGAAAATACTCTACTTTTCGTACCATTTGCGCAAAAATTAACACAATAATAATATGAGTTAAGCATTTATTAAAAATAATGACAATTAAAAGAAAAAGTTAACATTCGAAACATTGGTCCAATTATTGATAGAAAGAGTTACATTTTTGTTTGGTACATTTATTGTTGATGAGTGGATTTGAGTATTTCTCTGTTCTTGCGTCTGAGGAACTTGCGTTTCATTATAGATAGTATACGTCGGTGATAGTGGTGGTGGTGCATCGTGAGTTACGGACGAAGATAAGATGCCGGAAGTTGATGGTTGTGGCTCTGATGGATTAAGTTTTATATTTTTGTTAATTTGACTGCTTAGTATGGTTTTATTCGCCATTGAGCTTTCGATATAACCCTCAGCTACTCTATCAGAGCTCCAACCACCGTGTCTTTTTATTGACGTAATATCCGCCCATGAATCCGCCAAGAAAGTCGCCGAAGTTCTTCTAAAGCAGGGACCGGTGTAGAGTTCCATCTTTAAGTTTTAAATATTTAGCGATTTCCTTTGGCTTATTGCTAATTTTATTTTTGCTGATGGCTTGTCGAATACATTTCCCATTCCGATAGTTTATAAAAAATGAATTAAAATGAACTTAACGTTTTTTTTTTTTTTTTTTTTTTTTCTTTTCTCTCTTGGCAGGTCGCTATTTGCGCATTTGCCACTAACAAAAACGGGGGAACTTAAGTATAATAATTAAAGAATGGTATGCGGAATTTGGAAATATAAATTGGTCAGGATCGGAAAAGGAATAAATTTTCAAATAAAATATATATAGTAAACTAAATACGGATTGAGTTAGAATTAATGAAAATAGATAAACAGTTGTATATTATAGGATCATTAGATGCTAAAAGAGTAAGAATGGAAGTAGGAAAAGGAACTTCATGATGATTTAAGGAGTCCATAAAAGGAGAATGATTATAAAGAGAACACGAGAAGAAAATGTGGTTCAGATCCCCCACACTTTCACCACACTCACAAATATCGTTATCTATGATATGAAGCCGTGCAAGGTGAACTGGAGTACAAACATGTCCTAGTCTCATACGGATAATACAACTGGTGGAAGTTTTATTTAACTTTAATTTAAAAAACCAAGGTTTTTTTGGAATACACGTTTGTATGGTGGCATAAAATTTACCTTTTAATACTGAACTGTCTGACCATAGGTCTCCCCAAGACTCCCGAAGGAACGTCATGGGGAGACCTGCAAGGTCATGACAGTAATTAATGTACGGAAAACGATCTCCACAATCTACAGCCTCATTGGCAAGCTGATCAGCCCTGGTGTTGCCCAAAATGTTGCTATGTCCCGGAATCCATGCAAAGCTGATTACAAGCCCTTGCTGATAACATTTGTACAATAAATTTCTTATAGATATTACCAAGGGATAAACTGTTTTACATTTTAATGGAAATTTGCTAAGAGCTTGCAAAACACTCAAAGCGTCTGAAAATATGACCGTCTTTTTTAATTTCATAATGTGTATATATTCTACAGCTTTGAATAAACCAAAGCATTCTCCTGTGAACACTGATGATTCAGGCGGAAGTTTAACCTTTTGAACTATATTGTATTGAGAATGAAAAACTCCGACTCCTACACAACCAGAATTATCGTGTTTGGACGCATCAGTGTAAATATGATGCCAATCTTTCCAATAATTATATTTGATTGAATTAAATAAGAAATTCGTAAAATCATCCCCTTTATTTAAACCCAAGGAAAAATGTATGTCAGGAATAGAAACTATAGATTCATAATTACTGCAAAAAAGAGGATATAAATTTGAGCTGTAGCTTGGAGCCTGTAAGGCAATAAACTTTTTGTAACTCTGAATAAGACATGGTGGATTTTTATGAGACCAATAATTAGAAGAATTTATTTGATTTAAAAGTAATGGGAGTTTTGTATGTAGAGGATGGTTAGAAAATTGCAATGAACGAAATAAAAATTTATCGCAAAGGAACTGACGGCGAAGTGAAAGAGGAGGATCCACACATTCAAGTTGAAGGGCATTAATTGGACTAGATTTCATAGCTCCCGTGATTATTCTTAGTGCTTTTGACTGTATATTGTTAAGTTTTTTAAAAGCAACAATACTCCCTGGTTCTAACAAAAAAGACCCATAATCTAATACGCTTCTAACTATAGCATTATATAGCAGTTTTAAACAATAAGGATGGGCACCCCACCATACTCCAGCCAGGCATCTTAACATATTTAACCTTTTTTCGCATTTAGAGAAAATATATTCACAGTGGGGAATACCAGTAAGCCTGGAGTCTAAAATAACTCCTAAAAATTTGACCGAAGATTTTTCTGGAATCGGTTGACCATCAAAATATATAGAAAAAGGAGGAGGAAGCCGCTTTCGTGAAAATAAAACAGCAGAGCTTTTCGAAGATGATAACTCTAGTCCATTACGATCAAGCCATGTTTTTAAAAGATTAAGAGAAGAAGACAGTGAAGAGCAAGCCGTTTCGATAGAGCGATGAGAACAGTATAAAACCAGGTCATCAGCATATTGGAGAACTTTTACTTTACTGTCCAGGGAAGATTCGAGGTCATATGTATATATATTATACAATATAGGACTTAAAACAGACCCTTGAGGAAGCCCTTTCCACACTAATCTAGATTCATAAGTAGAATCCTCTAATAAAACATTAATACGTCGCTCAGATAGAATATTCATAATAAAATTAAAAAGAATTGTAGGAACATTTAACTTTTGTAATTTATTTCTTAAAATCGGAATAACTACATTGTCATAGGCGGAAGTAATATCTAAAAACGAAGCTATAAGGTGACTATTTACAGAAAAACTTAACCTAATATCCGTGACAAAAATACTTAAGCTATCTAAAGTACTTTTGCCCCGCCTAAAACCGAACTGACTGTCACTCAATAAATCATTGCTCTCAATAAACCATTCTAAACGGTTCTTTACCAAATGCTCTGTAACTTTTAATAAAACTGAAGAAAGTGCAATGGGACGATAGGCATTACTATCTGACGGGCTTTTTTCAGGTTTCAAAATTGGTAAAACTATTTGGGATTTCCAGGAAGTGGGAATGTTGCCAGTGACCATAATAGAGTTTATAAGATTTAAAAAATAGTCAAGTGACGTTTCGCTTAAATTTGACATAAAGGAATATGGAATACCATCAACTCCAGGAGCAGAATCTTTTAGGTGGGACAAAATACCTTTAAGTTCAGCAAGAGAAAATAGACTATTGAGTTCTGCAAGATTGACATAATCGGAAAGAGGCATAGAATAAGTAATTATTTCCTCAGGGACATAAGAAGGTGCTAGCTTATCTAAAAATTGGTCTTTCATTGAAGAAGGAAGCAAAGATGAGGGAGACTCTTTAAATGCAGATCTAAACCTACGAATGTTTCGCCACACAACTGATGGATGAATATTGGGTGATATGTTCTGACAAAAACGTCTCCAACTTTCGAACTTCTTTTGTTTGAATAATTTACGAGTATCAGTAATGGCAGAACATACAACATCAAAGTTTTCATCTGTAGTGTTGGCATAATATTGAATCTCTGCTTGTTTCCTCTTTTTAACTGCAATTGAACAATCCCTATCCCACCATGGAGGGGATGGGATATAACCCAGAGCTGTATTTTTTATAGGAAAAATACTATCAGCAGTTCTTATTATTAATTTTGCTAAAGCTTCAGCACATGAGTGTTCATCACCAAATTTAATTTCAGGAAGTTCCGAAATGTTGAAATCCAACTGCTCCTTAAACAATGACCAATTGGCATCTGCAAGTCTATACTTTAAACGTGGAGGAGGTTTAGAATAATGCTTATTATAAAAAGGAAATGAAAGTAATATTGGAAAATGGTCACTACCATGAGTAGAAGTTAAGACTTCCCAAGATAAATAAGGTGTAAGACTGGGAGAGCATATTGACAAGTCAGGAGCACTTATTTCCTCGTTGGGAGCAGTGCGTCGTGTTGGAGAACCATTATTAAGAATGCAAAGATTATGAGTGTCAATCAGATCCAATAGATTAACCCCATAGCTATTGGTCAAGGAACTACCCCAACATTGATGCTGAGAATTAAAATCACCTAATAGTATAAAAGGTTTTGGAAGAATAGAAAGAATATTTACAATTTCATCGAAAATCAGAGTGGATGGACGAGGAATATATACAGAAACATAACAAACTTTATTTACAACTGCTGCAATAATAGAAAAATCACTATTATGAGCAGGAATGGAAAAATGAGTAAAAGATTGAGGATGTTTGATGAGTAAGGCTACTCCACCATACTTATCAAATCGATCCTCTCTGAGACATGCATAACCCGGAATCCTAAACAAAGAGTCCGGACTAAGCCATGTCTCCTGTAAAGAAAAAATAAATGGATTATATTTATTTATAAGATAAATTATTTCAGTTTTTTTAGAAATTGCACTTCGGCAATTCCATTGGATTACCTTGGCTGGACTGTCCATTATTATTATTAGAAGTGCAAGTAACTGCTTTGAGTGCAGAGGCAACGTGAGACGGTGAAATTAAGTTAGACTGTGACAAAGACTTAATTAATGCTATGATTAAATCTCTTGTAGTTTCAGATAGATTGTCCTTAGGAATCAGAGCAGTGCCATTATTTAGTGAAGAAGTGTTATTATAGTCCTTAATAAGGTCATGATGAGATTGACGATCATAACCTATAGAGGATTTTGTAGGTGAACGAGGTTTAGTATAAACGGTTTTTTTATATGAATATGACTGATTAGATGTAGGATTAACCCGTGGAGCTGAAGGAGTAAAGCTATCTGACACATGAGTGGTAGTTAAGGCGTCAATATATGACTTCTTAGAAACAAAAGGATGTAGTTTTGATGCTTCTGCATAAGAAATGCAACTTTTGGACATTGTTTCTTTTATCGATTTCTGTCTCTCAAATTCAAGGCACTTCTTACTAGTAGCTTCATGAGACCCCCTGCACAAACAGCAAGAGACATCATCATCTTGAACTGAACAGGACTCACCTGAATGTCCATCACCACACTTAAAACATCTAGGCTTAGACCTACAAAGACTTTTTACATGACCATACCTACAACAATTATAACATTGAATAGTTGGGTAAATGTATAATTCAACACTCAAGGCTGTGTAACACATAAACACCCGCTTTGGTAGAACTTGCCCATCAAATGTACTTAATTATAATTGTTTCTGTGTTCTTGAATACATTATTACCATCAACCATTACTTTCCTTCTAATCCTCCTAATTTTTAAAATTTCTCCACAGCCTATGGGAACAGAAATAGCCTCCTTAACCTCCTCATCAGACCAATCGGCAGGAACGCCTCTTACAACACCCATACGGGTGATGGAGAAAGCAGGGATAAAAACTTTATAATTTTCTTCAGCTAATTTAGAATTATTTAAAAACAGATTCGCATCTTCATAGTGAGAAAATGCCAATGAAATTCGATTTCTGCCAATTTTTTTCAGACTACCATTTATCACATTTTTAAAATTATTTCATTTCAAAAAACGGCCAAAAGAAATGGGATGTAAAAATGTTTTTTCAGTGACTTGTTCACGTTGCACATGAACAACATATGGAGCAGCATCTGATGACTTAAAAGTCAACCTAGCCAACTGAGTTGCAGACTGTGGAGATGTTTTATTTTTTACAATGATTGATTCATTAGATGCCTGAGTAGTAGTTTTTTGTGAGGGGTCTGAACCATTCTCGAAATGAGAAATTTCCATCTCCTGATTCTCTAATTCACAATTGCAATCCTTTTTGCCGCCATTTTTACGCCTTTTTTTGTTGCAATGTTTGCAAATTTTGGGTCGAGCTGAAACCCTCTTCCTTTTACTATTATTTACTGTTGATACTGAACAATCAGTATCAACACTGGTTTCGTTATTAGAAATTGTCACGTAGTGAGCTATGACCGGAGATATCGACCCCCCAGGATCCCCTGGAGGGTCCATAATAGAAGATATTTTATAAAAACTTACCAACTATTAATACACACTAAAATAAACTAACTACTAGAAATATATAAACAAAAAGCTAATTATTTACACAAAAAGATCCCAACAAACTTATTTTAGGAAATTAAAATTCACTTGGAAAGAAAAAACACGACCGCCGTATTCAAGGTTTCCCGCGCTTTTTCAACTTAACGTTTATATATTTGAAGAAAACAAAGACGCGGCAAATTCCTAGACTAATATTTTTTGTCGGAAAAGCAAAGGCATCAAGCTCATACGGCCTTGTCGGTTTTCGTAATTTTATTTTATAATCATAAATGCATAATAAATGCGTATTCCTTTTTCAAAAAGATGTATAATGCATTAGGGAGAGGGGGGCAGTTCAGAACAGAGGCAGTTTTGAATTATTGGATTTATGAACGCGTTATTTGTCTTTCCTAACCTCCATAATCTTTTTAATACTGGTAACACCGAACTACACGTCTGTCAGTTCCCAATTTACGTCAATGTCAGTGTCAATTGGAAGAAAAATTTGTCGGTTACTTTACGGAGACGAAAATAAATTTTTTTTTTTAATTGTAAGCGTATTACTGAAAACGTAAGTATTATTTTCGAGTTATGATTATTTCATAGTGTTGTGTATATTATAGCCCGTGCATTACCAATATAAGTTTATTGAATACGAGTTTCTTTGTCGTCTAGAAACTTTTGTTTCTGAAGTATCAGTATTGGGGCAGATTTGAATAAAATCTATGGGGCACTTTTGAATAAAATGTTCAAAAGTGCCCCCAGCTATTTAAACAATATATATCATTGATAAATATAATTAGAGAACTTCATTTTATATTCTTTTACAGTTATTAATCACAATGGTAAGGAATTACAAAAAGAAAAAAGAAAATGATGTTGACGAAGAAGACGCAAAAAGAGCTGTATTGTGTGTTGTCAACGATGGCATGAAGCTGAGGACTGCTGCTGCTATATACAACATAAAACCAACCACTTTGTACTATAGAGTAAAGAATTATAAAGAGAATATAACGCCAAAAAATAAAAACTATAGTAGCAAACACACTGTGCATCAAGTCTTCACCAATGATGAGGAACGTATGCTAGAAAGGTACTTTTTAAAAATGTCCAAAATGAATTATGGTCTTACCTACTTACAAGGTCGAAAATTGGCATATCAATATGCAGCAGCGTTAGATAAGTGTCCTGAAAAATGGATAAATAACAAGAGTGCGGGCATTGAATGGATGAAAAACTTTATGAAAAGGCACCCAGTTTTATCTTTGCGAAAACCTGAAAACACCAGTCTTTCCAGGTCAACCAGCTTCAATAAGCATAATGTCATGATGTTTTTTGATAATTATGAAAAAGTGTTACAACGTGGAAATTATACTCCAGACTGCATCTACAACTTAGATGAAACAAGTATTATGACTGTTGTTCAAGCACCCAATGTAATTGCTAGAACAGGTCAAAAGCAAGTTGGACAAAGTGTTTCTGCGGAAAGAGGTCAATTGATCACTATGTGTGGTATTGTAAATGCTCTTGGAAATACCATTCCTCCGGTTTTTATTTTTCCAAGAGCTAGGTTTCACGATACAATGCTTATTGGAGCTCCAGTTGGAAGTGTCGGGTTTGCAAATAGTCCTACTAGCGGTTGGATGACAGGGCCTTTGTTTCTGAAAGTTCTACAACACATTAAAAAAACCACTAGATGCACCAAAGAAAATAAAATTCTTATACTCCTTGACAATCATGAAAGTCATTGCACCATTGATGCTATTAATTTTTCAAGAGAAAACGGCATTACACTGTTAACATTTCCCCCTCATTGTACCCATAAACTTCAACCACTCGACGTTGCAGTTAACAGTCCTTTTAAGGCGAAGCTCGCAGTCGCTCAAAATGATTGGTTGCTTAATCATCCGGGCAAAACAATTACTATTCACGATCTCGCAAGTATTGTTACTCCTGCATATAATGCTTCACATACTATCAATAACATCACATCGGGATTTTCTGCGCCAGGAATATATCCGTTTTCCAGAAACAAATTCACAGACGATGACTTTGAATGTTCGGAAGTGACTAATCGGGCTGATCCTTCGCAAGTTATACCCTTGATAGTTGCATCTGAGAATTTAGTTTCTGATGGTGTAATCGCTGAAGATGTGGAGACTGATCAACCTCAACAGGTGCTATCACAGTTTGGTGTCTCTATACTACATAATATCGACAATGATGTCACTGAAGCTGAAGATCTAGAAATAAATCAACCTACAATAGCAGCTGCTCACGACGCTACTGACAATGCTCAAATTGTTGCTCCTGCACCTTCTGCAATCGACAGTGACGCTACTGACGCTGAAGATATAGAAGTAGATCAACCTGTAATATCATCAACTAAAGCTACTGATAAAAGTAATCAACCCACAATCCTTACATCTCAACTTCCTCCTGAACAATATCATGAAGCCGATAAACTTCCAAAAACACCCACTAAGAATGCTAACGTGCTAACTTTTTCACGTTCACCATCTGCAATTGATAGTGCCGCCAATATTGTTAATTTTGTGAAAATTAATCAAGAATCTCAGCCCACTTATGAACTTGACCAAAGAATTACGGTTGCTGCTGATTATCCACCCACAAACCGGAACACTGAAAATATAACGGGAAAAGTAATACTTACTCCTGAAGCAATAAGACCGTTTCCTAAAGCGACTCCTCGTACTGGAAGAAAAGGCAGAAAGAAAGGCTCGTCACGCATTTTAACTGATACTCCCGAAAAATGCGCAGTAGAAGCTGTTTATCTAGATCGGATGAAACGCAAGCCTTCAATTCTTCCTTTATCAAAACGAGGGAAATGTATGCCTAAGAACAATACGTCTAAAAAGAAGAAACCGTTGCCAAATTATCAATCAAACTCAGAATCAGACGGAAATATATCTTTTCATGATGATTCTGATATGGATGCTATGGATGGTCAAAGTAATTCTGAGTCTGATAGTCTAATTGACGAAAGAGACTCAATTCAATCCTTAACAATTGAGAATTTAAATGAAAATGATTATATATTGGTAAAATGTCACTCTGCCAAAAATAAATCACAAATGTATTTCGTAGCTTTTATTAAAAGTAAAGATCGAAATATGTTGCAAGTTTCTTTTTTAAAAAAGAAATATGGTTTTAAATTTTTGTTCCCTGATAAAGAAGACCAATCCTGCATACCTATTACTGATGTTGTAAAGAAACTTCCAAAGCCAAGCTCTGTTTCAGGAACTTCACGTACAGCTGCTCTATTAACATTTAAATTTGACTTTAGTAAATTTAAGCTAAGTTAGGTACTAACTACCAAAGTATAGAAGTTGTTCTTTTTATGAATATTTACTTTTATGTTGGCCAATAAGGCGATTTTTTGGATTGTTTATTTTATGTTTGATACCCCAAATTTATATATTTATTTGATTCTTTTTAAATGCCTTCTTGTGACTATTTTAAATGGTATATTTTTAAGGTAAATAAAGATTTTAATTGCAGTATTTAACTAGATTTCAGTTAAAATAATAAGTTAGTTACGCTTGTTCAAGACTGCCCCAGGCTGTTTAAAGTTTTATAAAGTTTATTTAATTAATAGTTAGTTTACGAAATCAATGGCAATACACAATTATAATATAAGATCTATATGTCTTAAATACAGTGTTGATTATATTCTAAGCTACATTGTTTTCTTGTTACCATGGTATTTCAAAACTGCCCCTGGGGTTATCAAATGTGCCCCCTGCGGGGGGCACATTTGAACAAAAAAGGGTTTTTTAAAAATAATAATTTTGTTATTTTCTTAAGTAATAACAAGTAAATATTATTTTTATTATGTAGCACAAACAGCATGTCTATTCATAAAAAATAATATATCTTGATATGTAGCACCATACGACAAATATAATATTTTACTTAAAAAGTGTTCAAAGGTGCCCCCCTCTCCCCTACCTATATACAAACTCAATGGTGTAAACACAGATGTAGTTCAGTATTTTCTATATTCCAAATTTAAATCACATTCTCCCCCTAGAGGATGAATGAAATTCAGTACAATTTTCTTTCCCTGTTTTTAATAGATTAAAAATGACTATTGTTGTGTTCGCTTTTTGTGGCATAGAATATCACTTTTTTGAGCAAGTGGTACGAAAAAAGAATTTGTTGTTCCCTACATTTATGTGCGTACCTATATCTTGTCAAAATGTAGGGAACAGCTGATTTTTTTTTCCCAATTCGGTCCCATCGTAAAAGTTGTTCATAATGATGAGTACAATGACCTCTTAAGAGGTTGTTAATGTTTTACCAATGACCCTGTATAAGTATTGATATAGGTACATACCTAAGTTTTTTTTTAAATAGATCTGGTACGTATCTATGTTTGTAAGTAGCTATACCTACCTATTAGATCTACCTTCTTACTTAAAAAAAGACTACGGTGATGCTCGCCTACCTACAACATACCCATGAGGAACAAACGATATTACACAGTGATCGCGTGGATACAGCCCCCTTGCTTGGCCTTCGACCAAAATAAATAAAAAACTTTAAATTAGACACATAGTTTTATAACCTGTATTTGTACAGACGCCAGCACATCAAGCTACCCGAAACTGTCAAAATTTCCCAATCAACTTTGAACCTAATGCCTTAGCAATAAAGTTGAAAATCTATTAAAGAAATTTGACAGATTGTAGTAGCTTGATGTGCTGGTGTCTGTACTTTGTGTACAGTATTAAGATAGGTACCTGACACGTCATCCTCGAAACGGGGGCACATTGTTCAGTTTACGAAAAATAGGAGAAGGTTTTTTAAAAGGGCTTTCACAGCCTGAAAATTTTTTTCCCCCAATTGAGCGAAAACCTAGATCGACGCTTGCCAGTGACAGGACAAAGGTGATATAATTATTAATTACCCACCCTTCAGTAGAATTTTTACCACCAGTATGGTCTGAGGACAGCCATAAGGTCTCACTCATTAGCTTTCCTCAGATAAAGGTAAATAATATAATACCAATCCCACCAAAAACATTTCGTGTAAAATGTTGCCAAGACGACCACATAAGGTTTGCCCTGTGAAAAAGATATCAGATCTCATGTGGAGCCAAGCTTCTGAATCTATACGGCCTAACTCTACCGACCCTAACTTCACAAATTCTACATAGGTAATTATCAGTAAAAATGTATGGCTTCGCCGTTTCGCTACCGTCGCGGTCGTGGAGGTGATGCGAATATTTAGTTTCTGAAGTAAGTAACGAAACAATCAAGCCATACATTTTTATGATTTTGTTTACTGTAGGTCTGTAGTCGATCATATAATTTTTTTGTTTCTAAAACTTGCGTTTTTTGCGTTTAGGTCCTGTAAGGTACAAACCTGAAATCGCGAAAAAAAAATCAGCTGTGCCCTACATTAATTATGTTCGCATAACTCGTTAAAATGTAGGGAACAACTGATTTTTTTTCGCGATTTCAGGTTTGTTCCCATATTAAAAGTCGTTCATAATGATCAGTGCACAATTACCTCTTAAGAGGTTGTTAATGTTTTACCAATAACTAAAAAGAAAAAATAATAATAAATAAATAAACCCTGTATAAGATATAGGGCATCAACCTCTTCGTTAAACTGTCTGTTCCTCAATAAAACCCTTCAGCACAGAAACAAAAGAGCTTTGTTTAGATTTATTTATCATTATTGGTCAAAAGCTTCCAACTCTCTTTCCATCTCTCTATGTCCAGAATGGCTGTATGGGCTCAGTTCCCCTTGCCTGTCCCAGAAAGGGACGAAATGAACCAAAAAAAAAATCTCTATGTCCAGAGCTACCAAGGACAAATCTTTAAAGGTGTCTCCCACTCATCCCGCCATCTCTGTCTTGGCCCATTGATCGTCTGACAGTGTGTTGTGTGACTGTGTCTACTGTCCAGCCCAATTCCATTTAAGCGTGGCAGCTTTTCCAGCCTAATTCCATTTACAGTACCCGGCGATAAATATTGCACATCGACCATTTTACACAAAACCATTTTATACAAAGAATAAAAATAATTATCAAAAGAAGCAAATCATAATGAGGGTTTTTTGAAATGACGTTCGCCAGGTGGCAGCACTGACACGTCAGGTCCAGACATCTGTCAAAGAGCCTATATTTTCTTTAGTCATGACTGAATGATGAACGAATGAATGAATCGAATGATGAACGTCATCTTATATTTTATATTGGAAGACCTCTTGTCACAGTGGTGCCAACTGGTGTCGTAAATTTTCACGAAAACCCTCATTGTTTTAACAGCTCCTAGGATACCGGACTGTTTGTATTTCGTACGACAGAGATAACGCTCTACGAAGCCGAAATTAGCCGATTGTCTCTTTCCAAAGGTCGATGTGCAATATTTATCGCCGGGTACTGTAAGCGTGGCAGCTTTCCGTGTGACATCAGCAAGCCAACTCCCGTATTTAAAAATGTTTAAAACCTAGTCACAATCTCATCTCAGCGACAATCAATTTCAAAAATGTAGGTCAATTAGAGGTATTTTTGACAGATTAAGACTGACATCAGACTGTGATCGTTCTTTAAATTAAGTACCTACGAGAAGTGTCCCTCTATTATTTAGTTCCGATTTTATCATAAGCAAAAAATAAGAACATCTAATACTAATATATATTATATAATAATTATATTTATATATATTATATATTTTATAATATATTTTTTTTATTTTATTATATAAAGCTGAGGAGTTTGGTTGAACGGGCTAATCTCTGGAACTACCAGTCGGATTTGAAAATTTATTTTTGCATTTAATAGCCCAATTCTCGAGGAAGGCTATAGGCTTAGGCTTTAAGGCTATAGACTTAACATCACGCTAGGACCCTTAGGAGCCGAGCAAAAACCAAAACATACAGAAAAAAGGTAAACGAATTATAAGCGCAGGCAGGCGATGCGACGGGGTGGGTCGGGGGAACAATAAATTTCACGCGGACGCAGTCGAAAGCAGAAGCTAGTAATCAAATAACATTGCTGGTCAGGCACGCGTAAACGTGCTAAAGTCCCAAATGATTCGTATTAGAAACAATTATTTCACCGACGTTGCAGAGTGAGGCTATGTTTGCAGTTCTCTGCTGCTGATATACGTACCTACATAACTACACGTAGTGGCGTTTGATGTGAGGAGTATAGGACATTGGGCGACATGCTTTATTGTGTGGTAGGCGCCGAGCTACTGGTATGGAATAATTAAGTGACTTATTTAATAAATTATGATAATGTTGAAGAGGTTTTGCATGGCATTGGTTAGTGGAACTGATTGAGATGTTGTGATTTATTACAATGGACAAACAACCGTCCATATTTCTTCAGCCGCCAAGCCTTTTCCCAATGATATATATTGTCGGTTTCTTTTCTAACCGCAACAGCTGAATAGCAGTATTCTGTATTTTACATTGAGCGACAGCCTATCTGAACCTCTATAACCAAGTTACTAGGCAAGATTTGTTGTCAGGCCTTAGAACTTCTGACTATCTGTAACGACTGTCTACCCAGAACATTTATATAATGCACCTATTTGTGAAAAATATATCATTCCTGTTATAGATTATACTTCAATAGATTGATCTATTAGAGCTCTCGAGTGACCTTCGAGAGACTGAAATTAGCTGAGAGCGAATGTCGGGTGACTTAAAGTGACATTCGTGTCATGAAAGCACTGTTGAGTAACTGACAAGTGACTTTCATGTGACTGAAATCACTGTCGAGTGACTGAAACAACTGTAGGATGATTTCAGGATGTTTGTGGGGTGACAGTGAGTGTCGAATGATAGACAGAGTCGAGTGTGACTGTCGAAAGACTGAAATCTAGTATTAATCGCTAATGAGACACAATTGATTTTCTATTGTAACGGGCCGCTACTGCCCGCGCCGGGACGGAGCGATTAAAACTGGGAAAAGGATATGAACCGCTTTTCAATCAAAAAAAGTAGCATTTCAATATTTCCGACAGCTCCGTATCGTTTAAAAAATTGCCAGACAATATAAATTCCAATGGATGCTAGACCACACATCCACACAAATACACACACACGCAAATTACGTCATATTATGTAAGCGACATAGCTCGTAAAATTGGAGTTCATTAGCAGTCAGCAGAGTGCCGAGATTCGATGCCCGCCTGTTAAAATTTGTATGCCGTAAACAGCACAATATGACCATGAATTGTACAATTTGCAAATCTCATTTTTTTCGTCGTAACCATATAAGTTTGTTGAATGAATTTGTAACTTTATAACATGCATAGGTATACTTACATTGATAAAATAATAGAACAGATGAAGGCTGATAGTCTCACGCTTATATACAAATGCATCCTCTTTTTGGAACTGTGAGGGGTGCATATAAATTGTAGAGCATCCAAGGCGTGAATTATACACAGACGGCGTAAGGTGAAGGCGTGGCGCAGGCATGATGCCGCTTCAAAACATTTTCATACAAGATGTACGAAGTACAGTAACCGTGGATTTTCTTGCCGGCTCTTCTCCATAAGAAACGACTAATTGAAACCGTGCACATATCTTCTGACGTTTCGACGTGAAATTAAATGTTTAATTTTCACAAGCTGGCATGAAACACTTGCAGTGGATAATCGTTCCTTAAGCTTTTCAGACTTGGAGTTAAGCTGTGACGGAATGGTGGGCAAGATTAGGCCAAAGAAACCGGGACCGTCCAAAAGCGCGCTGGGATCCAGATTCCTGGGATGAGAGACGCACAGAACCGGCAAGTATGGCAGAAGAAAGGGAAGGCTACACCCTGCAGTGGGTGATTAAGGGTTGAAATGATGAGGATGAAAGCGCCAACATAATCATCACACTAATCACACATAAAGGCGAAAATTTGCGAGTGTGTGAGTGTGTGTGTGTGTGTTTATATGTTTGTTACTTCTTCACGCTCAATAAGTCCAGTCTACCAGTCTTACCAAGGGGTGTCGTATTATCCAGTAACTGGGTTTTGAAGGTCAGATAGGCAGTCGCTCCATGTAAAATACTGGTATTCAGCTGCATCCGGTTAGACTGGAAGCCGACTCCAACATAGTTGGGAGAAGGCTAGGCAGATGATGATGACTTCTTCACGCTCAAACGCCTCGACCAATTTTTATAAAATTTGGTATGGAGGTAGCTGATACCCTGGATTAATATATAGGCTACTTCTTATTCCGATATTCCCACGGGATTAAAACTTAAGCGGGTGAAAGCGCGTGACGCAGCTTGTATTGTAATACATAATGTCATATTATATGTAATGCATCTGAAATATTCCTTTAAGATCTAGAAAACATTAAATCAACAGAGTAATTCTGTCTGTGTTTACCTCCATAAAATATTATTGGCAAAGATTAAATATCTATGTTTAGGTATGTAAAAACAAAACATTGCATTGGCTATATAAATACCTATGGGTGAAGCCCCGGGATCAATACCGTTTCGAGATGTTATTTGAGAAAACTTGAAAAAAAAAATGTGTACAGTCGGCATCATCGGTCAATAAATATTTTGCTATTTCTTATTTATTTTGCATACATTTTCATATGTTAGTTTGGTACCGTATATTTACTCTGTGTTGGTATGCCTTTGTACCTATGTAATATACAGGGTTATTGGTAAAACATTAACAACTTCTTAAGAGGTCATTGTACTCATCATTATGAACAACTTTTACGATGGGATCAAACCTGAAATCTGGAAAAAAAAATCAGCTGTTCCCTACATGACGAGTTATACGAACATAAATGTAGGGAACAGCAGATTTTTTTTACATACTTTTTACTTTTTTATATTATCACTAAGCGAGCTTAACTCAAAGTTGAGTTTTCTCCCAACAAAGTTGTGAGTGATAGAGCGAGATCACTTTCACTTCTTTTCCGCAGACATTATTGATGCATTTTCTTTGCGACCATCTTTCAGGACAGGTGGCAGTTGATAAGTTAATGTCATAACAACTTGGTTCCCAAGTCTCACAGGCCCTCAAGGTCGAAAGCCTCGTTACCAAACCAGCCATAAACCGATAAACAACATTGTGTACCTAATGGCAAACAATTAAAATTTAAGATTAATTAAGGAAACTACTGTGGAAACCAATTTCCTTATAATATAATTATGATGTATTGTTAATTTTGCCAATCATGCAAAAAATATCGATGTTCTATTTTAATTATTTATGTTTACATATGATCTGTTTTGTGGTTTTCTCAACATAATTTTTTTATAATATTATTATATGATTATAATAATTATAATAATATTATTAAGTTCATCAGGTACCGTAATACTGTTCTGAAATCATTGAGGTAATAATGTAGTAAGTACATTGAGGTAACATGTAGTACATAATTACCTCAATGTCTGAAAAATACTTTATATTACCTATTTGTAGCTTTCATAAATTGTCATGAAGATGCGTTCGTTCGTAACTAGGAAGAGACCATCAGCAATAACTATACAGGGTTATTGGTAAAACTTTAACAACCTCTTAAGAGATCATTGTACTCATCATTATGAACAACTTCTACTATGGGACCAAACCTGAAATTACGAATAAAAAATCAGCTGTTCCCTACATTTATGTTCGTATAACTCGTCAAAACGTAGGGAACATCTGATTTTTTTTTGCGAATTTCAGCTTTGGTCCCATAGTAAAAGTTGTTTTACCAATAACCCTGTATAGGTATTATTTGGTGTACAATGAAGTTTTAACAAAAGTCCACTTCAAAATCAAAATATTTTATTTCACATAAACCTACGTGGGCAGTTATGAAACGTCAGAAGCTAGGTGTACGGTTCCAATTGGTTTTCTATGGAGAAGAACTGGCAAGAAACTCCACGATTACTCTTTTTAAAAATAATTGCTTTTACAATGTTTTCAAATTAGAGTAGGTATGGGAGGACAGCGTAGGCCTGTCAACAAGTACCTGGTACTTGATAAAATAAAAAATGGTCTACAGATCTAAAGTCTCCCAACTAACATTTTGGTTATAAGAATAAGTGCTACATGAGCTGCTTAAGAGAATTTTAAGAACCCAAGGTTCTGTAAAGGCACTAACAATTGGGTGATAAAGCGTTCTGTATCTCTCTTATAACCCTGGTTTGGGCCTGTTCATGTTAGAGCTTGAAGCGACTTAATGGTTATAGAGAGTGATAAATGAGTGATTATTAAGAGTTAGAACAGTGCTATTATAGCAGTGATTACCACTTCAAGTGTTTAATACACTATACATAGGGTATAACTGCAAGCTAAAGTAGTAAACAAGTTATGGAAACCACTTTAATGACTTTTTGGTTACACATGGTTACTTCATGTAACCAATACCTATATAACTTAAGAATATACCGGACTTATTTAGTAGCAATAAAAATCACCGAAAGCGAAAATATTTAAACTGTTTTCGCACAGTTTTACGTTCTTGTTAAAGTCAATAGTGATAATATTTTCTAGCACGCCTTCATGTCTTGGTGTTTTAATAAAATAATTAAGGTAAGTGAAATGTTTAAGATTACTGGGTGTTATAGGAATTAAATCACATGCGGCGGTAAGTTTACGGTAACAATATATACTAGTTTTCATCTCATTTTTGAAACGCCTTAAAAATAAACTACTTTTGATGATAAAATTATGTAAAAAATACTGCTTGAATTTTTTTTTTCTTTATTTATCTTATTTATCAATTCCCGGTACCTCCTTAAGACATTTTAATTGAAAATTATGAACAATGTAAGTAAATAATTGGACTAGGATCATTTCAATAAGTTTTTTCTTTCACAATTTTTTATAGGATATGTTTTTTAAATGGCGTCTTAGTTCTAATTACTTAAGGATCCTGATAACTCTGTTATTCCTCTCGTAGTGATTAAATACTGAAACTAAGCACTTGCATGGCACTAGAAGTTCTGAAACATATTTATAAAAGTGAAAAAACATAGAGTTTATAGGTTTAACTTGTTTAATAATTCTATGCGGAGCTGTGAGCTGATAATTTTTAGGGTTCTGTTATCGTTTGAAGAAAACCCTTTATATATCACACACCTGACTGAATGACAATAACATCCAAGAATTATGTATAATTTTGTAATAATAATATTAGCTGTCAACATATTTTCTAAATACAAAAAAGTTGAAAATCAAATTGCACATACAAAGAATGACCATAAGAAAGTAGTTTCTTCTTAATGTTGAAATATAGTACGTATTGTTACCTATTTATATGAAAAAAGTTCTTATACTTTGCACTAATACCTACTTATTTACCTTTTATTTAGTAAGTTAATTAATATTATGATTTCTTTAATTATTAACAAAACTTCCCCTGTTATTTCAGTAAAACAGATAAAAACATCGAATACGAACATAAAGGTAATGAATATTGTGTCATAGAATCAAACAATTCTTTTGAGCCTAATGAAACCAACAAAGCAGACAATAATGACAAAATTTAAATAGATTTTAAAGAAATTGAAGAAGACAATGCAGCAATCAAAGAAATAGAAAGAGAACATAATGATGATAAGAAAATGACAATAGATACAATGGAAGTGGATAGATACAATGGAAGACTAGCTCAGAAAAAAATAAAGAAAATACATTAAAAGAACCAAAAAACAAAGATAAAAGTAATGAGCCAAGTACATCACCTAACAGTAATTTTCAGATCGAGAAAACATCCCGAAAAAGAAAATCGTAACAATAGGTATCTAAAAAGAAGAGAGACCGTCTCCTAAAAATTAAAATGAATCGGCCAATTTCACATAAGAATGTTAGTGGCTAAAGTGTTAGCCATATTTGAAAAGGCTCTTAAGTTTTTTGATTGTAAGTTTTTAGTTTTGTGTCATGCTGAGTAAGAGTTGCCCTTTGATAATATTAAACAAATACAGGTGAATTTAAAATTATCAGCAATGTTTTAAGGGATGACTCAGACCATGAGCCTGAATAACTTTCATTATAGGACTAACTACATAAATCGCACATAAAATAAAACCACGTGTTCCATAAATTTTGGCCGAGTAGGTAAGTATTGCACTTTTCTATGGAACAGCTGGTTTATGTTTTGGGACGATTTAGTTGGTCCCATAATTAAAGTTGTACAGGTTCATGGTCTGACCAACCCCTTAAAATTTTGCTTATGATTTCAAGTTCAGCCTGTAGATACTATACTATTATAATATAAAAATTTAATGTAAGTAAGAATAGTTGAATGATTGAACACATGTTGATTTTGTTCATGACTGTCTTGCGCTAAATTGTACAGTCATTCGCCCTGGTGTGAAAGTGTTGGAAATCATCCACTGACTGATTAAATAACTCTTTGACTGATTATATTACTAGTAGATATGTCAAATGACTAATAAAACACGATTCCTTCAAATAACAATCTTTTATTTTCAAACTATGTGTAAAAGACGTAGGAAATACAGAAAACTAGAAAATAGAAATATTTATTGTCCAGGTAATACAGTAAGCAGGTGTTAACAGTAAGTTAAGACGACATGAGTAGCTTAAAATATTACCTACAGCTAGGTTACAATATAGTATTAACTAGTGAGCCCCAAACTAGACAGTTAGTCTGTATCTTGGGGCTCGAAGTACGAGTTCCAGAGTGGAGACTAGAGAGGTGATTTCAGGTAAGGTATGGTATGGTATGTGTGTATGTGTGATATTGTGTGGTGTGTGTGTGTATATGTGTGACGTGTAAGTGGTGTGTGTGCGTCTGGTGTGTGTGTGTAAGTGTGCGTGTTTGTTCCATTGTGCTAAGTTTAATTTGGTGTCAGGTGAGGGTCTTTATATTAATTGTTCCGAATCATCATAGCCAATGTTATGCAAAATTTCCTTCACAATTTTTTTGCAGCCGAATGAAGTAGTATTTTTGATTTCGCAGAGTTTGCAGACTTTATTGTACGTATTAATGAGAGAGTAGGCCGGGGAGCGTCTAGCTAGCAAAGAGGTGTTGTCAGGTGTTGGTATTCAGTAATTTCTTTTGCTTATGATAGATGCGTAGTCGGGTCTCCTTTTAATATTTTTGTGCGTTTTTGTGCAGGCAGAAAGAATGAAAAGCTGGCGGACTCTGAGGACTCTCGTTTCGCGGTAGAGTAGATCAGTAGAGAACCGGAAGGGCTTCTTGAAAGTTACTTTAAGAAGCGCCCTCTGTGCTCTTTCAGCTTCGATTAAGTAGGTCTTTCCAGCGCTACCCCACACGCTGATGCAATACTGAATTATCGATTGGCATAGCGCTAGGTAAACATGTTGTAGTGTGTCTGTGGGCAGACAGTCTCGTAATCTACGCATGGTGTGGATAAGTTTTCTTATTCTGCCAGAAAGGTTGGATATATGTTGTTTAAATGTTAGGTGGTCGTCGATAAGAATACCAAGGTATTTAATATAAGAAGTACGTTCAAGAGGAGGACAGTCGCAAGAGGATGTAGAAATATTCGAAGAGCAGTGATGTGGTTTGAGTTTAAGGTGTTCCGGTGGGTTTGAAGCGGCGGTTTTGGAGAAAACAATATATTTCGTTTTACTGCCATTTAGCGTGAGCAGGTTTTTGTCCAGGTTGTTTGCGATTAGTGATAATCCCTCTTCTGCTAGAGAGTGTACATGTTCCCACGATTTTCCATGAAATATTACGGCAGTGTCATCTGCATAAGTTATAATTTCTGCATTATTTACGGAAAGGTTTAGTATGTCGTTAATATAGACAATGAAAAGCGTGGGACCAAGTACACTACCTTGTGGAACTACTTCTTCTTGTGGAACTACTTCTTTTAATACAAACTAATTTACTTTTTACATCTTTAGGATATAATAGAAGTTAGGTTTTTTGGTTTACCTTTCCCATAATAAATGCCAATAATGAATGGATCATTAGTGTCACCTTGATAAATGTTAACCAATATAGACCAGAATTCATATTTAGAGCTTTTAAATATAGAAAAACCATCAAAATTTATATTCAGAAGAATGTTGTTTGGCAGTGGTACACAATTTCCAAGTATATTTGATAAAGGCAATGATCCCATGATGCCAATATTCACCACCTTTGATGGTTTTAAGACAAATTGCTGTTGGCGTTTGTAAAATCGTTCGAGGATTGGACGGTAAAATATCCGTGAATCTCTTATTTAAAATTAAAAGCAAATCTTTTAAAGCGGCTTGGCTTATATTTTTTGTAGAGCCATGTTCCTAAATCATTTTTAAAATTTATATTTTTCATATATTCACTTTCTTGTTCGTCATCCGAGTTGTTGACTACTGAGAGGTAACAGATCGTCACAGATTAGAGGATATTCAACATCGGAGATAATTTGCTGTTGTACGGAACCCTGTTGTATTTTAGTTGATCGCTTTGATATGAATCGTTATCGAGTTCACTGAATTTGTATTTTGTACATCTATTGATATCAGAACGTTAAGTGAATTAAATCCTATTTTACTCAACTTAAAGTGATAATGAAGAGTTATTAAATTTGCACATAATGTTTGCTGCTATATACAAGTTTTTATAAAAACCACAATATTACTTATGGTTGACCGATAAACTGCATTATGTAACCTGCAATGATTTAAAGGTGGATTCTAACTCTTGCAGAATCTAGCTCTATAAGACTTATAATCAACACTTCTTAGATCCTTATAGCTTTCTTACTAACTCTTAAGGCTCGACAAAACTTGTTAGGTGGTACAAAGTATTTGTCTAACTCTTTTTAAGAATACCAGTTGATAGTAAGTGTTAGTACACACCTGAGCATCACTCACAGCGTTTAATACTTCTTGAAGCTATTAGAGTAAGCCTTAAGGTGTTACAAGACCTTTTACTACCTCAGTAGTCGAATATCAGCCGTTAGTAAGTGTTAGTAGACACCTTACAATTGCTTTTATAGGTTTGTGCATCTTAAAGCTATAAGAATAAGTTAGACAATGGTTTCGATAAACTCTATGCTAGCGTCTTGATTTATATTTTTTAAATTTATTACTGTTATTCCTCTGGAAGGTTTAATTATTTATAACTAACCCTACTGTAGAGTCGAATGTTGCTATCAGAGTTCTTATATAACATATATAATACTAAGAGCTCTAAAAAAAGGCTGCCGTAAGCTCTAAAATGTTTGTTGGGCTACAAGGCCTACAAAGTCCTCAAATTGACAAAATATGAATCCATCAAAAGGATAAATAAAATATAAAAACCTACTAACACCAAGTGATATGATTGCCATTACAACCACTAATAAAGAGGTGAAAAATTAGAATTGTCTGTACATAATGTCCAATAATAAAAAGATTATGTCAAAGAAGTATGTAAAAATAAATAAAAAATAAATATCCTATTTGAGAGCAGTTAATAAACATTTACCTAGTTATGCTATTAATGAGGCTCCAGGGATGTGCAGAAGGAATTATTGCCAAAGTACCTTGTCTTCAACGTAGTCTTTAATCTTATAATATGCTTTTTTGATAAGGACACGTTTGATGAGGGTTTTGAACTTTCCGTCGCTAAGTTCTGTAACCGGCTTTGGCAACTTGTTATAAAAACGGATGCTATTTACAAGAAATGACTTGCTAGTTTTAGTTAATCTAAATTTAGGTATCACAATTTCATTTTTACTACGTGTATTATGGAAATCGCTTCTTATTTTGAAAAGTCCTATGTTTTTGCGAACATACAAAATACTTTCTGAAATATAAAGAGAAGGCAATGTTAGTATATCAATTTCCTTGAATTTGTTTCTAAGAGTCTCGCGAGGACCCATTTTATAGATTGCGCTGATTGTCAACTGCCTTATTTTTCTTCTTCTTTTTCCTGAACTTAATCTACCTGAAAGAGCTCTAATGTGTGCGCCCAATTGTAAATTTGAATCTAAAGTAATTCCAAGAAATACAGTTTCCGTAACAGCATCTAGTTTTTTGCCATCAAGGATTTTCCTAGTTGGAAGGGCAGGGGTCTTCTCATATGTAATAGTTATATTCAGTGGCGGTACCTTCATAGAAGCCGAAAAGCCCGGCTTGCCCTAATAAAATCATAATTCACAACAACAAACGTACTTAAACCTATCAATAAAAAATATATTTCAAAAAATACCAGTCAAACATTCGCAACACACACGTACACAATAAGAAAATCAAGCCAATCCCTCAGTTGGCCGTTTTTTTATACATTGAAAATCTGTGGGCTTTCCCTAATTTTGACCCCTAGGCACGCCACTGGTTATATTATACCCATCCCTTCTTGGAATAACACTGATGTTACCTAGGCTAAGTCTTTTAGTGAAAATAAATAACTAATAGTAATAATACGGTACCGGTTAACGGCAACGGTTCATGGTCTCCCCTTAAGTGGAGACCACGAAACGGCAAACGTAAGGTAGGATGCCCTCAGGTTAGGTAGAACGACGATCTTTACGGGATGGCTGGTAGCAGCTGAACGAGAGTTACCGAGAATCGAGTTGTATGGTGTGGAATTCGAGAGGTTCGTGTTCAGCAGCCGAAGAATTGCCAGACTTAAGTGGCAGTGGGCAGGGCATATTGCTCGCAGACAGATGGCCGTGGGGCCGAAAGGTTCTGTAGTGGCGACCGCGTACCGGAAGACGTAGCGTTGGAAGGCTCCCACAAGGTGGACCGACGACCTTGTGAAGGCCGCAGGAACTCGTTGGATGCGAGATGCACAGAACCGGTTGATGTGGAGGTTCTTGGGGGAGGCCTATGTCCAGCAGTGGACGACTTTTGGCTGAAATGATGAAGAAATGTAAATATAATCTATGTTACCTTACATCATCTGCCTAAATTTTTCCCAACTATGTTGGGGTCAGCTTCCAGTCTAACCGGATGCAGCTGAATACCAGTTTTTTACATGGACCGACTGCCTATCTGACCTCCACAACCCAGTTACTGTGTAATACGATAACCCTGCTACTCCCCCGCCCCTGTTACCTGCTATTATCTATGACATAACTTATTATATGTATTGTTGTCTGAAAACATTTTCATGATCAGAAATAATCACGTTGATTTGTATGTATTTATTACTAATTAAAATGTTTATTGTTTACTAAATTGATACTGTTTATGTATTTAGTTTACCTGTTGTTATAATAATGTGTCGGAACTAATTGTCATTATCCTTTTGGCTAACCGAAATATATGTTATTTTTAATTATTATTTCATTTATGTTATCAATATATTAATATGGTGAGCCGCATGGTCCCATCCTTCACCGCTTCGAGAACAATGGTGATATAATAATTTACACAAAGTAAAGCGTCTGTCTGGGGTCAAACCTACCACCTTCAATTCGTAAGTCGCGTCCGTTGCCACTGGGGTACCATTGCTTCCTAACACCTTTTACTTGAACGAATTAAAGAAGTTTTCCTGCTAAGATACGCTTAAAGACTCCTACAAACAGGCGCGACACGCGATATAACCGCGCGCGACACAAAGGCACCGCTCGTCGCGCTACTTGCGGTGCCTTTGTGTCGCGTGTCGTGTCGCGCCTGTTCGAAGGATCCTTAAAACTGTGAAAATGCTAGCCAATTGCTTAATTAATTCTATGATTCAAGGCATACGATCATATCCTAAGGCACACAACATAATAATACTTACTTATATACATAGATGTTGAGACACTACATCATATTAACGTTACGAAACGCTTTAGCACGTAGCAACCTTGAGGAATTTTTGAAAAGTATTTTAGTCTTCAAAGCTATAATATCCACTGTAGGGGCATTTAGGAGGAGGGGGCTTGTGGCTAAATAATAACAGCTGCAGAGATCGATCTTCAATGTTAAGCAACGCTTGCCGGGGTCGATCTGTGGATGGGTGACCATCCATTACATGCTGAGACCCCTGCGTGATTCGGAAAGCATGATGAGCCGTTGGTCGCGGATGTCAGAAGTTCGAAAGTCTGACTGTCTTACAAATGGGTATCGTAGGTATTACCCAGTAACTGGGTTGTGGAGGTCAGATAGGCAGTCGCTCCATGTAAAATACTGGTGTTCAGCTGCATCCGGTTAGACTGGAAGCCGACCCCAACATAGTTGTGTTGGGGATAGGCAGGGACATTTAGGAGGTTGTGATACTGCGGGAAACTAACTTTTCTCGATGCTGTGATAAAAGGGTACTGTGAGATCTTGGACATCCCAGAGCAGTTGTCCAAAATATGCGTTGAAGATGAGCGGCGCGCTAATTGAGATGACGTAGTCGCTTACAGCGAGGATCAAAACAAAAGAGTGCAGCCCTGCCAGTCGATTCTGTAAAAATCTCACCGTGAAAACTTAGGTGAAGTGAGTTTGTTTTTGCTAGGAGTTGACACTATTGACAGCTCACTCCACGCTCACTTCACCTAAGTTTTCACGGTGAGATTTTTACAGAATAGCAACGATACGGCTGTCCCATTTCAAAACCTAGTAAGGGACATTTTTTACAAAAATCCTTATATTGCATAATCTTGCTAACCTAGAAGGTCTCTACCAAATACAAAAACACCAGCGTTTTAAACTTACATAAAAGGAGATATATTTAAGCATCGATACCTAGTAAGTGCACCTTTCACTCCCTAGTGACCATTTTAACACCTAGTATAGTAAGTCACTTTAACCAATTCAAAAAATACATTCCATAGGTTGACCAATATTACGTTTATGCGCCCTCCTGTTTTATTTTAAGTCCTTATTATTAGGTTTTGAAATGGGGCAGCCGGATAACTGCGTAACAAATCAACCACAATCTAAATAATTTTGAAGGATATTGTTAATCCATTGCTTCATATGTTCGAGAAATTGCTCTGCTCTACAATGTAAATAGCGCAATGAATGACGTTGAACTGTCAAAATGAATAGGTACCATTGCTACAATGCGTGCCACGAAAGATGAGACTTGACCCCGCCTCCCCCGCTCTTTCCGCCGCCCCTATGACGTCCGGTCCCGTCCCGCACTCAGACCTCATACCGCTAAAGATACCTAAAATCGTGTACTGCGCATGTCAAACCACGTGGTGTGTCAAGTCTCATCTTTCGTGGCACGCATTGTACTGTTAGTGTGTTACGCAACTACCCCGCTGTTATCATCTCAATTCTATCAGAAGTATTTGCTGGTGGCTTTAACCCCGCAGTGAGACATGATTATGGGTGGGACAATAAAAAATAGTAGGGTGAGTGGGGGGAAGATAGAAAACGGGGTAACACAAAAAGTTGTCCATAACGTCAGACTTAATGCAGTTTTTGCAGTGATGGCAACATTGTTAAGATCGCCATTTTGTTACGTCGCACATCTCAATCAGCGTTTACCGCTTTGAGTGAATGGTTGTGTGAAAAATGCAAATTTCTGCGCAGTGACTTTTACGCAAATTAATCGAGTGTTTTAATCTTACCCCGTGTCCTGTAACTTTACTTACGAGGTGGGTACGAATGTTTTATTGGAATATCTACTCATTATTTTTAATTCTTAGTTGTGTTATTACATCCAAATATTGCTATTTTTCGTATTTTAGGATTTATTTCAATTTTCCATCTTTACCCACCAATATTTGACGGGGTAAGAAGAACATTTAAAAGTTTCGACCTTACCCCGTTTTCAAAAGTCATACAAATAGTCAGATGTTCTCAAACTGTTCATGATAAGATAAGTATACAAAATAAATTAATCGGTACCTACCCTTTTATGATGTTCTTATAGAATATCGTTTATGCAAAGTTTGAATGAATTAATTTTGTGTATAATTGATTAGTGATTACAAATATTATTATTATAAATACCAACTTAGGACTACCGAATGACTATTCAATAATAATTGCATTTTGTCAATTCAGAATCACCATGCCACGTAACTACGTCCGGACATCTCTACGCGCAACTTCCTACACCCATGACGATATTGCTAACGCCATAGAGAAAGTAAAACGGAAGGAATCTTTATAATATAATACGTCATAGTGTGAAAGAACAAGACATCCCGAAAAATCCGTGCCGAAGTCGAGATTATTATGTTAAGAATTAAGGTACAACTTCGTAGCTAACTGCAAGCAGCAGGCGACGTGTCGCCACGACACTACTGGTTTCTATGTGTTTCTATGAAATACCTTCCGTAGCTAGCGACACGTTGTTTTCATAGAAATACATAGACCCCAGTAGTGTCGCAGCGACACGTCGTATGCTGCTGCTGTCTGCAGTCGACTACGAACTCGTACCTTTAGATGTAATAAAGATTAAAATTGAATCTTTAAAGATATTGATCCTAAATATGGCAAATTAATGTAAGATAAGTGATTTGCTTTTTTGCCTTTGAAGAGTCTTTTTATGTTTTTGTTATGGGCATGAAGCCATACATTTTTTATTTTTCTTAGATGTTGCTTGGATAACTATTTAATTTTCGAATATTTTATCTTTATGTCACTTTTATTTGTTACGTATTGCGCTACATTTGTAGACTCAGATGAAAGAAAAATGCAAACTCTCTGTTTTCTAATATCTCGGTAAGTATTAGGATAAAGTAAAATTAAAGGATATAATTTGATTGATAGCAATGTTTTATTTTCAGTATAACCTTAAGCAATTAAAGTGGAAAGTTTGAGAACCTCTTTGTCAATCTTCCCCCGGTGGGGTAAGATTGAAATATATAAAAATATAAAAACGTTATATCTTTCTAAACTAAAGGAATTTTGACACTTCAGTCAGTTCTCAGTTTTTAGGGCACTTCAAACTATAGACTAGTGACCACCAACAGCGTCTGACAATCATTTAAACGATTTTAGAAACTATTTCGATCTTTCCCCATCACCCTTTCATCTTTCCCCTGGTTCATTTTCGTGATAAAAACATTTAATTTAATTTTTTTTATGCTTTGGAGCAGATTTAACAGGATGTTATCAATATGATAGAAAAATATACTCTTTGCTCTTTACTCAAACAAATAATTTTTTAGCATAAGCTCATATGTACTGTTCTACAAGACTTCAAATACAACACTGCTCATCTCATCAAAAAACCGTTCGATCTTGCCCCCACTCACCCTACTTAATTTTGAACTTTGGACAGAAATCTAAAGGGAAGCGAGCAATCTTGGAGATAAAAAATAGTGTAAGTACCTGAAAAAAGAATATTCAAACAGCTTTTACACATACATGTCGTAAAAGGATGGATTTTATCAGGATGATCTTTTATTTCTGCTCATATCCAAAAGTCTCCTATCGACAATCTACTTGCAAACAGTGGTACTTAGTTATGGCAATATCTCCTAAAACCCAAAGCCCAAATCCCAAATGTCCAAAGTTATAATTCGGACGCCTGTAATACCAACTAAAACATGGGTAAGTTTCATGACTTCAACGAATAACGGACTTAAATAAAGGGCTTTATATAAACGTTGCTTTAGGTTAAGTGACGTTTAGGACCCAAGGTGGCGGCGCGTAGTGTTCCACGCGCGCCCCTCTTAGACATCGCGGGGGGAGTCAAACACCTCACTCCCCCCCTGACCAGACGAGGCCCGCAGAGGCGGGCCGGCACCAGTCTGGGGTTGCGGAAGGACCGTACGTTCCCGCGACCCCCGGCGTAGGTGTGAGATGGAACACCGGAGTGGTTTTTAGTCAGTATGAGTTTGAGAGACCCCGCCGCCCGCCCCAGGCCGGCGAACATCCATGAGAATTAGGATTTTATACCCCGGAACAAAAAGAAAACGTCAAAAAGTATGGATAAACAGTTGCCAATCATTCATCACTTTAAGCTAGGTTTATGAATAAAGGGGAAAGAAAATAAGTACCTAAAGCAAGGCTAATTCCATGCACATAATTAATTCTAATAGCTGTTGTAAACACATAGCCTTTATAGATACAATACATCCATTCAAGATCATCATCTGCCTAGCCTTTTCCCAACTATGTTGGGGTCGGTTTCCAGTCGGTAAGACTGGAAACTGACCCCAACATAGTCCGACGCAACCATTTAATTGGTGCTGTGCGCGCGCTATTATTCTTATTTTTAATTGTATTAATAAAACGAATACACAGATGATACAATGTATTATTAGTTTATTGGCGGGTACGCAAACAACGTAATATGGTTGCAGGCATTCTGATGCAAATGCTATAAAATACCACTCATTTTTCCCAACTATGTTGGGGTCACCTTCCAGTCTAACCGGATGCAGCTGAATACCAGTATTTTACATGGAGCGACTGCCTATCTGACCTCCACAACCTAATTACTGGGTATAATACGATACCCCTTGGTAAGACTGGTCTGGTCGACTGTCAAAGATCCCCGAATGACAGCCGGGACCAACGGCTTAACGTGCTTTCCGAGACAGGGAGGGGTTTTGTTATGTGAAGTTGGTCACCCATCCACGGACCAACCGCGGCAAGTGTAGCTTAACCTGATCGATCGATCCGTGCGGCTGTTATTACTTAGCAACAAGATAACCACGATAACCATTCAAGATCACCTTACACCCATTCAAGATGCTGAACCAAATCAATGGATGATGAAATATTATTTCCTTCCTTCAGGGCCCATAGTTACAGAATGGAAACAGAAGGCGCCATCTCTCGTCTGTAGCATTAACTACTAATCATGCAATAATGGACGATTATACCTGATTTATTGCTAGATTATAATGTCTTCAGTAACATAGATTATTTACGTATACTATAATGAGTCTGAGAATTAATAAAATAGAAAATAATTTTCAGTGATCCGGTGTTGTAATCCGTATTATTGTCAACGGGTAAACGGAGTTAACTAAGCTTACATGAGGAAGCAATAAATAATTGAGTAGGTACCTAGGAGACAAGTAATAAAGATACATGATACAGAGTATGTGAGTTAAAATACGACACTATTGCATTTGACTTCGAATGCATTTAGAGCGTCGACATGATTCCATACTTTTTACTCGGTAAACAAAAACAAATGTATAACGTATATGTATAATAACCATACGACGCGCGACGTGGCCACTTACAAAACCAGAAAGAAAAGCAAAGAAAAAAGCAGAAACAAGTGTTCTTTCAAATCAAAAGAGGTTCGTAATGTAAAAACAAACAATTATAACTATTAAAAAAGTTTAAATTGTAAGCGGTCAGCTAGTTTAAAAATAAATCGCAAACGGCGTCCGCCTCGTTCGCGTTCCACATTCGAAATAATAATTGTATTAAGGAAACATGAGCGGCGCGCATGTGTTTGTTTGTTTGTTTACCCGCCGGTGACGTCATATGTTTATTCTCGCGGGGAGGTTGGGGCTATGTGGAGGTGCCAGTAGTTTTATTTTATTTTTTTATTGATTTTTGGTAAATTCATGAGTGATTTGTCTGTTATATTAACGATTTAAATAAAAATACTATCGGTAAGTAGTACAACATTACTTACTCGTATTTGCAACTGTTTTTAGTTGTTTGTTTAAAATTTCTATAATTATTTCAGTAATATCTTTAGACTGATGATGAATCAAAATTGGTTTATGCATTTCAGTGGTGCAACATTAAAAGTGATAACAGTAAAGGTAGTCTGATCCTGAAAAATATATATGTAGGTATAAGAATATCGAGAAAACTGCAGAAATAAAGATTTTAATATTGATTCGTTTCGAAACTATTTACTAACCAGCTTCTAGCTTATTTTTCTGTATTTCTGAATCCCACCATCATAAACCAAAGTTTTTCCAGACAAATATGTACCATATTTTAGTAGTTCGTATCCGAGACTCAGAAAAAAGGCCTAGGTTAACTCTTTCCATAATGTCTATGGAAAAATATCTAGCACTTTTTATCCGACTTCAAAAAAGAAAAACAACTGACATAGAGAAAAAACATTCCAAAGGGAAAAGTTTTTTGGAGTCTTTTGAAAAAGTATTCTTCTCGTTAACTTACATAACGTTTAGGAAAAAGGCACCGCGGCCTCCGATTAGGTTTTTTTTTTTCACTAAAACCGTGGTTCCGATGTTCACCATCAGCATATGGAAGAGAACTCCATGTCCTCTTATGTCTAGTTTATAAAACCCCCTTTGCTATACTTGCTGTGTAGTGATATACCCTGACTCTGGCCCAGTTGTGGGCGGACAGACACCTCTTTCCTTACCACATGCGACTTCAAAGACTTGCCTGCAATGCCTGACTCAAATGATGCTGGCAATGTTTCAGCATCTAAGACATTTTCTTCGGTTGCTTCCTTGACTATAGTTTCTGCTCGGTGACACTCACGGTTTCACAGACCCAGAGAAGGCTACCTTTTCCCACTTCTATGCCTCTGTTAGCATAGCCTCCACTACTGCCGACAGAGACCGCATAAGCAATAAGCATACCTACCTATGCTTATGCAGTCTATCAGTATCTGTCTATACTGCTCCTACTGTTGGGTCACAAGCCTTGGGCCGTAATACACCACGTTGATCCAGTGCGGGTTGTTAGACGTCACATGCCTTCGTATTTTTGGTTGTAGGACATGCCGGTTTCCTCACGATGTTTTCCTTCACCGTTATGAGAGCAGTGGCGATGAAATAATTCACACAAAGTAGGTACGCCAAGTGCAAGTGCGTCTGGGTTCGAACCTACGACCTACAACTCATAAGTCGCAGCCGTTGCCACTGGGTCACCACTGTTCCGGTAGAGATTGGTCTCCCCGATCCTGGTGATCAGGATCCTGTTCCAAGCACAGAAGGTGTTGGACAGGATAGATTTATTATTATGAAGATTCTAGAACAGCTTTGGTAGACTTTCTTTGTTTTAAGGCACTCTCTACCAAAAGACCCTGAAATAAGAATCAGCTATCTTTCTATCAGCCCTAGAAAGTAAGGAAGTTTCACAGATATCCAACTAGTCCTTTGTCGAAAAAATATAGACGTATAGCAAAATATTATTAATGAGCACAGTCAGTGGCTGTCGGGCGAGGATGTCATTGAAGCCGCGCTGCCCCTTGTTTACACACGCACACAGCGGCGCGCACGCACACTCGGCCGCACCCGTCGCCCGCTTATTTAGGTATATTGTTGTTTATTTTATTCGGCGCTATGCTCCGACACGGGCCGCGAGCCTTTCGACTCAGTTTTAACGCGCACGTTTTATGAAACGACAACTATGCGTCGATGTTCGCTCGCCGGCGATAATAATTATTCATATCGGAACCGTCTCTAGCGACCGAAATAGCGACGCGGTAAACAAATTCGCGATTTTATTGGCAGGTCCTCATTGTAACGAGGTGTTTTTTTTTGCATTATTTACATTTTATTTATTTTTCATAACCTATTCGCACGCTCGCCGGTGCCTCGCTTGTCTCCGCGAATCTTAATGGTAGTTAATCATAGTTTATTTTTACCGCGCAACGTGTGTTAATAAGTGGGACCACTTGTCGTCGTTTCTTTTATTTCGCCATAGTGTTTGATTAAAACTTGCAATTGAATTGCGGAAGCGATTTCGGCCGTGAAAATAATGTTCGCGAATTCGTACCGCGATAAGAAGACAGTCGGCATGAAGACCCAATTATAAAGATAACAAGATATAGTTTTGATTAACAACTTCGATAAACAATGATCGATGTAGGTGTCCTGTTTTGACAGTTTAAAATTTAAATGTGTTCGGTGCGCTTTTGGAAGTTGTGTTAATTTGAATTAACTTTTGGCGGGAACGCGAAGTGTTAACGAAGAAGTAGGCTGCACAGAAAGTTTGGAAAAGTGTTGAGCACACATCGGATGCTGGCGAGTGTTTTTTCAACGCGTTTTCGAGGCTAAGCGCTAGTTGTTTGAACAAGTGTGTTTTCTAATGGATTTATTTTGAGGTGAGTTTAAATTTACTTGTGTGTTGGTGTTTGTATTGTTTGTTCTTCGTGTTTTGTGTGCGTGTTCGCGCCGGTGGCGGGAAACCAAATACCTAGCCGGTTCTGAACGTGTGTGAGTGTACAAACAACACGCGTGTGTGCGTGCGCGACTTATTGTCACTTTGTGTAAGAGGGGAGACAGGGAGGGAGAGGTTACTTGTCATGTATTTAGGCGAAGACGAACTTTGATGAGTTGACTTTTTAATTTATGTGCACCTTTTAAGGTAATAGAAAAAAATGTTGAGACAAGAGACGTCATTATATTATATTTGCTCACGTATCGAACGTCTCCACATTTATTTAGGTATATTGATTTTGGCATCACACTACCAAAAGTTTTATGTAAACGCGAAATGTAATTAAACATTATTTTTGAAGTGCGTTGTCCTCGTAGAAAATATTGAGGCCTCCTTATGATTGTCAAATATGGAAATACCAAGAACTATTAAGGAGCGTGACAGATTATAAATCAATCAGCAATTTTCCTTGTTTTCTAATAGCAATTACCTATCTACTTTTGTACAGATAAATCCACCTAGTTCTAAAGTACATTGAAAACGATCCAATATTTTGTGACGTAGTTTTTAATGTCAACATTATTCTCTGATTAATTTAATTCTATTTTTTCTGGGTGGAGTAGGGCAATTTGGAACTTGAAAAGGGTATTTTTTAATTTTGTACACTACTTATTATTTTATTTAATTGGTACTTACATATTTAAATGAAAAGTTGGTCAGTGGGTCGTCTTAGGGGCGGAGTTTATAAATTAAAGAAAATTAATGTAAAATGCTCCCTGTATTAACAATTTGATTCCTACTAACGACTCAAATTGTTAATACAGGGAGCATAGTAGTAACAAGTAGCAATCAACTTAAGTGATGACATGGTGATGAACTAATAAAATATTTTTTAAATTACTTGACTTCCTGCTAGCCTACCGAAAATGATTAATCAGAGCCAGATATTAGGTACCTATCTACTTAAGAATTGTTAGGTAACTTTAACTTTTTCCTAAATGTTTTCGGTGTTTTTAATGCTTATCAAACAAAATTAAATGCTTGAATACAAATAAAAATACAAAAACAGATTTTAAAAAATTAATTAGGTAACTTGTATGACAAATCTGATTTTGTACGATATTTCGTATATTTTTTTAAACTCATAAAATAAATTAAATATTAAAGTAATAAATCAACATTTGGTCAGTGGGTCGTCTTAGGGGCGGATTTTCCTAGATATTATATCTATAGGTACTTACTTAACCGGTTGTATGCCGTAATTACAGAAAACAATTAAAAACTATTGTGTCTCGCGTAGATCTACGCTCCCGGCATACAAGGGGTTAAACCACATTTGTTTGTAAAGTACCTAAAACAGCTACTTTTTCTCACTGGCTGGTAGGACAAAACTCTCACATTAACAAAATCAGTTTATCACAGACATTACAAAAGTTTTTTTTTTTTTAAAAAAAGCTTGTCAACAGAAATGTCGCGACGAGACTGGGAAAGGCAAATAAGGGGGTTCGAATTATAAAAACAAGGGCTCCGAACGAAACCCTTGTGCTGGAGATTTTTTATTTTATTTTTAAAATTGGAACCGTATTTTTGATCTGTGTCTACGTATGTGTTCGACTATGTAAATAGTTCTTAGAAAGCTCCGTGAAATGGCAACAGATTAAATAAAAAGCTGTATTAAGTTAAGAGCATTAGGTAAGTGTATAATTAATTAAATAACTTTAAGTACTTATTTCATTGCCCCACATTTAATTTATTACCAAACAAAGGCTAATATAAGTTCCGTAATTAAAAACGTTTAAAATCGAGTCGCAATCTTATCTCAGCCACAATCAATAATCAAAAACAAAATTACTTAGAGGTCTTTTTGACAGATTGAGACAGATGATATTGTGAACGCTCTTAAAATTACGAGAGTAATTGCCCCTCACTGAATGAAAAAGTTGCTAAAAATCCATACTAATATTATAAATTCGAAAGTAACTCTTTCTGTCGTCTGTCTGTATGTTATCTTTTCACGCCTAAACCGCTGAACGGATTTCGATAAAATTTGGCAGAGAGATAGATTGCATCCCGGGGAAGGACATAGGATAGTTTTTATCGACATACCTCGCGGGCGAAGTCGCGGGCGGAAGCTAGTAAATTATATAATAACTTTCATACTAATTAATAGAAAACATAAAAATTGTTGTAACCTGTTCAATTTATTGATCTAGTGGAGGAAGCTAGAAAAAACTGTGTTTTGCTTGGTTTTTTCGTCTTTATAATAAGCTGCAATGATATACCTAAACAGTCAATCTCTATTGATTATTTAAGTAAATCATTGCCAGCTTTACATTTCCAAGGGTTTGACGAACCCCTTCATCATCATCATATATTTGCAGTATAAGCTGACTTCTCATTGTACGAAAAGCCTTATACAATGCGAGGTCAGCTGAAACTGGAAATGTATGGCTAGATATATCGTATAGCTATCTGGCAATGATTATCTTAAATAAGCTTATTGTAAAGACGAAAAAACTAAGCTAAAGACAAGTTTTTTCTAGCTGTCCACTGCTGGACATAAGCCTCTCCAATTGCTCGCCATTTAGCTTGATTCTCGGCAACTCTCATCCAGCTCCTACCAGCCACCCTTGACAGTTACTAATAAGATCCAATCTTGATGATGCCTACAATCTTTAGAAACTGGTGGATTGGTATTGGGTTAGTCCGTTTTCAGTCCGTAAGTTCTTGATAAGGCGCTACCTGGAAAATCTAAAATCCTCGAAAATCTACTAAGCGAGCGAAAGTGATGCAATTACTTTTGAAACGCAAAAGAAGAGTGATGGCTATAATGTGCGTGCGCTCGGAATAAAACGACGTGTGCCAAAACGAATTTACTCCTTTTTTAACATAATAAATGAATTAAATTTAAAACTACTTTGAGTAAACTTTGATATGATAATTCTCTATGTTATAAAATAAATTGCATTGAACAACTCTTAGGCGTTACGCCGTGATGTCAAAAAAAGTAAAAAAAAAAAATAGAATGCATTTTTTTTTGTATCGAGAAAAATTCATTGAATCGTGATTCCTTTTACATGATACTAGACCAAAGAGTAAAAAAAAAACATACCAGAATGTTAAATCCCTATTCCACATACTTAACAAGTTACACGAAATAGAAAAAACACATTTTTTTCAATATACATATCACCTTAATAAGCGCGTATCACACATTTATCATCATCATCACTTCCACAGCTCGACTTCATCCACTTCTGCTGCTTCTCTTTTGTTGTTCTATTTTCCATTTACAGACACCAGCACATCAAGCTACTACAATCTGTCAAATTTATTTAAAAGATTTTCAATTTTATCGCTAAAGCATAAGGTTCAAAGTCGATTGGGAAAATTTTACAGTTTCGGGTAGCTTGATGTGCTGGCGTCTGTACCAAACCCATGCTCCTGCTCCAGTCTCATCCAGGTTCTTTCGCGATAGTAACTACGACGTCTGCACATCGACGCTTGGCGATCGACATTTCGTCTCCCAGTCTCTGGACGCCACTCGGTCACTGCGTTACCCCACTTGTCATCACTGCTCCCTGTCAGGTGTCCTGCCTAACTCCATTTTCCGATGAACACTATATTATTTGTTGGATCCGAGAAGCACAGAACCGGTCGAAGGGGAGGTGCTTGGGGGAGGCCTATGTCCAGCAGTGGACGTCTTTCGTCTGAAATGATGATGATGATGATGACTATATTACAGAAGTGTTGAATAAAGTTGCACCAGTATCTTGTCTTTCTCCCTGAAACTGCGATCTCCAACCAGCGGGGTAGGTAATTATAATGCGTGCCACGAAAGATGAGACTTGACACACCACGTGGTTTGCACATGCGCAGAACACGATTTTAGGTATCTTTAGCGGTATGAGGTCTGAGTGCGGGACGGGACCGGACGTCATAGGGGCGGCGGAAAGAGCGGGGGAGGCGGGGTCAAGTCTCATCTTTCGTGGCACGCATTGTACGTGTAACACACTAACGGTTTCTAGGAATGGTTTTCATTTTGACAGTTCAACAACATTCATTGCGTTCTTTACATTGTTGAGCAGACACATTTTCCGAACATATGAAGCAATGGATTACCAATATCCTTCAAAATGATTCAGATTGAAATTGATAGTGTGTTACGCAATTAGGGAGCAGAATCTGCCTCGATTTTTCCGAATTTTCATTTTTATGACGTCTTGTCTCGGTTTCAATTGGCCAAATTAATTATACTAATTCTGTGTTATTTTCTTAATATGATGCATGTTATTAATCAGTTAAAAACAGTCATCATTATATCTATACTACTAACAAATCTGAAGAGTTTGTTTGTTTGCACGCAATCTCTGGAACTACCTGACGGATTTGAGAAATTCTTTTGCATTTGATAGCCTAATACTTGAGGAAGGCTATGGGCTATTTAACATCACGCTATGACCCTTAGAAGCCGAGCAAAAAAGAAAAAGTAAGAATGAACGCTAAGCAAAAATTAAGTAATAACGCGGGCAGGCGATGCGATGCGACGGGGTGGGTCGGGGGAGCAAGAAATTTCACGCCGACGAAGTCGCGGGCAGAAGCTATGTTTGTTTTAAGTGTAGTTCATAAATATAAAGCCAAATAATAATTTAGCAATACATAGTTCCGATTACGAAATGTTTTGCAATATTTCGTAAGCTTTTTCGTCAGAAAAATTTAATAATAAAATTAAATAAATTTCTTTTTTTTATCTATAGATACCTACTATTCATATAAATCCGAAAGTAACTGTCTGTCTGTCTGATCTGTCGGCCTGTCTATATTACATTTCCACGCCTAAACCACAGATATGATCGTTATGAATGTTGACAGATGGTTAGCCAGGCCCCAGGCTAACCATCTTATTTACTATTATTTGGTTAAACACACTAGCAGCTAATTAGCTGATGCGCGTGTATTTAGGCTGTCCAGACGATTCTTGAAGCAGTTCAGTGTGGGAGCGATCACAACATTTTCCGGGAGCCTATTCCATGCCGTTATAACTCGGTTAGACAAGAATTGCTTCAAGGGCTTTTTCAGCGGGATTGTCCGAAAGGGTTACCGCTGGCCCGGAACATAAAGGGCTAAGGAAGGAACACGGGTGGGTTTTAGTCAGTATGAGTCTGACACTCCGTTCCGCTCCACCCAGAGCGGGAGGAGTCATTTGATGATTTCCCATCCTGAAAAAAAAGGGTTTTTTTTTTGATGAATTTTCCCATAGCTCTAGGGAATGCCAACGCAAATGTGTGTTCGCATTCAGTGTGTAAAGATCTTGAAGGCTTGAAACATAGACTTTTTATTATATTTAATAATAAAGCTGATTTTATTATACTAAGCTGAAGAGTTTGTTTAAACGCACTAATCTCTAGAACTACCAGTCGGATTTGGAAAAATATTCTATCACGTGATAGCTCAATTCTTCAGTAAGGCCTTAAGCTACGGCTAGAGGCTATTTAACATACGCTACGCACCATTAGGAGCCGAGCAAAAAAAAAGGTCAGAAAGAACGTTAAGCGAAAATGATGTGATAGCGCGGGCAGGCGATGCGATGCGACGGAGTGGGTCGGGGGACGACTACAAGAAATTTCACGCGGACGAAGTCGCGGGCGGAAGTTACTCCTGGATATTTGTATAAAAACGATGAAGTACAGCGTAGACGAAGTTTGGGATAACAGCTTGTAGATTCGTTTTTTTTTTTACATGACCTTGCTTCTTGCCAAATTTCATGATTCTAGGTCAACGGGAAGTACCCTATACACTTTGTTTGTGTCGAAATATACGTTTTTTGCGGCATAAACGGCTGTATCTTTTTTTTAAGTTAACTTAGGTATTTGATTTTTTCACAGCTTCAAAGGACTGTAGACGGTTTTAATTTTAACTCGATACCTCCTACTGTATATGGTTTTAATTTCAACTCGATACCTCTACGCGTTCCCGAGATAAAAGGTTTTGACAGACGGACGGACGGACGGACAACAAAGTGATACTATAAGGGTTCCGTTTTTTCCTTTTCAGGTACCGAACCCTAAAATATAAATAAAAAACATTTTCAAACGTTACGGTTTCCCTATCATCTTCCTTATGTTAGCTTGATTATCTGCTGTCTACCGCATAAGCCTCATTTTAGGAAATGCCCCTTTTTTCTGTCGAATGATAGGTTAAAGATCAAACATGATTGCTGCTTATCTTATGTTCTTTTTCCCAAGTTTACCCAAGTTATCAGTTTCCTTGTAGTGTCCTCCGCAATTATTTTTATTAAAAGCCTGTGATGTCCCACTGCAGGCAAAAGGGACTCCCTGCATCCTTTCTACTCCCATCTTTTAGGGTTCCGTATCAAAATGGTAAAACGGAACCCTTATGGTGAGACTCAGTGTCTGTCTGTCTGTCTGTCACAGCTGGATATCTCAAGAACTACTAATGTATATGTATATTTTTTGCAACAAGTACTGAAAGGGGGTCTGAAAAATTCGATGTGGGGCTACTAGGGCATGTAGGGTATCATATGAAAGAGTGCAGTTTGCACATTCTCGAACATATTTTCTTTTTTTTAGGCTGCATAGTTTTCGACTTTTGATGAAAAATTAAAAAGAAAAGACCGTTCCCCCCTTATCTCCGAAGTTTGCAAAGAGAAAAATCTGAAATTATTGTATGTGATAGAAGTTTATGTAAAGATTACAGGAAAAATAAAACGAAGTCTCTAAATAGCACACTTTTTCAGAAATCATCAACAAAAGTTACATTAGTTCCACTATCGGTCAAGAGATGGCGCTGACATAAAACTGCAATATTCTCCACCGCAGTGCACAGTGTAAAAATTCTCTGACGAATATATAGGCCTCGCCGATGAAAAATTAAAAACATGATGCAAGAGTCTGACTCGGTTTTTTTAAAGCTAAGCAAGAAGTGATCCTTACACTTCTTGATGAAGGAGTTCAGCTTGTCCGCCATCTTCGTCTGGGCCTGACGCGATGTCACTTGCCATTAAGACGGATCTATTGGGTCGATCCTCCTCCTGAAGCAGTTTCTTAATTTTTCTAACTTATTTTTGAAGAGGTTAGGTTTGCGAGGCCTCGTAACTTGCAAGATCTTTATCATCCTTGGCATTTGTGTAAATTGCTTCATCACCACTGCTCTTAAAACGGTGAAGGAAAACATCTTAGAACCAAAATTTGAAGACATGTGACATACCAACCCGCACTGAGCCCGCTTGGTAGATTACACTACCCCTGGAATAGAGGAGACCTGTGTTGTATCGTAGCAGTGGGAACATTACAGACTGATAAACTAAAGGTGTGTATAATGTTATAGGTAATTCAGAAAACAAATCTAGCCAATAGATAAATGATAAAACGAAAAAAAAAAACTGTTGTAGTCTTCCAATATCACTACATATTGCGTTCAATCGTCATTCGTCAGATACACCACAGTACACGATAATTGAATTAAAATTATGCGAAATGCTAAAACAAATGGTTTTGCATGTAGTCACCGTCGTATGTTAAACAAATAAAGCTTTTTAGGCAAGTTGGCAACAAACGATGATCATATAAACTGTTTTTTTTAACACACACATAGAGGTATTTGTTTATGTTTGTGTGCGTGTGCGTGTAGGCGTGACGGCCCGATAGTGTTATCGGACCAAGCCTTGCAAAAATATACAACAAACATACAGTATATTATTATGTAATGTACATATAGCACAGGTGTGGTTTGTTTCTTGATAATTATGTAGCCAAAAATTAAATTAAATAATAACTTCTCAGGTTCCGTATTGAGACTTCTTAAGGTGGTTGGCCATGTTTTTTTTTACATTTTTAATTATATTACAATGGCGAAATATGTTTGAGCCGATTTTGGGCCTATTTAAAACAAAACGCGTCGTATATGATAAATAAAAATCTGTTATTTAAATGATTTGCCTATAAAACATGTTTTATTTACTTATTGTTATTTGCATTTGAGATAATGGTCTGTAAAGTAACTACTCGTATGTAGGGTTTTTCTAGCTAAATTTTCGCGCTGTCTCGTTAAAAATCTTGAGAACGCTGCTGGGTTTACATATTAATTTGTTTCCTGTGTTAAACTATAGGTAGGTATACTACGACTTACGATTAATAAATAAATAAGCATTTAGATACTTGTAGGGTTTTTATAATTTTATTTTAGGACCTATTATGAAATCGAAGAACAAACTAATCTAATATGCCCTTAAATTTGACGAAATACATTTTCCTATTACAACACAAAATCAAGTTATTAATTACACACGCACCCATCATTCACGAATCCCAAACCGCGCACCTACGGCAGACAAAAATAGCGTTCCACGTGTATAATCTAAAAAGTTTACATGTACGAATTTTAGCGCGAAATTGCGCCTTCCTACTGATAAAACAAAAACAACCTAAATAATGTAGCGGCCTCGAAATCTAAATAAATTACTATCAGCAAGCAACGCTTCCGACCTCCTTTTGCTTCCTAAACATTCTGAAATTGGCGCGTGCCTTCATACGGCACGATTTATTGTATACTAGGTTTTTTTTAATAGTAAATATTTTTAATTTTGTATCTACTGCCTATTGTTGCGAAAATTCGTGCGGGCGAAATAATTTTTAGTACCTAGTTTGTCGGATATTTTATGTGAAAGGTTAGCAGTTTAAAAAAATATATATTTAGTTAGATATAGTTCTAACGGCATTAATTATTTTGTCGAAGATAATTTTTATTCAACTAAGGGCTGACTTTTCCAACGCCAGAAAAAATTTTATCCGAGGAATAGTTTAATTAAATTTTTGACAGTTCTTCCATACAAAATCTGTCAGACGTCAATTTTATTCCACAAATAAAAATTATATCTGTCGATTGAAAAATCAGCCCTAAATAAAGTTTGTTGGTAAAGAAAATATCACAAAAGAAACTTCGGCATATATAATTATAAAGATAGGTACCTAATAATAATAAAACTGTGCCAAAATCAACTCAAAATAATTTAGAACCAAATTTTTATTAAAACAACATTATCTTCTTCAAATAGTATAAAATACAACTTTTTACTTACTTTTGGCACTCAAGTTTTTATTGCACGCACTTAAAATATATAGTCATCTGCATTTATGATTTATTCATTAGGTTCTTGAGCCTTGTTACCAAGATAGCTGTAGCGAAACACTATTTAATTTCTCAGCCTTGTTAACAAAAATTTAAAACCTTTATGGCGGAGTAGGCGCTTTACTTTGTGCAATTTATTCCATCACTGCTGCTCTCAAAAATGGTAAAGGAAAACATTTTGAGGAAACCGCCATGTCTTAGAACCGAATATTCAAATACATGTGACATCTACGAACCCGCAATGTGCCCGCGTGGCTCCTCTCACAGAGAGTCACAGAGAGGAGGCCTGTGTCCCAAAAGCGGACCACATTATATGCTAATTATGCTTATGACGAAGAGTTCCTTGTTTTTACAATATTTATGGCTGAGGCTTCATGGCTTCTATTGTTAGACGTATGTACCTATCTCTGTTTAAATGAAATTAAAAATTAAAATTCATTTATTTCAGATAACTAATTGATTCATGATTCCACACAGTCCAATAAAAAAAATAAAATTAAATTAAGAATTAACAATTAATAATTAAAAAAAAAAAATTACATTAAAATACATTCAAATTACTTGCTTAATAAAGGATCTCCATATCGGAGAAGAGATCCTATCTGCTACAGTCTTCAGAATTCCGTTGCAGCTGCCACGCATTCTGCAGACCAACGCAAACATCCCCGATGCACTACAGAAGCGAGGCAGCCCCAACGTCATCCTGAATATGTTGTTATACACTGGATGCGCAGGACGATCCAGCGATCTTTTGGTGTGACTGACCCACAGATTTCCCGTATAAAAGCTTTGACAACACGCCTTGAATAAGATTATCTTTACTTGTTCAGAGCAGCGGTAAAATCTGCGGGCCAGCATGTTACTTCTGATCGCTAAAGCCCTGCCATCCCTCTCTATATCCAGATCGTCCTCAAGACCTTCGGTAATTAAGTGCCCCAAGTATTTAAATTTCGTGACACGATTTATGCACAAGCCATTTAGGGTTATATTATGTGAATACTCGAGGCATCCACCGGCGGCCCTAAAGATCATAAAATTTCGTTTTTAGGACATTGTATATAAAGCCATGTGCACCAGCATAAGCCTCACATACTCGTAACAAGTCTCTAAGACCCCTGACCGTCGGGCTCAGCAGCACCTTGTCGTCCGCGTAGATGATGTTGCTGACGCAGTCGCCATATATTGAACAACCGACACGCTTGCTACTGAGCCCGACGATGATGTCATTTATGTATAGGTTGAAAAGCTTGGGTGACGTCAAACCTCCCTGTCTCACCCCGCTTTGCAACGTATATGCCTCAGAGAGTGGACTATTCCATCTCACAAAATTTAGTGAGAATACCAATATTTAAACATATTCAGCATCTCCACCGGTACACCCGCGTTCCCCAACTTTCTCCAGAGCACATCGTATGAGACAAGATCAAAGGATTTGGAGAGGTCAAGGAAGCAAGGTCAAATACTGGTGTCCTGCGGTCCATGTAGTGTTTGACAGTATGCTTGAGATCTACGATGGCAGCTTCCGTGGATAGCCCGGGTCTAAACCCAAACTGCGCGTCATGTAATTGAATGTATTTATCTAGGCAGGAATCAAGCATACCGTCCAGCACTTTAGCATCTATCGTTGCTAAAGATGTGAGCCGGTAGTTCCCCCGAGATATCCCCAATCCTGTTCTTCACAATAGGCACTACGATGGTTTTCATTAAGTCATGTGATAAGTATGAATGACTAATGCACATCGTAAAAACATGGCCAGGACCCTCGGTAGATGAATCCCCGCATGCCGCAGATGCTCCACACTAAGCCCATCGTGACCGGGAGATTTACCACCTGTCATTCTCTTTAAAACGCATCTTACATGACTAGCCGTAAAATGTACAGTCGATTCCTCCCCCTCAAATCCGGGCTCAGACCTAATAAATGACGCTGAAGGGTCCAGCAGGGAGCGCACCTTAAAATGTTCCCTAAACATATTCGCAATATGGACTGGTTCGCTTTACGCTCACCGGGAGGCCAGGCTAAACTTCGTGCTTTCCAGAAATTAGAGAAGTCCTTTGCCGATCTGTGTTTAGTTAGGATGTTCATCTTTAGCTGCTCTTGATTATTCTGGCACCACTTCAAGCGACTTTTGAACATTTTACGCGACTCGAGCGTTTCGTCATAAATAATGCCTGAAGTGGGCCGACTGCATGCTATTCACCTTTAGAACTTAAGCCTGGCCACTCTATGAGCTTCACGGACGTGTTTATTCCAGCCACATAGGTGTGGTCAGCGGGATTGTCCGAAAGGGTTACCGCTGGTCCGGGACATAAAGGGCTAAGGAAGGAACACGGGTGGGTTTTAGTCAGTAAGAGACTGACACTCCCTTCCGCTCCACCGAGAGGGGGGGGGGGCATTTGATGATTTCCCATCCTGAAAAAAAAGCCACATAGGTGCCTACCTTTATTTAATTTTGTGTCACGCTTCCCGCTAGACCTAACAGCGGCGTTTCTCAGGGTTTCCACAATATTGTTATACAACCTATCCAATATAATTGTGTGGTCACCCAAGCTGCATGACCCACGTCTGCATTCCGTGAATTCGGTGGGAAAATCAATGGCTTGAAAAGCGTTGTTACATAGTTTATGGTAAGTTTTTATCTTTGTTTCATCTCTCCCACCCCTTAGACTCATGACCCTAGCTTGGACTTTGACTTCTCGATACCGGTGGCACTATACCGTTTTTTAAGGTAATTAACTTTTACCCGCCGCTTTGCCCGAATAGTGGTTGGAAATGATTCCACGGGAACGTAAATACTACCGGGATTAAAAGTAACTTATGTCTAAAAAAAAACACAGGTAATGGTCTACCTGGGTGCCAAATTTCATCAAGATCCGTCAGCTGGAAAGGTGAAACGGCGACAGATAGTCAGACAGCGAAATAATTTTATAAATCGCATGAGTTGTTTCGACGATAACCTCCTACATTCAAACTTATAAGCTTTATCCCTTCATAATATTAGTGTATACCCCCTTACTAATAAACATTGTATTAGTTGTATAGCACCTGTACAGTTGCACAATGTTTTGTCTTCTTCTTTCGAAAGTCAAATTACTGACGACTGAAAGAGAGAAATCGGTGTGTGATATAATACTTTTATTAGTAACGGGGATAGTATTTAGCTAGTATAGATATAAGTATGGATGTGTTCACAAAATGAACAAATGAAAATGTATGGCAACAGAATAAGTCCACAGCACAACGAGTTCAATACATTTATTTCATAAAATTGATCCTGTTGAACCAATCAATCATTTATATCACAACACTACTCATTGTCCATGGTTCTCTGACGCCATGTTTGTTTACAAGATAAGACGTCCCACTACGCTAGTATTTAGTTTTTAATCACATATTAAAGCGAACTACAAATGCATATCAAAATGTATTTAAATTGATAATAATTAAATTATTTAGGCAATCTAAACATTGTTCGTGCTAAATTACAAAAATTTCAAGAGATTTGTCTTTTGTAGTTACCACAAAATTTGAAATGATATTTAGAGATAGTGTTAAGATTATTTTTGCGACAAAATATACTTTAATTCGAGGTCTTTATTTAACAATACCTCGTTATTTGTGAACATTGGCAACTTTTGTCCCGGATTATAATATTTTCTGAGATCCTAAATATGTATTTTATAGGATATATAAAACTAGATTTTCCGACATTTTTCTTCTTTTGTAATTTCGTTGCAGCAGTCGCATTTTTTGTATGGCTTTAGATTCAAAAATATTCACGTTTAATAAAGTATTTTTGTATCAAATTCTTTCGTTGTGGAAAATTAAATAATTTTCTACCTATTCAGGTAATCTCCTGGGTTCCCACTGTACACTGTACAGAAAAAGCTTTCCTATTCTCCTTCCACTTCTCTCTGTCAATGCCTACTAAGGACTAGTCTTTATCAAAATAGTCTAGTTTATCTAGGCTACTCTGTCTGGGCCTGCCGCGATGACGCTTATCACATGCACATGGTGCCTTTGGCTTATCATTTGTCTGTCATTAGGCCCTAATTCTCGGTATCTAGCTCTGCATCCCCATCTTTTTTCATCAAAAAAAGATAGGGAAGCAACTTATTGTATTTAAATCAATGCATTTTCTTTTGCATTTGTAAAATTTCGTCCTTTCTTTTCTTCTTCCGTAATACCTAATAAACTTTACTGTTCCAATTTGCCACATTATACGCTCGACAGTTTGCTTGTTACTTGCATACTTTACTAACTTTTATTGTTATATGTTATTTTTTTGTAAACCCTTGTAATCATTCACCTTTTGCTTACTTACACAAATTCGCTAACTGTAACTTGGCACCTTTTGGTGACGTCAGTACCTACAATACAGTACCTACAGACCTACATACATAGTGATAAATAAAAATGTTTATTTCACATAAAAATCCTTATCAGTATCAGTGAGTAGTTGCGTAGGTAAATAATATTTGTTTTTGCTAATATTCTGTACATATCGATTTTTGTGTCAGTAGATTTGTTTGTTATGTTTCCGTTATCTATTTAGTACACGTTTAGAAAAATTGTGTCTCTAACCGCTGTTGGAGTAAGATGGTAATCGTTTTAGGTCATGTCTGTGACATTTTCTACGTAAGATTACGGAGTTTCAGTAGTTGTTCCATCTTCATGATTGGATTCACGATCACCACCAGTAACCGCTCTTATCAACTCCTTTAACATTCGTCAAAATCTTCAATTTTATATTATATACAACATGTAACTTAATTAACGCACATCCTGAAAATAGTTTGTTCAGAATCGTTTACTGAATCGATTTATAACATTTTTAATATAGGTAATTTTTTATCCCAAAAATAATTAAAACTACGGAAATTATTGTCATATTAACCCTGTACAGTCAAAACAAATTGAAATGGACCGTACGTCAAAGTAATAAGACTTTTAAAATCGCAGATTTATTTGTATTCATACAAATTTAATCATTTAATAAAAAATAAGGAAAAATAAACCTTATTCCAAGAACGTTAAGGTCTTTACAAGTGCATTTTATACTTAGCGATTTGACCGCACGCATACACTAACAGGAACCAAACAACAAAGGCACGGACAAAGGACACCGATAAACCACCTACTTCCTTTCGTTCCCTTTCTCCTGCAAACTAAAAGCCCAGGATAGAGCGAGATAGCCACAACGAACCACCGCTTGCGCGGCTACGATGAAAGCTAACATAAATGTAAACATTCATTAGTCACGCGCCGGCGGCAATAAGTGCAGTTACGTAGTGTCAAGTGTTAACAAATAATTATCTCGTGCGCAATGTCTTTCCAATACACTAATGTTCAGTATACCGAAATGGTGAGGACTTTAGCAGTGTGTGGTGATAATGTGGCTCTAGCTTGCAGAACATTTAACCAAAGGTATGGTACAAGAGTGGATCGCAGGACAATGTTAGCTGCTACTCAGCGGCTTCGCGACCATGGAACGTTCCGTCCAAACACAGCCATCGATAGGGGAGCCAACGTGCGTACACGTACTCGTCTACAAAACGAAATCCTGGATTATTTCGATGAGAATCCCCATGCCAGTACCCGAGAAGCAGCGCCACACTTTGGATGTAGTCATATGCATGTGTGGAGAACACTTCGTGGTGATAATGAACATCCATTCCACCTCAGAAGATGCCAGGAGTTGACTCCAAACGATTACGCACCACGTTTGCAGTTCAGCCGCTGGTTATTAGAAAATTGGCAGCGGAACATAATTTGGACAGACGAAAGTACATTCACACGCGTGGGGATGTACAATCAACATAACACACATTTGTGGATGCACGAAAATCCTCACGCATGCAGAGTGGATTCCTTCCAACACCGTTTCTCAGTTAACGTCTGGGCCGGTGTCATTGGTACGCACATACTGGGACCAGTCTTCTTACAAAGACTAACAGGAGACTCATATTTATTGTTTTTACGCGAAACTCTACCTACGCTGCTAGAAGACATTCCTCTTCATAATTTACACGAGGTATTCTTCCAACACGATGGTGCCCCTGCCCATTTCACTAGAAGTGTTCGGCAGCACCTTGATGAAGAGTTTGGAGAGCGCTGGATCGGTCGCGGCGGCCCTGTCCAGTGGCCCCCCCGATCAGCTGATTTGACGCCTCTTGACTTTTTTTTGTGGGGACGAATTAAATCATTAGTTTATTTTAGTGATACAACAAGTGCCGAGGACCTAAAAAATAGGATAGTGAACGCTTTTCAAATAGTGAGAAATGACACTGAAGTGCTTTCTAAATTAAAACATCAGTTAAGAAAACGGGCATTAAAATGTATTGAACAAGGTGGTGGACATTTTGAAAGTGTTTTAAAAAGACAACGTCGTAATAGTGTTTAGGCAATCAGTATGTAAGTTATTTGATTTTTAAATTACTGTAAATATTTTGATTCAATCTTTTAAACACGCCGTCTCTGAATAATGTTGTCGTATCGCCTCTTATTTTCAACAGTTCATTACCGATTGGCATTGTATTATTATTCAATAAACGAAATTAATCAGAGTCGACAGTCCAAAGCCTGAAAAGTGTGATGGAAAGATGCAATCATAATGTTTACTAGACATAGGCCGTAATAAACAATTCTTTTCTCGGACGTCTTCGGTTAATGTTTCATAATATTTCTTCAACGTAAACAATCGTGTATTGTCGGCCTTTTCCGTAGTTTTTCGTTTCGTTGTGTCGAGCGGCGCGATAACTGCATGTGCGACTGTGTGCGTTGCGTGCGTAGTGTATGACCATAAAGTTCTCCAAGAATTGGTATAACTAATTTAATAAATAACAATGCATATACATGTTAAATTAAAAATTCAGTGTATGTATTTATGATTATAACATAATATTCTAATTGGGGTGTTTGAGGGTGTGCGTTAATTACGTTACATGTTGTATATAACCCACTGCTTAGAAGAACCCAATTACATAGTAACCTTGGCAAGCCCGTAGGTTTCCTTGTTGATTTTATGAAATAAATTCATGGACTGCGGATTTTTCTTTTTCTACTATATGAGTGTGTCATTCAACTAGCAATTACTCATAATGGAAACCTACATTGATACATATCAACGCTTCCTTTATTATATCATTAATCATTATTATAACAGATTACGTTTGTTATAAAAATATTAAAATTGTTTATTTAAGTATCGTTATCTTTTAAAATTAGTTTCATTGTACTAAGTTCGCTCTAATTTTGGTTAATTGTAACTTATAGCTTTTTCACAAACTTCTCTAAGATTTGCCCTATTTCGTGACTATTCTTTAAAAAATAGGGCCATTCTGTCACGGTAATAATATCATCTGATCTTGATACTTTATACTCGATATCATGATCTTTATACTGTGATTCTGTTCTTGGGTTTGTCCAAATATCCAACCTCTTCCTAGGCGGGGGAAATATTATGACAAGTTTGAGTAGCTAAGTTTATCTACTTTTCGGACGATGCACATGTTCAAACATTCACCACGACCAATTCATCAGTAGTACCTACTGCTAAAACAATTTCAATGGAATACATAAGTTTAAGTCATTGTAGGTTATGCCTACTACTTACAACCATAACTACTCGCATCGTCTTTATACCATCAACGTACGTTTTGATCACAATACAGTTTTATATTATTATGCCTATTACCATATGGGTAGGTACGCAGAAATATATAATTATCTTATCTTTGAGACAGATACAAATCAATATAGATTTTACAACTTGAATGTATACATACATGACCGATTTTTGTTTTATCTATTTTAGGATCGACTAAAAATAAAGGAATATAATATTATGTAGCTAGCTTATTGTGTCTAAGTGCAAACTATCAATGTTTTAAACTTGAATAAGCAGGGCAAGTTTGAACATTTTATCTGGTTGGAAATGTTTTGACAGTTTCGTTAATTCTGCCACTGAATCTATTAAAAAAATAATGTTTTTATCACCAGTTCTATATTTTCCCGGGTTTGGTTTTCCGCGAAATAATGGAAGCCGGCCGATTTCAGATAAATGGTTATGATTTGCTTCTAAATCTGATCCAAAGAACTGCTGCCTTATACCAACAAAAACACGATTATTCCTGTTTAATTATACTAATAGAGACAAGACAATGCTTCATTCGGTAAGTCTTATAAGTTAAAGTGCTTGTCAAAGGAACACGCTGTAAATAACACAAAAACAGTGTGGAGTCCTTCGAGGTTCAGGTACCTTGTGGGACCCCTCTCAATATTATCATTAGGTAGGAATATTGGTTACCCCAAGATAAAACTTTGAGAAAGGCACGTATTATCTTCAACTTTTACTTTCAACAACGCATTACACCACGTCTGAATACCCCGAAGGATTAGGAAGAAGTGTATCTATAGTACACTCACATTTCGCCATTTACCTACCTATCTTTAGCATTAGGACGAATCGGACACAAACACAGGCTCTCAAATCTTAATTGTTAAAAGGCAGCTTAATCGGTCGCCGAACTTTTGGTCACATCATATTAAAAATGTATAAGTACTATGTATTGTTGGCGAACTTCCGTTGAACTAACAACCATCCAACGTTTGATGATTTGGCAAAACGCAACGTAATTTGGGCCCACAATATGCGGGTAAAACATATACCTACCTCCTTACTAATATACGTTATATAGCGTCTTTATAGTTACACAACGCTTTGTCTTCTTCTTTCGAAAGTCAAATTACTGACGACTGAAAGAGAGAAATCGGTGTGTAACTATTCTTCTGATATAATTATAGATGGGCAATCCACCGGGTTTAAACCCGGTGCTTTGATAAAAACCCGATAAACACCCGCAAGCACCCATAAACACCCAGAAAATTGGGTGTTTATTTGATTTGATGAAATTAAATTAGTGATGTTAAAAAATATGTTTTAAAAGTGATTTTCATTCATTTCATTTCTTTGTAGGCAACATTAGTTAGATCAGGGAGGGTAAAATAAATGGTGCGAGATAAAAACGAAAGTTCAAAAATCACATTTTTTATTATTTCAACTTTTGAATAGCTTATTTTATGTTGTAGTGTGTAATTAGCGTTGAAGACTCGAGCGTAAGCGTGTTAGTTGTCATATTCTTCATTTGTAAGTTGATTTACATGATAACCCTTAGCTTCCTGTAAATACTTTAACATTTGTTCATAGCATTTGGTGCGCAAACATGGCTTAATATACTTAAATTCCTCCGCCACTAATTTTCCGAAGAACTCATTTCTTTTGTCTTCTCCCTCTCCATATAAAGCACATTCTGAACAAATAGACTTCTTAACTGCGTTATCTTTTAATTCTTTCCTTCTTTTTATATCCGCGGGGACAGAAAGAATAGATGGAGAACTTGGTCTATGTAGCTTTGTTGGTGACGGTAAATCATCTAAACATTGTGTCTCACTATCTAAAATGTTTGGCGACCGGTTCCGATAGCAAAGTATGTTCTTTTTCTCTCCTACGATTACATAATAAAAATGAAATTAGATGGGCTATACCTACATAATGTTGCAGAAGAATTATAAGTATGTATCTAATTTATTTATAATACTCACGTAGTTTTGTTTGAATCATCTGCTTTAATGCAACATTTTTATCATCACTTTGGTTGCCTTCCATTCTGTTTAGCAACAAATTTTACGCTTAGCACGTTGGTCGTATTCCTTTTTTACGCTTAACTTCGAAACTATCTAGCTCTAGGCGTTTTTCTACATCGAACGAATGACATTCATAAGTTCATTCTGCTAGATAAATCCCCGAAATCATTGTTGCCATTTAGCGACAGTTGGCAGCTCCAAATGATAACAAATTATATCAATTGTTAATTTGCAGAAATCCTAGCTTGTTTTGAATGACTATTCACTTCAATTGTTGTAATTTATGTGACCAGTTTCAGTACCTATTTGATTTTAATTTTAACTATTTTTTAAATGTCAACATAAATTGCTAGAATTCAAATGAATTATAATCATTCAAAACAGCTGAGATTGCGCTCAATCAACAATTGATTTACATTTTTGATTAATATCCACAAACTCTAAAAAAAATAGCAAAATATTTGAATTTTACGTGGCCTTAAAATACAAGTGGCTAAAATCTAGTATAAAAAGCAAATAACGCGCAATCTATGATCGGGGATTTCCTGACGCTGCTGAGTGCTGACAGATAAAAGTAGACTACAGAGATATAAGTGCAATTTAATTGGTGCGTAAACGTGTGAAGAAAGAATCAACGTCTTTGGTTTTACTAGAATCCATAAAATACTGTGTACCTATATTTTAAAAGTGTTAGTTAGTTGGTAAGTGCATTATTTTTATATATTTTTTTTAATTATGCCTTGGGGTTTTTCGAAGTGTCGCCAAATTTCTCGAGCAAAATAACTTATTATTTCATTATTCTTTTTTATTTTAGATTCAATGGGGCGGTCTAAGGATCATCGCATATGGCAGCATTACCGTATTTTACCAAACAAATCTGTTTCTTGCAAGTTTTGTGAAAAGATCTATAAATTTAGTAATGCAGCCAAAATGCTTCAACATCTCATTACTTGTCTAAAAAGTCCAGAAATAGTAAAAAAGTGTATGAAAACAATACGAGATGACTCGTTCAAAAACAAGGGCCACGTACTGCCAGAGAGAACTGATATTCATATGAGCCCCTCATCGTCTGCTAACAGTGACACTCATTTTGAGGACGCCGATGAGATTGACCTCACAACAACACAATTTGCGAAAGCTATATTTGTATCAGGGACGCCATTATCGATAGTTGAACATCCATTATGGATACAACTTTTCGAAAAATTGCAACCAAGTTTCAAAATGCCTTCACGTAAAGCTCTATCAACGAAATACTTAGAAAAAGTGTATAAAGAGATGCGTCTAGAGTTAGATGAGGAATTAAACGCTTGCAATTACTTGCATCTTCAGTGTGACGGCTGGAGTAACCTGAGAAATGAAGGAATAATAAACTTTTTGATATCAAAACCGCAACCTGCATATATAAAAAGCTTGAACACAGAAACGAATGCACACACTAGTGAATACCTAAGTCAAGAAATTGAGAAAGTAATGAGAGTGTATGGGGTAAATAAGTTTCTTGTCCTCATTGGTGACAACGCCAGAAATATTCAAAAAGCATTTGGATTAATTAAAGTTAAATATCCACATGTTGTTCCTCTCGGTTGCTGTGCGCATGTTATAAACTTGTTATGCCAAGATTGCTTAAAGGTAAAAGACATTAAAATTCATGTAATGGAAGCCTTAAATCTAATAAAAACTGTTAAAAAGAGCCAACGACTAAATTCGCTACTGACAAAATTGAGTAAAAACCAGGATTCTGCACGAACATTAAAACTACCTTGTGTTACTAGATGGGGAAGTCACGTTATTTCGTTAAAAAGTTTAAAAACAAACAAGATAGCCTTGCAAAGAATGGCTGTTAGTGAAGATGTGCTGATTGCAAGGGATATTAAAAATCTAATTTTAAATGACATTTTCTGGAGGAAGACCGATGAATGTATAAGTATTCTAGAACCTATTACTGAAAGCATATTTAACTTAGAGGGAGATCAGTTTGGTATCCACAAAATATACATTACGTTTAAAGATATACTGTCTAAAATACGTTTCGCATTGCCTCATACTTCAATGTTGAATGAAGAAGGCAAACAGCAAATTCTGACATCAGTCGCTGATAGGCGCGAAATGTCCATTAGACCAATTCATTTGGCAGCGTATATGCTGGATCCTTCAGCTCAGGGTGTTGAACTTACTCAAGATGAAGAACTTCAAGCTATGGAGTTCATCCACGATTTAGGCCAGCAACTACAACTAAGTTTACATAATGTAATGGCCGAACTGGCTTGTTACAAAGCTAAAGAAAAATTTTGGGCCAGACAATTCATATGGAATTCAGTGCATAGCATTGAGCCCATTGTGTGGTGGAAAGGAATCTGTAGTTCGACTGAGCTAAGCAAAGTAGCGGTACGTATCCTGACAGCTCCGTGTACATCAGCAGCAACCGAGCGTTCCTTCAGTATTCAAGGATATATACATAATAACAAAAGAAATCGACTTTCAACGGAAAGAGCCGCAAAAATTTCATATATTTGTTACAACTGGAATCTTAAACATAAAATTAATAATGAGAACATTCAGTTAGATGAAGAAAATGAAAACGAAAACATAATAGAGAGTTTTATAGACCAACTTAATGAGAGCTATGATGAAAATGAAAACGGAATAGAGAGTTCTATAGACTCGATAATATTAAACGACTACAACGAACCTACACCTTCAACTTCAGGGGAAGCCAGACAGCCTTTACATTTTGTCGTCTGTAACAATGATAATGGAGAATCCGATAGTGATTGATTGTTAAGTAGGTCATTTGTTTTTGATTAGTACCAGAAAAAAGATTTTTCTTGCATTATTTTATTTCACCTAATTATGTTTAATTCAATAAAAGAATAATAATTAAAAACTAAATGTCATTTATGTACAAAAATCATTTACACCCGAAATTTGGGTGGAAATCGGGTGTTTATCCCAAAACACCCAAAACACCCGGTTTAAACCCACCTGGGTTTAAACCCGGGTGGGTGGATTGCCCATCTATAGATATAATACGTTTATTAGTAAGGGGGATAATGTATTATCTACTTCCAATTTTCGAATGTATTGTTTATCTGAGGTGACGCAGTGAATTGTATGATACTAAACTTCAGCCTCTCACTCATTCTAGACAAAAAAAGTGGTTCTGCTTGCATTCTATTTGGTAAAATGCGGTTTGAAAATATTCTATAGACGTTGGTACAATGCGTGCCACGAAAGATGAGCCTTGACACACCACGTGGTTTGACTTGCGCAGAACACGATTTTAGGTATCTTTAGCGGTATGAGGTCTGAGTGCGGGACGGGACCGGACGTCATGGGGGCGGCGAAAAGAGCGGGGGAGGCGGGGTCAAGTCTCTTCTTTCGTGGCACGCTCAGATCCTCTAAAAGTGTTTTAAAAATCCTCTAAAAATCTTTTAGAGGGTCTGATTATTGTGACATTTTCGAAGATACATCGGGCTAATTCTGTATCACACTATCAGTAGCAATGGGTTTCATTTTGACAATTCAACAACATTTATTTGCGTTATTTACGTTTTTGAGCAGACACATTTTTCGAACATATGAAGCAACTAGCTGCGCCCCGCGGTTTCACCCGCGTGAATGTCGAGCCCGTGGGAATATCGGGATCAAAACTAGCCTATATGTCAATACAGGGTGTCAGCTACCTCCATACAAAATTTTATCAAAATTGGTCCAGCCGTTTGAGCGTGAAGAAGTAACAAACATAGAAACATAAAAACACACACTCACAAACTTTCGACTTTATAATATTAGCGTGATGGTTTAGCAATATCCTTCAAAAAGATTTAGACTGAGATTGAATGTGTTACGTAATTAGGATGCAGATAACTGTAGCTGTACTGCGCCAGCGCCTATATCCTGTACGAGGTATGATTAAAAATTAATAATGTCATAGGCAAAAACGAAACAAAATAAATATCTAAACCAATACTTTTAGCTAAAACCCAGCTTACCCACGAACTAAACAAGCTTTAAACAATTTAATTGGTTTGTTTGTTAGTACATGCGCATAATAAATACAAGAACAATGTAGGAAAGGCGGCCATATTCCCAGGGTATTGTTAGCAGTTTCCCTCGACGTACTGTTTGTAACTGACGTTGCATAATCTTGGTTACATTTATTAGAGTTTTTATATCGAGATCTGGCAAGAAATACTTTGTAAGTATAAGGATGTGTGTAATCTGTGAAAATATTGGCTCCGATGTTGGGGTACTTATGTACTTAATACCTAATAAGACACCATTTACAGGCACTTTTGAATTGGCTAGGAGTCGGTCAGTCAGAAAGATAGAGCTAGGTGCCCGTTCCAAAGCGTATTAGGTTCCTATGGAAAAGAATGGGCAAGAAACTCCATTGATACTCCTTTAGATCTAATAATACTGGAATATTAACAAAAATTACGCTGCACTATCGAAAGCCCTTTTTACTGTAGAATTTGATACTACTGATAGTTTCAATGCGGTTTCTATGTCCAAAAATGGAGTAGCATTATTAACCAATTACAGATTTTGTTAATTTCACAATGGATCTTTGAAGATCGCCATCATTGTGGCGAACGAAAAGATTTTCAGGGTACGTCTTTATGTATATTGTAGTCATAAAACTATGGCTCTATATTTAAGCTAAATGATCCAATAATAGTTTTTTTTATTCGATGTTAGTTACGTAGTCACCCAATAATCTAGGAATGTCCAGGATCATAACTGCATCATCAAAAATCTAGGTAGATGATTCAGATTCGTACATTATTGTCTGCTGAAGAAAATCCTTGCTTAAATGAAGAGAATGAAGCATTTCTTTTTTATAATTCATGATACAGTTGACAAGGAAAACTAATTGTAAAATCATAATCATAGAAACCAGGGGGCCTAAAAAGGCCACTTTAGCAGAATCATAAAAGGATATCATTATGAATCGTAATAGACAGTTAACTGTTCAGTTAATCGAATCAAATCCCATTGATGAAGGATTTTTCTGTTATTTTTTTTTTGTCTATGCTAAAATCAATGAAATCCAAATCCAATCCCTATTTCTTTGATTATACCTACGTAGTGCAGCGAAAAAAAGAAAAACACGGACTGTCTTCGCCATATTTTTATTCATAACGTTATCCTTTTATGATTCGCCAAAGTGGCCTTTTTAGGCCCCCTGATCCCTTGCTAATAAAAATGACTAACGATATGATGAATCCCTAGATTTATGCGGAGTGAAGCGGAATATTGATTTTAAAAGACGTAGATACAGTGCGTGCCACGTAAGAAGAGACTTGACCCCGCCTCCCCCGCCTCTTTCCACCGCCCCTATGACGTCCGGTGCCGTCCCGCACTCAGACCTCATACCGCTAAAGATACCTAAAATCGTGTTCTGCGCATGTCAGACCACGTGGTGTGTCAAGTCTCTTCTTACGTGGCACGCACTGTACCCAACTGCCATTCTACTTGGTGTTATCCTTGACAATACTATAGAAGACATATTTTTTTTTTTTTCGTAGATACCTATATTGAATTTGAAACATTTACAAAAACTACCGTTTGATGCCGGGATAAATAAAATCTAAGTATCATAAATTGCTTCCGTTATTCTTAGTGAAACCATAATTGGTGTTAGTGACTAGACATTCAACAGCGGCAGTCACTTTGTTATAGGTAACTAGATCAAAATATAGTTAACAATAATGTATTATGTTATGACATGTCGCTATTACATTAGGTACAATAGTGTTTCCTTTCACAATGTCTAACAATCTTAATTCTAACTGTTATCTATCGCTTGATCTTACAGCCGTGAGCACATCCATAGTAATATTTAAAGCATAAAAATATCTGTACGTAAGTCAGACAGAGAATTTATTACCTACTCGGGCCGTGCAAACAACAACATTTTGTGTACCGTCCTCGAACACACAGAGCCGGCTGTGAAAACATACGAACACACACACGAACTTATATTCACACACAAAACAAACCAGGAAACGTCTAGCGAAAAACAAACAAGGGGTCTTTTGTATTGTGTAAACAATTGGTTGATCGTATGCAACAGGCGTGACGTCGTCGCCTCGAAAAAAACGCTACAGGTTATCTACCATAGGTGGCGCTGTTTCAACGTTATTCTAGTCAACTAGCAGACTATTAAGTACTGTAATTTTTAAAGAGATGGCGTTAATTCCAATTTTTATTTATAGATTTATATAAAGTTTTGTTTGTTCATGTTTACACAAATACACATAAAACGAATCAAAACTTGATGATAAATGAAAGATGTTTATTAAGATGAAATGTAAATAAAATGCTAGGTACAGTTATAACTTGTGTGTCGGTACTTGCTATCAATGTACGAGTACTAAGAAGGCATCTAGATACAGTTTTATTTTGAATTATATTGCCTATATATTTTTTACCTTCAACCACTGACACTGTTTCGATATCAATTTCATTGAAATCCTGTTGCACGCCTATATTTTTAAGAGAGTTGTCCAATACTGTTGCATAGCACAAGTCTTAATATAATATAATATAATAATATAATATAATAATTTCAGTAATTTTCTCTCCATCATCTATCATAGCTAAGGTCTATCTTTAGCACTTGACATATTGACTGGACTTTATATTTTCTAGTTCCTCTAGAAAATTACAATCTTAAATCTTGCCTCAGTGTCATCCCCAATAACTACCACCTTTTCAAGACACATGACAAACCTCCAAAAAAAAAAAACAAGGGAAAACCAGCCCTATAATTTGCCAAATGTGGGTATCAAATTAATCATCCCAGATGCTATTAGAACTCCGGATCATTCTTCCATTCAAGGACCTATATTCGAATTCAAAAGCGTTTATACAGATTTGTCTTATGTCTAGTTAAGGGTGGAAGACAATTGAAAAGTTGTTTACTTGGCCATTTATATAAAGAACCAGATCAACATTTTGATCTCTGCGATGTCCACCTTTCTTTGCGTCAACAATGTCTGGTGTTTTGTAGTAGCCAGACAAATATTTCGGGATGAACACTGACACAAATGAAGTATCTACTTTAAATATCATAGACTGATCTCCATTATTTTGAAATCCAAGATTTCTTTACCCGAGTTGATCTTCTTCAGTGCTTACTTCATCACAATCCAATCTGTAACAAATATAAGTATGATATGCTGTCAGAATTTGATGGTGTTTCCATTTCATAAGTTAAACATGCCATGTTATGATACAGTAACGAGACAGGTCGTGTTTGGAGCTATCGTATGTCACACAACTACTGTTAAGGGGCCTGGCACAAAATCGACTAATTTTGATCAATTTTGTTCATTCGTTGCGAGAAAGGGCAATAGAATTTAAACAAAATTATTTGTGCTTTGACAAGTCGAGTTCTTTGTCTTGCATGTGGCGGAAAGGGATTTTTCAAATAAACTAAGTATTCGTGGAAAATCACTAATCTTCGCAACAAGTTTTCCGAAAAATGACGCGAGACTGACGTTTGATCGTTTGGTTATAAGAAACTACTTATGATTTTGAAAATTAAAAATTATCTTTAACATCATTATATGGTGTACTTGCATGTGGTGGAACTACTTTTCTCAATTTTCATACAAAATATAGCAGAAAAAAAATGTTGAAATAACGTAATATTCTAAAAACTTCCTGACAAATAAGTATTTTTTTCTAATACTTTGAAACACTTTTCAGAAAATTTAAAAATTACATATTAAAGTTAAGATAACCATTTAATAGAATCAAAATTTTATTTTATAAATAAACAATAACTTAACTTCGTAAATAAATGGCAAAGTGAACTATATTATCGACCGCGCAAAATCGATCCCGTCAGTAGCAACCGGGCCTTCCCAGCGTGAGGACGTATCACTTTGTGTCGCAGGCGCGCACGTGTTCTCCGTAAACATATTCCAGAAATGGTACACCGACTACCACTTTTTGATCCGTTTAGTATTTATTTTATTTTCAGTACTTTGCTTGTTTTTGAACAACATTAAAATTGTGCATGCCTGATTTTTATATTATATAAAATAGCGGTGTGCTTGTGTTCGTAATTCTTCTCATCCTAAATGGCTTGACTGATTTAGATGTATTTTTTTTAAATTCTTATTGTGTCACTTGGATGGTTGGTCAGTGGGTTGTCTTAGGAGCAGATGTTCTTAGCTATTGTCGCGGGCCAACGTCTGCCTACAGCGTCCGCTAGTTATATATAGACTGTATATTTCATCGATTTTTTTTAAGTGAAAACTTCTTTATGCGCGTTAAGGGTAAAAACTTATGAGTTCATGTCACCGACATGCCCGCACAGACATGCTGTTGTAGCAGTAAGAGAAGTATTTTTTTGAAACAAAGTTCTTTAAAGTTACTGAAGTCAAAATGTAAATCCAAGATGGCGACTGCGAAAATGTTCAAGTTTTCGTCATGGGTATCGTTTGCATGGTTTTCGATGGTGTTAAAGCCGATAGTGGGGTCAAAATGAAAATCCAAGATGGCGGCTGCGAACATTTTCAAATTTTTGATCATGGGTGTTATTTTCATAGATGCTAACGCCGATAATAGAGCCAAAATGAAAATCCAAGATGGCAGCCGCAAAAAATTTCAAATGTTTTGGTAGAGGGAAATCTTATTCGTTCGTGTCACCGACATGCTTATGTTATCAGTATCCATAATGTGGCTATAAGTATGACGTGTTGAGCTTGTCGTTGCTCGGAGTTCCGATAGATGCCATGGCTGCATATTATTTTTAATGGTTTACAGAAAAAAGAAATTTAGTCGTCGTCGTCGTTTTTTTCATGGTTTTTGAGGGTTTTAAAACCGATAGTGACGTTAAAACGTAAATCCAAGATGGCGGCTGTGAAAATTTTGTTTTATTTAAATCATACGTGAAAAGGAACCGCGTTCCTGACGGAGGCCCTCCGACCACACACGTATTTTTTTAATTGTTCAAAACCTTTAGTTTGACTAATCAATCGATGGAGAATTTTAGTGATTAAGCCCTACACTGCCCATAAGTTACTGGTATTATCCCATGATCTACAACAAATTTGTATATTAATATATACAAATTTGTTGTAGATCATGGGTCGATAGAAAGAATCGCATTACCAGTGCACCGCAAAAAAAAAACGACAAAACGTGGGACTGGCACGTATCAGACAAATTCTAACAGAACGTAATTCGAATCAAATCGCTACGACTTCGTCTCAAGAATATGTAAGCTTTTACTTTCGATCAACGCTAGAATTGCATAAAGAAGTATTTACGAGTACCTACATTCTTATTTTTAAATGCTGGTAATTTTAGGAAATCGATGACAATGGAAGTTCTGAAAATACATTAATTACTAGTGTTATGTTCTATGGTAAAGTTGACATGAGTTGTTAAAACTCATATCAGCTTGATCTAGGCATGGCATCACCTTTGTCTTATATTTATGTTCGTATAACTCGTCAAAATGTAGGGAACAGCTGATTTTTGTTTTTGCGATTTTAGGTGTGGTCTCATAGTAAAAGTTGTTCATAATGATAAGTACAATAACAACCTCCATTGTAATATATTATAAAAACACCACGAATACTCGATACCTATGAAATTGTCGTTTTATTAAACTGCCACTTCGAACTGTAAATGTTAGTAGTTACAGTTTGACTTGGACTTCCCAATTCCTTGGTTCGCGGCCAGTAAAATAAAACAGCAATTTCACAGGTATACACTTAATATTCAAATTTAGTTGTTTTGCATTTTCCAAAACTATATTTTTTATCCCAATCCAATTCCAATCTTCCTATTTTATTTTTTTCAAATCAGTCCCAAGTCCCAAGAAGACTTTTTCAATTTGTTTGAAATAAGTTTATCTTAGTCATCATTGACATCGATGAAGGAAAACATTGAATTACCTAAATATGCATACTACTCGTAGATATTTATGTAAAACGCTTACCTCAATGTTATTGAACGTCTTAATGTACTTAAATGGATCTAACACCAAATTGTACCATTTTTATGTTGATTTTGGTAATTATACTAAACGAATACTATGTTAGACAAATATTCCAGACTTATATTTCTTAACCGTACCTCTATGAATAAAAAAATATATAGGATCAAAACTGTTTAAACGATCGCTACGCTCGATTTTTAGGCGTGTGTGCGTGAACGTTGCACACAAACATAGTATTGCAATGAATTTACCTAAACTCTAGCGAGGGAATTTTATGCACGGATTCTTAATCGTTTTCAACAGTTTTTGTTTGTTTTATAACGGTGTTTTGGACAGCAAACGATCCGATACTGGCCAGCAAGAATCAGTTTTTATTGTTTAATACTTTGGAACAGAGAAGAATGATTGCGGTCTTGGTTTGAGAAAATTGTGTGGAGTTGTGATTCCAACCAATATAGTGATTCTGTTAAAAAAAAAACCCAGTTACGATTAAACAGTTGGAATCAAGCTAAAGCTATGCAAATATTTCGATTCCAAGAGTGCTGAAAACGAACCTTGAATTGAGGCATTCAATTCACGTATAGGTATGTACGGATTTTTGATACACTATCATAGAATTTGCTTTTCAAATAGGCTTTTTCAGTTTTTAGCTGCAGCATCGCACACTTATTTATTTACATTTTGATGTTAGGAGAACACTTGTGACTAATATTAAATATCTTCAACGTAGGTCTACACTTTTTCTATTGCTGCTCCCTAATGTTTATGAAATAGGATATTAACAAAAATGTTTTGCTTAGCTAGACTGACCATAGAAACAAAATATTTTGTTTCAGAATAGTGTCGCCTTCAGGTGTCATTTTACAACCAATTGTTCTTTCTAAACATGTAACGTCATATAACCCATCACTTTCACTATTATTTTCATCTTTATCGTCATTGAAATAGAGTTTGATTTCCGCTTGATTGTTTGACCCTGTATGTGTTATGTTATGGCCTGTCTAGAAATTAGTCATAGGCGAAGATTGCCAGGCAATATTTAAAAATACTACTTATTGTTTGTGTAAAACTATTGTAGGTGAATGTTAGAAGTCTTGGAGTACAGCTGCGTTGCTGTTGGTATTTTTAAGCTCCTAATGTTAGATACAATCCTAGTTTGACTTGTAAATAACCCTATTATTATTACTTTACTTAAAAACTATTAGATACTAAACGGTTTAACTTAAGGTATTCTTGATTATCCAGTAAATTGAGGTCACCAAAAAATATATATTTAAAAAAATTGAGCAACGTTTCTGATGTGTTAGCACACATTTATTATATCTGAAATTCTATAATATCAATATGTAACGAGCGCAGAGTATTGTTAGATCATGATAGTAGAACGTAGTAGTATCGTATGTTCACCCATTGTTCTATACATATAGGTTGTCGGAATTATATAGAAAAGATTTTCAGTAAATATGTGTACCTCTGTTAAGTGTATCCAGTTTTCTAACTGGTTTCCCAAACCTGACATAGATGGTTTGATATTAATTCAATGCCCTAGTCATCAATTTCTTCCTTAAATATTGTTATTAAGGGACAGTTTAGTCAGAAAATTTCTGAAATTTGTCTAGTTACAAACAAAGATAGTTCTCTCAAACCTTTGACAGCCTCACATTTCTTACACTGTCACCATAAAACACAAACACAAAACTACGTGCAAGTATAGTTTATTATTGTTTTTTTTCTGTTACAGATTGTATTCAAAACATCGAAGCTGGCCTGCGTCAGTCTGGTCGAGAGTATTGTCGTGGAGTGCCGCAGGGCATCGTGTTAGGTCCAGTACACTTTAATTGTTTTATGAAGTGAAGTGACCTGGGATTAGTGTTTTCTGGATGTGTCTCCAAAGGGATGAAGACTATGGTGACAACTTAGATGAAGCGGTGAGTAGACTGTATTGTTATAGGTTTAAGGGCTTGATTCGGTTGACAAGTATTATAAGGTGAAAGAATTTCATAGTATTGTTAAATTGCAATTATAATGCTTTTTTTTGTAATTTTTTTGTAACAGCTCGACGAGATTATTTTGTAGAAAGGTATTTTGTATGTTTACCGTGTGTATAAATAGTGAAAAATAAAATGTTTTGTGATATTTTTATTAATTGATTTAATCAGGGTTAATCTTTTTAAATATCTATACTATACAAGGTAGTGACGACAATAAATTAAACTACTACGTATACATATCTAATGACGTTCCCAGTCTGTATACAACATTGAATCAAATAAAACCAAAAGTTAAATCACTCTAGTCAAAGAGTGGCAAAACTCACAGTCGGACTATCACTACTATTTAGTTTGTTTGAAAAAATCCCTTTTTTATTTTCGATGCTAGGATTCCTTTGATAGTTCCATAATACTCTTGTATTGCCAGTGTTTTCTTTTATTATCATATTGTTGTCTCCACGTTTTGAAGTGTTTGATTAGTTATACATACTATAATATTATAAATTCGAAAGTAACTCTGTCTGTCTGTCTCTCTCTGTATGTTACCTTTTCACGCCTAAACCACTGAACGGATTTCGATAAAATTTTGCAGAGAGATAGATTGCATTCCGGGGAAGGACAAAGGATATATTTTTATTTCAATATTCCCACGGGATCGACACTTATGCGGGTGAAACCGCGGGTCGCTCCTAGTATACATTACAGAAATCTTCAAAACTCTCAGTTTTCTCTCTCATACCTATATCTATAACTATGCGACAATAATTAGTGTAGATATAATGCTAATATCAATTACCTATATTGGCATTTACATGCAAAAAGATCCATGTCATATTACTGTTTGGTGCAATTTGCCATGGCAACAGAGACTTAAAAAGATATAAAACTCAATCAGTGTGTATTTTTCGTTTTACATATTTTGGCACCTTTGTTTAGTCTAACGTGATAGTTAGCGACAGCCTGTGACTCAAAAATAACGGAATTTTGTCTTATTATGTTGTTCACGTTGTACCGTACATATTTGTTTTTACAAGCATTTATATTTAGCTTGCACAGTTCGTAATTTCGTATGTAAGTATGTATGTATGTAAGTTGTCCGTCAAAATTTGCAAACCATTTTTTGACCAAGTGTTGGTATCCGATTAAGCTGAAATTTTGCATACACCTTTAGTTCTGGTAACAATACAATGTGCAATACTCAATATTGTAATAATTTCAATATGGCCGCCGCTCCAAGATGGCGGATTACATATTTTTTCTCAACCCCCTAATACCTATGGGTATCAAATTTTTATTTGATACCCATATTAGGGGCCTCCAAGCCCTTTCGGGCTTGAAGAGAAGAAAACAATAAAGTTACGCGCCTAAAGTTTTAACTTAAAAAAAAATTGGACTGAAAGTGACGGTAATCTGTGTGAAGCTCATGATTACAATGTGTGGTACATTGTTTGTTATTTACTACTAGTTTCTGCTCGCGACTTCGTCTATCGTAACTTCGGGCCCCGATCACCGCGACGAATTCCATCGCTCGCTCGCGCTAGTACTTCGTTTTCGCTTCGCGTTCTCAGTGCCTTTTTTCCTTTTGATCGGCTCCTGAGGGTCATAGCGTGATGTTAAATAGCCTATAAGAATTGAGCTATCAAATGCAAATATATTTTTTCAAATCGGACATGTAGTTCCGGACATTAACCTACCTACAAACTTACCAACGAACAAACTTTTACCTTTTTATAATATTTATGTACATATGTAGATATAGATGTACTGGTTATAAATTATTTAATTATGGAACTCAATTACTTACTATGATTTTATATAAGAAATTACCTACTATTATGAACTACTTTATTATAATAGCATCAGTATTTGAAATGTTGTTTTTCAACCGTAATTAATCCCAATCATTTACTTCGAGAAAGGCATCAATTTTAAAAGCTGCTACTGCTTTTTCAAAAATATAATTTAAATCTCTATATTCAGCTTTTCATAATAGCAGCCTCCTTTCACTGCTGCCTCGAGATCTGCCCATCTCATCAGGTGACGACGCAGTTTTGGATCCAAAACATATTTTGATGTTCCTCCCCTCTCTGTAGGGCTTAAAATATATTTTTTATATTTGAAAAATAAGTATTGCTTGCCCGCTTGGCGTTCGTCTGATTTTTTATTGATTAACATAATTTCACGCCTCGTTTCCCCGAAAGGGGTTGGGCAGAGGTGTAGGTACACTCACATTTTGCCAGTTATGTCGAGCCTGTCGCGATCGTCCAGGCATAAATCCAGACTCAGAGCTGGTACTGAGAAATTCCAGATAGAAAATCTAATAACACTTTTCCAGACCAATCGAACCCAGGATCTCATGCTGAATTTTTGGGGTGTTGGTTTGGCACCCCAAAAATTGGCGCTTATTTGACAAAACCTTCTTTCTCAGTCAAATAAAAATATACCTACATCATTCTCAATGTCTTCTAAAAAATAAACAACTAGTATTTTGAGAGGACTTTATTTATTTTTCATATTTTAATTTCCCCGTTCGTTTTAAGAGGGTGCCGACCAAGCGCCGATCGCGCAGTGAAACGGATAATAGTGGCCACTATTTTCCGTTTTTGTGATTATAATAAAACTAAACAATGTAAAACTACCGTTTATAATAATATTAATCTATAATCTTGTGGAGCACAACTTAACGTTCTTATTTACTGCATTTTCATTCTAAAATAAAAGAAATAACCAAAAAAACGATGAGGGCGCCACTAGGCGGTCGGCGTAACCTTAACCGTATCGAGTAACGTCTATATTGTCTTGTGAACTCTGCTTATCAACCCGTTAGAACAAGCGCGGTATTATATGTTCAGTTGTTAAATATTGATTCTGCTAGTAATGAGCTTGTCTGGGATTCCAAGAATTTACGATGGCCAGTGAAATAACGTCTGGCGTAGTTTTTTTAACATGCTGACTTTTAATATCCTGTCTTTCGGGTTATTTATCTTTGGGTTAACTACTGTTATATTATCCGAAGGTCAGCGTATCTAATGCTGCATTTTATCATCGATTAGATGTAGGTTATTATTCTATAAACAGGTGTGGTGTGAATCTTCTACCGGTTTATAAACTGGATCACACCTTTTCTCGGGCTTTTACAGCAATATGACTAAAGTTACGGCATATTTTTACGTGTTCGCTACATACTTTACGTTTAGTTTATCGGAGTGTAAGTTATGTGTATCAAGTGTCACATTCAAAATATGTTTGTCACCTTAAGGGGCTTACAGGACCTCACAAAAAATGCAAGTTTTAGAAACAATAAAAGTACCTATATGATCGACTACAGTAAACAAAATTAGAAGAAATATATGATATTCTTCAGGATATATCCTAGGTAGATAGTGCGTTGAAAACATAATACAACTAATTTAACACATTGAAGGAGACGACTACGAGACACAATAGAAGTTTTATTGTTATTACGTCGAGGGGCGTTCAGTGTCCTTCAATGGGTTAATACGATAGGATAAAATCGTGAAAATACCTCTAAAAACTTTATTTTTACAATAAATACCATACTAATATACATACAATTATTCTGATTTTTTGTCAGATTATTCTACAAGCAACATACTAAAATAATAGGTTTAATTTTTTAGTCCAAGCAATAGATTTTTTGTAATTAAATAATTGCTTCATATTTTGCAATAAATTACCAGCGTTGTGTCATCGCGCTTCTCTTTCTTTTCTACGCACTCCGACAGTGACCGCACTTTAGGTCATGTAAGCCCCTTAAGGGGGATGAGCGAAATTCAAATTTTCTTAAGTTTTTTGTAGTTTGTAGGTCAGTGTCAGGTTGTGTGTTGATTAAAATATGATTCGACCGTAGCAAATACGACCTTATAGAATTAAAATCATCAATACAACCGTCTATGTTCATAATTATAATCTTAATGATTGATAAGTATTTCATGAAATAGTCATTCAATAGGATTAATAAGCTAAGAGAGTTGTATTCATGTTTTTAATGATTATAATTGTATAAATACTTTCTTGCTACGGTCGCTAATCATATTATTTTCATCATAAGTACAACTTGACACTGACCTGCAAATTGCAAAAAACGTAAGAGAATTCGAATTTCGCGAGCTACCCCGATGCTTCCTCCTTAAGGTTTATTTATGTCTTCTCATTGCACGATTGAATTTGCTTTATCGATTCAGCATTACGTACTTACTGCATATTGCGTCGTAATGTCAATACCGCAGAATGACATTCAGCTGTATTCAGCCATCTTCTTTATTACATGTCAGACAGGATTAAAAAAATGTGACACTCACTGACAGACTCTGAAAATCAATCTGCCTAGCATTTTCCCAACTATGTTAGGGTCGGCTTCCAGTCTAACTGGATGCAGCTGAATACCAGTATTTTACATGGAGCGACTGCCTATCTGACCTCCACAAGTGTCCACAACCCGGCTTTTTTTGAAGTGAAAACTTCTTTAGCGGCGCTGTGTACTTTTTTTGGAATGGGTAAAAACTTCTAAATTCGCGTCAGGTCACGTGACCCTGATCGAAAATTCGTAAGACGTAAAACGTCAGACGTAAAACGTAAGACGCGCGTTGTTGAGGACAGCGCCATCTATGCACATCGGGAAGAACTACGAGGGCCTCGCGTACTAACGTCAGACGTAAAACTTAAGACGCGCGTTGTAGAGGACAGCGCCATCTATGCACATCGGGAAGAACTACGAGGGCCTCGCGTACTAACTACGTAGTTCATCCAACAACGACGAGATGGCGCTGAACCACGGATATATAACTGACGACGAGCAAATCTGAATAAATTCCTTTCACGAGAAGAATAAACCAGTCATTTTGGTCATCATACCTGATTTGCAAAAAACCCTATAAAATAAGGAACACACCTTAACACGCGTGTTTTGTTTATAAGACGATTCACAAAATACACTCGTAATTGTTCAAGTTTTCACTTCTGTCGGCACTACCGGAGTGCCAGTGTTTTTTTTTTTTTTAATCGGCTTTCTGAAGACCCGTAACGACTGCATAGATTCAAGATTGGCAATTCAATTTAAAACAAAATATGAAACAAAATTCAATCAGATTTTTGGCCAAAATAGAAAAAAAATAAAAAAATAGCCAGGCCATTAAATAGGTTTAAGGTTTGATGTCAACTTGTCATTGGTCAAAGGTATACTTACTTATACTATTTTGATCTTTGTTATCAGGTAATTAAATATAGTTTTCTATGTAATAGTCTCCTCAGTACTATGGTACGACTTGCAGAATGAAAAAGGATTAAAAAGGTATTATTGTGTTCTGAGTTGCTAAAGGAAACAATTTGAAAACTGACGCAGATATAAAAGACAAGACCGTAAAAAAATCATGGATGGCTAATTCATGAAATCATTACACCTCCACATCGCATTACAGTATTCAAAACAACACCGACTCAAAATCTTAAAGTCAAAACAATTTATTTTTAATTTAAAACCCGCGACCGCACCTAAAGCACCTTTATCGATTAACAATAACAATTAAAAAAAAATCCGCTCGCCACCCGCGGTGTTTATAAAAAACAATTTTTACTGAAAGTAAACCTCGATAAAGCGAGAAGAGCGAAAATCTAAACAATACGAGTCCGTATCGATTATCGATCGCTTTCAACGATTATTATAAACAAGAAAATCGATTGGTAACATACACACAGCGATACAAGCCAATGTTATTTTATAAATACAACGCGACATTACCTTTATTGAGATTAAATGCTTCGCTTTTGTTTTTTCAAGAGAGTAATCAAGCTTTCTCGTAATATTTATTTTTCAGTTTTAAATTACTGTTATACAACCCTCTCAACTTCATATAATACTATTGATTGATATTTAATTAAATGTTCATTCTATAAATACATACTTGGCACGCTCACGAAACATATATTTTGTTCAACGCAGAGCCCGACAGTTACCAGCAAATTGCAAAAAAAAACGCAAGAAAATCTGAATATTTTCGGCTACCTAGCGCATCCGCCAGGAAAATTGAAATTTGGTTAAAAGTCGCCATTGAAAACTGGCGACTTTTAACCAAATTGTGTTTCAAGTTTTAAAATAAACAAATCAATACTATCAAAGGTCTTCATTTCAATATGCAAATAATGTGTTATATTTTATTTTGAGTGCTTTAGATACTAACGGAGGGTTATCTAAATACCTATTTATTGTGATAATTTTGTGTATAAACAACAGATTAAAAATATTTCGAGTAGGTATTATTTTTAAACAACCGATTAAAGTATTTAGAGTAGGTAGGTATTATTTTTGGCATAATGTTGGTCAGTTTTTGTAAAGTTAATCATTTTCATTATCTATTTGGGACAAAATGTATTATCACTTTGAAAACTGATTGAATTTACAAATCAAAATTTTCATGGCCTATGCAAAAGCATATCAGCCATAATGTTGTTGTGTTGTTGCTGTTGTGGTTGATGGAAAAACTCTTAGAAACCATAGTAAGAAAACAACAAAATCAAATCATTTATCTCACATAAACCTACATGGGAATTTAAGAAACGTCAGAAGCTAATTGCACGGATCCAATTGGTCGTTTCCGATGGAGAAGAGCCGGCAAGAAACTCCACTAACTTGTCATAGCTTTATTGGATATCACATTGTCTAGGAATCCTTCTTGAGTACGCAAATACGATAAACCACTCCATGGAGTATTCGCTAAAGAGCGTTTCATACAAACTTTCAAGCCCTTGTTTTTCGAAATGAATGAACACATTTTAATGAAACTTCATACGCACAAGCAGGATACAAAAAGGTCTAAAAAGTTAGACATTTTTCTAAAATGTTCGTAACATTTTCGAAAAATGTCTTATTTCAACAAGATAACTGGAAATCTCTGTTCCTATAATTCCCTGGAAAAGTTAAAATCAGTCTCAATTTGGCTGTAACACAATTTTTCGAATATTATTCAAATTCCTGTAAAAAAAAATGTAAAATTTTTGCAATAACTTTGCAAGAAATCCAGCATGACAAAATAGTCCATCCGATTTGAGCCGTTATCTCAATGGGTAGTGGTTATCATTATTTACAAAAGAGCCTATCACTGGCGCAGATAACGCAGGCAAACACAAACAACTGAACTATCTATAAACTACATATATATCAGCTGTAGCCAACCTTATAATGAGTTAAGTTTGTCTGCCTGTGTTGCGAATTTTTGCACAAAAGTGAGTAATTTACCTAAACTTAGGAACTTATGAATGACACTTGGTTTGAGTATACATTAGGTACAGACGCCAGCACATCAAGCTATTACAATCTGTCAAATTTCTTCACTAGATTTTCAACTTTTTTTTTTTTTTTTTTTTGGGGTAATTGCGTAACTCATTAGCGGTAGGAATGGCTTTAATTTTGACAGTCCAACAACATTTATTGCGGTATGTACGTGTTTGAGCAGACAAATTTTTTGAACATACGAAGCAATGGATTGTCAATATCCATCAAAATGATTCAGATTCTGATTGATAATGTGTTAAGCAATCAAGGTGCGGATCAGAGGGGCAATTCTACTAATTTTAACAACGTTCACAGTCTGATCTCAGTCTCAATCTGTCAAAAAATACTTCAAATTTCCCTACATTTTGACAAGTTTTTGACATTTCTTTGTCGCTGAGATGAGACTGCGACTAGATTTTGAACGTTTTAAATTACGAGAATTGGCCTTCAGGTTTTATGACTGATGATGACTCATCAAGTGACTTAAACCTTGTATCAGATCATCAGTGATGAGGTGATGGATGACACAATATTCCAGCCGTTTGGTGTTATTAATTTTTTACAACGGTCTGGGGGCCTAAAAAGGCCAGTTTGGCGAATCATAAAAGGATAACATTATGAATCGTAATGGACAGTTAACTGTTAAGTTAATCGAATCAAATCCCATTGATGAAGGATTTTACAGTTACTTTTTTTGTCTGTGCTAAAATACTAATCAGTCCAATCTATGATTATACCTACGTAGTGCAGCAAAAAAAAAGAAAAACACAGACTGTCTTCACCATATTTTGATTCATAACGTTAGCCTTTTATGATTCGCCAAAGTGGCCTTTTCAGGCCCTTGAGCTATTTTTGTTTATCCCGTAATAACAAACAAGAGAAGATAAAGGGCACTGTATAGCACATAGTAGCTAATAAGCCTATCAATTCAATGACGCAAACATTTCAAAATTATCAAAATATTAACTTCAAGGAAATCCGAAGTATTTCGCTATCTTATTGAATGTACACCAATGACGTATTTATTTATTAATGTAGCGTAAAAGAACACTTTTTCAGCTCTAAAAAACTGTAGGTATGTTTGTATGTATAATAATTATCTTTGTTTGTAGTGTCAAGGAGTCGTTAGTTCAAATTGGCTTTTAACCTCGGCAGTTTGATAACGATATAGTTTATAGGATCAAAAATATGGCTAGCTTTTTTCCAACTAGGTAGGTTGGGGTCAGCTTGGATACAGCTGAATACCACACTGAAATAAATAAGCAGTAAATAAAAATGGGAAAACATGATCTGAACTGCTTTAAGGCTTCTTCAAACAGGCGCGACACGCGATAAATTCGCGCGCGACACAAAGGCACCGCAAGTCGCGCAACGAGCAGTGCCTTTGTGTCGCGCGCGATTCGCGTCGCGCGTCGCGCCTGTTTGCAGGAGCCTTTAAACAGTTCCTGAGGAGCCTAACGTTCATAACAGTATTTTTAACTGAACCGAAAACAGTTAAAGCAGTAAACTTTAATATTTTATGTAGCTAAAAGGTCACAAAATTAACTGTTTTATTTATTTGGTGATATCATTCCAACCATTGAAATTTACTTACATTACAGTAATGGTGGTTTTCCATTCTTTTTGTTCTGTTTTCAGTAAACAGTATGTTCAATGATTAAAAGTCACTGTTTTGTCTTTTACTCTTTTACAAACATTTCTTCTTGCTGTATAAAGTCAGTAAGTCTTAATGAAATCGCTTGAATGTGGTGTAGTTAGAAATTATTTTTTTCAGTGCAGTATTTTACATGGAGCGACTGCCTATCTGACCTCCACAACCCAGTAACTGCGTAATACGATACCCCTTGGTAACCGTACGCAAAATGCGCGCATTGACGTGGAGTTGCGGACACCAGCCCGTATTACCTATTACCTACCACTTGGTAAGACTCTTTGTCAGACTTTTGGGCTTCTGACTACCCATGACGACTGTCAAAGATTAAGAATGATAGCCGGGACCAACGGCTTGCCAAGGCACGGAGAGAACTCGATAATAGATGGTCACCCATCTAGAAACTGACCGCGGTAATCGACGCGTGCGGCTGTTATCATTTGGCCACGAGCCCCTTCCCTTTTTTTGCAGAATATTTATTTATTTAAAATTGTGCTTACCCACTGATAAAGTTGAAGGTGTAATCTTATCTTGAATGAGTAGGTTAGTGAAATGTAGGTAATATTAGTTGCTGAATACATTGAGTAACACATTTTAATGTCCTTGATTTTAAGTACCTAGTTTAATTGGCTTGGTAATGGAAGATTATAATTTCAGAATTTTCAATGAGCGTTGTTATTATATGGTCATTGAAACCTAAATCATGATCTGCCTAGCCTTTTCCCAAATATGTTGGGGTCGGCTTCCAGTCTAACCGGATGCAGCTGAATACCTGAATATTAAAAGTACACTATGTAAACAATGATATTGCAAATTAGAGGATTATATCCAAGATAAGAATGCTTGGAAACGTGCTGGTCCTGCTCCATAGGACAATCTAGAGTCTAGAAAAAACAAACTGGTTCCTAATTTAATTTATATTTATTTAAATTTTATGTCATTGATTTTTACAATCTGTGACTACATTAACTCACACACGTGTTATGATTCTAGGAATATCATCTACTTTTACAATATTTGTAAATAATTTGTAAATATATGAGCACCATTGTATCTATCACATAATTAATTTACCTGTCATTGCTTCATTTTTAATTCTTTTTACTTTTTGTGGTAGACTAATTTTATTCTAGTTGCATCGTCTTCACATATATTATGTATACAAAACCTTGTAAAACATTTTAAAAGAGTAACGGTGGTGTTTCTTGCCCATTCTTCTCCATACGAACACTACCTATTGGAAGGGGCGACTAGAATCAATTCAATTTTACTGTAAGTTTTCACGTTCAAAAGTGCCTTTAATGTGCCTATTTGAAACAAATGATTTGACTTTGACTTACCAGTATTTTACAGGGAGCGACTGCCGATCTGACCTCCACCCAATTCCACTCCCTCTGACCCAGTTACTGGGTAATACGATACCCCTTAGTAAGACTGGTTGTCAGACTTTCGGGCTTCTGACGACCCTTAACGACTGTCAAAGATCCACGAATGACAGCAGGGACCAACGGCTTAACGTGCTTTCCGAGGCACGGAGGGGTCTTGGACTCTTGGTATGTGAAGATCACCCATCTCCCATCCACGGACCAACTGCAGCAAGCGTAGCTTAACCTGATCGATCGACCCGTGCGGCTATTTTAGCCACAAGCCCCTATCTAAATACAGAAAAAAAAGAAGAAGAAATAAAGCAAAAACATGTATTTAATTAAAAGCACTGAAAAAAAAGAAATAGGTTTCCTTACTCAGCATAATATTGTGATATGGGAAACCCACAGCACACACAGCGCTGATTTTGAGTGGTCATCCGAAATTAATGACAAACCTAGTAATATATAATATGTAGATACCGTTGACTCACGATGGTGCGTAATGGAATATATTTTACTTAAAGCTTCTGCTATCTTACCGTCGTCGCCGTGGCAACCTGTCTAATAAAGTCAAGTTCTCGTAATATGAGTTACGAACTACCCGACACAAATGGCATTATACTATAAGCAGAGTCCGGCGACTTTACAGATCATTGAAAGAAAGATATTCTAAGTGCTTAGCAAAATAACAAAATACTTATTTTAGTGTGATCCTGAATTTATCACTGATAGTCATACATTTTAGTCCTTGCTACGAACATGCTACGATTATTATCCTTGCTACGCGCTACGCGGTGTGCGCTACGAATCTATACTAATATTATAAAGCTGGAGAGTTTGTTTGTTTGGTTGAACGCGCTAATCTCTGGAACTACCAGTCGGATTTTAAAAATTCTTTTTGCATTTGATAGCCTAATTCTTGAGGAAGGCTACAGGCTATTTAACATCACGCTATGACCTTTAGGAGCCGAGCAAAAAGCAAAAAAGTCAGAAAGAACGCTAAGCAAAAACGAAGTAATAGCGCGGGCAGGCGATGCGATGCGACGGGGTGGGTCGGAGTAACAAGAAATTTCACGCGGACGAAGTCGCGGGCAGAAGCTAGTCTTGAATAAAGCTTTCATAGATTTTTACAATAAATGTTTTATTTTGTTTCAGACACCAATGGTGCAACTACCTTCTGTGGTAAGTAGACCGGATATTTATTTGATAACATACATATCAGCCTATAATGTTCCCACTGTTGGGCTACAGGTCTTCTCCTCTCGGTGAGAGGGAGTGGGCCATAATTTACCACGCAGGCCCACTGCGGCTTGGTGGATGTGTTGTGTTGATAGAATAGAATAGAATAAGTACTCTTTATTATTCTATCCTTAAACGTAAACAGATTCTATACTTTTTAGGCCCATTTCTGTACAATAAATTAAATAGGAAATTAAGTATCTATAAATTAAATAATTACGACTGTAAAAAGAGTATTCTGCAATTTTTACTTAGCATATCATACAGTAAGACAGAGGATTTACTCGTTGTCTGTAAATAAAACATGTTAGTCTTTTAAGTTATAATTGGTTAAGTTTAAATTTTAAAATTGTTAGCATTTTTTCTAGCCTGAAACACAGGTTCTAGCTAGTTCAGGCAAATGAGCGACTGTGTCCACTATAATTTTTAAGTTATGTTACTGTAAACTGCACCATTTTTATAAATAAACGATATTATTTTTATTATGTACACCATATAAATAACAGACATAAATATAAAAACTGTACAAAGGGTGACATAATACCCCTTGGTAAAACTGGTTGTCACAACTTTCGGGCTTCTGACGATCTGTAACGACTGTCAAAGATCCACGAATGACAGCCGGGACCAACGGCTTATCGTGCTTTCCGAGGCGCGGAGGCTTGGTATGTAAAATTTAGTAAAAAGATAGCTTTACCTGAATAGATCGACCCGTGCAGATGTTAGTTCTTAGCCACAACACAAGCCATTAAATATTTTGGTAAACACACCTACTTATAAAGGAACCATATGACTAGCTCCTCTGAGGGTAAATGTTTAAATCGAGACAATCCTCTTGACATGTTGACATTGAACCTTCACGCTTAGACCGAGGACAGAGGGGTGAGCAGCCCTTATTTGTTTGTCAGATCACTTCGTATTTCAAACCACTTTTTAAGCTTTCATGTACTTGATAAGGTTAATGACAGAAATCGGCTTGCCGAGTTATAAAGAAGAAATAAGCGAAGAAGTACATGCATAGCGTAGCAATCCCAACTAATATCCTAAATTCATACTAATATTATAAATTCGAAAGTTACTGCGTAATGAAGCGCCATCATCATGTTAAAAACTTAGTAACTATTGTGTCAGATTAGCTGTAAGTTTTCCAAAAATAATAAAATAAAATAAGTAAAATAAACTCTGTCTGTCTGTCTGTATGTTACCTCATCACGCCTAAACCACTGAACGGATTTCGAAAAAAATTGGCAGAGGGATAGGTTGCATCCCGGGGAAGGACATAGGATAGTTTTTATCGACATACCTCAAGGGCGAAGCCGCGGGCGCAAGTTAGTAATATTATAAATACGAAAGTAAGTTTGTTTGTTACCTTTTCACGCTTAAACCACTGAACCGATCATCCTGAAATTTTGCATATACGTTGTCAGGTGTACAGAAACGGACATAGGGTACCTTTCATCCCAAAAAAAAAGTGCTGTTCCCGAGGAAAACAATAATAACGTTATTATGATAATAGATGGCGCCACGTGTCTTTCGAACGCGATCGACACGTAAGAAGGTGAAACCGCCGGGCACTACTAGCCAGTCTATAATGTTCCCACTGCTGGGACACAGGCCTCCTCTCTGTGAGAGGGAGTGGGCCGTAATCCACCACGCGGGCCCAATGCGGGTTGGTAGATGTCATATGTCTTCAAATTTTTGGTTCTAGGACATGCCGGATTCCTCACGATGTTTTCCTTCACCGTTTTGAGAGAATGAAATGATTTACACAAAATAAAGTGCCTACCTGGGTTCGAACCCACGCCCTACAACTTGTAAGTCGGGGCCATTACCACTGAGACACCTTGCATACACACAGCATGTAGTTCAGAGGGCTTAGACAAAGCGTAATATGTCTCAGATATAAGAAAGAAAGAAAGAAAAGGTATTTATTGCAACTCGTAGGTACAGGAAGATCACAAACTAAACTAAATACAGCAAAATAAAAAACCAAGTACGACGAAACATTACGACGATGAATAACTCAAAAATACCGACCGCTACCGGGAAGCATATAGTCAATCCTGTTGAAAGTCGTTTTAGGAAAATATGAAACGCTTAGTGTCCAAACACACTATGCCGAAGGTACGCGACCGAAGTTCCGCGGCTGATTTTACGTTCCGACGTATTCGGCTGTTATGATTATGACACACCATAAGTAGGTACCGAACTTACGCGGCAGAAATTCAGTTGCGCACATGCGGGGCGCGGACATGCCTGCCTCCCTCTGCTCCCCGGCCCGGATCTTCTTCGGCAATCGAACCGAACTGCGGTCGCGTATAATGTGTGCTCTACTGCCGCCGAATTGCCGCTGAACTTACGCCCGACCGAAGTTCGGCTATACGCTATAACGCAACGTAATTTCGGCACAATGTGTCATCAGCAATTCAAATAGCATTGCAGGCGTAATCATGCCGAACTTCGGCCGCGTACCTTCGGCTTAGTGTGTTTAGACACTTAGAAGTGATTGTCACTTGTCCTCAGGTTTCTTCACTAAGCATCTTTCTTTTTAACCCTTATCTTAGACGAAAAATAAGAAGAATTTGAAAAAATAAATTTACCGCTAAATCATCAAAGGAAAATGTCTTCAAAATTTTATATTTCATCTATTTATTAGAATAGAATAGAATACTCTTTATTATGTACACCATATAAATTAAATAAAAAAAAAAGTAAATAAATAAATTAAATAAATAAATAAATAATAATAATAAATTAAATAAATTTATTTTCAGTAGTTTTGACTTTTTGATGTCAGATAGTTAGTAAATCAGTCAGTCAGTCCTACTTTACTACTGTTCAGACAGGCAATTCTCGTAATTTGAAGATCTCAGTATCAATCTGTCAAAAATCCCGCTAATTTCCCTACATTTTGACAAGTTTTAGACATTGATTGTCGCTGAGATAAGTTGGGACTAGATTTTGAACTATTTTAATTACGGGAATTGGCCTTCGGGTGATCATAATCAATAATTTCATAGTTATGTTCTATGTATAATAGAATTTCTTTAAGCGTTTTTTTATAGAAATCTTGCCCTTAAGGCGAAAGCGCCAGGGTAGACCGCGAAATTCAATTTTTTTTTAGGTTTTTTGCAATTTGCTGGTCAGTATTAAGTTGTACGTTGATTAATATACGATTCGCGGCCGTAACAAATATGTATTTACAGAATTATAACCATTAAAGTCATCAACACAACTCTAAGATCACGTAAGTCCAAAGAATAACTGTTTCATGAAATCATCATTCTTTGGAGTTACGTGGTCTTAGAGAGTTGTGTTGATGACAATATTGATTATAATTTTGTAAATACATATTTGTTACGGCCGCGAATCATATTTTGATCGATGTACAACTTAATGCTGACCAGCAAATTGCAAAAAACGTAAGAAAATTTGAATTTCGCGGGCTACCTTAGCGCTTCCCCCTTAACATTGAAATTGGGGCTATTTGACATTTGACCCCCAATAATAATATAGTCGCTTTTCGTGTAGGTCTGTCTGCGTGTAGATACGTAGATATAGAAGCGAATCACGATAGACGTTCCCGTCAACATTTCTTCTACAAATCATAAAGTATTTTTCAGTATGGAACATAGCTTCTCACCCGAAAGCTTAACCCATCATTTCAATTAAAATGAATTGTTCAATAAACGTGTTTTTCTTACGGATAGTAAAACTCGTAAAAAACTGCTTCATCGTGACATTTTGACGTCGTGTTCCCATTACCGTTAACAGTTGCAATAAAAGGTTTTATCGCCGAAATTTCGTTTGTCATTAATTGCATTTATTTCAACCCTTCACCGTCCTTTTCTGCCCTACCTGGGGTTAAATATTCGCAATGATAACTATATTATATTTTATTTGACTTGTTTTACTTAGATTTTCAGTTTGTTAAGACTTCTATTCATCATAATGTATGCTAGCGATTTATAATCCTTACCTTCTTCATTTCGAGTCGATGGTACTTTTGAGACGTGAAGTAAAGTCTCTAATAAACAATGTATTAATACATGTCAGTCCGTAGAAGCTTCATAGTACGCTAAAATTAAATAACCTCTTATAAAATAAAATTACTAACAAAACTTGTTACGGTTTAGGGTTCATTCGAACTCGTCAGAAAAAAAATCTCTGATGTATTACCTCTGTTTGACATTATAAACCATTCTTAAAAAATTAGTTTTGTGATTGAGACAATACACCATGCAAGCAAGGTTCTCAAACCCGCCAAAATTTATACAGACACGAAAATATCTTTCTAAAAATGAGAGCACCTCTACAGATTAAGATAAAAAAATCCTCATTTAAAAACGAACTAGTGTCCGTCCGCGGCTTCGCCCGCGAGATATGTCGATAAAAAACTATCCTATGTCCTTTCTCGGGATGCAATCTATCTCTCTGCCAAATTTCATCGAAACCATTCAGTGGTTTAGGCGTGAAAAGGACACAGACAGACACAGGATACAGACAGACAGACAGACTAGAGTTACTTTCTAATTTATAATATTAGTATGGATAGCTATACTGAAATACTACTTCTATTATAACTTACTGACGAACAATCCTCGCCACAAAACTGAAACTCCGCTATAAACCATACCTAGTATTACGATGCTGAAAGGTACAAAAACTCGCACTACCCCCACTGGGGAGTGGCAGCGCTCTAGTTTAGACTCATATAATACGTAAGTATAGAGTTTATTGTCCGGACCAGAGGAGCACGGTTATATTACGATTTCTGCGCCATTAAAGGGTAGGATAGGAGCTAGTGTAGTAAAGTTTTGCAGCATCACTTTGTAGTTTTTGTTTCGAGATCGTATTCGCCCGTTAACGTAGATCTCGTAATCGCGTATTGCTGAATGTACACTTCTCAGTGACTGCGACAATACTTACTGCAAAATCAGTCTATAATGTTCTGGGACACAGGCTTTTTCTCTGTGGGAGGTAGTGGGCCGTAATCCACCACGCGGGTCCAGTGCGGGTTGGTGGATAACACTTTTCTTCGAATTTTTGGTTCTAGGGCATACCGGTTTCCTCACGATGTTTTCTTCACCGTTTTGTGATCCCATACCATTAAAGAAATCGTCTCAGCAAGAAAGATGTTGAGACATTATTTTAGCATAAAACTTGATATTATTTTGGAGAGTAGTTTCGTAGCGCGAGGCTGGCAGAAAAGCGAATTGGTTTGATTAGGTTTGTGGTCCAAGAATAGAATTATTTGCTGATGATTTGTCATTAATTACAGCCTAAAATTCCAGTTTAGACTTTATTTGTTTGAAATGTCAAACAAAAAAAGTCTAAACTGGAATTTTCGTCTGACTAAAAACGGTTTATTACCTATTTATTAATGTCAATGTCATAAGAGTTCTTCTTTTTTGCTATAAAATACTATGCGTTATAAATCCTAATTTAATAATAAAAAAAACAAGGATAAACAACTAAAATAATCAAAATAATTAATAATAAACTAAAAGATCGACCGATTCTGCGGATTGCCACAGAATCGATTTATGTGTCTTATTTTGGTTAATGAATATGAATACTTTTTTCGGTTCGTCGTATGTAACAAAAACATAGACAAACAACACAGACACACAAACACATTTAAGTACTAGGTAAATATTTTGTTTTTACAATCTTAACTTACCACGAAGTCTGCTACATGAATTTTGTTTGAAATATTTCGCGTTTCGAAGCTGTAATGCTACACATTGCTATTTAATCCCTTAATTTTCTCGTCAAAAGAACTGATACTACTAAAACCTTATTTAAGTATAAAAATATATCGTAATTCCAATGTGGAACCCATCTCCTCGACATGGTGCGGTAGGAGGTCGCTGTACAGCGCGGCTGGGCGTCGCTTTTCAGTAGGCGGGGCGACCGCCCACCCGCTCATCAGTACAGTCCGCTTCTGAAAACCCAACGCTGAAAACTTTTAATTAATTATTTTTTTTTACACTGAGAAACCTTTTTTAGTTCTGCGTGTCGAGAATATCGGCGATTGTATTCTGTGTAATTGATTTTTTAAATTTATTTTACTTTTAGCTGGCGAGTTCGATTTTTGAATGAGGTTTTTTATTTCAATAAATGACTTTGTTTATGGTCGATGCTACAAAAATATGCTACTGACTGACAAGATAATGTATCTAGGTTTTGAATAATTTTGAATTATGAATATGTGGAATCGTTTACTTGTTTCTAAATGTGTAAATCATTTGTTTCTTTGAGTAACTAAGCTATTTGACTGTTATGGAGACGGTAAACATAATACGCTGTTTTCTTTAAATTACAAAATCCATCGTTTATTCAATAATTAACAAATTTTTGGAACAATTAACGTCATCTAAATCCTGAAGTTTTCCCTCCAGTCATTAGCAGGCTCTGGCAGGTCCCTATAAATAAAGGACCTCGAATAATATTTTTTGCCTTCGAATGAATAGTGGAGCCACAATCGATAGCCATTAAATCATCGGCCAATAAAAATGTCACTGGCCCATTGGTATACTGACTGCATTTACACCGTGATTCGTTCGCGAAAATTTTCAAGACAAGAAATATTTTCAACAGACAATCTTATCGACCTTAATTTATTCTACATATATTTTTGAAGTGTTATTTTTTAAATATAAAAATGTGATTATATTATAGGTACCTACACCTCTGCCTAATCCTACGAGGGATGAGGTACAGGCGTGACGTTATGTGTGTTATTATTTTTTTATTAAAATGTATGTATAACTTTATAAGCGCAGTTGTTGTTTGCGAATCTTGCATTGCTTGAGATAATCTGCATCATGTAACATCAGGAAAAGGACGTTTACGTACGCATTTATAGCAGTTCCCTAAGTTTAAAAATAAAGTTACATATGTCAGCAGTACATCGTATTAAATAAATATATCAACACTGATATTATGTTCTTATTATTGACACGACTGTTATAATAATAATAAATACACTCTGTGAATGTAATAAATCAGGAAGTGGACGATTCTGATGAAACTACTAATGTATAATATTATTTTCACACCACCTGCTCGAAAATGTCAAATTATATGTCAAGCAACCTTAACCTAAAGTGAGTCATTAGTGGCCGGGGGCACAGCCGGTCAATAATGTTGTACTGGATTTCATTATGACTCGCTGGTCAATAATGTGATTTGAATTTGGAATCTCACATGCTCAGCTAAATTGGCAGTATAGTACTAACAGTCCCTTTGGTGCCAGAAAGAGGAAAGCTATTCTCGATACCCTTACCACGCGTGGATGATATTCTCGATTTCCTACAAAATCATAACGACTGCTTCTTCATATCGTTGCCATGTTTTCGAAGACATAATCTGGACATAATATTGTAAGAATAATTAGATAACTACGAACAATTTTTTTTAAAAGGAATGGAAGTGCATATAACTAAGTAGTTCTAAATATGTTATTCTTACTGTTTGTTTATTTAATAAATACTTTGTTTTTCGTACTATGGCTATTATTTTCTCACAATAGGTGTAAAAAGTAGAGTATCCTCCTCTGGGCTAAAGGTGTCTTTGCCTTGGGCTAGCTTGAATCCCTCGCTGCATTCAGGATTCTTGTATTAACTCCCTCGCTTCGCTCGTGAGTTAAACTCTGAATTCCCTCGCTGCGCTCGGGAGTTAAATCCCGAATCCTTCATTGCGCTCGAGATTCAATATGACGCCCGTGACATAAGACACAACTTTAGCCCCTCGGTGCATAATCTACTATTCAATCGCTGAGAAAACAACAACCTACCAACTTTTAATTTTAGGTCAGATGAATGTAGTTTCATTGAACTTTTGCAAGTTTTTCTGTGTGAGATCTCTCTCGTATACCTACTTAATCCATTGCGAATTTATTGAACTAAGTCGCCTTTAATTTTAATAAATCATAATCAGCCATGAAGTTCATATCCAAATTACTGCTATTCACACTTGATAACAAAACACAATATTGCGGTCCTCAACATTATCAAAGATAAGTTTACCATTCGTATAAGATCGCACGCGACCTACACATAAAACAGAAAAAAATTAAAAAAGGAGTAATAAAACAGGTTTCGGTATTCGAATGCGAATGACATTTAAAAGAGGCTTTTGTTTGTTTAGAAACCATAATAATATATGCAAATTATGCGGAACCGACCGGCCTTGTCCGAACGAGTAGTTGAGCTAATTTTGATAGTCACGACACACATATTTTTGCAATAAAATACCGGAGATTTATGTTAGTCCAAATTCTAGGTTTTAAAAAAGTTTTAGAACTTTTAGCTACCTTAGCAGGGAAAAGAACAATAACTGTGTCACGTAGAGGTCAACCTCACCTGCCTCTTACACTGATGCTCTTATCTGATGACTGGCTTTGAAAATTGACAAGCAGAAATACAAAGTGCTTGTGTTTAGCTGTGTACTGCAGTGGAACCGATTAAAGACACTATGATATTAACAACAAAGAATCTAGTTGTTTACTGACATAGCAAAAACATTAGATAATAAAAAACATTATAAAATATTTTACACACAGTAAAACTATATTTGATTGATGTGACATTTTTATATTATGTAATTAGGAAGTCCAGACAAACAACCAATTGGTGAATATTTAAAATGTTGTTTAATCTTTAGCCGATAGTGCATGTTATTATGCAAATTTTAAGTTATTTATAATTTTGTTTATGTACCCGTCTCGGCTATTATGAGTATTAGGCACCTACTTAACTATAAATAAACAACTCCTTAATAATCACACTAATATTATAAAGGCGAAAGTTTGTGAGTGTATTTGTATGTTTACTTCTTCTTCACGCACGAACGGCTAAATGGATTTGGATGAAATTTGGCACACAGATAGTTTATAACCAGGATTAACAATAGGGTTCTTTTTATCCCGATATTCTGACATTTATACGGGTGAAACCACGGGACTCAGCTAGTTCATCAATAATTAAGAAAGGTGTTAAAAACACTGACGATGAATGAAGTCAAATTTATTGTCGTCCGATCCCCAACATAACATTTCATTTATTTATTCATAAAACAAGACACCCTGTGGACATGCAGAGTAATACTCTGGTTAATACTCTGAATATTTTTCTAAAAAATTAAAAAACTCGCTTTGGTGTAAATAATGCCGCACGCATGCGCTGAACTTTCATATCGGATTATAATTGAAATAAATCCAGCTCAAACTCCCGACTGCCTCGCTGAAAACTGATTACATTCTTATCTTTTACTTTACCAGGATTACCTTAGCTTTCATCACCAAAATGTAACCTATATTTCATTCAAATTTATTTCGTTTAGATTCTGTTTCGTAAAATGGTTGGGAAGCCATTTTCCAAGATGGCTGCAACGTTCCGTTCCACGCAGAAACAGCCAGCATGGTGTTGCGTCAAAAAATAAACATTTTGCATCGTCAATAACATTCTCGCGCCTCAGCTGCGCGCATGCGTGTGACGCTGTCTCACAACGACGCGTTCCTGTCAAAAATATGCAAATTAATCTATAAAAATGTGATTCAACATCACTATTATGATACGAATGTTAGTTTCAAAGTAATAAATTTACTTGTGACGTTCTCGAATCGCTGAAAAATGTTATTAGTAAGCGTTTAGTTTTGACGGCGATTGTCGCTTCGTCCCTGTCTGCTGCTACGGCGCATGCTCCGCTGTAATGTTTATATTATTTGTATTTGAGCTGTGTATCACGTAAACTATAACTACCACAGGCGTAGCTCCAATACTGTGGGCCAGTGCCCGCCCCACCCCTCTTCGGTAGTTAAATATTTCTTGCTTATTTCGCCCTTGCATTGTTGATGCTGCGGCGTCGCAGGCTGTTGTGTATTGTTTAGACGCGCTTTTCCAAGCAAATATTTTTTAAATATAAACAGTAACGGCGTGTAGGGTTGGAATAGTTATTTAATGGTGTTGAGTGGTTGGTTTTAGTCAATTTTATGTACAATGCATCGCGCTGCAGCAGTGTAAATAATTTGCATCTGAAACTGCAGTGCACCGGTACTTATGAGTGGTATACCGAGTCGCTGTAAAGTGTTCGTCTTTTATTGTTTGTTAATTGTTTTTATTTTATGTTAAATATTTTGTTGTTGCCGTGAGTGAAATGAGTTTTTGAGGACAACTGGCGAGCGCGTAAGTTTTTAAAATAGTGATTAACGGTGATGGATCGCGGTTTTAAATATTTTTGGCTACATTTTCGATTAACATAACCACTTTTTTTGCTTTTTCATGAACATTTGAAAAAAAAAATAAAGTTAGCAATTAGGTACGTTTTTTATTCCTGATAAATATTTGAATTTAAACAGTGATTTAAGAAAACAAGACAATTAAAATGATTAAAATAAAATAATTAGTTAGTAAATTAAACTTCTCATTTCTATCTACTACTGTCACCATACTCATTGCAAAACATATTTTATTAATTTCAAACTTTTTGCCAAACTAAAATCAGTTCAAAAGTAAAAAAGGAAACGCAAAAAGTGTTCAAAATATCCGAACGTAATACTTCGCGTATCGTGAAAAGTTTGAATTTCCTCGGCGGAACTTATGAGCACGTGGTCTGTCGCTCATGTGCGCCGACTAACGACCAATCACAGCGTCGCTCATCAGCGGCTCGACCAATCACGACCGCCCGCTTTTCAGCACCTCTTTTGACAGCTGATAAGAGACGCGCGGAAAATTGCGAGTCTTGTATTTCGAAAGTTTTTGTGAGCTATTAGTGAGTAATATCCGTTATGTGGATGATTAAAAAAAAACTTTTCATATGAATTACTTTTTGTATTTTATAACGTGTGAATATTGATTTGAGGAAACTGAAATGGCGGTGCTTGCCTAGAAAATTAGAAGGTGATTTATGGTGTTTTTTTTTAATTATGTCCATCAGCTTAATCATTATTTGCAGGCTATAACTGATTAAGTCAATATTAAGTTGTTGAATAAATCCATAACCTTAATTGACATCTGTATGACGTCTTTTATGCTTCTGATTTCTATTTCTAAGACAAAAAAATTATCTCCGTGCCCTATGAACTAAATGTTTAAAAAACAATTTATTGTTCACAACAGAAAACAAATACATGGCTAAAGTTAGCATTTGATTTACAAATAAGTAATAAATGATTTTGGAATTTGATAAAAAAAAATTACGAGAAAAGTCGCGGGAAAATTTTGTAAGACAAAATAATTATATTGCTATTGTTGTAACAAACCTCAGAATGCTTTTTTGATTAACTTATACTGGTCCCAACGCTGGGCAAAAGTCTTTTCCCATAATTTTCCATTCATCTTTGTCTGCTGGCTTTTCCGGGCAATCAGTCAAGAACGAGTCACAACATTTCCACAACATTAATTACTATTCATGTAAATTTTTATTGCTAATATACTACTATATTCATAAAATGTTAATAATTGATTTGAAATTTATCCTAGACTGCAAGAAAGGTGCGAGAATTAACGCGTCGTATCGACTTATCATCGGTTATAACACTTTATATAATATAAATAAATCAGTAAGAATACCAGCCTTATTGTACCACTGCACGGAAAAAGCCACTTCTCGTAAAGAGAAGGTACGCATTGATCATCACCTTTTTATTATGCATTAGTTTCAGTAACGGCTTCTTCGTGTGATGATGAATCGTAAAAGGAAAAAAAAACACTATCGTTTAGTTTCTGTTTAAAATCTGCTCTTGGAAATAATCCGGACCCGTATTGAGATTGACTCATTTTAACACTGTTAATTGCACATTGTTAACAGTTTTTGTGTTTTACTTTATCAATTTAATTACGACACTGAAAATGGTCACCCTTTATGTGTAGTTGACACAGTGCATAGTTTTTTTTACATAATTTGTTAAATTTCATAAGCAATTTAAAATATAGAATTGTAATTGTATGTATATTGCCGAAGGTCTAAGTGCCAGTTTTTTTAAAATATAATTTTGTACTTTTGAGAACTGATATTTAATTAAGTTCTTATAATTGTTACGTTTCAACGTTCAATATAGCTACAACCTCGTAAAGTTACCTATAAAACTTTACGAGGTATATTACTAGGTACGATTTACTCAACTAAAATAGTCAACTGTCTAGCCAGACAGTTGACTATTTTAGTTGAGTAAATCATGTCGTAGATATAATACGGCGCTGATTAATTTGACAGGACTAAATTAAAATTTATCTTAGATCCACGGAACTTTTTAGTTTAGGGAATCGGCACCATTATCGTCATTAGGTTTACTAGTTAATATAAATATCTGCGGCTGATTTAAATTTTATTACTTAAATTATAACTTGTTAACCTCACTACTTGATGCGAAGCTTGTTTATAATAAAATTGAAATGTGAATTAAATTGTTTTTAATCCTAATTTTATTGAATTATTTATATGTTCGTGGAGGCATCGTTAACTTGATGAATTAGATTTATTACAGTTGAATATGACGTGCTACTCTAATTAATATTAAAAACTCATGTTTTATTTATTGAATTTTGTTTTTAATTACATGTTGTGAATGCTGCACTTAACTAAAATGCAAACATAAGAAGTTTTTTTTATATATATTGAACATGACGATCTTGAATTTCGTGGATTAGCATTAAGTATTTCCGAAATGTTATTTTAAAATTAATTAATCTATTAAGTAGGTATCTCTAATAAAAGATATAACTACACAATACAAGACACGAAAATAATGGGCAACATCAGTTATTAAGTAGTATGTACTCCTACGCTTATACGAGAGCAGATTATGCGCAATAAGGTTAACAACTAAGCTAACAAAGTTAAAATATGAATAACAACTAAAATGTCCCTAAATGTTAATTTCTTGGTAATGACATGGTTTTTCATTGATCATGTTATTATATGCATTGGGATTAAGAATCCTATGAACCTAGTCTCCTTGTCTGGTATCGCCACAAACCATATCACAAGAACAGCTAATGTCGAAGTAAAAACAAATGTAGGTATATTGCCCGTCAGCAATGTTGATAAATGATAAATGATTTTATTTTTGTAAGTAGGTTTGCACAAACACTTTTAGACGTCAATCATATTTTTTAAACTAGATGAGGTCGGCGTTTCCTATATCTGACTACTCTGAGAAGAAAGGCCGAAACAAACTCAGAGGTCATAGTCTCTTTTAAAGTCCAGACATAATCTTGGTCAGGTTATATGAAGACCATGTTAGTCGATGTCTGAGATGGTCTTTTGAGGAAAGAACCACACAGATTGAGAGGACCTGTCCAGTCAGTGCACGCATTAGTCAGAAATCGTGCAGCTCAACTCAAGACTTAAGGAGCTCAACGATCCGACGAACAATACCAAAGAAAGGACATTTGGGTAGGCCACATAAATTACTCAAACTGCCAGACCATGGAGAGAATAATAAAAAAATATAAAATGAATAAAATAAATGACCCACATCGTCTTCATATTCACAATAATTTTAATACAGAGAAGCGGAGCTAACTATGCTCTGGGTACGGTCGAACTTACCAGGTTATCATCACATGTAGAGGGATTTTTAACCCCCATACCCATAACTTTGAAATCATTTCCGTGTCGACCTGTTTGACCTCCACCATCCCATTGTTACTAGGTAACACGATGCCTCTTGGTAAACCTGGCTGTCACACTTTCGGGCTTAAGATTACCCGTAATGACTGTCGAAAATCTACAAGGCTCACATATTGTTAAAATAACAATATGTAACTAGGTTCACATTATTGGTTAGTATTTACGAATGCAGAGTTATTTTCTACACAAGAATGAAGGCTTTTTTTTAAATTAATTGCTCGTCTATTAAAGTTATATAATTATGTAGTAGGCGAATAACATTTTAGTATGTAGTAGTACGAGTTGGTATTAGGCTAAAACTATTTCCGTCTTCCTGTTTATTTGCGTCATTTAAAACCTTTACAGAAGTAGTCTGAATTCTTTATTGATATTCAGATGACATAGTCAAGGGTGAGTTTTAAATATAATATTGCCTGACGCCATGACGCTTATAAAGCCTGTCAGGTCGATAAAATAACAACAGAAATTACTGTGGCTTACAATACAATTTAAGCAACTAACGACTTGCATCGTCTAAACACTATTTAGAACTATTGACGCTTCAATTTATCAATAAACTTTCATCGTGTAAGTAAAGGGGCTTTGAGAATATTCAATCCAAAGATATAACATATCTGTTAATACAAAATGGGATCCCACATACAAATAATATTAACAAAAATCTAATTCAGTTTTATGGTCGAATTTATAATGATGACACTGAAAAAAAAGAATTGTTGAATGTACTAAAGTAGCGTAGGTTGAGTAATGAACTGCAAGTCAACCCTTTTCATAGTTAATTTTACTATAACAAGAGTGAATTTAACAAAATCCACTTTGTTGATTTTCATAATCAACCAGTTCTATTTGGTAAAATCAACAATTTCGTGTGTAGGACCTATATAACCCGCGGATTTGATAAAATTTACGCGGTATTTAGTAAAATCAATCATTCTTTTTTTTCAGTGGAGTGCTGTATTCTTAATTCTGCATTTCCTTATAGCTTAAAGACGTCCTTCGTACAATAAAAACACGTGTAACTTAGTCCAGACTCTCGTCAGACCTTCGTGACCCTTAGAGGAACCCAGATGCAACTATGATTTAAGAAAAATATGTAAGGTGATAGGTCCGTAGATATTTGACAATTGTTACGAATGGTCAGAAGCCCGAAAGTCTGACTGGTTATCAGGCTTTCTAAGGGGCATCGTGGTACCCAGTAACTGGATTTTAGAGGTAGATAGGAAGTCGCTGCTTGTAGAACACTGGTATTCAGCTGCATCCGGTTAGAAAAAAAACCATGCAGCTGTGTAGTGGGAAAAGAGTAGAGAGATGACGAATTGAGATAAAAAGTGTCGGATAGGTAGAGTGATCATCTTCGCAAGGAGGCTGGTAATAGCCAGATGAAAATAGCCGAAGATCGAGTAAAGGCTCCTTCAAACAGGCGCGACACGTGATAAAATAGCGCGCGACACAAAGGCACCGCAAGTCGCGCAACGAGCGGTGCCTTTGAGTCGCGCGCGATTATATCGCTTGTCGCGCCTGTAGCCTTAAAATAGCGTGCGATTGGAGAGTCCCATAACAAGTAGAGGATGATGAAGTGAGGTCATAAAAACCTGACACTAATTCCTGACGATAATTCAGGTGAACTCCGCACAGTCAGATCCATAATGAACTTTGCTGACTTGCTAATCTTTTTACCACGACATTAGCTGCTGCCGTAAAGCCTATTAAAGAGATAATCAATAATAATTATACCAGCGTATTATTGTGACACTGCAGAACAAAGACCTATTCTCATAGAGAAGGCACTAGCATTGATCGGTTGACGGGTTTGCGATTACAGACTTATATTAACTTTCTAAGTCCAGGTTTCCTCACGTTATTGTCACATTGTCGTCATGTTCGTGAATGGGCGCTGTCAGTAGGGACTGGTCATCTCTTTGCTGCCATGGCTTAATTTAATTTAATATCTATTTGAAATTTTTTTGTTTCATCTTTTCATTACGGACGCTTTTAACGTTCTGTATCGTTCTCACTTGTATAATTTTTAACATAAATGATGTAACCAAGACTTTGTTACCATATTATTTTGATTTAAAAGAGTGTCCATGGAGTTTCCTGCCCGTTCTTCTCCATAGGTACCTACGCTTTGGAATGGGCAAATAGCTTCATCTTTCTGACTATAAACCGACCACTTGATAATTCAAAATTGCCTGTAATAAGATTATTTGAAATAAATGCTTTGAGTTAAGAGTTTATTGGTATTTGCACACATTTGAACTCAAATCAATCAAACTCAAACTCAAAGCATTTATTTCAATAAAACCATTTACAGGCGCTTTTGTATTGTCAAGAAGTCGGTCAGTCAGAAAATAATGAAGTTAGTTGCCCATTCCAAAGCGTAGGTATCTATGGAGAAGAACGGACAAGAAACTCCATGGACACAAACAAAGCTATATTGTAAATTAAATCAATATGAATATAGCCTTTATTTGTCTATCACGTGTCAATGAAATAATACATGTTTCAGAATGTGAGGGTTAAAATATTAACAACACAACTTTCCTTAAAAGATCACCCGATTATATCTATAATGAATACCGTCAGTAAACAATTGTGAATATTTAACGTAACTTGATATTCTTGTATTGTAGAAGTATGTAAAATTAACCGGAAATTAAGCTCTAGACTGCGAAGATAATATTTGGATTTAAATCTAGCTTAGTAATGCTGATACGATCCTGAGATCTTGGGGTTTTTACTCGTGAAGACTACTTTCCAACAATAAGTTAAGTATTCAAATTTAATTATCCTCATTAGTCAGATCCCTTTTATTTCGTGAACGATCTATGGCGTCAACAAGGATAACAGGAATGTCCTTTTTCTTAATTTCAGAGACCATTTTCAGCAAATATAAATGGAATTAGGACAGCTCAAAACATTAGGTACCTCCAGTATTATCTCCTGTACCGTTAATATAAGCCTGTGTTATATAAAATTCGGTGTACATCAAAGGCGGCGCGGTCTCTTTATAGCGGGTGGGCGTGTCTCTTTTCAGCGGAGAGTCCCCATTGGTCGGCTGCTCTTTGATGTCGCCGCCGTCACTGTACAGTGGGGCGGGCGGACGCTTTTCAGAGGTAAAACTTACATTTCGGACAATGAAGGCTTTTTGTTATTTATTCAAATGTAATATTCAAGAAATTCGTTGGAATTGTTTTGTTGAATGAGGTTTTACTGATGTTTACTGAAACGAACGTTTTTGTTCTATTTATTTTTCAAGAATTAGAAAGGACTTCACGAAATAAATTGGGTTTAGGTACAGAATCATTTAGTTACTAAAAGAATATAGGCCAGGGATGAGGGTAGGTGGATTGGAAGCTTACCGTTCTGTTCGAGAAAGTAATGTTTTCAAATATCTATGCAATCCATTAACTTATTGAAATCGAAATTCCATCACCAATTTGTATGCTAATATCGATGCTTATGCTACCTACCTAGGAAAATCTGTTTAATATAGTAGTCTTTATGAAGGAGAATGAGAAAAAATAGGGGTTTTCCGTACTAATTTCTATTTTTTCATCCTCTTCATAATTTTAGGTAGGTACATAGCTAAAATTCTCAAAATAATTAATATTAAATCTAATTAATAATTTAATCTAGTTATTAAATCTCCTTCTCATCATTAAATCGTATAATCCGGATTGCTACAAGCCCTTAGAATACTCATAATGATAGTTTTTTACGACAGTTAATTTATAAGATCAGACTAACACACGGAAAAAACTAGCAGAAAACAAAAATGTCAACCATTTTTTAGGTTGTATTTAAAACAAGATTGTTTTTTTTTAACAGGTATCTACTTAATTAAAATGTTAAAAATGTTAAACAAATCTAGATTAGAAGCAACATTTTTAATGTTCAGTTAACCATTGTTAGACTAGGTCTTTGCTCGTGTTTATTTAACGAAACGTACTTTGCTAATAAAATAAAAAAATCAATGACAACTTTCACTCACGGGTTTTTTTATATGATTTCTAACGATTTTTACCGACATAACGTAACAGAAAACACAACCATTTTTTTCAGATGATATTGTTGAAGTATTGCTCCGTATTATAACATGAGAGAGAGAATATTATATAGTGAATTATATACTAATACAAAGGTAAATAATATGACTGATAGTTAGTAAATTATAAAAGTGTTCGTAAATAATAAAAAATAGGTGTTAAAGTGTATAAAAGCTTTTGAAACTAATTGTGAAAACCGAAGGAAATTAAGAAGAAATTACAATGTTGTATGCAGTTCGACAGGTAAGTTTCTAGACTATTGTTTATGGTAGAAATCTTTGTATGTAAGTAGTTTTATTTTTGGCCAGAAATTTGTGAGTTTTGTTTTAGTTTCGGTACATAATCATTCAAATCAAACAATCAAAACTAGACAACTACTTAATTTTTTTAAAGCTTGTTTTCTTAAATATTCCGTTTGGATGCGTTTTTTTTTGTTTTGCATCTCGTCTTTATTCTGAAAAGTTGTATCTTAGATTTTTATTAGCTTATCAAAAATATCGACTATTTTTGGGCGTGTTCGTTCTGTTTCAACGCGTTATCATCAAATACCAAATAATTTATTTATCAGTACACCGTAACTTTATGTAGCAAATATTGCAATATCAGTACAGACGCCAGCACATCAAGCTAACCGAAACTGTCAAATTTTCCCAAACTACTTTGATCCTTATGCTTTAGCGATAAAGTTGAAAATCTATTAAAGAAATTTGACAGATTGTAGTAGCTTGATGTGCTGGCGTCTGTACAATTAACCGACGACCAGCATCCTATTGCTAATTGCGTAACATACTATCACACCACAATCTGAAACATTTTGAAGGATACTCCTAATCCATTGCTTTATATGTTTCAAAAATTTGTCTGCTCAACAACGTAAATTACGCAATGAATGTTGTTGAACTGTCAAACTCATTGCTACTGATAGTGTTTTACGCAATCACCCCGCTGGATTGCTCGACGACTGGCTTAGGAAAGAAAGAAAGAAAGAAAAGAAGAAAGCAAAATTGTTTATTCTGCACAAATAAAAACGCACATAAAGCTAGATATCGAGAAGCTTGGCGTGCATTGCACGATGCCTGCACTCAGCATTCGGTGGCGAAAGGCTGAAGAATGAGAAGGGTGTATCCCTTAATCTGAAAATAAGTTTTTTATCACACCTGCTCTGAAAATACATACTAATTATACCAATTAGAGGGAAGAAACGCCTTTATCCCGCCCTTCAAATCCTTTCATCCCAAGGTATGGAAGTTTGTATGGAAATCCTTCCGACCCAAGGGTGGGAAGTATGTATGAAATTCCATTACATACCCGGTTTTTCTTTTTTTTTAATTTGTCAGCAGTCATACTGCCAAGAGACTTTAACTGTCTACTAATTAAATTTCAAGTAAATTGTTACTGGCCACATACAGTTTTTTTTTACCAGTTACCAACCTCCTTGGTGCATACAGAAAATTAAAAACGAAATCATTTTTGTATATAAAACGCGGACTTCTTAACAATTCAAAAGTGCCTGTAAATGGTTTAATTGAAAATAAATGGTTTGAGTTTGAGAACAGAAAGGAGGCCTGTGTCTCACCAGTGGGAACATAATAGACTGATTATGTATGATTTTGATACACTTCAACGTGTACCTAAGTATTTTTTGTTACTAAGGCGTCGTGTAAAAAATAGCTGCACTTTTAATAATTGTACTTTTAACTAAATATAAACATTTCTATGCATTCATGTCCATAATTTTCCTCGTAGGTGTAATAAAAAGCACTATACATCCCTCAGGATAAAGTACAGTTCCATACCTCAAATGGTTTGCGCCCCTCGCAAGCTCGTGGCGCAAATGCCATAATCTCGGTATGGAACTGTCACTTTCTTCCCTCTGAAGTAATGTACTATTATTTTGCCGTGGTTAATGTCAAACAATTAGATTGATCACGCCTGTATTCCACAAAAGGCTAGATAGACGTGGTTATGATCAAGACCCATGTAGCGGGGCGCAAATTCAGACTCCGGACTGCTACTGAGAAATTCCAGATAGAAGACTCAATAAAAACAACATACATAACTTAGCATTACAAAAAACATTTAAAGTATAAATTTTAACCCAATTTTTCCCTCTGCACATGCACGTGCTTCCAAATACATCAAGGTCGCACCGCCGTATTTTGTCATCGATAATTTTGAGCATAATTAATTTAATGATTACCTTCTCTTATCAAGCAGGAAATAATTTGACATAATGACCACATTTATTATGCACATGTTTATTAAAATATTTTGGTAAAGCATGTTTCAAGAGATAAGTTACAATTTACTCTTTACAAGCATAATAATTGTTACTGTAATTTATTACCAAGCGTAGAAGTAACGTCTACGTAGCAAAGTCGTGGCGTGAAAGTGGCGTAGCACATCGCGTAGCGTCGTAGACTTCTGTAGACGTCGCGTGCGGCGTAGCAAAGTCGTAGCGTAAAAGTGACGTAGCATGATGCGTAGTTTCATAGACTTCCCGTATCCGTAGCGTCGTAGCTACTGCATTATAAAAGCGCTTTAGTTTTATAGCAACGTTGACGGGTAGGATTTGACTATTTAGTCAATGTCAACCTAGCTCTCTGCCTAAGATCTGCCTTGGCCTCTTTAGTAACACGAATTTTGCATTAATGCATTAACTAATAGGTCCTTCATGTCTTTGTAAAGCCCTTAATCACACTAACATCTTGTCGTTTCTAAACAGAGGAATAAGATTTCATGTTTGGCTTGTGATTGACATATTTTTTTATCAAAGATTAGGTAACCGCTTCACATGCCACATATTTTTCAATTGCCTTTGACTACCATTGAGTTTAGGTATGTCATTTATCATGTACGGTGTCACATAGATATGCTCCAGTGTTACTGTAACATAGTAATTTATTTTGTAACTATCAACTGCCAGAAGTAAGCTGAATCTATGGAAGAAATCTGACAAGGAACTCCATGGTTACTCTCATCCAGGAACACACTTCTTCGTATCGATGGCACGACAGTATTTCCAATCTTGTTGACCCAATACTTCACCACTTCTAAGGCATCGGCGGTGGCAGCGCAGTGGTTGTTTTGGCTGCATTTTTTGGAGCACATGTGGCAGGAGGGCAGGTTAGGAGGTAGAACATAGTATGCGCTATAGCGCCACACCCTGCTCCCCTTCCGTCGAGGTAGCCCCACGCATCGAGTTTGTGTTTGCATATTTCCACTTGAACACTTGTATGGTATTACGTTGAATTAGTTGTATAAGGACAATGCGCAGTATGTTGTTGTTGTGATGAATCTTGATTTACTATTGTCTTCTGTTGCGACGTTACTTTTTAAGCAAAGTCTTCTTCGGTTGATCTGCAATACTTGGCTAAGATTGTTAAATAGCGTTGGTCGGTGTAACGGGGTGCAATTTTGAGTAATTTATCTACCTACTATATTTGTCTCAATATAAAGAGAAATGATACAAAGATATACCTACCATGTATAAATCTGTATCGTTCTTCGGAGATGTAAAGGTGTTGGTAATATTTGGACCGATATTCTTTTACAATTTTTCAAATACCACACTACTATGGTGGTATGGTTCAGTCCCACCCTACCCTCAGGGGTATGGCCAGGTGTATGGTGGGTCCGGAGTGATATTTTTAATACCTGCCAGCCCTTTGGTGTCTGCCAGGCTACTAAAAAATGAGTCTTATGGATGACCTTAAAATGTAGCAGAAGAAACTATGTCAGGTTGCTGGGTTGTTGAGTTTTATAACTCTCAGCCTTTCTTCAAGGTACAGACGCCAGCACATCAAGCTACTACAATCTGTCAAATTTCTTTAATAGATTTTCAACTTTATCGCTAAAGCATAAGGTTCAAAGTTGATTGGAAAAATTTTACAGTTTCGGGTAGCTTGATGTGCTGGCGTGGTGTCTGTACTACGACGATAAAGAATAAGTTGTAGGTTTAAATGTAGGCACTGCATTTGTCATTACAGTCACACGTTCTGCAAGAAGCAAAGCCTTAGAACTAAGATTGGTATGTACAATATTGTGTTTTATTTTTATAAAAATAAAGCATAGATATAAATATCAAGCAGGTATTTTCCAAAGGATTAGGCAAAAGTTTAGTTTTCCTATAGTACCTTCCACATTTCGTCTGTTGTGTTTAGGTCTCATGTAATAGTGGGCGATCCTAATTCCGTCAACCGAACACAAATCCAGGATTGATAAACTCGACTCTACTCGAGTCCAGATATTGTATAATGTTACACATTACGCTCAAATATCATAGGAATGGAATACAAGTGGGAGTTGATGACTTAGAACTAAAAATTGAATAGGCAATATTGGTGCAGCATGGGAGAGGCAGTCGTCTTTCGTCAGTACGACCAATATTATGACTAACCCAGAGCGTTTGAACAAGAGATGTTGGTGTTTGCGAAAATAAGTAAAAAACTAAAACATCCGGTGGCGTAATTTCTTCTAGGCACACGTTGTGTAGGTACATTATTTGCTTAGTTTATCAACGCACAGCGGCCATGTTATTGTTTTCCTACGGGCTCGCATTCAACCGCGTCGCGCAGTGTTTTCCCTAAAAAAACAAAACAAAGTAACTCGATAAGTAAACAATTGGAGCTGAGTCAAACGTAGCGTTCATTTTAAACAAACATGTATGTGCATTTCTTTATGTGTGGGTGGGTGTTGTGGGGAAAGTAGGTACCGATCTTAAACGCCCGGAGAATAATGCTCAACTTGAGATGAATGAATAGAATGATGCACTGAATTTACAGCTTGGTAACGAAAAGGCCGTTAAGCTTCCTACCTACCCATTATTTCAACAAAATGCTTATTACCTTAGATATCGATAACTATTGTTATCACAGCAATATACGATTGGATTGTCAATATTGAAAATATCTTTCACAAAACCTATTCTCACTGTATAAAATCTAGTATGAGATCTAGAATAAATATGAATCTAAAATAGGTATGAACATATTCTCTAATGAGATCATTATTGTTTTGAAAGTAGAAGAAATACGCAGTGATCTTGACAAAACTCCTGTACTTACCTAGTTTTACATTCCTCTAGCAAAGAAAGAAGACTCGGTTATGTCTAAAAGTCAACTAGATCAACTACGATCTTATTAAGAGATTAAAAAAAAAAAACTGTAAGGAGACATGATTCCCAGTGTTTTCTTATAGTTTTCGCCAGCATATTCGTTTTGATTTATGAATTATAAATACGATATATTAGAATTAAAAGTATGAAATATGAATTAGAGAAGAATGGAAAAAAAGAGATGTTACGCAGACAGACCCCAAATGAATTAGGATACAGGAGACTGATGATATAATTATTGATTTCTCGACATCCGTGTGTCACTAACGGGATGCAGCAGAATACCAGCGTCAGGTATTGTACCTGGCATGCTGGACTCCCATTTGGTGCAACCATGAGACACACACCGCCCAGTAGTGATCGACCGTTATAGACGTTTATGAGTTAAGTGTCTATGGGTCAATTTATCTTTTTAATGTTTGTTATTTTTAATTTTTTTTTTCAACTTTTTAGATGTTTTTAATACCTGTATTTGTGTCTTTTGTTGCACTGAATAAACGATTTATCTATCTATCTATCTATCATTTACAGTCAAACTGAATGCCTGCATTTTAACATGAAAAGCTAGGACTATTTTAGACTAAATAAACAGTTTTATGTTGTTTTATAATTATTTTGCTCGTGCTTACTCAACAATATTTCTCCAACTACTGTTTATTCATCAATTCTCTCAACTTACATTCTAATTACATAACTGTATGAAATTCCTCGAAGTTTTGTTTGTCCGTTTGTGTTCGTCACGTAGATAAGCGCTGGAACTCCTAAGAACGTGGTTTATACATGTAATGTTATTTATTACCTACGCAGCAGATTTAGCTGTCACATAATCTCTTAGTGTAATTGATGTTATTGTTTATTGCACGTATTTTATAATAATATCAACACGTTTATCATTATGATCTAATGTGAAAGAACAAATTGAATGTCACCTTATGCAAGTTATAGTGTGGATGTTATAGTATACGTGCCACCTGCGTATGGGTGATATCATGTTGCAATGGATAGCATATCTACCTATAAATTGTGGCGGTAAGATCCTAAGCTGCCCTAGTAAACCTAGAAGTAGTAGAGTAACTCATAAGCGACAGCCAACGAGTTCTAGTTTTGGGACAAAAACCCAAAGATCCAAAGAGAATAGCTTAGTCATTGCTTGTACAGTCAGCAACAAAAGTCGATTAACACTTCAGTTTTTTTTAATCTCATTCATTGATCAAAATATTAACACTTCAGTTTTTTAATAAAATCTCAGTTTTTAAAATCTTAGTTATTGAGCAAAATATTTGTTCAAAATTGCATTGTACTTCTGCTGCAATTTTGAACAAATATTTTGCTCAATAACTGAGATTAAAAAAACTGAAGTGTTAATCGACTTTTGTTGCTGACCGTACCTAATAAAACCAGCCAAATGTGACTCCGACTCACACTGCCGCCGTACATACATGACACATTTTTTTTTTTAGCCTATGCTGTCCCACTGCTGGGCAAAGGCCTCCCCCAAATCCTTCCAGGAACTCTTTTCCCGCGCCACCTCGAACCAGCCCTCGCGGTACGCGTCCATACATATACATATTACATAAATTATATTTGTTTATTATATTTTACATATTTAAAAAAAATTGTTAATTTAATTTTATTTTTATTATATTATGTTGTTATAGCAGCAATAGAAATCCACACTGTGAAAATTTCAAGTGTCTACCTATTACGGTACATGAGATACAGCTCGCTGACAGACAGACGGACAGCGGAGGCTTAGTGATGGGTTCCGTTGGCACCGTTTGGGTACGGAACCAGAGCAATTCATATTCTAGACTTAGCAACTAATTGGTTGGACATGATAACATAAATAAAAGAATAATCCAGTGAAGTTCTAAGTTCTGGGTTGTGGAGGTCAGATAGGCAGTCGCTCCATGTAAAATACTGGTATTGCAACTGTATCCCTTTAGACTGGAAGCCGACCCCGACATAGTTGGGAAAATGCTAGGCAGATGATAATGATGAATCCAGTGAAGTTCTAAGTACCACCATGTCAATTTCAGCCGCTAAGCTACATTGCTTTGGAACTTTTGTCCAATATTTTGACACCATTTCACCATTTGCAAAACCCAAGGAAATATAGACAACGGTAACTTTTTCTTTCCGAAATCTACCACTGACTTACTTTCTATTAGCTATCTCATATAGCTGATGTAAAGTAAGTCAGTGGTACGTATTATGTGATCAGTTAACAGGTAGAAGAGGTTGCCAACTCAGTAAGTTCAAAGACTCGTTTGAAACTTATGAGTGTATCTGGAGACAGTGATCACCCGGGTAAAGCTTAGGTATTGCCAATTCTTCACGTCTATTATATGATGTGTGAACCCCTCCATTTCATATGTAACAGTTAGGATAAAGTTTTCTGATATTTCATCACTATTTTGCTGACAGACCACTATAATAAACCATACCACAATCATTTAAGTACCATAATAATTTGCAGGGTAGTCGATGAGCAGGGTTAGTCCAGCGGGGTAAATGAACGCTCGCGCTCGGCGCATCTTGGACAGTCACACCCAACACCTTATTTGTCTGGCCAATTCTTCCCTTGCGGTGGTAGGGTTAACGTCCGCTTGGTTTGCGACCACCCTCCAACCGGAGTCTGGTGTCAAGCAGCCTGCTGTGTTTCGTCGATGCGTGGGAGTTCCAGTGTCTTAGGCATCTTTTGAGAGCAGTGGTGGCCCAGTGGTAACGGCCGTGACTTACGAATTGTAGGTCGTAGGTTCGAACCCAGTCAGGCGCTTTACTTTGTGTCAATTATTTCATCACCACTGGCTCTCAAAACGATGAAGGAAAACATCGTGAGGAAACTGCCGCCCGCACTGGGCCCGCGTGGTGGATTACGGCCCACTCCCTCTCACTGAGAGGAGGCGTGTGTAACAGCAATGGAAACGTTATAGGCTGATTATTATTCATTATTTTTTAGGCATCTTCTGGGCACGCTTGTTCCATCACAGACCTCATCCATCGCTTTCCATCAGGTCAAGAGTGGGCCCAATAAGCAATAAAAATAAAGTAATTTCGTAACACACTAACAGTAGCAATGCCTAGTTTGGGGGTCGTCACCGTTTAAACTATTCTTGTACAGACGCCAGCACATCAAGCTACTACAATCTGTCAAATTTCTTTAATAGATTTTCCACTTTATCGCTACAGCATAAGGTTCAAAGTTGATTGGGAAAATTTTACACTTTCGGGTAGCTTGATGTGCTGGTGTCTGTACAAATTGTGTTTAATAGATAATTAAATTTGAAAGGCTTTTATTTTGATAGTTTAACAACATTCATTGCGTCATTTACGTTGTCGAGCAGACCAATCCGTCGAACTTATGAAGCAATGGATTAGCAATATCCTTCAAAATGATTCAGATTGTGATTCATAGTGTGTAACGCAATTAGAATGCTAGTGATAATAAATCGTTCATAGCTAGTAACATCATTGACACTTCACTTTTCATCTTAAATTGACCTGCTTTAACAGTGCGTGGTAAGTTCCCATATTCCACATGTTCACGTTCTTGTTGAAGTGAAAACTTCTTTAGCGGCGTTGTACACTTTTCTTGTAATGGGTAAAAAATGTTAAACTCTCATCAGGACACGTGACCTGATCGAAAATTCGTAAGACGAATGGCCGTAGTCGGTACCGCGCGTGTTTTGTTTATAAGACGGTTCACAAAATACACACGTAATTGTTCAAGTTTTCACTTCTGTCGGCACTCCCGGAGCGCCACTGTTTTTTTTACCAGATTAGTTTAAAATCAATCCTTTTATTTCAATTAAAATAATTACAGGCACTTTTGAAGTGTCCAGGAGTCGACCTGTCAGAAAGAGGAAGCTGGTTTCCCATACCAAAGCGTAGTAGATTCCTATAGGCAGGGGAAGATTGGAAACTCCATACATACTCTTTTAAATCAAACCATCATCTGCCTAGCCTTAATTGTTCAAGTTTTCACTTCTGTCGGCACTCCTGGAGTGCCACTGTTTTTTTTTTTAATAATGGCATTGCCCAATTCTCAATCGCCGAAAAAATGACCTGACGTCTTAAATTTGTGTCCTCCTTCGCTATTGCTGGTCCAATTAATTTGACAAGTTCAAGAAGCGAAGCTGGTTATGCACATTCGATAAAAGGCGAAAATTATTTTTGGGTGATCGAGTAATTTGGAATGCATCGTGTCAAATTTTCCATTAAATAATCTATCACTGATGATGGGATGCACCCAATATTCTCGGACTCTCTTCTTGGTTTTCCTCCTCCGTTGTATGAGAGCAATAATAACCTTTCTGGACAATAGTGTTTTAATTTTCATTGTGCGACCGTTCTCTTCAAAAGTCGGTTACAAACTTGCAAATCGTTCGAGAATAGTCGGCCGACTGTTAGCTAGTTTGCGCACTCATCAAGTCATCACCAACCAAACTGTTTAGTTGGCTCAGTGTGCGTGTGCGCACTAGCAGCCCAACTAGATTAAACTCTCGGCCGATAGAAAGTCTGTTGGCGATGGCTCTAGGCTCCGTCTACAGGATACTTAGTCTGAGCTGCCAACCCATATTTTTAAAATTATTAAAAAGGGCTCATACCGGGTGCAGTGTCTTGACAAAGACGAAAATGTGGAGTCGTTGTTCCTCAATACTAACATACACGTGTCTGTTACAATAAGAATTACGAACGTATGTATTTCAATAAACCCTGTACGTATTTGCTGACGATCCTTCAGGAATAAAAACAAAAGAAAAAGCGGATCAAACCGGAATGAGAAAGTTAATAGTGGATAAGACAGAGATTAAAACAGAAGAAGAACTAGCAGGGGATCGAGGAGGGAGGGGCGGGTGGAGGGGGGGGGATCAGACCGGAGGAACTCTTCCCAACTATGTTGGGGTCAGCTTCCAGTCTTACCGGATGCAGCTGAATACCAGTGTTTTACATGGAGCGACTGCCTATCTGACCTCCACAACCCAATTACTTGGTAATACTGGTAAGACTGGTTGTCGAGTTTCGGGCTTCTGACGACCCGTAACGACTGTCAATGATCCACGAATGACTGCCCGGACCAAACGGCATAACGTGCTTTCCGTGGTACGGTAAAAAAAAATCAAATAAGAAAAAAAAAACGACGGATCAAATTAATATTGATTGTAAAAATTATACATTTGAAAACGATGTATGAAGACGTTCACGTTAAAACCCACAAAGTTAACTATCCAATCATTGTTCTTATTTAGTGCTGTACCTTTCATGAGTTCATTCTACCTATAATAATTACCTTTTAGGTGCCATTTTATAAGTATATTAGATATTTAGATACTTTCTCTTCACCCCTCATTGTTCTACCGATAATTTACAATAGCAAAATTGGCCACCCATCCTAGACCTTATTTTCTTTTCTATGTAGAGGATGTTTATGAAAAAATGTATCTTAGTTTACAATATGTGAGGTTTCATGTTTATAATATGGTTAGTTATTTATGAAAACAAATCTCACCACGGGCAGCGGTGACCTCATAATATAAATATGTTTGTTCTTCGACGACAGTAGTTAACACTAGTAACAATAACATTTTGCTAAGTATGGGGACCGAGTCTTTGGCGAAAACTGTCTCTGAACTGTACTATCCTCGTTTCGTTCTATTTTGTAATTGTCAGCTTTAGTTTTCTGTTCTGTCATTGTCAACTTTATGCAGAAGCTCATGAACACAGACTTCATCATCACGTGAATGTCGAAGCGAACCAACTCCTTGACAACACTGAATTAGTGCGAAGACTAAAAAGGGTAAATCCTTTTGAGTTAGTTTAGTGCAGCGTAAGACCGTAAGTAAACAACTGTAGTGCAAGTGCTGAATCATATAAAGAACATGTGAATCAAGTGGTAAATAAGACGACGTTTTTGGACGATTTCTTAATTTTATAGTTACTTAGCAGTTTATGGTATATTTAAATTACTTATTAGCCAATAGACTAGATTTTAATGTAAATAAAGTATCACTAATTGTCACTAATTGAGCTACATAATAAAGGGAAAAAAAAATAATTTACAGCTTTAGTGTAGATATGTTGCAATAGTGTGTAGTAAAAAAATTAAGTTTAAAAACTAAAACCCGACTACTGAAAAGGATGAAACAAGAAAGTACCTTCCTGTGGTCGTATGCCGCTGTACTAACATACAAAGCTATGGTAGCATGCGACCACGGGAAGGTACAGACGCCAGCACATCAAGCTACCCTAAACTGTCAAATTTTCCCAATCAACTTTAAACCTTATTCTTTAGCGATAAAGTTGAAAATCTATTAAAGTAGGCGTCTGTACTTGTTTCATCCTTTTCAGTAGTCGGGTTTTTATACTTATTTTTTATTTAATTATTTTGGGGCTTATTTCAGTAATATTTATATTTTTAAATGTGCTAATTAAGCCCTTTCATTTGATACCCAACACGGCATGATTAAAAAAATCTTTTTAGTCATGACTTTATGTCCGCTAGAGGGCGCCATATTCAATTTATTGTGACGTCACATAGCCTATAACCAGCGGACATTCAAGATGCTTTCAAAGATACCTCATATTTTGTTCAATTATGACAAGCAGTTTAGAAGTTATGAGGGAACAGATGAACATACATACATAGGTACCGGTCAAAATCATAACCCTCCTTTTTGCTTCGCCGTAGTCGGGTAAATAGTAGTAGTTTTAGCAATAATTTTGCGTTCCATCTTGTTGGTAATGACCGGAAATTGTCACGGAGTCACGAGATTTATTTGGGGTAAGAATTTCTGAAAATACACCGTAGGAAGGAAAATATCGTAAATTTCGATTTTAGCTTTCAAATTGCCGATAGGTACCTATACAAACAAGTGAGCAAGCGTGGTGCTGAGAAAAGAGGTTTTTATTACAATAACTTGATCGGCAGATGTGTTGTAGGTGTCGAAGCTCGATTTTATATATTATACTACCAGCGCCTCCTGGTTTCACTCGCGTAAGTTTCGATCCCGTGGGAATATCGGAATAAATCTATCCTATGTCCTTTCCCGGGATTCAAACTAACTCTACACCAAATTTCATCGAAATCCGTTCAGTGGTTTAGGCGTGAAAAGGTAACATACAGACAGATAGACAGAGTTACTTTCGAATTTATAATATTATAAGTAAAAAAGTTTAAAAAAAAGTTTAATAAATAATAAATATTATAAGTATGGATTGGTCTTTTGAGATGTAACCCATTCTTGAAAGGTTCTGAGCAAACACGTACACTTACATATTATTTGCATGACGTCAACAATGCTATGTACATGGCACGTTTACTTTAAGGCTATTGAATAGTTGATCTCCCAGCTACTTTTTCGCTAGATGGCAGCACATTCGCAAATTCGAACATTTTCAATTTTTACGCCTAACTCAGAAATCTTTGAGGGACAACTTCATTATATGCGTCAACTAGAGTATTAACTTAATTTTTTGAGATATTCACTTTGCTTGATAACTCGTCTCATACAAAGATTTGTACCTCTAAACGTTTAGCCGTTTCACTTTATTTGATTACACACACATGTACAGTAAAATAGTTTTACTTTCGATAAAATTAGATGGCGTTGAATTCATAAACTTGGTTTGAAATAAGTATGTATAGATGGCGTTAATTGAAATAAAATATTTTTATGATGACCATCCTTCATTCAATAAAGTAAAAATTGAAGAAAAGAATACTTATATATTTTTATTTTGTTTCATAAAGGCTCATATCATGATTGGCGACCTTTTCAACACCATAAATTATCCAATTATTTAAATATTAGATAATACAGTTTGCTAGATGGCGCTGTTGTAAAAGTAATTTATATGATTTCTAAAAATCGGGAAAACAGCTAAACTATATCACAATTTTAATAAAACAAGTATAGTATAGGTTTGTAGAGTAGTCACACAATTAATGACATAAAATTACTTAACAATTTCTCAAAAACAAAGAAGTTATAATCAAAAATCCTACATCGCGCAAACAGAATTTTCAACACAATAAGCTTATGGTCGGTGATTTAAAAAAATTGAGTGGAAGTATGTTCTTTAGTCTGATCAACTCCTTGTCAGTCTTTAAAATATCAAGGTCCGTGGTCGTTCAATTTTATTGTGAATATTTATTTATGATACTAATAAAATACGTCGTACATCATCGTCGACATCAGGCGAATGTTATTATAACTTGTTATAATAAAACATTTCTTACTCTAATAAACTTTACTATACCTAATAATTAGCGGAAATATATTTAGGTGGAGCACACTACACGTTTCACGTGTTGAAATGTAGTTCACAAGGCACAATATAGTAATATGTACGTTCAAAAATTAAAAAGACGTCGTAGGTACTTGCCTCACTCTTGCTTCACTGTTCGCTAAACATTTATTTATATGGATTGAAATAACGTTTTCGTATTGTTTGTACTTAATGAATAAATTATAAAAAATATTCTTATTTGAATTAGTTTTGCAGTTCAGTTTCTGAACGAATGGTTTTCAGTAGGCGAGACGCCTAGCCAGTTGAGAATGACGTTGACCTTGACGCACTGTGTGCTAATAACACTGAAAAGCGCAAATACATACATACTAAGAAAAAACAAATCGTTTATCTGTGTATTCGCTTTCCTGTACCTACCTTTTCGATTTGAATGCTGGTTTCACAAGAATTAAATATAGGTACCTACTTAATTCAATTATCCAACCTACGCAACGGTGAATCGTAGCTTAGTAGGCATGGGCGTTTTTGGTTTTGAACGCAAACTGATATTTATCTGATTTCAGATTTCAAAATTCGTTTTTAGAAATCTGATTTCCATAGCGCCAAGTCGAACATTAGGTACATACATTTTTTCTAGTTCCAAGAAACATTGAACCATAAACCAAAATACATCAACGTATAATCTCGAAAATGTAGTCTTTAAATACTTAGCAGTAAAGATGATATTGATCGCATTATAATGTCCGTTAGATTTCCGAGAATCTAAATCACAAAATTCGCGCTACCTTTTTTACTCCGCTAAGTTACGTTTAGTTAGAAAGAGAGAAAGCCAATTTCTAACAAAATCCAAACGCAAACTGTTGTTTTAGTTTGCGTTTGGATTTCGTTTGGTGATGATCTAGTGATTTTATGGTCGATTCGTTTGCTAAGTAGCTAAGGAAATAAAAGAATTGATACCGTTATATAAATCGGTAGTTAGGTACAGACGCCAGCACATCAAGCTACCCGAAACTGTCAAATTTTCCCATTCAACTTTGAACCTTATGCTTCAGTGATAAAGTTGAAAATCTATTAAAGAAATTTGACAGATTGTAGTAGCTTGACGTGCTGGCGTCTGTACTTACTTTTTTCTTTCGTTCAGAATACGGAGTTGTTCCCTCTGACGTTTTGTTTTTTTCTTTTTCCGAGAGTTTTCTTTTTGCCCACCTTTATTTACACTAAATAATGATAACAATTTATTATGTTTACACTAAACGGGTTTAACTCCTTTTTACAGTCGGTAATACCTACCACTAAACAAAATAAAAAAGTCGAAAATAGTCCTCTCTCTGCAATGTCGCCAAAGGATCGTCCTGCAACAGATGCCGTACGTAGCAGATTGATTGAATAAATTGAAAAGGATGGCGCTATTACTACCGCGTGCAAAACAAGAGACAGAAAGATAGTATGCTCGCTTAGAATAAAATGACGCAAGCGCCAAATCACTTAATTGCTAATTACGAGAAGAACGAGTAGAAAAATAAAAAAATAAATGGTCACGATTTGAGATAATATTATTACCTATCTACAAGTTTAAAAGTCATCATTAAATTCCATAGGGTTTCAGAGATCTAACTCAAAATAAGTGCAAAACGAGGTTTTTTCGTACCTAATTTTTTTATCGAGATTTTTTTATCCAATCGTGTTTTTGCTTCAACAAATTTAAAGATTATAAGTCCAAGTTTAATGTGTCCAAATAGCAAACTCTCAAGTCTTAGGCCTAGTCCGCACTGCGATATTTCACCGTGCGATTTTTTTCTCGTAATTCTGTAACACTTTCAATACTATGGGACTAGCCGCACGGACGTTATAAAATTCGCGCGGAAAAAAATCTGTGATTTGATGCAAATTGAACGCGATTTATTCCCGCGCGAATGTTTTGTGCAATAGTAAGCAGTATGACTATGGCCGCACTGCGGAAAAATATTCGCGCGTTTCTCTCAGTCGTGCACTGACAACGGCATTGGTAAGATGTCGCGCGCTTCATCTCCCGCCCGATCGGGAGGCGAGCAGGAGTTAACAGAAAATGACATTGAAATAGAACAATTAATCAATCTGATGCACAGGAGGGAGACCGTAAATGGGTGAATCCAATATTCATGACATCTTTTTATACGTCTGTTACGTCGCCGCCGTAGTATCAGCTAAATCAAAATGTTTCTGATGTCCATTACACGTTCGTCTCAGCCGGGAACAGATCGAACTGACAAAAATCGCACGAAATTTTACTCGCGGTGCGTACTAGGCGTGATTTCGAGCACGAAATATAAGTCGCGAGAATAAAAAACGTGCGGTGAAATATCGCAGTGCGGACTAGGCCTAACAGATACCGATATCCAGATCGCCCAATATCACCAAAACAGCATCATATGGATGGACTCTTAATTCAGAAAATTTCTCGAAGACAGTTCAAGTGTAAGTTAGTACCTACTTACTAAATGCTACTTACTAAATGGTACTTACTTAAACTTAGACATTCATTACAGTAATATCGAACCCAGGGTAGATCGCGGATAATCCTATCACTAAGTAATAACTCACACACACACTGTGTGTGTGTGTGTGAGTTATATTTTATACAGCATAGGTACCTAGATACGATTCGAAACTTGTCAACAATAACACGCATGTTATAAAATTGGCCATCCGTTGACAAACAACGCCCTCTAATGATGATGACTGATAACTTTAGCAAAAATGTTGTTCTGCATCTAGATGGTTCTTGAAATATCCTGTAGAGGGCGTGTCTCCGCCCGCGCACACATACAAAGATTTATCGTTTTTTGTCAGGCCTAAATATCCTATAAATAGTGTTTTTTTTATAAGTTTTTTACGATATGCGTCAATAATAGATCATAAACACTTAATATACGTGCTTTTATTCTGCAAAAATCGTTTAAGTATCGAGATTTGTACCCCGATAGAATGTATGAAAAAGTGTCAGTATCCAATCACCTTAAGCTCTTTATACTTAAACACCATTTTGTTTATATTATGACCTAGCATTTTATTGAAGACAAATGGTCCCCAATGGTCTAAATTTTAACATGAAGATTAATTTACTATTTATCAGCAATAGATTTTATGTAGACAAACTGGAACCGTCAAACAGTGATGATGCTGCTTGAAATTGTTCCTATTTTTTTGGTGAAGATAGTTATCTTTACCAAAAAAATAGGGATAATTTCGTTCGCTGCCAGTTTTTCTTATATTTCGGCATGTCCATGGCTAGACAGAGACGTAAGGCGTAATCCTCGGTTGTTCTCTAACTGCTCTAGTTAAGCGAAATTAGTCTTCTTTTTGATAAAAGCATCAATATCAGCGCGCCACGACATCCGGATCAAGAACCTTGCATGTTACTACTACCATTTCATTGTCTACATCAAGCTCTAGATCTTCCACATAATCATTGTATCTACTGATTACCTTTTCAATTGTTTTTCTCATCAGGTGTTGTCTTGTCCTCAGGGTCCGGAGTCGGCACTGAACTCAAACCCGGGTGGCGCCGCGAAGCCGCCGCTCATCAACTCATTCGAGCTGGACCGGTGTTTGGACCGGTAAAAACTGTAGATCCTTCTCTAGTTAGTTAAGCTGATGAGATGGTTACCAATCTGATGCAAGCACAACTTTAGACAACTGCAGGGTCAAGACTGAAATTGAAATAGAGTAAAACTTGCTGGACAAATATTTTCCTGAAAAGATCCATCCGTTGTATTTCTTATTCCTTTTTGTTTGCCCAGGAAAAAGATGGAGCAGTTAAAAACAAATACTAAGGGGCCACGTGAATTACATTTTTCAGGAATATTTCCTTCTGGTTTTATGGAGAATAAATGTTACAATTGACGGTTTCCTAAAAACCGCTTTGTCCTCAGGGAGGAGTCCGGCAGGTGGGGCGGCGAGGCGGCGCGGCGACGTCGGCGCAGCTCGCCCCCGCGCCGCGCCTCGCCCCCTCGCGACCATGAGCCTCTCGCTCTCGCACGGGTAAGACATCGTAGAATTTCTTTATTCCTACTCCAAAAAGGTCGTACAATACTTCCTAGATAACCAGTTCTTTTCTCAGAACCATTTCATAGGAAGTGCTTTCATTATTGATCAACTGCAACTCTGGCAACATTTAAGTTAATATAGGTGCTTATGTATGCCTAACCTCTCATCAATTTTTATAAATGATCAATGTTACTTCTTTTATCTATAACGGCATATTATAGTTATTTTCAAGACTAACTCAATGACGACAATCTCCGAAGCATCGTCTTCTACCAATCCTTCTTCAAAGAACATCTTCAACAACTTTTCTATCTTCCCAGGCCTCAGCCCCAACATCTCCGCAAGGCTCAGCGCACTCGAGCCCCGCGCCGGTGTCGCCAGCGGGAAGCGCAAGCGCAGCGGGCGGTGCACGATCACCGCTGCCGCTGGTGGCACCCGACCTGCTGGCCATGCAGCTGCTCGACCAGCACACGCAGCTGCAGGCCCTCATGAAGCAGCGCCTGTTCCATCAGCATCATATGCAGAAGCAGGTATGAGTTAATGGATAGGGTAATCCTCTGGTTTTCGAAAAAGATGTATTTCAACTTTTGCAATAGTGATAATTAATAGATATAAGAAAGCTAAAATCAAAGGATCTGAATGTACGAGTGGTTTCCCCAGATATGATATGGAAGTTATCATCATCTTCCTAGCCTTTTCCCAACTGTGTTGGGGTTGGCTTCCAGTCTAACCGGATGCAGCTGAATACCAGTATTTTACATGAAGTGACTGCCTATCTGACCTCCACAACCCAGTTACTGGGTAGTACGATACCCTTTGATAAAACTGGTTGTCAGACTTTCGGGCTACTGAAGACCCGTAACGACTGTCAAAGATCCACGAATGACAGCCGGGACCAACGGTTTAACGCCCTTTCCGAGGCACGGAGGGAGACCCCTCAGACATGAAGAGGGGGGGTATGGTGAAGATGGTCACCCTTTAACGGACCAACCGCGGCAAGCATAGCTTAACCTGATCGATCGACCCATGCGGCTGTTATTACTTAGTCGCAAGCCCTTTCCATGATATGGAAGTATAACCAGTAAATATTCTAGACTAGCTTCTGCCCGCGACTTCGTCCGCGTGAAATTTCTTGTTACTCCGACCCACCCCGTCGCATCGCATCGCCTGCCCGCGCTATTACTTCTTTTTTTTTTTGCTCGGCTCCTAAAGGTCATAGCGTGATGTTAAATAGCCTATAGCCTTCCTCAAGAATTGGCTATCAAATGCAAAAAGAATTTTTCAAATTCGACTGGTAGTTCCAGAGATTAGCGCGTTCAACCAAACAAACAAACTCTTCAGCTTTATAATATTTGTAATGTATTGAAATAGTAGTAGTGGTAGGCGGATAAGGTTTTTCTAAAAAGAGAAGCTTGTTCCTATCCATTGCGAGGCATGTAGATCGTAACCCTATTAAGACCATTATTTTATCATAGCATAAGTAACCTATAACGTTCCCACTGCAGGGACAAAAGGATACACAGGCCCGCGCTCCCTCTGTGAGAGGATAAATAAACAGATACAAAAATCGAGTATAGGTATCTCAAGGCATTAAATTGCTTTTTTGTCTAACAGCACATGACTTCGGAGGCCGCTAAGCGTCAACTCGAGCAATCGCGGCTCCAGGAACAGATCAATCTCAACTTGCTGTCACAATCTCATTTGCCGCCGCCAGATACATCGCCAGGTCAGTACTTTGATTAGAAACTCTTTTATTTTTTAAGACTACTAAGTTCTGAGAGCATTGTCTTTATCATCACCTCCAGAAAACATCACCATAAGTACTTCGGATTTTGTGAAGTTTTGACTAATGAGAGCCATTTAATCATCTATTGTTATGTTACTCCCAGGAGTCACCCGTGCAGACATAGAATATCTATTTCTTTTTTATGCGCCACACTACACTTGGCATTATTATAAGAGCACGTTACTTTTTTGTCAATGCACTTCTAAAATAGCTTTTCCCTCCAGGTTCTCTTCAGCAGCAACTAGGGGCTCAGCAGCAGCAGTTGGTTCAACAGCTGCAGGCAGTACAGCGTCAGTACCTGATGCACGGACCAATCTCCGTGCCACCGAATGCTCCACCAGGTTTGTCGAAAATACATGTTTTATGTATGTTTTTGGTCTCCTGTGATTGCGCTCTGTTCTGTACACGTTTTATTAAATATAATACTCTACGTTATACCAGCCTTATATTATGAAATGTTGCTGGTCGCAGAGGTTCTTGTGAATGGTTGCTTTTTTTAAAGTAGATACCTGTGGCGGTACCACTTTCCAATTCACTAAAATCCATTACATAAAAACGTCAAATTTTCAAGTACTAACAATGATGTTTGTGTTCCTCCACTAGGCTTGATGCTGTGGGGCAGTGAAATGGAGGAGCATCCTTTGTTCGGACGCGGCGTCTGCAAGTGGCCCGGCTGCGATGCTCTCGCTGAAGATTACCAGGCTTTCCTAAAGTGAGTCCACTGTTCCATCTCATCATCAGCAGCCAGCTAATGCTGAGTATATATAGGGAGAAGACCTATCTTCTCCCTTTTGTGCAATGCTTCCCTGCTCCATACTGTTCCATCTAATAGCCTGTTCAGTAGAAACTTTCATTATAAAGGATTTGCGTAAATCAGATGCAGGTTTTGAACTTACCAGACCAAATGGCAAAAATTACCGTTGACAGGGACTTGCTTATGAATTAAAAAAAAATACAAAGAACAGATTCATATTACCCATTCTTAAATGTAGTATTTTATGAAAAAGTAGAATACTGGTATTGGGAATTGTAATGAGACACTTGTACACCACCACCAGCGGTACAATGAATATCGACCTAATTAACTGGAACTAATTTTCAGACCACATATTTTTGTATCCTTCATTGAGCAAATAGGTAAAGACTTCAACTATCACCAATGTTCCATTCTAACTCCTCATATCCCCAGGCACCTGGAAGCGGCCCACACGCTGGACGACCGGTCGGCGGCGCAGGCGCGCGTGCAGATGCAGGTGGTGGCGCAGCTGGAGCTGCAGCTGCGGCGCGAGCGCGACCGCCTCGCCGCCATGATGCGCCATCTGCACGCCGCCAGGGACACCACGCATCACCAGGCCAAGCATCCGCACGGTATGACAATGATGACTTGTCTACAAAATTAATTTTTGAAGCAACTTATTGCTTCAAAGCTCCGTAGTTTAAATAATAGATTAGTTAGTTATAGCAGTCCATTTAAATCAGAGAAAGAGGAGGACCAAAAGAAAAGATATGAGGTTGTGATATGAATAAAATTGAATGATAGCGTGACGGTTGACAGGAAAGAATGGTAAAGAAAAACATTTTTAGCGTAGACCACAAGCTGCACAAGGGCAGGAATAAGAAGACTGATAAGCGTGTAAATGCTATGCTTTAAATACTCTTAAACTAATACTAGAAATAGGTAGTTAACATGACAAAATAAATTAAACTCTGTGATCATAATATGAAGTAACTATTCACTGTATAAAAATTACAGGTGGTGCTTCTGAAGGTGCATCTCCAGGCCCAGTACGGCGCCGTGTGTCTGATAAATCCGGCGTCGCCATTGCAGGAGGTAATAATTCTACCATAATTTTTCTATTGTCTTCAGATAAACACGTATGGCATCAATTGGTTTTCAACAACCAATGAGAAAAAGCCAAAATTCCAAAACCACGCCCGGCATTGGCATGGCATTTTAGCTGAGATTTAATAGTGATTTAAATAAGAAGTAGGGTAGTTTTGAAATAGAGTATATTTTAAAAATATTGTTTCTGTCCTAAAGGTCTTCCGTATATGCTCGAAAGAGCTGGATTAGATGTGCAACAAGGTAAAGAAATAGGTACTAAATAAAAAAGTTGATAGTTTCAGTTTTTTTAGCTTTAATCTATCCAGTATTAATTTTTACTTTTTTTGTTGTTTTATAGAACGTTGTAGTGCAATACTACTTTAGATTTATCTTAAAACTATATCATAATATTTTCAGAGATACAACGCAACCGCGAGTTTTACAAATCCGCTGATGTGCGGCCGCCGTTCACATACGCTTCACTTATTCGACAGGTTTGTACTCACTGAAGCTTCTGACTTTCTGATAAATACATTTTTGCCGATCAGAATAATAAATTAGCATTTTTAATTGCTGTCCAAGTATGTATAATAAGGCAAAATGATTCTATAAGTTACGGACAAACAAACTTTTATGTAATGCAATTGTCTGATATAAAAAGCTTATTGGTTTCCACAAGGGGTCTTATTGGGACCACATGTGGCAAGCATTTTTAATATTGTAAGAATTCAAAACATTTCTAACTACGATTTTTCAGGGTCAAGACTAGTATCAAAATGAGCAGTATTAATTGATTTTATGTATTTTATAGGCTATAATAGAATCTCCAGACAAGCAGCTGACTCTGAACGAGATCTACAACTGGTTTCAGTCTACATTCTGCTACTTCAGGCGCAACGCAGCTACATGGAAGGTATGTCTTAGACATTTAAGTTTCAACAATATTGAAACAATACGATTGGCAACTAAAAATTTAAAAACTCAAGTGATAAAAATCATAGTAAAATTGTATAGATTCTAGTCATAAAACTAATATTTTCTTTTTGAACGAAAGACTGTTTGAAATGCAATGAGACAAGGTAAATGTAGTTCATTATTATGTTTATTCATATTTACTTATATCTACATACATATTTATGACTGTAATCTTCAACTAATGTTGTGCAAGCGAAATTAAAATCTGTGTATAAATTATTTGAGTAAATCAATATTAGGCGATCAATAAGCATATGAGTTGAAGATTGAAGTTTAATAAATTATAATAAGAAGCTTATAGATGTATATTTTATCCTATAAGATGTTCTAATTTGTACAACAAATGAATGTGTGACTACGACGATGCGCTATGGAAATCACAAATAATGACAGACAATTCGACATTATCATCGCCTGTTTTATCAAATTTGTTCCTTAAAAGATAAGATTTAAATTTTTGGTATTGTTACAAAAATCGACTGTATAAAAAACTTTTGTCCATACGATTCGTTGATGTCATTCTGTCTAGTCCTCTACAAACCATAGCGTATCGTCTAACAAACACTGAAGCAAATAAAGACGCGTTGCGTGGCGACACAGAACGCGGTGCGACACAACCTGTCGCTGCACAAATGCTTCATGCGGGTGGAGAACGTGAAGGGCGCCGTGTGGACGGTGGACGAGGTCGAGTTCTACAAGCGCCGCCCGCAGCGGGCCGCGCACGCGCACCCGCCGCCGCTGCACGCCGGGTACACTCCTCCAGCCATGCAGACCTGTTCTACTGCTATTTGCATTACATTACACTAGACTATACAGTTTACACTTTACTTTGGACTTTACAACTTTTAGGATGCTTTGGGGACATAACATTATTCTTGCCTGTTCAAGTTTTATCCCTTTACTATACAATTTACCATTAACACATTTTACCTTCCATACATCGTCTTTTGAGACATTGACATTGGAACTTGCGCATTGATGCAAAATTTCATGTTCTACTAAACATTTAACACATCCTTTAAGCATAGAATTCTTCCAATGATTCTGCAGCACATAACATTACACTCGATCAATTAGACTCACGTGAATACTTTACAATTGACTCTCTTACTATACTTTACAATCTAATTACGCTATGCAGACCTATTCTTTCAAATTTGGACAAAAAGGTATACATTACACTTTACACACGAATAATAAATTTACTAAACAATTTATACAAACAAAAAATATCTTTACACAACTAACTCCTTTCTTTACACTGACAAGATATTCTAACTGAATGACAATCACTTAGACTATACATTGTATACTTCACAGATAACACTATCCAATAATATATATTTTTACACTGCCATTCATACATACAACTTTATAAACACTGCTCTTTATTTTTACTGAATACAATGATACTTTATAACTAAACAAATCAACAAAAAAACAGCTTACGCTCAATGATACTACTGTACATATATACCTAATTAGACTTTACTCCATAATCCAATTCACGTACAAAAACTCGAATTGAAACACACAAACTGTATACACATCTACCTTGTAAAACTTCACAAAATTATAATATACTTCAACAAAACATAACTAAAGGCATATACAACACAACAAGAAAGAAAATAACACTTTAATACAAATATAACAAAAATTACAATAACACCAAAAGATGTATAGCAGTACTAACCCCACACCCAAATCACAGATGAACACAGTACATAAGATCTTATAAGCACTAATCATAAAATAATTCACAATGAGCAAGGAAAAGAGGGTTATAAGTATACAATTATGTACTGAATATTACTGTTGGAACTTTTCAGTGTACATAATATCATGAAATACACTCAAAAATACTCAGATTCGATCAAAACATTGAAGTGACTGGTTAAGACGAAGATATGCTATTACTATTATGTTCTGTAAAAAACACCTGTACTGTTTATACACATGTTGAGATTTGTCATGTTACCCACAGGTTGGGAGACGACATTCACAACATTTCGGCTATTTCTCCGAAGACTTAAGTAATAACAAGTTGCGTCCATTGAATTTAGTGTTTTGAAATAAATAAAATAAATAATTCGGGAAAGACGTTCCTTCAAATGCCCAAAAAATCTTGCACATTACCAACCACTGCACATGACATACACTACACAATTTTCGGTACATTTTGATCTTCTCTTAAATATTTTCTATCTAACCTAGCGATGTATCTAACTCTTATTGTGTAAATAAAAGTTTTCATCTCGTTTCAGATTTGAATCTGTAATTATTTGTGTAGTGGGCTCTTGATCATTGTGAGTGGCATTATAACTTGCAGCTTGCTAGTTATAACGTCACCAATTTGTGCGGTCATGTAATTTTTTCTGTAATTAGGTTTTATGTGTGTGTACGTGGGTTTCGGCACAACGGTGACTAACGTTTTCTCGCTTGCCTATTGACCTCCTGTCCTGTCCATCCTTCAGGGTTTCCGGGGCTATCATATCCTGCATGGTACGGTGTTCCATTCCACGACGATCTGATTGTGCTTTCATTGTCGGTTTTCGAAAAATTTCTTGGTCAAATTTCGTGATTCTTAGCAATGAAAGCACAAGCATTAATATTAAGATGATTGGAGATTTTGAATAACTGTGATAGTTATTAAACGGCGATGCAATTATAGAACGCTATCCGGACCAACCTGTCACTGCACAAATGTTTCGTGCGCTACGAGGACGACTTCGGCTCATTCTGGATGGTGGACGACGCGGAATTCGTGAAGAGACGCCATCTGAGCCGAGGGAGGCCGCGCAAGTACGAGCCGGCCGCGCCCGCGCAGCACCCGCCACAGTAAGGGCGCCGCGACACACACGCGACCGTCCAACGAATCTACTTGGCCACGCTTTTTATGATGTTCATAATATTACACACCACTACAAAGTCAGCGATGTTGATGTTCTTAATTATATTTAGATCCAAGTTGTTGTTGTATCTTTAGAAAAATAAGTATTACCAATATTATGAACATCCACATAAAAAGCTGACTAAGAATAAAATATATACTTAGATGTCATAAGATTATTTCTTTAGTTACGCAAACTTCAGACTATATGTCGACTTTACATTTGATTCTCAAAAATGAATAATGTGATAAAATGAGGTCTTTTTATATAGAAACGTGAGTCGTTGGACGATCGCGTCCACATAGCGTTAATGTATGTGCGAATACGCAAACCGAGAATTATCAGGATATTAGAGTAAAAGAGATAATCCTCGGTAGACACACTAGATTTGATGTTTCTGACCATTATTGTAAAGTGTTCACCGTGTAAGCTTAGATTAATTCAACATGTCATGTTAGTCTGTAACTAGACACGTGTTTATAATAGCGGATTATGAACACTGTGTGTGCTTTAATTTCTTTTAAAAAGGACTCTTTCACATACCTACACTAATATGGTGTGTTCATAAACCAAGCATTAATGTGTAATATGTGTATTAGAAAAATTTATTACATCATCCTTTTAAGAAATATAAGCACACACAAGTATTATAGACTCCTAGAGTGCGAAGCTATAGCCAATTGTTTTGCAATAGTTTTTAACATCACATTAAAACAAATAACTTGTTTGATAAATTAGCTTATACCATATTTTGCTAATGTAATTACATGGAATATTTTAATTTACATTTGATGAAACTCCGGAGCTATATCGATGATTATAAACAATGTTTATTTTTACAAAGACTTGCATGTATTGCATCTAATACGAATAATTGTAAAGGATCGTCGTTGGATACCCAAGTAAGATTAAATATTATATTTTAATCTTTTACTATTCCCAATCTAACATTTCTGCATGTAATCCCCCAGGTAAGTGTACCGCTTCTTATGCTTTGCCTGTGCATTTTTGTCGCATGATAGATAAGGTTTTTCTAACATATTTTAATAAGCTTGCCTTTTTTTCAATTTTCTATTTTATATTCTATTTATCTTTCTCTTTCATACACATTCACACACACACTGAGACACTTTTCATATAAATTGGACTTTTATTCAAAATTATACACTCCACAAGATATACACAATACAGAATTCACTATAATAGTGTAAATGGTTATAAGTTGATTTGGAAGAGGTCTGAAATGGCCGGGGTATGATTTTTTATTAATTTTGTTTTTGTAAATGATCAGTTTCACTTAATATTATGAATTCACTAGAACTAAAGGTTTTAAAATAAAAAATGCAGTAATTTATTTTGAAAGCCGAATATTATTTTTATGATTTGCAAATTCTATAACTAGTGTAATATTCTCACAGATTCATGGGAGCTCAAAGTCCTCCAATGATGACCAGTCCCCACGGATACAGCGAAGCGCTAAAAAGAAACCTGCAGGTATGGTACAATGTATGTGACCTAGTTAAAAATCACTCATATGTACGGTAAATTACAATCTTTCCTAATACAATGTTAATAAAAAGTAGAATATTATAAATTTAGTTTGTAAAGTACATGAAGTGTAGTGAGTTCATGATTTATAAGTTTTGTTTTCACTGGATAACTGTTATTAACTGTGTGTTGTAAATTTCTAGGGCATGATGGAAGATTGTAACCTGTCGTACATGTCCGGGGAGGACCACATGATGCAGTCCGAGGACTACCCATCCTCGCATGATGATTACAGGTAATTTAGTATTACATACTCATTAGTAACACTTCTTAAATTCTAAATAGTATTAGGGCTATTTATAACTAATTAATTAATTTAGGATTGATTTTCCAACGCCAGATAATTTTATTGGAGGAATAATTTTATTTTGAATTTTTGACGATTCTCCCATGTCAGACGTCAATTTTATTCCACGATTAAAATTGTCTGTCGATTGAATCATAACAACAACGGTGGATCTGTCTTCAACATTATACATAGTTGTCAATGTCTTTGGATTTTTTTATGACTCAATGGGAAAAGGTGTAAACGATGGTGATTTTGAATTACGTGACTGACTTGAACAAAATTTAGACCAATCGTAGCCAAAATATTAAACATGATATTTGAATGTCGTTCTTCTTCATTGGTTCTTAAAAATCTTGGGGTTTTTCAAACGGGACTTTACTAATAAAATTTATATTCAGATTCTTCTTCTTCTTGTCGCTGGCACGACTGTGTGATTTTAGATCTTGTTGGCTCAAAACTTTGCCACTTCCACGGCATTGTCGGTGGCAACGCAGAGGTCACTTTGACTGCATGTTTTGGGACACAGAGGGCGGGATAGGAGGTGGAGCATGGTTTCTATATAGCAAACCAACCTCCACAATGACACCTTACTGGCGTTCCGCCAAGGTAGCCCCACTTTACCAGGTTGGACTTACATCTTCCCATTTATGCCCGGAGATGGTTTAGGGACTTCCAAGGAGCGAAACGATTGAACACGTCATGTATGTTATATTTTTCCATGACATGCGTCGTCCATCTTCTCGTATGCTTAGGGAATAAATTAAGCGCAATGAATTAAGTATGCTTCCCTAATAATTTTCTCATCATATTTTTAGCCGACCTCCCATGCTAAATGGGTATGGCAGCAGCAGCTCGTCGCACGACGTGAAGGCCGAAGACTTGACCAGCGACGCTCAGGACGTCAAGCCCAATATCTACGCGCTCAAGAATGAGATGCAGGCGTCTGATTATTCTAACAAAGGTACGAATACACTCGAATCTCTCTCTGGTTCGAATATACAATGTGTTTCAGAGGGGTGTGACCAAACTTGGGGGGTGTGGTACAGGCCATCAAACTGAGCAACTTTTTCCCGGGGACAAACACAGTAATCGTGAAAAAAAAATCAGTCGTCCCATACATTTGGTCAAGAAGGTATTGAAGTTTTGTATGGGACGACTGATTTTTTTTCACGCTTACTGTGTTTGTCCCCGGGAAAAAGTTGCTCAGTTTGATGGCCTGTACCACACCCCCAAGTTTGGTCACACCCCTCTGAAACACATTGTATATTTTATGCTCGATTGAAGCTTTGTTAAAGCTATTGTTAAAAATTGCTGTTAAATCAGTTCATAAATCATCAAGAAATATCTGAGGGGCAATTCCCGCATTTTTGGGAACGATTGTATTCTGTCTCAATCTGTAAAAAATTACCTTTTAATATTTTTACTTCTTTGGAAATTACCTCTAATTTCTATACATTATTGACAAATTTTTGAGATTGATTGTCGCTGACATGACTATTTTGACAAGATTTTGAACGTTTTTAATTACAAGAATTGGCATTCAGATATGAAATATCTGTCAAAGCTAAGGCTCGGGTCAGACGTACGAAAGTTTGCGTGAGTAAAGCAAGTGACTGGTCTGACTTAGAGCTACTGTTTGACTTCCACCTACTTGGAATACAGATTTCTGTAAGATGGAAGGTTGTATATTAGGTGTCATACGAGCCCCAGTATTTAACAAGTCCGCATCAAATCACAAATTTTGGTGAAACATAAAAATTATCCTGTACTTGTACAATATAATTGCTACATTCGGGCTAATGTTCATGTAATGTAAATATCTGTTTATGATTTATTTTAGCAAATAAACTTATTACATCTAAATATCTAAAGGCTCCTTCAAACAGGCGCGACGCGCGACGCGAATCGCGCGCGATTCGCGTCGCGCGTCGCGCCTGTTTGCAGGAGCCTTAAGGATATTCATCATTTAAGTTGCTTTCTTCTATCTAGACTATTCAAACTCAAACAAGGAGTCATCCAGCAACCGTTCCGGCGAGACTAGCCCCTATGACGACTACCCTCGCGCCGAGGACCGATACCGGCCCTCCATGTCACACATCAAGGACGAGGCCGAAAACCTCTCCCTCAACGAACAGAGATCTGACAAATAAATGAGCCACTACCACGCGTACAAGTGCTTCTACTCTGCGCGATGAAGTATAAAGAGTGGTTGTAAGTACACGATCGAGTGTACCGTTCTGTATCCAAAGCTAAGTGTACACAGTGCGAGTGTAAAGTGTACATGTGAACTAAGTGTAAATCGTTTACACAACACTCCAGTGTTTGGCGTTTATTATCACAGTATATAATACTATATTAATTACGGGTGTAGATCTATTTCAAGTTATTAGAAATGGTGTTCTAGAAAGTGTAATGTGTTCACTGTTGGAAGTTTTTATAATAAAAAATGGACGATCTCGAAATGAGGAATTGTAAGTTAGAGTTAACCAAATATTTTTTTTTCTTTATTTTTTAATTGACCCGGTTTTAACGGGGTTTTGAAGTATTATAGGTTTTACGTTTTTTTTTTAATTTAGATTTCCCTTAGGTTTGGTAGCTGAGATAATTGTTAGAAATATTTATAGCGTATAAGTGTTAGGAAGATTTTAGATGGAACGGATTGCGCAGATAATCATTGAATTCAACGATAAATAACCTTAAAAGGTCCATATCAATATTTAAATAAAAATATTTAATCATTATTTGTAATATACAAGTAATAAGAACAATAAGTAGTAACTATTGGTATTTTAAAATAAGCTTAAATATACGCCAAGCGTTTCAGTTGTGTCGACATTTTGTGCTACAGAAATACAAGAAAGATCTCAGAACATTTACATTTATTTTTCAAAAATACAGAGCCCGCTTTATTTTTATTAAATATTTTTTTTTGTGATTATTGATCTGATGTAAAGATAAAACGTGTAATTTTCTTATTTTCGATGGCGTGCCATGATTTTTGATGGTACCATTTTTTCTATTACTTTATTGATTCCAAGGAATTATTTCTAGCGTAAGTTTAGGATGTAAATATTTATCATGGATTGTAAAAAATAAATCTTTTTTGAAAAAATGGTAAAAATTTAGACGAGTGTAAACGTTCACTTAACTATATTGCATATTAAATCGTTCATGTTGTAGAGAAAAAAAAAAATTAGAAGAAATAACTAAGTATAGTAGTAAAAAAATCACTGTATTCTGATAATCGTTTCTTGTTTTGTTAAAAAAAAAACTTGTTTTTTCGTGCATTTTTCGATTTTGCATTTACTATAAAATAATGTTAAGTGCGTATTATGTTGGGAGTTTTGTTACTTTTTCGATAATTATCGGAAAGGGTGAAAATAACCATATCACACATTGTATGTATACTTATAGCATAACGTAGAACTGTAAAAGGAGTATGTTAAATGTATATTCGATTACGCAATAACTTTGGGATTTAAAAAATGTATACATTTAGCGAAGTAGGAGTGTCACATTATTACATATACTTGGCAAAAAATAGCGGAGCCCTGTCACGGTTGGGCTATGGTAATAGTATATTTCATTACAAGTGCGGAAAGGTTGTCATTGCAAAGAGTTCCGACAAATGTCTACCCGAGCCGAGGCGCAGCCGAAGGCGAGGGTTGACAGTCGGAACAAGTTGCAATGACGGTTTCGCACGTGTACTGAACGACTATTTTTAATACAGTTGCGAAAAAATGAAGCAATTTAATAAAATAATAAAAACACAATAAACTCAACTAACTAATGGCGCCAACCGTAAAATATAAGCAGAGATTTTTTTTTCTTCACCCATTCTGGTAGGCAAAGGGAACTATGCTCATACAGCCAAGTCTTCAGTAGAATTTTTTTATTGATATGAAATGAAAATTCTTTTCAATCAAATCATTAAATCTGATATTGAAACAAATTAGTAGCTTCTTTTTAGAAATATACGTATTTGCATGAATCATAAAAACTTCTATGAATTTTTTTAGTAAAAACTTCATGGTTGGTTTTTCTTTTTAATAGACATTATTTTGACAGTTGGGAAAGAGAACGCACGAGTTCGGGAAAGGTAAAAAAAAAGCACGAGTATGTAATAGCCCACATCCCGAACGCTATACGTCCCTGCAATACGCCACTTTTTGAGCAACTGTATTAAAAAACGCTTTTCAATTTTAAAAGTAGAAATAAATAAAATGCGTATCTATGTGTAATTGTTAGCAGTTCTCATCCGCCTTTAAAGCCCGATTCCCGCCGCCTGAACTCTATTCCAAATTTTTGTCTTTACCGTGGCCTAACCTATGTAGATACTTTCACACGCATTCGTCACAAACTTGTAGCCAGTAGATATACAATTTCTTCGTAAGTCTACTTAATTATAACTGTCGTAAATTCAAAATAAGTATAAATGCTGACTGATTTTTCTGTATTTTAAACTACTCGCGTTTTTTTGTCCATCTTACACATCGTATGTCTTTACGAATACGTGTGAACCGACCCTAACAGTTAAGTACAATAGTTACGTATCTCGTTGTAAATCCATTGCTATGCACGAAAATATTGAACCTGATTTTGGAATTGAGAAATATTTATAATTATGACATTATTTTTTTATTACATATTGTTTAGTGATCGGTGCGCGGTTATTTATTAAAAGAAACCGTTCGAAGTTTCCCACTACACCGTTTACGAATTGTTTTTTTTTTATTACTTTGCTATTGTAGAATTATTAAGTTTGCATTCGTAAATATTCGTACGGGTTCGGATGCGATCGTTGCGGATTCGGGCGGTGTAGTGCGAATCGCGTCTTCTTTGCGTTCCGTTTTACGTAGGTGGTCAGCAGAAAGAGTGCTTATGTTCAGTGGAGCCTGTGCTCGAGCCAACACGAATACTTTTATTGATCATTGTAAATTATACTTACTTAGTGTTGTATTAAACGAAATCATTACAATTATAATGTGTTTTATTGTGTAGTAGCAGGAACCCTTTCAGTTTATAACTGGTCTTTTCCAACCCAACCTCTTCCTAGAGTTTCGGTTTAAAACCGTAAATCATTGATTTATTTATTTATATATACTTTATTGTACACCAGAAAATACATAACAAAATAATAAAAATACGATTATGAATACAAAACATACAATGGGCGGCCTTATCGCTTTCTTTTTTCTTTCTTTTCTTCTTATCATTGGTGCTACATTGCAAATGTTGTTTTATTGTCATGCCGCAAGGTACGCGCGTCCATTAGTACCTACCTACAATTTCTGTCCACCCTATGGTTGTATGAAAGAAATCGCCGAATCCGATTGCTCATTTTACACACACTTTTTAAAAAATCTATTTGTATTTTATTTATTTTTTTAGCTAGTCATCCTGGAAAAAAAATGAAAACTACAATCTTGACATTAATCCTGAAGTCGCAACAGATTTTTATATAGTTCCATGCATTTGCACATAGAGGTAATCTGTTCTGAAACCGTATAATTAAATATCCATTTGTAATTTGATAATTTTTGGTGGACCAGTGAGCAGTAATGGCCCTCAGACTTACGAGCTGTATGTCGTGGGTTCAACCCAGGCACGCCCTTTACTTTGTGTTAATAATAATATCACACCAAAAACATTTTCATGTATAAAGGCAGATTTAGACAGATCCAGTGACTGGCGCCGAAATCGAGACAAGCCAGCGCTGACCCGAAAAAAACCCGTGTAAATTGATTTCAAGTCAATCCAGTGGCGGGAAGTCAGCGCTAGCTTGTAAATTCGCACACGAATATTTAGAAGCCAGTCGGCGCCCCCCGCAACCCGCGCCCACCCGCGCCAGTGACAAAAACCCCGTGTAAACAGCCTGGTCAGTTAAGTTACTGGCGCCGCTTTGTGGGGTGACGTTGCATCTGGCTAGTAAGAGAAAATGTCGTCTTTTCTGTCTTCAATCCATTTTCTTATCCAAATTCGTTTATTTTTAGTTAGGTAATTCAGTTTCTAGCATTTCTGCTACCTCATTAAATAGTAAAACGGTAAAATTTTTCAACAAGAAACCTAATCGTTGTTTTTTTCGTCCGTTTCGCGAATTCATTTTTCTTCACTGACTTCACAAACGTGTGCTCACCGTGAAAACTAGCCGCGACTACTGACACCATGTAAACAGTGGAAGCCAGTCTAGGCGCGGGCACTGGCGCCGATAACTGACCCTGTCTAAAATTGCCTTAATGTTGCCAAGACGAGACCATATGGCTTGCACTGTCAAAAAGTTATCAGATCGCATGTAGAGCCAAGCTTCTGACTCTACAAGCCCTAACTTCACAAACTCTACACCTTAGTCAAAATATGAGGCTTGGCCGCTTCGCTTGGCTCGTCTTGGCGGGGGCACTCCCGTGCCCCTAGATCACCACTGCTCTCAAAACCGTGAAGGAAAACATTGTGAGGAAACCGAACCTTTCGAAGACATGTGACATTTACCAGCCCACACTGGGCCCGCGTGGTAGATTATTAGCCCACTGCCTCTCTATATAAGATAGGAGCCCTATGTCCAATGCAATGTGGTAATGTGGCACATTATAGGCTGATCATGTAATTTTAAAAAGCTGTAACTTTTTTTCGCCAAATTACTTGGAAACTGGCAAACTGTGGGCGTACTATAGATGCATGCACCTCTGCATAACCATCCGGAGAAATAAGAGTATACAAGCGTTATATCGTATTATGTTACTAAAAACAATACTTAACACGATTATTAACACACATTACCGAACTGTTAACATAACTAAACAATGTAACATTGTTTCCCGTGTCATGCCACGCATCATAAAGAGCCAACAGAGCTGCATCCTTAGGTATGTCATAACATGGTACCTAGCCGTGGCATGACTCAGTAACGACCACATTTGTTCAGCATGCGTGTAAGAGGACCGCTATAATTAATATTATGTAAAAATAAAGAAGCTCTCGTATCCGTCGAGCGACGTATCCGCTGTAGTTTTCTCAATAATTATAAATTGAGGTTTGATAGCTGGTTAGATGGATGGTGGTCTTAGATTAGGTACGTACCTGCTTTCACACTATTTCTTTTCAGAGTTTATTAAAGTAAACAAACTGATCAATGCTGGATATCTAGTCAAATCAAAAAAATTACATTGATTTATTCAATGATTTGTAACCTTTTCCAAGACGCCAGCACATCAACCTACTAAAAATCTGTCAAATTTCTTTAACAGATTTTCAACTTTATCGCTAGAGTTAGGAATAAAATTACTAATCGTATACCTAACCAAGGCTTAGGTATACAATTTAGTAATGTTATACCTGAATTTTACATCATTAGTAAGTTTCACTTTCTAATTGTTAATTAGCGAGTTAGTTAAATGAACTTTATCAAAACTTGAAGTCAAGTCATGTCTTGTTCAGACAAATATATTTTTAGACTGCCGATTGTCTAAAAAACATCTTGTCCGGTAAGGAACAACTCTGTTAAAAAAAAAAACTGTGCTAATTGCCTACAAGGGTCATTAGCCTGTAAAGCATTCATTCTAGATAATGGCGGATGTCGAGTTCCTGGTTACAAGTTCATGAGCAAGATTAATGTCTGTTAATTAGCAAGAATTTGAAATTATGCAAAATAAAGGTATTAAGTTAATAAGGTGAAAAAGGTGGTGGTGGTGGTTAAAGGTATTAAGTTAGGTGTTATGTTAGTTTTTAAGATTGCTTAAAGTGTATCAACATCCGGACAAACCTATTTAGGTTTTTGTGATGTTTAATGTTTGTATTTCGTTTAGTTCCTTAATTAATAAACAATAAAAAAAAGTACTCTAAGAAATCAAACAACGTTATGATTTCTTTACGTTTATTCTAAGCGAACGTATTACATTACTTTAGCTATATTGTCACTGTTTTCTTTCAAACAAAAACCTACTAAGCACAAATATTTGACACCTCTTTCCTCTTTCTTTCTCTTTCTTCACTCGCGTGACTGTTCGAATGCAACCAGAGTTGTTTTATCGCTAGCTTGTACTACATTGATCGACTTTATCAGACAATCCAGTACCTACTCGTTAATAAATAGGTAGGTAAACACATGAACCGCCAAGCAGATTTCTGTTGTAGAACATTAGGGCGACTTCATTATGCTCTGTTAGTTAATTGTTCATTAAGCATTTTGATATACTCTCTAATGAGAAATAGTGAAAATGAAAACCGTCAAGGTTTATTAACTAACAGATGAAAACCTCATTATGTTATTTCAAAATCCATTTGAGCGGTCGTTTCAGCGTTTCATACTTTCAGATATAGTTAATACCTACGTCCCAACTTTCAGTAAAACATAAAATAAATATTTATTCAACATGAAAGGGCGTCACAGCACAGGTTGAACAGATCAACAGAATAAAACTATTACTGAAATGTGGTGTGTAATATAATCGATACGTCGCAAGCGCGAGCTCGCTTGATTTATGATACGAAACAAGTGCAATAGGGATGTGACTCGGGTGACTTATCGATAGAAATGTTGGAGATCAATTTTGGAATTGGACTTTTGGTGATAAAATATTGGATTTGGTGGGATTTCGTTGGATTTTAGCCTAACATTATTGCTAAAAGATAGTTAATAAATATTGAAATAAAATGAAACCTTAAGTAGGTATTAACATTGTAACTAAAAGTAGGTATCAGAGTTTTATAAAACAATCATTCATTCAAAAGAAACGATAGGTCCCCAGTTTTACGTGGTAAAAGCTAGGAACGATGGATGGACTGTGTAAAAGATTATAAGGCTAAAAAGACGTATTGAGATGACGACTAATAGAAAAGTATGAAAAAAGATATGTTGCGCCGATTACAAATAAAATGGGATGATAAGAGCAAGACATAATGATGAGTATGACAGGTGTAAACTTTTTATTAGTTCTAAAAAGCCAGGAAACGCACCTTTTAATCAGATAATAGGAACCGCACAAGCAAAAGTGCTGAACTGAAATGGTAAAATAAAAGTTATTTTGTCAATTTCAGCAGTTAAGTTCAAGCAGCATAATATCGACATCTGTAGATATACTGACATCACTAGTGTGACATGTGGCTCTTAATTATAACTGGAGTTTTACGCGTCAAAAAACTAGTGAACCGACAAAAAATCTAAAATAACTGTAGTTTTTAATCCCTATCTGGTTACTGAACTTTAAGAAAAAAAATCTTTTTTGTGCACATGTGTCTACGAATGGGTTAAATTAAGATGAGCGCGTTTTTTCTTTTTTACAAAAAATGTCATTTCAATTCGAAATGGAGAGTTAGGGGTTAATTTAGTATTTTTCGGGTTTTTAGTGTTATTTCGAGTTTTTTTTTTTTCTTAAAGGGATGAGTAATGATGGTGCATGTGGCTATGATTTGGTGTTGTCACTTGAAACACGTGAGAAACGTTTTTTTTTTCAGGTTGCGTCAGTTTTGTTTATAGATTTCCTAGAGTGGAAATGTTTTAGGCGTGAGTCTGTACTAATAAAATGCTGCAAAGCGTTGTTTTTTTTTTGTAGGTTTCTAAGAAACTGTATTAAGTATATTATTAGATACATATATGACTTGTGATTCCTAAAATGAATTAAGCCTGAGTATACAATCCACCAACCTATCTACATATCTATCTATTATTACCGCCGATCGGTACCCACTGCTTTTCGACAGCTATTCTCAAAAGGTCATGTATGGTCCTCATACGGCCTGACCAAGATTATATATGGATTTCAAAAGAGACTGTGACCTCCGAGCTTATTTTGGTGTTTCTTCTCAGAGATAGAAAACACCGACTAACCGATCTACCTAGTTCGAAAACATTTTTTTTTTTTTTGTAAAAGTGTTTTTAAAACAAACTTATGAATGTAAATATCATTTATCATATCATTTATATGGGTTGAGGTGAAATTACAGGCACAGTTTTTCAACTTTGTCTCTCAGTTGGCAATACAGTATTGATTGGCATAGCATGTATTGCCATGCAGGCGGTGGTAGGCGTGTTTGCCACTTTGCATCATGTGGACAGTGTGGACTGTCGTTGTCGGCGTATTTGCCATTAAAGATTAAGTACCTATGTAGGTACATCAAGTAGGTTTAAACTCAAACCAAGCAATTTGTTATTTTTTTATTATGTCCCACAGCTAAGCAAAGGTGTCTCCCATAGTTTTTCATTCGCCTGTGTCTGCTGCCTTTTACAACAAACCAGTCAAAAAAGAGTTTAGGTCGTCGCGCCAGCGTTTCTCAGGCCTGCCTCGGTGACGACGCCTGTCTTCAGGCACCCACTGGGTGACGACTCTGGCCCATTTGTCCTGATGCAACCTATGGCCCGCCTAGTAACAATTCAGCCTCTCCATACTTTAATAAAATCATTTACAGGCACTTTTGAATTATCAAGGTGTCGGGCAGTCACAAAGATGAAGCTAGTTGTCTAAATGTAAAGTGGTCCAGAAAAGGCGAATTATGGTAGTTCGTGACTACTAAACAATGTTCGGTGCGGCACCTTGGGTAATAGCACCAACGCGGGTTGTACAGACGCCAGCACATCAAGTTACTACAATCTGTCAAACTTTAATAGATTTTCAACTTTATCGCGATAGCATATTAAGGTTCAAGGTTGATTGGGAAAATTTGACAGTTTCGGGTAGCTTGATGTGCTGGCGTCTGTACTTACCTACAACGCCATGTAATGTTATAACCCCACTGAAAAGTCAGTCAGGCATTTTTCACTGCCCTTGTTAATTAATTAATTTTTTTATTATTATGTTTGTGAACATGAAGGTTATTGGATATCCAGATAGACAACAACCTATTCTATCTTCATTTCAGTCACATACGCACAGCTATCGACGAGAGATACCTACAAGTCATTTTTGACGAAAACCAACAAATAAGCGTCGATAAAACCTATGTTATTAACCATACCCTTTTACCATTAATTATAATTTATCTAACAAAAGTTACATAAACAAAATGCCCGACTTATCTACGGAGTTTTCAAAGAGAGCTTATTTATATAAAAAAATGGTGTTGTCTTTTTGTCCGCGCGCCGAAACGGGCGTGTGGCACAATTTACTACTAAGTGTAAGTATTGTGTTTATTTCTGTAAGGCCACATGTGCGCGTGCTTACTTTTGTACCTATCGCCCGGGATACCAACCGAGGGCCGCGAAGAGAAAACATAAATTAAATAAATGGTAATCAATTCTCCTCAAGCACACACACACACTGTAAGAGATGGAGCCTCTGGAGCTGTAAAACCACCGTTAAATTGATTGGAATTGGGCTACAATCAAGCAAACTATGGAACTCTATCTTTTATATTTCATTAATAAATATTATGAATAAAATGTTCTTTATTCATCATCTGCCTAGCCTTATCCCAACTATGTTGGGGTCGGCTTCCAGTCTCACCAGATGCAGCTGAGTACCGGTATTTTACATGGAGCGACTGTCTATCTAATCTACACAACCCAGTAATACGATACCCCTTGGTAAGATTGGTTGTTAAACTTTCGGGCTTCTGACCACCATTATTCTAGAATACTGTTTATTATCTACACTTACAGATATAAATATAGAAACTACAAAGGGTGACAAAATGGGCAATATTATCGGTAAGAGCGATCTTTTAAAGACAGCCTTTGGATGGATTAAAAAGGGGTAGGAGAGACAATACTGTAGGTAAGTATGCATTCCGTCCAGGTTGATGATTCTGTAGAGCTGAAGGAGGTAACTAAACGTAGGATTCGAAGAAGTAACTGGAAAATCCATGAAATGATAATTTGGTTAGCTACTTTGTTGCTTTGATAGCCAATGAAAACGAGAAGAAACGAAGTTGGTATGCTGATTTTCCAGCCCAAGGGGAGGCTTAGTCCAAACAGGCGGATTTTAAAGTTTGGTTTCGAAAAACAGATGGAAATGAGAAGGCTTTCGAAATGGATTAAAATCCAGTTAGGTCAACATTTCGTCTATCACTGATTATGATCTCTCGCGGGCCGCAGTTGATTACCTCAGAAGCGCACGAGTGTGTTAATTTGGTGTACCACCGCGATGATCAATGGATCTCAACATTATTAGTACTACTTTCTCTAAAAATATCTATGGCTGTAATATTTAAGAATTAGTTACCTAACTGCCTCACTATTACAGCTTTGTTTAGTCAGAAATTAAGACGATAGGTATTTTATGTTTATCGTCTGATTTTACCTATACCTAGATTAAAATAACTGTCACATAATAATTGTATTTTTGTATTGTGTTGATCCATTGTTCCAATAAATCCTGGATGAGACTGGCACGAGGCTGTGAAGTTTGAAGTTTGACACAAGTAAAAGGTGGCCTATGCAGTAGGCAAATTCGGGATGAGTATGTGGTAAATCTATTATTAACGTGCAAAACTAACGTTAGGTATAAAATTTATTTCTAACAATAAAAGAAAGTCCCTAAGTAATTTTCGTAACACTACTAATGATCCGTATAAATAAAAGGTAATTCATTTACTTATGTAAAACCTATCAGAATAAAAACAATGGTTGCTCTTCGAAAACTTTGAGATCCGCGCTCCTGCAACAAGTGTAAGCATTTCTCGTAGATGTGTCCTAGATACAGCGAACGCGGCGATACGATACGTATAATTAATCATACATATTTTGGTTGTATTAGCTTCTTATTACAGTTATTATTTCACTGTAATTAGTGATGCCTTTAGTATATGGGTCACGGACTTTAAAACAATTCTCGATTGACTAATAACTTAATTAGGGAAAATTATAATTGATAGAAAAGCGCTTCAGAAACAACGGGGATGGAATTTTCATAACTTGTCGTTAAAAGACTACATGAGTAGGTACATATCATGGGTCATAGGTCTTATGGTTACTTATGGGTACCTATGGTTCCAACGCCCCTCAGAAATTCGGTCCAAGGAATCATGCCATTACCAATCTGACTCCTAAGTCACACGTATTCCTAGTTTAGGAGTCAGGGTTTCAATTTTTGTGCGCCTTTAACTATGGAGAACTTTAGCTGGATGTTAAGCATAATTATATGGACTTGTATCAATAAATAAATAAATTAAAAAAAAATGATAGGGGTAGTCAGAAATCTGCGAATGTCTGAAAAGTACTCGTATAGCCCTGTTACTCGTTTGTTGAGGTCAAATGGTACGTTGCATTTAAAATGCTTGATGTACATCTGCACCTGGTTAGATTGGGAGTGGACCCCTAATATAATAATTATGGCAAGAAACTAGACGAAAGACTGTCCCAAGTCTCAGCCTGCTTAGAATCATACAAAATTTGAGCCGGTAGCATCTCCACAAAAAAAAAAGTAAAAGTCAGTAAAAGTCATTCTTCAACAAATAATTGTACAAAAAGCTAGTGATTATTGTAACAAATGGCTCATCTCGCACACGTGTACAGCAACTGCAGCGACAATAAAACGAGCGACGCTGCGCGCACGCACTTACACGCAACACTTCTTTTTTTAAACGGTAGTATTCGAATTGATGATAAAACCGTTGCTTTTTTCAAATGAAATGAAGAGTTATGTTTTCTTTTTGTTTTTTTTTTTAAGTTTTGGGGTGAGTGACTTTGCTTGATGACATGGTTGGGTAGGCACTCAACCAGTGTTGACGTGGCCTATGTCGTGAGTACCTACTCGCGAGTTATGAAATTTAACTGACATATGTAAGTACCTACATATAGGTATGTCAGACACCAGTAGGTAGGATTTACCTAGATATCCTATTGGTGGTTTCACTAAGCCATATACCAGCTATATACTAAGGGTCGTACCGGAGGATGGGCAGCAGCGTTCTCTATGCATTCCACCACCATACCATACTGCGATCGCCAACCCGCCTGCCAAGCGTGACGATTATGGCAAACCGGGGGGGGGGGGGGTTGCCCCTTTTGGGGCAGGCCTATGTCCAGCAGTGGACACTGGACGTCATTCGGTTGAAATGACGATGTTGATGAAGCCATATACCTAAAATGCACTACGTTACTAAAATGTAACCTATTTGGCGATAACACTGCAATACATGTTATAAAACACTAGCTTCTGCCCGCGACTTCGTCCGTGAGAAATTTTTTGTTCCCCGATCCACCCCGTCGCATTGCATCGCCACTTCCTTCAGGTTTTTTTTTTTTCATTTTGCTCTGCTCCGTAGGGCCCTGCCGTGATTAAATACCCAACAGTCTTCCTAAAGAATTGGGCTATCAAATGCAAAAAGAATTTTAAAATCCGACTGGTAGGACTGGTTCAAACAAACTCTTCTGCTTTATTATTAGTATAGATTATAATAACTTACTCCTTTTTACGGCATCACGACCCATTTGTGTTAATTTTAAAGGTAGAAACAGTTTAACCATTTCAATTTCGCACCATCTTATTAAAATGATCTTGTTTAGCTAAATGTTTTCAAAATATTGTATCTATCACAAAAACTTGTAAAAATACACTTGTTCAAAAACAAGCCAAAAAAAAACTATGACGAGAGCCGTCATTATGTCTTTTCGACTAATTTTTACGGCATCACGACCCATTTGTGTTAATTTTACAGGAGTTTCATTTTTTTGGCATTGCATTTTACGAGTTAGAGGATTAAAGTTAATAAGAGGCGTCTACTTGAGGTTTATGAGCAATTTCGAAAAGATATAATGATTTAATGGGCCAAGTTATGTGTTTAAAAACTAATTAATGGATTGTGTGTGTTCAAAATACCAATATTAGTACATAGGTAGGTTTTATTGAAGGTCTGGCTTCTCTACGTAGACAAAACATAAAAAGAAAAAGTTCTAGAAAATAAACACAATAATTTATCTTTCAGACTATCACGTGGTGATTTTTATTAATTATTTTGTCAGGCAGATTAATCGCATAATGCTACCTAAAGTGCCTACCCTAGCTCACCGTCCGATCAGGACCCAGGCCCGTGCCGGACGGCGCGATACGTGTTCCACGCGCGCCTCAAAGAGATGTCAGCATCAACCGAAGGGGCCCGTCAGGGCCGAAGCCTGCCGGGTCAGCAGGATTGTCCGAAAGGGTTACCCGGAACATAAAGGGCTAAGAAAGGAACACGGGTGGGTTCGGTCACGTGTCCTGACGCGAGTTTAACATTTTTTACCCATTACAAAAAAGTGTACAACGCCGCTAAAGATGTTTTCACTTCAATAAATTTAGTACCTATATAGTATACCTAATGTGAGTCTTTCAAATCATTGCGCACAAATGTGTAGGTAGTAATTTCTAGAAGTGTCTAGAGCATTTGTTAATACTTTACTAATGTTTTATTATTGTTTTGTTTCGCGATAACATTTGAGTACCAACTCCTGACCTCGACTTCATTCGTTTCAGAAACTGCTATATTTGCAATGTGAGTTATCGTTAAGTTGATAATAATCATATTATCGTTTGACCTACCCCTAAATGTTATCATTACGACCTACGCTTTTCTGACATTGTAGCTAGCTACTCGGACTGACTCTTACTCAAAATCATCCAAAATGGTTTTTATTGTGATCCCGGGAACCTTGATTAGTAGCTGATACCATAACTTAAGGCGAAAGCGCCAGGGTAGCCCGCGAAATTCAATTTTTTTTAGGTTTTTTGCAATTTGCTGGTCAGTAATTAAGTTGTACGTTGATTAATATATGATTCGCGGCCGTAACACATATGTATTTATAGAATTATAATAATTAAAGTCATCAACACATTAGCCGATACAACACATACGGTATGGATGTAGCTAATATGCATGCTATTAGCTTATTTATTAATTAATTTAGTATATTAGACGATGATTTATAAGGAAAACGAACGTAACATTTCATGAACAGACTTTGGGGGAAATAGATATTATGAAAAAACGACTGGATGTATTCATTCAAAATTATCTATCTGTCTATGGTAATAATTTTCACATTTTCATACTCCGAGAGTACTTACGCCCAAAGATGCGTTTAAAATATGGAAGTCTCGATGCTCATAACTTTCAAACCATTTTTTTTTAATTCTGTGTCCGTACGGTGCTAGCTAATGACGAGACAAATAGATATAATTTTAAATGTAAGACTGTCAAATAGTGGAGTAAACGTTACTATGAAAGAATGACTAACCAGTGTAACCTTAAGTGGCAAGATTTCTAAACATGGTACGGTACACACGCTATAATCTGGATCTAATATTGTTCACTATGTTTCACAAGCTAAAATGTGTGTTTGTCTAAGCATTTCCCAAGTCACGTAAAACTGAGCTTCATGACAAGAGCCACTCCAGGGCCCTAATTCAACGATTCCTCACTTCAAAACCACGGCAATTCCTTAGCTAACCACGCCAACTTCGCGTTCATTTGGCGCAGTTTCGTTCATTGTGACATAGAGAATACGTTAACAGTAGTGTTAAATACCTGACGCATCTTGCCCTGCTTCCAACTTTGCTGCCTGACAAAACTTTTGGCTAGAAACTTGTACCGCCTCGGGAGATTGGAAACTTGAAAAGTAATAAGCTGGTCTTATTATACAGTGTAACAGTGCAGGTACAAAGTTGACCGTCTTCGCTTGTGGACATGAGCGAATGATTGTACGCTGCTGATAGTATTTTTATCTATTGCCCCAAACTCTCGCTTGATAAACTTTAATAATAGCCTTTCAGCTCAGACATTTTGCTTGTTGCCAATTGCCAAGAAATTGTCATCTCATTTCCAATTTATATAAACACATTTTGAAAACATAATTACGTATCACGTTGCAGTGGCGAAGGTTCCATAATACATATCTCGATTACTATACCGGCTTTCCTTTGAAAAATGGCACAGTCAGTATTCTATAAACAAATGATATAATCATATTAAAGATATTTACTCCGGCTTACCTCTAATAAAAATTGACCCTTCCCTACTGTCACGTTGTTCCTCACATATCTTTATAGGAGCTAGTTTTAACCTACCGTGGCTGTAAAATGTAGTACCTATCTAGCTTAGAATGCGTTAGCACTATGCAGTGGAGTTTTTTTAGGAACTTATGAAATGAAGTGAAGTTAGATGATAGACAATAATTGTCCAAAGGTTTGTATATTTTTTTTCACGTTAGCAGGAACGGCCATTGATATAGTCTTGATCTATGAGTTTGACTTAAGTATGTACAGTCAGCAACAAAAGTCAATTAACACTTCAGTTTTTTTAATCTCAGTTATTGAACAAAATATTTGTTGGAAATTGCAGCAGAAGTACAATGCAATTTTGAACAAATATTTTGCTCGATAACTGCGATTTAAAAAGCTGAAGTGTTAATATTTTGCTCAATAACTGAGATTAATAAAACTGAAGTGTTAATCGACTTTTGTTGCTGACCGTATCTGTTGAAACCACATATTTTTCTCCATTCCATCTTGTTCATATTTTTTTTGTTTTTGTATTTGAAAATGAAGCCGCCGCACCGCCGCTAGTCAGATTGGCGCTTCGTACCTAATCAGTAGATACCTACATAGATGACATTGACACCATGTACGCTAATTATCCTGTTACCCTGGCTTGCCAGGGCCAGGGGTAGCTTAACAGTACGGGAGCTAGAATACCAATTTTTGTGCCTGATCTAGGCATTATTAAGTTTAGTTACATTACTGTCAGGTTATTAATTTTTTTCTGTACTAACCGTTATCTAGAATGTAAGAGGCGGCATTGGGGTTATCAATAATACAACAACGACGTGCAAATATGTAATTATCAATTTTACTCATTAGATTCAAATTACTGAAAGTTGACATTTGAAAAGGGTGAAATAACCCTTACAAAATGTTAAATGGGCAATGTAGCAGTAAGATGGGTCAGTTCGCTAGGTATGTTAACCTTTTCTGTTCTGGAGTTGAATAAATGCACAAAATAACAGCAATCTAAATAATTATAATCTTGTGAGCCATCTTTTCAGAAGACTGAATATTAACTTACATTCATTAAATAATTTCCAATAAAAATATTATATTGACAACTGTATCAATAAAATATTCTTGGCGCCAAAAGACACTAAAACACGTTTTTACACACTTTTACATGAACGTATACCGTTTATTGAAAGATTTTGAACCGTATGACGGTACAAATAAGAACGTTCAGCTATCATTATATACAGGGTTCGACCGAAAATCAAGCTTGCATTTTGAAAGCACATGTTGTTACTTAGAACTAAAGGAACTGGATGGCGTAAATATGCAAATATTATTTATGGCGTACTTAGGTACCTATTTAATTTTAGATAGGTACTTAGGTAATTTTTTGAATTCAATAAAGTTGTTATTGCAAAAATATCCAAAATATCAGTTTCTATTCAATTTGCAGATAAGTATCTAATAAGAATTGATATCATTTCTCATGATTGATTAATTTGATTGCAGAACATTTATTACCGAGGTTTTATGTTAGGAAACAAAAAAAAATTATTGCAGTAAATCATTAAAACATACTGAATGTCAAAAGTTGACAGCTATTTTTCTGCTATTTAAATAAATAGGCAATGGGCGTTGCAAATTACAGAAATTAAAAAAAAAACTATTTTTGTTTATCTTCCTATTAATAAAATATCCTTTATTACATCCAAAAACAAAAAAAAAAACAAAAACATTGGCTAAACAAAAAACTGGTAATATTCGCGAGCTACTTTATCAACGCATCCGCGTCACACGTGTCCCATACTCCTTCCATGTTTTACCATCTCGGTGGCCTCTTATGGTTTCAGTAAGGAGTTTTTTCACGTTCCCGTTAGCTCCTGTACTATTCCCGTCAATGTCCTGGTGTAGTTCACTCGTGTGCTCTGCGCACTTTAAAATAAAAAGTTAGGTTATGTGTCACTTTGACAGTTCGCGCCAAAATTGTGAAGTTTGTGTTTTTGAATTTCGCTGTTTTTGATAAGTGAGTATTTTGGTGCGTGTTTCTTCTATTTTATTGTAATGTTGGAATTCTAATTTAGGTTTTATGATGGCATTTTTTTTTAAAGTTCGTTATTTTCGTGCTAAGTGTAGCAGGCATTTAAAACTAACAACCTTAACATAATAGTATGAAGTTTAATTAGTATTTTTTTACTATTTTGGAAATTAGTAAGACTGTGATGTAGGTAGAGAAACGAAATCAAAGGTGGTTAAGCTTCATCTTAAGTAAAAAAGAGATAGGTAATTAATTATCTAATGTATAAAGTTCCCGTGTCAAAGTGTTTGTAACAAAACTCCTCCGAAACGGCTTGACCGATTCTTATGAAATTTTGTGTGTATATTCAGTAGCTCTGAGAATAGGACGTAAACTATTTTACATAACCCTAAGTATTAAGGGTGGGTCAACACCAAAATTTATTTTTTATTTTTTGGACAAAATTTTTAATCTTATCGAAACTTACGCGGGTGAAACCGTGGGGCGCAGCTAGTTTATTTATGATAATATGTACAACTTTATTGTGCAACACTAAAAAAAAAACAAAATTACGGAATTACAGAAAAACCTACGCTAACAATATCTGTCAACTTGCAGAAATCTTTCCTAGTAAGTGGTAGGTATTCCTTTATTATTTTGTTCTAATAAATCAATTATTTATTATATAACCTAGTTTAATAAAACACACGTGTATATAAACATGATTTCAAATAGTGTTAAAATATAAAAATAATATGGAATAATATTTGCATTGACTCTCAAATTTTTTAATACTTTCCGTGGATATTTATCAATGTTTTAAAATGATTCAAAAGCATACTCTCAAGATTTTAGTTTTTAAGCCTCATCTTGGATATTGCTAAATATTAATTATGTCCACCAGAATCATAATGAAAGTAGATTGGTACCGATAAAGTTCATTAAGTACTTATAGGTTAGGATTGGACAGGTTCATTAGGTAATTATTATTATTTTCAAATTATCTTCTAAAATAATTATTTAGCTATCATTTAACTTATATTTTTAAGTAACTTTTATACAGGTATGTATTAAAATAGTTAAATAAATAATAGTTAAACAATATTATGTGACGTGTAGTTGACAACAAAAAGTAAAAAATATAAGCAATATAAAGATACTATGTGGTGTTTATCATTACCGTTAATGAGGTGTGCACTCAGGAGCATAAATACTTTACACTTACACAAGATTCAAAAACGATTTTCTCATCAAGTATCGATGGAAATCTTATGGAGTTACAAAAATATTAATTTCGATTTTTTTTTAATTTTTCTACTTACTATATTATAGGTTTTTTTCAAACTTGCAATCGTAATTTTATGAGAAAATCTCTTGTGAATTTGGCGTAAGTGCAAGGTATTTATGATCGTGACTGTACAATTCTTATAAACTAAAAAAATAAAGTACCAATATTCTGTAGTTCCAGTATTCTATTAATTTATGTAAAAGGGCAGCGCCCGTCGGCGGCGGTGGTAACCACTTCATTATGGTGGTTCGTGGGTTGTTTGTCTTTCTATAAAATAAAAAAAAATAGTCAATGACGTGTCTCTATTTCACTTATTACAACACATTACCAGCAATTTACTATACTACCAGTAGTTTCGACCTCGATCTGAAAATAAATGCTACAACTAGAATTTTTCTTCCTATTTTGCTTTGCAGTGGTCTGGTAAAAATATAAATTAAGCAACGTTGTCGAATAAAAATGTGATGTAATGATTTTCATACATCACGTTATATTCATACGTGGATATTCTAATAGTGACCCTCATAATCTTCTAAATTATGTCTAAAAAGCATAAGTTTTGATATCATCATCATCATTCTCCTCTTCTTATCCCAGTTTATTTGTGGTCGGCGCTATATGTCTTTTTCTTCCATGCTTCTCTATTAGTCGTCATCACGGTAATCACCCCCTTTCTGCCCATATCATAATTCACACATTCCATCCATCGTTTCTTTGGTCTTCCCCTACTCTTATAGCCATCGACATTCATACTCAAAAATTTTCCTCACGGCATTTTGATATTAATGAGTATTATATAAAGAAATTAAATATCTGTCTTACCATACAATCCACGTCTTCGCGATTTGGATAACGGCTATCCAAAAACACTTTTTTTTGTTCAACGAAACATTTGGCAATAAAATTGTGATTGATCAAAAGATTCTGTCATGAATTAAAAATATTTACAGCGTGATTCAAACCAAAAGATGTCCATTCAATATTTAAAAATAAAGCCCATTTTGCATCATCCAATGAGCTTCTTAACTCTAATAATAATAGGCCATAATTCAGCTTACTAACACGTGTGGCGACCAAATAATAATTTTAAAGAGACGATTAAATTTATAATTCGCAGATGTTGGAGCCACGCGTGATCATACACAGAGAAAGTTTATTTTTATAATAATAGCAAAACCATATGCGCAAAGATACGAGTAAACACCACATGTCAACACCTCTACATAGAGATTACTGAACTTTTGTAGGTAAATGAACCTATGAAGATGGCACAATATGATATCATACCTTGTTACGAGGAAGAGGACATGTTCAATGTTAGAAGCGACAATGTAACAGACCTACATGCTTATTACATGTCACAATTCAACTTAGAACTAGAAAATAGCAACAAAAATAAGAAAGTAGACAATTTTAAGTATGGAGTAGAGGAAAGTTTTGATTTTGAAGTATTAGATAACTGGAGCGCCCCTGCAAATAATGAAGCTGATTTTGAGATTATAGATGAAGTTATTGACAGCAATATCAATGAGCAAAATATTAAGGAAGTTCTCTTAGATTTAGATGGTATCGACTTTGAAGATAAAAACTGCAAAATGGATACTTATAAGGGACAAGAAAATAAAATGTATGAAGCCAATAATGACTACATAGATGACGAATCACTCATTGACGAGCTTTGCAGAGAAGATGGTGAATCTTGTAGATTAACACCAGATTTCAATGAAGAATATCTAAATTCAACAACACCAGAGAAAAATCTTCTACCGCCAATAGATACAGTGTTTTCAAAACGATATTGCAATTATAATGTTGAAGATGCTCAAATGGCCGAGTACAATAATGTGACTCCTGTTCAACAAAATGTTGGTCCTGTAAATAATTTAGAACACTACAGTTATCCGAATAACATACTTTATAACTTAGAAGAAAGGAAATACGTACTACCTGATACACCGACAAGTTGTAATGAATTCAGTTTTGATAGAAATGAAAGGAAAATATCAGTATCGGAATCAGTTGAAAGTGATGTACACAGTTCAAGCTATTACGACGAAAATTCTGAAAATTTTGATGACGATGACTTGTTTATCAATTTGGACGATTTTGGGTTAACTTTTGAGACTGATAATAATGTCAATGTTGTAGAGAGTAAGGCTCAAAATCAGAAGAAGACTGATAGAGATAAGACTCAAGGTAAATATAAAAACTATTCGATTTATATCCAAACGTAACATTACATTATTTACTGGAAGGAACAACTATAAATTACACATCATGCATAAGTGCTTATGAAATGGTTGCCTACAGACAATGGTTCCAAGCAGGAATCAAACTATTGGATTGCACGTGTTATATTATTAAATCCTACTTTTATTTTTATAGGTGAAAGAGTGTGTTTATGGGAGCAGTGTTATGAAAGATATCCAAACCAAACCACGTTGGTGGAACACATCGAAAGAGCCCATGTCAACACATATAAAGGTAAAGTAGACTTACAAAAATTTGTAATTACCGTTACCCAAAAATATAATAATAAGAATTAAATAAATTTAATAATAATAATTATTATTGAATTAAGAATTGAATATTAATTTAGCATGTCTTTATACCATAATAATATATACAAATATGTATACAAAATATTGTATACAAATATGTATACATGATTAATGTATACAAAATATTGTAAAACATTTTAAAAGAGTAACGGTGGAGTTTCTTGCCCATTCTTCTCCATACGAAAACTACCTTTTGGAATGGGCGACTAGAATCAATTCTATTTGTTGTAATTTTTGACGTTCAAAAGTGCCTTTAATGTGCCTATTTGAAATAAATGCTTTGACTTTGACTTTGACCAAAAAAATCGAAGACATGTGACATTCATCAACCCGCACTGGGCTCGCGTGGTAGATTATGGCCCACTCCCGTTCACAGAGAGGAAGCCATGTCTCAGCAGTGGGAACATTATAGGCCGGTACTTGAACTAGACTAGTTTTATGTACAGACGCCAGCACACCAAGCTACTAGAATCTATCAAATTTCTTTAATACATTTTCAACTTTATCGCTAAAGCATAAGGTTCAAAGTTGATTGGCAAAATTTTACAGTTTCGGGTAGCTTGATGTGCTGGCGTTTGTACCTAATATGATTCCTATATGAAAAATGATGAATGTGTCTTATGTATTGTGTAGGTGACGAGTTCAGCTGCTTGTGGCGCGAATGTCCTCGAGAACGCCGTCCTTTCAACGCTCGTTACAAACTTCTGATACATATGCGCGTTCATTCAGGACATAAGCCGAACAGGTGTCATGTAAGTATAAACTCTATGAATATTATGGGGAACATTTTGCCAATTATTTGTACTATTGTAATAAAGTCTACCGACTGGCAAAAATTTGACAGCACACTAGATGTTTCCGTAATTATTGGGAACCTGATGTTGCCAATAGCAGTGGTTTTCCTATTTCCTATACATATTAGTTTTAGTTATAATCAAATATGCTTTTATCAACCTTAAAATACTCCCAAACACATAAAAGTGGCGTTCTCTAACTAAATTTTTAAGTGAGAAATTAAGACCTCTATCTACACCTAAGATTCCAGTTTCCACATAATTTATTTTGAAATTATTCTATATTTCTAGCACCCGGGTTGTGGCAAGGCGTTCTCCCGGCTTGAGAACCTGAAGATCCACGTGAGGTCTCACACTGGTGAACGACCTTACGCCTGTCCTGCCCCACACTGCAGGAAGGCGTTCTCCAACTCTTCAGACAGGGCTAAACATCAGAGAACACATTTCAACGCTGTAAGTATATTTATCATTAAGTCGCGTTTTTACAATAGCCAAGACACTCACAACCAAAAGCCAAAAGGTTAAAATTGCAGATAAAACTTTGCAGAATAATTTTACATTGTGTCTGAATTCGTACATTGCGCAATGTAAGTATTATCATATCAACCGACCGTCAAAATATAGCTATCTATTCGCCTCGCAACAGAAGAATTCGTTCGTTGAACTTTTATTCTAAAATGTAAACAATAATTAGGAATAATAAAATTGTTATCATACGAGAATTTTACTTCTATTTGTTTATCATGAGGGGTCTACCTTCTCTAGCAGTTGGCCTTTCTACATGATGGAGATAAACTGTGTGATTTGCAACTATAGTACTTTGTCGGTCTTGTTCGCCTAGGTCGTGTCATCAAACTGCATTTGTCAGATCATCCTCTTCCCTATCCTAATTTATTTATATACTACTTAATAAAGTCTTATCGTTCGACCCGTATGTATGTATGTTTGTATGTCCGCGATTTTCTCAAAAACTTATGAACCAATTTTGATAATTCTTTCAATAATGTAATTTACATACTTTCAGGAAGGTTTTAGTATATAACACATTAGGTACCTAATTATTTTTATGTACGAAGTTATATGCATAAATGTACTGCATCTCCGGCATTTCTATGCGAATTTTGATGATTCTTCTAGTCGGTGTATTTAATTCTTTAATGCACTAGTGTTAATTGAATTTGTGTGGGACAGGTACAACTAAAAACTGAAAAATGAAACCATTTTTACAACAAAAACAACAGACTTCGAAAAAAAAAACACTACAAAGTGATAAATAACTTTAATTTCGGAAGTCGGTGTCAATGTTTCCGCGTTTTCGTTTTTTGGCCGACTTCCGAAATTAAACTTATTTATCACTTTGTTGTGTTTTTTTTTGAAGTCGGTTGTTTTTTTTGTAAAAAAGTTTTTAGCTGTATCATCCTTCACATAATCTATCCATTACTTACTCGGTCTGACTCTTTTCTTATAGTATCTGTAATCTAAACGAAAGTGGAGATAGACAAATCACCGGCAGATTTAGATATCATGAATTCTATCACACACTACATTCTACAGGGGGCCTAAAAAGGCCACTTTAGTAGAATCATACAAGGATAACATTATGAATCATAATATGGCGAACACAGTCCGTGTATTTCTTTTTTTCGCTGCACTGCGTAGGTATAATCAAAGAGATTGGGATTGGATTTGGATTGGATTGATTGGTAGGTATTTTAGCACAGATAAAAAAAAAAGAACTGAAAAATCCTTCATCAATGGTTTTTGATACGATTAACTTAACAGTTAACTGTCCATTGTGATTTATGATGTTATCCTTTTGTGATTCTGCCAAAGTGGTTGTTTTAGGCCCCCTGGCCATGGACTGTACAGCATTATAACATCTCCGAACGAAAGCTTGGACTTATGTAGATCACATAAACTTCTTTATTAATCTTGTGACATTTTTCCAGAGGCCATACGCATGTGGTGCTATCGGCTGCGGCAAGAGGTATACAGACCCCTCCTCTCTTCGGAAGCATGTGAAGACTCATCCTCACATCACGAACGTGCCTCGGACCTGTATACCTGCGTCCAGGCCGATGAGGAAACCGGACCAAGAGCAGACGGTGCCAAGCTCCCCAGCTAAGCTGACCACACTCAGGTGCATTAGGGATAAGCTGACTGTACCTAGATTGCAGAAACTGTAAGATTGTTGGCTTCTTTTGGTCTTGATGATGATGATGGGACTCCCTTTTCCGCACTTAGACTCCCATTCGGTCCGTTGTGCGTGGGGATTCTGGCTAACAGAGCCAGCCTAGCTCCGCCCAGAAGCACAGAAGCTTCCTGGGAGCTTCACAGGCTTCGCGGAGCGACCTCATTGTTCCGAGGATTTCTGCACGTTGAGAAGCCACGGCCTCGCAATCCAGGATTCTTTTGGTCTTTGAGTGTAAATAGCATCTGAAATACCTATCTTGTTAGATTTTTTTTGTTGGTTACTGGTTTGTTCCTGGAGTGTTTGTTATAAAAGAATCCAGCAGCCATTTTCGTTTGCAAGATGTATATTCTATCAACAGTTCTGTATTAATTTCTTTACGGAATGTTATCACATTTTTAGTTTTAGATCTTTAAAGAAAATGCTCAAATGAAGACTTCAGTTTTATTAAATTCTATACTTGTTATTATTAGGGTTTGGTTGGTGAAAATAAACATAAACATTGTGAAATATTTGTAAAAATAAATAATTAGGACTAATTGAAGCTCAAAACAAGACTGAAGGAACATGATTGGCTCAATTCTTTACTTTTTAAGTAGTTTTTAGTTGTAATTAATTAATGTGACTTGTGTTAAAAACACAAAAAACTAGGTTTAGATTTTTTCACAATTTCTAAATTAAATACCTATCTTTGTAGTTAGTTAAAGTGAAACCTTGATTCCAAATACATAGAAATAGATTCTTTAGTTAGATATTATCTGATAGGAAATCATAATAACACAAAAAAGTATTTGTATATGTCAACCCCATGTTTGTGTTCGGAAGCAGAGAGTACAGAGAAAAGTTTGTTTACGATTGTTACAAACAAATTAAAATCTTATTTTTATCGTTATTATTACTGAAGTTATTTTAAGTAACGATTCATAGCACCGAATGATACAGATAATGATAAATTGTTTTGTAGTCAACATGGTTTTGTAACCATATTGACGCTTGATTTCGTTCATTGAGGCCGAATTCAGCAGTAAACTGAGACAGGCCTAAAAAACGCATGTAGTTTTATCTGGGTCCTATAACCCTATTATAGTATCTATCTAATGTTTTTGCTACCTACAATAATAGATAGGTACTTACAAAATAGATCTCTATAAAAGACCTAAATAAAATACATAACGTATTATTTTTTTATGACAATCTAATAGATATTATTAAGAAAATGTTCCATTTGCACCTATATTTGCTCAATTTAATGTAAGATAGTGTACATTATAGTAGTTTAAGCAAGTATTATTATATGAAAACAGTGCTGTCTGTAAATTTTATAATTTAAGATAAGTAATAAAAAAGCGAGACATAAGATTTTAGTGCCATGCTTATACCTACTTAGGCTTAGGTGGCAATTTATAATAAATAAAATATACCTATTATAGGCCGATCACTTAACTGAGACGTTGCCTGAGGTAGCAGCGCGGTGCGGGAGGGGTGTGGTGACGTGATGCGAGAGCTCAGTGATTCGTCAACTTGTGACAACTATCATCCCTCCCGCACCGCGCAGCTACCTCCGGCAACGTCTCACTGAAGGTGAATGGGTAGTTGAGACCGCGAAATTCAAATTTTCTTACGTTTTTTGCAATTTGCAGGTCAGTGTCATGTTGTATCTTGATCAAAATATGATTCGCGACAATAGTAGGTACATATTGCGCCACTTCGCGCAGACAAGCCATGGAGTCTACGTCGAAGATGGCGCACCGACGCGACGCCTCAGATGTTCGTGTTTCCAGTGCCGTTTTGTGGAAATAAACTACTATAAATATTTAGAGAAGTATAATCATTAGAATCAATAATCCATCTTTCTAACTTGTTAGATTTCTACCACTAACACTTTTCCATAAGATATTGGTGGTTGGTGGTAGAAATCTAACTTAGAAAGATAATTATATTAATGATTCTAATGATTATAATTCTCTAAATATGTAACCTGTTATTGTCGCGAATCATATTTTGATCAAGATACAATCTGACATTGACCTGCAAATTGCAAAAACGTAAGAAAATTTGAATTTCGCGGTCTCAACTACCCATTCACCTTAAGCGATCGGTCATAGACCAGTAGGTCTATGACCGATCGCTAGTACCAGGGCAAAGAGAGCAGTGGAGCAGTGGTGGTCCAGTAACGGCCTCGACTTACGATTTGTAAGTCGAACCTAGACAGACGGTGTACTTTGTGTAATTTATTTCATCAGCACTGCTCTCAAAACAGTGATGGAAAACATCGTGAGGAAACACGCATGTCCTATGACCAAAAACTTTTAAGACATGTGACATCTATTAACCCGCTCTGGGCCCGCGTGCTAGATTATAGCCCACTCCCTCTCGAAGAGATGAGGCCTTTGTCCCAGCAGTGGGAACATTATAGGCTGATTATGCTGGGCAAAGCCTTTTCATATGTTTATACAGCGTGGCGCTACAATGGTGACATTAATTTAACACACGTGTAGGGCTAGTGCCCTTTAATCATATTAATTTTAGTAGGTTAAAATAACTCGTAAATTGAAAAAAAAAATTTTTCAAACAAACTAAATGATAAAAATGTAACGAAAATTGGGATCACCCTTGCAAAAAATCATTCATGAAATTACTTACCTACGTTACGCTGGCTTACGTTAACTCGGAGCGGCAACGCGTCGCTTCACGCGCTGCCACTTTTCGCGCTGGACGGTACTGTGATGAACTTGAAAATGCCTAGCGCTCTGGCGGAGGCGTTTTGGGTTGGTTTTGGAAATATTGTAGCACATTTTCAGTTAACTGGATTGGGTTTTGTCGTGTAGGTGGTCGATCAGGGCGTTGAGACCTAGGATCCACTGGCCGGTTTTCGCGGATGCGCTGAAGAGCTCCTATAATAGTGCGAGGATTAGTAGGGCATTGTCTTGAACCGCCATATCTCTCGCGATATGTCCTTATGGCAAGAGCGGCATTTTGACGTATATATTTTTTTAAATTTTTATATAAAAGGTACAGACGCCAAGCACATCAAGCTACCCGAAACTGTCAAATTTTCCCAATCAACTTTGAATCTTATGCTTTTGCGATAAAGTTGAAAATCTTTTAAATAATTTTGACAGATTGTAGTAGCTTGATGTGCTGGCGTCTGTACACCAACGACTGATCCACTAGAAATATTGACATAATAATAAATAACATACCCAAGTAACACAAAATCGATATAATGGAAAAAGTGATGACCAGAAAATTTCTTCTAGCTTCGTTATAGAATTTGAAGGGTTTTAGCAATGTCTTGCTTCTGTATAACAGCATTTTATGAACTTTGTAGTTCCTAAAGCTATATAATCCTCTTTTTCAATCTTTTGTGCAGCTAAAGGTTTTATTTTAGACATAATTTATGTCTCTATACAGCTTCTAATACAGCTGTAAGCATTATACAAAAGTGTAGGCCGTATGTAAGCATTAATTACGGCTTAGGCTATTAAAAAGCATTTTAAAATTCTTTAAAACTGCTCTATGTTTTATAACGACCTTTCGCATGGGTCACAACTGTTTAACGGTGTACATTGGTGCTGTTTTAATGCCAGCTTTTTAAAAGCATTTCATCATAATATTATATAGCCTTTATCTATACAAACGTATAATGACAAGAATTTTAACAAGCAATAAGTCGTATACCGGCATCCGCATGCCTAAAGTTTTTAATTATGCTTACGCCATTTTGCTTTTTGTATCGATAATATTTAAAATTTAATTTTATGGTAAATAGTCCTTTAGAAAGGACTTCAACCTATGGTATTGACCGGCCGGTACAATACAGGTATCATAATGACTAAAACTAAAGATTTCTTCGTAAGAGCATAATTTTTTTTACAATTCCACATATTTTTATAATATTTTTGTAATAAATAGCTCTTTAATTTGAAGGCGCATGAAATATTTGATTCAAATATATACATACTTTCACAGTAAACTGATACTCGCAACCTTAATTCACACATAGAGAACAAAAACAAGAGTTTAATTACTTGCCTTGTAGCACTTATATTTTTTTGTTGAAAGTATCCATGTTCTTTTTACACAAGATTTATTAATAATAACAGAAATTAAAAATAATATTTGATAATGTTTTTATTTTGCCTTTGTAATGGTACAAGCTGTATAAGAGCCGCGTTTAACATATGCGCACTGCTTTAACCTGTTTTCACAGCCCATTATAATGCGTTTATCATTCCGGTAGACAACCAATATAATGCTGCTAAAATGCCATTCTTACACTTAAGGCTGTATAATTTGGGGCCCAAATTAGCATTACAAGAGCTGTATAGTGGTTCATAATGCCTATATGTAGACTTCTTATAAAGCTATAATAATATGCTAATTCTGTTATCCATCGATTATAAAGCTATTTTGTGCTACTTGGGTATGCATTGAGTTATGGTGAATTAGTCACTTACAGGCGTAGGTACACAGCATTTACATAAAAAATAGTTTCTTAAATATATATTTTTAACAATATTTATTAATTCATTTAGAGAAAGCACGAGCATTGATTACCACGCTCGATCATGACGGGTTGGTAATTTCAGACTTATATTGACTAATAGCACAGGTTTCTCCCTTGCGATGTTTTTCCTACACCGTTGTCAGTAGTGTCCAAATTAAACTCAAACAGCGTTGCTATTCTGTAAAAATCTCACCGTGAAAGCTTAGGTGAAGTGAGCGTGGAGTGAGCTGTCAATAGTGTCAATTCCTAGCAAAAACAAACTTACTTCACAAGTTTTCACGGTGAGATTTTTACAGAATCGACCGGCGGTACACAATTGAAAACATCACATTGGTACTGGTACTTGCCTGGATTTGAACCCGGGCAACTGCGAGTAAGGCCTTAACCACAGGGCTATCACGACTTATGGCTTCTATAAGGTTCTATAAATGGGTTCCTTAGAAAGTTTATCATTAACTAGCTGCGCCCCGCGGTTTCACCCGCATAATTTTCGATGGCATGGGAATATTGGGATGAAAAGTAGCCTATATGTTAATCCAGAGTGTCAGCTAACTCCATACAAAATTTTATCAAAATTGGTCTAGCCGTTTGAGCGTGAAGAAGTAACAAACATATAAACACACACACTCATTCACATACTTTATAATATTAGTGCGATAGTATGATAGACAGAACTATAAACTTTACAGACAACACTGTCACATGTAGTTCTAAGTTATTCCTAAAATGTACAAATGCATGCTTTCCAAAGAATCTCGTATTAGGATTACATAAGTATTTTCCGTTTTGAGATCTCTTAATTAATTGCTCATTAGATAGCTATATATTTTTAAAGGTGTTTGAACATCTTGATTTTATACTCTCTAAAGACAGTTGCTGTCGTTAATTTTAATGCTCAATTAAATATAAGATTCGATCTGAGAATAGTCTTTTATTTTCATCTACAAACCTATTATATAGTGTGTAACAAGATGATTTATCACAAATAGCCATTAACTACCCAATCTATAGGTACAGACGCCAGCACATCAAGCTATCCGAAACTGTCAAATTTTCCCAATCAACTTTGAACCTTATAGGTTAGCGATAAAGTTGAAAATCTATTAAAGTAATTTGACAGATTGTAGTAGCTTGATGTGCTGGCGTCTGTGCAACAAGATAAGCAACATCATCATTCTCTTTCTCCTGCCCCTTATCCCAATTTATTTGGGCGTCGTCGGCGCAACATGTCTCTTTCGTCCATACTTCTGTATTAGTTGTCCCTTTTCTAACCATATCATCATTCACACAGTCCATCCATCGTTTCTTTGGTCTTCCCCTACTCTTATAGCCATCGACATCCATACTCAAAACTCTCCTCACGACATTTTCCTCATTTCTCCGTAACACATGCCCATACCATGACAACCGATTTCCACACAACTTTTCAGTTACCGGTGCCACTTTCAAACTTCCTCTTATGTACTCATTTCTTGTTCTATCCATTCGTGTAACACCACACATACCTCTTAGCATTCTTATCTCTACTGCATGCAATTGCCTTTCATTCATTCATTTTGTGGCGAAACATTCTGATCCATACAAGACAGCAGGTCTAATCATGGTTTTATATATCTTCTCCTTGAGGCAAAAGCGCCAGGGTAGCCCGTGAAATTCAATTTTTTTAACGTTTTTTGCAATTTGCTGGTCAGTATTAAGTTGTATGTTGATTAAAATATGATTCGCGACCGTAACAAATATATTATTTGATGATGATTTTAATGATAATAATTCTGTAACTACATATTTGTTCCTGCAACGTGCAGCTGACAGGACATGCAGGACGTGTCCCATCGTTTGTGGAACAGCACCACATTTACACTCTAAGGCGGAGGCCTCTATGCATCTCCACCTGAACAGGTTTTCCTTGCTTCGGCCAACCTGGGTCCGGAGTCCACCAGTTGGTGGACGCTGGCGTTGGCGCCAAACAAGTAGCCGAATTCTGGGCCGAGTCCATTTAGATTACTATCAACACGCTAAGAAGAAGAAGAAGAATACAAAATACTGTAGTTGTAACAAATAAAATAATGACTGTCTTATTGTTGATAGAGAGGTAAGTGAGAGATAGCTGTTTCGGTCACAAGTGCCCTCTATTATTAGGAAGTCCCTAATTTCACATGTATTGACATGCTAGCAGGTAATGATAACATAATCTCCCGTAGTGGCATGAGCTTTACGAAAATAATTCACAACTTGGTAAGTAAATAACAGTCGGCAAGGATGTTGTCGGCAAGAATGTTGTTTAAAAGAGTAAAGGTGGAGTTTCTTGCCCGTTCTTCTCCATACGAAAACTACCTTTTGGAATGGGCGACTAGAATCAATTCTATTTGTTGTAATTTTTGAAGTTCAAAAGTGCCTTTTATGTGCCTATTTGAAATAAATGCTTTGACTTTGACTTTTGTCATATATAAAGTCCTTCAAATCGAATTTCGGCCATGGCTTATACCAGTCTCAGCGGTTACTATAGCCATCGGCGCAGGAGATATTATGATGTACAAGAGTGTGCGCAGAATCAGAAGCACTCTCTCTTCCCTCACTCTCATTGTTCGATGGGATGGCAATCCGACACGACCGGAGAGAGATTAGGCGCAGGACCAACGACTTAAGGGGCTTACATGACCTAAAGCGCGATCACTGTCGGACTGCATAGAAAAGAAAGGGAAGCGCGATGACACAACGCTGGTAATTTATTGCAAAATATAAAGAAATTATTTAATTACATAAAATCTTATTGTATGGACTAAAAACTTAAAACACTAGTATTTTAGTATGTTACTTGTAGAATAATCTGACATAAAATCAGAATGATTGTATGTATATTAGTATTGGTTTTTATTTTTATTGCAAAAAGAAAGTTTTTAGAGGTATCTTCGTGATTTTTTTCTATCGTATCAAATTAGTTGTATTATGTTTTCAACACACTATCAACCTAGCATACATCCTGAAGAATATCATATATTTTTCTGATTTTGTTTACTGTAGTCGATCATATACTTTTATTGTTTCTAAAACTTGCGTTTTTTGCGTTTAGGTCCTGTAAGCCCCTTTTTTTTCAGGATGGGAAATCATCAAATAACTCCTCCCGCTCTGGGTGGAGCGGAAGGGAGTGTCAGACTCTTACTGACTAAAACCCACCCATGTTCCTTCCTTCGCCCTTTATATTCCGGGCCAGCGGTAACCCTTTCGGACAATCCCGCTGACCCGGCAGGCTTCGGCCCTTACGGGCCCCTTTTTTTAATGCTGACATCTCTTTGAGACGCGCGTGGAACACGTACGCGCCGTCCGGCACGGGCCTGGTCCTGATCGGACGGTGAGCTCCTGTAAGCCCCTTAACGTTCTTTCCGAGCCACTGGGTGTCACACAGTCAACTTCCAAACTCCGAGCTGTTACTAAGAAATTCCCAATGGAAAAACCTAGTAACACTTTGCCTGAATCGGGAATCAAACTCAGGACCCCGCTCAGCAGTCGCGCTTGCGACCACGAGACCAACGGGGCAGGCAAATGGATGTAGTCATACGAATTATGTGGAGGCTTCTTATAAGCTGCATTCGTATATCGATGAATCGACAGGTGAACTAAAAAAAGCATTAAATGTAGTTTAAACTTTAAATGACCACCGAAATCACTGATCACTGTGGTGCAGTAGCAGATTCTCTCCGATGCGCAGGAGTATAGTAAATCACTGTGGTTCAGTAGCAGATTCTCTCCGATGCGCAGGAGTATAGTAAATCACTGCGGTTCACTAGCAGATTCTCTCCGATGCGCAGGAGTATAGTAAATCACTGTGGTTCAGTAGCAGATTCTCTCTGATGCGCAGGAGTATAGAAAATCACTGTGGTTCAGTAGCATATTCTCTCCGATGCGCAGGAGTATAGTAAATCACTGTGGTTCAGTAGCAGATTCTCTCCGATGCGCAGGAGTATAGTAAATCACTGTGGTTCAGTAGCAGATTCTCTCCGATGCGCAGGAGTGTAAGTAGTAGTAGTAGTAGTAGTTAGTATAGTAGGTAGTAGTTTAATTTTGTTTTTTTTTTTCAATTAATGTTCCCACTGCTGGAAGTGCTGGGACACAGGCCTCCTCCCGGTGAGTGGGACTAGACTGTATTCCACCACGCGGGCCCCGTGCGGGTTGGTAGACGTCATATGTCTCCGAATTTTTGGTTCTAGGTCATGCCGGTTTCCTCACGATGTTTTTCTACACCGTTTTGAGAACAGGAGTATACTGGGTCAAATTATATAGCTAGCGAAACTCCGTAGATGTGATGGGATAACTGAATGTCCTATTTAGTGCATGATGAGGTGAAAATGTAAGTAATATGTTTACAAAATACTCAAAGATAACTACAAACTTACAAAAAAATACTTGAGGTTATCCAATATACTCGTAGATATGCTGCCCCAAATGATCTTCTATATAGACGCCAGCATATCAAGCTACCCAAAACTGTCAAATTTTGCCAATGAACTTTGAAACTTATACTTTAGCGATAAAGTTGAAAATCTATTAAAGAAATGTGACAGATTGTAGTAGCTTGATGTGCTGGCGCCTGTACAATGAAACATTGTTTTAAGTATTTCCAGTTATCAGTAGATTTCGTGAAAGCGTAGTGTATACCCATTACATGTGGGGAGTATACAGGGTGTATGATTGAGACTGACCCATCCCAATAATTATGAAAAAATCTAAAACAGTAAGAGATGGAGAAAGTGCATGGGAAAATCGACGATATGTGTCGTCGAGATTTTTTTTTTTTGGTAACGCCTGAGCGATTCCTATAGTATGAGGTTGGGCAGTCTATTGGCAGAGGTAACCAATGATATTATAAGTTTTACACTTATAATATTATTGGTGGTAACCGATTACAATCAGGTAGGCCGTCGACTGGTTTGCCAGCTTATAAAAGAAATAGTGTAAGTGATCGTTAATCCTAATATCTTTAAAAAAAAAACATTACTCAATTTTACAGTAGCCTCCTGTAGCGATAAAAGTTCTTTATCTCAGTATTATCAGGTTAGAGGTTACGCAAGCCTTTATAAACTTATGCAACTCAGGTTTGTGCATCAGAAGTGTGCTACCCCTGCGATTCTGAACACGACCACTGCTAAGTTTCTGGAAAAATGAAGCTGTTGATTCTGACGGCGATTATCGGTGAGTACCTACTTTCAATTTCAATATTTGTCCTCCAGATGCCCCATCATTTCGTTTGTATTTATCTGTTTATGCATAAGAGTTTATCAGCACACTGTATTTATAAAAATACCGGCAGTATTCATTGAATAAATCTTGCCACATTCTGTTCACATCTATTACGATTGTTTAAAGTCTGTAAATAGTTGGTTACATTAGTCAACGTGGTCGCTCACCATGGGCCTTATAAGAAAGCTAAAAGTCACCCAAAGGGCAATGGAGAGGGCTATGCTTGGAGTTTCCCTGCGGGATCGAATTAGGAATGAGGAGATCCGCAGGAGAACCAAGGTAACCGACATAGCCCGAAAAATTGTCGAACTTAAGTGGCAGTGGGCAGGGCATATTGCTCACAGAACAGATGGCCGATGGGGCCGAAAGGTTCTGGAGTGGACCGGAAGACGTAGCGTTGGAAAGCCTCCCACAAGGTGGTCCGACAAACTTGTGAAGGCCGCAGGAACCTGTTGGATGCAAGTAGTACAGAACCGGTCGAAGTGGAGGTGCTTGGTGGAGGCCTATGTCCAGCAGTGGACATCTTCCAGCTGAAATGATGATTATGATGAGTAGTCAACCAACTGTAGGCGGCATTCGTTGGTTGTTACTGTTGAATACTACGGTAGGTAGGCTCCTTTTTAAAGTTTTACTCTTCGACCGGGAGAGACAAAGGGTTTAACTTGTAAATCGGACTTTACGGTTTCCTCTAACCAAGCTAATGACGCTGTAGCTAGGTATGGCTTCGTGTCAACTTGTCAGTCAAAACTGACCTACGTTCAACCATTGCTTAACTAAGCTGGAGCCAATAAATGGCTGAACGATGATTGAAACCAGTATTCATGCAATATTGTTTACCTTCTAAAATAAATGAGTAAATTGCCTTCTTAAAAAAATTGTTTTACCGTATAATATAAGCATGCATTAAGCTAAACCTTTTTATCTTCAAGCCGCAGTAGCGTCGAGCCCGCTCACACAAAACAAAAGCTGGCCTTGGCAGGTCGGCAAAGAGTACCTGTATGATGTGGACACTTACACCTGGACCTCATTCGATAACAGCATCAGCAATGGCAACGCTTTCAAGACTCAGTTCATAATCCGCGTATTGGCGCCAGGTCACCTCCTCGCTAAGCTGAGCCAGCCCTTATACGCGCAGGTCCAGGCGGAGAAAATTACGTATAAAGTTTTACCTTCCGACCTCAAGTTCCAACCTATTCAGATCACCGACCAAACTTTCGAGATATTCGTCGAGGGAGGCCGTGTTAAATCATTTAATGTTCCTCTCACACTATCTGTTGCTCACGAGAACTTGTTAAAAGGACTGATCAGCGCTCTCCAAGTTGACATATCAACTTTTGGTCATGTTGACAGCTTTCCTAACAGCTTCGATAAAGAAACCTTCCAAGGTCTCTTTAAAAAGATAGAAACTGACGTCACTGGTGAATGTGAGACTCTATACACTGTATCGCCGCTCTCCGCCGAATGGCGTCGTGAATTGCCCAAATTCAATTCAGAGGAGGATCCCATTGAAATTATCAAGGGGAAGGACTATGGTTCATGCAAAAATCGTACAGCTTTATACTTTGGCCTGCCAGAGGGCGCCGTTTGGAATGGAATTGCTTACGAAAATGAAGAGAAACAATTCATCAAGAACGTTTTTGAATCTCGCTTGGTCGCTGGTAGGCAAGGCACCATCTTCAAATCAGAAGTCATAAGCTCGGTCTTCGTCAGTCCTCTTCTGATTGGTAAACAGAAAGCTGAAGTGTACAGTTACGTTAAAGTCTTGCTCTCGTCCGTCCAAGAGATAAATGGTGATGAATGGAAAAAGCCTGAAGCGGGCCGCAAGATCGATTCGCTTTTATTCTCAATAAGCGAATCTATGTTCATCCCTAAGGTTAGCAATCAGAGCATTGCCAATGCCCAAAAACTGCTCCAGGACATGACTCCCTTGCTGACGACACCCAACAAATTGCCAAAGGCAGACTTTCTTTCAAAGTTCAACGTTCTTGTACGCATCATAGTTTCTTTGAGTACAGAGCAGTTGACCGAGTTGACTAGCAGTGTCGAAATTGCAAAGTCCTCAACAAACGTCGCTAAGACCGGTATGTGGTTAATCTACCGTGATGCTGTCGCGCAAGCAGGGACTGTTGCCGCATTTAGAGAAATCAAGTCCTGGATCTTAAGTAAAAAAGTTCAAGGTGAGGAAGCGGCTGAGCTTATCACAAGCGTTGGTGCTACCCTCCGTTATCCAACTTCTGAAGTCTTGGTTGAAATCGATGAACTGACGACGAACCCTGTTGTTATGGAGCAACAGTTTCTTAATAATTCAGTCCTATTATCAGTCACCAAATTGTACCGATTTGATAAGCAAAGTTCACGTGTAACTAAATTCGTCATACCACGTCTCGCTAAAGAGCTGAAACAAGCTATTGAAAATGGATATTCAAGTAAGGCTCAGGTCTACGTAAGAGCTCTTGGCAATTTGGTTCACGAAGACGTTCTAAAGGTATTCGCTCCGTACTTGGAAGGTCGCGTTGCAGTGACCAAGTACCTCCGCACCCAAATGGTCGCCAGCCTCAAGACCTTGGCTAACCTGAAGAACAACTCTGTTCGTGCTGTGCTCTTCAGCATCTTGAAAAATACCGCTGAGCCTTACGAGGTGAGGGTACTTGCTGCCCTGAACATCTTCATGGCTTTTCCTACCTCTGAGATGATGAAAATAATGGCACACATGACCACCGACGACCCCAGCACGCAAGTACGCGCTGTTTTGGCGAACGGCATTAACTTCGCAGCTGAACTGAAAGACCCACGTTTCAAAGAATTGTAAGTTTTTCTTTTTAGCTTTTATAGTGATAAACAGGATTCAGAATTTATTTATTACTTTATTTTAGAAAATCACTCGTTTTTTTATGAGTTGTTGAACAACATTATCAATGCTTGCTATTCTTCATTTACAGAGCTACGACTGCTCAGTCAGTGAAGTCTTTCGTTGCAAAAGAGAAGTTCGGTTACCGCATTTCGACTGACAGCTTAATTGACGAATACACGAGCGACGACGACTTCGCATATTTCATGGAATTATCATATGTTGGTAGCGAGGATACTTTCCTGCCTCTATACCTTGGGTCAGCTTTGAGGGCTAGAGGCACTGGTTGGACTGATGAAAGCCAGGTACCTATAAATCAAATCTTACGAAATCTACTAACGGCTGGTTGACAAGTTCTGTGACCCAAGGGCTGGGTTTTACCTTGGTCAGAGGCTAAGGATTGCCATTCAATGTGTCAATGTAGCCAGGCTCCTGGGTACATTGCACGCCATATTTTGGTTAAACACCATATTTTAGTTTGCTAATAATTTTAGTTATAATATCTTAACTAAAGTGTCATATCTATTTATTAATTAATCTATACACCTTACCCACAAAGCCGTACTGGGCATGGTGGATTATGGCCCACTTCCTGTCACAGAGAGGAGACCTGTGTCCCTGCAGTGGGAACATTAAAGACTGATTATGTGCTAAGTTATGTAATCAGGGCGAGCGAAGCGAGCCCTGCTATATCCCACAACCTGAGCATTTTGTGGTACACTTTACGGAAAAACTATTACGCCTATTGATTTTTGCTTTAACATAATAATTTCTATTTATATGTAGATGTGTTATCAGTAAAAAAAATAATAATTAAAATTATATAAAAATATTAAAAAAAACTGCCTTAATGATTATTACCACGCAGAAAAACGACGCGAGCCCTCACAAAGCTCTGCTTTTAGCTAGTATAAATTAAAGTCGCTTCTCGTGTGTGACAACGTTGTTGTTGTAGGATTTTGATGCGGGTTTTACTATCATTCACATTTTAGATAATTTATTCCGGAAGGTATATGGATATAACAAATTAATATTAAAGTTTCATGTGAAAAAGAGATCTCGATGTCGTAAAAACTGTGCGAAGCAGGGGTGGGTCGCTAGTAAGGTCTATGTTGTTATTTACATGTATATTTCTTTTAATTCTGAATAAATATTACCCAATAAACTTATGAACATAATCTACTAATTGACTTAACTGTTAATTTTGTAGGTCACCTTGTCGATATCTGGTGTGCAGCAGCTCTTGGAATACATATCACAGATGACGTACGGACCTAACGAATCTAAGACCGATTTGAAATTCTCCGCCAAGAAAGTCGCTGAGTCACTAAATATCAAACGTGAACCTCGCGATATCCTTGAAGGCTCTCTCTTCCTTGAAAACTTGAACCAGCAGAAACTTATCACCTTCAACGAGGCGGATCTTAAAACCTTCATCGCTAGCACAATTAAAACGATGGAAAAACTATTCGAAGGTGTTGACATCCAATACACAAAGTTATTGCATCAAAAACAAGCATACGTTATATTCCCTCTGGCTGCTGGTGTACCGTTCTTCTTTGAATACAGTGAACCACTCATGCTATCAGTTAATGGCCAAGTCAATTTCAAACGTGATAATAGCACCTTAGACTTTGCCGGATCATTGCATAAAAATCTCAACATCACTTATGCGAGAAACATAGACGGCAGTGTCGGTTTTCTGGATACTCTCGGTGATGTATATGCCACCGTTGGTGTCATCAATAAAATACAGTTTTACTTCCCCATCAATATGAAAAGCCACTGGGCTCTACAAGGAGAAGTTGAATTGAATTTCGCGCTTCCTGAACAAGATGCCACCATCATTCACTTTAGTGTTTGGCCCTACACTACTCTACAAAAGACTGATTCTCTGCTGACTGTTTCTGAGAACCCTTCAACTAAATACATCAAGCGCACCACCAAAGTTGTGTCTACTGACTTTAAGACAGGTTACCTAGCTGGTGTTTCTTTCCTACTGCAAGGATATTCTTACTCTTCTGACTTCAAAGACGCTACCGATGTTTACAACACTGGCTTTCTAACCAGCATCGGCACTATAATTTACCAAAAAGATGTGGCTCTGACTCAATTCAACTTGAAATATCTTGCCAAGGAGACCAAAAACAAGGATATCACATTCAGTTTATACGATGGTAAGCTAACATTTTTGACAAGAATAATCTATTAATCTTTGTAAACTAAAAAACTTTGTTCAGTGTCCAGAACAAAATTTTTCAGTAATTGTAATTAATATTGATATATTTTCATTACAGAAATTATTTACGACAAGAAGCAGAGTGGTGAATTTGGACCAGCTTCTGCCGTAAAGGACGTATCCGCTAATAGCGAGGCTCGGCGTGAAGAGATTGTCAAGCGCGCTGCGTCTGGCATCGAATCTGCTGAAGTTCATTTGTATGACATCAGTGCCATCTTTAACGGAACACAGAAGGTTGAATACGTGTTCACCGCGGCTATTGCTGACAGTTTTATAGACAACAAAGCCCAGGGCGTATTTTTCTTTAATGGCTGGGAGCAGATCAACGCAGTCATCAAGGTGGTTAATCCTAAGATAGTACCTCTCAACTTCGAGGAAGCCTTAAATAATAAGATCAAGGTCACCTATGAAGCCGACCTCAAATACGGAAATTCCGAAAACATTCACCTTCAAGGTTTCGGGGAGCGTAGCGAAAAATATACTGAAATGTTATCCAACGACCCACTGGCAAAACAGTGCCTGCAAGAAACCAGAAATGACAACTTCTACCAGAAAGATTGCTACAAGATGATCATCAAAGCGCATGCCCCTGACTACTACAAATTCACTGTTACATACAAAGGCCTTAGCGCGGATCTGAAAATGACACAGAACACTTATGAAATCTTAAAGGACAAGTTCTCCTGGGAACAGGAACAGGACGTAACGAAAACAATCGATGATGGTAAAATAGATATAGTGGTTCAGTCATTCTACTACGACAATTATGAGAACTACGAATTCACAACCAAATACGGAGTGCTCCGCTTGAAAAATGTAGAAGGCTTACCCGACTACCCCTACGCTGCAGCAGCTTATGCGCCCATCACTGACTGGGAGCGTTCCTTTAACTATTACTCTGGGTATCAATACATGCGTGAGTATATTTTATTTTTTCAATGGTTAAACCTTGAGTCCCGAATATATCGTCATATTTTACAATTTTTGTCAAATTTTCCAACAGCCTACTGTGCCGTAGACAGCAACAAGATCTGGACGTTCAGCGGCCGCAGCTACGACTACAGCCTCACCAGCTCCTGGCACGTCGTGATGGTGGACGAGTCCAATGACTTCGGCAAGTGGAGCGACCTGATCATTCTTGCTAGGAGGCCCAGCGATAAACAGGAGGAAGTCTACATCTCCTACAAGTAAGAATTTATTACACTTTGCACAGAATTTTTTTAACTGTTAATTATGATTTATTGTTACTAGACTAGAACTCAAATTCCTTAAGAACATTGTTATACTTTACAGGACCCAAGCTGGCAAATACGTTGAATTAGAGATCAACCCCACATCAGTTGAAGTAAAGAGCAACGCTATGAAGATGCCCAACAGTACACTCAACACCTACTGGAATAACTTTGAGAAAGCCCCTCTTTTGCAATACTACACCTTAGCTGACGGTGTCCTCGTATTCAACATTAACAACGGCGCTCTTCGTGTAGTGTACGACAGCCAGAGGCTAGTCATCTTCACCGCTGACTACCGCAGCAAAACCAGAGGTATCTGTGGACAGAGCTCTACCGAGACACGCGACGACTACAAGACACCTTATGGTCTCGTCGACCTTCCAGAGCTTTACGGAGCGTCCTTCTCATTGGACGATGAATACAGCGACCCTAAGACCGTAGAGCTGAAGAAACAAGCTAAATTGAAGGCGTACCAGCCTGTCACCAAGTACACAAACATCCTACGCTCTGATGCCGAGTGGAGCAAGATTGATAACGACCTCCCAAAAGGCTTGTGAAATCATTAACACAAATATTTTGGAATTTCTTATACTTCGATTAAAAAATATGTATTTTGTAGGTAAATTTATGTTTTAAATTATTGCAGTTAGTCTTTATATTATTACCCGAAAACATTTATGGTGTAGATGTATATTTAGTATTATTATGTGAGGGAAAAATGTGACAAATGCAGCAGTTTTATTACAGATGCAGCAGTTTTATTACAGATACTTACCCTACCAACCCGATCAAAACCAAGTAGTGTTGCCCAAATGCAAGACCAAGACAAGACCTTAGCCAGTCTTGGTCTTGGTCTTGCGTCAATACACCTGGTCTTGGTCTTGGTCTTGGTATTGCGCTCTCAGTCTTGGTCTTGGTCTTGGTCTTGCAGCAAGAGTCTCGCAAGTCTTGCGAGACTCTACTACTTAGACTAGACTACATTCAAATACCTATTAGCCTATTGCTCAGGGTGGCAGGGACATCGACGCGCAACCGCTTACCATGGATTCAGTAGGTACAGACGCCAGCACATCAACCTACTACAATCTGTCAAATTTCTTTAATAGATTTTCAACTTTATCGCTAAAGCATAAGGTTCAAAATTGATTGGGGAAAATTTGACAGTTTCGGGTAGCTTGATGTGCTGGCGTCTGTACATGATTCTGGACCCCCTGCGTTGAAATTTTTCGTTGGCTTTTTCTTAATTTTTACGTTTTTTCTGCAATTTTTTTACTGTAAACTGTATACAATCATTATTTCTATCTGACCCAATGAGATTTTTAATTAAAAAATAGTAAATTCACTTGTTTCACTTAAAACAGCAATGTAAATAAAACTCCAAAGGGCTACCTGATCAGCTGTATCGCTAAAGTTCATTTGCGAGGTCAACACTGTCTTCGTACCTACGCTATTCGCTTTCAAATGCCGCCACAAAGGGACCGCAGCGCCAAGCGGTCTCCTCGTATTATTAATGCACTTGAAAATAAACTTTAAATTATTACAATAAAGTGCATAAATGCTTGAACCTGACAAAAAATGCGGAAGATTGCGGGAATCCCCGCGCGGCGTCGAGTCGGCCATGAATCCCAATGAATCTAACAGACGCGTCACATGAGGCATTTTAATCATCTACATAATTGAATGACCCATTTACTACTTTTATTTTAGATTAGTTATGAGGGGATAATTATGTTTCTAAAGCTTCATCGATTTAAGGGGGAAGCGCTAAGGTAGCCCGCGAAATTAAAATTTTCTTACGTTTTTTGCAATTTGCTGGTCAGTGAATTTCGCGGGCTACCTAAAACCGCTTTCGCCTTAAGTAAAGGAGATTAAAAAAAAAACGTGCAGAAGTGTATTGATAGTCACGTAATTTTTCGATATTTTTTTATTATCAACAATAATTTTAGTTTTCAATGCAATTCAACAATGTAATTTACTGTTTCATAAAAAAAAATACATCCATTTTCGCATAATCGGGATTGAAACCAAATACCTACTATAACGCCCAAATCTCAGTTTGACTTAACTGCGAGACGCAAGAGTCTTGCAGGCTTAGTCTTGTTCTTGCTCAAGTCTTGCAGGGTTCAGTCTTGGTCTTGGTCTTGCTAAAATAAGTCGGTCTTGGTCTTGGTCTTGGTCTTGCAAAAATGCAAGAACAAGACCAAGACTGGAAGACCAAGACCGATTTTGGGCAACACTAAAACCAAGCGTTGAAATCAGTAGACAAAAAAGCTGTTTCCTCAAGAGCTATTCCAAACAATGCCCGCTGTCCCTACAATATTATACTCAAATCATCTATTATATTACTTTGGATCATAGAGCAAGATTCATAGATGCACCTTATTTATATTTTATTAAAACTTCACAAGCAAATAAATACTTTACAAAGGCGGAACTACTGCCTGAGGCATTTTTACCAATTAGTCAATCTTAGTGATGTAAAGACAAAACATTATCAGGGATTACAATTAGATCAGCAAAGTACGCGTTGCATACTCGTATATCATTAACGCTCATATTTGTATGAAACGTAACTTACTCTTAGTAAACTCATACTGTGACTTTATGAATTTTGTTGCAAATGTCACCACTATTTTCATAAGTGTGAGACTAAGTGCTGTAAAAATTGATTTAGATATGAACATTATTAGGACATGTTGTGTGTATCGCATCTTCCTAACTTGCAATGATAAGAATTCATTAACCGACTTCTAAAAAGGAGGAGGTTCTCAATTCGGATGTTTCTATTTTTTTTTATGTATGTTCGGGCATAACTCCATCGTAAATAGACGGATTCGCAAAAAATTTTTTTGATGTTCGAAAGGGCTTTATTCCGAAATGGTTCCATTTAAATTTCGTAAAGATCAGATAAGTTTCGGAGACAGACGACGTAACTCTTCAATAAATGCCAGCAAGTCAACCGCGATTGCTGCTATAGCATATGTACGCATTGTTTACGCAATCACACAACATAACATCACGCCTGTACCCTTTAAAGGGGTAGGCAGATGTGTTCAATAGCTTTCAGTCACTGATATTCACATAGAAAGTAGCGATATATGAATTTGTTTGGGGTATGTAGGTACAACTAAAAAGTAAAAATAAAACTTTTTACAAAATAAAAAAAACAACCGACTTCCAAAAAAAACACTACAAAGTGAAAAATTACTTTAATTTCGAAAGTCGGTGTCAGAAAACGAAAATACAGAACCGACGACACCGACTTTCGAAATTAAAGTTATTTTTCAGTTTGTAGTGTTTTTTTTGGAAGTCGGTTGTTTTTTTTTTTTTTGTAAAACAGTTTTTTTATATAAATGATCAGAAAAGGTTCAGTTGACTTTCAGGTTCAATGTCTCCAAGATACAAGATATTGAGACTATACTTTGAATTTTTGAAAACATAACCCATGTTTGCATTTGAAGACGTGCATTGAGATGACATTTCTTTACACTGCCAAATGTGTACCCTTACTCTAAAAAGCCATAGACCAAAACTGGTACATACCTTTATTTTAAGCGGCCGTTAGCTAAACTTTATACATTTAGTAGAAACTAACACAGCAAACGTCCCGTAGCTCTGATTGAGTGAGCAGGAATGACAGTTCGTTTAATAGGGGGCGCCACAACTGTTTGCAGGATAGGTGATGTGCAGGTGAAGAGTACAGTTAACAGTTGCATGATACGAAATCTCATGACACTTCATGTTTCGTCAAATTTTAAGCCTCTGACTGCAATTGAGCGTGTCCTGAAACTAATTCTGCAACCCTACTTGCCGCGGTGAATGCACGAATGAGAGACGATTGTCATCATTCCGACCGTTCATCATTAAATGACATTCGTGACAAGTACAGACGCCAGCACATCAAGCTACCCGAAACTGTCAAATTTTCCCAATCAACTTTGAACCTAATGCGTTAGCGATAAAGTTGAAAATCGATTAAAAAGAAATTTGACAGATTGTAGTAAGTTGATCTGCTGGCGTCTGTACCTACCTAGAAGCTCTAAAGCCTGACAACTGCGAAATATGCTCTAGGGTTTTTTTTTGCTAGCCTATGCTGTCCCACTGCTAGGTGAAACGCCTCCCCCAAATCCTTCCAGGAACTCTTTTCCCGCGCCACCTCGAACCAGCCCTCGGGGGTTATAGTAAATAAATAATAATTATATTTTGCGTTCATAATTAATTATTTTTCCATTGGCCAGTACTTTTGAAATACAGCCAATTTACAATAAATTATTTTTTAAAGGGAAGTGCAATTATTTTGAGTATTTATTTTTTTATTCTCAAACTCAAACTCAAAGCATTTATTTCGCATTTATTTTTATATTTTAAGCATTTATTTATTGGTCTACCAACGATCGTTTACACCAGTTATGGGCAAAAAAAATAAGCAAAAACAGATAAACAATAGTGTACAATCACTTAAAGGTAAACTCAGCATGCAAAACGAAATTTGTACGTACGATAGAAAAAAAATAAAAGAAAACTACCCTAATTTATAACAACCACTAGTATCTAAATTGTTACTAGTAATTTAGATCCTGAAACAGAGAACAAAGAAGAAAAAAAACAAAATGGTAAATTAATCCTTATCTAAGTTTTTCAATGTATGAATCATTAATAATAAAAATAAATAATAATAATTTTTATTCAAAAAAAAACATAAGGTATGGTGTTAAATACAGTTTTCTTAAATCTATGTTTAAATCACACATAATTTTGAGCCTGAACTAGGAAAACCTGTGTTTCAGGCGATTTGAGGTAACATTAATTTATAAAATAATCACATTATTGGCATATTAATCTTATCTATGTAAAAGGTGTATAAAATTATAGTACTTACACTAACTTAAAACTTAGCTAACTAATTAAAAAATAAATAATGAGCAATCTTTACTTTAGCACAATTAATAACTTCTCTGTATCTTCATAGGACATTGCTTGTAAAGCTTCCTTAAGGATTTTCTTGCAGTTATTGTGATTTAAAGAGTAGATATTACCTTTTTTATTAAGTCTGTTATAGAGTAGAGGTCCGAGGTACATATAAAATTTGGCTGTGAAAGCATGTTTCGTACTTATTTGAGGGCAAACTATATCTTTCCGTCTCTTATTAGTAATATCAGTGTTATAAGGAAGGGCTGCGTGTTGTTTTAGTACAGTGCTTTTTATTAAAATCTACTTACAGGTACAGCTAGCTTTTTTGTTATCATTTTTGTTTCAAGTGTTTATCAGTGGAAAGTTGTCAATGGCCTTCAAAGTTTTTAATAGCTGTAAGCTTCCCGAGTAGAATAAAATAAAATAAATAATTTTTCACTGCTCATGCTCTAAAAGTGAGTCTTTATGTTGACTTTTACGCTCTAGTGTATATATTTTTTTTCTAAGACTAAGATCAGGCCCAGCTGCCACCCGCACAATAAAATGCCGCAGATTAAAGTCGTTTTTTATTTCATTTGCTTAATTTATATTACTTCTGTGTTTTCTATCGTTAATTTAATAAAACCAGATAAAATAGTTGTCATTTATTATTTAAAAACGCAAAGAAACGTTTTTATGACTTGGCAATATGAAGTAGAGATACCCAAGTCGAATGTCACAAAAGTTGAAAATTAAACAAAACTTTAAAAAAATTTCGTGGCGTGAATTAGCTAGAGGTTATTCTCTTCTTCAATTTTGCAACATTTTTGAACAGTGAAAATAGTGTTAGGTATATACTTTATGCCCGTTTCGTTTTCTCGCAATCGAAATGAAAAGCAGAATGTTATAACTCGGGCATAAACGAGCCATTTTACCCCTCGACTTAAGAGCGTTTACGCCGTACGGCATTTCATACAAGCTTTCAAGCCCTTGTTTTTCGAAATGCATGAACCGATTTTAATGAAACGTCATACGCATAAGCAGGAAACATAGGTCTAAACAGTTACTTAAGAACATTTTCTGCTTATGCGTATGAAGTTTCATTAAAATCTTTACGTCGCTTGATCCCGCGACACCAGTCCTGCCTCTCTTCATGTTTTGGCTGCTGAGACCATAACTACAAACGTAGTAGGTACAATGCGTGCCACGAAAGATGAGACTTGACACACCACGTGGTTTGACTTGCGCAGTACACGATTTTAGGTATTTTTAGCGGTATGTGGTCTGAGTGCGGGACGGGACTGGACGTCATAGGGGCGGCGGAAAGAGCGGGGGAGGCGGGGTCAAGTCTCATCTTTCGTGGCGCGCATTGTACACAGGAAAGCTTTATAAAAATGTGGCTGTTATTTTGTATTTGTGATATATTACGACTTCCACGCGAACGAAGTCGCGGGCAGAAGCTAGTACTTAATAAATAAGATAAGAAAGTATACCTAAACATTGTATCGCTACAATATTTTACAAAAGTAATTATAATGTAACAAAGTAGTGTTGCTACCTACTACTCGCACATGTTTTAGATAATGGGGTACATACGTCTCCCGAAAAAGTACTTTTCACCTACGGCAAAGGGCTTTGAAGGTCGGTGGCACACTACCTGTCCGCCATTTAGATTTATCTATATAAGATGATATTGAATAGGTGCGACAAAAACATCTAACTCAACGTGTTATAATGTCTTTAAGAAAAGGGGTGGACAATTGCACATACGTGCGCGTAGGCGAGCGACTTGGCAGCGTCGCGACTCGCGCCGCGTCGTCGTCGCGAATTTAAGGGTTCCGTACCAAAATGGTAAAACGGAACACTTATAGTGAGAGTCTGTCTGTCTGTCACAGCTGGATATCTCAAGAAGTACGGTCAGCATCAAAAGTCGATTAACACTTCAGTTTTTTTAATCTCAGTTATTGAGCAAAATATTTATTCAAAATTGCAGCAGAAGTACGATGCAATTTTCAACAAATATTTTGCTCAATAACTGAGATTAAAAAAAAAACTGAAGTGTTAATATTTTGCTCAATAACTAAGATTAAAAAAACTGAAGTGTTAATCGACTTTTGATGCTGACCGTACCAATGCCATCAACTTGAAATTTGGAATAGTTTTAGATGACGTTTGCCCAAATATTTTGCAAATAAGAAAGAAATAAAAATATATGTATATTTTTTGCAACAGGGACTGAAAGGGGGGTCTGAAAAATTCTAAGTGGGACTACTCGGGCATGTGGGATATCATATGAAAGCGCAGTTTGCACATTCTCAATCATGTTTTCTTTTTTTTAGGCCGCATGTTTTCGACTATTAATGAAAAATGTACCTACCTAAAAAAAATACCATCCCCCCCCTCTTATCTCCGAAGTTTGCAAAGAGAATAGGTAATCTGAAATCTTCTATGTGATAGAAGTTTATGTAAAGATTACTGGCAAAATAAAACGAAGTCTCTAAATAATATCTAATTATTTATTAAAATTTTATGCACAAGTAAAAATAAATACTGTGCAAAGGCGGATTTAATGCCCGAGGCATTTTCTAACATCAACCTCAGGGTGATGCAGAGACAAACCATGGCAGATGCAACATACGGAATAAACACGCGCGCGCCACAAGGGCACCACAAGTCGCGCAACGGGCGGTGCCTTTGTGTCGCGCGCGATTATACCGCGTGTCGCGCCTGTTTGTAGGAAACTTAAATAGCTAGGAAATTACTATAAAATACAAGAATATATACCTACTAATACATAGATAGATACATATAAACAAAATTAACTGTCAGGAGAAAAAAATGATAGAAGAGAAAACAAATCCAGCAAATCAGCGCTGGGTTGTACCATATTTTCTGTTTGCATTGAGGTCAGCTATTGATTTATATAGGCTTCATGCGTGGCCGCCATTTTGAAAAAATCTAAATTGGCGCGACAATATGTACCTATGCCAGGCTCCATATAAAAATCTTCAATCCCCTTTATGGCTGATTTGATACTACCTGGGCATTTTCATTTTTAAAGACCACCCCCGCATTTTGACTGTCCCTCGTATTAAATTAATTATTATATTATTTCGGTAGGATAATTATCAAAATGATTTTAATCCTGAGGATACCGCTACATCCTTAGCTTAAGATAGTAACATAATATTTTAACACTTAGTCAAGAAAATAATAATAAAATAGATTAATTTTCGAAATTACCCCCTATATTTCACTGTCCACGACCAACTATTGACTAAACTTGTATTTTTTTTCAACATTTTTATTCCACTTGGGGTAATGTTTTTTCACTTAATTAGAAGCATACAATATAAACTAACAATTATGCAAAAAAAAAATCTGCTTTTTAAGTAATTTATACTTTTTTTTAAATAAATTGAAACACCCATTTTATCGGCATTCCGACAGTGTCCGTTTAGTTACCGTGTTTTTGCTTTTCCAAATTTTCCGAGTGGTATCGAAATATTTTTTAAATGCAACATTGTTCGTATAATGTCGAATCTGTGTTAGAGTGTCGGCCATTTCGTCCAGACAGCGTCAGTGAGGTTGCATCAGCCGTGTGACAAGAGTGTGTGCTAAAACATGTCCGGGTTAGTTACTACAATTTTACCTTTATAAATCTAAACTTGTAGCCAACAGATCGTTTTAATATTTTCTTAATTAGATTATGAAGTGATTTGCAAAGAAATACATACTATCTAAGAATTAGTTAAATTACAAGAAATAATTTTATTTATGAAAGTAGTTGTCCATCATTTCGGTTTCGTTACTTTGCTTATAGTAACGTACAAGCCGAACATCAAAAGTAACGAAACCGAATCATAAAGCTGCGGTTATAACTAAATATTTTTTGAAGTGAAAACTTCTTTAGCGACGTTGTACACTTTTTTTGTAATGGGTAGAAAATGTTAAACTCGCGTCAGGACACGTGATCCTGATCGAAAATTCGTAAGACAGATGGAGAGTAGACAGCCGGCGCAGCGTAGGAAAGGAAGTAGGTAGGTAATACGGGCTGGTGTCCGCAACTCCACGTCAATGCGCGTATTTTGCGTACGGGTGGGAAAATCGGTTATTCGATCCACCCCAGCTCCTCGAGGAACACTGTGTTGTGGACCCCCAGGAAAGGAAGTATCCACACCTCTCTTTCTACGGCGCGGTGAAAATGTATGCCTGCGCCTGCTGTTTCGTTGAGGCGGCGGCGCCGGCGCAGGGCGCTTGCGCGAATGTTCGTGTGTGTTCTTAATTTTAATAATTCATTTATTAATTAATATAATTTTTTAATAATTAATAAAAAAATTATCGATTATCTCATTAAAATAATAAGGTAATGTTTAAAATTTATTGTAATTTAAGAACAAATTCAATTTTTTATAATCTTTAAGGACTTTGTAGACACTGCCTTATGTTTCGGTTTCGTTACTGTCCTCGAAACCACACATATAATAATTTTAATTTTAAAATAATTTCCCAAACGTTCTGTAATTTATAATTTGGTATGCGAAAGTACGCAAGATTTTCTTTTGTATGCATATTTTAGATTTTTGCTATTTGAATTATTTTAATAAAAAATAAGAAAATGAAAGTTGGTTTCACACACAATGGTAACGAAATTGGTTGCAAATCTTTTTTGTAATATTATTTTAAGCCTAACATGACAAATTAAATTGATTTTTAGAAGAATGTTATTTGTTTAATCGGATAAAAATAAGTAAGACAACAAACAAATGTCTTTTAATTTCCTTTTTCACATTTCAATTTGGTAACGAAATGGATATTATTTTATGACTCAAGTTAACTTTTCATATGCTTTTAGTCTGAAATTGCAGGATTTTAATATAATATAACATCTTTTTAGATAACTTGATAGTTGTTTTATTATTATAAAAAATAAAATAATAAGAAAATCACAATTTATTGTTACACTCAATATTAAGAACGGGTGGCACTTAGAAATGAAAATGCCCACCTACCTAAATGTTAATTAAATAAATTATTTAATGTTTATTTTACCTCCATACTCATCCATCGCATTCCACCAGGAAATATCGAGGTTAACAGGAAAACCTTAAATAAATATAAAATAAAATACATTATAATAACATAACATCAAGCTGGTTATCCACGATGGGATAGGCATAGGTGTAGCTGTACTGTATATAAAAATACCTCTGTCATTTGGGTCATATAGTTGAAAATAAAAAAAACAGCGGAATATTTGTCACTTATTAGCGACATTATCAACTTTCTGGATGTATCCTCTAAATTGTACCTACCAATTTTTGTCAGGATGTTGATGGAACTTTCCCAGCTGTTAAGATTAAAGTAATTAAAAAGACCAAACCGGCGTTTCACAATCTTTTCTAATTAGTTCGTTATCAGAATTTTTGAGGCTAGAGGTCAGCTTAAAACCACCTAAAACCTAATATAGAGAGACCGGTGATGAGTATAAAACCTGTCGCACAGCAGTGTTGGGTATCAGAAGTGTGCTCTACCGTGCCACACTGAACACAACCACTGACAGGACTTGGTACTATGAAGTTGCTTGTATTGACGGCGATAATCGGTAAGTAACTATATATTTCTATTTTTGTGTTGTTCGCTTTGAGTTCTTCAGTACTAAAATGGCACTGAAGGAACTACCTAAATGGGATCACTTTGACTATTTCTTTTATTTTTGATGTTTTGTCTTGGGAGGAGAACGTTAGAGCTAAACTGTTTTTTTTATTAATTTTTGTTACATTGATTTTTACATTCTGTGACTACAGTAACATACACACTTGTTAAAATTCTAGGAAAATCACCTACTTTTACAATATTTGCAAATATGTGAGCACCTTGTATCGATCACATAATTTTCATTCTTTTTACCTTTTGTGGTAGACTAAACCTTGTAAAATATTTAAAAAGAGTAAGAGCGGTTTCGCAGTACCTCCGATCCGAATCCGAGAAACGCCGGTCGGAAGTGACCATAGTCCAATTCGTAAGAGGGGTTGCGCAGTAGATCCGAACTCTAACCGTCCGAATTTAGACCATTCCCAATTCCGATTGAAGTCGGATCTCTAATTCGGATTTGGATCGGATGTAGCGCGAAACCGCTCTAACGGTGGAGTTTCTTGCCCATTCTTCTCCAAACGAACACTACCTTTTGGAAGGGGCGACTAGAATCAATTCTACATATTTTATTGAAATTTTTGACGTTCAAAAGTAAAGGTACTATGTGCCTAATTCAAATATACGATTTGACTTTGAACATGTGGCGATCCTTAACATTTATCTTACACTAAACAATAATCTCAATACATATACATAAACATAACAATACATTATACACTTATACCTACAGTTCATATTTACACTTACATAATTAATTCACCGTCGCATGTCGTACACGACAATACCATACGGGTACAATGGAAGCGCGCTCGTCTACGTCACGCGGTGACGTAGTCGAGGCGCATGAGTGGGGTTGCGCTATGCAGCGCGCGGACGGTCACCTTGGCTGACCTTTAGTCCGATCTCGCTTTAAGGTTTGCTTTGTTGTTCGTCTGGACGTCTGCCTGTCTGTTTTTCGATCGATATGGTTGTTCGGACTACTAAGTAAAGAATAGATACTGATTACTGAGGTCAATAACACCGTTAAGTACATAGTTACTTAATCTTGAAATGATTAATGTCGCCATTTTTTTGTTTGTTTTTATTTTGTAGGTTTGTTACATAATTGTGAACAATATTATTCTTGAACTTTTTGTGTTTCTTATCGAAATTGTTCTAATATTTATTACTATATTATTCAATCAAACAAGACTATTTTTATTTCATTGCAATTAGGTATCTTAGTTCTAACAAAAAATATCTAGGCATCACACGTGTGCATTTCATTAAAATAACAGTGTCTTATTTTCCAGCCGCCGCCGCGTCGACTCCGCTCACCGAAAACCCGAAATGGCCCTGGCAAGTAGGAAAAGAATACATCTATGACGTAAACTCCTATACATGGACCAAATTCGAAAACAGCAACAGCAATGGCAATGCCTTTAAGACCCAGTTTGTCATTCGCGTCCAGAAACCAGGCCATCTTCTAGCTAAACTTGAAAACCCCCTGTTCGCTCAAATCCAAGGGCAGATGGACATTAACAATGTTCCTTCTGACTTGAAATACCAGCCAGTTACACAATTCGACGATGCTTTTGAGATCATTGTCGATGGAGGACGTGTTCTCTCCGTGAAAGTACCCGCTTCCTTTTCTGTCGCTAACGAGAACTTACTAAAGGGTCTGATCAGTGCTCTCCAAGTAGATCTATCTGCTTATGGCCACGTCCACAACTTCCCAAACAGCTTCGATAAGGAAACCTTCCAAGGTCTCTTCAAGAAGACGGAAGCTGACGTCACCGGTGACTGTGAAACTTTATATTCCGTTTCGCCAGTCTCTGCGGAAGTGCGTCGTGAGTTACCTGCGTTTGCTGAAGACCCAATCGAAATCACTAAGAGCAAGAATTACGATTCTTGCACGAAACGTGTTGGTTTATCCTTTGGGGTGCCAGAAGGCGCTGTGTGGAATGGAATCGCTTACGAGAACGAAGAAAAACAGTTCATCAAGCACACTTCTGAATCACGCATTCTTGCCGGTAAGCAAGGAACAATCTACAAATCGGAGTCCTTGAGCTCTGTCTTTGTTAACCCTCTTCTGTTCGGAAAACAAAAAGCTGAGGTCTACAGTTATGTCGGGTTCACACTGACAGAAGTCAAACCAGAAGGTAACACTGAATGGAAGAAATCAGAGACTGGTTTACTTCGTGAGAGCGATTCGCTTTTGCTCACGAATATCGAGGCGTTATTATTCCAAGTTAACGCAGAAAACATTGTCAATGCCCAAAAACTGCTCCAAGAAATCACTCCTTTACTGCAGGATCCCAGCAACCTGCCGAAGGCAGACTTTCTTTCAAAGTTCAACCTTCTTGTTCGTTTCATCATGTTCATGGACGCAGATCAACTGACTCAAATGACTAGCAGCATTGAGGTCGCTAAGATTTCAAAGAATGTCTCTAAGAATAAGATGTGGATAATCTACCGTGATGCAGTTGCCCAAGCAGGCACCATTGCAGCTTTTGAAGAAATCAAGGCGTGGATTTTAACAAGGAAAGTTCAAGGCGAAGAAGCCGCTGAAGTTATCGCTTCTGTGGCCGGTAGTCTGGGCTTCTATACTGAGAAAGTCACGACTGAATTTTTTGAACTCGCTTTCAACCCCGTAGTTGTGGAACAGAAGTTCCTGAACACTTCCGCCTTATTGGCTGCCACCAAATTCATCCGCTCCGGCAAACAGGAATTATTTGTGGTTGCAACAGTCATTCCACGTCTCTCCCAAGAACTGAAGAAAGCCGTCGAAGAAGGTGACAGCAGCAAGGCCCAGGTTTATATAAGAACCCTTGGCAACTTAGCTCGTCCCGAAATCCTGAAAGTCTTTGCTCCTTACTTAGAAGGTCGCATCGCAGTTACCAACTACCTCCGCACCCAAATCGTTATTAGTCTGAAAACTTTGGCTAACCTGAAGAACGAAGATGTCCGTGCTGCACTCTTCAGCATCTTGAAGAACACCGCTGAGCCTTACGAAGTAAGGGTAGCTGCTGCCCTTAACATTTTCATGGCTTACCCTACAGCTGAGATGATGCAAATAATGGCACACATGACGAACAGTGATCCCAGCACCCAAGTACGTGGAGTACTGGCAACCAGCATTGGTTTTGCCGCTAACCTGAAGGACCCACGTTTCGCAGAGCTGTAAGTAATTCCTTATTTTATAATATTCTTAATATTGGTACTAGAGAAATGTTTCAAAATTTAACTGAAGTTTCAAGAAAAATTAAATTAATCTTGTGTTGTGCTTGTTTAAGGTCGTTATTATTATTAGGCATTTTAACTGCAAACAACTATAAAACTGCAATTTAACTGTTAAAATTTTCTTTGTTTTAGCGCTAAAACTGCCCAGTCCGTTTTAAGCATCGTCGCCAAAGAAAATTACGGATACCGCAACTCAGTCGACAGCATAATTGACGAGTACACGAGCAGCGATGACCTCGCCCACTTCAGCGAATTGTCGTTTATCGGCAGTGACAACAGTTTCCTACCCAAATACCTAAGGCAAGCTTTGAGATTAAGAGGCACTGGAATTACCGAGGAAGACTGGGTAATTACTTGTTATGACACTTTTTAAAATACTCATAAAACACTTATTTGTTAACTACTAGCTGACCGGACGACGTTGTCCTGTCCTTTCAATAATAAGAATTCCATAGAAATAATGACATTCAGTTTTTCCAGATTTTTTCCGGGAAAGTTTCCCTATTTTTCTTTCCATAAAAACCTAATTCGGACTATCACAAACATTATAAAATAAAAAATAGCCAAATCGGTCCACCCGTTCTTTTGTGATACGCTTACCAACGAACAGCAGTTCATTTTTATCAACATAGAATAGATTATTAAAGTGAAAAAAATAAATATTACTAGCTACGCTCCGCGGTTTCACCCGCGTAAATGTCGATCCCGTGGGAATGCCGGGATAAAAAGTAGCCTATATGTTAATCCAGGGTGTCGACTACCTCCATACAAAATTTTATCAAAATTGGTCCAGCCGTTTCAGCGTGAAGAAGTAACAAACATATAAACATACACACACGCACACTCACAAACTTTCGCCTTTATGATATTAGTGTAATGACTAGAACATTAAGACACGCTAAACCGATCCATAACATGACTTTTTTATTCCCAGTTAACACTATCCGTCTCCGATGTACAGCAACTTTTCGACTACATCAGGCAGAACATCTACGAACACTCTTCCAAATCGGATGCCGAGTTCAAATTCTCAGCTAAGAAGATCGTTGAAGAACTAAACATCAAACGTGAACCCCGCAACCCTCTTGAAGGCGCCTTCTTCATTGACAATTTGAACCAACAGAAATTGTTCACTTTCAACGAAAATGAAATTAAAGCTTTTATTTCGGAAGCCATTAAGAATGTTAAACAGTTCTCTGGTCTTGAGAATCAGTTCACCAAGGTGGTGATTGACAAGCAAGTGATGGTTACTTTCCCTCTGGCTTCCGGTATGCCTTTTGTGTTTGCATACACAGAACCTACTGCTTTAATCGTTCAAGGCAAAGCTAACTCAAAACTCAGTGTGGACAAAGTTGGGTCATTGAATACCGAGATTAGTTTTACTTATGCGAGAAACTTGGATGGCAGTGTCGGTTTCTTGGATACTCTTACTGGAAACTACGCTAGCAGTGGTATTATTAACAAACTTCAAATCTACATCCCCGCCAAGATTAACACGAATGTTAAAGGTGGTGACCTCAAAATCACTTTTGTTCTTCCTGAACAAGACGCTAACCTTATTCACTTGAGCGTGTGGCCCTACACCACTGTGCAGAAGATACATTCACCAGTGACCGTTGCTGAAGCCCCAGCTACTAAACACATCACACACTCTACCCCAGTTCTGTCAACTGACATTAATTTAGGTGAACTTGCCGGTGTTGGCCTGTATCTGAAGGGGTACTCGCACTCTTCTGATTTCAAGACAAATGTATTTGGTGCTGATCTTTTGACAAACATCCGCAACATATTGTACCAGAAAGACGTTGCTTGCACCCAATTTGACTTGAAATATGTAGCCAAGGATACCAAAAACAAGGATGTTACTATCACAACCTTCATTGGTAAGTTTTGAGTTTATTTATTTTTTTAGGATCTCCAACACATGCTAAATACCTATAATATATAAAAGATAACTTCAGGTATTAAGTAGCTTTACTCCTTCGCTTATAGAAGACCGCAGCACGCATATTAAAGTTAAAAAAGTAAAAATATTAATAGTTAAAAAAAACTATCCGTGTTATCTTGGTAATTTTGACTTTAAAAATGCGTTCCCTTCTTGGCACAATGTTTTACATCGTTCTAAGCATTATCATCTTTCATTGATATCTATTATAAAATTCCTTATTACAGACACACTGAACAACCAGAACGAAAGCGGTGAACTGGGCCCAGCTACCATTACCAGTGACGTCACAGCCAACAGTGAGGTTCGCCGTAAAGACATGGTGAAACGCGTTGCATCAGGCATCAACTCCGCTAAAGTTCGAGTGATTGACATTAGCACCGTATTCGATGGACAGCAGAAGAAAGAGTTTGTGCTCACTGCCGCTTTCGCTAACAGTGTAGTAGACAACAAGGTCCAAGCTGCTGTGTTTGTCCAAGGAAGTGATCAAATCAACGCCGTATTCAAGATGACCAAGCCTAAAATTGCGCCACTGAACTTCGAGGAGGCTCTTAAGAACCAAATCAAGGTATCTTACGAAGCCGACCTCAAGCTTGGAAATTCTGAAAACATCCTCATCAAAGGCTTCGGCGAACGTAGTGAGAAATACACTGAACAGTTGAAAAATGACCCCATTGCAAAGCAATGCTTGCAAGAAACCAGTCAGAACAACAACTACCAGAAAGACTGCTACAAGATGATCATCAAGGCGCATGCCCCTGACTTCTTCAAGGCTACGGTTACATACAAAGACCTCAGCCCTGCCTACTTGAACGCATTTTACAACATTTATAAGCTGCACAATCACTTCATCACTTGGGAAGAACAAGAGGACCTTACAAAGACAGTCAAAGACGGAACAGTAGAAATTGAGGTTCAAGCATTCTACTACGACAACCTTATTAACTACGAATTCAACACCAAATACGGATTGTTCCGTATGAGCAATGCAGAGGGACGGTCTTACTACCCCTATGCCATGGCTATCTACGCGCCTATTGCTAACTGTGAGCGTTCCTACAACTGGTTCACTGGCTATCAATACTTGCGTGAGTATAATTTAGTTATTTCATTGTTTAATCTTGATTCATATAAGTATCATCACGTTTTACAATATTCCTTGTGTTTCGCTTCCAACAGCTTACTGCGCTGTAGACAGCAGCAAGATCTGGACGTTCAGCGGCCGCAGCTACAACTACAGTCTCACCAGCTCCTGGCACACCGTGATGGTGGACGAGTCCAACGACTTAGGCAAGGGGACCGATCTGGTCATCCTCGCGAGGAGGCCCAGTGTCAATCAGGAAGAGGTCTACATTTCCTACAAGTGAGTATTTTTAATTCTTACCATGTCCTATTCCAGGTTTGATTATCAGAATAATTCAATTAGATACGGAAGAATGTCAAGCTCTCCAGCAATTCATTATTCAAAAATAAGTCTGTCTCTTAAAACATTACTATACCAAAATCAATCATTTATAAACGAATTAGTAACGTTGTGATAACAATTTAAAAATTCGTACTAATTAACTTATTTCTATCTATTTTAGAACTGATGCTGGTAAATACGTTGAAATTGACATCAAGCCAACAGCTGTTGAGGTCAAGAGTAACATCGAAAAAACGTCCGAGGGTCAGCACACCATTTACTGGGACGCCATTACGGAAACTGCTCTTTTGGAGTACTACACCCTCGCCGACGGCGTTCAAGTCTTCCTTATTAACAACGAAGCTATTCGTGTAGTGTACGACAGCCAGAGGCTAGTCATCTTCACCGATGAACACCGTAGCACAACCAGAGGTATCTGTGGTCAGAGCTCTTCCCAGACCAGGGACGACTACATGACTCCTTATGGCCTCGTCGACCTCCCAGAGCTTTACGGAGCGTCCTTCTCATTGGACGGTGAATACAGCGATCCTAAGACCGTAGAGCTGAAGAAACAAGCTCAATTGAAGGCGTACCAGCCTATCACCAAGTACACCAACATCCTCCGCTCTGATGCCGAGTGGAGCAAGGCCGAGAATGAGTCCGTTAAAGGACTGTAAGTTAATGTGTCATGGCACCTATATTAACTTATCAATCTGAACTCCTGAAACAATTTTGGCAAGAAATTCGGACAACGATCAAATATACCTATTGTATTTATAATGTTTAAGACATGTGATGTGCCATACAGAATTAGGTGTAACTAATATATTGTAACTAATCTATATAAACGAGAAACATATCGTATAATTATAGTAAGTATAACTTATTGATTGTCAAAACTGCATCAGCAATAAATATGCAACTTTATCATTTACTTTCTGATTTTTATTTAAAATAAACTGACTCAGATCTTTGGAAAGGTAGAACAGTACCCCGTATCAAAGTGGCCTATTTGACCAAGATCAATCTTGTCCAAATAGGCCACTTTGATACGAATTGTACACTCAATAATATTAACCACTCTAATCAACACTTTATCACCCCATGCATCTTGTCTTCCATCGACAATTCCCTTAAAAATATTATTTCTTTTAGTCTCACTAATAGCTCGTCCAAACGAACACTGTCATTCTTTTTCTCTTTACTAACAGTAGTATCAGAAGGGACTGCTGACTCACTACCCCTATCCATTGTTGATGAGAGTTTATCGGGAGTTCCAAGTTACCCAGTATCCTAAATGCATAACACTATCGATCTCAATCTGAATCATTTTGAGGGAATTTGCTAATACCATTGCTTCATAAATGTGTTCGAAAAAATTGTCTGCTCAACAACGTAAATAACGTAATAAATGTTGTTGAATTGTGAAAAAGAAATCCATACTGACACTGTGTTACGCAATTATCCCGCTGGGTTAGAGAGAGAGTTCATTAAGAGGCATATGATATGTATACAGCCGATCGATTCTGTAAAAATCTCACCGTGAAAACTTGGGTTTGTTATTTCTAGGAATTGACACTATTGACAGTTCACTCCACGCTCACTTCACCTAACTTTTTCACGGTGAGATGGCTACAAAATCGCACTGCTGTATAGGTATCTGAATAATAAGGGGTTTGGATTATTTCGAAATCTGCAAATGCATTTGAAAATAGAATCAAAATAAAAAATTTTATTTCACACCAAGAAATACATGTTACAAACCAGTCATCATAAAATAAACACGAATGTATTGCCCCAAAACTGATCATCACCCCCAAACTAGGGCTGAACCTGTATTTTGGGGTAATAGAAGTGGTTATGCGAATTTCACTGCAGATCATCCCTAGGAACTTATTTTACAGCGAATATTTAGAAAACGTTACCTCAGCTGACCTTTTCATAACGAGTAATCAGTACCTTGTAGGTAATCAAAGCACATTCTATAAAGCATAGTCTATAACACACAGTGTAATTGCGATAGTAAAATAGGTATTATTTCTCGTGTTTTAATTACCAGTTATCGCACTTTTGATATTACGAGTATATCTAGCTGTTATAGGTTTCATCAAAATAATAGAAAGTCATCGTAATTTAAATAAATGACCAATTAAAAGATAAGTTACTAATTCTCTGCGGGTCTCACGTACATATAAATAATCTACTAGTAGTGCCCCGCGGTTTCACCCGCCTCGCTCGGCGCCTAAATGTCATAGCGTGATTTTAAATAGCTTTATAGCCTTCCTCAAGGCTATCAAATGCAGAAAGATTTTTTCTAATGTGACCGGTAGTAGAGTTATAGATATAGATAGATACGTGAAACCCGCAGAGAAACTAAAGGCTCCTACAAACAGGCGCGACACGTGATATAATCGCGCGCGACACAAAGGCACGGCTCGTTGCGCGACTTGTGGTGCCTTTGTGTCGCGCGCGATTTTATCGCGTGTCGCGCCTGTTTGAAGGAGCCTTAATACAAAGACAAAAACTTTATGGGAGATTCTAAAGCACAACACACATAAAATTAATTATTCACTTTTGATACATGGAAAACTTGCTCATGAATAAATTAGTGAAACAAAATTGATACTTTTTTTATCATAACCTGAACATCCCCCTTCTGGGTAAATTAGGATATGACGGATTTCTGCCAACTATAACCACACGGTGGCCGTCCATAACACACGCGGTGATCTCCGATGACAAATGGAACACATCAGTGGTTTACCATGCCCTCTCATAGCAGGCTAATATTTGACAAATAGCGGCGTGTGATTAATCTGCTGAGCCCTAATTCACTGTGAAAACTCGATGATTCCTCACTTCGAAACCACGTCAATTCCACAGCAAATTACGCTAACTACACGTTCATTTCGCGCGGTTTCGTTCATTGTGTCCATTGTGCCATAGAGAATACGTTACCGGAGCTTAAACTGCCTTTGTGCTAGTTCAATGGTGTGTTCAGTGGTATGTACACGAGGTTACAGAAAACATGTATATTTCCCTATTCATTAAACATTACGCTCTATATTTACTCACGTGAGGGGCCCGTGGCTAAATAATAACAGCCGCACAGGTCGATCGATCAGGTTAAGCTATACTTGACGCGGTTGGTCTGTGGATGGGTGACCATCTTTACATATCGTGACCCCTCCGTGCCTCGGAAAGCACGTTAGGCCGTTGGCCCAGGCTGTCATTCGTGGATCTTTGACAGTCGTTACGGGTAGTCAGAAGCCCGAAAGTCTGACAACCAGTCTTACCAAGGGGTCTTACCCAGTAACTGGGTTGTGGAGGTCAGATAGGCAGTCACTCCATGTAAAATACTGGTATTCAGCTGCATCCGGTTAGACTGGAAGCCGACCCCAACATAGTTGGGAAAAGGCTAGGTAGATGATGACGCTCTATACTTACTCATGTGGTGCTGTCCCACCCAGTTTTGACCAAGCACACCCCAATAGCATAACACATTAATTCAATCACTAACCGGAGCATTTTGAAGGAAATTGCTATTTTATTGCCTAATGTTTGAAAAATAACGATATTAACGTATGTAAATGGCGCATGTATGTTGTTATTTTTGAAATGTAATCTTCTTTAGGCGCGTTCGGCATTTTTTGAGATGGGAAAAATCCATTGAACTCGCTCCACTGTTACCATAAGCGACACTGCTCAGATTTATTTGTTTTCTGTTTTTATAGTTTTAAGGTCTAGGTATTTATTTTGCTGTAATGCCAATAAACGCATTTTTCTTTCTTTCTTTTGTTTATAAGACGATTAAAAAATTCCCGCTTCTGATGTGTTCGGCTGTCCTCGGGATGGAGGTACTTGGTTTTTTAATGTATATCCGATATGTCAGTGAGTGATGATGGCAAAGTATTCTGTTCGTGTTTTGTTTTCACTTCTGTTGGCACTCTTGGAGTGCCACTATTTTTTTTAATGAAAAGCTTTGCCATTGTGATTGTGTTATCCAATTATCCCACAGGTCCATTTTAGGAATACCTTGAGTCCCTAACAATTATATATAAGTACACAGTCTAGTTAATCCAATGATGTTGTATAGAAACTAAATCATCTATTTTAAAATGACACGTTATTCCCGTACGCGATATTCCTATAGTGATACACAACGAATGAACCACAATAATTCCTCGCAAAATCTAACAGTAACTGAGGATTCAACGTCAAGTAACAAACGCAACTCAACATACACCAATCGTGTATCTACGCATGTTAAGGACAACAACTTATAAATGCTGATATAGGTACTGGACTTTATCACAACATGTGTAACGAATAGCAATCAACAAAATGGCAAAGACAAAGTTAGGCTTCATAATGACACGTGTCGAAGTAACGACCAATGATAAAGACCAGGGCTGTCCAAAGCACGGCCCGCGGCTTGAGCTTGCGCGGCCCGCGACATTTGTAGACTTTAATAGCCAAAATATTGATAAACAAAACCTTTTATTTTAAAAAAAAGTTGTCGAACTTTCAATAAAATTCGGCGACTATGAAAGACCTAATATTTTCATCTACGACAAATACGAAAATTTTTCTTTAACAGAAAATTGTTTATTCGGAGAACAAATTTTCTATCACCATTCGTTTCTATGGCCCTCCAATTTATTTAGAACTTTATACATATTGGCCCTGGATTACGACCCTGGCTTAGATAGCCCTGATATAGATTACAACAATATAACTAAAATGATAATACTAAAATAATGATGATAAACTAATACTCTCCATGCGTTTGAGATAAGCTTTAGAAGTCTATCCATACCTACGCGTGTCTAAACATGGAAACTAAATTGCAATGTGCAATACTATGTTTCTGCCTACCATTTTCTTCCGTAGAAGTTATTTTATAAAGAAATTATAAAACCAATAATTATGTATAACCATAGTGTATAGCCGTTTAAAAATGCATCGTGGCTGGTGTTTTGTTTTAAAATTGACCAGCTTAAGTAGACTTCAAGCTGCGGGGCAATTGCATAACACATTATCAATCGGAATCAGTTTCATTTTGACAGTTCAACAACATTCATTGCGTTATTTACAAGTTGAGCAGACAATTTTTTTTCAAACTCGAGAAGCAATGGATTAACAATTTGCTTCAAAATGATTCAGATTTCTATTGATAGTGTGTTACGCAAATCGGATGCAGGTCTGGCTGGTTGAATTCATGAATTTAAGTTTTTTTTATGAATAGATCCGATGAGATATGAATACCTACAAAACTTCCTCAAGGCGGGTAACTTTAAGGAATTCTAGAAATAAAACAGGCGAGAGCGTTTCTAAGGAGAAACGACCACCCGCATTTCCTCTTAATAAACTTTCATAATCCTAAATATGGAAAATTGAGTTAATGTATCGCTTGTAAAGAGTTTTGTTCAGGAGAGACTAATTTCAGTTTGAGCTAAGCGTCAATGACTAGCTAGGGTTTCATAGTAAAGCCTTAGTTAATCTATTGCATGAAATCTACGTAGATCATTCTGACTATCACATTCTGTGCTCACGTTATCATCTATTGTTATCTACGCTGATTAATTTAGGTTCCCTATCACAGTTGATCTTGGACGTGCTGAATTAAGGTCGATATTTTTTCCATACAAATTTCGGGAGAGTATTACTCCATTCAAACTCAAACTCCAAAGCATTTATTTCAATTACACCATTTACAGGCACTTTTAAATTGTCAAAAAGTCGGTCAGTCAGAAAATATGAAGCTAGTTGCCCATTCCAAAGCGTAGGCACCTATGAAGAAGAACGGGCAAGAAACTCCATGGGCACTCTTTTAAATTATATTTTTACAAAAATATTAGTTACATCATTAATGTGAATTTATAATTATACAGTACATTGTTTGACATTGTGCATCCAAAGTAAAACATGATATCGTTTTGACTTATTGTTAATTTTGTCTGTACGGAAATAGTATAGTAAAATAAAAAGCCATCAAAAAGTTAGGAGCTAACAAAGATTCGTTTTTCTTGCTATTTTTAACGTAACTTTGTGTGTAAATAAGTAATAAAAGAACTGTAAAATCTTCAAAACCAAGTCCGTACCGACAAAGCTCAGTTATAGAAATGTTCAATAAACTTTATTTGTCCTTAATTGATTAATTTATTTTTTCATATATCGCTGTACCTACCCAAGAGACTGGGGTATTGCCAGTTTGTATGGCAATACTTATCCTCTGGCCAAAGTAAAAGCCAGCCTTTGGGTCACGGGAAGTGTCAACCAGCCGTTTGGAGATTTCATTGAACGAGTTCTTTATTCAAAGTCCTAAGCGCCTATGTAATTTAAAATGCAATCAACGGCATTTGTAGGTATAACACTACAGAAAGAGAGATAGGAGACTCCTACCTATCATTAAATGAATATCATCGCCTATTTTATGGAATTTATTTCCATTTAAGTAATTGTTTATACTAATAATTATTAGGGAATCGTTTGAGGTTGTTACATAATGACATAGACAATTTCAGCTCGTCAGCTAACTCCTTCTTGTCTCGTAATTATACGCTATCTTTTTCGTCTATTTTTTTTTTTTTTTACTTGTATCGAAGTTATATAGGAAAACACACCACACTGTACAGAGTTATTACTTCAGCATTTTTGTTCTAACAAAATTGTAATAATATGGTTATATATCTTTAGTTTATGTATTTTATTAAGTATAAACAGATACTTACTTGTATATTTTTCTTTATTTTAGTTCCTTATAAGTACACACTATGTTCAACTAGAAATGCTAGAATCACACTTATTTCGGAAAACTAGACTTCCCGATTTACGGTGGGACGTCATTACGTCATTTGAGAGGTAGTTGCTGAAAATCAGCGCTGTTTACGATAGGTTCGTCCGAAGTCACAGCATTTTGCTGAGCAACGACCTGTTCTTGCACAGATGCGACGCACAGCTTAATTATTGTCCTTATTAATGTTTTTTGTCACGAAAGTAGTTATCTTTCCACTCAGAAATTGGCATTTTTGTTTTTGTTTGATTGTTGTTGTTTTCACGTTTTGTTGTGATATGTATTGTCATTGTCAATGTCAGTTGTCAAATAATAATGTGTCAAATAATAATAATGTGTGTCTTTGGCGCCTGGCCCTGACATCAAACAATGGACAAAATTGTCAACATTTTCTAAGATTGAGTACGAGGCTTTTGACTACGTTATGTGTGTGTATTTTATGTTATTTTTTAATATTTTTTATTTTTATTTGTAATGTGCGTTTTTGTTTGTGCAGAATAAACTAATTTTCTTTCTTTCTTCTTCTTCTTTTCTATCAACTTATGGCATGCTAAAACGATGCGGGTTAAAGTTAAGGGGAAGCGCTAAGGTAGCCCGCGAAATTAAAATTTTCATACGTTTTTTGCAATTTGCTGGTCAGTATTAAGTTGTACGTCGATCAAAATATGATTCGTGGCTGTAACAAATATGTATTTACAGAATCATAATCATTAGAATCAGTAATACAACATGTTAGGTTAGTATAATCCCAAAATATCAAGATTTCATGAAATAGTCATTCTTTGGGATTAGGTACTTGGTCTTCAAGAGTTATGTTGATGACTTTAATGATTATAATTTTGTAAATACATATTTGTTACAGCCGCGAATCATATATTAATCAACGTACAACTTTATACTGACCAGCAAATTACAAAAAAACGTAAAAAAAAATAATTTCACGGGCTACCCTGGAGCTTTCGCCTTAACACCGCTACTTTTACACTTCCAGGGTTAACACTGCTACTTTCACCCCTTTATTCATAAAAGCCGCTTAAAGTTAAGTAGTGATTAGCGACTGCTTAACCATACATTTTTGACGTTTTCACGTCACTTATCTTTATAAATAAACCCCTTATTCATAAAGTTATGTAATCACTAGTGTCTTTTTAACTATACATTTTTGACGTTTAAAATGTCACATAACTTTAAGCAACATTTAAAAAAATAATAAAGGGTCTAAACTGCCACAAAAAGATTCGATAGTCAGATTTTTTGCATTTCATATAAAGGCTAAGAGTTAATTATTATTTAAATTTTACTTTAGTTTCGATTTTAATTTAATATTTTGGTCAATAATTATGATTTGGAAAACTGAAGTGTTAATCGACTTTAGTTGCTGACCATACAAAAAGGCGATCCTAATCTATACTAATATCTATACTAATATTATAAAGCTGAAGAGTTTGTTTGTTTGGTTGAACGCGCTAATCTCTGGAACTACCAGTTGGATTTGAAAAATTCTTTTTGAATTTGATAGCCCAATTATATATGACATTTAGGAGCCGAGCAAAAAGAAAAAAAGTCAGAAAGAACGCTAAGGAAAAACGAAGTACCTAATAGCGCGGGCAGGCGATGCGATGCGACGGGGTGGGTCGGAGTAACAAGAAATTTCACGCGGACGAAGTCGCGGGCAGAAGCTAGTAGAAAATAATTTACTTGAACTTACTTGATTTTTTTAAGATGTAGACGACGACGTTGATATTCTTTGCGAAATATGCTGCAGTCATTTTTTGTCTTCAGGTTATCATTTCAGAAGTCTTCCTGTACCTAATGGAGAATTAAAAATAATATAAGTATAAGGACCGAATATCCAGGGAAAGAAATAAGAAAGATAGGATATAGGTAATAATATGTAGATTGTTGTCAAGAGTTAAAATTTTTCTTTACATTTATTTTCTACTAGCTGCGTCCCGCGGTCTCACCCGCGTAACTGTCGATCCAGTGGGAATATCGGGATAAAAACTAGCCTACATGGTAATCCAGGGTGTCGGCTACCTCCATACAAAATTTTATCAAAATTGGTCCAGCCGTTTGAGCGTGAAGAAGTAACCAACATATAAACACGCACACAAACTTTCGCCTTTATAATAAATTAGTGTGATATTTTTAAATATTGTAAGTAGTAGAAATAAAGGACATTTCAAGTGGAAGTATTTATTTAAGTACACAAGATTATTCGTAGTTTCTTTTGCACAAGAGGCGGAACTGCATTTTATTAAATTCTTTGTCATTAGAGGATTTTTGAACGTTTTTTTTTTTTATTTTTACTAAACCTGTCTCAGTATGTTCCTATCTCCAGTATTCTCTTAGATTTTTTTCTGTTTTATTCGAGGCGATAGAATACGGTCGATGTTAGATAGGCTTTTCCCCCTTGAGATAAATACTTACCTGCCTTACAACAACTAACTAATAAACTCCTTACAACTTGTAAGTAGGTAAGCGGAGTTTGCGTAGCTGAATTATAGGCTAAAAAATTTTTATTTTTTTGCCATGGATACGCTATGGTCTTGACATATTTAAGCAGCCGAGACCTAATGCAAGGCCTTGAGTAGAATCTAAGCAGATAAGCAAAATAGCAAGTCAATAAATTTTCAACAAATAGATCAACATTGTAACTATCGATCTAACGGTTCAGGGGTCGGTCCCGAACCCCTTCCACGTGTATAAACCTAGTATATAAGGTCTGGATTCTGGTCGAAACATCAGAAGTACACTTCTCCAGCAACCATCACTAGTACCAGAACTTCTCAGGACTTAGATATGAAGTTGTTGGCATTGGCGGCGTTTATCGGTGAGTTCTAAAACTTGTTATTTGTTTTAAAGTAATATTTAAGACCAGCAAAATGAATATTTAAAGTATCTACAAATATTTATGACGTGTTCTCAAAATAACTAGTTCTCTTTTCATTTTCGAACTAACTCTTCTTTACTAAATATCTATTTATTGGACTAAATACCACTCAAGTTAGTACTCTTGATAATCTTTTTTTTCCTTATTCGATGTGCAGTAAAGACTACATACCTAAATCTATCTAAAATTCTAAATGCACGATTATTGTTAAGCTCTAATTAACATCTCGACTGTTTTGTACCGTTCGCAATAAACAAAATAAGTGCTATGTCCTAACTCCACATTATTTCCTTGCAGCCGTCGTCTCCTCAGGGACACTGAGCGAGCAGCAGTTGGATAACCAATGGCCGTGGGAAACTGGGAAACTATACCGCTATGACGTCAATACGCACACACTGACTCGTCTTCAGGAGGGAGCCAGCACCGGCAACGCATTTAAGGCCCATTTCATCGTCCGCGTCAAGTCCCCAGGGCTCCTCCAGGCTAAGCTGGAAAACCCCCAACATGGTCAGTTCCACCAGCAGCTGCCCAACAACATGGCCATACCTCTGGACCTTAAGTACGAAACCGTACAGAACCTGGACAAACCTTTCGAAATATCCGTTGAAGGTGGCCGCGTGCTCGGCCTTAATCTGCCCTCTGAGTTCTTGCTTTCTCACGAGAACTTGTTGAAGGGTCTGATCAGCACGCTCCAAGTGGACTTATCTGCTCACAAGCATGTGCACAACCACCAAGACAGCTTCGACAGGGAACGCCAGCAGGGTCTCTTCAAGAAAATGGAGGCTGACGTCACTGGTGACTGCGAAACTTTATACACTGTCTCCCCTGTAGCCGCAGAATGGCGACGAGAACTGCCGCAGTTCGATTTAGAAGAGGACCCCATGGAGATCACCAAAAGCAAAAACTACGGTCACTGTCACCACCGTGTCGCTTACCACTTCGGGGTACCTGAAGGTGCCGAATGGACAGGAACCGCTCACAGCAATGAAGAGAAACAGTTCATCTCGCATTCTGCCGTCTCCCGCATCCTCGCTGGCAAGCAGGGCCCTATCTACAAGGCTGAAACTACCAGTTCGGTTAATGTGCATCCCCATTTATATGGTAAGCAGAAAGCGCAGGTTCACAGCTACGTGAGTTTGAACTTAGTGTCTGTTGAAGAAGACAGTGGTGTCGAATGGAAAAAACCTGAGGTCAGCCGCCAAATCAAAACTCTTCTGTACGCCATGAGTACCAGACAAATGGCTATCCATGACCATTCTTCCGAGTCACATGAATCTTCTGAATCCGATGAGCACATAACTGTAAAGTTTGAAGAACAGAAAAACAGAATGCGCCGTTCGGATAGTTACCAAAAGACACTGTTCAACAAAGATTGGAGGCGTTCAAGCTCCAGTGACTCTTCATCGGCTTACATTAACGATGACGTTCCCAAGATGAATGAACCAGCGTATGCTGCTCTGTACATGAGTGCTCAATCACGCGGGGATAAGAAACAGAACACGATGAACGTCCAGAAACTGCTCCAGGACATCGCTCAGCAACTGCAGAATCCCAACAACATGCCTAAAGCTGACTTCCTCTCCAAGTTCAACATTCTTGTCCGCATTATTGCTTCCATGAGTAGCGATCAGCTCGCCCAAACTAGCCGTGGTATTGAAGTCGGCAGGTCTTCAAACAACATCGTTAAAGCTAATATGTGGATGATCTTCCGTGATGCTGTCGTACAAGCTGGCACACCACCAGCCTTCAAACAAATTAAGATTTGGATTAAGAGCAACAAACTCCAAGGCGAAGAAGCAGCTCAGGTGATCTCTACTTTAGCTAGAACACTTCGTTACCCTACCAAGGAAATTATGGCAGAGTTCTTCGAGCTCGCTATGAGCCCAGAGGTTCAACATCAGGAACGTCTTAACACAAGTGCTTTAATCGCTGCAACGCAATTCATTCGCATGGGTCAAGTAAACAACGAAACTGCTCACTCGTACTACCCGGCTTACATGTACGGCCGTCTTACCCGCAAACACGACCGATTTGTTCTGGAAAAAATCCTCCCTCGTCTCTCTGAACTGCTGAACCAAGCTGTGGAGGCTAAAGAATGGAGCAGGGCCCAGGTTTACATTAAAGCCATCGGCAATTTAGGACACCGTGAGATCTTACAAGTATTTTCTCCTTACCTAGAGGGTCGCACTCATGTGCCTACATACCTACGTGTTCAAATGGTTGTACACCTTCGCTCTCTCGTGGAGCAGAAGGATAAATATGTGCGTGTTGTACTCTACAGCATCTTGAGAAACACTGCTGAGCCCTATGAAGTGAGAGTGGCTGCTATCCTTAACATATTTATGGCTCACCCGACCGCCGAGATGATGCAAGTAATGGCCAAAATGACCAATGATGACCCCAGTATCCAGGTTCGTGCTGTTCTCAAGAATGGCATCACAACGGCTGCCAGCTTGAAGGATCCTCGTTTTTGGCACCTGTAAGTAATACACATTTTATTAGTCTATTTCAGCTAAAGACTACAAAGCAGAAATATTGAAGTATTGTTTTAACTTATTTCAGGTCAAGGACAGCCCAAGCTGTTAAGGATATCGTAACACCTGAAAATCTTGGTATGCGCTACTCTAGCAAAAACTACGAAGACAGCTATGTAAATGACTTTGAACAGGAATACTTCCAAGTATCATCTCACATTGGTGGTGAAAGCAGTGGCATGCCTAAATACCACAGATATTTGTTTAAGAACAAATTTAGCGGATGGGCCCTGGAAAATATGGTGAGTTAAGGACGAATAACGAATGAGCTTCTTGAGATATCTAAATAATGTTTTTCCTTTTTCTGTCATCTGACTATGTGATCAACTAGCATCACTTAATAATGAACATTTTTTTCGTATCTAGATTGGTGCTTCATTCTCCGATGCTCAAGAGGTCGTTGATTTCATCAAAACAATGATGTTCGAACCCCGCGAGTCTGACGCCAACCACAAATACACCGCCCAAAGGATTTCGGAAATGATGAACATTAAGCGTGAGCCTCAAAGCCCACTCCAGGTTTCCTTCTTCTACGACATTGCGAACCAGGAGAGATTCTTTAGTTTCGACGAAGATGACCTTACAAGACTGGTACAAGACATCATGGAGTACATGAAGGAATTAGAGCAAGGTGTTGAGAAGCATTACACTAAAGTATTCAACTCAAACCAGGTGTCAGTTATGTTCCCCATCGCCTCAGGTATGCCGTTCATCTACAAATACAAGGAGCCTGTCGTTATTCACGTTCAGAGCAAGGCTAAGGGCAAAATCGATCGTGACCCCAAGAACCGCAAAGACTTGTCCTCATTTATGGATAAGGAACTCCAACTTACGGCTGCTAGAAACATTGATGGCAGCGTTGGTTTCATGGACACCCTTAGTAACCAGCTTGCTAGTGCTGGAGTCGTCAAGAAATACCAAGTTAACGTACCCGTCAAGCTGAGCATCCAGATGAAATCTGGAGAGGCTAAAATGAAGGTGGAACCACTGCGCCCTGACCAAGACTACACCATCGCTCATTACAGCGTTTGGCCATACACTGCTTACCAGAAGAAAGATAGTTTAGTGCCCTGCTCTCAGGATCCTACAACCAAAATAGTGGAACGCCCAAGGAAAGTACAATCCACTGATATAAAATTCGGCCAGCAAACTGGCACCATTTTCCAACTACAAGGATACTCCTACTCAACGGACTTTAGGAACGCCGGCAATCTGCTTCAGACCCTGTACAACATGGGTGACTTATTGACCACCAAGGATATCGCTCTGACCCATTATAACATGAGGTATCTTGGAAAACAGTCGCAGACCAAGGTTATCACTTTAACTGCTGCTTATGGTACGTATTAATTTAAAGTGTTAAACGCCAGTTGTTTATATAATTATGCATTGAAAACCTAATTATACATTATTGATTTTATTAGGTTTTCTAATGACTCATTTTAAAACATTTTTACAGACGAATTCTTCAATCAGAAACAAAACGGTGAACTGGGACAGGCCGACAACAGGAATGACGTGACGCCGAACAGCGAAGTCCGTCGCGAGGAGATGGTCAAGCGTGTTTCATCCGGAATCAACAGCGCCAGAGCACAAGTGGTAGATGTCAGCGCCACATTCGAGGGTGCCCTTAAACAGGAGTACGTGCTAACCGCCGCTATCGCCAACAGCCCAGTCGACCAGAAAATTCAAGTTGCTCTGTTCGCTGGAAGAAACTCAGCCAAGCAGGGTAACGAACAAATCAACGCTGTTGTCAAGGTAACCAAACCCGAAATTTCGCCTCTAAACTTCTTGGAAGCTCTGAAGAAGGACATGAAGATGACTTACGAAGCAGACATCAAGTATGGCCAGAATGGAATCATTCACATCCAGGGAAATACTGAACGTACCAAGAAATACACCGAACAGCTGAAGAACCATCCTCTGGCTAAGCTGGTGCAGCAAGAGATCACGAAAGGCAACCAATACCAAGCCGCTTCCTACAAGATGCTGATCAAGGCCCATGCCCCTGATAGCTTCAAGGCCTCAGTGACCTTCAAGAACATGAGCCCCATGTACATGAACTGGACTTCTCAAGCTTACCAGATTCTGAAGCAACTGAGCTGGAACACTGAGGTGAACCCAATGAAGAGGGTTGCTGACGGCAAACTGCAGTTGGAGGTTGAGACTTCCTACGTCGACAACACCCTTCGTTTCGAGATGACCTCGCCTTCCGGCCTGGTTCGCATCGACAACGTGCAGATCCCCGAGTTCACTCCCTACATGGTGTCTGTCTACACGCCTTTCAGCCCGATGGAGCGTATCTTCAACTACGGAACAAGCTACCAGTACCAGCGTAAGTAGTAAAGTAACTACCTTAATAACAACTTACAGCTGAGTTCTTTGTTAGACCATATTGTCATTTTTTAATAACCTTAAATTACCATATCAAATTGCTGATGCAGATTGCAATAGAGGCCTTCTAATAGTTCCAAATGTTACAATACATAGACTCGAATAGACTGACAGAATAATAAACTATCCCTACTTACAACGTGTGTTTAGTTCAGCATCCTAAATTCAGTTTCAAACTTTGTATCGTGCTTGCATTGAACTGAAAAGATCATCAGTGATACAAACACTTTTCATCCTAAGTAATTATCATTCCGAATGTTTTAATACAAGTGACATCCTTTTCCCTACAGCTTTCTGTACTATCGACGGCAGCAAAGTGAAGACCTTCAGCAACCGCACCTACGACTACGAACTGTCGCGGTCTTGGCACGTGGTGATGCAGGAGGAGTACAACAAGGCCCGCGGCAAATGGGACGAGCTGGTCATCCTCGCCAGGAGACCCAGCCAGCAGCAGCAGGAAATCTACATCTCTTACAAGTGAGTGTAGCTTACTGTTTTTCGTATGAGTCAAAAATACAAACCTACTGTTTAGAACCAATTCCTACCTAGATAGATGAAACACTTTTACAGATATTTCGATTTAGGTCGACGCAAACAATACAATAATGTTTTTATCACCACAACACAATACAATAATGTTTCTATTTTTTCCAGAACCGAAACTGGCAAGGACCTGGAAATTGAGATTAAGCCTTCGCAGTCCAATAAGGCTAACATGCAGGTGAAGACCAACGGCAAGAAGATCTCTGATGGTGATCTGACCATGTACTGGGATGATGTTGATGAATCTCCGCTTCTGCAATATTTCACCCAAGCCGAGGGTGTTCTGATGTTCAACATCCGCGATGGACGTCTCCGTGCCATGTACGATGGACAGCGCCTGGTGCTTACCACCCAAAACTACCGTACGACCACCAGGGGCATTTGCGGTCAAAATAGCGGTGAGCCTCGCGACGATTATAAAACTCCTCATGGTTTGGTTGACCAGCCTGAGCTTTATGGTGCCTCCTACGCCCTTGATGTCGAAGACAGCGACCCTAAAACCCAAAGCCTGAAGATGGCAGCTCAGCAAAAGGCGTACCAGTCAACCCCCAAATACACTTCGATCCTCCGCTCAGATGAAGAATGGAAGAAAGCCATCCAGCAGAGAGACCAGGAATGGGACTCCCAGAATGTTTACAGGACTAGGAGTTACCTGAAGAAGCGTGGACAGTGCCAGTTGCAGCAGCAGGTGCAGTACTATGAGAACCACGGAGAGATCTGCATAACCACCATTCCCTTACCCTCTTGTCAGTCCCACTGCCACGGAGAAGGCTACAAGGTCCAAGCTGCTCAGGTTGTCTGCCAGTCAAAGGCAGACCAGCAGTTCAGAAATTACAAAAACCAGATCCAACAAGGACAGAACCCTCAGGTTTCTGGTGTACCTAAAGTAGAGCAGTATAGAGTACCCACATCGTGCAAGGTGTAAGAACCCTCTACCAAGTACCACCTAACAATCATTTAATTTACCTACTATTATAAAATACCCCGCATGTACTATGGACTACGATTAAACTATGTGTTCAGTGTGTTCATGTATCATTTTTGGCAGTATAATGTTTATGTATTCGTTTATTGTAGAAATATGTATTTATTACCTATGTATATTAAATATTTATTTTTATGTAGGTACCAATCTGTATTTATGTAATGACTTTATTTTGTATTATTATTGCAGTAGAATAGATTGTAATGAGCAAATGATAAAAACCTAAAAAAAATATTAAAATACTATGTATTTAATTTTCTAAGATAATTGAATAATAAAAAATACAAATCAAAATTCCTTTACTTTTTATTTAGTACTCGCGCCATCTTTTGATCATACGACACACATTGTTGTCCACTTAATTCATAATTTTTATAACAGATGGCAGTAAGCGCTCTAAGCAAGTACGCTCGCTACTCGCTTGATACTCTTGATAGTCTGCCAAAAGTAAACCAAAACAAACAAAACAAATAGTGTGAATATTTAATTCGGAAACACTACTTTTAACACTGTCAAAAACCTAAGATTTTAATATCATAATTTTACAAAGATAGGTAGGTAGATCATTATGTAGCAGATTTTTTGTTTTGAAGTTTTGTTTTGTTTTATCCCGGCTGTCATTCGTGGATCTTTGACGTAGTTACGGGTCGTCCGTCAGAAACTCAGAACCAGAAGTCCGAAAATCTGAAAACCAATTTAAATATCTAACTCCACCAAGGAGGATCGTAGGTATTAGGTACCCAATCCAATAAGTGCGTTGTGGAGGTCAGATAAGCTGTCGCTCCATGTAAAATAGTAAGTATTCAGCTGCATCCGGTTAGACTGGAAGCCGACCCGAACATAGTTGGGAAAGGCTAGGCAGATAATGAGATAGAACTTAGAAGTTTTGATAGGTGCTTACCTACTCAAAGTTATAATTTTAAAATACCAAATTCAAAATATCAAAGTCTATTAGTGTTTTTAAATTAAACAACAGTTATAAGAGGATTAGTGTTAAAGAAATAAATCATAACATTACCTACCTGGGACTTCGACGGCCCACCAGCAAAAAGAAAACGTCTGACGTAAATAAACAGCGCCATCACGTTTCTCCGCGGTAAATTCGCATTCACAATGAAACTGAAACTAGCAGCTACCAGCTAGCAGCCGACAGAGACGAAACATAACAGATAGGGGCCCGGGCCCCTAAATATTTTTGAAAAATTAGGATCCTTCATTGCAAAATTACAAATAATATTAAAAACTAACATGACATCTGCTTATTAACAATAATTGTTGAATTGTAAAAAAATATTTTGTCTTAGTAGGATGATTTTTGTTTATTTACTTAAAAAGCTATATCTTTTCTTCTACACATACGAACTTGCTAAAATTTGCCCTAGAACTTCTTTTTAGTGTGAAAAAGTAGTGAGTGTAATACCAGCCAAGATACTCTAATAGTTTAATTGTAAAAAAATATTTTGTCTCAGTAGAATGATTTTTGTTTATTTAAAAAGCTATATCTTTTCTTCTACACATACGAACCTGCTGAAATTTGCCCTAGAACTTCTTTTTAGTGTGAAAAAGTAGTGAGTGTAATACCAGCCAAGATACTCTAATAGTTTAATTGTAAAAAACTATTTTGTCTCAGTAGAATGATTTTTGTTTATTTAAAAAGCTATATCTTTTCTTCTACACATACGAACTTGCTAAAATTTGCCCTAGAACTTCTTTTTAGTGTGAAAAAGTAGTGAGAGTAATACCAGCCAAGATACTCTAATAGTTTAATTGTAAAAAACTATTTTGTCTCAGTAGAATGATTTTTGTTTATTTAAAAAGCTGTATCTTTTCTTTTCTACACATACGAACCTGCTGAAATTTGCCCTAGAACTTCTTTTTAGTGTGAAAAAGTAGTGGGTGTAATACCAGCCAAGATACTCTAATAGTTTAATTGTAAAAAAATATTTTGTCTCAGTAGAATGATTTTTGTTTATTTAAAAAGCTATATCTTTTCTTCTACACATACGAACTTGCTAAAATTTGCCCTAGAACTTCTTTTTAGTGTGAAAAAGTAGTGCGAGTAATACCAGCCAAGATACTCTAATAGTTTAATTGTAAAAAACTATTTTGTCTCAGTAGAATGATTTTTGTTTATTTAAAAAGCTATATCTTTTCTTTTCTACACATACGAACCTGCTGAAATTTGCCCTAGAACTTCTTTTTAGTGTGAAAAAGTAGTGGGTGTAATACCAGCCAAGATACTCTAATAGTTTAATTGTAAAAAAATATTTTGTCTCAGTAGAATGATTTTTGTTTATTTAAAAAGCTATATCTTTTCTTCTACACATACGAACTTGCTAAAATTTGCCCTAGAACTTCTTTTTAGTGTGAAAAAGTAGTGAGAGTAATACCAGCCAAGATACTCTAATAGTTTAATTGTAAAAAACTATTTTGTCTCAGTAGAATGATTTTTGTTTATTTAAAAAGCTATATCTTTTCTTCTACACATACGAACCTGCTGAAATTTGCCCTAGAACTTCTTTTTAGTGTGCAAAAGTAGTGGGTGTAATACCAGCCAAGATACTCTAATAGTTTAATTGTAAAAAAATATTTTGTCTCAGTAGAATGATTTTTAATTGTTTAAGAAGCTATATCTTTTCTTCTACACATACGAACTTGCTAAAATTTGCCCTAGAACTTCTTTTTAGTGTGAAAAAGTAGTGAGTGTAATACCAGCCAAGATACTCTAATAGTTTAATTGTAAAAAACTATTTTGTCTCAGTAGAATGATTTTTGTTTATTTAAAAAGCTATATCTTTTCTTCTACACATACGAACCTGCTGAAATTTGCCATAGAACTTCTTTTTAGTGTGAAAAAGTAGTGGGTGTAATACCAGCCAAGATACTCTAATAGTTTAATTGTAAAAAAATATTTTGTCTCAGTAGAATGATTTTTGTTTATTTAAAAAGCTATATCTTTTCTTCTACACATACGAACCTGCTGAAATTTGCCCCAGAACTTCTTTTTAGTGTGAAAAAGTAGTGGGTGTAATACCAGCCAAGATACTTTAATAGTTTAATTGTAAAAAAATATTTTGTCTCAGTAGAATGATTTTTAATTGTTTAAGAAGCTATATCTTTTCTTCTACACATACGAACTTGCTAAAATTTGCCCTAGAACTTCTTTTTAGTATGAAAAAGTAGTGAGTGTAATACCAGCCAAGATACTCTAATAGTTTAATTGTAAAAAACTATTTTGTCTCAGTAGAATGATTTTTGTTTATTTAAAAAGCTATATCTTTTCTTCTACACATACGAACCTGCTGAAATTTGCCCTAGAACTTCTTTTTAGTGTGAAAAAGTGGTGGGTGTAATACCAGCCAAGATACTCTAATAGTTTAATTGTAAAAAAATATTTTGTCTCAGTAGAATGATTTTTGTTTATTTAAAAAGCTATATCTTTTCTTTTCTACACATACGAACCTGCTGAAATTTGCCCTAGAACTTCTTTTTAGTGTGAAAAAGTAGTGGGTGTAATACCAGCCAAGATACTCTAATAGTTTAATTGTAAAAAAATATTTTGTCTCAGTACAATGATTTTTAATTGTTTAAGAAGCTATATCTTTTCTTCTACACATACGAACTTGCTAAAATTTGCCCTAGAACTTCTTTTTAGTATGAAAAAGTAGTGAGTGTAATACCAGCCAAGATCTCTAATAGTTTAATTGTAAAAAACTATTTTGTCTCAGTAGAATGATTTTTGTTTATTTAAAAAGCTATATCTTGTCTTCTACACATACGAACCTGCTGAAATTTGCCCTAGAACTTCTTTTTAGTGTGAAAAAGTGGTGGGTGTAATACCAGCCAAGATACTCTAATAGTTTAATTGTAAAAAACTATTTTGTCTCAGTAGAATGATTTTTGTTTATTTAAAAAGCTATATCTTTTCTTCTACAAATACGAACTTGCTGAAATTTGCCCTAGAACTTCTTTTTAGTGTGAGAAAGTAGTGGGTGTAATACCAGCCAAGATACTCTAATAGTTTAATTGTAAAAAAATATTTTGTCTCAGTAGAATGATTTTTAATTGTTTAAAAAGCTATATCTTTTCTTCTACACATACGAACCTGCTGAAATTTGCCATAGAACTTATTTTTAGTGTGAAAAAGTAGTGGGTGTAATACCAGCCAAGATACTCTAATAGTTTAATTGTAAAAAAATATTTTGTCTCAGTAGAATGATTTTTGTTTATTTAAAAAGCTATATCTTTTCTTCTACACATACGAACCTGCTGAAATTTGCCCCAGAACTTCTTTTTAGTGTGAAAAAGTAGTGGGTGTAATACCAGCCAAGATACTCTAATAGTTTAATTGTAAAAAAATATTTTGTCTCAGTAGAATGATTTTTAATTGTTTAAAAAGCTATATCTTTTCTTCTACACATACGAACCTGCTGAAATTTGTCATAGAACTTCTTTTTAGTGTGAAAAAGTAGTGGGTGTAATACCAGCCAAGATACTCTAATAGTTTAATTGTAAAAAACTATTTTGTCTCAGTAGAATGATTTTTGTTTATTTAAAAAGCTATATCTTTTCTTCTACACATACGAACCTGCTGAAATTTGCCCTAGAACTTCTTTTTAGTGTGAAAAAGTGGTGGGTGTAATACCAGCCAAGATACTCTAATAGTTTAGTTGTAAAAAAATATTTTGTCTCAGTAGAATGATTTTTGTTTATTTAAAAAGCTATATCTTTTCTTTTCTACACATACGAACCTGCTGAAATTTGCCCTTGAACTTCTTTTTAGTGTGAAAAAGTAGTGGGTGTAATACCAGCCAAGATACTCTAATAGTTTAATTGTAAAAAAATATTTTGTCTCAGTACAATGATTTTTAATTGTTTAAGAAGCTATATCTTTTCTTCTACACATACGAACTTGCTAAAATTTGCCCTAGAACTTCTTTTTAGTGTGAAAAAGTAGTGGGTGTAATACCAGCCAAGATACTCTAATAGTTTAATTGTAAAAAATTATTTTGTCTCAGTATAATGATTTTTAATTGTTTAAGAAGCTATATCTTTTCTTCTACACATACGAACTTGCTAAAATTTGCCCTAGAACTTCTTTTTAGTGTGAAAAAGTAGTGAGAGTAATACCAGCCAAGATACTCTAATAGTTTAATTGTAAAAAACTATTTTGTCTCAGTAGAATGATTTTTGTTTATTTAAAAAGCTATATCTTTTCTTCTACACATACGAACCTGCTGAAATTTGCCCTAGAACTTCTTTTTTGTGTGCAAAAGTAGTGGGTGTAATACCAGCCAAGATACTCTAATAGTTTAATTGTAAAACAATATTTTGTCTCAGTAGAATGATTTTTAATTGTTTAAGAAGCTATATCTTTTCTTCTACACATACGAACTTGCTAAAATTTGCCCTAGAACTTCTTTTTAGTGTGAAAAAGTAGTGAGTGTAATACCAGCCAAGATACTTTAATAGTTTAATTGTAAAAAACTATTTTGTCTCAGTAGAATGATTTTTGTTTATTTAAAAAGCTATATCTTTTCTTCTACACATACGAACTTGCTAAAATTTGCCCTAGAACTTCTTTTTAGTGTGAAAAAGTAGTGCGAGTAATACCAGCCAAGATACTCTAATAGTTTAATTGTAAAAAACTATTTTGTCTCAGTAGAATGATTTTTGTTTATTTAAAAAGCTATATCTTTTCTTTTCTACACATACGAACCTGCTGAAATTTGCCCTAGAACTTCTTTTTAGTGTGAAAAAGTAGTGGGTGTAATACCAGCCAAGATACTCTAATAGTTTAATTGTAAAAAACTATTTTGGCTCAGTAGAATGATTTTTGTTTATTTAAAAAGCTATATCTTTTCTTCTACACATACGAACCTGCTGAAATTTGCCCTAGAACTTCTTTTTAGTGTGCAAAAGTAGTGGGTGTAATACCAGCCAAGATACTCTAATAGTTTAATTGTAAAAAAATATTTTGTCTCAGTAGAATGATTTTTGTTTATTTAAAAAGCTATATCTTTTCTTCTAGACATACGAACCTGCTGTAATTTGCCATAGAACTTCTTTTTAGTGTGAAAAAGTAGTGGGTGTAATACCAGCCAAGATACTCTAATAGTTTAATTGTAAAAAAATATTTTGTCTCAGTAGAATGATTTTTGTTTATTTAAAAAGCTATATCTTTTCTTCTACACATACGAACCTGCTGAAATTTGCCCCAGAACTTCTTTTTAGTGTGAAAAAGTAGTGGGTGTAATACCAGCCAAGATACTCTAATAGTTTAATTGTAAAAAAATATTTTGTCTCAGTAGAATGATTTTTAATTGTTTAAGAAGCTATATCTTTTCTTCTACACATACGAACTTGCTAAAATTTGCCCTAGAACTTCTTTTTAGTATGAAAAAGTAGTGAGTGTAATACCAGCCAAGATACTCTAATAGTTTAATTGTAAAAAAATATTTTGTCTCAGTAGAATGATTTTTGTTTATTTAAAAAGCTATATCTTTTCTTTTCTACACATACGAACCTGCTGAAATTTGCCCTAGAACTTCTTTTTAGTGTGAAAAAGTGGTGGGTGTAATACCAGCCAAGATACTCTAATAGTTTAATTGTAAAAAACTATTTTGTCTCAGTAGAATGATTTTTGTTTATTTAAAAAGCTATATCTTTTCTTCTACACATACGAACTTGCTGAAATTTGCCCTAGAACTTCTTTTTAGTGTGAGAAAGTAGTGGGTGTAATACCAGCCAAGATACTCTAATAGTTTAATTGTAAAAAATTATTTTGTCTCAGTATAATGATTTTTAATTGTTTAAGAAGCTATATCTTTTCTTCTACACATACGAACTTGCTAAAATTTGCCCTAGAACTTCTTTTTAGTGTGAAAAAGTAGTGGGTGTAATACCAGCCAAGATACTCTAATAGTTTAATTGTAAAAAAATATTTTGTCTCAGTATAATGATTTTTAATTGTTTAAGAAGCTATATCTTTTCTTCTACACATACGAACTTGCTAAAATTTGCCCTAGAACTTCTTTTTAGTGTGAAAAAGTAGTGAGTGTAATACCAGCCAAGATACTCTAATAGTTTAATTGTAAAAAACTATTTTGTCTCAGTAGAATGATTTTTGTTTATTTAAAAAGCTATATCTTTTCTTCTACACATACGAACCTGCTGAAATTTGCCATAGAACTTCTTTTTAGTGTGAAAAAGTAGTGGGTGTAATACCAGCCAAGATACTCTAATAGTTTAATTGTAAAAAAATATTTTGTCTCAGTAGAATGATATTTGTTTATTTAAAAAGCTATATCTTTTCTTCTACACATACGAACCTGCTGAAATTTGCCATAGAACTTCTTTTTAGTGTGAAAAAGTAGTGGGTGTAATACCAGCCAAGATACTCTAATAGTTTAATTGTAAAAAAATATTTTGTCTCAGTAGAATGATTTTTGTTTATTTAAAAAGCTACATCTTTTCTTCTACACATACGAACCTGTTGAAATTTGTCCCAGAACTTCTTTTTAGTGTGAAAAAGTAGTGGGTGTAATACCAGCCAAGATACTCTAATAGTTTAATTGTAAAAAAATATTTTGTCTCAGTAGAATGATTTTTAATTGTTTAAGAAGCTATATCTTTTCTTCTACACATACGAACTTGCTAAAATTTGCCCTAGAACTTCTTTTTAGTATGAAAAAGTAGTGAGTGTAATACCAGCCAAGATACTCTAATAGTTTAATTGTAAAAAACTACTTTGTCTCAGTAGAATGATTTTTGTTTATTTAAAAAGCTATATCTTTTCTTCTACACATACGAACCTGCTGAAATTTGCCCTAGAACTTCTTTTTAGTGTGAAAAAGTGGTGGGTGTAATACCAGCCAAGATACTCTAATAGTTTAATTGTAAAAAAATATGTTGTCTCAGTAGAATGATTTTTGTTTATTTAAAAAGCTATATCTTTTCTTCTACACATACGAACCTGCTGAAATTTGCCCTAGAACTTCTTTTTAGTGTGAAAAAGTAGTGAGTGTAATACCAGCCAAGATACTCTAATAGTTTAATTGTAAAAACTATTTTGTCTCAGTAGAATGATTTTTGTTTATTTTTTATTTTTTTAATTTTTTACAATTCAACAATTATTGTTAATAAGCAGATGTCATGTTAGTTTTTAATATTATTTGTAATTTTGCAATGAAGGATCCTAATTTTTCAAAAATATTTAGGGGCCCGGGCCCCTATCTGTTATGTTTCGTCTCTGTCGGCTGCTAGCTGGTAGCTGCTAGTTTCAGTTTCATCATTCACAGCTGTTTGTGTCAATGTCACGGATAATTTCGTGGTTAGAATTTTCGTGTATTCCAATATTTTGCAGTATTTACGTGATTCAGTATTATTTTCCGTTTAAATTATCGGTAAGTAATAATTTAATAGTGGAGTGAACAAGAAACAATTTACAAAATGTTTTTGAAATCTGATCGTGTTTTGTTTTAATTTAGATTGTTTTTTTCGAACTGCTTCCTGCCGCTTGAAAATTGTAAGTACTTACCCAATATTTTTAATTAAATTTTATAACTTACTAATCAGTGTTATTTATAGGTACTTACGTAGTTATTCTTCCGCCCCTAAGACGACCCACTGACCTAATGCCCGTTATTAAAATGATTTTATGTCAAGTCACCATTACAATATTTTTAAGCATTTGTACAGCACATTCAATGAAAACTCTTTGAAATTTTTATTTACATATGTCTCACTATCCAACATTGTTTTGGTTTGTGGCTTTTGGCTTGTCTTAGGACAAGGACATAAAATCTACTTATTTGCTTATGAAACAAACTATAAAATTACTGTGAACCTTCTATCCTACCACCAGAACAATGCCCTAAAAACTAATGGATGTTTATATTATACTTTTTAATATTTTTGGCATTGTCAAACATTCAGCTATTAACTGCAACTCAATGAGAGGATCAGGAAAACTTCACATTTTATTTCTTAGGTAATCATTATTACAGACACTGTTTAATATAATGCACAATCATACATAGGGCAATTTGTCTGAGATAGCTGGGAAATCATAGAGCACCCGGCTCTCTTAATAGGATGTTATTTTTACAAAAAGTTATGTTAAGTTACTATAGGAAAAATTAGGGTGTTAATAAATCTATAATTGCAAGTATAAGTAAACAAGTACCTATAAGATTAATTAAAAACTATATATAAACATGAAAGAAAATAGTTTCTGGAAGGATTTGGGGAAAACCTTTGCACGGCAGCGAGACAGTAAAGCTAACAAAAAAAAACATGACATTTAAAAATAAACATAAACATACCTTATACCTTAAGCTTAATAAACATAGACGTATCTTATAGTTAAGAAGTACTTCAAAGCTTTGAAAGTGGTACAGAATTCTTGACTTATAATGGCTTGATAATGAGTGTCAATTGCCTAATAAGGGATAGGGGTTTATAGTAACTTATTATTCAAAAACTAAAGTTTATTAATTAGATTATTATTCTGTACATTGATGGCGTAACTCTGTGACCAAATAGAGGCCATGTTAGGCCAAAAAAATATCGTCAAAGTCGCAGGAAACACCTTGATGAGGGACACATGGAACCATAAGTATGGCAGAAGGAAGGGGTGGCCTACACCCAGCATTGGGTGATTCTGAGCTGAAATGATGATGACGACGATTCTGTTAAATGACAGAATCCCGGAGAGTTTGACGTCCAAGAAGGTTGAATGTGTGCTAGTGCTGACTGCTTTTAATGGAAATAAAGTTGATGGATTGAAAAATAATTTAGCTGGACTGACCCAAATTTTGTACTTAAAAAATAAGAAATAATTATAAGATAAAAATTACCAGCTAAGAAATACTTAGTTATATTCTAATTCAAGCTCTTCAGAGCAAAGTATTATTATTATACTTAAAAGAGAAATTGTTTTTTTTATTTGTACCGTTCCGATCTGACGGTTAATCCGAATAAATATTTGTAAAAACCATAGTGTTTAATTTATTAGAAATTTACATAAGTATTTCGGCGACCCGTTCCATCGGTAAGAGGTGTTGTAGCTGAAGCGACCATTGATGAACGGTGTTTTCGGCCAATAATTCTATCGTCGATGGATTTATTCGTGGAACCAACCATCGACTAAGAGTGATTTCGGCGAACCATACCATCGGCGAAGAGGAGCTCGCTATACCGTTCTGAGCTCTATTTTCCTACTTATTATATTTTATTAAGGACTGATTTTTGCAATGCTAGATAACTTTATTGGTGGGTTAATTTTGAATTTTTGACAGTTCCTGTTCCATGGTTTTCATAGTAATATGAATTTTCCACAATAGCAGTTTGTCACGGCTTAAACACGCTGAGCTGTGACAAACTGCTATTGTATTTTCCAGGAATTGTAAACAAGTCAGGTTTGTTTTGTGCCTAATTTAGACTTCTTTTCCAAAAACTGAATTTTTATTTCTTAAAAATGAGGGTTTTACTAAGTCTATTTCTGATATTTTTGGATTTCACCTAAAAAAAAGGCCTTATTTCAAACACTTTATAGATGTTCCTAAATGACATGCAAGCCAATTTATTAGACTTAGATTGAATTGAAAGAAGATAGAATCAAACTTAGGGTAGTTTGTGAGGCATTGAATAACCTGCTGGGTTTTCGACGAAAATATCATCATTGGATTTAAAAAAGTTATCCAGTCTATTACCTACTTATTACTTACTCATTCTTAACAATAGGTAAGTAGGTAGGTAACCTAATGTAGTACAGGACCTACATTATAAAATTTGCATGGGTGGGTCTCATTGGAATTCCCAGTAATGCCATAAAATTTGCGTTTTCCTCAGACAATATTAGTACTAACTGGTGTAAATATTGTGTGGTGTTGCGTAAGTCATGCGTCATTGCCGTGCCCCTTCGCGGCGAGTTCCCATTGGTCGGCGCACACGACCTCCATCACGTATGCGCCCGCGCAACCGGAATGCGAGTGAACGATATGAAACGTGAAGCTGACGGGCCCTTCGACGTTTTATAACACTGTCTCTAAATTAAAGTTTATGGAACTTGTAGCTTTCAAAATGTTAACCAGTTTTGATGTGCGCAACTGCGCAATGAATTAATTAAAGAACAAGTTGAATTTAGCAATGGAATGGAATGATTGAATGTACAGACGCCAGCACATCAAGCTACTACAATCTTTCAAATTTCTTTAATAGATTTTCAATTTAATCGCTACAGTATAGGCTCGGAATGAGAAAGTTTATTGTGGATAAGACAGTGATTAAAACAGAAGAAGAACTAGCAGGGGATCGAGGGGGTGGAGGGGTTTCAGGGGGTCAGACCAAAGACTACAATGTGTTGGGTCAGACCGGAATAACTCTGTTCAAGGTTGATTGAGAAAATTTGACAGTTTCAGCTAGCTTGATGTGCTGGCGTCTGTACAAAGTTAAAGAAAAAAACTTTCTTTTACTAAAAAAATAAACTAATTGAGAAAAATACATAGAAGGGCAATACATTTGGGCTCATCTGGCTTAGGTCAAGTCAACTGATCTACAGTAGGTATAGGTAACTATAACGTTCTCAATGCCTGAATGGCTATCAAGATTTACTTACATAAGTAGGTACCTACCTAGGTATTTTGATTTTCTATTGCATCTTCTGTTGCAAATCGTGATGTAGTGTGTCCTTGAAAATCATGAATACGTTGATAAATTCAAATTACTGCCATCCGTCAGTAATTTGAACGTATATTTTTCCTCTTCCTCTTTTTCCTCTCACAGTGCAGTGGGAACATTATAAGCTGCTTATGCACGTATTTTTCACAGAAACCTGCTGATGCTGTATCACGTACCTATATTCACGACTGTTCAGCAGTTCTGCAATTAAGGTTTAAAACTAAAATGATCAACGTTTTCTTACTATCGATTCGCATAGTTATGCGAGACTTCTCACGTGCTTATCGTGACATCAAATTAAGTATAAACAAAGATAATGGTTTCCTACTTAATAGTGTACCTACCTATCTACTATATCTTCCAAATAGTAGGTACATCTTACATAACATAATATCATCATCTGCCTAGCCTTTTCCCAACTATGTTGAGGTCGGCTTCCAGTCTAACCGGATGCGGCTGAATCACCATCACCAGGCTACCAGTATTTTACATGGAGCGTCTGCCTATCTGACCTCCACAGCCACAACCCAGTTACTGGGTAAACCCCCCCCCCATCTGGTAAGACGGGTTGTCAGACTTTCGGGATACTGACGACCCGTAGCGACTGTCAAGGATCCACGAATGACAGCCGGGTCCCGGGACCAACGGCTTAACGTGCTTTCCGAGGCACGGAAAATAATATCTTACATAAATACCAATCAATTCAATTCAATTTATTCAGGTAATAATTTACATTGTGTTTGAAATCATACACGCCTGTAATTCCCGAATGGTTAGACATAGGTATACACGGCTAGGCTACTGTCATCCATCAACTCAAACTAAAAGCATTTATTTAAATTAAACCAATTACAGGCACTTTTGAATTGTCACTCTGCAATCAACCTTATTACTATTAAAATAAAGTTGATATTTGTTTAACTTGACATAATATTAATTTGAAACATAAGTTTGAATAGACTACCTACTTAAGACCTGAAAAAGTCACTTTGTTACTTGCCCGGATTTGAACCCACAACCTCGTGCATGAGAGGCGAGGCCTTACCTAAACACTGGGCCATCACTAGATTTTTAGCACTGCACCCTAATTGCGTACCACGCTATCAATCACAATCTATATAATTTTGAAGGATATTGCCAATGCATTCCTTCAAATTATGTTCGAAAAATTTGTTCAACAACGTAAATAGCGCAATGAATGTTCTTGTACAGTGCGTGCCACGTAAGAAGAGACTTGACCCTGCCTCCCCCGCTCTTTCCGCCGCCCCTATGACGTCCGGTTTCGTCCCGCACTCAGACCTCATACCGCTAAAGATACCTAAAATCGTGTACTGCGCATGTCAAACCACGTGGTGTGTCAAGTCTCTTCTTACGTGGCACGCACTGTACCGTCATGAAAGCTGTTTGTTTCGTTCAAATGAAAGCTGTTTGTTTCGTTTCGTTAGTGTGTTACGCAATTACCCCGCTGGAAAAAAAAAACAAAAACTAAATGATTGAACTTTACCAATTTACTTCGTAAAATCGTAGCCAACAATGCTAATTTCCTAACCCGGATCTTTTTGAATGTCACATTTTTTTTTTTTGTTGAAATATTCATCTAAATTATTGACCTAACAAAAACCTAACATAACTTGTTGTTGATTGAATTCATTATTTATTTAGCATTTAAATAAGAAAACTTGTTGAAATAAACACATTACCTTTTACGTGATTCCGTTTTTTTTACCTAATCTTATCGCTCAGGCCTCCTCTTGTGAAAGGAAGTGGACAACAACACAATCAAAAATAACCCTTCCGGTCCTACTGTGAAAACATGGAAGTGAGCTGTCAATAGTGTCAATCCCTAGCATCAGATGCCATGACATGACAGCTCACTTCATCGAAGTTTTCACAGTGAGAATTTATCAGAATAGAACGGCTGTACAGTACGTTCACAGTTTTTTTACCTCTGCTGACAACAGCAACGCAATATCAACCTTATTGTAACGGAATTAAAGATCACTGTGATATTGACAGACAAGTCAGTGGCAACAACCTAACAACAACCTTTTTGAAACGAGCATAAGGATCATTGTGATGTTGACAGTAATGCAAAATCAGAGGTAAATAACTTTGAAAGGTGTAGGTACACATATTATGTGAGAAATTGTAGATGTCACATTCTATTTTTCGAGGTATTCCACTCAGAGCACTCCGGCATACCAGTTTACCTAGTACCGTTTGGTTTATGCAAACGCAACTAATTCGCTTCGAACTATACCTACAGGAAAAAAATTAACCGACAATAAATTTTATAAAAAAAAATGAGTATAAAAGTTATAAAAAAAATATAACTCTGCCGTACATTTTGACCGCGTAGATATTGTACAGATGCCAGCACATCAAGCTACCCGAAACTGTCAAATTTTCCCAATCAACTTTGAACCTTATCCAGTATATTTCTACGAAACAGCAGATTTTTTTTGATAAACGACGATTTTCTATGCTGGATTGCTGGGGGTCTAGAATCATATGCTAAATTCTTGGTTACAGTTTGCGCACTAGCTAAAAAAAATCCTGTAAGTATGTAGAATCCTTTGAAGGAATGCCGTCTTCATCTCATAGTTTTAGTCTGCAGCCAATTCAACCTATATCATAAAGCTGGACTTCCATAAGTTTCTCAGCAAGTTTGGCTACCTGTCTCAAATCACGTATGCGCATCGGCGTTCCATCGCTGTTGACGCCAATCGTTTATCATAACATTCATAACGGTCACCACTATTACGCACGTAATCTGGCACTATTTTTCTTAGCATATCGATGGCAAGAAGTTCAAAAATATGTTTGGCCTAAAATTGAGCTACGCGAACTCCGCGCTCACTGATGCAGTCTTATAAGGGCAAGTGCACAGGTAACAGGGCATGACCACTATTTTATGAAACTAACTATTATTCTGTCCCAACTTAAAATGAGCAGGATAGACGCCGACCGCCTAGTGGCGCCCTCATCGTTTCTTTGGTTATTTCTTTTAGTTATTCTTGAAAATGCAGAAATTAAGCACGTTCAGTTGTGCTCCACAAGATTATATAAATACGTTAATATTATTCTAAACGGTAGTTTTACATTGTTTAGTTTTATTATAATCACTAAAACGGATAATAGTGGCTACTATTTTCTATTTTATCTTGTGGAGCACAACTTAAAATTCTTATTTTCTGCATTTTCATTCTAAAATAAAATAAATAACCAAACAAACGATGAGGGCGCCTCTGCGCGGTCGGCGGCGTTTGGTCGGCGCCCTCTTAATACTTTTCTGGAATATTAAATTGGTTAGTGGCAATGTGGCAATACGCCAGTATTGCCACATTGCCACTAACTGCCCAGAAGACTGGCAGCAGTGCCAACTGCTGCCAGTCTTCTGGGCATGTTTTCGGATGACAGCGATACAGAGTATGAGTACTTCGACGCCTAGGTGTCCTTTTTGTATTTATTTGTATAGTAAGTTAGTCATTTAATTTAGTATCTAGTGTAAATAGTTAGTTTTCTATACATACAATAATTAATTGGTTGTTTAAGTTTTCTTGATAAATAAGATCGCACGTTTTGAATCGTAAGGATTTTTTTCTTCGGTCCCAATTCGGGGTTCCTTCTTGTCTGATGTTTGTTATTTTAGGCTACGACTTACGTGTTCAGCATTATTTATTTGTTTCGCCCAAGTGGACTCGTAATGCCTACGTGACTTTTGGTACGCACTGCATTCGCTGACTAAGCAGTCTAAATATAAAACAAACCATAACGGGGCTTCTCTGAAACGCTTTACGTTAAATTCTGAACAATCGTGATGCATTTGAGTTGACATTTCCTAATATTTTGCCCATTTTGTAATATTTCTACCAAACGTTGGTCACCTAGCCGTCGCCGTCGTCTGAAGTTAATTATAAACTTTTAGAAGTGCTACTTGAACACGTTGTTGTGTTACTACAATTTTATTACTCCATTTTTTATTTTGTAAGTTTATTAATTTATTTATTTAAACTTTTCGCACAAAAAGGTACAAGGCTTATCGATTTTGTTAACGGTATATATTTCTAAGCTAGATACACGGACGACCTAAAGAAGGTGGCTGAGACGGACTGGGTGCGGAAGGCGGAAGACAGGGTGTTGTGTTGTGGCGCAGCCTGGGAGAGGCTTATGCCCAGCAGTGGACTGCGATAGGCTCAGATGATTGATTGATTGATATAATTTATATTTCTAGTTATGACTATTCAGCAATTCTCAGCATGTGTAGTCTCAATTACACCTGTGCTTATATCAATTAATAACAGCCGGTCGATCCTGTAAAAATCTCACCGTGAAAACTTAGATGTTGTGAGTATGTTTTTGCTAGGAATTAACACTATTGATAGCTCACTCCACGCTCACCTCACCTAAGCTTTCACGGTGAGATGGTTCAGAATCGCACTGTAGCACCCTAATTGCCTAACACACTTTCTTCAATCACAACCTAAATAATTTCTAAGGATACTGCTAATCCATTGCTTCATATGTACGAAAAATTTGTCTGCTCAACAACGTAAATAACTCAATGAATATTGTTGATCTGTCAAAATGAAAGCCCAGTGCGTTACACAACTACCCCGCAGCTCATTGATGTTTTTTGATTCAAAATACGACCATACCTTGTTTAGTCAGCATCAAAAGTCGATTAACACTAAAGTTTTTTTAATCTCGGTTATTGAGCAAAATATTAACCCTTCAGTTTTTTAAATCTCAGTTATTGAGCAAAATATTTGTTCAAAATCGCATTATAGGTACTTCTGCTGCAATTTCGAACAAATATTTTGCTCAATAACTGAGATTAAAAAAACTGAAGTGTTAATCGATTTTTGTCATTCAATCAAAATTCAGATAGCTATAAAATAAGTGGTATGAATGCATTTTATTATATGTCTACTAATACAAACATATTACATTGATTATACGTGCCAAATAACAATGTTTCGGCAAACAGTTTATTAGACCATCGATTGTTTTCGCGTCACACTTGACGCAAATTCTGGGTCTGTTTATATTGTCTACGTCAACGTTTCTACTATATATTTATATATTATCACTTACTTCCTCTGCGACTCTCGCCTTTATTTCAGTGCTGTAAGATTCTAATTCGTTACTATGGGTATTATTGGTATTCCCATCAGAATTTGTTTGATTGTACCAAGGCTAGCACTTACGTTGTCTGAATCAATTTGTTTATCATCATCCATCTTGTTTTGGGCTAGACAGGTTGGACATTAATTTCAATCTGAAATATGTAATGTGATCTTATTACGCATCGTGGGTATTAAAAGTAGTACATAGAGTTATTTTTATTGGGTGTTTGTGGTGATGAGTTGGGTATAAAACGCTACTATGGTTGTGAGTTAGGGTTGTCATCTATTCTAAAGTTTCATCATTTCAGCCGAAAGACGTCCACTGCTGGACCTGTAGACCTCCCCCAAGCACCTCCACTTCGACCGGTTCAGTGCTTCCCGCATCCAGTGGATTTTTCAAAAATAATTAATTATTATTCAAAGTTTTCAACTTCGATACAAATTATAGCAGAAAAATAATGTTGAAAAACCCAATTTTTTTTTTCATAAAAACCCAATGATAAATGTATTTTTCCTAATATTTATTTAGCCAACCATTTCTAGAAATTTAGAAATCACACATTAGTCTTCAGTTATCTTTGGAATAAAATCTAAATTGTATCATAATTCATATTATAATTATCTTCATTAAGTAAATCAAAGGTGAAATCACACTAATATTATGAAGGCGAAAGTTTGTGAGTATGTGTGTGTATGTGTGTTTATATGTTGGTTACTTCTTCACGCTCAAATGGCTGGACCAATTTTTATAAAACTTTAGAATGGAGGTAGCTGACACCCTAGATTTTATTGACACTAGATACGCAAAACTGGTGAAACTAATATTGGAGCTAAGACGGAACACTGACACGAAAGGTTTAGTGCCACGAAAACAGTACTTTTATATACATACTGACATAATGTTTCAACTTTCAATGATTTCAAGCTTTTCAACAATTGGATAAGAAATTGACATAGTGTTTTTTTTTTCGATCAGTAGTCCGATAGTGACTGCGCTTTAGGTCATGTAAGCCCCTTTACCTACCGCCTGACGCAGGTCCTCACAGGACACGGAAGTTTCGGGAGATCCCTGCACATAATCAGGCGGGAGGAAACGCCCGGGTGTCACCATTGCCAGGATCGCCCAGAGGACACGGTGGAGCATACGGTGGAGGTCTGCCCCGCTTGGGCGGAGCACCCGCCGTGTCCTCGTTGAGGCGATCGGCAGCGGCGGCGACCTCTCGCGTCCGGGCCTGGTTCGAGCCATGGTCCGGGGCGAGAGGGAGTGGGAGGCAGTCGCCACCTTCTGCGAAGCAGTCATGCTAGCGAAGGAGGCGGCGGGACGGCTGAGGGAGAGAGCCTCCCGTCCCAGCCGCCGCGGGAGAGGCTCCGGGCGTCGGGAGCCGCGCGACGACTCCCGGCCACCGTAGGCGCGGGCCTGCGGGCGGAGAGCAATGGGTAGCTCACCGTCCGATCAGGACCAGGCCCGTGCCGGACGGCGCGTAAGTGTTCCACGCGCGCCTCAAAGAGATGTCAGCATTAAATGAAGGGGCCCGTAAGGGCCGAAGCCTGCCGGGTCAGCGGGATTGTCCGAAAGGGTTACCGCTGCACATACGTAGATTTTAATGAATTAGGCGGCCAAAAGCTATTTTTAGAACAACAATATAATAATGATTTAACCATTTACTCAGGTAGTAAACAGTTCCAGGTACAAAACGACACCCCTTCCAACGGTCGTCGATGTGCATGAGGTAACCCTCGAGTAGTCGGAATCCGATAGTCGCTTAACGTGTACGTGTCTGTTTTCGACAGCGCTCCCAAACTAATAACTTCTAAAGTGCATAATTATTGTTGAAATAATTGTTTTCAAGTGAAAGTTATGGATTACAATAATTCAGGTAAGGACCTATGTTTTACAACAATAATATACTTGATTGTCGTTTTTCTTAATATACTTTTAATTTGTCAAAGATAGCTCTATCACATGTGCATTTTTTTTGTATTTTAAATTTTTTATAAGGTTTTTTAACTTACTTAAGGGTCCGTCCCTGTAATAATTTATTTATTTCTCAATACTTAACATATTTGTCCATATTACGACAAAATAATTAGCCGCGGAAACCCGCGCTTTTCAAAATTGAGAGCAACTGAATGTTTCAAGTCAAAATTGAGCAAAATGGCATTGTGCTGCTTTTTTATTTTAAAACAATTTACTTTTTGTTTTAGGTCCGTCTGGTGCTTCGGGTACTAAAGTAGTGACTCGGAAATATTTGTTTGACCAGATACAAAAACAAAATTTCCCAAGCTTAAGTGAAAAACTCTATTTTTATGAAAATTATCTCTTGAATCGTTATGGAGACACCGAAAATGCTAAAAAGTGTTTGAAGCACTAATTTACTTATGTGAAAACCGAATTTAAGCAAAGATGGTTGAAAGCCAATAAACACGAAGAAGTTTTTCTTAAAAACAACCAATCTTGATTAGAAGGAACTTACGTGATTCCAATAGAATCGCCCTCTCCTCAAGGTGACCAACTAAACCTTTTCGAGATTTAAGTGCGCGCAGCAAAAGAAGGAAAACGGAAGAAGTCCGCGCCACTTTAGACGATGAAGTCATTGTCCACGCTGCACAATCAGTCTTGCAAACTACGGGGCACAGGGATGCCTCCAAAGTTCTTAAGAAATAACAAATTCACCAACTCGAGCGAGTAAATATAGAAATGCCTATTCTAAGGTGAATAAGAACGACAAATTACCCCTGCTGACGCCTCTACAAGCACTTCATATGTACGTGGAAGCGGATCTTACTAGACGGCAATACGAAATAATAAGGGCAACAAATCCAAGACACTTCCCTTGCTACGATAGGTGAAACAAGAATGTTATCCGCCAAAAGAAACCATGATTGTTACGGCTACTTCCGCAGAGAGCAACTTATAAAGCCTATTGGATCTTACTGTGATGCGAAATTAAAAAAGACAAATTAAAAAACCTTCTCGCAAAGCATTCCTTCCAGAAACAATAGAAATGTTGATGTCTGCCGAACCAAATAGAGTCAATGGAGGAATGCTCCCAAAGTGAGAGTGATATTTAGTTTTATTTATGTTTATATAGGTGTAGGTAGATATAGGTGATGTAATTATACCTTATTTTTAATCATTTAAAATATTATTTGAACTTTGTTTTACTTTTTTGAAAATTGCTACTATATTTGTGTATAAAACTTGTGTAATGAAATAAAAAAAATATATTTTGAACTGAAAAGAGTTTATTTTAATTTAATATAGTGCGTGGAACTAATTAAAACCAAAAAATATTTTTGGCCGCCTAAATAATTAAAATCTACGTATGTGCGCTGGCCCGGAACATAAAGGACGAAGGAAGGAACAAGGTTGGGTTTTAGTCAGTAAGAGTCTCACACTCCCTTCCGCTCCACCCAGAGCGGGAGGAGTCATTTGATGATTTCCCATCCTGAACAAAAAAACCCTTAAGGGGCTTACTGTTACTGCATAGAAAAGAAAGAGAAGCGCGATGACACAACACTGGTAATTTATTGCAAAATACGAAGCAATTATATAATTACAAAAAATCTGTTGTTTGGACTAAAAAACTAAAACACTAGTATTTTAGTATGTTGCTTGTAGATAAATTTCACAAAAAAACAGAATGATTGTATTTATTTATTTATTTTATAATTTATGTACACACAGATGTGTAATTTATGTATGTATGTATGTGTGTATGTGTTTTGTATGTATGTTAGTATGGTTTTTATTGTAAAAAAAAAGGTTTTTAGAGGTGTCTTCATGATTTTTTTATATCGTATAAAATTAGTTGTATGTTTTCAACACACTATCTACCTAGCATACAAAGTGGGGCAGGACGACTGACATTCCTTTAAACCACGTAAAGAGTGGCATCCACTTTACCCGTATACAAAAAATCAATCAAATCCAATGAATACTTTAGCCACAGGAAATTATTTTTCATTTTCTTATTTTTCAACATGATGTAGAACTGAGTCCGTAATAATAGGTAAACATTGTAAGGTCAAGAACCTGTGCAAAACCGTACGATTCTATTCTCTACTTCGCAATAGATAGATGCTTGAAAGACAGAGAAAAGTGTCATACGATCCCTATCTGACACGCCCCGCCCACTCCCGCAAAATACTACAATTAGAAAGAAAAAGAAATATTACTTACGCAAATAATGCATTAGTGGTGCATAGAAAATTGCGAGTGTGTGTGTGCGCGGAATTTTTCGGCAAAAAGTCCTTGACTCGGTAACTATGTCAGTCAGTGCATAGCGGCGCCCTTTGAAGGTAGCACACGCCGACTTTTTTATCACAAGACGAGCCGCGCGCGCATTGTTGTTATTTTATGAAAAGTTTTAGTTGTTATTGTGATTAAAGACGATTTATGATAGTTGGATTAGTGCATAGTGTGTGTAGTTTAGTGTGACTTATTGTTAAGTGATAGTGTAATATTAGTACTTAAGTTATTTAGGCATTTATTAGGAAATTAGTTTTGTGATTTAGGTTAGGTTTGTAAGTTTCTTAGTTTAATTATGCCTCAAATAAGCTGCCGAGTACACCGACATGGTATTTACGTACGGAGAATGTCACCAAAATGCGGCTTTAGCATTGCGTACATATCGGGAGAAATATGGTAACACAAAAACGTGCCCTACCAATAGCCGTGTTTTTACCCTGGCCGTTCAGAGGTTACGAGAGCATCAGCCTTTGGTTCCTCAAGGAGAGGGCGTGTCTTCAAATTCAAGTATCGAGGACCGGATATTACAACATTTTGAAAACAACCCGATTTGTAGCCTTCGGAACGCAGCGCTGCGGTTTCAAGTGAGTCACAGAACTGTTCATAGAATTTTGAAACGGCATGCACGGCGACCTTACAAGTTGAGAAAAGTTCAACAACTTTTATCCAGAGATATGCCATGGACGATTTAGAAATTAAAATAATTAATGCCTTCGACAAACTTAAAAGAATGGCAGATGGGGACTTGTTAAGACGAGTCCGTGAAAATTTAATAAGACGATGTCGCTTGTGCATAATGAACAACGGGGGACACTTTGAAAATTTGACTATTGATGATTTAAAGATTGTGATGTGATATTATGTGATTAATTATTCAATCAGTGATCTTTTATTAATTAACAACTCGCAACTTAGTGAATTTATGCCGCTGATTTGTTGAAAGTACCTCCGCCCAACACCGCGGCAGCGCCGCCCGCGCCGACCGCTGCACCCCGCATCACGCCGCGCAATAGGTCAGTGACTTTTCGTAGATAAAGCGTGTTTACTTTTTATGCAGTTGATTCTGCCATTTATTTTGTTTGAAAATTGAAATTTTTAAATTTTCCATATCCTACTAATCTTCATGTTTTAAAATGTTTTGATGGACTAGTACTGTGCTCGTTTTAATTTAATGTCGTAATTCCTGTTCCACATTGTATATCCAGAAGAATATCATATATTTTTCTGATTGTGATTTCTGATCATATACTTTTATTGTTTCTAAAACTTGCGTTTTTTTGTTTAGGTCCTGTAAGCCCCTTAACCACTTGCACGTACGTATTGCACGTAACATGATGTCTTACAGGTAAACTGGACCTTGCTACTAGATCTTCGTATTCGCTCACAAACCCTGGTTCCCAGAATCCTTGATTTGTATCATTATCATTGGACTCATACGACGCAGTTTCTTTCTGACGTATTTCGAATACATCATCAATTACTGTTCCACGCCCATGTATCCTGGGTTCACATTGGAGTCAATTACTTTCATGTTTGTATTTTTGTCGCTTGTCTTTGATTGCCTCAAGGTTTTCAATCACAGCCTTTGTAAGATTAAAACCTATTTGATTTTAATTTTGATTGATCTACTTTTAATTGAAGTGATTGATTGTGTAATGAATTGTCGTGTTATTCCCATTGGCTTCTTCAGACACACAACGCTCTTTTATCGTGTACTAGCGACCGCCCCAGCTCCGCACTTACATACTATCTAAATTTAATATTTTATACACATAAATCTTCCGGAATAAATTCTCTATAAGATGCTGACAACCGCATGAAAATCCGTTGCATAGTTTAGAAAAACAGCGCGGTCACACAGCCAGACACGAAAAGCTACTTTAATTTATAATATGAACTAGCAGCGCCCCACGGTTTCACCCGCATAAGGGTCGATCCCGTGGGAATATCGGGATAAAAACTATCCTATGTCCTTTCCCGGGACTCAAACTATCTCTATACCAAATTTCGTCTAAATCGGTTCACCGGTTTAAGCGTGAAGAGGTAACAGACAGACACACTTTCGCATTTATAATATTAGTATGGATTAGCACTTTGTCGTGGGCGTGGGCTTCGTACTTCCCTCAAAAAAATTCTCCACCTCTCCTTGAAAGGTAGTTTTCGAAAATTAATGTTTACGATCTTTATAATTTATTTAGAGAAATAAATATTCGGGCCAAATAAGATTTTCCAAATAAAATGTCCACCCTTTTCACAAAGACCGAGCTTGTTTTTAAAAATGCGTTTGATACGTTTCCAATATCTTAAAGATTATTTTATACTTACCCATTTTCGAGTTAATTGGAAGTAAGCAGTAAAATCTACCCCTTAAACTTTATTACCCTTTTTCACCCCGGTAGCAGCCGATTTTTGAAAAACCCTAATACACATATCTTTTTAGGGTTCCGTACCAAAATGGTAAAAAAAAGGAACCCTTATGGTGCGACTCAGTCTGTCTGTCTGTCCGTCTTCGTCGGTCACAATGCTAAATACTGTCAACTTGAAATTTAGAATAGTTTTAGATGACGTTTTCCCAACTGATTTGCAAATAAGAAAGAAACTATTTTTTTTTTTTGCAACAGCGACTGAAAGGGGTTCTAAAAAATTCGAAGTGGGGCTACTAGGGCATGTGGGGTATCATATGAAAGAGTACTTTTGCAAATTCTCAAACACTTTTTATTTTTTTTAGTTTTTTAGTCCGCATAGTTTTCGAATTCTGATGAAAAATGTAAAAAAAAATACCGTTCCCCCCTTATCTCCGAAGTTTGCGTAGAGAAGAAGAAAAATAAAACGATGGCTCTAAATAGCACACGTTTTTCAGAAATCATCAACAAAAGTTACATTAGTTCCATTACCGGTCAAGGGATGGCGCTGACCTAAAACTGCAATATTCTTTTCAATCAACTTTAAGACCTTTGTATCCTGCTTAATGGTATGAAGTTTCATTAAAATCGGTTTTTCATTTCGAAAAACAAGGGCTTGAAAGTTTGTATGAAATACCGTACGGCGGCGGCGCGCGGCGTAGCGTTGAAGTACTCGTCCGCATCGCTATCGCAGGGCTCTTATAGCTCATACATCAAATTGTTTACGAAAAGTCACCTTCCTTAGCGGAAAGTGCCGGTGTATACACTGCAACGATCGATCTCTGACATGTGCAGTTTACGATATTAACAGCAACGTGATAAGGACTTCAGTCCATGTAAACAGTGTTCTAACCTTGATTCTTTGCGGAAGATTTGAGGAAGTGCTTAGTCCAGAAGTTGCTAGGATTAGATTAGATCCCTTCTTGATAACATGAAGCTCGGCGCTCTTTAATTGGTACCATGTTCTCAGTATATCTTCTGATATTATGCTGATAAGTTATCTATGTGTTACATTGCTACGAGAACATTTTATTACGTTTCGGAATTTCGTTTGAAAATAAATGACGGCTGATTCGTCATGTTATCCGAAATGATTATGATGATAGGGTTTGTGCCACAATAGAAATACTCGAAAAACAAATAACTGTGGTAGTATAGATAGATAGTTGTGGGTGCGACAAAAGTAAACTGCTCCTGATGTAATTAGTATCTAGAATTGCGTACTTGCAATTTCAAGGTACTCGGATCTGCGTTTGTTTTAAGATTAATTGTGTTACGGCGGTTTGATAACATTATACATATAATAAATGATTCTACGTTGATGTGCAGCTAAAGCAATAGCAAAATTGTTACTTATCCACCAAAGGACAAAATGTGTATTATGTTAACTCTTAATTTTAATTTGCTAGACTAAAATGGCAGCTGCGATCGACTGACCCACTGACCTCATTGACCTCATTTTGGTCTAGTAAATGAAAAATCAGTGTTAAATGCTTTGCAGAAAGGTCGTTAACGTTCACGTTTACTTTAGCTTCATCATTTGCAGCCTATAGTAGTCAATTGTTGGGTCTCCTTAATCGCCTAATTTAACTCGATTCTCGGCAACTGTCATACATCTCATACTTTTATCATCATGGGCATGTGCAATCTTTTTTGTAAACTGCTACATAGACTTGCCCTTGACACCTTCACTCACCTGACTATTTCACTTAACTAATGGTAAGCATTGATGCAGTATACTATGAAACCATGATGTTTGCTTGTCTAGAAATCCGTTCACTCGAAATTTAACAAAATCCTGATCATATGTATTTTCTCCGAAAGCGACCTCTGCTCTTAATATGACATTTGAACCTGACTAAACCTTGGGCAGTGCCTCGGTATTGACAAATAAAGTTCTGTTGTTGTTGTCTTAGAAGTAAGTGTTTGTTCTTTGGACTTCTGGACCTGGATTCACATATTTACACAAACTACCTAACGTGCTTATCTCTAGACTTTGCTCATTTTCTAATTGAGTATCACAAAGTCTCGTTAGGCCACCTTAATATGATCTTATTCGCTTACTGTATGGAATGCCAGCCCACACCGGTTTGATATTAAGTCATCCTCCATTTGGTTAACCTGTTATGTTAATGTGATCAACGACTTTTTTGTCAATTGGCCTTTTCTTTTTGGATGTAATTTTAGAATATATAAATTACATTTTGGGCTTCATCAATTTCTCAAGGCCGTTTTATATTAAGTTCTTTGAATAGATTTGTTAAGACTTAAGACTAAGAAAAAGAAGCGCCTCCTTGGTGCGCCGGGTGCGGGCCAGCCCCAACATTGTACTGCGGTGTATCGCGAGCAGACTGAACTGCTTGTGTAGAATTGCTGTTGCAAGCTTTCCATATCGGTGTTGAGTTTGTAGCAGGGTTTCTCATAACTATGTATATGGCTGTGTTAGGTGAAGTTTACTAACATAATTGTTAAAAAATATTGTCCATTTGTTTAGTTAATAATTATAAGTAAATATAATATAAGCAATACCTAGCCGCTAATTTGGTGTAAAATGAAGCATATCCTATCTAACAACCTCTTAGGAGGTCGTTATAATCATCATTATGAACAACTTTTACTATAGGATCAAACCTGAAATCGCGAAACAATAACATATTTTTTTTCATAATTGGATTGGAATTTGACATGACTTTGTCTATTCGATTGTAGTAGTAGAGACAAGGTCCATACAATATTGTCTGTAGAAAAGAACACAAAACATTTATACAATACCTAACATAATACGAGTTTACGAACAATAGTTTTGGCAACGTTGAAAGACATTTTGGTCCAAGTTAATATATGTAGTATTACCTCATTACGACCCAATTATTTTGCTGACGGTGCTGTCTTACCTTTCTCAAACACCACTTGCGTCATTCTTTTTCGTTTGTGAAAAACACTGATAATGCAAAATATTTTAAATTATTTACATTAGTACGCATGGCACCTGTTGCTTTTTGTAATATTTCTTAAATAGCCAAATTAGTACATAGAACGTTGATCTTCATTCAGGATTTTGTTAATGGAATATTTTGGAGATATACCACTAATTGTGGTTATAATATGACAGTCCTGAAATATCTAGAGCTAAACACACGTTCATCGTTGAACAGCCGTTTTAGCTTCTCGAATTCTAACCCAAAGGAACAGGTTATGTATTTTTTGTGTTTAGCACATATTCTCAGTATTCTGCCTCTGATATTAAAATTATTTTGCATATCACTATTTAGTTTCGCGTAAAGCATTGCTAAATAATAGCTTTATCAGAACAATCAGAGTTTGTTATAAAATATTTCACGTTCAATTTATCGGTTGCGCATGCGGCTCGGAATAAAACCGTGGCTGCTGTGATAAGGACATGATGGTTGAGATTTCTAGTATCATTCAGATCTAGTGTATAGTTGTCAAGAGAGATCTTAATATGATTAGAAAGTTCTTGATGAAACTTTATTTTGCTGTGTAGGTCTAGATAAAGATGAACGACATACTTATCGGATGACGTCGTACACGTGAGGCGTGTACTTCCATGTGACGGACAAAAAATACGATTAAGACGAGTATTCGTGGTTTCATTGCGTCATCAAAAACTAATAGTTGGCGTTCTTTAAATGTTGGATAAACCGTGCTCGAAAAACTTGTGTTGGAGAGGCCAATATCTAGCAAAAAATCTTTAAGAAGTCTTCAAAAAGGAATCTGACAGAAATGGTTTCTGAACACGAAAAACTTCGTAACTGCTCCGATATTTAAAGAAATCTGTTTCCTTGTAATAGTTTTAACATAAGACCTTTCGAAGTAAACTACCAAGTACGTCCTATTTGTCCGTAACAGTCTATTGCAACTAGTTCGCAGTCTAGCGCACGAGGTCACTCACTTTCTAAAAGATATAGACCATGGTGGGATGCAGGAGCGGGTATAAGCGCTGTAGCCATGTTGGGAGACATTGCACTGGTTGGTCTACTTAGATGACATGGGTATTTCTGGAGGGAATGCTCGTTGACTGTGGTGTGTTTCTGCAATTATGCGCTGTTTTTTGCTGTGACGTAATTCTGCAGTCTTTTTCTCTATTTTAATTCTTTTAGTACCTATGCCTTCTTCTCTATGGTCTGCGTTATCTTACTGCTCTGTAAATCAATTAAGTACTGCTTTTAGTACTTATGTTCCATGAGATCTGGGTTGTCCATCAGCTCTATCTCATAGCTTGAAGATTACATTTCTCTTTAAGTGCATAAAGTTTCTTTTCGTTCAACAGAAAAGGATGACTCGAATATTTCACGTTCGATCTCTTGTTAAAATGTTAAAGTAACAATTGCTCGACAGACCTTGAGCGTGCCATTTTGAGCGGCTGCTGGGTGATGTCACCTAAGATAGTCTGCGTATTCTTAATACCACAGTCTCCACATGAATAATGTATTACGTTGCAAAAAAGCCTTTGAATATTTAATTACTCTTCATAGCCAGTCATTAAAGGTATGTTTTTCGCAAACACATAATCGCTTCGTCATACACACGTTGACACACACACAGCATGAATACACGAGTTTAAAATGAACGCATTTACCATCTGAACTTCGGAACCTATGCCAATTAGTTATAAGTAAGTTCTTTAATTACTTTTATACTAATAAAGTAATAATAAAGCTGAAGAGTTTGTTTGTTTGATTTGAACGCGCTAATATCTGAAACTACCAGTCGTGTTTGAAAAATTATTTTTGCATTTGATAGCCCAATTTTTGAGGAATGCTATAGGCTATTTAATATCACGCTAGGACCCTAATTTAATTAATTTTAGGGCTCTAATTTTACGCGGACGAAGTCGCGGTTTAGTTAGAAGCTAGAAGAAGCTAGTTAAGTATATATCTCATAAGGAAAATAAACACAATTTATTAGCAGTGAAACATAAACGTGACGATTTGGTTGTTAAACATACTTGAGACCGTGTCTCAAATGTAAACAAATGATGAAATGCACAGATAACATATAGAGGATGGAAAATGACCACGGAACATATGGAATATGACGTAGAAACTTAACCGGTTAAAACGACGTGCCGCAATGAAAATGTTGTTGAACCCTATAGTATTGTAATCCCGTTTTCTGTATGAGGCATGGGTCCTGGAGTGGCTTTCAAATAACCGGTCGTGGAATGTGATTACATAGATGCAGCCAGGTGGACCAACCTGAAGCAGTAAGCTGGGATTTAATACCAGGCAGATGAATGACCCAGACCTATTTATTGGCAATTTGGAAAGGCCACTGAATCTACCTGTGAAATAGAAAGATTAACTCCTGTTGATTGAAATCAAATCAATGATATCTATAATAGGTAGTGAGTATTATCATCTTCATGACCTTGTTCCACGGTACTTGCTATAAATAATGTGCGTAGCTTTAGGAGACAAAAACTATGAGTCCACACCTACCTACAGCTTTGTATTGGATGATGATTTGGCACTTATCATATCGAATTTTCGGCTTTGTCATTAACAAATTAATATTGATTGAGCTGCCATAGATTTGTAATCTTAAAATTAGGGATTATTACAAATCAGGCATAATTCTAACATACACCGGCATTTAGGTACTAAACTCTCATAACTGCTGTGCTAATTTGTGGTGGCATGCATCAAACATTATCAAATAGAGATCGCATTGTAACTGTTCTCTTTGCCTTTCAAGTTCAAATAAAACTGTAATGATGTCAACTTACCAAGATAACACTCAATAAACTATTCATATATCGCTATCGCCTCCACTGTGGCTATAGTTTTTCGATAAAATGCGTGCGCCGGGGCCGATGACGTCATGGAGGCGCGATCCAACCATCCAATCAGCGGCCGCCGTTTCGGAGGCTTGCCGAACTGTCATGGCCGCCGTTTGTTTGCGTGTGTGCTTGTGAATGCAAAGCTAGGGGCCTGCTGTGTCGATAATGAGTTGAATTTATTGAGTTGCTCTCTCTGTTGTGAAGTTCATATTATTGTTCATAGTCTTATCATTTGTCTTTGTACAAATTCAAGGTGAAGGTTGCTTATGGAAAGGTGGTTAACCCCTTAATCTGTGTGATTGCATAGAACCTCGTCCACGGGAGCTTAGGATACATACTTCGTGTGATATCATATAATTATCCTAGCTATAAATATTCTAAGAAAGTTGCACTTCTTAAAGTTTCTTTGTTGGTAATGGTATACCAAGCGGCGTTACTTGTTATGAACAGTGTATTTGTGTCATATGGGTAGACATTTCAGTAAAAGGTATTTCATTACATCGATTCTTTGATGCAGGGTGTTTCTATATTGCTATCAAATAATTTAATATTTCCTTAGCAATTTTTCTTGTCCTTTTTTCCTGCAATTCCATTGCAATTTCAAGTCAATCCAACATTTTCAAGAAGTAGCACCCCAATGTCGTTACACACTTTCAATCGATCTGTTTCTTTTTTGTTTTTGTTTAGCCTATAATAATAATAATATTATTCACCAGCAACTTGCTTTGAAATAATTATAAGCTTGTGGATTCTGAGGTACCGTATTAGGGTTGGACCTCATCTGGCAGCACGGAATCGCCTTTTTCCGTCGCCCTTTCTCTTTCTGTCGCTTAGAACTGCCATTTGCTAGACCGAGACAGAAAGCATAATGCGATAGCACGCGGCGGAATCCTCGAAGCGATCGGCATCACGGACAAAATGCAATGGTCGGCAGGGAGACTCCGGAACGCTGAAGCGCGCGATAGCATGCTAACGCATCCTTTCACCACCGATCACTTGCTTTTTGCTTGCTTTTTATTATTTTGATTTTGCATTTCTTGCAAAATACACGCTAGAATCACTGCTCTCTCTTCCGTGGTCCTATCCATCTCGCGCTTGAAACTAAACTGATCATGAAAGAACGCGGATGCTGACGCGTGCGATCGCCTTTTTTGTCTGCGGAATGCGACAGCGCGCGTTCGCATGCGGCAGCATACTGCAGCACGTGGTAGCACAGGCGGAACAAATGCGATTCCGTGCTGCCAGATGAGGTCCAACCCTTACAAGTATGTGCCCGACCCAGTTCTTGAAAATGACCATGTCACGTTGTACTGGGATCGATCTATCATTACTGACAGGACTATTGCTGCCAATAAGCCTGATATAGTGGTGATAGATCGATTAGCGCGCCGCGCAATGATTGTCGATGTTACCATTCCGCATGACGGTAACCTCGTGAAAGCTGAGAAAGAGAAACAAATTAAATATCTCGACTTAGCACACGAGGTTGTTGACATGTGGAATGTGAGCTCGGCTGTCATTGTGCCGATTGTCGTGTCGGCCAATGGTCTTATAGCCGAAAGCCTCGATCAACATCTGTCGAGGCTCTCGTTAGACGGTTGGATCAAGGGCCTGATTCAGAAGGCAGTACTCCTCGATACGGCTCGCATTGTGAGGAGGTTCCTGTCTCTGGAGCCCTAACCACCGGTAGCTTGGACCCTGGTCCCGACACCGGCGGACAACTATTTTTTTATATTTTTAAATGTTTTTTATTTTTTATATTTTAAGAAATATTTAAAAATGTAATAGAATAAGATAGCTAAATAAATGAATGACATAATAATAAAACATTTATTTCAGACGTAGTCCATGCGCCTGACGTAAATTGACTTAATTTTAACAAGCAAGTTTTTACCATGTCTAAACTTGTATGGAGTAGTGCCAGGCGCTGATTAATTTGACAGGACTAAACTAAAATGTATCTTCTGTTCGTCTTCTGTTGTGTTTGTCTTGTTCTGTTCTGTTCTGTTTTTTGTATACTGTTAGTAACACAAAAACCTTATAGGTACAACTATTGTTAGTACATACAAAAACAAAACCACAGAAAGAAATAAAAAGCACGAAGTGGCACCGCACAGGAGTGCCAGTCTATGCCAGGCCCTGGACGCGACCACCCACAGTGTGTAGTCGCATCCAGTGCCGCCACATCGGCGAGTCCCATCGACCCACGAAAACGCTCAGAAGGCTGTTCGAGCTATACTGCCCAATTTTTTTTCCCGCACCACCTCAAACCAGCCCTCGCGGTACGCTTCCAGGTCACCTCGTCACCGCTTTCTGGGCCGACCAAAATGCTTCTTATATTTGAAAAGTTCGTCTGCTCGACAACGTAGGTAAATCTTTTTGAATTGTCAAAATAAAAGGCATTGGCATTGTAAGTGTGTTACGCAATTAATCCTCAGAATTTTTCCTACAAATATTTATTAAAATATCCATTAAAATCAGTATTGTCCCTGAATACATATTCTGCACTGTATAGCATCGAATCCACGTGTCGGAAAACGTTTAGGTCAAAGGCTATTCTCGTTCCTAATTGGCTACAGGTTGTCATTCTCATTTCCTTCAATCAATCTTTTAACAGCCAGACATACGGCGTGTTTTAGTTTCATTGCAGTATGAATAGTGGAAAATTTTGCAATCTGTTTAATGGATTCAATACCCAAATACGACAAATAGATTAGGTATCATCAACATCGACCAATGTATTCATTTTTCTTCTAGTTAACTACGAGTACATGATCAATCGAAATGATTTCCTGCACTTCGAAATTGTTTTTAACATCTCCATAATTTAGCAGTTTAACATTGTCCAAGTCAAAGTATAATAACACCATCACCTTGTTCAATTCTAATCAAATAAACATAATTTTCGAAATTGAATAGAATCATTTATTTTCTTATAACTTCAGTATCGCTTTCAACCGATAAAAACATGCAATATTGATTACGCTTTTATTACATAAATAAATATTACTTTTACAGAATGCAACACACAACTTTTCTAGATGCCTACATTGTTTACAAGTGCTAATGTTACTGATTATATTGAGTTTACTTTTAACTTGATTGTGTCATATTATATGGGCATGTGATGCGCAGCCTGCCCTTCTGTGCGGTTCAGTCTTGTCCTTGCGGGGGTTATCGTGTTACCCAATAAATCGTTTGTGGAGGTCAAAGTATTTTACATGAAGCGACTGCCTAAGTCGCTCCTTGTAAAATACTGGTATTCAGTTGCATTCAGTTAGCCTGGAAGCCGACCCCATTATAGTTGGGAAACTGCTACGCAGGTTGATTGTAATGCGGAGAATTGAGGAGGTTGAGGAAAGTAGAGTATGCATGTGGATAACTATAAGAGTTGAGGAAGACCAAAGAAACGATGTATACAGGTCGAAATTGAAAATATGCGACCAAAGATGCAATCACGAAAAAAAATCAGCTGCTCCCTACATTTTGACGAGTTATCATCATCTGCCTTTTCCCAAGTATGTTGGGGTCGGCTTCCAGTCTAACCGGATGCAGCTGAATACCAGTATTTTATATGGAGCAACTACCTATCTGACCTCCATAATAACTGGGTAATACGATACCTCTTGGTAAGAATGTTTGTCAGACATTCGGGCTTATAACTACCCGTAACGACTGTCAAAGATCCACGAGTGACAGCCGGGACAAACGGCTTAACGTGCTTTCCGAGGCACTGATTTTGACGAGTTTGCGAATAGGGATCAGCTGATTTTGTTTTAGCGATTTCAGGTTTCGGTTTTCGGGAAATCGGTGTGTAACTATGCATCTGGTATAATACGTTTATTAATAAGGGGGTTAAAGTGTAGGGTAATCTCTAATAATTTAACACAGCAAAAATGAAAAAATACACGGAACGCGCGCAACTAAATGTGTTATGTAATGTACTAAGGTGCGCTCGCTTTTAAACATTATGTACGTACGTATCGTGTCGTGTTTACACTTACTAATTTAATACAAAAGTGCTGGTTACAGAACAGCCTGTATGTTGGGCTTGTGACGTATACTTTGTTGTTTACGTGGGTTCCAGTCTATAATAGAAGTTGGTTCATGTTCCAGAAACATGTGTAGGAACTATCTAGTAATTAGACGTAGACTTCCTGGATTGTGGTCTAAAAAAAGAAGGCAGTAATTGGTCCAACGTTTGAGCGTTCTTCATCTACATGTCTGAAACTTCTTTAATTGCATGTAGGTAGATTTTTTTTCTGCGCTTTTAGCTCAAAAGATGTTCCTTTGGCCAAGCTTCTTTTACATCTCATTTAATTCGAATTCATAGTGCACCAAAAAGCAGGTGTTTTTGTAAGGTCTTTTCAAGCGGAACAGCCCATCCATTCCCAAATGACAAAAGCAAGATATCTTGTTAACAATTATCTTACATTCTTTTTCTTAGCTTGTCGATGGCAATCTAAATGAACTCGTCCCAGTTCGGCTACGTGTTTGGCGCCATCACAAGCGTCCATCGGTTCCTTAACATATCTTACATTGATTCTTTAATATTCGCTAAGTACTCGTTTTGTTTGCTATTCAATACTGATTTCTCATTATCATGCAGTCTTTCTTCAACATTTTTGGGACAAATAGAATTATCTTTCGAGTGTGAGAATCAATGGAAACGCTTAGGTCGTGATGGGGATAATGCAAATAATTCCTCTTTATGCAGAGGATATGAATATTAAAAAAAAGAAATAACTCTAAAAACAAAAGCAGCAAAGATTACATTGGTTTGTGAGGTAGAGCCAATTGGAAAACTCGTGGAAGTTAAGCTCATAATAGCACATTATATACAGACATAAAAACCAAAAATAACAAAATTTAATTCTAACTTAACTAAAACCATACAGAAACTAAAAAAATTGCGTCGAAAAATTCATCCGCATCGCATCATTCATTCTTCTAGCTCATAATTAGATAATTTTACTGTATGTTTTGCCAATAATAGTAATAATAATGTATATATGTATTTTTTATATTTTTTATTTAATATTCAATACTTAGGACAACTATCCATGCATTGCCTAGAATTTTGACCCATACCTCCAGTTAGTTACTTAACACTTTTCTAAACTTTGACTCGTCAAGATAAAAATAGTTCCGTTCGTCAAGACTGTGAACACCCAAGTAACATTTAAGCGGAAAAATATTATATTTACCAGCGCATTACCAGCTATAAGCTTAATAAATGATGTACAAGAGTGTAAAAATATGTATAGGACTGTACTTTAGTATAACTGTACAACTGTATACAGTATAGCTGATTAACGGCTGTATAGAGCCAAAATTTTTACCTTTAGCTTTTAAATAGCATTGGAAAATGCTAAAATACAGACCGCGGCGTAAAAAACTGCGTTCAGCAACTTTATAAGACAATAACTGTATACTGCTCTCAAATTATACTTTTATATAACCTACTTCTGCACAAGAGCATTAAATATTGTTATAGCCTGAATATTGGTGTAAAATTACTCTATTGTCCAGCCTTCAAGTTAAGCTTGATAATAGCTGTACAACGGAAATCTAGGATACTCTTAGCAAGCAGTTCCCTTTATAATAGTTTAATTCAATTCTGTCTCATGTAGAAGAGTTTAGATTTACTCCTTTTTAAAGCCTTATGCGATTGGCGTACATTTTTCCCTTTTTACAGTTTTTCGTGTTTTAGAAGATTAAAGTTATTATTATAGTGTTGGCATACACAATTATCCAGCTTATCGATTATTTTGAAACTAATATAACCTAAAATCAGTCTATTTATTGGATACAACTAATAACAACACGGAGTCATAATTTTGATCAGTTGCCAATTTGTTAAGTGAACAAGAGTTAAGATACAAATATAGTGTTTGCTTCAGTATTTAAATTAGATACAATACATCTCTATAAATAAAAACAATACATTGTTTCTTTTCGCTATCAGTAACTACTATTTGGTAAATTATTATCCGATTCCTTGCTCACCGCCTTACGGGCCTTGGATCATAATGAGGTTTTCTATATTTTCAACTGAACCCTAATTAACTGTATTAATGAATATGAATAAGAATTTAAGGCAGCTTCTACAGTACTTAAATACTAATGTACAGACAATGTTACTCTTTAGGCTGAGATACGTTCTTAAATAACGACTCTGTTATGCAAAAAGCTGTATTAAGGGGTACTAGAAGAGCAAGAGCTGTATAAACTAAGGACGCCATTTTATAATAATTTATAAATTGCATTGCAATTTTACGAGATATTTTTTTGTTTGTTTTTGAAATTTCAGTACAAAATTACAAAAGATTTTAACTGTATAGTACACACAATTACGTTTACTATCAATAGAACAGTCCGGGTTACTCTTAAAACTGTTTTCAGATTTGATCACATATTTGTTGTTACAGAAAAAATGTATGTATATTCCTTATTTCGAAGGGGCGTGAGTTTTGAGCTTAAAACTAGTATACATACTCACATAAAAATATCAGTCGCAAGCATAACAACAACGATAAACAGGAAAGAGTACCTACTTACCACTTGGTTATTAAATATTTTTGCACTTATCTTCAGATATGGCACATAGTAAATAAAATGGAGAATGAATTCAACCACGAACACAATTATAATATATTTATTCTTTTATTAAGATTTTCACAAGCCTGAGTCTGTATAAAAGAATAAAAAAGAAAATTAGAGAATGGAAGCTGTATAAAAGTATCTAAATAGTATCTTAGCCAGCCAAATAGTACAGCTATTATGCAGCTGTTATACAGCTAAATCTACACTTAAAGCTGTATAATTTTGGGGCCCATTTCAGAGTTACAAGGGCTGTATAGCTTGCTATACAGTCTTTATACAGCACGTTTAACAGCCTGCAGTAAACAAATAGTCCATAATACAGCTTTTATACAGTTTAAAATGTTACTTGGGCAGGAATTTTTGGTTTATGATATTGTGTTGTGTCAGTTAATAATAATCGATTAGTGGATTCTCTAACGTGTCTGTCACTTTGATAATATTGAGAATTCACCAAAAATTATCCGCTTCATATTACCCAGGTTCTATCAACCTACGAGTATGTGAGAGTTTATTTACTAAAACTTCCAGAAGATAATCATAATCTATCATGCCAAAACCGACAGTTTGATTACAGATTCTGTTTAGGATTTCTGTTGGGTGTTTACGTAGGTTCTGATTAGGTGTTTAGGTAAACAATTACATTATATCAACAGATTTCGCAAGATATTCTAATAAGTAAGTACGACGCTGGTATAAAACCTTATTGCCTATTGTATAATTTAGTTTTTTTTTCTACGGTCTTGATTGCGGATGTTAGGCCCAATTATGATTTCTAACGTAAAATTAAGTCTGTTTTTTTCAACATATACTATGTCAATCAACTCAGCATATCGCAGTCCACTGCTGGGCATAGGCCTCTCCCAGGCTGCATCATAACACCCTGCCCTCCGCCTTCTGCATCCAGTCTGTCCCAGAATCCCAGTCACCTTTTTTAACGTATTCTATGTACAAGTACATAAAAAGGAGGGGAAATAATTAAAGGGCATAAAAATTTCGTCCGGATTGTCAAGAGAAAAATTCCCAAAAGGCTGACAGCATTGACACGTTGTATGGCAATGCTGATTCTTTGGCCAGAAAATAGGCCAGCTCTCTGGTCACGTGAAGAGCCGACCAACCGCTTGGCGATGTCTCGGAAAACTAAGTGGGCACTCGGACCCCGTGGCTCTATTGTTGTCAGTCACAAACATATTCTTGGTTATATTTCATCATCATCTGCCTAGCCTTTTCCCAACTATGTTGGGGTCGGCTTCCAGTCTAACCGGATGCAGCTGAATACCAGTATTCTACATGGAGCGACTGCCTATCTAACCTCCACAACCCAGTTATTGGGTAATACGATAGTACGATACCCTTTGGTAAGACTGGTTGTCAGACTTTCGGGCTTCTGACGATCCGTAACGACTCTCAAAGATCCATGAATGACAGCCGGGACCAACGGCTTAACGTCTTTCCGAGGCACGGAGGGGTCTTCGTATGTAAAGATGGTCACCCATCCACGGACCAACCGCGGCAAGCGTAGCTTAACCTGATCGATCGAACCGTGCGGCTATTATTTCTTAGCCACAAGGCCCTTCTTGGTTATATTTCATAGTAAGAATTGTGCTTTTGACTGAACAAAAGTAGACAGGTGTATATGCTTTCGTCTTTTGGCAATATATACCTACTCAAATGCTCTTGTCTGAATCCGAGCTGTGTATTATTTTGAAATGCTTGGCACTCAGTATTGAAATACCTTCCAGATTAGTTTTAATAACCGATACATTTGAAAGCATTGGAGGCATAAACTCAAGAGTATTTACTACTTTGCGTCTAAAAGCATTGCACAGCCTCAATTATAGTGGTGTATCGAAGCCAACACAATTTTCAGTTTAGTCATTTAATTTCACAGCAAATTGGATATAGTGTATCCACAATTACATTCTTGGATAATTTTGTACTTACCAATATTTTTATAACTTTCAGAATCATGTAAATATATCAGTGGTTACAGTTTGTGATCCCCCTGCTACCCTTATACATCTGAATTGGTTTGTTTTTCGAACTTCCTCTCCTCCCACACATACGCAATTAGTGAGTTCATCCGAGGACAGTCTCAATAATGATGAAAGTTTGACATCCAGAATGTAATAATTATCTAATAATTTGGCAAAGTGCTGTCTATATTAAATTCTGCTATAGAGTCTATTGCAAATATCCTTGTGTGAATGCTTGTAACTAAAAGAAAAAGGGAGATAAGTAGGTACCTATGTAGGTACTGTAGTTTTGGAAAAGGTTATGCTTTAAAATTTGATTGATCTGGTTTGGTCAAGTTTGAGAGGGAGAAAGTTTGATTTTTAGATGCACAAACACCAGCACATCAAGCTACTACAATCTGTCAAATTTCTTTAATAGATTTTCAACATTGCTAAAGCATAAGGTTCAAAGGTGATTGGGAAAATTTGACAGTTTCGGGTGGCTTGATGTTCTGGCGTCTGTACCTAAGTTGTAATACAAATTAATTTCTATCGAAACTAGTAGATAACAATAAAAGCAGAAGCTATTTTATTAGTTCAAGAGTATCACTAGACACAGAACAGTTACAGAAGTCTATAAATGGAACATTATGCTAAAATCTTGCGTACCGACACGCGGACGATCGTAAGACATTGGCTGACCAATCTGAGAGCGGAACGGGCGACACACCAACCAACGATTGGTACGTCATCATGCAGCTGAGGTAGAGTGCCGTTTCTTCAAGAATTGTATTAAAAAATACCCATATAATACTTATATGGTATAAACATAATCAGTCTATAATATTCCCACTGCTGGGACCCAGGCCAGACCCATCTACCACGTGGGAGCGTGGGACCAGTGCGGGTTGGTAGAGACGTCACTCACATGTCTTTGTATGTTTGGTTCTAGGACATGCCGGTTTCCTCCCCATGTTGAGACCGTTTTGAGAGCAGTATGGCAGAAGGACATGCCATGCCATGAATATTAATATAATTACTTGTTTAATAAAAAAATATAAAAATACGTCGATGTCAGACAGAAAAAATGTTTTGTTACAAAAAAATAATTGGACAAAATTACGCATTTACAGCTTCTATTGGTCCTTGTAGTCCTTGAATTTAAATTGGTATCAATTAAAATAAATCTATACGATCTATACTTCTATGCTAATATTATAAAGCTGAAGAGTTTTGTTTGGTTGAACGCGCTAATCTCTGGAACTACAAGTCGGATTTGAAAAAATATTTTTGCATTTGATAGCCCAATTCTTGAGGAAGGCTATAGGCTATTTAACATCACGCTATGACTTTTAGGAGCCGAGCAAAAAGAAAAAAGTCAGAAAGAACGCTAAGCAAAAACGAAGTAATAGCGCGGGCAGGCGATGCGATGCGACGGGGTGGGTCGGAGTAACAAGAAATTTCACGCGGACGAAGTCGCGGGCAGAAGCTAGTTAATAATAAATTGACAAAATAAATGTAGGTGTACCTACTCGTGTCACAGTTGGTACAGCTTTGGCTGACAGCATTATAATTTTTATTATTTTATCAGTTCGCAAATCATACTAGAAATATGGGCGGGGCTTCCGGTTTGATAAAACTTCGTAGATATTATATCTGGTATCAATGATATATGGATTTGGATAAGATTACAATTAGTGTTGTTAAATTCGATGGTTTTCTGTCAGAGTTGTTCAGAATGATGAGTACAATGACCGTTTGAGAGTTTGTTAATGTTTTACCAATAACCCTGTATTTGTAAGAGAATTTTTTGTTTCTAAACGTAATTTATATCGTTATCAGAAAATCGAAACGTATATCTTCAACAATGCCAATAACTGACTAGAATAAGCATAGTCAGCCGATAATGTACGGACGCCAGCACATCAACCTACCACAATCTGTCAGATTTCTTTAATAGATTTTCAACTTTATCGCTAAAGCATAAGGTTCAAAGTTGATTGGGAAAATTTGACAGTTATGTTTGATGTGCTGGCGTCTGTACCCACTGCTGGGACTCAGGCCATCTCTCGGCGAGAGGGGAATACTGACTAGAATTCTCTACATTAAAATCAAGATGGTGGACAAAAATTCATATGATGTTAAAAACTTAATGAATCCTGTAAACAATATCCTGAAGTCACTGGACCCTTGAGTAGGTATGCCCTTATTGACCCAATAAAACCGGGAAAAACAGATCAGGATATTAATAGTAAAGACCGCGCCAGCACATAAAGTTAATCGAAACTGTAAATTTTTTCCAAGCTTTAGCGATAAAGTTGAAAATCTATTAAGGAAATTTGACAGATGATAGTATACAATGGAGATCTGTACACGTTCGCCCTACACGTGGTTTCATGGTCACAGCACTCACAGAGCGTAAGAACGGTTCCTTTGCAGTCTTCATCAATTACGGAAAGCCCCGCTTGTAAAAGTGGGATACTTCGTTGCTATAAATTGCTCTGGCTTGAACGTTTTGCGAGACAGTGATTTATTTCATCAATTTTAGCTATTGTGTCGCAATACCAAGTAAAGATACCAATAGGTAATTAGGTATCCCGAATAACTGTCGATTTACTCGGTTATCTAATAGAGTAGAATCTAAACATTTCTTGGCGCGACACTGTCGGTTTATATTATTTCCTTCACTCATATTCTTGTTGCCACGCTTCCATTACATAACGATTGGTTACAATATAAAAATCTCCCCCTTTATAAGCTACAAAATGCCAGTATTAAAAAACTGTATACACTGTAATGCAAACGCAATCACCAATGCGTCATTCAAGGTATAATATCGTGTTGACTGAATTGCACACACAAAAAGGCATATATTCACACCTCACTTTCATCCAACATGTATATGTGTGTAAGTATGGCCGCTACACTACACAAACACAATGCGAAAAGAGTCATTCAGTTCATATCTGTCCGTCACACGGTGCGGTCGTCTCGATTTCCAGGAATTTTAATTCTCGCGAAGTTGTCGTCTTGATTTATATTACAGTGGACTGTGTTGTGTTGTGATTATTCGATCAAGTTTCTTCGGTAAGTCGAACGTTTCGTTTTTACGGGTTGTATAACCGTGATCTTGGTGTTTCGTAGTCCAGAAATAAACGTTTTGGCACACATCGCCGTTCTTTACCCTTGACGTGATACTGAACGAATTTGCAGTTTTTTTCCCTTTTTGTGAAATTAGCTTGGATTTTTTAACTAAACAATTGCTTTTGAATGACAAATCTCTTTCCATGAATTTCAAACACTGCTGGAGTATTTTCTCTAAAATGTCGATGTATCACTTGTTGATTTTAGCTTAAGCGGTATTATTTAAATATTTGTCGAAGGTCTGTGTCGATGTAATTATATTAATTGTGTTAATAAAATTGCAATGCAACATTATCTTTGGTAGGTCAGTACCTACCTTTACCTTACCTTTTACGATACTTGTTTGTTTGTAGTATTTTCTGCATCGCAAGAACTGAGTCTTGGCTTGCAAGGTTAGTTCATTCGATGCATTCCGTCAAGTTTTTACGACGGATGGCAACGTGTGTCTTGAATATTTTCCCAAGACATGGTTTCTTCATTTGAGGCATACCTGTTCTGCTAAAAGTGACTGCTTTTTGCGCTTGTTTGCAAATTACAGTCATATTATGTCTGAAACAGCAGATTGTTTCAGCCGGGTGTTCCGCTGCTCGTGTTGTATGTCAGTGAGAGTTAACAGGTCATTGTGTTGTTGTGTAGCCAGGCGTCTCTACTTGGCCCTTTTACACGACATGTTTTTGGTCCTTTGGGTTATTCAAAGAATGAAGACTTTAGAAGTATGATTGTTAAAGAAAAACTATTAATCTATCTTCGCAGGATAGGAATTCTTAGACCTCTTACCAAAAAATCAACAATAAAACAGGGAATATCAGTTAATTTTAGTAGTCTAGCTAGGAGCGCTGTTTTTTTACAAAATTAAGGCTTCATTTTCGAGTAGGTACCTACTCGTAGTTACGTATAAAAAACATGCTTATGATAATGCGACAATTGTTCGATTTCACACTCATTTTGCTCTGTGCACACGAACGGCACTGTCTCTGTCATAATAACATAACTTACTATTATACTTATAAATTATAATTATTGTTTCCGTACATTCTACTGCATGTCTTATATTATCAGGTATTACTGTTCCTTCGACCTTTCGATCCTTGATTCTTTTCCATTAGTCTTTAAATTCTTCATGTTATTAAAAAACTACATTCATATCTACATCCCACTCGTCTCTTTAGTTAAATCTTTATCTGTTTACCTTTGTATTAAATTTAATTTCCCACGTCTAATTTAACATACATATTATGATTGCTCTTAAGTGTTTTGTATTGTCTCTACTAATTTTGATATCTATTTTGACCAGGTAGTCTTTTAGACCCCCTTGCCAGATTAACTGAGTTATAGGTATGTATAGGCAAGGTCAAGACCAAATGTCTCGTTAGTCACTCCAGTAGTCTTATTTGTCTTCACGTCGTCCTGTCGTGATTAATAACATGATAATGGATGTATCATGAATGCAATTGATGACATGTTGTTCAGGACAGGACAACCTTGCAAAATAGAAACTTCTGTATCAGCAGTAGATCACTCAAGTTGTGAATGACCCTCAACATCGTCTTGACGACTTTTATCAATTACGACTTTTCTTCTGGTTCCTGTTTACGAAAAGGCTACCCTTCATCATGTCAGATTAGCTTCCAGTCATATTATGTGTTCACTACCTGATCACCCGTCGCTAACATGATCATCGCACATGAGACGATACGCTGCTCATACATGTTCATCGAATGTCGTATATGAGTTACGACCTTAAGATAAAAGAATTTACGACAAAATTATACTGAATATTTATTTATTTATTAGGCTTTTCAACAATGAGTACACTATTACTTTATAATTTGTACATTGCAAATTAGTAAATGCATGTAGTGGGTATGTCATAGATTCTTAATACTAACATCTTCTAGAACTTTTGTGTTAATTCTATCAAATTTATACTAGGAAATGCATGCATGCATTATAGAGTTACAATTCCATCCTATCCAGTAGAGAAACTGCCAAAATAAAAGTACGAGAAATAACTGATAGCGTTTGAATGTTTAGATAACCATCTGAAATTAAAAACTCGATTTGACATAAGAGTTTGGCCACAATTCATACTTTCGATACGTTCCATACAGGCATGTGAATCCGCTGGCAGGTCGCAAACTTTATAATTATTATATTTCGGCTCTTTTAGTTGTCAGACCAGACTTTTTTGCTACAATATTTCAGATGTTAGAGTTATAAAACTTGTCCTTCGTATCCACGTGGGATTTGGTGGTTATATTCTCTTTGGGTTTGAGTGATACCTGAGATGCGCAACATGTCATGATGTAGTAAATTTATTATCATTCATTAATTTTACAATCTTGGGAACTATGTAGAGGTCGAAGCTATTATGATTACTGGGACATTTTCTATTAATAATACTTATGAAATTCTTAAGTTCTCTGGTGGCTCTTGTCCAGCTTCATCCTCTTTCACGTTAATTTCGTAATAAGACAAAATATTGCTTTCTTTATTGCGTTTTTTAGAGTTTCTGTGACAAATAAACCTATTTTTCTTTCTTTCTTTCTATGTCTTAATCAATAGTCTAGTTCATGTTTCCAAGATTCATCACCCTTCACTCTTTTCTTCTTCTGTCTTTAAAAGTGGCTTCAAGCGATAAGACCGCCCATTGTGTCACCCAGTTATAATAATAAAAAATAATAAAAATATGATGTAATATTTCTAAATTTAAATCTGTTGGTACCTAATTCATATGGTGTTCATAATAATATTCTATTCTCTTCATCACTTATCCATCTTGAAGCTTCCCAAGAGAAAACCATGTAAGATAATCTGCTTCCTGATCTAGACAAGAATGAGTTTGACCACCACCCTTATTGCGTAACACATTTATCAATCACAATCTGAATCATTTTGGTAAGCTAATCCATTGCTTCATCATATACAGAACAGAAAAAAAAACAGTAGAAGTTGCATTGCGCTTCATTAATATCGGAACCAGCGCGCAGCGGGGCAATTGCGTAACACATCAATTGTAATCGGTTTAATTTTGACAGTTCAACAAAATTCATTGCGAGTTACGTGTTGAGCAGACACATTTTTCGAACATATGAAGCAATGGATTAGCAATTTGCTTCATTATTATTCAGATTCCGATTAGGTACGCAATTAGGGTGCTGCGTACCCAAACTCACCTAAATACAGATTTTATTTATTGTATTTAGAAATCCTTTGTGTGACTATGAAAGTAGGACATATGTCAGACGTCGCTTATTGGAAAATAAACCACAGTTACATGATGATAGAGTTGTTTATTGTATACTTTTTTAAGTATTTATTTCCTTTTCCGTTTAAACCGCACACGGAATAGTTTAGTGAGTAAGTTACGGCTACCCGCCGCTAGATGTCACTATAATAAATGCATTAAATTTAAAGCTATATTTCGTTACTAATAAGATTGATATTTACGTAACGAAGTCATTACTATTCATCCTCCTCTAGGGATGGATGGAGGGATGTACCACTGTCGTTGACTTATTTATCGACATTCCGTTTTATTTTCAAACAAAATACATAGAGTCAACAGCTACAGTCGATAAATATTATTATATTTGAAATCAAGTGTTTATTATGTATTATGTACAGACGCCAGCACATCAAGCTACTACAATCTGTCAAATTTCTCTGTTCGAAAAACGTGTCTGCTCAACAATGTAAATAATGCAATGAATATTGTTGAACTGTCAAAATGAAAGCTATTTCTACGCAATGAGGGTTTTCTGAAATGACGTTCGCTAGGTGGCAGCACTGACACGTCAGGTCCAGGCATCTGTCAAAGAGCCTATATTTTCTTTAGTCATGACTGAATGATGAACGAATGAATGAATCGAATGATGAACGCCATCATATTATTTTATATTGGAAGACCTCTTGTCACAGTGGTGCCAACTGGTGTCGTATAATTTTCACGAAAACCCTCATTACCCCGCTGTACGCTGGCCCAGAGTGACGTCATCAAACATGTTCTATCAATTAACACGAAAGGTAAAGTCTGTCATTTCAGACTGAATTTTTCTGCTAATGCTGATAACCTTGACTTCTAAATGTCAACAGTCGCAAAATCGAGTGGGTATCAGTTAAGTGTTTTTAAGAGATCTTGATTACTTTAATTAAAGGAAGGAAAAGGTGCTGACAAAATAATACGGAGAACTGGTTTCATTTTGAGTGCAAGAGATTCGAGTGCTCCAATACAAGTTACTTCAATTTCCTAGTAGAATCAGCTGAGTTCCTTACGTTTTCAAATAAAATTGGACTTGAAAATGGTCGGTAGTCAGTCACATTCGGAAATGTAATGGAGTTTCATGCCCCTTCTTCTCCATAGAGATCTACGTTTTGGAATGGGCAACTAGCTTCAACTTTCTGACTAACTGACAGACTATTTAATTTTGACAATTCAAAAGTGCCTGTACAAGGTTTAATTGAAATAAATGCTTTGAGTTTGAGTTTGTAATTGAGCGAAATATATAATATGTGCAAGAGACACTACTTCTATCTCCGGGGATCGGGATCTAGTGCTTTCTATCGTTATTACCGATTTGCTAGCTGTAAATGAATAAATGATTAATATTCTCTAAATTAATTGTATTCTTTCTTACCTTAATCTGCCCGAAAAATTATTCACGAATTTGAAACGATGGGTGGAAGTTGGGACAATACGTTTGCTATCGAATTACACTCTTACGACAGAAGCTGCCTAAAAGCTTCTAATTCACTCAAACATGTCATTGGAGACAGTACTTCTTATACCTATCAAGCCAATAAAAACAGAAATTATTTAATATCCCTGCAATAATACTGCAAATGGGCTATAACTTAGCTACAATAGTGTCACGTGTAAGTTACGTGTTCACTGATTGTATATGTCCGTTCAACGCCCACCTTATCACTATGAAACTAGCAACTACGTGTCGCGGATTTCAATTAAGTATAGCTTTTTATTCCATTACGAACGTGCCTTTTCAAGCCTTACCAAAGAATTATCCTACCAGTAACTGGGTTATGTTCTCCGTGCTTCGGAAAGCACGTGTATCTTTAAATCGTTAAGGGTCGACAGAAGCCCGAAAATATGACAACCAATCTTCCCAAGGAGTATCGTTTTACAGTAACTGGGTTGTGGAGGTCAGATAGGCAGCCGCTCAATGTAAAATACTGGATTTTCAGCTACATCCGGTTAGCCTGGAAGCCGACTCCAATATAGTCAGGAAAAAAGTCGATTCGAACATATGTAGGTGGGAAAGGCTTGGCAGATGATGATGAACAAAAGTGTCGTTTTTCATGATCTCGTGTAATTTCCATAATCTTGGCATGGAATAGTTAGTGTTATCAGCTGTTATCTCTGTTATGGGTGGAAGGATATGTTGGCTATGTTGGGTGATTGATAGCTGTAGCTAATTACTGTTGGACTTAGACATATGACCTTCGTTACCATACACTTTGTTCAGACGATCGTGTATAATGAGAATGACATATATGTGAAGACCAGAACATGATACCTACTCGAACTTTTTTGTCATGCGTAGTTCTTAGTCGATTTTTAGGAACACTGTGTTCAGCACTGTGCAGTGCACCACAGTATCATATACTTGTCAGCAATATACTTACTACAATATCTTACAATTGCTGTGACTTACAACTTTATTGTTATAGCATTTTGCTTTAAGGGCTGGATCGAGCATCAAAAATTTCTTGAAGTCGTTGTACCCAAGCTGCCATTTCCTTGTGTTTTGTAGTTACCATCCCTGTCTTGCCTTGACAACCTTATCAATTTCAATCATAACATCTGTCTCTATATCAACATCAATGCAAGGCATTGTCCATACAAAACTGACCGACTCTGTAGAGTTTTCACTTCGGGATTGTTTATACTTACAGCTACTCTGATGCGTGACTCAGCGTTCTACCTTGGCATCACATGTAGGGCATGTATCATTCCAAACAGATTCATAACAGACTGCAATCTGTCTATTCTATAAGTTGTTAATACGTTCAAGTACGTTTCATGTCTTTACATTTACTATACACTAATATGTTTGCAATTTTGTGCCAAAAGCTACTTTCATACCTCTTCACACTTCGAGTTCACTGCCTGATGACGTATGTTGCCTAAATTAAACAGGCCATTATCAGTTTTTTCCATTCGAAACTACATTATTCCAAATTTTCCCGTTCAATCAGAATGGCGCTGTGTTTAAAAATAAATCCAAGTCTAAATTAAACGAATGAATGAGTATTTGTTTCAACCGTGACGTGGTTTCATTCATTCATCAGCTGCTTATCATGCATGCGCCTAGTTCTGTCAGCTGGTATTCACGTGTCGTCCTGTTGCGAGTTATGTAAACTGCACTAGGTATAGGCATGTATAGGTATTTACTCGTACCATTACTGTGATTTCCGGAATCAGCATTTCAGAACGTGATTTCTTGGTGTAACCAACCATGTCCCTTGTGAGAAGTAGATAATTATTATGGATGACCGTTTATGTTATTAGTCCTTCTTGGCGAATTTTCAACGTGATGAGTATTTTTTTAGTCCTTCCGTCCGTAACAGTTTTAAATTTCAATTTGGCCGGATCCTTTCGCCCAAAACCTACCTGTTATTAGCAGTTTTTAAGGACTTAATTGAATCTTTTTCATAAAAAAAAAACTGGTTATCAAGGAAAACGAAGTGCTGTTAATAGTAGGTTCCGTAATTTTAGACAAACAGAGACTATTTTGTTGTTTACCACCAATGTATACAAAATCATTCTCCTGAAAACAACATTATTTTATGCCATAATTATGAAACCCACGTCAATGTATTTGCTATAGTTATTTCTAGCATTAATATTATAATTAATTCGGTTACCACTTCGCACTGGCCAATCTCAATGTCAAATTGTATCTATTTATTATTTACAACTATAGTGTAGGCTTAGCTCATTCGCTTGGGAATCGCAGTAGAATTGTGTATTCTGTGTCGTACCTTACTGGTTTTGGATACGGAATGGAAAACAGGTCCTTTGAAAATCAAAATTAAAAGTAATTTAAGTATTCAAATTAGGCTGAGAATTAGCGCTTTTTGAACATCTAAATAACATAAAACAGTCCCCTACAACGCCCACCCTTCACCACATCTTAGTGCTTCAGCTGGAAAGAAGTGACGCAACAAACTCCAGCAGCACAGCTGTCTGTTAAGTTAGAAGAATTTCTCTTTCATTGAAATGAAAGAACGTGGACCCTAGCAACGGGTTTCCACCTCTAGGCAATGGCCTCCTCTGATTATTTTCTGGCTATATGGTAGACCATACTATGTCTAGTCTATGGTCTAGAGACCATAGACTTTAATAAACTGTCGGACCTACCAAATAGCATGTAGTGATACGATAATCCGACCACATTGACACGACTAATTTGAAATCAATTATTCGCAATCAAGAGGTTAAGTGTTGTAAATCATCATATCGTAGTAGGGTCATCGTATTGTACTGACCTTGTGAGCACCACTTAACTTCTGGTCTAAGATAGTAAGCATATACCTACATATTTGCTTATCCGTCTACGTAATTAGTGATTTGGGTAAATATTGGTAGACATTATTCATCACTCGAATAAACGCGTGGACATTGGATGCTTCTATAACGTTCAAGTGAAATAAATTGCTTTGAGTTTGAGTTGGGGTGTAAAACGCTTTAATTTTGGCCATGCGGACTATCGAAAAGGAAAACTCAAAATACTATATCAAAATTTAAAAAACATATCATCTAAACATTATTTTGGAAAATGTGTTACGCAAGTCCGCTGCTAAGTCAACAGTAAAACTGCAGTTTCAAAGGATGTCACTCGTACTCGAGAAGTAGCTAAGTACATGCGAACATTACCTTGATCTTCACATGGCGACAGAACAAGATATTTCTAGATGTGACCGGTAACAATTATTGTGGAAAACTGCGTGCAACCGTCGGACCATTATTTAGACAAATATTGGAACTTAGGTACACTCATCTCTGATGATGTTATGACGTATCCATAGATTACCTATCTATCGGTGATGCAATTGAACATGGTAATGCTGCGTGTGCTATTAATTATTGAGAACCTCGTGTGACATTTAATTTATTAAAATTATTTAGACTTAGACTAAGTCTAAATAATTTTATAATAAAATATATAATTATTTTATTTTATATAAATTATTAAATAATGTTTAATAAATGAATTAATACTACTGTGATTTCAAACAAACGTCTTCAGTACAATACTTGAAATATATAAATTGTTAAGGGGGGCCTGGTGACCTGACTTACAGGCCAGTCTTCCACAAATTAAGATAAATGTATCTGTAGACTAATTTAACTTTAAGCTGTAATTTGCGGTGCTATTCTGTAAAAATCTCACCGTGAAAACTTAGGTGAAGTGAGCGTGGAGTGAGCTGTCAATAGTGTCAATTCCTAGCAAAAACAAACTCACTTCACCTAAGTTTTCACGGTGAGATTTTTACAGAATCAACCGGCAGGTCTTTTATAACCTTGATATTGAAGAGTTTTCGTTTCAATCATGAGCCTTGGCTTTGAGCTTCTTTCTTATTTGTGACTATTTTATTGTTGAACCGTTCATGCTCTCTTGTGAGTTCACAAAATAATTTACGAGACAAGCAGAATTTGGAGAAGTAAATAATGGTATCATCAATCACGGTGTAAATGTTCTCTGCTTAAAATTTTAGCCGTATAGTAGATTTTTCACGGAGGGGATAAAGCAGTGTCTTATGTCACGGGCGCTATATTAAACACCGAACGAAGCGCAGGATTCTTGGGCTCCCGAGCGTAGCGAGGAATCTCTGAGTTAAGTACTGAAGATTAGAATCCTGAGTGTAGCGAGGGGTCCAAGACACCTTTATCCCCTAGGAGAACACTCTACATTTTGCACCTACTGCGAGGTAATAAAACCAATTTGTAGGTAAAATTGAGATAGAACTTTAGATCCCGTTTTTGAAGTGAAAACTTCTTTAGCGGCGCTGTGTACTTTTTTTGGAATGGGTAAAAACTTCTAAATTCGCGTCAGGTCACGTGACCCTGATCGAAAATTCGTAAGACGTAAAACGTCAGACGTAAAACGTAAGACGCGCGTTGTTGAGGACAGCGCCATCTATGCACATCGGGAAGAACTACGAGGGCCTCGCGTACTAACGTCAGACGTAAAACGTAAGACGCGCGTTGTTGAGGACAGCGCCATCTATGCACATCGGGAAGAACTACGAGGGCCTCGCGTACTAACTACGTAGTTCATCCAACAACGACGAGATGGCGCTGAACCACGGATATATAACTGACGACGAGCTTATTTGTAAATCTGAATAAATTCCTTTCACGAGAAGAATAAACCAGTCACTTTGGTCATCATACCTGATTTGCAAAAAACCCTATAAAATAAGGAACACACCTTAACACGCGTGTTTTGTTTATAAGACGATTCACAAAATACACTCGTAATGGGCAGACACAGGCAAAGATAATCTAAGATGGCGCCACCATAGCTGGTCTCAATCTGACCAATGAGGTTATGATATTTTGAAATATAAAATGACATTACCACATTTTCAACCAATGATGATGTTGGGAACCAGCTATGCTAGCGCCATTAGTTCCACAGTGTGTCTCCTCATTGTTCAAGTTTTCACTTCTGTCGGCACTACCGGAGTGCCAGTGTTTTTTTTTTTAATTTTTGGTTGTATACATCGTGACAAAGAATAAACGCAAGTGAAAATTGTTCATAATTGTCTACTGAATCGATTTCAGTAATTTTAAATACAGGTATTTAAAAAAAATACGTTATTTGACATACTGACCGCCATTGAGCCCAAAAAAAAATCTTATTTCAATAAGACTAATTTTTTTGTGCATAAAGTAGTTAGGGTCAACACGATTTTCATATTTTTTATTTTTTTATTTAGCACTTAGCAGTAATGTCAACCGCACAGGTCGATTGATCAGGTTAACTACACTTGCTGCGGTTGGTCCGTGGATGGGTGATCATCTTTATATACCGTGACCCCTCCGTGTCTCGGAAAGTACGTTAAGCCGACTAATTCTCAAAATAGCTAATTCTATAAATGACTAATTCTGAAATTGCCTAATTCTATAAATGAATAGTTCGCAAAACGGCCACTTTTATAAATACCTAATTCTCAAAAGGGCAATAATTGAAAAAAAAAATTAGAATGAGAATTTCATCGTAATAATATATTTATTATTATCTTAATAGCCGTAATAACTCTCTACATCTTCTGTTACCTCAAATTCTGCCTCACTTCATATAAATAACATAAAAGCCGCATACATGCTTGACAAAATAACACATCGGTCTCGCAAATTGAACTAATTTGATCTAATTTGCTTGTTATAACACCCACGCCGATTCCCGGCACAACCAATCATTCGGACGGACATATCGTTCTATATATAGACTTTATTATGTCACTTAGAGGTAACCGCACATGGACATGACAGTTATGAAAGAAAATAAACACTTGGCACTGCTGACCAGGCCTTCCTATTCTAAATAAGATAATATTAGTTTTCGTGTTCGGTGTGTTTTGTTAGACTCGTCTTCTGTTACATATGACCTAAACTTAACTGCCGATATGTGAGTGTATTATGCATGCAGGTCTGCCTAACCTTTCGGAGAATGCAGGCGTGATGTTTTGTTATGTTATTCAGTTTTCGCAGTGTTTGTATTTTCATAAGTTTAATCAACTACACCTGCTTGCAACTGCTAATGTGATCTGATGCAAGAAGGTTGAAATGCAACTTTTGGAATCCATCTTGAATATAGAACTTTATCCATAATGCCGTGCGTAAGCATTCATTGATAGACAGCTGCATTAACACCCTTCGCAGCAGAAAAAGGGGTGAAACCAAATTATGCAGGAGGTCATATCTACAATTGGAATTGCCGAAACGTGGCTGCAGTCTGCTGAAATGTGCACTTACCCTTAGATTTGATACAATTTATACTTCCTACTTAGGGTCAAATATCAGGAAAGAGCAAAGAACTTAAAATTGAGCTAATCAATCTAAATGATTAATTTGATCAGGTAGTCCAATTCATGCTTTAGATAATAAAAGGTCTAGCTAGAACGAAACTCAAGCATGAATCTCAAGTTGAGTAAACTTACACCCATACTAATATTATAAATTCGAACGTAACTCTGCCTCTCTGGCTGTCTGTATGTTACTTTTTCATACCTCAACCACTGAACGGATTTTGATAAAATTTGGCAGAGAGGTAGATTGCATCCCGGGGGACGGCTTAGGATAGTTTTTATCGACATACCTCGCGGGCGGAAGCTAGTAGATATATAAAATCTTTCAGTTCTTTATCTTTTAATTATTTTGAACCTAAAGATACATTGCGAATATCATTTTAAAACCGGAAATAGGAAATTATAAAGCAAGGTGATCTACATAGCTCTGAACTCTGCAAGTTGCCGTCGCGCGTCGTTTATTGGCAAAATGAAGGACATTGGATGTAGGTTAGACTAGGATCATGCCCAAAAGGACAGTAGGGTGCATTTAAAACTAGAAAACGATTTAAGAGGACGCATTTTTATGTGGGGTTATTTTATATAGGAACAACATGGAGGCAAATGGCCAAAAACTTCTTTTTTTGCATCCGGGAGATATCTCCAGTGCAGTGGAAACGACCGCGACTTGTTGTAGGTCTATGGTCGAACCTAGGCAGGCACTTTACTTTGTGTATCATCACCACTGCTCTCAAAACGGCGAAGGTAAAGATCGCGAGGGTTTCCTCGCGAAGGTTTCCTTCACCTTTTTGAGAACTTCCGACCGTCTGCGATTTTTTGGTTCTATGAAACAACTAATCGGAAACGTGACATTCACCAACGCGCACTGGGCCCGCGTGGTAGATTACGGCCCACTCCCTCTCATAGAGAGAAGGCCTGTGTCCCAGCAGTGGCAAACTCAAACTCAAAGCATTTATTTCAATTAAACCATTTACAGGCACTTTTGAATTGTCAAGAAGTAGGTCAGTCAGAAAATATGAAGCTAATTGCCTGTGCCCCAGGCTGATTTTGCTGACACTGCATCAAGGGCGGTGAAAGAGAGTGGTTTTGAAGATGCTTATGATTATAATTCTGAATATACATATTTCCTATGGTCACGAATCATAAAATTTTAATCAAGATATTACCTAACTTTAAGAGCCCCCGCAGACCACAGACTTTTTATCGGCCGATAGTTTAGTCGGGTTGGTCTGCTAGTACGCACACCGAGCCAACTAAACAGTTCAGTCGGTGATGAGTGCGCAAACTATCCAACAGTCTGCCGACTATTTGCTAGTTTCTAACCAACTGTTGAAAAGAGTGGTCGCACTGCACAATGAAAATTAATAAAAAATTGTATAGAATTGTTATTATTGCTCTCATACACCGGAGGAGGAAAATTAAAAAGAGAGCCCGAGAGTATTGGGTGCATCCTATCTTATCCTCTTTTAAGTTTTTCTTATTAAGTACAGGGCGTTTTTCGACTTCCTCGATCAAAGTTACGATCGAAGATTCCGAAATAAGCGACTGAGAATTGGGCGACGCCATTTTACAAAACACGCGCGGCCGACCATTCGCTGTCAAAACTTGGAGCGAACTGAACTATCGGCTTAGTCGGCCGACTAAAAAATCGTCGTGTGTGCGCGTGTGGTAGGGAGCCAATACTGATTATACAGTCGGCCGATAGTTTGCCGACAGTTTAGTTTGAATTGAATCGGGAAGCCCATCAAACTTGTTTATCGTCCGATACCAAATCGTCATAGTGTGCGCACTTGCTTACATCTGCGTACTGATTAAGAGCCCGACCAAACTATCGGCCGATAAAAAGTCTGTGGTCTGCGGGGGCTCTTAAGGCTCCTTCAAACAGGCGCGACACGCGATAAAATCGCGCGCGACAGAAAGGCACCGCAAGTCGCGCAATGAGCGGTGCCTTTGTGTCGCGTGCGATTCGCGTCGATCGTCGCGCCCGTTTGCAGGAGCCTTTAGGTTCAAATAATAATTTGCTAAAACATAATTTCATGAAAACAATGGCCATCTTCTGAAAACCTAGCCGTCAGAGCCTTAACGTCACCCAAACCTATTATGTAATTTAGTATTAATTACTGCAGAGGTGAACCGAGTTCATACTGTTCACAGCACGTCGTTACCACGTCGCCATCGCGCTAATTTACACGTTGCAAACATGTGAATGCCTACTGAAATAAATTACTTTATTACGCAGACGTATTTAGTACTTTCATTGGCTTTCATGATGTTAATATTCGGAAAACACGCTTAGCTATAGTGGTACACACGGTTATATTTCAAGCTATGCATTTCCAGTACAAGCTGACCTCTTATTGTACAGCAAGCGGAACCTATGCGAGGTCAGCTTACACTGATTTATTGCTGGATATGTTTTCTAATTAAGTAATGTTTTCTACTTAAATAAAATCCTTTAGGACTGACAGAATTCAATCAATCAATCAATCATGTTTATTGTGGATCATAGGTACAGAAATACATACTTACAGGTGTTAAGAATTACAGTGATGTTGATCAGCTATGTCCCGCCTTTTAGGCATACAATACAAATTATTCAATTTATTAACAAATTATTCAAATTATTATTCAAATTAATAAAATTATTCAAATTATTGTGTCCTATTATTATGTAAGAAATTAACATTATTTTTTTAATTTAACAAAGAAAAAAAAATAACATTACTATTACAATTTAAGGAAAAATAGAATTACCTAGTTAGGTGGGTAGTTACAATCTAATATTACAACAAAAAATAAACACAAAATAGAGATCAGTTAAATATCCTTAAAATTAATAGTAAGCAGCACTGACTGCACCATGGTCTTGGACTAAACATAATTTAAATGGACTTGTCTGACATAAAGTCTTTTAAACAGTATTAGCATTTATCGACTAACAGGTCATGAAGTTTCTTTTTAAATAATTTAATTTCAGAGATGCTTCTAATATGTTTTGGAATTTTATTAAATATTGTTGGAGCAACCCACAATACACTTTGCTGCAGAAAACGTGTCTTGCTCGTGATTGTGCACAATTTATCCTGATGGCGTATTCGGCTACGGTATTCAAATAAGTGAATATTGCTCTTTACAAATACCGCGCATTCGAATATGTACAAACATGGTAATTTTAGTATTCTAAGGTTTGTGAAAAATGGCTGACAAGAATCGCTCTGATGCAAATTAAACATAGACCTGATACAACGTTTTTGAGCCTTGAATGCTCTTTCCTTGTCTACGCTGTTCCCCAAGAATTTAAGCCATATCTGAGAGTCGAACTTACATATCCGTGATTTCTTAATCTGTAGAGTGCATATGAGTATTGATTTAGTTTTTTGCATAATTTATCAATATGTACTTTCCAATTAATTGTGTTATCAATATTTAAACCTAAAAACTTTGTCACTTCGGTTTCTGCTATATTATTCTGTATATAGGTATCTAATATTTAAAGGGGGGTAATTGTCATAAACAACAGGATTCCCTAGCCCGCCCAATCATTAATTATGGTAAGCTGCTGATATATAGGTTACCAACCCATCAAATACCCGCCCTAGCTGATATATGCTTAACTTTTTTTTTTTTAAACGTTGCCCCACACTAGGAATTTCTCCTGTATCGTGGGTGCGTTTACAAACATTTAAACTCACATACACAAACAGCCAGACCCGGAACAACTACTTGTAGGTCATACAAATATTTGTTCCGTGCGGGAATCGAACCCGCGACACGCAGCGCAGCAGTCGATCGCTCAGACACTGCGCCAATCGTGTCGTCAACTTTATAACCATCATATGCCTCGTCTTTTCCCAACTATGTTGGGATCGGCTTCCAGTCTAACCGGATGCAGCTGAGTACTAGTATTTTACATGGAGCCACTGCCTATCTGACCTCCACAATCCAGTTTATACGTTAACCGTTGTTAAAGACTGGTTGACAGACTTTCGGGCTTTAGAAGACCCGTAACGACTATCAAAGATCCAAGAATGACAGCCGGGACCCACGGCGTAACGTGCTTCCTGAGGCACGGAGGTGTCTTGTTATGTAAAGATGGCCCCCAAGCCCCTCCAGTTTACAATTTCAACCTATAAAACGCTACAAACCGATCATGCAATTGCGATCACTTTGGATTTTAAAACGGCATTTGTATACGGTAGACGAAGTCAATGACCCATAGGTTTGGTATAGACAAAAAAATACCACGCAGGTAGCGCGTGTCTTAACTACCTGCATGGTATTTTTTGTCAACGACCGGCAGTTTTTTTGTTTTTCAAGATTTTTTTTGTATATCTTTCTGTACTTACTTATGCTTTATTGAACCTGTTTTAAAACTGTGAAGGAACATGCAATGAGAAATAATTGTCTTAAAAAATGTTGGTCCTTACATCCGGGTTTTGGCTTCGATTGTCTCTCGTATCGGTAAATGTCATACGTGAATGCTGTGATAAAATAATTACATAGTCATCAAAAGGTTGTTTCGGCTGTGGTAACGGGGCCCACTCTAATGAAACTCATAGCATTTTTTTTAAATAAACCAATTACAAGCACATTGGAATTGTCAAGCAAGGAGTCGGTCAGTCAGAAAATCTGCGTTCGCGATTTAGTTGCCAAACATGTAAACAAATACATATGAGTTATTGGAAAAATTATTTTAATTCCTACACAATAAAGTTCAGTTTACGCTACAACTTCAAACATTTTTATAACTTTTTCAATAGTGCCAGTCACTCAGAAATCAACTTAATTGCTACTGAAATAAAGTTAAATTTGTTTAACATGAAAAAACGTCAATTGGACGCAAAGATTAGATCTTAGTTGCCCATTCCAAAGCGTAGTAGGTTTCTATAAGAAGAACGGACAAGAAACTATGGGCACTCATTAATCATGAAGTGATTCAACATAATAAATTTTAATTATGTAGTAAAAAAAACGAGCTAAATTTAATCTGCAATTAAAACTCACCACAGTAACAGAAATGCGAACACAATGTGTTGTTGCAAATGGTTATATAGCCTCGAGCAGCGAAAGTAATTCAAAAGACCTTGGCTTTGGTACCATTCTTCAATCTTCATATAGGTACTTATATGAAGATTGAAGTAATGTTGACTTCTAGGGATTCTCGGGTAGGTACAATCGCCTTTTAATCTAAACATGTTCAAGAAAGTATACCCTACCACCACCACCACCACCACCACCTACCACCTATTTATGTATTGTGTACCTAGTTTTAATAGATTTTTTTTATCATTGTTCCTCTCAAACAAAGCACCTGCCATCCAATCTCTTCACCACCCTTGGTTGACTGGTAGAGAATGCCTAAGGCATTAAGTCCGCCTTTGTACCTTTTTGTGCGAAAAGTTTAAATAAATAAATAAATAATAATAAAGTCTACCATGGATTTTATTCTCGAGCCGTCATGGTATAATTTGACAAGTTTTATTAATGTAATCTACGGGGTAATTGCGTTACACACTATCAGTAGCAGTGGGCTTCATTTTGATAGTTCAACAAGATTCATTGCGTTATTTATGTGGTTGAGCAGACACATTTTTCAAACTTTTGAAGCAATGGATTGGCAATATCCTTCAAAATGAGTTATATTGAGATTAAGTAATTGATTTACGCTTGTCGAAAAATTATACTACTAATATCCTATTTAATAATATTATGTGTAAATGTGAAAGCTTGTATAGTTTTAAAGGTTTGAATGTTTGTTACTCAATCACGCAAAAACGGCGTAACAGATTTGGATGTGGCACACAGATAGTTTATAACCAGTTTTTACACATTTATTTATTAATTAATTTTATTTTATCCCTTACATGTACTTTTGTGTACTTATTTATTTATTTTTTATTAGTCATTTTAGTTTTAGTGGTCGCTCACAATGGGCCTTTTTAGAAGGTTGAAAGTCGCCCAAAGGGAGAGGGCGATGGTTGGAGTTTCCCTGCGTGATCGAATCAGAAATGAAGAGATCCGCAGCAAAACCAAGGTAACCGACATAGCCCGAAGAATTGCCAAACTTAAGTAGCAGTGGGCAGGGCACATTGCTCGCAGTACAGATGGCCGATGGGGCCGAAAGGTTCTGGAGTGGCGACCGCGTGCCGAAAGACGTAGCGTTGGAAGGCCTCCCACAAGGTGGTCCGACGACCTTGTGAAGGCCGCAGAAACTCGTTGGATGCGAGAAGCATAAAACCGGTCGAAGTGGAGGTGCTTGGGGGAGGCCTATGTCCAGCAGTGGACGTCTTTCAGCTGAAATGATGATGAATTTTAGTTTTGTACGTTGAAAAAAAACGTGGTTTTTCTATTTCGTGTAACTTGTTAAGTATGTGGAATAGGGGCGATTTAACATTTTGGTATATGTTTTTTGACTCTTTGGTCTAGTATCATGTAAAAGGAATACACGATTTAATGAATTTTTCTCGATACAAAAAAGTGCAGTTATATTTTTTACTTTTTTTGACATCACGGCGTAACGCGAGTTATTCAATGGAATTTACTTTAAAACAGAGAATTATCATGTCAAAGTTTACTCGAAGTAGTTTTAAATTTAATTCATTTATTTTGTTAAAAAAGGAGTAAATTCGTTTTGGCACACGTCGTTTTATTCCGAGCGCACGCACACTATATAGCCATCACTCTTTTTTTGCATTTCAAAAGTAATTGCATCACTTTCGCTCGCTTAGTAAGTTTTCGAGGTAGCGCCATAAATAAGGTTACTATTGTTAGGTGTAAAAGGGCCGCCTTTTGCGGTGAAAGCCTCCTCCAAACCGTTCCAGATGACTCTATCAAAGGATAGAGAGCCATCTGGAACGGTTTCCCGTCTGGGTCATAAGCATAACTCATAAGGTTCCGATTATTTGTACGATGTCGTCATTCCATCTTTTAAAAGGCTCTACCCTTCCTTTTTTATATGTATATTGGGTACCAATTTGAAATTATTTGTGACCACCTTTCATCCATAGCTCTCTGAATATGACCTGACCAGTTCATTTTCAGTGTCAGCACCTGCAGGGTAATTACGTACACTATCAATAGCAATAGGTTTTATTTTGACAGTTCAACAACATACATTGCTCTATTCGCGTTGTCGAGCAGACACATTTTACGAACTTATGAAGCAATGGTTTAGCAATATCTTTCAAAATGATTCAGATTGAGATTGATAATGTGTTACGCAATTAGTGCCGTTTGACCGCATCCCTCGCCTTTGTTTTCTTATCTGTGAACTTTTGACTCTATCTTTCAATTTGATGTTCATGTAGGGAGCTACATGAACATCAAATTGAAAGATAGAGTCAAAAGTTCATTTAAATAAGAAAATAAAATTCAAATAAAATAAGAAGCTGTTAAAGAGGGATAGAACGGAGGTTTTATCCCCTCTTTGACAGCTTCTTATTTTATTTAAGGGGCTTACAGGACCTAAACGCAAAAAACGCAAGTTTTAGAAACAATGAAAGTATATGATCGACTACAGTAAACAAAATAAAAAAACACTGGCACTCCGGTAGTGCCGACAGAAGTGAAAACTTGAACAATTACGAGTGTATTTTGTGAATCGTCTTATAAACAAAATGTTATATGTCCGTGGTTCAGCGCCATCTCGTCGTTGTTGGATGAACTACGTAGTTAGTACGCGAGGCCCTCGTAGTTCTTCCCGATGTGCATAGACGGCGCTGTCTTACGTTTTACGTCTTACGAATTTTCGATCAGGGTCACGTGACCTGACGCCAGTTTAGAAGTTTTTACCCATTCCAAAAAAAGTACACAGCGCCGCTAAAGAAGTTTTCACTTCAAAAAAATATATGATATTCTTCAGGATATATGCTAGATAGATAGTGTGTTAAAAACATAATACAATTAATTTGATACGATAGAATAAAATCATGAAGATACCTCTAAAAACTTTATTTTTACAATAAAAACCATAGTAATAGATATACATACATACAATCATTCTGATTTTTTGTTAGATTATTCTACAAGCAACATACTAAAACACTAGTGTTTTAATTTTTTAGTCCAAACAATAGATTTTTGTAATTAATTACTTCCTCAAGAATTGGGCTATCATAATATGCAAAAAAGGAATTTCACAAATCCGACTGGTAGTTACAGAGATTAGCGCGTTCAACCAAACAAACAAACAAACAAAGCTTTATTGTTAGTATAGATATAGTATAGATAGATAGTGTCATAAATATTATTTTAATGAAATTACACGCGAACGAAGGCGCGGGCAGAACCTAGTCTTTACTTTAGAGGTGATGTCACAGTGCGGACTGGTCCTTCGGTACAAAGATCGAATCTACATGAAAACTGTAAAATTTTCCGCAGTAAATAATAATAAATTGATGTAACCTTATAAACCTTTGACCCTTATACAGATAACTTAATGGAAACTCGACTTCCATAAAGGTTGCAAAGGTCAGCAGAATGCCTGAATCTCGGTGAGTCGTGAGTGTCGTGACGTCACAATTGAGATAGGCTAATAGTGATTGCTAATTAGTAATTAGCGAATCATGTTTACATTAAACAGACACGCCTTCTTAGATATCGTTAATTATTATTATCAAGTTATGGAATAATGTTATTAGGTTGGTTTAATGCTCTAAGGTTATTAGTAACCAAGTAATTAGTATTAGTTATTCTATTCTATTCTAACAGTCCCCCCTAACATGCACGTATGGTATGGATAATCAAAGAATTATGTTCATTATGTTAGCGAAGTAAATAAACTCATGTTTTTGCATCAAGAAGTAATTTCTTGAGGATGGTTCTGAACTTACCCTTAGTCTACGAATTAATAAATTTTTAAATGAAGGCTCCCGAAGATAAGGCGCCGCGCGACTCTGGTGGAACAATTTCTATGTAAACTTCATGAAAATTGTTCTAGTAGTAGAGTCGCGTCGCGCCTGTCTGCGGGAGCCTGAACAGAAAACCCTTAGGCCTGTCGTCCACGATGGCACTCCGGTGTAACGTGTTACAAACAAACCAATCACAAACTAGGTAGACATCGTCTAATTTAAAGCTGCATGCCCTTCCATTTTTCACAGAGAAGCATTTTCCTTATTAACACAACGTTTTTTGGCAGCTTCTTACTAGGAAAAATCACCAGGCCGGGTCGAAAGATTCTCTCTTTTCAATGGAGGAGGCTCTAGTGCGACACGATTAAAATTGGCTGCTTAAACATCTCCTCCAGCTTAGTACGTAGAACCTGCAGAAAATCTCCCAGCGGGCCACCAACTACCATGGCCCACATGGAAATCTCTTAATCCACTATGAATCCAGGTGTGTCGCTGTAGGTATAACTTAGGTGAGATGAGGAGGACCCCTTCAGCTCTTGTCGTTCTCTGTTCAAAAATACCTGCACCATGAAGGACCTGTCGAAGTGGCCGAATTTTGGTCGAAGCTTATATAAAATTTATAAAAGGGTATCATCGATACGACGAACAAGAACCGAATGGGAGTCTAAGTGCGGAAAAGGGAGTCCCCTAATCATCATAGTGGTGGTACACCTTCTCTATGCGGCACATTATTGTTTTCCGACATTCACGAGAACAAAGTCGCGGGTACAGCTAGGCTCTAATAAAGCGTTAGTAAATCGCGTCGTGTACGGACCACCGCCACGCCGTTGAGATAGGTAGGTACAGTGCTGTGATGACATTCTGCCTTCTCATTTGTGATCTGAGTTTGAACAAATTTCGAGTATCGTCGTGGAAGATGGACAGTCCCTTTGATACCACGCCTAACATCAGAGGAAGATTTTGGAAGGGCTTTATGATGTAACATTTCTCTTAGAAATATTGCCAAATTGATTTTGTAATTAGTGTTCACAAACAAATCGTAGGTGACAAGGTCTTCCATAATAATAGACGCGTAGTAAAAATTTTTGTTGCTGTTGCTTTAAGCAATTAGCAGGAGAGGTGGAAACTATAGGAATTTTCCGGTTATAGGTCATAGCACACGTATCAAATCGGAAAGGGATCGGCACCGTATCGCCTTTCGCCTCGTCGTCAAACAGGCGTCAACCTAACGTAAGCACGTAACCAAAGCGAAACAGAAGCTCTGATACGTCGACTCGGCTACGGCTAGGCGACGCCGTGCTTACGGCTCACCGACCGCTGGTTGATGGTGCAGCTGGCAGGCCGGATGGATGAGAGGGGCAAGTGTGGACGAAGAGACGTAAGCTTCGGGTAAGGAGAGACGTAAGCGCGGGAACGACGAGCTGTAACGTACCGCACCGCGGTTTGTGAGCTTGTCCCGAGGCGAGGTGATTACGTTACGATTCCGATTAGTGTGCGTTGCAGTATGAGAGCTTTATACAAGAATACTGAACGGCTCGAGTTGATACGGTGCCGATCCCTTTCCGGTTTAATACGTGTGCGACCTTTATGCCAAAACCGGTGATTTTTTGAAGTGAAAACTTCTTTAGCGGCGCTGTGTACTTTTTTTGGACTGGGTAAAAACTTCTAAATTCGCGTCAGGTCACGTGACCCTGATCGAAAATTCGTAAGACGTAAAACGTCAGACGTAAAACGTAAGACGCGCGTTGTTGAGGACAGCGTCATCTATGCACATCGGGAAGAACTACGAGGGCCTCGCGTACTAACGTCAGACGTAAAACTTAAGACGCGCGTTGTTGAGGACAGCGCCATCTATGCACATCGGGAAGAACTACGAGGGCCTCGCGTACTAACTAAGTAGTTCATCCAACAACGACGAGATGGCGCTGAACCACGGATATATAACTGTGTGCTTATTTGTAAATCTGAATAAATTCCTTTCACGAGAAGAATAAACCAGTCACTTTGGTCATCATACCTGATTTGCAAAAAACCCTATAAAATAAGGAACACACCTTAACACGCGTGTTTTGTTTATAAGACGATTCACAAAATACACTCGTAATTGTTCAAGTTTTCACTTCTGTCGGCACTACCGGAGTGCCAGTGTTTTTTTTTTTTTGGTTGCGATAATATTGTTAAAAAATGATGCGAAATGCTTACTAGCATTTCATTTGTTAATTTCATCATCTTTCACCTTATCACTATACTTACTAGGTAAGTAGTGTTTTGAATACGACTGGATTTCAGTGTTAAGGCTCCCGCAGACAGACGCGACGCGACGGTGCGACGCGATTCCTGTAGAACAATTCCAAGTTTTCATAGAAAATTTAAATATACATATGTATATTGACAATTATACGTAACGTAACGTAATCAGCCTATAACGTTCCCACTGGTACAGGCCTCCTCTCAGTGAGAGGGACAATTGACAAATATACTATAAATTAATTATAATTAACTAGCTTCTGCCCGCGACTTTGTCCGCGTGAAATTTCTTGTTACTCCGACCCACCTCGTCGCATCGCATCGCCTGCCCGCGCTATTACTTCGTTTTTGCTTAGCGTTCTTTCAGACTTTTTTCTTTTTGCTCGGCTCCTAAAGGTCATAGCGTGATGTTAAATAACCTATAGCCTTCCTCAAGAATTGGGCTATCAAACGCAAAAAGAATTTTTCAAATCCGTAGTTCCAGAGATTAGCGCGTTCAACCAAACAAACTCTTCAGCTTTATAATATTATAATTATAAGTATATAAGTAATAATAATTAAGTATAGAAGTATAGGTTATTTAATTGTACAACATATATTTATTTTAGAGTCGCATCGCGCTGTCTCACGTCGCGCCTGTCTGCGGGAGCTTTAATGTTTACAGATCTAAAAAATTGTCTCCCGAAACTGTTTTCTCTTGGAACGTTATCGCTTGAAACTTGTGCAAATAGAATTATGTTTTATAAATAGTCCAGACATTTTAGTAAAGTCTAGACTTAGTTATTTACGTCTGTAACGCTGCCCCCTCCCCCTCTCCACCTCTCCCCTCCCTCCCATCTTCTACCCCCTCCCCCCTCCCACCCCCTCCCGAATGTTCAACGAAACTAATCATCTTTGTATCTCCATTATGATATGAAGGATGATGTTTGTATATTATATTATGTAGTTATATAAGAAATTAACATATCGAAGCGGAAGTTAGTCTATTTACTGAGTAATCTGTCTATCATCATCATCTGACTTTGTTTACTTAGGTACCTAGTTTTCCGCAGTAGTGCCGAGTCACGTGACTCCATTAATTTAAATTATCTATGCTCATCCATGATAGATTAAAATTGTACACATAGCACGTACTTATGTAGGTACAATTTGTTTCTATTTATTTATAGTATTATTTTTTTTTTGTTTTTTTTTATTTTTTTTTTATTTATACCTACACTTAGATATATAATTAGTAATAAAGGAAAAAATTAGTATATTTTAATTGTAATTGAGAACGGTGCGACGAACAAAACCATAAGGAACTTTAATTAATATTTTTCTTTGCTTTTCGACTTCGTTGATTTCGTATAAAATATAGAAAATTTTAAATCATCTCAATCGACACCTTATCATGTTCAGCCTATAACTTTCCCACTGCTGGGACACAGGCCACCTCTCTGTGAGAGGGAGTGGGCCATACGATAATCCATCACGCGGGCCCAGTGCGGGTTGGTAGATGTCACATGTATTCGAATTTTTGGTTTTAGGACATGCCTGTTACCTCACGATGTTTTCCTTCACCGTTTGAGACCAGTGGTGATGAAATAATTTACACAAAATAAAGCGCCTTTCTGGGTTCGAACCAACGACCTATACGACTCGTAAGTCGCGGCCGTAACCACTGGGCCACCAGTCCACCAGTACACACGTCGTGTCGTCATGTCGATGTCGTATCTATACAATCAATACTAATATTATAAAGCTGAAGAGTTTGTTTGGTTGAACGCGCTAAGCTCTGGAACTACCAGTCGGATTTGAAAAATTATTTTTGCATTTGATAGCCCAATTCTTGAGGAAGGCTATAGGCTATTTAACATATTTAACATCACGCTATGACCTTTAGGAGCCGAGCAAAAAGAAAAAAAGTCAGAAAGAACGCTAAGCAAAAACGAAGTAATAGCGCGGGCAGGCGATGCGATGCGACGGGGTGGGTCGGAGTAACAAGAAATTTCACGCGGACGAAGTCGCGGGCAGAAGCTAGTAATATACAGAAAATTTGAAACCAACTCAAATCGACGCCTTAGTCCTGCCAATCTGTCGCCATCTCATAATATGCCAATTTCGTTGCAAATTGAGGTCAAAACAGTCGAGTGCCGCTACCCTCGACCTTGACAAGTCATCGACCCACAATACCTACTACATACCTCTTGAAGTCTTCACTCTCCCTAATGTACTCAAAGAGACATCTTGAGTACAAGAGCCTGAGGAAGATACCGACCAGTGCCAGGAAAGACTGCCAAAAGTATAAATATTGGATCGAAGGAATTTTAACGTGGTCCTCCGGTTCGATTCATTCATTCAATCGTAAACAAATTGCGTGTTGGAGATGTTTATTTTTTATTAATTGGTTAGGATATAAAAACAGTGTGTTGCTTTCCTAGTAAGTGTCGGGTTCTAGATAATCTATAATATTTTATGTTGTCAAGTGGAAATAATAATTTTATTGTTATAATCGCAACTTTAATAAATAATATACTGTACTCAGCACCAATCACGCAAACTTACCTTAAAAATTATAGCGGGGGACTCCCCGCTATCATTTTAACTTTGGCATCTTCAAAAACTTACAATAGTCCCCATAGTGCTATCTACAACAGGAGTAATACCCAGACAGCTTCATCAGTCCCTTAGTTCTCTCAACCTGCCATCTACCACCTACCACCTGCTGCAGAAGGCAGTGATTCTCAATACATGTAGGCTAGTAAGAAAATTCCTCCAGTGTGAGTCCGATAACTTGCACCATTACTCCCACTCAAATATAGTTTCGTCTAACATACAGCCTACTGCGAATAACCACGCAGTATGTAATATTACTCCAACACTTAATCCCACTGACGAACACTTGCCTTAGGCCCGTGCCAACAGCTATCCGGCTAAACCGAGGAAAACAAATCTCTAAATTATTTATAATTTTCCTGTTACGAGTAGATATGCATTTGAATCACTTTTCAAGGAAAACTAAAATTGAAAATGATTTAGGTGGCAACTTACCTAAAAGGGCATTATTTACCAAGAACTGCTTATGAGAAACTTTAGGAGCGCTTAGAATGAAGTTGTGAAGATATTGTACTTGACGATGGTGATCAAGTCAAGCACACAGAAGTCAGTAGTCCTATTTAAAGATCCTTAGTAAGATAAGAAATACTTGATTAAATTCTATAAATACGAACTTGTGCTTGAGTCTCACTGCTAACGCTAAGTGATAGCTGTTGTCATTGCAAACCACCTCGGAGGTGGCCAGTTGGTCCTTCGGGTTCAAACCAGTTAACATATGAAAGAAAACCTAAACAATCAGCTTTACAATTCAGTTGGTATCACGTTGTAGCAAATAACAGTACCACCATCAGCCTATAACTTTCCCACTGCTGGGACACAGACCTCCTCTGAGAGGGAGTGGGCCAAAATCCACCACTCGGGCCCTGTGCGGGTTGGTAGATGTCATAGCAAATACCAAAGGAAGCGTTGTAGCAAATACTTACGTAATATTGCCAAGTATTAAGAGCGTTAACTTTTTAGACCTTTGTATCCTGCTTATGCTTATGAAGTTTCATTAAAATCGGTTCATTCATTTCGAAAAACAAGGGCTTGAGAGTTTGTATGAAATGCCGTACGGTGTAAACGCTCTTAAGCATGCTTCTGAATTCTGATACATATAATCCCTTACCCTTCCAACAATAATTACCTCATCTTTCATCATAGTTTGTCCTCCGCCAATCAATCAACACTCTATAATTAGCTCTGACGTCACTCCTGGGGGGTGTGACCGTGGAATCTGTTGGAATTCAGCCAGGTGGATGGTGTGATGGCGCGTGGTACTCTGGTTTCCTTACGTCTTCCCGTGGGTGGGGCCGTCACGTGAAACAATTGAATACGTCAAACAAGTGCAACTGTACTTGTGTACAATTTATGAATAAGGGGCGGTAAACGTAGTAAACAAGCGTCTAGTGCGCACCTTTATTGTAGAAAGACAATATGTTTATTGATGCAGCTGCTAAATTCCATCGTCACTGAATGTTTTCATAATACCGTGCTTCTTCTATAAGTCATAATTGGTCCTTTGATCTGTCTTTAGTCACAGTAATAAACGAAAATGACTTCCACACCCGTTTTAAAACGATTTGGAATCTTCCACCTTACCAATTCTGTAAAATATATGAACTCTCGTGGAAGGACTGGTCCGAGATATAGTGGTCCGAAGTCACTATTTGTAGTTGGTTTTAATACCTCGACAGAAGCCACGTGAATACGCTCTCAATTGGTAAATAGCTACATGCATGTCGTCACGGAAGAATCAAAAGAATCTATGCAAGAGTAGCTAGTATCTATAGTATCGATACTATGTAGATGGAGATATTATGATTAGTATCTTTAATGTTTTTGGCCTTTAAACTTACCTTCCAAATCTGGATGAAAGGACCAATTTTATTTTATCATCGTGGTCGTCCATTTTAGTCAAGCACCACCCACGGCTGGGTTAGGCCTGATTTCCTTTCTGCCCGTGGTCTTTTATTGAAAGCATTTCTTCTATTTTAATGGACGTACATTGCATATAAACAAGCAATGTCAATATATGGCGACAGGGCAATGGTAAATAATGATTGGGTAGTTCAGCAGGATCAATTTTATATTTAAACTCTATTGAACCTACTGACCGAGTGACATATTATATCAGTTCGTAGTGTACAATGATTGTTATTTAAAACTTAATTCTTTTATAGATACATTAACTGCTATTCCTGTTTGTTACTGTCTGAGCTATCATTTTGCTTCCGGCATTGGTATTCAACTATTATTTCAATGTTTTTTCATCAAATATTGGTCTAAACATTTGTCAAAGAGACCAGAATATTCCATCATGTCTCTTTTGCCAAGATTGGCCACAGGTAGGTCAATTTTCCAATTGGTACGACAAGAGTCAATTGTTCGGTAAATCGCGTCATTCTGATGTTCCGCATACATCGTCGGGAGATTTTTGAATTTGTTTACTCCTTCAAAATAGTGGCGTTAGCTTTGGATTTTTGCATTGTGGTTTTTACTAATGTTAACTTGCATTATTTATGAATACATGACTGCAATAATTCTACAAAGGCAGGAAGGAAAAAGCATATTAATATATTCTCTGTCATGTTCTCATGTCCCATGATGGTTGATTTCAGCGTTATTAATAATTTACCAGAATGTTTGTTTGATTTTGGTTCTCCTAAATCTTGAAGATGAGATGCCTCTCACAAGTTTCAAGTAGTATAACATTTTTTCAAGGACAAGAGTCCTAGGATCTGCTTGACTTTCTTTTTTTCATACATTTAACATTTAAAATGTTTTACAATTATGTGTCTTATTAAACTGTTGATGCCAACATGTTCAATGGAAAATTTAGGAACAATAAATGTCAAGTGATGCGTAAAATTGATTTGTTATTTCTGATAAAAAAATAATAAGAATACAAATGGACGGTATTTTATATCGTGAGACGTGGCATAACTAAAGCAATTTTGTAAAAAAATACATAATATGCTCCTAAAAGCAAAATATTCGAGCTGCTCATATTACTTTAGAAATAAACGAAAGCAGTATGCGTGTTCATATAGAGTTGTAGACCGAGTAGATAAACAGTTTATTTAGTTCCTAGGCGTTTCTTAGTCTTTAGGCAGAAACAGACGTGTATCTAGTAAGTAATATCAGAACAGAACCAGGAACTGTCGTAAATATGACCATAACGACACTAGATTGATTCAGAATAATTTATTGAAATATGAGCCGTTTGTGGTCGTTAAGTGGAGCCTTGACTTGCAATAGAATGCAACGTTGAAGAAATTATGTAAGGTTTTAATATTGTCTACATATGTAGCTGTTCTTTGTGCTTAACCAGAAAAATAGGCAAAGTGCCTTAAATAAAAACAAAAACCTTAAAGCAAGGCACTTCTGTAGTATGTGGATAAAAGGACCAAATTTTTTCCTTGGGATTTTGGTTACTCATTTAATTTATATGGGCTTAGTCACAAAACGTCTCTCGCAAAATGTCTACAGGTGGTAAAATGTCTCTTTCTCATAATGTCGCTTTTGCAGAATGACTCTTTCTCAAAAGGTCGCGTTAGTAACTTAATTTTTCATTAATTAATAACTTGTAAACATTTAATAAGAAATTGGATAAAAACAACCTTTTTTTTAAACCTGGCAAAATTTTATTTTTATTGGACATCAGGTAAAGGTTTTGGCACGACTTCTTAAAATTTGGTTGCAGTCCTAGGATACTTCTGCGTTTTATCGTAATTCATCCATGTCTAATTTCGGTCTCACGGGATCTTTTCCGTGGGACCGAAATTAGACATGGACTCCCATGAACTCATCCAGTCATATTGCGTACCATTTTTGCAGGATATTCTTTGCATCCCACTTTTTTCCTGCATCCGATGCTCGTATTGGTAACGCGTCACCTGCAATTTGTTTTATTGGAAAATTGTTTCGCATGACGGGCTCGCTGCGGAACTGTAGGGACCCTTCGTTGGGGTCAGGTAGTAGCCTTGACAGGTGTTCTGTCTCCAATTATTTGGCCTCTGCAACTGATTTATAGGGCTTATTTTATGGCGTCTAAATCAACTGTCTGGTTTCAAGCGATGTTTCCGGCCGGTTATATTTTCTTTTTTTAATTAGGGACTTTTATAGTCGGAATGTGTATGACACTCCCATCATACACACAAAATACACACTTAAACGGATTATACAGAGTCAGATTAAATTAGCTAGCGAAACTGCAGACTTGGTGGGTGTTTTTATAGAGTAAACAATATAGAGTCAACGATCGCTTTTTTTAACTTGAAGTTTTTCGTGCTTATAGTACACACTAGATATGAGCGCCGATGGCCAATGCCACGGCGGCGGCGTGGCCTTAAAATTTCCACGGCGGCGGCGGCGTCGCGGCGGCGCGACGTGGCCGGCCGTGGGCCTTAGAATTTGTTTTATCAGGGAAAGATTTCTTAAGAAAAACTTAAAGAAAACCATATTAAAAAGCTTTACCTATATTTTTTATAGGTAAAGCTATATTACTGTCGTTATATCGAGGTGCTGAGATGTCTCTACGACGCCGCCACCATGTGTGTCCAAGTACAGGATCAGCAGTCCAAACCCATCCAACTGCGCAGAGGATTGAGACAGGGGGATGTCATATCCCCGAAACTGTTCACGAGCGCATTGGAAGATATGTTTAAGACGCTGGACTGGAAAGGTAAGCGCATTAACATAAACGGCGATTACATCTCACACCTGCGATTCGCTGATGACATAGTCTTGATGGCGGAGTCGCTGGAGGAGCTAACCCAGATGCTGGACGGCCTAGCTTCAGCCTCGCGACACATCGGTCTCGGCATGAATTTGGATAAAACCAAAGTCATGATCAATGGCCTCATTGACCCGGGACCGGTCGTCGTGCACGGCCACCCTCTCGAAATTGTTTCCGAATACACTTACCTCGGGCAAATTCTGCAGTTAGGTAAAAACAATTTTGAGAGGGAGGCCAAGAGAAGGATCCAGCTAGGCAGGGCAGCGTTTGGGAAACTACGTCGAGTCTTCTCGTCATCTATACAGCAGTGCTTGAAAACTAAAGTTTTCAATCAGTGCGTCCTACCCGTCATGACCTACGGGGCTGAAACGTGGACACTCACGATAGGGCTGGTCCACCAGTTCAAAGTCGCTCAGCGAGCTATGGAAAGAGCTATGCTCGGAATCTCTCTGAAGGATAGGGTCCGTAACGAATGCATCCGACAGAGAACGAAAGTTATCGACATAGCTCAAAGAATTAGCAAGCTGAAGTGGCAGTGGGCCGGTCATATCTCGCGAAGAACCGACAACCGCTGGGGTAAACGAGTTCTTGAGTGGAGACCGCGACTCGTAGTGTAGGACGCCCTCCGGCCAGGTGGGATGACGATCTGCGAAAGACTGCAGGCAGATGCTGGATGCGTCAAGCTGAAGACAGGGCGCTAAGGCGCTCCTTAGGGGAGGCCTATGTCCAGCAGTGGACTGCTATAGGCTGATGATGATAATATTTTTTAATAATTGTTAATATAATTTTACAGTCTTTTAAATAAAATTGGAGATCACGTTTATTTACTGAATAATAATCATTTCAATACTTATTTTCTTTTATGAGAAACTGAGCCATTTTAAGTTAATACACGTTCACTCGGTGAAATATTCGACTCGACTGAGTGTGAGCGACGAGCGAGCGTAGCGTCGCGAGGCGACTAGACGAACCAATACGGCCGGGCCGCGCGTGCGAGCGGGAGAGCAAGTTGCGACTCGTCGCGACGGCGCGCCGCGTGCTTCACTCGGCGACGACGCGTCGACATGAACTCACGGCGACGGCGGCGCGCCGGCGCGGCGCTCATATCTAGTACACACCGCTTCATTAAGTGCTTACCCCTCCAAAAGACATGTGCGTTCAAATCCGTGATAGGCCCAAGTTGGTTTTTGTATTTTGCAAAAACATTTTATTTTAATTAATTTATTGTTTTAGTGAATAAATAAGTTTAAGATAGTATTTATTTTTAAAATTCTGTTTTTATTATTGTTTTTTTCAATAAAACGTTAATACTTTTATTATTACGAAAACGACAAGCAATAATAGGGTTAACATTTACGAACGTTTTATTCATCGTCTAAATAGACTAGAGGTTTCAAGACCGCTTGCCGTGCCTATGAGTGGAAGTTCAAATCATAGCCACGAAAAGTGCTTTTTGTTCATTATAATTATTATTTTAATATATTTTTCTATTTTGTTTTAGTAATTATTTATAAAGAATTAAAAAATAAAGAAAAATAAAATACCTTAATAATCATATAATAATATTTATTATTGCTATTATTTAACAAAACTATGATCTTATTTTACAACAAAGATTTATTTTGATTTGATAATTTTATTTACAGTTATCATAATATACTATTTTGCCAACTGACACAATTGGGTTCCTAGACAAGTGGCATCCTATTAAGGTAAACGATAAAATAGTAAGCGGTAGAAATATTTTAGATTAACATAACCTAACGAAATGTCACGTGACCTGTCATGTCGTCTCAGCATACAAATTTGACATTTGACAGTCTGACAAGTGACATCGAAAGAGACAAGTTTTGAAGCGTTTGCAACTTGTCTAGGAACTAGAAGTTAGTTTGGCAGGATTACAATCATGAGCATAATAAGTGAATAAACATGTTATCAATAGATAATCAATTAACATCTCTTATTAGCTCATGATATCTACTTAGAATATTTTGCTATACAAAGTAAAATAGTGGAATCAAATGAGTTAAATGTCTTCGTTGTTTATTTTGTTGTCATACTTAATTAATATAACTGCTATTTCTGGGCAAATCGCAATCGTTCTCTTCGATGTTCTTCTGTTAGACATATTTTGCAGGTCGATAACTGTGAATGTTCGCTGCGTGTAAATGTCTTCGAACCGTGGACAGAGAGATATTCCATGCCGTTGCGAACTGTAACGAGTGGATGTAAACGGCGGTGTAGTGTGAACCTTAACAATATCCAGATGATGTTCAGATTGGTCCGTATAGATCCCAGTAGTTCTCCGACCCATGGTCATTATCTTAGCATCGCCGGTTTCTTGAAATCTGCGCACCCATAAGCGCACCGTTTGTCTCTGTATAGAAAAAAATGGTTTTAAATAAGTTATTAAATACCACACACAAGATACCGCAAATAGCTCAACAAGAAAAAAATCGGAGAACACAATTAATATTATAATGAACTTACTGCTATGCCAAGCTGTCTCGCAAATCCTTTTATGCTCACATTTTGTTCACACAGAACAACTATTTTAGTTCTCATAAAATCATAAATCATTTTAAAAATTAATGAATAAATCGTAGTCGTTTACTCTTCGCCGTTTTAAGTGAACGTATACATCAAACGTTATAGTTATAACTTGAGGGTATGGATTAATTTTATAAAGACAACGTATGTAAGTAAAATAATTAATGGATACCCTCAAATTATAACATCTATCGATTAGACATCCCACCTAAAGATAAAATGACTCAGACCATAGTAGATAACAATTTCAACGCAATTCATATGGGCTCGCTGGCTAGTTCGTCAAACTGCCGGTATGAGTATGACGACGTTCGGTGATGCGATGGTTCGAATCTGAGTCGAAACAATGGGTTCTTTTTGAAGTATTCTTTAGATTATTTGTAAGGAATTTAATGTGTAACATTTTAAAACTTGAGGGGTTAGCACATACTGACGCGGTCTGTACCTATATCAATTCCCATCATATCTGTGAAGTTTACAAAAAAAAAAAAATTTTTTTGAAACTAATATTTCAAGTGGCTACAACAAGTAAGGTCGATGACCCCACTAAACAAATCTAATTAATTTATCTTTTGTTTCATCATGTTTAGTTATAATACCCATGATGTCTGCGGAGTTTCGCTAGCTAATTTAATGTAGCCTTGTATTATATTCGGGAGTGGTAATGTATTCTTTTCTATATTTGGGTTATGAAGCTGAACAGATTCTTTTTTATTTCTTCTTACTTTTTTCTTCTTCTTTATTCTTCATAATTTTTCTTTCTTTCTTTCTTTTCTTTATTTGGTTCGGACAGAATTTTATGTAACGTGATTAATTAAAACTGTATTTATTCTCACACCTAACTTGGGTCTAACACGATACTGTCGTCGCAATGAAAAGCTCAGTAGTATTAAGGCTCCTGGCTCCTACAAACAGGCGCGACACGCGATATAAGGCTCTTTCAAACAGGCGCGACACGACACGCGACACAAAGGCACCGCAAGTCGCGCTACGAGCTAAGCACTTTCTGTATGGCCACAAAAATATTTAACAAGCTACCTGAGACATTAAAATCTTTAAACCTTGACAAATTCAAAAAAGAGCTTATGAAAATATTAATTGATAAATGTTACTACTCGCTGAAGGACTATTTGGCCGACAGTTCTATAACGCCTCCTATAGATTAGTATTAGGTCATCTATTTTGACATTACTGTACCTATTTATTTTTACTAATCGACATTGCAATCCTAATTCAACATCTATGTGCTACCTTAGATTTAATTGTTGACATTGAAGGTATAGTTTATTGATTTAATAATTGTTTTGACATTTCTGTATTAATTTTAAATTTTATGATTGATATTATTTTCTACATTTTTAATTTTTTTTTTATTTTATCTTAATTATTTTATTTTTTCCTGACATTTAAATTTTTGTTATTTCTTAAATTTTATTGTTGACAATTTGAAAATATTTATGCATCGCTTACACTTTAGCATTCTTGTTTTTTTATAATTTTAATTGATAATGTTGCACGTAGATAATTAATAATTAAATGTAAAATTGATGATCATATTTGTACGCCAAATGGCAAAACATAGAGCGCATATGAAAATGTAACACCTGTTTGTAACCACCTATGTTAACAAATAAAGAATCTGAATCTGAATCTGAATCTGAATCTGAATCTGAGCGGTGCCTTTGTGTCGAGCGCGATTATATCGCGTGTCGCGCCTGTTTGTAGGAGCCTATAATCGCGCGCGACACAAAGGCACCGCTCGTTACGCGACTTGCGGTGCCTTTGTATCGCGTGTCGGGTCGCGCCTATTTGAAGGAGCCTTTATTTGTAGAATCATGAGTATTACACTGATTATACATGACACGGTCCGCGGTACTATTGCTTGGCTAATCAAGCCTATTGTTGAGGACATTATGTTTGAACTTGCTGCTAAAATAACGATTTGACCACGAGTCCGTCCAAAGGTTATGCAATAGTGCTGATGTGACGTGCGATATGTATAATTTAGTCATTGTTGTTATGTATACTCCATTTGAAATAAGATTAGACATTTAAATGAACCTTTTTTACAGTCCGTTCAGTCGATTTTGAATTCTAATTCGTTGGTAGCATGACTTAAGGCAGCTGCAGTAAACAGTTGGTATTGTAACCATTTTTTTGCTATTAATACCATCCTTATGCCTACGCTATAGAAGTCCAAATCGGTTGAACGGACTGTAAAAAGATTTATATTTCAAATGGAGTATAGTACGAGCGATTTGGTTTTAGAAACAGCGGGGTAAATCCGTAACTTACTGTCAGTAGCAGTGACTTTCGTATTGACAGTTCAACAATACTCATTTGCTTATATACGCTGTTGAGCAGACAAATTTATCGAAAATATGAACTAATATATCCTTCAAAATGATTCAGATTGAGTTTGATAGTGTGTAACGCAATTAGGGTTCAGCAGTGCGATTCTGTAACCATCTCACCGTGAAAACTTCGGTGAAGTGAGCGTGGAGTGAGCTGTCAATAGTGTAAATTCCTAGCAAAAACAGACTCACTTCACCTAAGTTTTCACCGTGAGATTTTTACAGAATCGACCGGCTGACCGTGTTTTTATTTCTAATGTGGTATTCAAAACTAGGTTTAAATTGTCGCTGAAATCATGAAGCCCTAAAAAATTCCAGAAGATACGTTTGCGTATATTTGTTGTTATAGAGTTTTGACCTCCTCATTACTGCACGGCGTAGGTTGTATATTTAATTTCACTTTTATCTTTAAAAAAAACGATAATTTTAGAATAATTACCATGCTCTTATTGTTTTTCCGTATACATAGGTAATGATGTCAATGACCGTTATTTTCCGTTCCGTTCAATATTAATTTTCTACATAGTTAATAAAAACTTGCATGCTTATTTATATTTATTGGCTATTGAATTGTTATCAATATTTTCCACAAAACATGACTTTTCACAGGCATTCCACAGATTTTTTTTCATACACATACACACACGTGGATACCCAAACAGCATTTACTGTCTCTATGCGGGTTCTATCTGACGTCACGGCTCACGTGTCTGGGTCCGCCGCGCCGCAGTCGACTCACGCTTTACGCCGACGTCACTCACTTTGTGAAAACTGACAACACAATGCACAATTTATTGTAGACAGACAATCGGCATCCGCCGCGCCGGTTGGAACTAGGGCTTTCAATACCGGTATTCCGGGATCCCGTAATACCGTGATCACGGATTTTATTTTGGCCTTTTACAATACCGGTATTGACGCCCCAATACCGTGATTACGGTATTACAAACATTAGATCTGAAAATTATGTGATCTTATTCTCCCACTTGTTTTCTTCAGCGCAAGCGTCGCGCTGTTATCTTAAGCTCACCCTCCCGCACCCCGCCTGAGACAATGCCCGAAATCAAGCTGTATTTATGTGTCGTTTTTGTTATTGTCACTATTGTCAGTCAGTTTCGCAAAGGCGACGGGATAACGCGTCTATAATTACTTTTACATTTTTTACTGTTTTTCAGAAATTGTTATTAACGCTTGATTTATTTTGTTACTTGTTTAGTTTTAGATTTTGATTGTTTTTTATTACATAATTATTAATAATGTTACTAAAATGATTGCTAGCTACTTAGCTAGTTAAGCTGTACTTAACTTACTTGCATTTCTACAAATAATGATACCTATGTTGATTCTTGATTTATTTTCTTACTTGTTTAGTTTTAGATTTTTTGATTTTTTTTTATAACTGAATTATTAAGAATGTTACTAAAATGATTACCAAATGATTACTACTAGCTAGTTAAGGTATGCTTTACTTACTTACATTTCTACAAATAATGATACCTATATTGATTTTTACATGAGACATGATGACATTTAGGTAATAATAAGAAATATTTTTTTTTTATATTGTGCAAACAAAGTCTATGTGAAATGCCTTCCTGCAAAAAGAGTAGATTCAGTTTAAGTTTTCATTATGTTCCTAATTCCTAGTCCTACCTAAATAATCAACCAATACCTACCAAATTATTATAAAAGAATTAAGAAAGCTATGTATAACGTATTTATTTTAGTATTTTCAATAAAATAATAAGAACAAATACTGATTTGAAAATACAAAAAGGCGTATTTTATAGGTTTTATTAATGTCCTAATTGAACTTGCGTTCAATACCGGACAACCGGTATTGATACCGGGATCACGGTATTGACTTTTTCAATACCGGTATTGATACCGGTATTGAAAAAATCCGGTATTTGAAAGCCCTAGTTGGAACGAGCTGACCGTTGATTTTACATTCTAGATAGCTTTATTTTTTATTGATTCCTACCTGGTTTTACATTGTTTCTGAATTAATTGTGGTATCATTTTCGAAGTTTACGTCATGGTAAGATTTGTTTTTTTTTTGCTGTCGTCGAATGGTTTTGGTTTGCTCAAGTTTGATTTTTCGCGTATCATCATCTTTTAAATGAAATAAATGAATCTGCAGATTTTGTTCATTTCTACCACTACCTATGGCATTGTGTGTTAGTCTTTAATACTAAGTTAAATGTTGCTGTATCACGGTACTATTGTAACTTAGAATCAATTAAAAGTATATTTATACTTTTAAGAAGAAGGAAGGCACATTTTAGTATATTTATACTAAAGTGTGTCTTCCTACAATATCCAGATCAGACAAATCAAATTTAAAGATAATTACCAATAAATTTAAAACTGTTTCTTTTTGTTCCAGTTTTGCCATGTCGACTTCTAAGTTTTGAAGTTACTTCGCCAGCATACCGCCCAAAATGACAATCCAACCATTTAGAAGGAAGTCATTTAAAGTCCTCAGCACATACCTCAACACGTAAAAAGACAAAAAGTTACGGAATAATCAGAAACTTTATTTAATTTTTAAGTAGTGCAATTTTGTTCCTGTTAATTTATTTACCGAGTGATATTAGTGTTAGTGTAGTGTTGTGCCATTATCGATAGTTTTTTGTCGATAAAGTTAAGATGTATAACAAAATGTGGTGTTTATTTGGTGCGATCCTCGGAATGGCTGCGGCTTTGGATAGGAGCCACTTGCCACCTACCTGTTCTAGGTGAGTATTTATATCTGTATTTTTATTAACTTTTTCAAAATATACTCTTTCATGTAATAATCTCTTGCATGAAGATAACGATTGACCTGCGTTAAATCTTGTAGTTGTTTTCTTAAGCAATAGCTTTTAATAAGTATATTAACTATTATATTCTGTACCTAAGTCGCAATATTATAATTTAAATAACAAAATTGCACATTCCGTACAGTTGTAAGTTGCAATCAAACTAATCGACTTTCGACTTCCACGTGTTTAAGTTTTTATTGAAAATCTTATACATACATAACTTACCTACACTACCGTCCAAAAGTTTGGAAGCACACCTGATTTCAAACAAAACAAAAGATTGCCGACTCCCTGCGGTAAATAATAGCAATAAAATAAAGTTTTATGACCTTTTGTGATTTTTTAACACAAAACAAAAGGATTACTAGTGCATATTCCTTGAGTTTTAACAAATTCCTGGATTTTGACGAAACACGTGTTTTATTACTTCATCCGCCGGGGACTTTCTTTCATGCATTGATGCGGTTTTATTGAAAATATTTTGTAGTTTTATCTTTTTTGGACCTTATTTAGTCACACTTGAGCATTACAACGCGAAGGTTGTGATATTAACATCGTCTGTATTCAAAAGATTTCGACTACTTCCTTGACCGTCTTTTTTTATTGAAAATGGCAAAACGCAAGCAAATCACACTTGAACAGCGAAGCGCTATTTGTACTCTGCGTGAGGAAGGCTACAGTGAACGCCAAATCGCAAAAAAACTCGGAATTTCTTGTAAAGGTGTCCACTACACCCTAGCTAGAAAAAAAGAAACTGGCAAAAATGAAGATAGAAAAAGGTCTGGTAGGCCCAAATCCACTACAAGTCAAGAGGATAACTTCATCAGAGTTCTTTCTAAACGGAATCGTCGCTTAACTGCACCACAAATTACCGCATCTCTGAATGAAACGCGAGGAACACCCGTGTCAATAACAACAGTTAAAAGACGACTACTGTCTGCGGGGCTAAGAGGTTGTGTTGCAGTTAAAAAACCAAAACTAACAATTCGGCATAAGAAAAACAGACTAGAATGGGCAAAGGAACATAAAAACTGGACAATAAACCAATGGAAAAAAGTTCTTTGGAGTGACGAATCGAAGTTTCAGATTTTCGGGTCCAATAGACGTGTTTTTGTGCGCCGATCTAAAGGAGAGAGAGCTTCAGAAGCTTGTACAGTGCCTACTATCAAACATGGTGGTGGTAATGTCATGGTTTGGGGGTGTTTCGGCAACAATAAATTCGGAAGTCTTGTGAGGATAACCGAAAAACTAAACAAGGAACGCTATTTGAAAATTCTTAAGGATTTCGCCATACCCAGTGGACTGAATCTTATTGGTCCTGGGTTCGTTTTTCAGCAAGATAACGACCCGAAACATTCGAATTTAATTTAATTTTTACATTACTTATTTAATTTCATTGTTGTAGAAGTGTGTTTTGTCTATTTTTTTAATTCTGTATCAATAAAAAAAATTTAAGATGGCTTACTTTTATTTTATTTGATTTTATCTTGTTGCTTCCAAACTTTTGGACGGTAGTGTACATAATTTTTGAGTAGCACCTGACAAAGTTTATAGGTATAAATATTATGATGAAGATAATTTATATATATAAATATAAAATTCAATGACCTGACTGAGATATCAACGCACAGCCTAAATCGCTGGTCCTAGAGACTGAATTTTGGAGGATGTGTTCTTTGTGAAGAGCACGTATCCACTAAGAAGGGGTTTTTGGAAATTCAGCCTTTAAGGGGGTGAAAAGGGAGGATTTTGTTTGTATGTAAAATCTTATTCCTTGAATTAATTAATAACTTTGAAACTTGGCACGAATACTTATCTAAGTAAATTATGAAGTGGCATTTTTTGTTTTTCTAAACTACCCCCTGAAGGGGGATTGGGAGGTGTCAAAGTTTGTGTGGAAGAATTTTCACGGGCGGTTCCATTAACTCGAAACTCAGTAAGTATTTATACTTAAGAACAAAAATAAAGAAAACGTGTATCAGGGTTTTTCGAAAATCTACCCCTTACGGGGTGAAAAGTAAATTTTACAGGGGAAGACTTTACTGCGTGGCTTGATTAACTCGAAAAATTGGTATAAACAATCTTGGAGTCAAGTACTTAATGAACACATCCCAAACGATTTTACGAAATTCCACCCATGTGGGGGTGAAAAGCGGGGATACAGTTTATAAGAAAAATTTTATTCATTTGGTTAATAAACTTGGCAAGAATACTTACCTAGTAATGAAATCATTATTTGTTTATCAAAACTACACCCCTCAAAGGGGGTTTTGGGGTGTTAAAGTTTGTGTGGAAGAATTTTAACGTGCGGTCCGATTAACTCGAAACTCAGTATTAATACTTTTGACAGAAAATAACACCGGTCAACATGAATTTTGAGTCTGAGTTCTGTACCTCTGATTTTGATTACTTATGGCTAACTAAAGAAAGAAAAAATATTTTTATCTAATAAAGTTTGCTTTTGAAGCTACCAGAACGAAATTTCAAATTTTATGGAAAAAGCACTATTGTTTAATTTCAATTATATTTAAAAGGAAAACAAATTTTGAATTATATATTTTTATTAACTTTCATTACAAAATAAAGCATAAATAAATCCACAAATACAAAAAAGAATACAAAAAAAGGTTTAAAAATGAATAGTTTTGGTATTTCTTTTGTATGAGTAAGAACTTTCTCGTATGAGCCCCCAAATGTAGTCACCCATCATGTTCTCATTATATTGACCTTGATACCGTTGTTCGAAGTTCAGTACATCTTGGTGGAAGCGTTCCCCTTGCTCTTCTGAATATGCACCCAAGTTGTCTTTAAATGTATCCAAGTGAGCATGTAGCATGTGTACTTTAAGAGACATTCTGCAAATGAGGTGCCCATATTATATCTTGACTTCGTACGAGTAAATTAAAATAAGATTCATAGGCTTCACAGAGTTTCATATTTGATGACAAACTAAATTTTTTGGCTCTCACTTTAAAAAATTCGCCGCAAATATAGCAAAAAGAGTTCACGTCATTTTTACACTTTTTGGAAGACATTTGTAGGCCTCGCGATACATGAAATACATTATTCCTTTGGAACGCGCACGCGCACACTGCCGTGACAGTCTGTCACTCACCGTTTCATACCCACAATCCCCCCTCACCCCGATAATAATTGTATGGGGTTTTCGAAAATTGACTCCTGACGGGACAAAAAGTAGTAATTCGATTTTCAAGGGAATTTTAGTGAGTGACTTGATTAACTGGAAAATTGGTATTATATGTGGTCGTCCAAATCAAAAGGGACCTTATGGCGGTAACTAGTTTCCGAGATATTAATAAATTTGTAAAATACCTCAAAAAAATCGTTTTTTTACTAACTGTATTTTTAAAAAGATGATTGTATTTACTACATGTAGATGTGTTCAACTTTTCGAAAAGTCAATTTAAAAAAGTTTCGTATTCATCTAAAGTTTAGTAAAAAAGGAACCTTATCGCGGCAAGACCTAACAAATCGTTTTTCTTGTAATTCAAACCATATATTATATCAACATTTTAATATTGCAAGGTAGGTATAAACTAAACTATTCATTCAGGATGGGAAATCATCAAATGACTCTTCCCGCTCTGGGTGGAGCGGAATAGGGAGTGTCAGACTCTTACTGACTAAAACCCACCCGTGTTCCCTTGTGTGCCCTTTGTTCCGGGCCAGCGGTAACCCTTTCGGACAATCCCGCTGACCCGGTAGGCTTCGGCCAATACGGGCCCCTTCGTTTAGTGCTGACATCTCTTTGAGGCGCGCGTGGAACACGTACGCGCCGTCCGGCACGGGCCTGGTCCTGATCGGACGGTGAGCTACCCATTGCTCTCCGCCCGCGCCTAAGGTGGCCGGGAGTAGTCACGCGGCTCCCGACGCCCGGAGCGTCTCCCGCGGCGGCTGGGACGGGAGGCTCTCTCGCTCAGCCGTCCCGCCGCCTCCTTCGCTAGCATGACTGCTTCGCAGAAGGAGGCGACTGCTCCCCACTCCCTCTAGCCCCGGACCATGGCTTGAACCAGGCCCGGACGCGAGAGGTCGCCGCCATGAGATCGCGCCGGAGGTCTGTCCGCTCCGCCGCAATTTGCTGCGGAAGCGGAGTTTCCCCCCGGTGTAGTGCCTCCGCGCGCCACTCATACAGGCGCGCGAGGACTATCGCCTCCAGATCCCATGGCGGCAGTCCGGCAAGGAGGCTTGCCGCCTCGCCCGAGATCGTGCGGTACCCCCGGATCAGCCTAACGGCTACCACCTTCTGGGGCGCGTTCAAATAATGGGCGGCTCGCCGCCGCAGTGAACGCGCCCACACCGGGGCCCCGTATAGGGCCATGGACCGCACGACCCCCGCGTAAAGCCTCCGGCAGGAGGCGTTTAGCCCCCTCAGGTTGGGCAGGAGCCGCTTGAAGGCGGCCCCGGCCCGTTCCAGTTTGGGAGCCAAACGTCGGAAATGCTCGACTAAGTTCCACCGGCTGTCGAGGATGAGACCCAGGTATTTCATCGTCGTCTCGACGCCGATGTAAACCCCTCCTACCGTTAGTTGGGATCCCGATGGTGGCGTATTCCGGAACCCATGAAACGACATGGCCTCGGACTTGTGCAATGCCACCTCGAGACCCAACTGCCGGATCCTCTCCACGACTATCGCAACCCCGCGTGTCATCGCGTCGGCCGCCGCCTGATGCGACCTCCCCTGCGCCAGGACTAGCGTGTCGTCAGCGTAGCGTATAGCTGCCATTAGATAGTGTCGCACGCCGCCGCATGCGGCATTCTTTGTATATGCGTCTTAGGTCTAAGGTCCCACTATTGTAGTCCATATTTTGTTTAGGTACTTTTAATAGAGGTAAACAATCTTGTTAGGTATGTTTTTTATCATAAAATATATTTTTAAAATAGGCTAAGGCTAATAGCAAAAGTAATTCATTATAACATCTGTTATTTCATTTTGTTTTATCTTGTAATGGCTATAAATTATTTCATAAATATATTTTTCGACAAAAACGTATCAAGATTGTTTACCTTTATTAAAATACTTAAATTAATTAACTATACTAAGAGATAAGTGTCAGCAGACTGCAACGGACCGCCTTAAGGGCCCTTTTTTACGTATATACTTGTTACGAATTTTCATACCATGTGATAATAAAAAAAAATTTGTTAAATAAGTAACATTTTCATACCTTGTGATAATAAAAAAAGAAAATTTAAGTTATCTTGAATGTTGCACTAAAATATTGATTATGCATGCTAAAAATAAAAAATATTGTTTAGTGCCCACCATTAGGGCCCTTTTTTAATTTGTTTGAAGAAATTGTTCAGTTCTCTATGTAACTTTACAAGATCATAACTAACAGTTATCATTGATCTCTTAGCTTTATTAGCATCTAAACCAATTATGTATAACCTATTTAGTGATTAAGTGTTGATTTTGTTACTGTCAGATCTCAAAGTTTATAAAAAATAAGAATTCTTGCTAGTAAATAAAAACTGTTTTTTTTTAAATTATGTGTTGTTTTTATTTACATCTAAGGCCTTTCGCATATCTATGTAATTAGTAGCAATATAGAAACGATAAAAGTTTAGTGATAAACAGGCGGTTTACTTATTTTTAATACTATTATCGATACTTTGCATCTCATTGATAATGCATTATGTTGGCGGGTCTAGTTCCCACAACAAACAAGTTTATGCAAGGATTGTAAGAATTTCCATTAGTAATAATCATAGTCAATCAAAGTATACCATCAGTTACATAACTTCACACTAAAACATAACTTTTTTGTACGGCATACTTAAATTGCGATTTTCTCGAAACTTATAATTTCGATCAGTGAACTTCAAAAATTCGTAAAAAAATAACGGCAGTGGTTAGAAGGTTGGTTCTTGGGTCTATAGTTCGGTACATTTATGTAGTTTTCAGCTCTGTAGATAACTCATTTCCGCCATAAGGTCCCTTTTGATTTGGACGACCACATATATTCTTTAAGTCAAGTTATAGAAACATCCCAGGCGATTTTTCATACTATGAATGAGAAACATAATTTGTCAAGGGATTAGTAATTGCGTACCATACATAAAATTTACATTGATCGCAATTCGTTTTATTTTGACAATTCAGCCACGTTCATTGCGTAGCTTACGATGTTGAGGCGTTGAGCAGACGATATTTTTCAAACCTATGAATATCCTTCAAACCCTATTGCGATTTGAAGTTTGTTACGCAATATTAGAGTGCTGGCACGCAAAGTCTGAAATTTAAAGTTACCACTTTAGCAACGATGAGGGTAATACTACCAGGACTAGGAATGTCAATAAGATGGACTTACTTTCTTCTCTCCCCCATAACAGCATGAGTGTGATCAGGGGGCCTAAAAAAGCCACTTTGGCAGAATCATAAAAGGATAAAGGCTCCTGCAAACAGGCGCGAGCGCGACGCGCGACGCGAATCGCGCGCGACACAAAGGCACCGCTCGTTGCGCGACTTACGGTGCCTTTGTGTCGCGTGTCGTGTCGCGCCTGTTTGAAGGAGCCTAACAATTATGAATTATAATATGGCGAAGACAGTCCGTGTTTTTCTTTTTTTCGCTGCACTACGTAGGTATAATCAAAGAGATTGGGATTGGATTTGGACTGGATTGATAGGTATTTTAGCACAGACAAAAAATATCTGAAAAATCCTTCACCAATGGGATTTGATACGATTAAAGGCTCCTACAAACAGGCACGACACGCGATATAATCGCGCGCGACACAAAGGTACCGCTCGTTGCGCGACTTGCGGTGCCTTTGTGTCGCGCGCGATTTTATCGCGTGTCGCGCCTGTTTGTAGGAGCCTTAACAGTTATCTGTCCATTATGATTCATAATGTTTTTTATGATTCTGCCAAAATGGCCTTGTTAGGTCCCCTGATCACTAATCTATCTTACATTATTGGTAAACGGATTTCAAAAATCAGAATACTGTCGTTTAGAGTACCGTTATTCCACCGTATCTGTTTAGACTGGATGCCATAATAACTAACGCGACGCGGCGAACTTTGGCGAGTAGCTTCTGCTTGCGTTTTCGTCGCGTGAAACTTGTTTTTTTAAACGACTTCTAAAAAGGAGGAGGTTCTCAATTCGGATGTTTGTATATATATATATTATGTATGTTCAGGCATAACTCCGTCATATATAGACGGATTTGCAAAATTTTAGTTCGAAAGAGGTTTATTCCGAAATGATTCCATTTAAATTTCGTAAAGATCTGATGATGAGTTTCGGAGACAGACAACGGAACTCTTCAATAAATGCCAGAAAATCAACCGCGATTGCTGCTATCGCATAATTATGTATGCATTGTTTACGCAATCACACAACATAACATCACGCCTACGCCTGTACCCTTTAAAGGGGTTGGGCTAGTAGGTAGATAGATGTGTTCAATAGCTTCCTGTCACTGATATTCACATAGCAAGTAGTGTTATATGAATTTGTGTGGGGTAGGTACTTAGGTCATAGTATAAAGAGGGGAAGTATGTTATCTTCATACAAACGCACCGCGCGCGGCTTGTATGTGTGCGTCATCGTATCTATGCGTCGCCGCACGCACACTTAACAAAATCTCGACCCGTTTCTCAGTGCGCCAGTCGGGGCTAACACAGCATGAAATTCGCGCGTCACGGCGTTTCGGCACCGCTAAATGAATGAAAAATGTTTGATAATTCGCAGGAGAACGTATTGCTGTGTGTTTGGATGTCTTAATAATACATCGATTCCAGAATTGTCTCTGTTCAGATTACCTATTGAACAGGAAAGGTAAGCAAGTCACTTATTCTAGCATATAATTTTTACTTGATGATGAGATACCTACTTACTTAGTTTTTGTTGTAAGTACTAGTTTTATATCAGACAAAGAAAGTAGGTAGACCTACTTTCCCACTAGAATGCATTAGGTACTTTGGATGTGTCAATTGATTTGCCGCTATTGCTTTGTTTACGTATAGTCATGCCGATTTCTCAGTATTGTAGGTATAGTAACTAAGTAGCTACTCACAGTTATAAAATCGTAATTAAAAAAAGTAATTGACTAATTGTGAATCAGATAAATAGAGCAAAGTTCGAAGGCAGTACTATCAGTAACCCACCGTTTTCTCGTGCTCATCACCGCTCCGCGCCGCCCGTCTGCTGGCCCGTCGCTCTTTCTTTCATAGTGAAAGGTTTGATCATCGTTAAGGGAAAACCGACCTCACAAACCCTGTACTTACCCAGACAATACAAGTAAAAAATACAACTTCCCGACCCTTGGCAATTTATAGGCACTGAATTAAAATTTAGCTAAAAGTGACAACCCTGAGACAGTAGGCAATTATATCGCGGATTGGGCCGGAGATAGCCTACTTCCCCTCTTTATACTATGCTTAGGTAGGTAACGAAAATGCAGAACCAACGATACCGACTTCCGAAATTCAAGTTATTTTTCACTTTGTAGTGTTTTTTTTTTAAGTTTTTCACATAAATCATAGCCTATGATACACGGCAGTACGTACGGCAGCAGTTTAGCTTCCCATTCATGAAAGAATTTTCGGAATTGGATCAGCAGTTCCGAAGATTACCCCTTACATACAAACTCTCAAATTTCACCTCTTTATAATATTAGTTAAGACAGTACACAACTGTTAACACTGTCTATGAAGTATGGTGATAGTACTTGCCTAGCAAGAATTATCGAATAAAATCTATCTATCAGCGCATGAGCAGTATATACTAGGTATCTTGGACACAGATCAAGTAGATCAGGGCTACGCTAGATGCGTTGCCGGAAGTGCTCATCACTTTACAATGATAATGAATTAATAACACATCACACTGTGCACAACTAGCACAGAATACAATATTATAGGTAACTGCTGGATGATTGAGTTTTCCAAAAGCAAAACTATGATAGAGAATTAAGGCTCCTGCAAACAGGCGCGACGCGCGACGCGAAACGCGCGCGACACAATGGCACCACTCGTTGCGCGACTTGCAGTCACTTTGTGTCGCTCACGAATTTATCGCGTGTCGCGCCTGTTTGAAGGAGCCTTTAGAGATTCCATTATTTAATACCTACTAGCTTCTGCCCGCAACTTCGTCCGCGTGAAATTTCTTGTTCTCCCGACCCACCCCGTCGTATCGCATCGCCTGCCCCTCTTCGATTTTGCTCAGCGTTCTTTCTGACTTTTTTTGTTTTTGCTTGACTCCTAAGGATCCTATCGTGTTAAATAGCCTGCTTCGAGAATCGGTTAATAAAATGTAAAAAGTTTTTTTTTTAATCCGACTGGTAGTTTCAGAGATTAGCGCGTTCAAACAAACTCTTCAGCTTTATTATCGAGAGAACTAAAGTTTTACACGGAAGAAGTCGCGGGCGGAAGTTAGTTGGGTATAGATGAAGGGAACGCGTGCGGGACGCCTGTCGGAAGTACAGACGCCAGCACATCAAGCTACCCGAAACTGTCAAAATTTCCCAATCAACTTTGAACCTTATGCTTTAGCGATAAAGTTGAAAATCCATTAAAGAAATTTGACAGATTGTAGTAGCTATGTGCTGGCGTCTGTACTTGCATCGGCCTTGTCGTGACTCTGAATGTGTTGACACTGTTTCTAGACCTAGACTATGTAAATGAGGACTCATGTTGTTGTTGCTTTGAAACATTGCGATTAGATAATAATGAATTTTCTCAACTACATATGTTATGGTTGGCTTCCAGTTTAATCAGTTATCTACCTATGTGTTATTTATTTGTAAATTGTCACTACAAATATTTTACGCGAGGTTTATATTGTCATTGTAACACCCTCAGTATAAATGTAGAATTTTCACACAAAAAATTATTAAATTTTTTGCATGTTTGCACATCAATCGTAAGGCCGCTATCCCACTGGCGTTTTACGAGCGTCGGCGTCTCTCGAACATCTGCGCAGCGTCAACGTTTCGCAGACGCGACGTTGACGTCGCGTCGTCGCGTGACAAGCATTAACGTCCGCTGAACGCGACGTCGACGTCGCGTCTGCGCAACGTTAACGTCGCGTTTGTTGGCAACAATGCTTCCCACGCGACGACGCAACGTCAACGTCGCGTCTGCGCGGCGTCGATGCTGCGCAGACTTGACGTTGACGTCAACGCTCGTAAAACGCCAGTGGGATAGCGGCCTAAGTGTGCGTATTAACCGCAACAAAATTATGCTAAACATCATCATCATCATCATCATTTCAGCCGAAAGATGTCCACTGCTGGACATAGGTCTTCCCCAAGCACCTCCACTTCGATCGGGTCTGTGCTTCTCGCATCCAACGGGTTCCTGCGGCCTTCACAAGGTCGTCGGACCACCTTGTGGGAGGCCTTCCAACGCTACGTTCCGGTACGCGGTCGCCACCCCAGAACCTTTCGGCCCCATCGGCCATCTGTACTGCGAGCAATGTGCCTCCGAAAGAGTGGGTCTTAAAATGAACATGGACAAAACGACGGTCATGTTATATTCCTATGTAACACCCCTCATAAAGATCGGAGACGCTACACTTGAAGTAGTGGACGAGTATGTTTACCTAGGACAAACTGTCCAGTTCTAACTTCGAGAAAGAGGTCAATCGTCGAATCCGACTCGGCTGGGCAGAGCGTTCGGGAAGCTACGCAATATCTTCTCGTCCCACATACCGCAGTGTCTCAAGACGAAAATCTTTGACCAGTGCGTGTTGCCAGTGATGATTTGTGGCACTGAAACGTGGTCGCTCACAATGGGCCTTATAAGAAGGATAAAAGTCACCCAAAGGGCGATGGAGAGGGCTATGCTTGGAGTTTCCCTGCGTGATCGAATCAGGAATGAGGAGATCCGCAGGAGAACCAAGGTAACCGACTTTCTTACTTTATCAATTCTCGTCACTCCACATTTCCGTAATCCATTGCTTCATATATTCGATAACTTTATCTGCTCAACAACGTAAATAACGCAATGAATGTTGTTGAACTGTCAATTCCAAGGCGTAGTAGGTTCCTATAGAGAAGAACGGGCAATAAACTCCATGGACACTTTAATCAAAATATTTTACAGTTGTTATTTTTCTTTATCCTCTACTTTCGAACTTGGCTATATCTATGCAAATGAATAACATTAAATTGTCTGCAGCTAATATCAAAATAACAACTTTTATTAACTGTATATGAAAGTATAAACGGTAAGTACTTACTTATAACAAAAAACATTTTTTTAAATTTTTTATCTGTCAGTCCCTTTGTTCCGGGTAATCTCTGAAACGGCTGGACCGATTTTGACGGAGCTTTCACTCTTAGCTGAGGTTACTTTACTGTAACTTAGGCTAATGTTATTTTAGAAAAATAATTAAGTAAGTAAGTATTAAGGGTACCGCGCAAAGAAAACCCCATGCACTCTGGCGAAGTCGCAAGCACAGCTAGTCATAAATAACTGATAGACCCACTGAATTAATACCAGTAGGCAAATATTTTTACCATTGTGTTATTCTCATAATGTTCGTACCGATACGAGGGGAGAATGAAAGGAAAAACCAAGTGATAAAAAAATAATAACAATAATTTTATTGCAATTATTTTTTTAGATATGTATTCTACGTAATTTTGTAACTTGCGTATTTTATTTGTATTATTGTGCCGATAAAAATAACTTTGACATCATTCTATTATTAGTCGTGACGGGTTAAATAATTGCTATTTTATTTATCTATAATTAAGTTTATTTACCTATTGAAGAAAGTTATTGGGTCCTATTATAAAAACTTAAACACTTGTTCAACGTATGTCTAATGTCAGTCTTACGTCAAAGTCCATATAATTATGTCGTGTTGAAAAGGTGTGGCCTTAACAACTGATAAACACTGTTTTAAGGCTCCTTCAAACAGGCGCGACACGCGATAAAATCGCGCGCGACAACACAAAGGCACCGCAAGTCGCGTAACGAGCGGTGTCTTTGTGTCGCGCGCGATTCGCGCCTGTTTGCAGGAGCCTTTATGGTAGTAAGGTTAGAGTCTAGAATCGGCAATACCTACCTATTATTGTAATCCGAAGCTGGCTCTCGTTTGGGCCCCTTTTGGGAATAATACACTTCCTTGTACTGAGTTTAGAATGTAGAATAAGGAAATCCAATAAATTATTATAAAACAGCGGTCGATTGCGAGTTACACTTATCTTTCGAAGTCTTTAAACGACTTGATATGACTTCAGTCCACCTATTCAGTAAAAATATCATCGTGGAAACTTTGGTGAAGTAAAGTAGCTTAAATGAGCTGGCATTAGGTGAAATGACACCTCACTTCGCCTATGTTAGCACGGTGAGATTCCTAGTGCTTGGCCAGACTGGCAGCGAGAGCGAGGGGCGGGCGCGGCACGGCGTACTGAAACTTCGTTTGAGTGTCCATAGTGGGCACGCGGGCGCGGTAAGCGGCGCGGGCTGCTCGGCGCGGGGAGCGCGCGTGCAACTAACGCCATAGTTCGTTCATATAAGTGGCCGCAGAGGGTGCGCGGGCGGCTCGCGCGTGTACCGGGGTTAAAAATAAGTTTTCTTCATCCAAATTATATTTTGTAAAACACTGGAGTCGACAACACGCAGAACGCAGCCACGCTCGACTGCGGACCGGCAGACCGCGCGGGTTCCCGCACCCGCACCGCTCCCCGCCCCGCGCTGCCAGTCTGGCCAATACTTCAGAAAAGATCGGCTGTTCATCCATAACACACGCGATAAGTTTGAAAGAATATAAAAGAACAAAGGTTATTCGTTATTGAAAAAGTTGGAAGGTCTCAAAGCAGTCTACGTTTTTCTATAGGTACGTTTTCCAGTCGACGAAATTACACAACATCCTCACCAGACCGACTTTGGACCTCCTTCCAACAATCCAAGACTGCAATCCAAGTTACTCAACTTCCTTTTTCTCATTCCAGTACGATCTACTGCCATGGCCCCCTGCTGGACACGGTGCAGATGGCAGGACTGTACAACGACTCCAAAACCTTCGTGGACATGAAGCTAAAGCTGTCAGCCAACATCACGTTGGAACACTTCCATGAGATGATGAACAGGTATAGACTTGCTTGCAGTTTGTCTAGATTTTTTTATGAGACACCGAAGTTCGAAGCATCTTAGACCTCATCCATCGCTCTCCATCAGGCAAGATCAAGGTCAAGCAAGCCTTATTTTAAAAAAAGTTAAAGGATCGCATACAGTCCACCTGATAAAAACGGACTATCGCTGCCTATTGACAGCACATAAGGAGTCATCATTTCAGTCGAAAGACGTCCACTGCTGGACATAGGCCTCCCCCAAGCACCTCCACTTCGATCAGTTCTGTGCTTCTCGCATCCAACGGGTTCCTGCCTTCACAAGGTCGTCGCCCCCCACCCCCCCAAAAAATGACAAGCATAACGAGTGACGCAACCACAATAGACAAAAAGATCAAGTCTCCACGATCTGTATTTACACCGGCATCACCATACTTACTTCTGTTAAAGCGCATGCGCTAAGGTAGTCCGCGAAATTCAGATTTACTTACGTTTTTTGCAATTTGCAGGTCAGTGTCAAATTGTATGTTGATTGAAATAAGATTCGCGACCGTAACAAATATGGCTGTAACGAATTACAATCATTAGGATCAGCAATACAACTCCTCGAATAAGAATTGACCTCAATATTATGATTTTATGAAATAATCATTCAATAAAGTAATTTGAACGTGAGAGATTTGTATTGATGATTTTATAATTATAGTTCTATAAATAAATATTTGTTGCGTCCGCGAATCATATTTCGATCAACATACATACTGACCTGCAAATAGCAAAAAACGTAAGAAAATTTGAATTCCGCGGGCTACCCTGAGTGCAATGGCCCAGTGGCAACACTTACAAGTTGTAGAATTGTGGGTTCGAAACCAGCCAGGCGCTTTACTTTGTGTAAATAATTTCATCACCACTGCTCTCAAACCGAGAAGGGAAACATCATGAGGAAACTAGCATGTCCTAGAACCAAAAATTCGAAGACATGTGACATCTACGAACCCGCACTGGGCCCGCGTGGTAGATTACAGCCCACTTATTCTCGAAGAGAGGTCTTTTTCCCAGCAGTGGGAACACTATAGGCTGGTTATGTATGGGCTACCCTGGCGTCTTAAGAATTTGTTAATACTCGTCCGCACTCCAAATCAAAATGTTTTAGTTCACATAAACCACATGGTCACTCATCGCTTCTTCAGGCCACTTTGTATCACTCATCGCTTGTTTAGGCAACTTTGTATCACTCATCGCTTCTTCAGGCCACTTTGTATCACTCATCGCTTCTTTAGGCCACTTTGTATCACTCATCGCTTCTTTAGGCTACTTTGTATTGACCTAAAACTCAAAGCTAGAATATCAACATTCATGCGGTGCCGAACGTTTGTTTACCCTGGTTGCATTTGGCAGCGACGGATCTTGCTTGTTGTCTGCGTTTGCAAATGTTTTTAGCGTGAGTCATAGGTCTTTCACGCTCTAAAAACAACTGAGTTTTTATTATTTAATCGGAATATTTCTTCAGGACAGGTTCACGTCCGACCAAGGCTGACATCCAGGAGTTTGTCAATCAGAACTTCGATCCTGAAGGTTCCGAGTTTGAGGATTGGAGACCCACCGACTGGAAGGACAATCCTGGTAAGTTTACAAAGGTCTACATTGTTTTATTTTTTTATTTAATTATCTACTCAACCTGTCTGGTTGGGTCTCTCCCAAAGAGTCTATCCCCCCATGCAGTCTATCCCAGAAACCTTCAAGGTCACCGGTCCTTTGGAGAAAACTTTAAACTTATCTAATATTAAGTTAATAGTATTGCTTTCTACACATTTCATAGACATATTTTAAAAAGAAAATACTGAAACTTACATACTTAATACTTTGATAGTGACATCAAATATTTTTTCCAGCTGAAAAAATTAAATCCGCGACCATGACCGCAAATTGCTTCAGTCTATAAAATCATTAACATTTTATTTAATAAAGTGTTTCTTTAAACAATATTTAAACAGATAAAAATGAACACTAATTTTATTCCATACTAATATTAATATATTAGTTAGATGGTACACCGAGACCGCCCTTCGTGCCTCGGTTAGCACGTTAAGCCGCTGCTCCCGGCTGATATTCGTGGTGGATCTTTGGCAGTCGTTACGGGTAGTCAGAAGCCCGAAACTGACAACCAAGGGGTATCAGAATATTACTCAGTAACTGGGTTGTGGAGGTCAGAAAGCTGAATACCAGTATTTTACACGGAGCGACTGCCTCGCTCCATGTAAAAGACTGGTATTCAGCTGCATCCAGTTAGACTGGAAGGCGACCCCAACATAGTTGGGAAAAGCCTAAGCAGATGATGATATTAGTTAGATGCTGATAGGTAGATAATGTCTACCTTACACCCTTCAGTTTGATGCCACTTTCTTCCCAAAATATTCAGGATCCTGTAATAAAAACCTTCAACCCTCGTTTCCAGCATTTCTTCAGAACATCAAAGACCCGCTGCTTCACCAATGGGCAGCTGAGCTGAACCGGCTGTGGCTGCAGCTGGGCAGGAAGATGAAGTCGGATGTCAAGCACAACCAGGATCTGTACTCCATCATCTATGTGGATAACCCTGTCATAGTGCCTGGTGAGTCAAAAGCTATCCTAGTATGTTTGGGAAGGTTTTTAATCTGGGTTTGTTTTGCAGTACATATAAGGACACAGGCATGTTTAGAAAGGGGAATGACGATTTTTATATGGAGCCTGGCAATCTGGCACACTTACCTGTCAGCCATTTTGTTTCTTTTTTTCAAAATGGCGGCCAAGAATGCAACTACATAAATCGATAGCTTTCATCAATACAAACAGAAAATAATAGGACCAAACCCCGAAAAGCGTCACGTTTGCGAGACATTAACGTTCAAAGTTGATCACGTGACATCCATATTTTTTCGAACTTGCATAATTCATTTGCATAGATGTTTGATTATTTTAAATATTCAGTGATTATTTCAAACATCTATGCAACAAGTTGTAAGTTAAAAAAATATGGATGTCACGTGATCAACTTTGAACATTAATAATAACATAACATAGACTCAGCGATCATTGTGCCGATAGTCGTGACAGCCAATCGTTTAATAGCCAAGAGCCTCGACCAACACCTAAGGAGGCTCTCGTTGGGCAGCTGGATCAAGGGCTTGATTCAGAGAGCGGTACTTCTGGACACGGCCCGCATTGTTAGGAGGTTCCTCTCTCTGGAGCCCTGACCGTCGGTAGCTTGGACCCTGTTCCCGATACCGGTGGGCTACTATTTTTTATATTTTTAAATGTTTTTATATTTCTTTTTATATTAATATTTGAAAATATAATTTATATGTATTTAGGTTAATAAAGGAAACATAACATAGAACTTGTCGGTAGTAAGCTTTGATCATAGTAAATTAAGCGTAGCTTTAACTGCTCAAGCTCCGCGCGTACCCTATGTAGCACGATAGCATAGAAAATCAATTGTGTCTCATTAGCGGAGCTTGAGAAACTTGTTATTCCTTACTCTAGACGTCTGTGGATATCAATTCTCAGAAGACGTCACTACAGTTCAATCGCCTGGCCTTCGGAAACCGCTTGTTCTGCAGTAAATTCTTGGTAATAATAATTATGAATCTACATTCCAGGTGGTCGTTTCCGCGAGTTTTACTATTGGGACTCGTACTGGATCATCAAGGGTCTTCTTCTCTCCGAGATGAGGTCTACCGCCAAGGGCATGGTCACCAACTTCCTGGATATTGTGGAGAGGATCGGCTTCATCCCCAATGGAGGAAGAATTTATTATGCTATGAGGTTTGTTGAGATTTCATAAAGTTCCAGGTCACTTCAGCCCGTTCGTCATAATGGAAGGCGGTAAACTCAAGTTTGTTAAAAATAATACCAGTCATTCCATCGCTCGCATGAATAATAGTCCTATCTCATTTTTTAGCTGATTTGGGTTGGTACTACCACATTTTTATTTTCGTGCTTCTTGACATTTTGTTGTCTTTCAAAATGGTTATATTTTGAGATCCAAATAACGTAGAGGTAGGACGGTTACTAAAAAGTGTTAAGAATCACGAATAGAAGAATGTAGTTGTCCTGACTTAGATCAGCTAAAAATGTGCAAAATGAGATAATACTTTTAGTCGAAGAAGATTAAAGAGTATGTTAAAGACAAGGTAGTTTAGCAATAATTCCTTCTGCACAAGTGGCTTCTCTGTCACCTCATTAACGGCATAACTATGTAAATGTCTATTAACTGCTCTCAAATTATGATGTTTATTTTTTAACATACTTCTTTCACATAATCTTTTTATTATTTGACATTATATGTACAGACAATTCTAATTTTTCACCTCAAAAAAACCACCATCTCCACCAACACCACCACAACTATCACCTTTTTTTTTTGTTGGTTGTAATGGCAATCATACCACTTGGTTTTAGTAGGTTTTTATTTTTATCATTTTGATAGATTCTTATTATGTAAATGTAGGCCTTGCAGACTTTAGATCTGTAGATCAAGTTTTATTTTATCAAGTAGGTACCTGGTACTTGTTGACAGGCCTACGCTGTCCTCCCATACCTACTGTAATTTGAAAACATTGTAAAAGCCAATTATTTTTAAGAAGAGTAACCGTGGTGTTTCTTGCCGGCTCTTCTCCATAGGAAACGACCAATTGTAACCGTGCACCTAGCTTATGACGTTTCATAAGTGCCCATGTAGGTTTATCTGAAATAAAATATTTTGATTTGATTTGTGTCATGCGAGCGACGATTTGTACACTACGCTTGGCAGATAAACTGGGGATCAAAACAGCTGTTTCGTCATTCATGTCCCTTTCAACGAGAGAACAAAATATACCCAAATTGAATAGTAAACCTACCCCAGAAAACCGTTACTAAAATTGGCTCAACTTTAATCTATGGTCGCCACGTTTTCCGCGGGTAATTTTACAAATCGAATGCGAAAGTCATCGAAATCGATTCACCACTGCGAAATCGAATCAAACAGACCGGAAGACAGATTCACTTTCGAAACTGTCAAAATTAATTTTATGAGCAGTGGTGGCTCAGTGGTAACCACCGCGACTTACGAGTTGTAGGTCGTAGGTTCGTACCGAGTCAGGCGCTTTAATTTGTGTGAATTTTTTCATCACCACTACTCTCAAAACGGTAAAGGAAAATATCGTGAGGCAACCGAATCCTAGAACCAAAAAGACGTTCGAAGACATGTGACATCTACCAACCCGCACTGGACCCGCGTGGTGGATTACGGCCCACTCCCTCCCACTGAGAGGAGGCCTGTGTCCCAGCAGTGGGAACATTATATAGGCTGGTTATGTTGTGTTTTCGAAGCCAAACATATACATCGCATAACCGTTTAAAGCGACAAAAATTCTCAAAACTAATATTTTTACCCATTTTTTCCAGGTCGCAACCTCCCCTCCTGATACCAATGGTAAAGATCATTATGGATGACATGGACGACGTCGAGTTCTTGAGACAACACATCCACACGCTGGACAGAGAGTACGACTACTGGATGACCAACCATACTACAGAAGTGAACCATAATGGCCATAGGTGAGAATATGTTTCTGTGTAGAAGGCTGCATTAATTGGACTTCCTTCATACATTTAACTACCCTAGGTAATAGGTAATACGGGCTGGTGTCCGCAACTCCACTCAATGCGCGTATTTTGCGCACGGTTAACTACCCTAACGAATTGGGTAAAGTATCATCATCATTTCAGTCGAAAGACGTCCACAGCTGGACATAGGCCTCCTCCAAGCACCTCCACTTCGACTGGTTTTGTGTTTCCCGCATCCAACGAGTTTCTGCGGCCTTCACAAGGTCGCCGGTCCACCTTGTGAGAGGCCTTCCAAAGCTACGTCTTCCGGCACGCGGCCGTCACTCCAGAACCTTTCGGCCCCATCGGCCATCTGTTCTGCGAGCAATGTGCCCCACAGCCACTTAAGTTTGGCAATTCTTCGGGCTATGTCGGTTACCTTGATTCTCCTGCGGATCTCCTCATTTGATTCCATCACGCAGGCAAACTCCCTGCATAGCCCTCTCCATTGCCCTTTGGGTGACTTTCAGCCTTCTAATAGGCCCACTGTGAGCGACCACATTTCAGTGCCATAGGTCATCACTGGCAACACGCACTGGTCAGACTTTCGTCTTGAGACACTGCGGTATGTGGGATGAGAAGATATTGCGTAGCTTCTTGAACGGTAAAATACAACTTAAACTCGACAGAAAATAAACATGTTTTTATGTATTACAGATACACGCTAGTAAGGTATTACGATCAATCACAAGGACCCCGACCTGAGAGTTACAAGGAAGACGTGGATGTAGCCAGGCAAGTCTTTTCCTTATCTCGTGTCGGCAAAAGCTTTTAGAGAACACAGAATAGACATGCGGCTATCACATTTTAGAATTAAGTAGTGTGGCGTATCTACAAGATCCATACTAATATTATAAATGCGAAAGTGTGTCCGTCTGTTACCTCTTCACGCTTAAACCGCTGAACCTATTTAGATGAAATTTGGTATAGAGATAGTTTGAGTCCCGGGGAAGGATATAGGATAGTTTTCATACCGAAATTCCCACGGTATTGACACTCATGCGGGTGAAACCGCGGGGCGCTGCTAGTAGGGAGATAAAAGCCTATCTGCAGGGGGCCCGCGAGGAGACATACGGACTACTCTCTCTTATAAAGAGAAGGTTGTGACCTAGCAGTGGGCTATACTGGCTTGGTTATGTAAGAAAATTCAAGCTACTTACAATGCGTGCCACGAAAGAAGAGACTTGACCCGGCCTCCCCCGCTCTTTCCGCTGCCCCTATGACGTCCGGTCCCGTCCCGCACTCAGACCTCATACCGCTAAAGATACCTAAAATCGTGTACTGCCAAACCACGTGGTGTGTCAAGTCTCATCTTTCGTGGCACGCATTGTACTGATTAATATTTTGCTGCACAAAGAATGGTCGCAGCAAACATTTTCGCTATTACAGTTCGCGTCAAATAACTTTGTCGTTCTGAAGTTAGGCTTTTCGCTAGCCGCGCATGCGCGCTGCTGTTTTATTCATAGGGCTAACTACTGCGCAGTGATTTGTTGCCTACTTCAGAGCGGCAAAGTTATTTGACGCGGACTCTACAATGCTTCCTTAACAGTGACGTTAGCAAATGGTTTGGTGATCACAGGATCTTGATATAGTAATATAGGAAGATAAAAACAATCCTATCTTCTTGAACTATTTCTGATGACGAAGATCTAAAAGATCTATCTAAGATCTATGACTAAGATCTATGACTAAGATCTAAAGATCTATCTAAGATCTAAAATGTTTCTTCTGTCTTTCATTCATTCAATCATTTAATAGTAGGTGGACCGAACAAACGCTGCTTTTTAAATGTTTGATAAAGGCAAATCACTTTTCTTCTGAAAAGTACACAAGTTGTTATAACATGGGATTCAATGGAAATAGCAAATGGGGGTCCCATTTGCTATTTCCATTGAATAGTTAATACCTAAAAAATGGGATTCAAAAGTGGGATCCAACGAAAATAAGTCCTATTTTAATATTTTCAGATATTTTGACACAAATGAAAAGAAAGAGGAATTGTATGCTGAGCTGAAAGCTGCTGCCGAGTCCGGCTGGGACTTCTCATCCAGATGGTTCATTCTCAATGGCACCAACAAAGGTTAGTCAGAGTCAGATTTTCTTTATCTAATATTTTTTCTTTATCCTCCAAGACGTATTGGGTAATACATTCAATATGTAAGTTTGTCTTTCAAGACAAATAAAGAAAACAAAACTTTAAGTTGCAATAAGTTACAGTACCCGGCGATAAATATTGCACATCGACCTTTGGAAAGAAAAAAAAATAAAAATAATTATCAAAAGAAGCAAATCATAATTGTTTTAACAGCTCCTAATAGATACCGGACTGTTTGTATTTCGTGCGACAGAGATAACGCTCTACGAGGCCGAAATTAGCCGATTATCTCTTTCCAAAGGTCGATGTGCAATATTTATCACCGGGTACTGTACCATCTATTCTGCGGGGTAATAGCGTAACACACAACAGTCGCAACGGCTTATATGTTGACAGTTCAATATTATCGATTGCCTTATTTACGTTTAGCAAAATTATTCATATTGTGATTGATAGTATGTAACGCAAATAGAATGCTGGTTATCCTAAGAAGAACCATAACAATACGGGTCGTCAAGACCTCAGAAGTTAGTACTCTTCTTTAGGCAGTTGATCTAGAACACGAAGGGTTCCGTACCACAAGGCATAAAACGCCGAAAAAAAAATCGTTTCTTTTATACCCCATTTAAATTTTAACTTTATTTTATTTTTATTATTTGTTGCTATAGCGGCAACAGAAATACCTCATCTGTGAAAATTTCAACTGTCTAGCTATCACGGTTCATGAGATACAGACAGACAGACGGACAGTGGAGTCTTAATAATAGGGACCCGTTTTTAACCTTTGGGTGCGGAACCCTAAAAATGACTTAAATTCAATATATTTTATTCCTATTTTGTTCAGAATATCCACAACCAACTAGCGAACTCTCTATTAGTGGATATAGCCAAGTTGGCGGTATGTGATGCTGCAAGTACTTTGTGTGGACTCGTGTTACTTCATTAGATACTACCTATGTATATAACATATAGACAGTGATCATCGCATCATGATCATTAGGCATAATATTTGGTGTTAGAGGTCCTAGTTTTGATGATTAGGCATGATATTTGGTGTTAGAGGTCCTAATTTTGATCATTAGGCATTATGTATGTATGGGTTAAGAGTCTGACACTCCCTTTCGCTCCACCCAGAGCGGGAGGGGTCATTTGATGATTTCCCATCCTGAAAAAAAAAAAGCATTGTATGTGGTGTCCTTTTTAGAGTTAGCGCTTCCCCCTTAACTATGTTAATTTGACCCTAAGCATACGTAAACATTCTCATAAGTGTTATTATGTCTTTTACTAATTTGCTAGCTGTATAGAAATAATTTTGATCCAAAAAAAATGAATAGAAATAATTTTGATCAAAAAAAAAATGTGCTTATAGAAATAATTTCGATACAAAAAAAAATTAAAATATCCAAAACACAATAAATTAGTATTAATGTTTAGTTTTCGAAGATTGCAGCATGAAGAAATAACTTAAACCAAACCAAAAAAACATACAACCTTAATACATATTTTTTCTACTGTGAAAGTCCGTATAATTGTTCTAGTTTATGGCTATTAAAAAAGTATGAAATCCCCCAAGCAAGCCTTACCGTATCTTGTTAAAGGTAGTTACGAGAGCCAAATACATATCACGTTAAATATAACGTTACCTATCCACCCACAGTGATAGCTGTACCAGGATCTTTTTGGCACATGGCCAAAACTGGAACTAAAGACGCCATCTTGTTTTTCCTATACCCAGCGCCCCCTATTATTTGTGCACCAAAATTGTCATAATCACAAAAAACCGTATGGCCTGAAAATTCAACTCGGACCCCATTACTAATCGGCTCTCTGCTCGTCCAGGCAATTTAACAAACCTGAAGACCCGCTCCATCATCCCGGTGGACCTGAACGCCATCATGTGCTGGAACGCACAGCTGTTGCGAGACTTCCACACGCGGCTCGGCAACATCGATAAGGCGGAGTACTACAGGAATGTGCATGCCAGGTTCATGGATGCTATTGAACAGGTGAATATGAGATTACAGTACCCGGCGATAAATATTGCACATCGACCTTTGGAAAGAGACAATCGGCTAATTTCGGCTTCGTAGAGCGTTATCTCTGTCGCACGAAATACAAACAGTCTGGTATCTATTAGGAGCTGTTAAAACAATTATGATTTGCTTCTTTTGATAATTATTTTTATTCTTTGTATAAAATGGTTTTGTGTAAAAAGGTCGATGTGCAATATTTATCGCCGGGTACTGTACTGTACTAATTATTGAATACTAGCAGCGCTCCGCGGTTTCACCCGCATAAGTGTCAATCTCGTGTGAATATCGGGATAAAAACTATCCTATGTCGGATTTTGGCAGAGATAAATTGCATCCCGGGGAAGGCCCCGGGATGCAATTTATCTCTGCCAAATTTTATCGAAATCCGTTCAGTGGTTTAGGCGTGAAGAGGTAACATACAGACAGACAGACAGAGTTACTTTCGAATTTATAATACTAGTATGGATTGGGTAGTAAATCTTTACTAGACTAAGACCTGTATTACCGAACCTCTCAAAACTCAAGCATTAAGTACTTAAGGCGACAACATGACCTAAAGCGCGGTCTTTGTCGGACTGCATAGAAGCGCGATGACACAACGCTGGTAATTTATTGCAAAATATGAAGCAATTATCTATTTACAAAATATGTATTGTTTAGACTAAAAACATAAAACACTATTGGTTTTTTTTTGTCGAAGCAAAGTCAGCTGTTCCCTACATTTTGATGAGTTATACGAACATAAATGTAGGGAACAGCTGATTATTTTTTAGCGATTTCAGGTTTGGTCCCACAGTAAAAGTTGTTCTTAATGATGAGTACAATGACCTTAAGAGGTTGTTAATGTTTTACCAATAGCCCTGTATGTACATATAAAATATATAATTATATTTTTAAAAGACTAACCTTGGAGATTTTTGCCGGCTCTTCTCCATAGGAACCGACCAACTAGAATTGTGCGTAGTTCTTGTGCCCATGTGAAATATAATATTTTGATTTTTGATTTTAACACCCTTCCCTCAGGTGCTATGGCACGAGGACGTAGGGGTATGGCTAGACTACAGCCTGGAGTCGGGCAGACGGCGCGACTACTTCTACCCATCCAACGTGTCGCCTCTCTGGGCAATCTGTTACGACCAGGCCCGGAAGGAGTACTTTGTCAACAGAGTTGTAAACTATTTGGATAAAGTTAAGGTAAGATGATGTAAAATACTTTCTGCTACTTTCTTTCTTTCTGTCTGTCCTTCCCCTTTTTAATCCATCCAAAGGTTGTCTTTAAAACATTGCTCTTAGCGATAAGACCGCCCATTGTGTCACCCTTTGTACAGTTTCTATATTTATGTCTGTAATTTATATGGTGTACAGACGCCAGCACATCAAGCTACCTGAAACTGTCAAATTTTCCCAATCAACTTTGAACCTTATGTTTTAGCGATAAAGTTGAAAATCAATTGAAGAAATTTGACAGATTGTAGTAGCTTGATGTGCTGGCGTCTGTACATAATAAAGAGTATTCTATTCTATTCATAAATATGTTTTACTAACTTACAATTAGGGTGCACACTAAAAATCACAATCTGAATCATTTTGAAGGATCTTCCTAATCCATTGCTTCGTATGTTCGAAAAAATTGTCAGCTCAACAACGTCAATAACGCAATGAATGTTGTTGAACTGTCAAAATTAAACCGATTGCTACTGATAGTGTGTTACGCAATTACCCCGGCGGCGGTCGATGTGGCGACGCTTGGGGAGGCTTATGTCCAGCTGTAAACGTTTTTCGGCTGCAATGATCATCTCATCATTGCAGTGTCTTTGTTAACACAAAGACAAACCATACACAAAAATGTGAACGCGTCTTTCTGCAATGTTTGGTGCGGCTTAAAGACCAAATTACCAAAAAAAATAACGCTTCTACCAAACATAGAGTTTTTAAAATATCGGTTTAAAAACTAAATAAGATTTTTATGAATATGGTGGTTGTGTTATGAGTTTTGGCAAAAGTTTGTTTATAATATTTATACTTACAAAATGTTAGTTCATTCTATTATGACGTTGGCATTAACTAACACACAGCCCTCATATATTTTATCAAGAACAGAAGCTCAATTCCCGTAGGTAATTAAAAACGTTCAAAATCTATTCGAAATGTCATGTCAGCGACAACCAATGTCAAAACAATGTCAAAAATGTAGAGAAATTAGAGGTATTTCTGACAGATCAGGCTGTGAACGTTCTTAATCTTACGAGAATTGCCCCTCAGTTATCGTGGATAAGTGCGTGCTTATTAATTTTGTATTATCTAGATAATTAGCGTAGAGAGCAAAGATAACAAATGTTGCGTCACTTCATTTGTACACAACTACATTTTCGCGGTGTTGTGTATAAGACTCCGTGGCGCAACGGTAGCGCGTCTGACTCCAGATCAGAAGGTTGCGTGTTCAAATCACGTCGGGGTCAAAGTGATCTTTTTGTGTTTTTATTTGATACTTTTTTGAATATTTTGAGTAAATTATTGTTTGAAAATAATTAACTGTTTTGAAAATATTTAGAAATTCAATTTTTTCTTACTTAATTGTGTAACTCGAGCAAATAAAATTTGCGGCCGCATACCTGAAGATCTACATTTATAAAGTCGTATTATTTATTTTATACTGATTTTAAATTACTTTTCATTGATCTGAACATATTTACACAAAATTATAGATCATAGCATTTGAAAAAGTGTACATTGTTTTTTAAGTTGACTTATATTTTTTTATAAATACATTTTTTTAATAATCCACTTGTAAAAGTTGTATATATTTTCTTCTTCGGTTATGGAAATAAAGGCTATATGATTATAGATAGCATACAGACCTACTTTTATTAATTACTAGCTTCTGTCCGCGACTTCGTCCACGTTACGATTTTTTCGTTTCGGCTTAGCGTTCTTTCTGACTTTTTTTTTGCTCAGCTCTTGAGGGTCGTAGCGTGATGTTAAATTGCAGAAATTTATGGATTATATTTTGGAGGAAAGTTACACAACCTTCCTCAAGAATTGAGTTATCGAATACAAGAATAATTATTCAAATCCGAGTTCCGACTGGTAGTTCCAGAGGTATATTTAATCACATGTGATCATGAATCTTGAGTCTGGTGACTGACTATAGTATTCCCAAACAATCTCAACATAGATATTATTGTTAAAACTGGGCAAGAGCGAGTCGGATTCGCGCACCGAGGGTTCCGTAACATCATATGTTTTTAAATTTTCATCGGTGAGGCCTATATTCGTCAGAGAATTTTAACACTGTGCACTGCGGTGTAGAATATTGCAGTTTTATGTCAGCGCCATCTCTTAACTGATAGTGGAACTAATGTAACTTTTGTTGATGTTTTCTGAAAAAATGTGCTATTTATAGACTTCCTTTTATTTTTCCTGTAAACTTTACACAAACTTCTATCACATAGAATAATGTCAGATTTTTCGGTTTGCAAACTTCGGAGATAAGGGGGGGCATCGGTATTTTTTTTAACATTTTTCATCTAAAGTCGAAAACTATGCGGCCTAAAAAAAGAAGAAGAAAGAGTTTCAGAATGTGCAAACTGCGCTCTTTCATATGATACCCGACATGCCCTAGTAGCCCCACTTCGAAATTTTCAGACCCCCTTTCAGTCCCTGTTGAAAAAAATATACATATATTTTTGTTTCTTTCTTATTTGCAAAATAGTTGGGCAAACATCATCTAAAACTATTCCAAATTTCAAGTTGATAGCATTAGCAGTTCTTGAGATATCCAGCTATGACAGACAGACAGACAGACTGAGTCTCACCATAAGGGTTCCGTTTTACCATTTTGGTACGGAACCCTAAAACGTTGGTTTGGATAAAATAAAATAAAAAGGCTGATATTGTAAGCCTAATTGAAATTTTACTGTTCTTCACAGGTCGACATCTTCGACGGCGGCATCCCCACGACATTCGAGCACTCCGGGGAGCAGTGGGACTACCCCAACGCCTGGCCGCCGCTGCAGTACATCGTGGTGATGGGCCTGTCCAACACTGGCCAGCCCGAGGCCGTGCGGCTGGCCAGCGAGATCGCCACTAAGTGGGTCCGTTCGAACTTTGAAGTTTGGAAACAGAAGACTGCTATGCTTGAAAAGGTATGCTTTTGTTTTGATTTTGTTTAGAAACTTGAGTTCAGTAAAGATCTGGGGGTCTAAAAAGGCCACTTTGGTAGAATCATAAAAGGATAACATTATGAATCATAATATGGCGAAGACAGGCCGTGTTTTTCTTTTTTTCGCTGCACTACGTAGGTATAATCAAAGAGATTTTGATTGGATTTGGATTGGATCGATTGGTATTTTAGCACAGACAAAAAAAAATACTAAAAAAATCTTCTCTTGCCCCTGGGCCCCGCGATCGACGGGGGCCCCGGCCTGCCCTCAAAAAAATATTATTTGCAGTCGCCGTTCCATTCTACGCAAAAGGCGTTTGGCGTTAACCTAATATGAACCTTGTTTCCCAAACAATAATGTCTATTTTACAGTACGACGCGACAATCTTCGGCGGTATTGGAGGAGGTGGCGAGTACATGTTACAGACTGGCTTCGGATGGACCAACGGAGTCATCATGGCTATGCTTAACAAATGGGGAGGTAAGCTATTGTGTGCTTTATGTGTTAGGTAAAAGGTTTATTATGGCTTGGACAAATGTAATTATGTTAAAAAAGAAGAGTGATGATTCCCGATGCGTGTTTTTATTTTTGTAAAGAATGATAGTTATGATTTTGAATGAGACTTTGAGCGATGCATACTTGGCCGACTTAAATTGAGGCAGACACAAAACAAAAATATATTTCCCACAATTTATCATTAATCATGTCCAAAAGTGAGTGTGTGTTTCATCGTGATGAAACCGGCATGTCCTAGAACCAAAAATTCGAAGACATGTGACATCTACCAACCCGCACTGGGCCCGCGTGGTGGATTACGGCCCACTCCCTCTCACAGAGAGGAGGCCTGTGTCCCAGCAGTGGGAACATTTTAGGCTGATTATGATGATGTCCAAAAGTTTGTTTGGCTTGATATTGCAGGTTCGATTCCTGCCTTAAGAAAAAGGTGTTTTGTGTGTTTGTGAAATTCAATTCAACGGTAAGTCTCATATGAAAGTAAGAGTACGGATTGAATAAAGCTTCCCACATTAAGGCTCCTACAAACAGGCGCGATACGCGATATAATCGCAAGCGACACAAAGGCACCGCTCGTTGCGCGACTTGCGGTGCCTTTGTGTCGCGTGTTGTGTCGCGCCTGTTTGAAGGAGCCTTTATAAAATAAACATTCTATCATCACTATAATATGACATCATGCTGTGTTGCCGCTTTAATAAATATTTTGTTTTCTGTTCACCACTCATTCATTCACCGTGGAAGTTGGTGGCATCGGTACGTCGTTCATTCAGTTATGTGTTGTGATTGTGTATGTAGATGTGTGTTCTGTGGTCTCTTTCTGGGGTGTTGGGTCGAACATATTTATGTCACAAGCTTCTGACTACTGCTTTGTTCACTGTTTTACATTTAAATCACTCGTAATTAAGATAATTCTGAAGAACAAATGATTAATCTATACTAATATTATAAAGCTGAAGAGTTTGTTTGGTTGAACGCGCTAATCTCTGGAACTACTAGTCGGATTTGAAAAATTATTTTTGCATTTGATAGCCCAATTCTTGAGGAAGGCTATAGGCTATTTAACATCACGCTATGACCCTTAGGAGCCGAGCAAAAAGAAAAAAAAGTCTGAAAGAACGCTAAGCAAAAACGAAGTAATAGCGCGGGCAGGCGATGCGATGCGACGGGGTGGGTCGGAGTAACAAGAAATTTCACGCGGACGAAGTCGCGGGCAGAAGCTAGTGTAATGAATAAAATGCTGCGGGCTACTTGCGTATCACTTTATCAGTAGCAATGGGTTTAATTTTGAAAGTTCAACAACATTCATTGCGCGATTTACGTTATGCAGACACATTTTCGTACATTCATGAAGCAATGTATTCTTCAAAATGGTTCAGATTGTTAGTGTGTCACGCAATTAGTGTGCTGGTTCTCACTGTGCTAGCAACGAAGTCAAATTATAAATAAAAAAAAAACTATTTGGTTTTGTAATCTGAAAAACTAAAATAATTAAGTACCTAAAAGGGCGCAGCGCTGCACAACCCCACCCTATTTCAAGTTAAAGAAATATCAACTTTATCTCAATGGCAATTAAGTTGATTTCAAAGTGACTAGGACTATTGAAAAAGTTATAAAAATGTTTGAAGTTGTAGCGTAAATTGAGCTTTATTGTGTAGGAATTAAAGTTATTTTTCCATTAATTCATATTTGTTTACATTTTTGGCAAATAAATTGCGAACGTAAATTAAGTCATGACATAGAATGACATAAATATGTTTGAACCAAAGGTGCGTTGCGTATAACGTATTTATTCTGTTTGCATTTCGTATATTTTTTTTTATTTTGCCAGAAATATTGATACTTACTGTATCTGTTTTTTTGATATTAGTGTTTCGGTGTATTTTCTTTATTCTATACAATATTTTACTTGATGTTTGATTGCATGATTTATTTATGTATAATACTGGTGTATTTTATATCTATTATACAAATAGAAGTATATGTTTGTAATATCAAAATGACAGCTTTTTACTAAAATAATGCATATGAAAGTATATGGGTACTTATAATAAAAAACTATTTTTAATTATTTTGTCTGTCTTTCTGTCTGTTTGTTCCGGCTAATCTCCAAAACGGCCGAACCGATTTTGACGGGGCTTTCACTAGCAGATTGCTGATGTTATAAAGAGTAATCTAGGGTTACTTTTATTTTAGAAAAGCATTTGGGTTCCGCGCACAAAAAAACATGAAATCCAATTTGTTTTCCAACATGCACGCGAACGAAGTCGCCGGCACAGCTAGTAATCAATCAAAACAATTGGAAGTATAGACGCCAGCACATCAAGCTACTACAATCTGTCAAATTTCTTTAATAGATTTTCAACTTTATCGCTAAAGCATAAGGTTCAAAGTTGATTGGGAAAATTTGACAGTTTCGGGTAGCTTGATGTGCTGGCGTCAGTACATTAAGATACAAATTGGTAAATGCGTTTAACGCTTAACATATTCAAAATATCCTGTTATTGTCAATCGTTTGAAGAAGACAGATAGAATTATGTTTTGAATATGTTTAGCGCTAGTGATCTGTGATGCAAGAAGCACTCTAATTGCGTATCGCACTATCGATCTCAATGTGAATCATTTTGAATGATATTAACGTATTTTTCGAACATATGAAGCAATGGACTAGCCATTCAAACTCAAACTCAAAGCTTTTGTTTCAATTAAACCATTTACCTACAGGCACTTTTGAATTGTCAAAAAGTCGGTCAGTCAGAAAATATGAAGCTAGTTGCCCATTCCAAAGCGTAGGTACCTATGGAGTAGAACGGGTAAGAAACTCCATGGATACTCTTTTAAATTATATTTTTACAAAAATATTAGTTAGGTACTTACATCATTAATGTGAATTTATAATTATATGTGAGAACGATGTAAAAAAGACATACGCGTTAAAAGCGTCCAGAGTACAGCAAATGGTAAGAAAACAACAATTCAAAATGAAAATTTTTTTGAATTTTTTTTTTTCATAGTTCAATCTCTTTATTGTGGATCATAGGTAGGTACATAATACAGGTGGCAGGTACATAATAAATTGTGAACAGCTATGTCCCGCTCGTAGGGCATACAATAGTCAGTACATATTATAATTATGGAAATGAAATTAACATATATACTTATTTTTTTTTTCTACAAATTATTAAGAATTTTACAAAAAAAAAATTAATTAATTAAGGTACATGTCAATAGGTCACTGAACGCATCACTATGAATTTTTTTTTATTGCTTCATATGTTTGAAAAATACGTTTGCTCAGCAACGTAAAATAACGCAGTGAATATTGTTAAAATGTCAAAATGATAGATATTCCTACTGTGTAATTGTGTATTACCCAATAACCCCGCGAGCCTAAATATTTGATAACTCTTACTTGCTACTTAAACTTTGTTTAATACACTTATTAAATAATAAATTAATAGTAATACTGTACTAATAATATTATTTTTTTCCCTACACTGCATGCGTTGGTGGGTGAGTCTAGACTAACGACACGGGTTTTGTTACTTCTGGTTTATAATACTTGGTTTTTATTGGTATATTATTATTTGAACACTGGTATTAGGTATATATTTTTATTTTATTTTTTTTCCGCTGCTTGGTAGGAAGTAGGCACAGTATTTAATAACTATAATATTGGTGGTATTTTAATTAGCTTTTTATAGTTAAGTATACAATGCTCATATTATTGGTTATTGGCGCCATAATGGTTATTTTCTTCAGTAGAATGCATCACCTTGTGTTATTCTTTAGAAGGCTGTAGTGTTTTAAAAAGATATAGCTTAAAGTTGTATTATTTAATTTTTTGTATCACGTATTATTTTGCTCGTTTAGTTGAGTTTAAATAAAACATCTGAGGACTTACAACAACAGAGCATAATAAACAAAGGCCTTGTTTTCAAAATTGTAAATTATAAATACCGAATCAAAGCCACAAAACCCACGTACACGCTAGATGAGCCCACCGGTGCGCACGCGCTCACCGGTTGGCACTTGACAGGTTCCATGACTTCAGCGGACGCGTTTGGCTCGGGAGCGGGCGGCGCTGCGGAGTCGGGCGCGGTGTACGGGGCGCAGGTCGGAGCGAGCGGGGTTGCTACTGCCATTCTAGTTGTGTTAGCATCTTTGGCTGCTGGAACTCTTGGGTGAGGTGAGTGTCGAGCATTTTTATATACAGTACCCGGCGATATATTGCACATCGACCTTTACCCTTTTTGTATTTTATACAAAGAATAAAAATAATTATCAAAAGAAGCAAATCATAATTGTTTTTACAGCTCCTAATAGATACCGGACTGTTTGTATTTCGTGCGACAGAGATAACGCTCTACGAAGCCGAAATTAGCCGATTGTCTCTTTCCAAAGGTGGATGTGCAATATTTATCGCCGGGTACTGTACTTATTTGTATTAGTGTAAGTATTCTCCAGAATATAGGCTGCTTGCTAAGACCCTGACAGACAAAAGTATAGCGCATAATTTCTACATTTTTATTAAGGGGACTACATGACCTAAAGCGCGGTCACGGTCGGACTGCATAGAAAAGAAAGAGAAGCGCGATGACACAACGCTGGTAATTTATTGCAAAATATGAAGCAATTATCTATTTACAAAAAATCTATTGTTTGTACTAAAAACTTAAAACACTAGTGCTTTAGTATGTTGCTTGTAGAAAAATCTGCTAAAAATCAGAATGATTGTATGTCTATATTAGTATGGTTTTTATTGCGAAAAGAAAGTTTTTAGAGATATCTTCATGTGTTTTTTCTATCGTATCAAATTAATGGTATTATGTTTTCAACACACTATCTAACTACCATATATCCTGAAAAATATCATATATTTTTCAGATTTCGTTTACTGTGGTCGGTCATATACTTTTAGGCATTATAAAACTTGCGTTTTTTTTGCGTTTAGGTCCTGTAGTCCCCTTAAGTAGTCGAGCAGTTGTGGCCCAGTGGTGCCGGCCCCGACTTACGAGTTGTAGGTCGTGAGTTCGAACCCAGGCAGGCTGCGGGCAGGCACTTTACAGTACCCGGCGATAAATATTGCACATCGACTTTTTTACACAAAACCATTTTATACAAAGAATAAAAATAATTATCAAAAAAAGCAAATCATAATTGTTTTAACAGCTCCTAATAGATACCGGACTGTTTGTATTTCGTGCGACAGAGATAACGCTCTACGAAGCCAAAATTAGCCGATTGTCTCTTTCCAAAGGTCGATGTGCAATATGTATCGCCGGGTACTGTACTTTGTGTATTCTTCTATTTTATCACCACTACTCTTAAGACGGTGAAAACATCGTCAGGAAACCAAAAATTCATGAAGAAGACATGTGACATCCGCACTGGGCCCGCGTGGTGGATTATGGCCCACTCCCTCTCACGGAGAGCAGGCCTGTGTCCCAGCAGTGGGAAAAGTATAGCCTGATTATGTATTAAGTATTTATTTAAGCATCTACCAATATTCCTCTTGAAAGAGGTAAGAGAAGAATTTCAGAAAAAAATCATAGTTTTGTTTTACATTACCAGTTGAGCTTTTTTTAATTAAATCATAAGGCCAACTTCCGTAATTGAAAACGATCAAAATCTAGCCGCAATCACATCTCAGCGACAATCAAAGTCTTGTCAAAAATGTAGGGAAATTATGAGGTATTTTTGACAGATTGAGACAGATTAGACTGTGAACGTACTTAAGAGCGTTTACGCCGTACGGCATTTCATACAAACATTCAAGCCCTTGTTTTTTGAAATTCATGACCCGATCTTTAACGAAATGTCTTATTTAAAAAGATACCTTTGTACTCAAATTATAATCATGTCATGTCCCTATGTACATATATTACTGTGTGTACATAAATTATAAAATAAATAACTGAAAATCTCTGTTTCTACGGAAAAAATCGGTCTAATTTGGCTGTAACACTATTTTTCGAAAATGTTCTCTACTAACTTTTTAGACTTTTGTAGCCTGCTTTTGCGTATGAAGTTTCATTAAATTCGGTCATTCATTTCGAAAAAAAAGGCCTTGAAAGTTTGTATGAATGTCGTACGGCGTACAAACGCTCTTAAAATTACGTGAATTGCCCCTCATGTTTCAAGCAAGTATTTAAACAATAGCTTAGGATGTCTTAAGCCCAGTTTCTGGAACGAAAATTATGGACGCGTCAAAATTAAGCGCTAGTCAAGTGATGGGATTGGCTGTGAATAATTCAATCAACCAAAAACAGCGATTTGCGCACACTTTTAACTATTTGTTAGCTAATTTTTGTGTTGATGATGATCTGCAACTTAGGACCCTCCTAGCACAGACACCTTTCTCTATCTAAGACTGCATTATATTTATTAGTACGTGAGATAAATAAAGATTTATGGTTATGATTTTTGATCCAAAAACCGGGCGTTAATGTTATTTTATTAGGTACTAACAGCACTTTCTTTTGTTTCAGAACTTGAAATAAACTTATATAATTGTTTCTACAAACACCCTTGTTACCCAGTGCTTCATGAGGCCCGCTAAAAGTAAGACCTTTCCATTATTTGCGATTATAGTTGGTCCATATCACGAGCGCACGCCGTGTGACTTTTTTGCCATTGATATAAGGTTCAAATTAAAATGATTGATGCGCGCTTTTGAAATGAATCAACTAGGTATATTAATAGATCTATGCAATGTAGTTGAGTACAATGTTTATTTTTCTATACGACATAAGATATTATTGCAAGACAACTGTAATTTTGGAAAATAACGTAATAAGTTTGCAAAAAGGGTTTAAAAATACCTTGATTTTCATAAAGATGGTTAATTTTTATCTTAGTGGTAAATTCACTTTCTGCCTCGAGCAAAGTCGATTTTTAAAAAGGCTGCCTCGTAAAGAGTCTTTACCACAAAATGTTACCCTAATAGTGTCTTATGTTATTTTGTAATTCTTTTGTTTTAAGTATTGTATTTAAATTATTTTATAACGAGTTGTGTCCAATTTAGAGGTTTCATTAATTGGATTTTCTCAAGGTCACAAATATGTTTATTAAAACAAATTAGGTGTAAGTATTTAAGTTAATATTATGCTTCATTTTTTGGTATTTTCAGAGTTTAAAATATTCCTTTAAAATGTGATATTATATAATTATTATTCGCCAGTATTTTGTTAGGTATAAAACTTAATGTTTACAATATTTGTTGTTATAATTAGCACTATAATGTAATGTGTTTGTAAATATTTGTTCATTTATACAACTAAGTAGGTATAGTGATATTAGCATATTAACGTTGAAAATAAAGATGTAGGTTACAAAGTACACAAGTTTCCAAAAAAATATATTTTATTTATTGAAGGATAAAATATCACTCTAATATTATAATGGCGAACGTTTGTGAGTGTGTGTGTGTTTATATGTTTGTTACTTTTTCACGCTCTAACCGCTGGACCAATTTTGATAAAATTTGTTTCGGAGGTAGCTGACACCCTGGATTAACATATAGGCTACTTTTTATCCCGATATTCTCACGGGGTCGAGACTTATGCGGGTAAAACCGCGGGGCGCAGCTAATTATAAAATAATCCAAAAACGAAAGTTACACTCTTTTACAAAAACAACACACTTTCACACATTCTTTTGAATGAATGAAATATCTATTCTTGGATATCCACTAGGTACCTTTTTCTACACAGGAGCTCCTTTAAAACTATTTTTTCTACGGAACTAATGCATATTTTTTCTAAGAAGCAGGAAAAGTGTTCCTTCTGGTATTTTATAAGTATAAGGAGTCTCTGTCGGAAATAACTTTTCGCTGAAGGACAATTCACGTTGGATAACATGAAAGCAAGTTACCTAGATAGCCGAAAGACAATAAAATTTAGCTACATGACGTAAAAGCAGAGTACCCAGTCAGCAGAGTCAACTCAGCTGGACGATATAAGAGCAGAATAGTAGCAAAACGTCTAGAATTGCGAATAGTTGATATGATTAGAATACCGTATGGGCTGTCCATTAATCACGTGAGGGGTCCATAAAAATCATGAAATATCACAAGGGGGGAGGGGGGTGTAGTAAAGTAATATATCACGTGCATTAATTTTTTTTTTCAAAAAAACCTGCAACCTAACAAGGGTTCCGTTTTTCTTTTTAAGGTACGAAACCCTAAAATACAAAAAAAATATATGATTTGACATTTTTAATGTTTCTAGAAATGACCACAGACACAAACTTCCTTTCTCTGCAACGATCTCGTCATGTTATCAAATCCAGTAAGTTCCAGGTTGTATGGCAGGATGTCTATATTACTAGCGCGCTGTTTACCTCGTTAGACAGTAATAGAACCCATTGTGCACTACGACACTGTCGGTACTTCCACACATCGCGTAACTAGCTTAACAATAATGTGATTTCTTAAGGCGCTACCTCGAAAATCTAAAATCGTCTAAAACCTACAATGCGTGCCACGAAAGATGAGACTTGACCCCGCCTCCCCCGCTCTTTCCGCCGCCCCTATGACGTCCGGTCCCGTCCCGCACTCAGACCTCATACCGCTAAAGATACCTAAAATCGTGTACTGCGCATGTCAAACCACGTGGTGTGTCAAGTCTCATCTTTCGTGGCAGGCATTGTACTAAGCGAGCGAAAGTGATGCAATTACTTTTGAAACGCAAAAGAAGAGTGATGGCTATAATGTGCGTGCGCTCGGAATAAAACGACGTATGTGCCAAAACGAATTTACTCCTTTTTTAACCAAATAAATTTAAAACTACTTTGAGTAAACTTTGATATGATAGTTCTCTATGTTTTAAAGTAAATTCCATTCAATAACTCTTAAGCGTTACGCCGTGATGTCGAAAAAAGTAAAAAAATAGATATGTATAACTTTGCAATTCTTTTGTATCGAGAAAAATTCATTGATTCGTGTATTCCTTTTTACATGATACTAGATCAAAGAGTCGAAAACATATACCAAAATGTTAAATCCCTATTCCACATACTTAACAAGTTACAAGAAATAAAAAAAAACATTTTTTTCAGTATAATATCACCTTAAGGCACCTGCGGGGCAATTGCGTAACATTCTAACAGTAGCAATGTTTTTCTTTTTGATAGTTCAACAATATTCATTGCGTTATTTACGTTGCTAAGCAGACAAATTTTTCGAACATAAATCAATGGATTAGCAGTATCTTTCAAAATCATTCAGATTGTAATAGGTCGTGTGTGACGCAGTTAGGGTGCTGGCTCACCGCCGACGAGTAAGTTTTAACTAGGTACAAACAAACAAATCAGTCGATAGTTTTAAATCATACTAGCTTCTGCCCGCGACTTCGTTTGCGTAGAATTTCTTGTTCCCTCAACCCACCGCACTATTACTTCAATTTTCGCTTAGCGTTCTTTCTGACCTTTTTTCTTTTTGCTCGGCTCCTACGGGTTATAGCGTGATGTTAAATAGCCTATAGCCTTCCTGGATAATTTGGCTAGCAAATGCTAGAGGAATTTTTCAAATCCAACTGGTAGTTCTGGAGATTACAGACAGACTTACAAAGAAACAAACTTTTACCTCTTTATAATATTAGTACACTCGTAGATAACGCGTAACATCTGAAGGCTGTTCATTCCACTGATATAGATAACGCAAGTATCATGATCTGTATGAAAATCAAGCGTGCCATTTTTTGACTACCTACTATGACGTCACAAGCACTATGTAATGATGGGAAAATCAAATCGATTCAAAGACGCCGCTGCGTGCGACAATCGTCTTGCCCCACCCCCGGGGCCTAGCACCAGCGTTCACGCTCACCCAGCCAGCAGTTCTCAGGACTGAGCGCGAAAGTAGCGACTTACGATTTTTGTACGTAAGCTGGTGCGATTTTTGGCAGGCGAAGTAGTGTTGCTCTTGCGTTGTCTAGGTGTATCTATATCTGTGGTTCATTCCTTTTCCTTCCTAATTTTATATGTTTCGAGGTCTTTTGTTCCTTGCTCGGACGGCGTTGTGTCTTGAATCTATACCATATTATGCATTCTACTTAAGGGGATTACAGGACCTAAACGCAAAAAAACGCAAGTTTTAGAAGCAATAAAAGTATATGATCGACTACAACAGTAAACAAAATCAGTAAAATATATGATATTCTTCAGGATATATGCTAGGTAGATAGTGTGTTAAAAACAATACAACTAATTTGATACGTTAGAAAAAAAATCATAAAGATACCTCTAAAAACTCTCTTTTTACAATAAAAACCATACTAATATACATACAATCATTATGATTTTTTGTCAGATTATTCTACAAGCAACATGCTAAAGCACTAGCGTTTTATTTTTTTAGTTCAAACAATAGATTTTTGTAAATAGATAATTGCTTCATATATTGCAATAAATTACCAGCGTTGTGTCGTCGCGCTTCTCTTTATTTTCTATACAGTCCGACAGTGACCGCGCTTTAGGTCATGTAAGCCCCTTAAGTATATGTAGGTTTTTTACAAGAACCATTCAAGGTTAAAACCGTTTTGAAAGTTAACCTATCAACTTCTTAGTGAATAATAAGTCCATTTACAGAATATTAATTGGTCTAATATACAGGGTCACATAAAATTATTTAGGAAAACTCCATAGGTGTAATGGGTAGCAATGTGTAATAAAGATAAAACAAAAAAACTTTGGCGTTCAAAAGTGCCTTTAATGTGCCTAATTGAAATAAATGATTTGATTTTTTTTTTTTTAAAAACTACAATTTTAATTTCAAGTAACTACAGCTGAAAATGAGGCCGCTGTTATTGTAACTAGGTACTAGCTTGAAATTATGGTTTTAGTTTAGATATTTTTATAGTTACCCAACACATCTGCGGAGGTTCGCTAGATAACTTAAATTGACCCTGCAGAACCCACTTTACTTGCATCAACACCGTCACGAACTATGTTAACACATGTCATTTATAGCCGCCTCGACCAAGACCTTGCTCGGGCTAAAGGACGGACGGACAGACAAGATTTACTGCAGGACGTGTGTTATTAGACACGCACGCCTTTCTGAGCACGTCATTGTGGCATGACCATGGCTTGATTTGTAGCTTGAGAAGGGACTAGTTGTAGTGTCCTCATTTGTCAAAAGGCCACCATACTATCTGTGAGAAGCATAATCTGCCCATAATGTTCCCCCTCCTGGGACACAGTTCTCCTCTGTGAGAGGGAGTGGGCCATAATCCACCACGCGGGCCCAGTGCGGGTTGGTAGACGTCACATGTCTTCGAATTTTTGTTTCTAGGACATGCCGGTTTCCCCACGATATTTTCCTTCACCGTTTTGAGAGCCAGTGGCGATGAAATAATTTACATAAAGTAAAGCGCTTTTCTGGGTTCGAACCTACTTCTTGTAAATTACGGTCATGCAATTATCACTTTTATAAGAAAACTGCAAGCCTTCCTTCCTAACTTAAAAATACTAGTTTGTCCAAAAGATCGCTCTTAACGACAAAATCGCTCATTGTGTCACCCTTTGTAAAATTTCTACATTTATAATCTGCAATTTATAATGGTGCATAAGGGTAATCTATTTTCCGATAGTTTGCCGTGTAGAGGTTAAAACTAAAGATAGTCGGTCCGTATAAAATTAATAATTAACTGCATCCGGTCATGACCATCGTGTGACGGTTCCATGGCGCAATGGTGGTAATTTCCTCTAATTGTCTGTTACGACGACTGACAACTAATCCACATGCTATTCTAGATGGTATATCTAACCACATGTTCCGTCTTTCAATTGTCTAGTCATCATCTATGACGGTCCTGCAATTCATTATCTATTATAAACTGTGTTCTTTGTCGTAGTAATTAAGAACTAGCTGAAAGCCTGCTCATACAAAAATCCCATAGAAAAAGGACGTTTAATTGTATTGTCCTAACACTCCTAACTACATATCCATACTAATATTATAAATGCGAAAGTGTGTCTGTCTGTTACCTCTTCACGTTTAAACCGCTGAACCGATTTAGATGAAATTTGGTATGGATATTGTTTGAGTCCCGGGAAAGGACATAGAATAGTTTTTATCCCGAAATTCCCACGGGATGAGACTTCTAATATTATAAATGCGAAAGTAAGTTTGTTACCTTTTCACGCCTCAACCACTGAACCGATCATCCTGAAAATTTGCATATACTTACGTTATCAGGTGTACCGATACGGACATAGGGTACCTTTCATCCCGAAAAAAAGTACTGTTCCCGAGGAAAACAACAATTACGTTATTATGATGATAGATGGCGCCACGTGTCTTTCGAACGGGATCGACACTGCAGGGTGAAACCGCGGTGCGCTGCTAGTTTTCATAATAAAGCTGAAGAGTTCGTTTGTGTTACTTTGACGTTACAAACAGACACTTCAGCTTAATTTATTTGTATAGATTTCAACCTTACCTGAGATGGTATTCTGGAATGGTATAGGTGGTTAAATGTTCATGTCAAATGCCTATGTAACGCCCACTCTCATAAAGATCGGAGACGCTACACTCGAAGTCGTGGACGAGTATGTTTACCTAGGACAAACTGTCCAGTTAGGTAGGTCTAACTTCGAGAAAGAGGTCAATCGTCGAATCCGATTCGGCGGGAAGCTACGCAATATCTTCTCGTCCAACATACCGCAGTGTCTCAAGACGAGTCTTTGACCGGTGCGTGTTGCCAGTGATGACTTATGGCACTGAAACGTGGTCGCTCACAATGGGCCTTATAAGAAGGCTAAAAGTCACCCAAAGGGCAATGGAGAGGGCTATGCTTGGAGTATCTCTGCGTGATCGAAGCAGGAATCAGGAGATCCGCAGGAGAACCAAGGTAACCGACATAGCCCGAAGAATTGCCAAACTTAAGTGGCAGTGGGCAGGGCACATTGCTCGCAAAACAGATGGCCAATGGGGCCGAAAGGTTTTGGAGTGGCGACCGCGTACCGGAAGACGTAGCGTGGAAGGCCTCCCACAAGGTGGTCCAACGACCTTCTGAAGGCCGCAGGAACCCGTTGGATGCGAGAAGCACAGAACCGGTCGAAGTGGAGGTGCTTGGGGGAGATTTACTTACTTTCCCTCATTCACTGGTTACTTAGTTCTTAGAAATTATTAAATTAATCATGGGTTGAAGATAGCTTACTAAGAAGTAAGAACTGCTGGGTATTTGTCACAGCTGTATGCTATTCCACCAATAATTATTTAATAGCTTCTGTCTGCGTGAAAATTCTTGTCCCCGACACACCCCGTAGTATCACCTGCCCACGCTGTTACTTCGTCTTCGTTTAACATTTTTTTGACCTTTTTAGGGTTTCGTACCCAAAGGGTAAAAACGGGACCCTATTACTAAGACTAGGCTCCACTGTCCGTCTGTCACCAGGCTGTATCTCATGAATCGTGATAGCTAGACAGTTGAACTTTTCACAGATGATGTATTTCTGTTGCCGGTATAACAATAAATACTAAAAACAATAAAATAAATATTTAAGGGCCCCCCTTAAATATTTATTTTATTGTTTTTAGTATTTCCCATACAACAATCGTGTTTTTTCGTCGTTTTTGCCTTGTGGTACGGAACCCTTCATGTGCGAGTCCGACTCTCACTTGGCCAGTTTTTTCTCTTTTAGCTCGGATCCTAAGGGTCCTTGCGTGATGTTAAATAGCATAATAGCCTTCTTCAAGAATTGGGCTATCAAATGCATAAAGATTTATTTAATACTACTGTAGTTCCAGACATTAGCGCGTTCAAACAAATTCTTCTGCGTTATTATTAGTAGTTATATATAGAAGATAGAAGATAACTATCCTTAACGTACATACCACTGCTTCATCGTTCCTTGGTTCTCTTATTTCCTGTCTGCAGACCCTTAACACGAATAAGCACCAAGTTAGCTTTACATAATTCTGCAATGGTTCTATGTTCTTCAAAATCATAATCATTTGTTTTAGCCTTATCCCAACTATGTTGAGGTCGGCTTCCAGTCTAACCGGATGTAGCTGAATACCAGTATTTTACATAGCGCGACTGTTTATCGGACCTCCACAACCCAGTAACTAGGTAACACTTAGTCACTCATTGGATCTATCAAAATATAGGGAAACCTTGTCTCAATTGACCCTGTTACAATTGACACCTAATTGTCCTCGATTCGTATTTTAATAACGTTTTTTACAAACTGCTATTAACAGTAATAAATGTCACAGTTACTGACAACGTTCACTTACCTTGAGATTAATTGTGATTTTATTAAGGCTACGCCGACCGCCTAGTGGCGCCCTCGTCGTTTGTGTTATTTCTTTTATTTTAGAATGAAAATGCAGAAAATTAACAGTTTAGTTTTATTATATTCACTAAAACGGAAAATAGTGGCCACTATTATCCGTTTTAATGATTATAATAAAACTAAACAATGTAAAACTACCGTTTATAATAATATTAACGTATAATAAACGTATAGTAAACACAAACGTATAGTAAAATAACGTATAGTAAACCGACTTCTGGTTCTGTGTTTGAACATATGTACAACACGAGAAAAGTGTTTAAATCAAAGTTAAGATGGTGTCAGAACAATCAAAATAAAATTAAAATGGACATTATAGCTGAAAATCATAAATCTAAAGATTTTTCAAGGTTTTGGAAAAATACGAATAGATTAAATCCGAGGCCGGGCGTCCCCGTGAGCGTGGCGGGGCAACATGAGCCTACTGCGGTAGCAAACTTGTTTGTGAAACATTTTAAAGCTGATTCTCCTCTTGGCTCTTGTGCATCGCAGGTGGTTGATGCTGAGGATTGTCTGAAGGAGTTAAATGTCAGGTTCGCAGCAAAAGATGTTTCTTCTGTTATTAATAGTATGGTTAGGGGCAAGTCACCAGGGCATGACTACCTCAGTATCGAGCACCTGCAGCATGCAGGAGTTCACCTGCCCAGGGTACTGGCGATGTTCTTCTCACTCTGTCTAAGCCACGCTCATCTGCCCAGTGACTTAATGAAAACAGTGGTTGTACCTATTGTGAAGGATAAGACTGGGGACACATCAGATCTCTCGAACTATAGGCCCATATCTCTTGCTACTGTCATTGCCAAGGTGCTGGACGGGTTGCTTGATAGGCATATGGCGACCCTCATCGAACTGCATGATGCGCAGTTTGGGTTCAAACCTGGTCTCTCCACAGAGAGTGCCATACTGTCTCTCAAGCATACTGTCCAGTATTATACGTCTAGGAAAACGCCTGTCAATGCGTGTTTCCTAGACCTCTCCAAAGCGTTTGATCTGGTGTCGTACGAATTGCTGTGGCAGAAACTACTGAATGATACTTCAGTGGATAGAGAAGTTATATCAATTCTACGGTTTTGGTATAACAATCAGACAAATTGTGTTAGGTGGGCAGGCTCTTTATCGGATGAGTATAGGCTGGAGTGCGGGGTGAGGCAGGGCGGCCTGACCTCCCCTCGCCTCTTCAGTCTGTACATAAACCGGTTGATCGTCGAGCTCAGCAACACCTATCAGGGTTGTTATGTAGACGGAGTATGCGTCAACAATATTAGTTATGCTGATGATATGGTGTTGCTGAGCCCTTCGATTAACGCAATGATAGGCCTGCTTACGATATGTGAGAGGTACGCGGAGACTCATGGGCTCAGATACAATGTTAAGAAAAGTGAGGTACTAGTCTTCAAGGCAGGAACTAAAACTTACCCGATTGAAACACAGTTGAAACTTTGCGGAAGTTCCTTAAAGCAAGTCACTTCTTTCAAGTATCTGGGCCACTGGGTTTCCGAAGACCTAAAAGACAATTTGGACATAGAGCGTGAGCGTAGGGCGTTGGCTGTCCGCTGCAATATGTTGGCTCGCAGATTTGCGAAATGCTCGACTGAAGTAAAGGCTACACTATTTACAGCTTACTGTCAGTCGTTCTATACATGCAGTCTGTGGGTCGACTATACGCGGAGGGCATACAGCGCCCTGCGCGTACAATACAATAATGCTTTGAGGGTGTTGATGGGGTTCCCGCGCTACTGCAGTGCTTCCGGCATGTTTGCGGAGGCGAAAATTGATGGCTTTCACGCTATCATACGCAAGCGTTGCGCTTCCATTATGCGCAGGGTACGCGCCAGTCCCAACAACATCCTGAAAACTATAGCTGATAGGTGGGACAGCCCCATACTGGGACATTGGATGCGCCTACATGCCACTGTGGGGTATTCATGAATAGTTTGTGTTGTTTTTCTAATAGATGTAAGTACTAACACTAGTTTATAAGTTGTATGTAGGTATACTAACCAAATTGCATCGCTAAGCACTGTATTTTAACTACTAACACTAGTAATAAGTTATAATATTGTTTACTAACACGCTGGATCACTGTTGTCCGAAAATAAAGAATTATTATAATCTTGTGGAGCACAACTTAACGTACTTATTTTCTGCATTTTCATTCTAAAATAAAAGAAATAACCAAACAAACGATGAGGGCGCCACTAGGTGGTTGGCGTTTGGTCGGCGCCCTCTTAATGTTTGTGTTTGTTACTCAAGTTTATTAAAAATAGTACCTTCACCTCAATTCACCTTATAATGTCTTGATTATCTCGTCATCTTGAATTCAGCTGTAGTGTGTGTGGCCTTAGGTTCATCCTAAATATAAATAACTATATTCAGACTTTTAATTAGCCGCAGTAAAATGACAATTTATATGTTACTTAAATAACTGAACTTGGCGTCTTTTTGTTTTTTCGCGGCCATCAACCAACAATCTTGTTTTTCTAGTACAGAATAGTGTAACAAACGAAACTTATTTGCCATGCATATCTCTAAACTCAGTCCGAAATGAGTTATTAAGAAGTGTCATTTTATTGCAGCTAATTAAAAGTAGGACTATAACTTCTGCTCGCGATTTCGTTTGCGTGAAAGTCGTATGATACACAATGCGTATACTAAATTAACAGTCACATTTTTATGAAACTTCCCGTCGCTATTACTTCATTTTCACTTAGCGTTGTTTCTGACTTTTCTTTCTTTCTGCTCGGCTCCTATTGCTATGTTAAGGCTCCTGCAAACAGGCGCGACGCGCGACGCGAATCGCGCACGACACAAAGGCACCGCTCGTTGCGCGACTTGCGGTGCCTTTGTATCGCGCGCGATCATATCGCGTGTCGCGCCTGTTTGTAGGAGCCTTTAAATTTAATTTGGTTTCATTCGAGCTATCAAGAGCTGAACTGATTAATTGATGCCTGGTCATGTTGTTTACAAGTAGGTTGTTTTCCACATTATTTTAAAACTTTCGTGCGTGAGATAACTAGTACGTTCCCAGTGATAAAATACATTGTAATCTAACATGAATTCTGCGTCCGATATCCGCAATCATCCTAATTATCATAGTATAAGGCTGTAGTCTCATTGTAAATATGTACCATTGTAACGTTAATAACCGGAAGTACCGACAAAGCCAGCTTCCGTTCTCACCTGACATAAGTGACGTAGTGTCCTTGTGTCTGTTAGTAGAGGTGTGATTTGTTTCATTTCCTTGAATTTGTCATTTGATATCTCTTTTGGGGCTAATTTTTCAATAATTTGATAACTTTATTCGAGGAATAATTTAGAAATTTTTCAGTTATTTCATATAAAAGGGCTGATTTTTCCATCGCCAGATAACTTTTATTCGGGGAATAAAATTTTTGACAGTTTTTGTATGAAATAACTGTCAAAACTTCAAAATTATTCCTCGAATATTGTTATCAGATGATTGAAAAATCTCAGCCCTAGGGAAATAATGTTATATTTTAAATGAAGCAAAGTACAGTCAGCATCAAAAGTCGATTAACACTTAAGTTTTTTTAATCTCGGTTATTGAGCAAAATATTAACCCTTCAGTTTTTTAAATCTCAGTTATTGAGCAAAATATTTGTTCACAATCGCATTATACTTCTGCTGCAATTTCGAACAAATATTTTGCTCAATAACTGAGATTAAAAAAACTGAAGTGTTAATCGACTTTTGATGCTGACCGTACCTATTTCAACGTCAGAATAAAAAGGAAAACAATTAATCCATTTCAATGTTTCTTTGATGAAATAGCCTCATGGTGATTTGAATTAGGTTTTTTGTAGTCCAAAGAATTGAGAAAGAAAAGTCTTGCATCTTATTATGGTGTTCCGTTATTAGACCGTTTCAGACACCAATCTACATGCTCTTCACATGATCTGATCAAGATTATGTCTGTAATTAGTAAACACACCTTCCAATATATAAATTAAAAAAATATACGCTTCGACTTGAGAACCTCCTCGGTTTTTTTGTCGGTTAAAAAAGATAGTACCTAAACGTATTATTGAAATCCTTAGAACGGCCTTTTCTTTGGTCTCTGAGACCTCTGAGTTTATTTAGGCCTTACTTCTCAGAGTAGTCTGATAGGAAACGCCGACTTTATAGTTTATAAAATACTAGCTATGCCCCGCGGTTTCACTCGCTTAAGTTTCGATCCCAAGGGAATATCTGGATAAAATGTATCCTATGTAAGGATATAGGGTACATTTTGATGAAATGATTGATTTTTAGATGAAATTTGGTATAGATAGTTTGAGTCCCGGGAAAGGTCCCGGAACTCAAACTATCTCTATACCAAATTTCATCTAAATATGTTCAGCGGTTTAAGCGTGAAGAGGTAAAAGGCAGACACAGTTTCGCATTTATAATATTATAGTATGGATGATTGACGTGTAAAAGTGTATGTACAAACCTTCTTAATAATAATTCGTAGTAATTTATGTGGCCTACCCACATGTCCTTTCTTTGGTATTGTTCGTCGAATCGTTGAGCTCCTTAAGTTTTGAGTTGAGCTGCACGATTTCTGACAAATGCGTGCGCTGACTGGACAGTACCTCTGAATCTGTGTGGTTCTTTCCTCAAAAGACCATCTCAGACATCGATCTACATTGTCTTCATATAACCTGACCAAGATTATGTCTGGACTTTAAAAGAGACTGTGACCTCTAAGTTTGTTTCGGCCTTTCTTCTCAGAGTAGTCAGATAGGAAACGCCGAACTCATCTAGTTTAAAAAAAAAACATGATTGACGTGTATACTATACAAACCTTCTTACAGAAATAAAATCATTTATCATTTAGGAGTCTCAAATCGCATTTTACTTCTTCCTTAGCAACTGTTAGTGACCTTAATACCAACTTTTTCAGTCTTAACAATATAGGTTAGCCTGAAATAGGTTGGCAGTAGGTCACTCCATAATGTAATTTCTAGGTTCTGGCCGTGGCTACGGCCGCGTGGTTGTCGATAATTTCATGGGTTTTAGTTTATTTCGCAAAACCCTAATTCTTGTTCTAAAATAAAAGTAGCCTAAGTTAAGTAACTAAGCTAAATGTCAGTGAAAGTCCTGTTAAAATTGGTCCAGCCGTTTCGGAGACTAGTGGGAACAAACAAACAGACAGACAAAAAAAATGATTTTTTGTTATAAGTACCGTATAAAAGCTGTTATTTTGACATTAGAAACAGACCCTCCAATTTTATTTATTTGTATAGATTTCAATCTTACCTGAGATGACCTCACTACAGGCCGCAGGTCTCTTCCTTGTGTAGTCTCTTCTGCCTCTTCTGCCCCTCCTCGATCACCTGCTAGTTCGTCTTCTGTTTTAATCTCTGTCTTATCCTCTTTAGCTAGGTTACTCTTTTTGACAGGTACAGTTAAGAAAATATAAACTTTTCATCCCTCCAACCTCATTTGTTTGTACTTACTAGGTTATTCATCAAACCTTGCGAAACTACGTGTCGGTTTTGCTGTTAGCTTGCGGATCTACAAAATCCTTGAGCCGTGAAGTTGTTACGAGTCATTGTTGTTTATAAATGTCAGTTTTTATCTCACTGCGGCATGACCGCATGATGTGTGAGTTTATTTGTAATGTTATTGACTATTGTTTGAACAAAAATGATGGAGCAATTAGGATGATGTTTTTCATTTACATTGTCCAAAAGAGTTCTGGTCAATCAATTTGTCAGGGCCAGGGTCTCAAACTGTAACTGTAATGAGTGTTTTAACACTGTTTTTGAAAACTGTTTTAAGTAAAAGGATAACACCTCTAAATGTAACAAATACAATAATGTTACAGAATCAAAGTTTAACACACACTCCGCTTAATGATTCCTTACATCGAAACCACGTCCATTCCTTAACTAATCACGACATCTGCTAATAACGTGTTCTCTATGACACCATGAACGAAACCATGCGAAATTGGCGTGGTTTGAACTGTCAAAATACCACGCTTGACAACCGCACGTGGTTTCCACGCGGTAAGTTTACACGGACAATAATAATTACCATACGGAATGCCCTGATATGGCTCTAGATTTATCCATGTTGAATGTTGGCAAACAGACCTATAATAGCCAAGCTATGCAATATGCACCCCTGCCCCTTACCTGCAAACCTTACCTTACAAGGACCTAAGCGTTTGCTTCGCTTAGATGGATTCTTGTCTTTCTAATACATTCAGCTTTTTACTACGTTTTCAGTCGTAATTTCGCGATAAAATAAAACACAAAACCTTTGGCAAGTTTATTATACCTATAAACAAAGATAATACATAACTTGTAATCAGCATATAATATTTCCACTGCAGTGAAACAGGCCTCTCGGTGAGAGGGAGTGGGCTCCACCACACCGAGCGGGTTGGTGGATGTCACATGTCTTCGAATTTTTGATACCTATTAAAATATAACGTTTTATCAATACCTTTTAAAGTTATCCCAGGATATTTAAAATCTCATGCCTTTGTAGCTAGTAGGTACATACATTAATTGTTATCAATGTAAGGCCATATTTAATTACGTAAACGTGGGAAGTTTTTCTGAGACTGGTAAATCTGAAATAATACAAATAAAACAATGAGTAACTTTAATACTAAATGGAATGATACATTTGCACTGGCCAGTGGCCACGAATTTATGATGAAATGAAATCCATAATTAAATCAAATTGTAACATGACAAATCATTTCCTTGAAGTATTTTCGAACCATGTGTAGGTAAAAGTCGTATTTGTTCCCAGGCCTAATTGAACTTTGAACAATATATGTTTCACGGCCTAAGTTGTATTATGACAAATCAATGAATTTTCCATAGTGGAATTTTTTAAATCGCTGTTTCATTGTTGACTCTGTTCAGTAGATCATGTGTTAGTGAGTAATAGGTACGGTCAGCATCAAAAGTCGATTAACACTTCAGTTTTTTTAATCTCAGTTATTGAGCAAAATATTTATTCAAAATTGCAGCAGAAGTACGATGCAATTTTCAACAAATATTTTGCTCAATAACTGAGATGAAAAAAAAACTGAAGTGTTAATATTTTGCTCAATAACTAAGATTAAAAAAAACTGAAGTGTTAATCGACTTTTGATGCTGACCGTACCTACCTAACTTAGGTTGGACACATTCTAAGTGGACATGTAAAGTACTGACTAAGAGATCTCATCCTCACCAGCATTCTTCTCCCCTTATTGGGATAATTCGTTTGGGGTCGGCGCAACACGTCTTTTTCTTTCATAGAATACTCTTTATTATGTACACCATATAAATTACAGACACAACACACACACACACACACACACACACACTCATACTTCTCTGTTAGACGTCATCTCGGCAGTCACCCCCTTTCTAACCATATCATCATTCACAATTTAAGATCTGACAAACCATTTACCATTCTGACAAGTGACAATCGCGTTCGAAGCGTTTCGTATTTCTACAACGACTTACAACAGAATTGAAATTAGCTTTTTGGTAGCTTAAGTCAATCCAATACATTTTTGGTTTTCCAATCATCGCTATCGCTGATAGACTGTCACTTCGTTTAGGCCCTCTGTAATTTTACAGATAGGATACCCAAACTCAAACTCAAAGCATTTATTTCAATTAAACCTTGTACAGGCACTTTTGAATTGTCAAAATTTAAATAGTCTGTCATTAAACCTTGGACAGGCACTTTTGAATTGTTAAAATTTAAATAGTCTGTCAGTTAGTCAGAAAGTTGAAGCTAGTTGCCCATTCCAAAACGTAGATCTCTATGGAGAAGAACGGGCAAGAAACTCCATGGACACTCTTTTAAATCAAGATATTACAAAATCCTGGGTAGATTATTATTGTTGCTTCTATATGTGAAAACAATGTAAAAAAATACACAAATGAAGCAACATTTCAAAATATAAGATTAAAAATAAGCCTTGGCAGTAAAGAGATTACCAGCCTCAACCGACGGCAACTCCGTTAGTAGCATGAATGTTCTAGAACAATATAGGTAATTAGGTATGGTGGCAGTAAGTCTGTGGACGAAGGTTTCCACGAGTAGCTCTACCATAATCGACCTATAAGTTTCCACGAGTAGCTCTACCATAATCGACCTATAAGTTTCCCACTGCTGGGACGCAGGCTACCTCTCTATGAGAGGGAGTGGGCCATAATCCACCACACGGGCACAATGCGGGTTGGTAGATGGCACATGTCTTCAAATTTTTTGTTGGGGAGAAAAAAATTATTTTTCAAAATTTTCTCACGATATTTTTCTTTCCCGTTGTAAGAGCAGTGGTGATGAAATTAAAGTCACAAAGTAAAGTGTCTGTCTGGATTCGAATTCGAACTAACGATAATTTGTAAGTCGGGGCCAATACCACTGCTCTAGCTAGTAAAAGAAAAGTAGCTTCACATGAAATGTAGAAATTGCAGTGACCTAACGTTGACAGCCCGACTGATAAGCCAGAGATCGTGAGTTTGATCACCAGTTTTTTTGCACTTTACAATTTGAATCCAACCCTAACACAAAATGAAATAGTAAAAAGAGTGAACAACAGAGTCAAAAGTATGAAATAAGTAACGATTTCCTTATTTATTTATTTTATAATTTATGTACACACAGTGTTTGTGTACACACACATAGGGATATGACATAATTATAATTTGAGTACAAAGGTACAAGGTTTCTTATTAATATTGATTGGTGCGAAAATTTAGAAATTGCAATACTCTAAACCTCTTTAACTTTGACTCCTGCTCACCTCAGAATATTAATTAAGCTTCAAGATATGATAAAGAACCATGCAAATTATCTTTAATAATGTTTACTAAGAAATATTGAAGAGGTTATCGTGTACTGGAGATGTGCTTTATATAGCTTTTATTGCCACATCTGTGACAATAATAATACTTGTTTACACACTTTTTATTACAAGGACCTGCGCGTGATTATATTGTTCTTATTTAATTGTACAATCACTGTTTTACCTTTGTTTTGTCTTTTACAAGAGGTTTGGTTTTTTTTTCAAGATCAAATTAACACACTTCAAATTCTTCAGGAACCGGAAACTATCTTAATCGGTAACTAAGCTAAATTCTGTTTGGACTCAAACTGAAAAACTATGCAATTTTCTTGTTTGTTGGTCCTATAGTAAAAGTTGTTCATAATGATGAGTACAATGACCTCTTAAGAGGTTGTTAATGTTTTACCAATAACCCTGTATAGAAGTTTCGAGCAAAAACGCGAATTGAAAGCCTACTACATAATTACAAAAGTAAATTAGAAAAATTTTAACGGCTCAGACTAAAGCAAAGTTATTTGACCATCATCTTAGTATGTATTGCACCAGGTTACACTTTCTTTGCATCGTAAAGGGAAAGTATAAACATCAGTGAAAACAGTATAAAAAGAAAAAAAAATATAAATAACGAAACTCACCTTAATCGTCAATTTCTGCCTTTTAGAATCCACAAGCCAGTCATCAAATATTGAAATAGCCAAAAAATCACTACTGCATGTCTATTTGGTTATTTCCATTATTAAAACCAATTAAAGCGCCTTCATTTTCAATTAAACTGCCTTCTCATGTCCCCGTCATTGTACAAATTTTCCTGTACCTGCTCCAGTCACCATTTACGTCGTAGTTTCATCCCGCGGAAAGCTTTAAAATAAATGAAGTAATAGACGTGTTCACAGGCCGCTAGTTACGCGAATACTGAGTCCGCGTAGAATGCATTCGCTAGATCTCGTTGCGTGCGCGCATATTTTGATGCAATTAATTCTTTACCAGTCGCGTAGCTTGTAGGTACAGCGTGTTGTTTTTAGGCGGGTTTAATGATGTGGTTAATTGATGACACAAAATCTATGATATCTCAAATGTATGTTGACTTTTATAAATAACTGAATTTAGATCGGTCGCATCAAAAAATATACTTTCAATTTTTTTTTAATCTATCTCTCTTTGCACTTCGGGAACATTTTGTAATATGCAACAAAGAAAGAAAATCACCAAAACCATTTACCTAATTTATTTTCAAATACTCTGAAAAGGATACTTTTTAAATCTTAAGCCCTTTCCTATGCGTAATTTCGATCGTCGTCAAAATTAATCGAGTGCATTGGATGCACCTGTTGCGTTGCATAAAAGCTAAATGCCAAGGACATTATAATCTATTGAGATCCTTTAGCAGTTCCTGCATATAATAGACCTATTGTTGTTAACCAGTTTCCGTAGTTCACTGTCAAGGCTTCCCGTGATTACAGCCGGTCGATTCTGTAGAAATCTCACCGTGAAAACTTAGGTAAAGTGAGTTTGTTTTTGCTAGGAATTGACACTATTGACAGCTCACTCCTCGCTCACTTCACCTAAGTTTTCACGGTGAGATTTTTACAGAATAGCACCGCTGTGGTAGTTATTGAAGTGAAAATTTCGATTTCGCACTATGCGGTCTTTCTGAACAGTGAACAAAACTAAAAAAAAAAATCAAATAACAATAAAAAAACTAAGTAAAAAAAACTAACTGTAAACTTGTCTACTCCACAAACACGCAATGCGTAGTTTCGGCCGAAGTTACGGGCTTACACTCCGTATCACTTATATCATCACCTGCCTAGCCTTTTCCCAACTATGTTGGGGCCGCCTTCAGTCTAACCGGATGCAGCTGAATACCAGTATTTTACATGGAGCGACTGCCTATCTGACCTCCACAACCCAGTTACTGGGTAATACGATACCCCTTGGTAAAGACTGGTTGTCAGACTTTCGGGCTTCTGACTACCCGTAACGACTGTCAAAGATCCACGAATGACAGCCGGGACCAATGGCTTAACGTGCTTTCTGAGGCACGATATGTAAAGATGGTCACCCATCCACAGACCATCATTGGGACCAATGTATTTAGGGTCGGCGCAACATGTCTTTTTTCCATACTTTTCTATTAGTCATCTATGTAGTCACCCCCTTTCTAACCATATCATCATTTATACAGCCCATAGTTTCTTTGGTCTTCCCCTTCTGGTATTTCAAGTCAGTTAAAATATTTCCTAAAGATTTGAACAAGTCGTTTCAAAATCAGCCTATATATAGGTCAAGGAGCATCATTGGATATTGTAATTGTATTTCTACCTCGTTCCATTGTTTACTTATACTTTCAAATCTTTGTTACGACATATTTTAGGAGCCTTCTAAGTAACAGATATATTTTTTTAAAGTCTCTGAATTTTTTTTTCATTTTCAACTCTTTTTAAGGTTTGCCTTTAATAATTTTATCATCAGATAAGATAAGATATATTTATTTGCTCAAACATGTGTACACATACAAGAATATAAATGCATGCTGGATAACATAAGAAAGAAAGTATCAGTCATGTTTGCCACCTAGTATGGCGTGAACATATTATGAATTATTTCATTTGAAATCAAAAACATTAAATTTATGTGAATTAGTAAATAATAAAATAAATTATAAACATCAATATTAGAAAAATAGATAATAATGCATCAAAATTTATGTCAATATAAATTCTTCTGTCAGAAATTCATTAATATTATAGTAAGTTTTGTCAATAAGATATGATTTTAGTTGATTCCTCAAATATAAATTATTTAGCCCCCTCCAACTTTTGGGTAACTTATTATAAATAATGGGAGCCATGCAAAAAACACTTTTGCGCATAAGTGCCGTCCTACTCCTATGCAGACAGAGCTGACTTTGATCACGCCTGTTTCTTGGAAACTTATTTGCCATTCGCGAAAATAAATTAAAATTACCTCTAACAAACATTACTGTTTCCAGAATATAAAGTGATGATCAGATTTTTGTTAATAAGTTTTTTTTTTCGACGTCTCCTTTGGGACAGTATTGTTTATTCTTTTCTGACGATAATTCATGAGAGACTTGTCCAACCCATATGCCAGCACTGATTGCGTAAAACATTATCAATCTCTATCTGAATCTTTTTGAAGAAAATTGCTAGTCCATTGCTTCGTATGCTAGAAAAATGTGTCTGGTCAACAACGTAAAAAACGCAATGTATATTGTTGAACTGTTAAATTGAAACCCATTGGTACTGATAGTGCATTACGCAATTACCCCGCAGGTTTACCTCTGGGTACGCTTGAAAGTACCGAGATTTCACAAGCCCATATGGCCGTCAGCTCTAATCTCTACACAATGCAAAAAACAACTATGAAAAAATAAGTAAGTGAAACTTGTGAATAAGAATAGTACATTTATTTATTTACATACAATTAGGAGCAATACAGAGAAATAATTAGAGGCTTATGTTTATATTTGAACAATATTATGGAAGTGAGAACAATTTTTTTTTAATTCGGCTCGCGCGTTTTTTTCTTAATCATACAGCCTGTTACTTGTTCATACAAGTCTAGTCCCTAGGGATTAAATAGCTATTTTAGTCCCTGTTTACGAAGAATACAGTACAAGCTACTACAATCTGTCAAATTTCTTTAATAGATTTTCAACTTTATCGCTGAAGTATAAGATTCAATGTTGATTGGAAAAATTTGACAGTTTCGGGTAGCTTGATGTGCTGGCGTCTGTACCTACTTACCTACCTACCTAGCACCTGACACAGGCACCTGACGTGTCTCATAAAGAGGTGCAATGTAAACGGATGATAGTTACGTGTTTACAAAGTCAGATGCGTCGTAAATGAGATGTGTACTTGGTCTAATGTGTTGAAGAACGTGTGTGACACGATCTGTTACTGTTTGTGCAGTTTTTATTAGTTCTTTGTGCTGATTGCGACTTTGTATTTAACTGAATTGAGTTTAGTGCCTAGAGTGCTACAAGGACCTTTTGATGGTTGAAGACATTGACGCATCGTCTTCACAGATACATACACTGTCCGGTAATTAATGGACAACCTCTTCAGGGCCATTGTACAGACGCCAGCACATCAAGCTACTACAATCTGTCAAATTTCTTTAAAAGATTTTAAACTTTATCGCCAAAGCATAAGGTTCAAAGTTGATTGCGAAACTTTGACAGTTTCGGGTAGCTTGATGTGCTGGCGTCTGTACTTATCATTATGAACAACTACTTATTACTATGGGATCATACCTGAAATCGCGAAAAAAGAATCGGCAGTTTCCTACATTTTGACGAGTTATGCGAACATAAATGTAGGGAACAGCTGATCAACTACAGTCTTCACCTTCTCATTAACCACCATTCACCCACACATTCACCACCATTCACCTACATATTCTCCACACACCCTTCGACTGCTTTTGTTGTGTTATTCAAATTGTTTCTTTTCTTTTTTTTTTTTGGTTTTAATTGCTTAATTGTTTGTTTAGTAGAATCACATGTTGCCTGCCTGTGTAATTGCATGATGCCACTATGTGGGTCCTGGTGACCTGTAATACAGGTTTTTCCTAAAACCTACTTCAGGCACCAGCTCTCACAATGTGAATTTATATAGTTCAAAACTGTAAAGTGCTACAAAAACATTGTGAGAGAAATAAATAAACTTATTATTATTACAGTAAACCAAATCAGAAAAATATGTGATATTCTTCAGGATATATGCTAGGTTGATAGTGTGTTAAAAACACAAGAAAACTAATTTGATACTATAAAAAAATCATGAAGAGACCTCTAAAAACTTTCTTTTTACAATAAAAACGATATTAATATACATACAATCATTCTGATTTTATATCAGATTATTCTACAAGCAACATACTAAAACACTCGTTTTTAAATTTTTTAGTCCAAACAATAGATTATTTGTAATTAAATAATTGCTTCATATTTTGCAATAAATTACCAGCGTTGTGTCATCGGGCTTCTCTTTCTTTTCTATGCAGTCCGACAGTGACCGCGCTTTAGGTCATGTAAGCCCCTTAAAAAGTAGTGTTAGAATGTTCAAACTCAAACTCAAAGCATTTATTTCAATTAAACCATTTACAGGCACTTTTGAATTGTCAAAAAGTCGGTCAGTCAGAAAATATGAAGCTAGTTGCCCATTCCAAAGCGTAGGTACCAATGGAGAAGAACGGGCAAGAAACTCCATGGACACTCTTTTAAATTATAGTTTTACAAAAATATTAGTTACATCATTAATGTGAATTTATAATTATATGTAAAAAAGATTTACGCGTTAAAAGCGTCCAGAGTACAGCAAATAGTAACAAAACAACAATTCAAAATTAAAATAATTAAAAATAAGCCGAGACAGCTAAGAGATGACCAGCCCCAACTGACGGCGCCCGTTCACGAACGTGACGCATAGATCAGCACCATTCAGCTCAACCATTTTGATGGGAGCTAAATGATCCAACACACACGCCACCGTCAGCGAGACATTTGTGTGAGCATGACATACTATCAGCCGCCAGGGCACATTCAGGTCAATGAAAGACACATTACCCGGTAAATGGTACATAGGGTATAATATCGAAACTAGAGCGATTGGCATTACTAAATAGGTAGTAGCCACATTACTTCATTAGGCAATGTACTGCTAACTTGCTCCAAATACCTACTTTAATTTGTCAACAGCTAAGTTAGTATTTATTAATTTATCAAGTTACTAGTTTCTGCCCGTGACTTCGTCCTCGTTAAATTTCTTGTACCCCGACCCATCGTCACGTCGCATCGCCTGTCCGCACTATTACTTCATTTACGCTTAATGTTCTTTCTTTTTGTTTTCGTTTTGCCCGGCTCCTAAGAGTCCTACCGTGATGTTAATGGAAGTCATAGCATTATTTCAAATAGGCACATAAAAGGCACTTTTGAACGTCAACAGTGCCTTTTATGTGCCTGTGTGTACAATTGATTCTAGTCGCCCCTTCCAAAAGGTAGTAATAGACTAAGTATTGCCTTCCTCAAGCATTGGGCTATCAAATCCAAAAATATTTTTTCAAATCCAACTGGCAGTTCCAGAGATTAGCGCGTCCAAACAAACAAACAAACTCCTCAACTTTATTAATTAGTATAGATAAATGACTAAATGGATAAATGGAAGGGCCCGTGGCTAAATAATAACAGCCGCACGGGTCGATCGATCAGGTTAAGCTACGCTTGCCGCGGTTGATCTGTGGATGGGTGACCATCTTTACATGCCGTGACCCCTCCGTGCCCTGGAAAGCACGTTAAGCCGTTGGTCCCGGCTGTCATTCGTGGATCTTTCGACAGTCGTTACGGGTAGTCAGAAGCCCGAAAGTCTGACAACCGGTCTTACCAAGGGGTATCGTATTACCCAGTAACTGGGTTGTGGAGGTCAGATAGGCAGTCGCTCCATGTAAAATACAGGTATTCAGCTGCATCCGGTTAGACTGGAAGCCGACCCCAACATAGTTGGGAAAGGGCTAGGCAGATGATGATATGATAAATGACTAAAAGTGGTGTGACCACTCGGTATGACACAACATTAAAGTTCTATGATTAGGTATACCTACCAATAAGTCCTGAAGAAGAAGAAATAATAATGAAGAGGAAGAAATAATGCGTAGTTTTAAAGATATAATAATGTACAGACGCCAGCACATCAAGCTACCCGAAACTGTCAAATTTTCCCAATCAACCTCGAACTTTATGCTTTAGCGATAAAGTTGAAAATCTATTTAAGATATTTGACAGATTGTAGTAGCTTGATGTGCTGCCGTCTGTACAGACGCCAGCACATCAAGCTACCCGAAACTGTCAAATTGTAGCTTGATGTGCTGGCGTCTGTACCTTCATAAAAAGTTTTCTTCGCATGCATAAGGAGAAAAAAAATCCATTTACTTTTTATTTAATTTATTTAGGGAACCAAGAATAACCCTGAGAAACAAAACGTCAGCAAGAAAAGAAGACTTTGTGTAAATTGACATAATGTTATAATATATCCTATAGTGGCCTTCTGTTAAATACATAATTACCCATTTACCTGTATAATTCACATGTATATATTTACCTGAGATAAGAATGAGGATAGGTTCAGGTATTACCTGTGTTTGTACATTGTCTGGTGCTAAGTGTTCTCAAGCCTATGATCTATGTCATATGTATGACTTCTATGAGATAAGCATTGTTTTTCAGCACGGTTGTCTAATTTGCGGGCCTCATGATAGTTTTTAGGATTCCGTACCCAAAGGGTAAAAACGGGACCCTATTACCAAGACTCCACTGTCCGCCTGTCTGACACCAGGCTGTATCTAATGAACCGTGATAGCTAGACATTTGAAATTTTCACAGATTATGTGTTTCTGTTGCCGCTATAACAACAAATAATAAAAATAAAATAAAGTTAACATTTAAAGGGGTTTAAAAGAAACGTTTTTTCGGCGTTGTATGCCTTGTGAGTTGTGGTACGGAACCCTTCGTGTGCGAATTCGACTCACACGTGGCAGGTTTTTTTTTTCTTACTTCTGCATGATGTTGGAATAGTCAGCATCGAAAGTAAATGATCATTACTCTTCGTATCGAACGTGGATCCACGCGAGGCACAATGGCTTTTTAATTACGGCATTCAATCGGTTAAGCAAGGAGGTTCATTGAAAGAAGCTCTTGTGAAATTTGGAAATTCTCGAATTCTTATTCATATTCTTCTTAATTATGTTTATGATATGCTAATCCCTTCCAAAAGGGATTTAAGTTTTAATTTTTTTATTATTCCTTAACTCAAATCCAATTCTCTCGTTACAGGCTCTTGGTGTACAGAAAACGCAGAGAATACATCCGAGTCAGCGGCGGAGAAGACTACAAACTCCTCTCCCGGAGACCCTACACTGAGCTCAGGAGCCTTACCGGGGTTTCGAACCCCAGACAACGATGAACACCCACCTCTACCTCTACCCGATCGCTGGCGAACGTGAGTGAGCGGTTACCCGACTTCGGATGGAAGTTACTGGTAAACCGGAATATTTGTGTGTACTTGGTTATAAGATAATTGTGCTGTAATTTGTCATTTTCATATGGCAAGCTGGGCAATCAAATCATCAATTCAATTTGTTAACTTCATTGGAGATTATTGAAAATTTTACTCACATTTACTAAAGTGAGGAATTAAATTTTTGCTATGACCACAGCCTAGAGTTGACAGCAACGTACGTACTGATCGAACCACTGTATAAACATACCAGAGGGGTAATTCCCGTATTTTTAAGAACGATTGCATACATGCAGTACCCGGCGATAAATATTGCACATCGACCTTTACCTTGTTTTGTATTTTATACAAAGAATAAAAATAATTATCAAAAGAAGCAAATCATAATTGTTTTAACAGTTCCTAATAGATACCGGACTGTTTGTATTTCGTGCGACAGAGATAGCGCTCTACGAAGCCGAAATAAGCCGATTGTCTCTTTCCAAAGGTTGATGTGCAATATTTATCGCCGGGTACTGTATCTCAGTCTCAACCTGTCAAAAATACCTACCTCTAATTTCCCTACATTTTTGACAAGTTTTTGACATTGAATGTCGCTGAGATGACATTGCGACTAGATTTTCAACGTTTTTAATTACAGGAATTGGGCTTCTGGAAAATCACAGAAGTTTCCTAGATTTTTTTTTATTCTGTGGCTACTTCATAATTAAAAAAAAATTTGACTATATCTAGTGTGTCATAGACAAAAAAGCTTGCCAATTTACAGCAAACCTATATCAAGTTAATTTTGTCTGTACGTTAGATAATTCTTAGCTCAATGTGAATAAGTAATATCATTAATGTGTAAGGGGCCGATTCAATGTAAGAATTACTGTTTTCAAACATAGTGTGCAATTATTCAGTCTGCTCTATATGTATGCAAAGCGATACTTTTCAACAAAATATATAGAAATTTAGTGCTTTACATACAAATTCTATTATTTTCAACTTTATGATTCCTGTATTAAAAAAACTAACAACATTATTTTATTGTTAAATGGTAAACTGAAAGGCTGGTTGGTCACATGAGGGTTTGAATAATATGAATGAATAGTGAAGTAGGTAACAAGCTATTTCTGAAAGAAAAACTATAGAATACCTGTATTTAAATACTACATAACTTCGGCAAAAATGACAGCACTTGTTTCGATTTGACTTTGCATGTCAGCAAACTTTGTATTTTATTCTGACACTAGAAAAAATAAATATATTTAATAAATTATCATGAATAAAAACTGTAGTTATTATAATATAATACGGTTTAAAACCGTTATTAGTAAGGTTTTCGACAACTAAAGCGAATTTTAACACCGCCATCTATTAGTAAAAGGAATGAACTAAAAGCTGAATGTATTAGAACTCAGGAAAGGTGTATTTGGATCCGAAAATCTAAATGAAAAGTTTAATATCTTAATAAAAATTGCTTGAGTTCCAAAGCCCACTGCTATTGACTTTTGATTGAGTAAGCAATGTATTCTGCTCAATTTCTGTTCACAAAAAATAGTGTGAAGGTTACTAACTTTACTAACGACATAATACCAAGTATTTTTGTGACTCGCCAAAGTGAAATTCTTTAGGCATATGGACTACTAAAAATGTCGTATTGACAACATATTGTTGAATAAAAATTCAACAATAAGTTGACAAATAAACTAAATAAAAGGCGTTTGTATGATACCATTTCTACAGTGCTGTGAATATTTAGTTAAGGCGCGGTTTTCTGGCTTGACGGTTGCGTAGGATTTGCGTCACCGGAGCGACAAAAACGTATGGGTGTAAAATTATACTCAAATAAGTAACTCAATTTTAACGCTTTTGCAACGCTAACGCCACGCAGTCGCCACGCTATACTCCCGCACAATTCTACCTGGACTACTTGTATATAATAGCTTACAAATATTATTGCTTGTTTAGCTTAGTTTTTTAACTCTAGTGAAGTGAAAATGTTGATAAAGTATGCAATTTTGTTATGACATTCTTTCTTTATAATAAAACGCAATTAAGTAAGTCGGAGCCCCAGCGTAGTTGTTGAAAGACAGTGCAAAAAAGGGGATTGAAGTATTATCTACCTGTCCGCCATTTTTTTTTTTCAAAATGGCTGCCCTGCGTGATATCTATATAAATCGATTGCTGACATCAATGCAAACAGGAACATAATAGGACCAATAACTCAATGGACCAAACCCCATAAATCGTCAGGCTTCCGAGATATTAACATTCAAAAGTTGATCACGTGACATCCATATCTTTTTGAACTAGCGTAAATCTTGTTACATAGATGTTTGATTATTTTAAACATGCTACAAGCACAAAATTAAAATGGCGAACAGGTAGGTATGCTACGGACCTTCAAAGTCATTTATGTAATTAGGAGCTGCGACTTACTGAAAAATAGTTTTGTGTATCCTAACTTTAAAAGCTCAATTTTCTCCTATAAAGCAATATATGTATACCTACCTTTGTCTTTAACACAACGTTCTGTAATCGCATTCCTGCTGTATTTTATTTTTATTAATATCTGGGTCTCTTTGGCAAATAATTCTGGGACATTATGGCTTTAAGTCGTTCATGTTTCTCTTATAATTTAGACTGTCAAACAGACTTTCCCAAAACTAGCCCTTTTGTCATCAAAGGACCATCATTTTTAGCCAAGCGAATTTTTTTAATACAACTAGCGCCATCTAGTTTATATTTATTGAACTAGGTATATTAAAGTGACATTACTGACAGTTCACGAGAATATTGTTTTCAATAGCTACTTTCTAATAGTTTGATATGAACGTTGAAAGTTGTCATTAACTACTAAATCTTATTTTTCATCTTCCTTTTCTATTAAGAGACCCAGGATAATATTTACCTACTTTTTAACCTTGAACAAAGTCGATAGTCAATATTTTATTTCATAACTTTAGGTATTAAATGAGTATTATTAGTTATATTAGAATAGCCTTAGTTTGTAAGTAGATAATTTTTATATCCCTGACGAATGTACAGTTTAAAGTTTTAAACGTTCATGTACATGTTTTTATGCATTTATATTCGCGCGGGAATGCGATTTCAGAACGATACAAAAACTTTTGCTTCAAGTAGAGACAATATGATGTTTTTTTTTGTATGTAAGGTTTTTTGTTTGTCAATTTTAGAATAATTATCGTCATTCATAAAATTATCAGTTTTATTTTTATAGTTTATGATTATGTTTTCATTACTATTTTCTAACTTTAGAGTTGTTTTGGGTATGGTTTCTTCGTTAATCAAACTTCAGGTTTTGTTTTTGAAGAAACTGCGTCCTGTTTTTCATAAAAACAAACATGCAATAATATGATAAAATATGCATTGTTGATGTCAGATGTTGAACATGTTATTGACTTACCTACATAAATTTAATGGAAAATGAGCTTCATGGGTGCTGGTCACCATAAATTAAGTCAAACTTCATCCATTTTAGTTTTATTAATAATAATAATAATCATGAATTCATGACAAACAATTTACATTTAATATTAATGTCATTATTTATGTAAAAGATCGTCATTATTTTTTACACCATTTTAATTAATTTAATTTTTAACTTGTTTTTGTGATTTGTTAGTTAATTTTTGTAGACTTATTTATTTATGTAATCTCAATGTATGATCGCTTTATATTTTTTTAAGTTGGCAGTTTTGTTGTTGCAGAGATACCAACATTCGCACATATTTTCTCAATAATATTGCGTGGAAACGTATATTCGAACTTGTTTGTATACATATTTTAATATATTGTGATATTTGAGTTGTTTTGATTTAACGATTAAGGGCTGATTTTTCCATCGCATCGGAATAAAATTGACGATTGACAGTTTTTCTATGAAATACTGTCAAAAATTCTAAATTATTCCTCCGATAAAATTTTCTGGCGTTGGAAAAATTTGCCCTAAATCAACTAAAATCAAATTAATTACCTCTAATTCCAACATACAAACTGCTTGTGATACTTTTGTTTTGTAAATAAAAATCAAATGACATTTCAGTAGGCGATTATTTTGTTCCTAGGCGATTTTATTAGTATTTATTAATAATTATAATTGTTGGTATTCGCTCAGTGTTGTACACTACTTACTCTGTAGGTACCCAACATGGATGGGTCGCGATGTCATTGTGTATTAGTTAGTAGTACGAATTTGACAAATAAATAAGATTCATAATTTATTTTGCTGTTTTTTTATTGTTTGCCTTCAATGTCCTAGGTAGCGCAACTCTTGATTCAAACAAATTCCAAACATTTCCAGTAGATGGCTCTGTATTGTCTTTATATGCACCAACGTTGGTAGATTATGGTCATAAAATTGATAAAGAAAGATCATACGGTACTTGCACTCTAGCTTGGTCTACTTAAATTTTCGAAATTTAAAATAGGTCATCCTTGAAAAAGAAATTATTTTAGAGGGTAGGTATTCATCAGTTTCAGACAGTTGACAGTTGTGTCAGTTTGGAGAGGGGCTTGCGGTTAAGAAATAAAAGCCGCACGGTTCGATCGATAAGGTTAAGCTACGCTTGCGGCGGTTGGTCCGTAAATGGGTGACCATCTTTACATACCAAGACCCCTCCATACGTCGGAAAGCACGTTAAGCCGTTGGTCCCGTCTGTCATTCATGGATCTTTGGCAGTCGTTACGGGTCGTCACAAGCCCGATAGTCTGACAACCATGCAGTCTTACCAAGAAGTATCGTATTACCCAATAACTGGCTTGTGGAAGTCAGATAGGCAGTGGCTCCATGTTAAATATTGGTCTTCAGCTGCATACGGTTAGAAAGGCCGGCTGGAAGCCGGCCCCAACATAGTTGGGAAAAGGCTAGGCAGATGATGGGGTATTCGTCAGTTTCCCAGTATCTTCGCAAAAGGTAGTCGATTTTAACCATAAGCTGATATTTTTTTGTGAAGTAACTCCGTTCAAAATTAAATTAAACAACTAGGTACCAACTTCCTAAACATTTATTTTACTATTAATCATTTGAACGAGCTCCTGATCAACGTTTTTAACCTCATCTCTAAACTTTCCGTGGTTAAAGAAATATTCAATCTCTTGCAAAGTCCTATCCTTAGTTTCTGGTAACATGAAATACAAAAATACTAATGAAATTACCATAATTACACCTAATATGGTAAACGTCCCATAAACTCTGACAGTTGCTAACATAACTGGTGTAGTTTTTAATGTTACTATGCTAGTCAATGATATTAATATTCCTGCTATAGTGGTGCCAGCTGCTCGGTGTTCTAGAGGAAATATTTCTCCAACTAGAGCCAAGGGAATTGGTGCACACGCAAAATTAGCTATCGCGAAATATACACAAAATAATGCCATTGGAATCCATGGGGCATTAAGAATGAAACCCCTAGATGCTAAGAAGAGATGGCAGCATGCGGCCAGAAGGACCAAAACTGCAGCAAATCCAGTTGAAAATAACAAAGTTCTTCTCTTAATTATTCTGATAAGATACGATGAAAACGTAGCACTGACAGTAACTATTAGATCTAAACCTAAAGTGTAGTAAAACGAGCCATGATTTCCAGAAATCTCTGATATTATCTGGACAGCATAGGCAGGGAAAATGTGTCGGCCAGTTGTCTCTAATAAAATGGCCGCAAAGAGATAGTTCAAGACTGGCATCACAAAGTCTCTCTTGCCGAATTTTCGAAAGAAATAATGAAACCTCTTGAGAACAGACATTTCTTCTGTTTTGATGCGTTCCTGTTGAGCCTTGATCATTTCTTTCAGCTCTTTCGTCGACTGTTCTGTCTTCCCTCGAAGTCTGTAGAAGACTTTTCTGCTGTTCTCAAATCTTCTCTCCGAAGCCAGCCAGGAAGGACTTTCAGGCCACGTGCAGACCATTCCAAAAGCCAGCAGGTACGGAATCAAAGTGAGCACAGCAACTGTCCTCCAGTGGTAGTAATGGCCCAAAAGATGGACTAAGGTACTGCCCAAATAGAGGGCTGCGGTCTTCAGATTCAGGAACATTCCGCGATGGACAGGACTCGAGTATTCTCCTATCACTATAGCTCCTAATATTGATGTCGACCCTGCCGTGATACCTTCTAGGGCCCTTGCGGTTATTAGGCAAGCGACATTTGTAGAGAAGTACATAAGAACCAGCCCCAAAGCACCAGGGATGATGTCCAGAATGAAGGCTACTCTTCGTCCGAAACGGTCCATGTAGTAGGAGGATGATAGGAATCCAGGTATCCAGGCTAAGCTGAAGGTTGCGGCTGCAAAAGATAATTATTAATAGTCTTTCATGTATCAGTTTTAGGGAATAACGTAACGTAACATCACGCCTGTTCTCCCGGATGGGTTAGGCACAGGTGACCCCATGGACATTGTAAAAAATGGCCTATGAATCAACACGCATGAAACATTTACTATAATTACTAGTTCTTTTAATAATATACATTACAAATGTTTCAATAGAACGGACACTTCATACAGCTCATACAGCCAAGTCTTTGTAACAGCACTCTTAATAAGAGTTTGACACAGACAAGCGTCAGTATTCTCAACGCTTGATATACGATAATGGTTTTTAGTTACACACGTCCGCTATGATGTCGCGGAACCATAACGGCTTATCAAAAAACTCCATTGAGCGCTGTTTGAAACGTCAAACGAGCAATAATATGGACACTGACAATTGATGAATTGACAGATGACATTTGACATTTGGTAGTAATGTCACATGGCGCGCGCCTCCTGTTATTGCTACATACCAAATGTTTTTATTGACGTAATTATAACCTCAAAATCCGAAAGTGTTTTGATTTTTTCCGAATTCTCAAAAGTGTCCGTTGTTTTAATTTAAGTTCAATCGAATATATACATTATCTAAAACCCAAAAAGTAAATACACCTCCCTGTTGGATCTTAGGCCAACTATGTATGGACGACGAGCAATGTCCTTTCGTCAGTTATGTTTAAGTTCCATGAGTAGAGGACGAACCTATTGCCCTACCATCACAAATCCAGTCTCTGTGCTACTAGGTACAGAGAATTTCAAATGGAAAAACCCAATAACACTTTGTGCAACCTGATAATTGAACCCAAGACTTCATGCTCAGCAGTAGCGCGACCACTAGACCATGACAGTCATAGCATATAATATTCTGTGTCGGTAAGGAGTTAGTTAAAAATATGATCTTCGGTAAGTCAATAGAAAGTATGCATTATTAATTACATGGTGTAGGTACAACGAATTGTTGGGTGAATCGCTGCTCTCCTAGCTAGATTACTGAGTAATCTTTATTTAGGAGAGACAGTTTCAACTCCCTATTTGAGTATCACAATAATCATGTATAATACTTATGGAGCCAAAAAGTAAAAAGTTATTTATAAAAAACAAAACACAATAGCAAAAATTTTAAAATTCAATAAAACAAATTAGAATGAGAAGTGGTGTGGTGAGTCGAGTGAGTGCGTCTGTGTGTATCTATGAGTGTGTGCATTTGATTATAGGACATAGGGTTACCTTTATGTAAGTGTCAATAAGTACTTTTCAGTCTCGTCATAGGTTTTATTTAGGAGGAATGCACGAAGGGCGATTTTGCATTTGCTGTGTGGTAACTTACAGATGTCTAAGGACGCGTTAATTTTATTGTACAAACAAGGGCCAAGATAGAAGAAAAATCTTTTAGTGTATTTAAACTGAGTTTGTGCAACCGTACAAATCATATCTTTACGTCATTTGGTAATAGTAATAAAAGGGGTTTTTAAGTGTTGAAGAAGAATAGTTTGCAGAATGCAATCAACTCAGCCTTTCACTGCTGGACATAGATTTTTCCCAGGCTGCGTCACGACAACGTCCTCCGCATTCTGTCCTAGCCACCTCTTTAATTAAGGCCGTCGGTCCATCCAGCTGCAGCTCCTCCCCTAGATCTTCGGTAGGTACTGAACGAAATAATGTGATCATACCTATCCAAGAAGACTGTTCCAAGGAAGCTTTGATGGGGGAGTCCGGATCCTTGAGTGCTGGCAGCAGGCAAGTGGTAAACCCTAGGAACATTCCCACTTCAAACATCGTTAGAAGAACTCCTGACACGATCCATGCCTGCAAATACATTAGAACCAGTTTTTTCAATAAAAGGACCTAAGAGAATGATCTAAGGTCAAAAAATAACAAGGGTCTTACCTGTCGTAAAAATATGTTAGCCATTCTTTCACATAGGTACCTATTATTATTTTGATCAGTGCGTAAATTTGTACGTACTAATTGATAATTGTTTTGCTTGGTAGAGGGTTTCTTATAAGAAAATTAAACATTTTAAAACTGTCTACTTAGGCACTTAAATTATTGTCGATTTGATAATACTTCAGCTAAGCCATCGATTTATGAAATGTTTTCAAGTCGCACTATATACATATTTTGATTTTGCAAAGATTTCAATTAGTTCCAGGTTCTAAAGCTAAAAAAGTATTTTATTAATATTTAATAACTAAAATTTTTTGAAGGTTACTAATAATTATAAAAAAAAACCGTATTTTTACTAATACCATTTAGATATAACGAGGCCAGTGCTATAGAACAACTGTTGCAATAAACTATGCGAGCTCTACGCGTGTATAAGTTAATTAAATAAGTATTATAAAAGTTATGTTATCAGTTAATAATTATGTTATCAGTGATGTACCTAAATATAACGAGGCTAGGCTTAACGTAAACGTATCATTTCACGAATGTCAATACGCTTCGCGTCGTGCAGACGAAGTTAAACCGTGCACTGTATTCAGCAGCGGCGGACTTTCTCTAGGGCCGAAGAAGCTCGGACCTAGAGCGGCCAGATATTAGGGGCGGCCAACCTGCGCCTGCGCAGCGGCAGTAAATAATAGAGTGATCACAGCTACTAAGTTGAAAAGAACTTAATGTTTTGTACATTTTTACCCCCGTTTACACTAAGATATAAAACATGAATTCAATTATAGATTACACCCAAAACAAGTTGTATATGTTACAATACTCGTATATGTTATGGACCAAGTAATGAATAGGGGCATTTTTCATAATGCCCGCGCATTATGAATGATGACAAGCTACTTAGGGCAAAATAAATAATTAGAATTTGAACTTCCTTATTTATCACATTGCTTCGACATTATAAATAATATTGCCGTGTGGTCTTTGGGAATCTGATAATACACAGGTACATTGCACGTAATCGTAACTAAAGGTATTTGTATTCTCATTCACTCGCTCTTGGATCCTTTGTCGACAGAGCCCCACTTCACGGGAGATCCGCTTCGCGGGTTTCCTATTTCTGTGTAAAGGTTTTAAAGTGACCTAACCAAACCTAACCTCGGGGTGCCCTTCACTCGCTCTTGGATCCTACGTCGCCTATCGCCAGCAGAGTGTCTATGTAAGGAAAGATTATAATATGTGATTTTAAGTTTAGTATTGATTATACGTTTTAAATAAAAATTATAATAATAAAACCTGGTTTTAATTGTTCTGCCCCATAGATAGGTGATTAGCATTATAAAAAATGCTCGGTCGATTTGATTCTTTCAATAGTTTTTATCACACTGCCCTCTCATATTGGACATATCAAACTGCCCGGGCATTTTTTATAATGTCCTAATAATCGCTCGGTCCATGACAATATACAAATATTGTAAAAAAAAAAATTAAAAGTTTCGAAAATTTAAACACTCCGCCTCGAATAGGTTAGTTTTTTTAGTCCAATACAGCAATAGGAATAAGAGTAACTTTGTCCACTTATGCTCAAAGTTTAAGATTTAAGGGAATTAAAGCGAGCTCGAAAATGTTTGTATTCCGCCTCAGACAGGTTAGATTCTCTATTAAATTTTATTTAAAAATCTGGGTTTGCGAGTGACACACCTTCCTCCTGGCGTTGCCTTAATTTATTGAGGCATCCACAGGCAAGTCCGGTTAAGCAGACGACAACCTCCTAAGTTGAAAACTAAGTACCTACATACATACTCCTTTTAGACAAACCTTATATACGACTCGCAAAAACAAATCAGACATACATATGTTGTTAACATTTTGCGGGACACTAGACGCCCCCCAGACGTAATAACAATAAAATTTCTATTGTGTCGTTTTGTGTACTTCACCGAATTATCTATTTCGTTCTAACATTTTTGACCAGATTCCTACAAGTTGTTTTGTAAACTATTGGTTTTACAAAATAACTTGTACGCAGTTACATTAATCAATACAAATGTTGATATTTAGATTCGTCTTGGAATATCGCTTGAAATGGGTAGATACGACACAACCCTAGTAGAGTATTCATGAAACAAAACAACAAGTTCCTAATCGTGTGTCATTACGTGCGTAATCTTAATTGTATTGTCATTAATTACAAACAGCTTTCGTGTATTGTTTAGCTTCCAAAATATAATAAAATAAAAGCTACCTTGCAATGTATGTGTGTAATAAAGTTTACCTGGTATAGGTCTGCCAAAATCTCATGGCATAAAAAAAATAAAAACATTGTGAATTTCATATGGATTGACATTGCCATAATGAAAATCACATTTTTTTTTGTATTCCATGAGATTCTGATAGACCTATATGAATGGAATCTGTTTTTCTGAATCGTTAGGTATGTATATCGTTAATAGTTTGTAGGTATAGTATTAAAGATTATTGACAAAAAATGATAATAACATAGGTACCTATTACCATTTTTTTGTAATTTTTTATGTGAATATTTACCACTACCTACGTACCTACTTAGCATTTGCATATTATTTTGCCAATGTTCTAAATTGTACTTTTTACCATCTTTTTATACCGTTTTTATGACAAAAATATATTATTAGATATCATTTATGATTTGACATAATATTATGTCGGTACCCTGGATATTATGTCGGTACCCTGGGGTTCCGGACCTTAGGAAGGCGTACGAGAGGTAGGTTTTCGACCCACAGCCTTATTAAGGCATTTCTCCCGGTCCTTAAACCTGTCATTTTGCAGTCAAACTTACACACCACAAACTCCTCTCACCTTATCTATCACTTCCAATCTCCCACTTAAATCATCCAAAAAATATTCTACAGCAAAAATATTCACCTGAGACAAAGTAACAAAGAGACCTCCAGGTTCGTTTAATTGGTCGGGCTGGGCGAGTAGCACTTGACCCACTGCTTCGTCCCTTTGTGCGCTAACTTTATAGTATGTAGTTTCAGACGAGGCAGTGGGCATAAAGAAGGTTGTAGTAAGTAGTTAGATGGCTATCTGCATTGCTTTCTTGATGGGTAATGACGTCATTTGTAACGATACCTACCCGTCAAGTATCCTATGTAATACGACACAATAGAAAATCAATTGTGTCTCATTAAATGATAAATTAGGTACCTATTTTATTTTTGTAAGTAGGTTTGTGCACACGTCACTCATGTTTTTTTAAGACTAGATGAAGTCGGCGTTTCCTATCTGACTACTCTGAGAAGAAAGGCCGAAACAAACTCAGAGGTCACAGTCTCTATTTAAGTCCAGACATAAACTTAGTCAGGTTATATGAAGACCATGTAGATCGATGTCTGAGATGGTCTTTTGAGGAAAGAACCACACAGATTGAGAGGACCAGTCCAGTCGGTGCACGCATTTGTCAAAAATCCTCCTGAAATCGTCCTGTTAAACGCCTGGCTGTGACTGGATAAGGTTCGAGATGGACGTAGTAGCCCAGTTCTGGGCAAGATCTATGAAGTAGGTACGTACGCATTTTCTGGATTTTATCTAAAATTTACCACCAACCATTAAGCCAACCATTAACCATTAAGTGTGACTCCCTTCGACGCTAGAAGCAACTGCATCCGTCGACGCGTGTCAGAGACAGCCGTGGACAATGCGTCGCTCATGTATTTGAATACGGTGCCGGTGCTCAAATACACGAGCGGAATGTTGTCGACGGTTGAACTCTTATTGAAAAAAAAGGTTTGAAATTTTTGTAAAATAAGAAACTTCTCTCGATCAAGTGATTTAAAAAAAATATTTGCATTTAATAGCCTAATTCTCGAGAAAGGCTATAACAGCACGCTAGGACCAAAAGGAGCCGAGCAAAAAGAAAAAACTCCGAAAGAACGCCAAATGGAAACGAAATAAAAGTGACGAGGAGATTTATAAAAATGTGACTGTTATTTTATATTCATTGTGTATCTTACGTCTTCCAGGCGCAGTCGTGGGCAGAACCTAGTGTTATTATTAATAACTGATTTACGTCCGTCACCCCACACATCAGGTCCAGTTGAAAACCAGCGTCAGGCACCAGTTGTCTGGCATTTTTGCTGAACTGGGCCTTTTTGGCGCAGCCGTGGGGCAAATTTTCCTGCTAATTTCTTACATCGGACTTTGCACTTTTTATTTTTATCTTAGTTTTTATCTGATGTACGACTATTATCTAACTATCTGGTGTATTGTGTGTCTCTTAGTCTGTGCTAAATAAATGTATTCTTTATTCTTTCTTTTTTTCTTATTATTATAAAACGTTCAGAAAATCTCCTGGTAACTCAGCCTATTGCAGTCCACTGCTGGGCATAAGCCTCTCCCAGGCTGCGCCACAACACCCTGTCCTCCACCTTCCACATCCAGACTGTCTCAGCCACCAATTTAGGTCGTCCGCTACGCTTGCCGATACGCGGTCTCCACTCCAGGAGTCGTCAGCTCCACCGGCCATCGGCCCTTCGACAAACATGGCCAGCCCACTGCCACTTCAGTTTGCTTACTCTGCCGGATAGTTTAATTCCTGATTTTATCCAAAAAAATCTTAAAAATCTCCTGTACGTAACAAAAACACTTTAGTGACACAAAATTTTCTGAAGGAAGGTGTAACGGTACACGCCGCACGCCCCTCTTTAGATCATTACGCTGAAATAAATGGTGGATACGCAGTCAGATAAAAAATGTGGAGGGTTTTAATTAAATTTTTATAATCAACCTTTCTTTTGGGAGTTTTTTAACCTTTCTTTTGAGATATTGCGTAAATAATTGATATGGAAGTGTTGGAAGGTAGGGTGTAAATGATTTTATTTCTGTAAGTAGGTTTACACAAACACTTTTACACGTCAATCATATTTTAAAAACTAGATGAGGTCGGCGTTTCCTGTGTGACTACTCTGAAAAGAAAGGCCGAAACAAACGCAGAGGTCACAGTCTCTTTTAAAGACCAGATATAATCTTGGTCATATCATCATGTAGATTGATGTCTGAAATGGTCTTTTGAGGAAAGACCAGGGGGCCTAAAAATGCCACTTTGGCGAATCATAAAAGGATAACATTATGAATCATAATGGACAGTTAACTGTTAAGTTAATCGTATCAAATCCCATTGGTGAAGGATTTTTCATTTTTTTTTTTGTTTGTGCTAAAATACCAATCAATTCAATCAAAATCAATCTACCTACTGATTATACCTACGCACTGTAGCGAAAAAAAGAAAAACACGGACTGTTTTCGTCATATTAAGGTTCATAATGTTATCCTTTTATGATTCTGCTAAAGTGGCCGTTTTAGGCCCCCTGTCCAGTCAGTGCACGTATTTGTTAGTAAACGTACAGATCAACTATAAAAGCTCGTGAAATAGTAACGCTGTTGAGTGGTGAAGGACAAGGTCAAATTTAGTAATGGCTGATTGTTGGTACGCACGGCTACACATCAAGCTATACATATAACCATAACCAATATAAAGGTCATAAGCACACAGATCAACTCGTAAAGGGCTCGTCACCGTATCGCCTTTCGCCTCGCCGTCAAACAAGCGTCAACCTGACGTAAGTACGTAACCAATCAGCGGGTTTGTCCGAACGGGTTACCGCTGGCCCGGAACATAAAGAGCTAAGGAAAGAACATGGGTGGGTTTTAGTCAGTAAGAGTCTGACACTCCCTTCCGCTCCACCCAGACCGAGGGATCATTTGGTGATTTCCCATCATCAAAAAAAAAAGCACGTAACTAAAGCGGATCAGCAGGTCCGATACGTCGACTCGGCTACGGCTAGGCGACACCGCACTTACGGCTTACCGACCGCTAGTTGATGGTACAGCAGACAGGCTGCGGGAGGGGTGAGAGGGGCAAGGGTGGATGAAGAGACGTACAGTGCGTGCCACGTAAGATGAGACTTGACCCCGCCTCCCCCGCTCTTTCCGCCGCCCCTATGACGTCCGGTCCCGTCCCGCACTCAGACCTCATACCGCTAAAGATACCTAAAATCGTGTTCTGCGCATGTCAGACCACGTGGTGTGTCAAGTCTCTTCTTACGTGGCACGCACTGTAACTCGGGTACGGAGAGACGTAACCGCGGGAACTGCAAGTTGACCACGCACCGCACCGCGGTTCATGAGCTTGTCCCGAGGCGAGGCGATTACGTTACGATACTGATTAGTATGCGTTGCAGTAGGGAGTTTCATACAAAGAATACCGAATGGCTCGAGTTGATACGGTCTTTGGCGACAGCGCATCAGCTCGACGTAGATACGTTACTGCGACTGATTTAAGTCTTTGGCGACAGCGCAGCGCATCAGCTCGACGTACGTTACTGCGACTGATTGTTTTCTCGTCAAACGACAGGACGACGGAACTTTTGATAGACGAACGATAGCAATACACAACACTTTCGCTCGACAAACGTTTCAATATTTACGTATTTCTGGAAATGTCGTTTCTCGTGCAAATAAATTAACTTCAGGCGAATCGCATTCAGAAAATAATATTTAAAAGTATCGATTCGCCCATAGCGGTAAATTCGTGTGAATCGACCAATTAGCCACTAAAACATGAACATGAGTGAAATTGTGAACACAAAACAAAACACAAATTCTTTCCATGTCTAGAAATATTCTATACCTCCTACTTAGGTAGAAGACGTAACTGTCCTAGGAATCACACCCAAAGCCTGGAGCAAAACCTAGTTAAAACTAATCCCGCTTCAATTTAACCATTTCCCGCTGCATTGCTTACCACACATGCACATCCACACACACACTCTCACTCGTTCGATCGACACAAGCACACATACGCAAATAGCGTGTATGTATGATAAGGGGTAACGCACACAGTTATCCATTTCCTTAGGGCGGGGCTGGTTGCACCGTTGCATTAAGCTGGGATTACCAGATTCAGGTATTGAAAGAATATTGTTTAAGAAAGTAAAGTTAAGGTACGGCGGCCATTTTCTGTAATAATGGAAATAGTTATCTGTATTCAACTAATATAACCAAGTATCCTATTTCATCGTATTTAGTATCCTATCCTATTTATTATTCGTTTTCTCCATTCGCAAGTGTGCTGAAAGATATTTCTAAAGAAATAAGCAGTATTGTACTCAATACTTTTTACAGCGGCCTCTAAAAATTAGTCGATATTTTTCCACTTCAGCTGCGATGCCGCATTATGATTTAAAATAAAAAAAAATAATCAGGTAGGTAAACCTAAGGGATTACTCGATTATTTTTTATAATAAATGAAAGGTGTTTGAATTAGTCATTAAAATGTTATAGCAGTTCAAACATTTGGATCACCAGAATTTTAAATCATAATTCGGTGAGTCGTGTGTCACAGCTGAAGTCGAAAAATTTCAACAAACTTTTAGAGGTCACTGTATGGAACACAGAAAAATAGATACAGATACGTAATCTGTATCTATTTTTCTGTGTACATAAATAATAAAATAAATAAATTACGTTTTGTCGTTCCCTATGCTTTAATATTATATACCTACTTACTTTGTCTGTTTTAAAAGTAAGTTGTGTAAACATTAGATTTCCCTTTTGTAAGACTAACTATAATATTATTGTAAAATATAGGTTATCCAGTTGTTATTGTTTGTACCAGTGACAAGTATCTGTCAGCTGTCATAGACACTTCCATTTTCCGTCTCGTATTTTTGTCTGGTAACATTGACAGATACCCGTCACTGAAGCGTAATCGACTAATTTAATAAATATCGTTTTGGCTGTTGAGAGCTGAGACCTTTGCCACTATTATTTTTTGGAAGTGTGACGGTAGCTGATTTTAAGACAGGAGATCAGATCAGATTGAACCGTCGAACGGAACGTGGATATTTTTGCTGTGAGAATTATATCGAAATATATCTGAAAAATCGTTGTTGGGTGATTCTTTGAAACCGAGGGTATTTGACTCATTCGTATGGCTTAAATTTATTTTTACCATTAGATCTAAATGAACATATTAGTTGGTCCCAGTCATTAAATGTAATAACATATATCAAACGCACTGATTTGCGACAAGTAGTTTAGGATTTAGAGTATGCTGATTAATTGATAAGCCAGATTAATGATGACAAAGGCAGAAGAATGAGATTTTGCACCATATTAATTAGAACCATGCAGATAAATGATAATTACATTTTATTTTCAATCAACTTTATTATAAAATAATTAACAAGTAAGGAAATAATTACTCCCACATCTATATTTTGATATATTAATTCCGATATTACTTAGCTAAGTACTATTTTGGCACAAGTTAGCAATTTAAAAATTAAAGTAACATTTTTGGTCGAATTAAACATTAATTAAACTAAATAGGTAAATCACACTTTATTCAATGCTATAAAATTTTCCATGAAATAACACGTAATGGCACAAAAAATGTTCGTTTTAAACCTAACAAAACCTAACAAAAAATAATAAAAACCTTCGTTTTAAATTTAAAACGAAGACTTTTATTGTTTTTCGTTATTCAAGAGGTTTAAAAGAAAGATTTTAAATGAAAAATAAAATAAAATATTTTTTTATGAGAATCAAATTCAGACTTAATTTTGCAATAATAGTATTATATTAGGAACTTATAAGCTGACTGTAGAAAACTAATTAATGTGCTACTACATACGTACTATAAAATATTAAATCTTTTTAAGTACATATGTAATAATAATAAGACATAAAAACTAAAGTAAAATTTTTGGTCAATTTAAACATAGGTAGATCACACTTTCTTTAATGCTATAAAATTTTGCTTGAAATAACACGCAATGGCACAAAAATAATCGTTTTAAACATTTTAATAACAAAAAATAATAAAAACCTTCGTTTTACGTTTAAAACGAAGACTTTTATTGTTTTTCGTTAATATAAGGTTTAAAACAAAGATTTTAAAAGAAAAATAAAATAAATTTTATCATGTTTTTTTATGAGAATCAAATTCAGACTTAATTTTGAAGTAATAATATAATATGAACTTAATTTCAATTCAAGCTTATAGCATGAGATCATAGAAAACTAATTAATGTCCTTCATACGTACTAAAAAATATTTAAATCCTCTTCATCAGCAGAGTCTAGTAAGTATGGATTTATATTTTCTAAATCGATACAAAATTTTTTACTTCCATCTCTAGAAAAAGTTATCTCTGAGATAGAATCGAAGTCAGCATATTGTGCCATTTCCACGCTTTGTTCAGCATTATCGTTCCTTCTTTCTTTTTCTTCATGTTCTTCTGCCACATGTTCATGTTCTTCTGTTACTTTTTTTTCAATATTGTTACTTATTCCTAATGATTTACGTACATATTTACCATCTCTTGCTCGTTTATGAGGTATATTGAACACAAGTTCCTCATCTTCACTTTCTTGATTTATGTTAGGTATATTCTTTGTTACTTTTTGTTTTTTTCCTGTCAAGTTATTGTTTTTATTACTCTTTCGTGCATCTGTTTCATTACTTGTTGTCCAAAAGGATTCACCTATTTCACTTAGTTGTCTTGTTGAATTGGCTAGCGGTGTGACTGATAAGTTTTGCTGAACTCCGTCTTGCAAATGATAAAAGCCAAGGTGTTTCATGTGGTTGCAATTGACAGCTTGATACAGACAGTTAGGATCTGTACAGCTCAGTTTTCGAACGGCTACCACAGGACAATCGAAGTTCCAGACTATCTGGTGCATTTTCATGCATCCTGGAAAGGCTTTCACATTTTGTGGAAAAAGTAAGTCCTTTTCGCTTACATCATATTCAGAAACAGTTCTCAGTTTTACTTTTTTTAAGTTTTGCTCCATAATATTTAAAAAATCATTTATATCTTTTATGTCCTGTCCTTGGGAAACAGCACGATCCGCAGTTCTCTTCATAACAGCACCTACTCCATCTGGGGCACCCTTTCCATGACCAGATTCACTATAGTTCCACGTAATGATTTTGATAGAGCTCAGATATATATGCAAACATGAAATTAGGTGAAATATTTTTTTATTACGATACTGACTAGACGGGGAATCAGAAATGAAATGTATAGTATGAATGCCTGTCTTTTTTTCACCTATATATTCGAGGATTGGTACGATGTGAGCCCATACGGCTGAAATGTCATGACGAAGGCATTCACTCACCGTGCAAAAAGATTGTACTTGCTGTATCTTTTCATCGTCCAGAAAATATATTACCGAAGTGTGTAAAGTTAATTGTTTACGGCTACCACCAAAATGGTAGGACTGTATTTCTTCATTACACTTGACTGCATAATTTTCACTATAGTCAACATGGACAATACACTCACCCTCTTGAAGATGTTCTTTTAAAAATTTGAAAGCCTTTTGTTGAGCAACTATATTACCACAATGCATGAAATATTCATTCAGTGTTGAATCAAATTTTTCAATACATTTCTTAGGTTCTTCTCTTTTTCTAACTTTCTCAGTTGTTCTTATTTTTCTTGTCGTACCTTGAATCATGTCTTGTTTAGTCTCCCACTGCCAGTACGTGATTTCGATAGAATTATCAAATTCCTGATAAGATACTACCTTATTCTTGCATGCTGAACAAGTTCGATGCAAACAATCTGCATCATACACGTCGCAACATAGCAAAGAGAGAAGATCTTGAGAGTTCTTAGATGATAGTATCTTTCTCTGGTACAAACCCTGGACTATTAAATCCACGTTAGTATGCAATTTGCATAAACAAGTGTCTCGTGACCGAAAATCAGGTAGCAGCACCCAAAAAGGTCTTAATTTGCAGAATGCTGAATAGCTGATAGTAAAACTTGAGTTTTTCAGAAACTTTTTATGCAGATTGAGAAGACTGTCGCTGAGGTACCGCTTTTGTTTACGTATCTTGTTTCTTGCTATAAATTCCTTTTTTCCAGAGCATAGTCTACTATTTTCATCGTCCTCATAAAATATTTCGACTTCTTTTTTCAGTCTTTCAGGCAAAGAATTTAAATAATGATTTGGTGTTTCATTTGACTTTCTCACTATGCGTTTTATTTTAGGGACTATTCTACTTTGATTGGGCATGTCTAAAGCTGAGGGTCCTTTATTACGTTTTGCCGATACTAATCTTTGCAGTTGTTTTTTATAACGTTCATTTTGTCGCTTCATGTTCAGTATTATTTGTTTCAGATTATTTATTTCTTTTTCTTTTTTGTAACGGATACGTCTTACAGCAGAAGATACAGGTGAAGAACAGGAAGGAGATTTTGTGTTTGATGTATTTACTCCTAAATCAATGGAAAATTCATTGCTCTGTTTAGAAATGCTGCGCAAAATCCTAGATGGTCCTGGTATAGGTGAATCTGGTTCTCTATTTAGAAACTGGTAATGTAAAGGTGGATCATTATTATTGTCTTGTTCAGTATCTGACATAATGCTGGGACTTTGTGGAGGGGTGTTTTGTGCAAGTAGGGCCGCTGTTCTTATTTCTTGCTTCTTTCTTAGGTAATATGATTTATAATTCGTTCTCCATCTCTTTCTTTGTAATCTTTGTTGTCTAGAATTCATTTCACTTATTGGTAGTTGTTTCTTTTCCTCTTTTCTACGTATGTAGTTTTGTCGATTTTTTTCTTGTTTTTCTTTCCATAAGTCATCATTATTTTTTATTCTTTCATATCTCCTTTTCTCCGCAAGTCTTTTTTTTCTCAGCCTTTCTTCTCTTGTTTGCTTCTTTGGTTTTGCCATTTTGAAAATATAAGATCTGAAAAAGGATAATGGGATTCAAACGGCTAGCTAAATTAAATATAGCTTAGTACTTCAGTACCTAACTTTTTTAGAGTACCTACATATCTAATAAAATAATGTATCGCAAGACGGCTTAATGAATAGTTTAGTTGGAGATGTTGCTTTACTGCTTTACAATTAACGATTTATCCATATTAAAAAAAAACAACTGTATCAGGTATGTAGGTATTTTTTCCCCCGAGGTTTACTTTAATTTTCTTTTATGTTAGTTAAGCAATTTTATATAAATTTTAATTAAAATATAAATAAAATATGAGTGAAATGGAAAACCCATAATTTCCAAGGTAATATTCTATTTACGCAGTATTTCAACAAACAAAAAAACATAAGTTGTTTGTAATATATTACTTTTTCGACAGACCTAATTCACCTGACAAATAAAAATCCATCTGGTCTTATGGGGACCCACCGTAATTTGAATAAAACCTAATTCATATGCCTTGTTCAAATTCATCTGGTCTTAAGAGCCAGATGAAACCAGACTAATGGGAGCCAGACAAATGAGGAATTTGAAGATATTCAAATCCTGCTCCTTTATTTATAAGCGTATAGAATCAAAGGTGTAATTAATATTAATAAACCACCTCATAGGAGACTTTGACTCGGTTACAAAACGTAAGTAAATACACACAATCCGTAAATGAAGACAGATTAATTATACTACTTACCGTACAAACGCCAGATCACAGTCTTTATGATGGTAATTTTTCACCAAAATACTGTACGCACGACCACTCCGTAATACAGATCGGCACTGACTGGCGCGGCCAATCACGAGTCGATATTATTCTATCGAATACTTTGTGTTTACGTTGAAATCATGCTTGAACAAATTGCGCCAGCTGAATGATTACTTTAGTCGGGGACAATTTATTAATTAATGTAATTACGAAAATATACAATTATTTTGTCATTAAATATTAAAATATCAAGAAACATATATTTGAATATCAGTTTAACTTACTAATTTTAGTATATTGCGAAAATTGATCGCAGAAAATTAAATAATTCAACAAAAACCGTCATTGGGACACGCCAAATTAATTAGGTTTTACTGTTTTCTGCAGATTTAATTATTGTTTCTTTAAATAAATCTCATTTAGCTACATGAGGCCTCGATAGACATTTACCTTTACCATAAAACCTGAAATCGAAATTTATATTGGAGATTATTTTGATGTGTTCTTCAGTAAAAATCCTGTCACGAGTGCGTTTCAAAGAATCACCCTGTTTCATTTCTGAGTTGAGGTGAAGTTCCTACAACTCAGAAGTGGGATAAATACAACACACCCACAAGTTTTGGAAAATATCAGTTAATATGGACCGTGACAGTAACCAATCGCATAGGAGCCGATCCCGTTATACTCCAGCCGTTGTGAGCATGGAACGTAAGCGTTGCCGTGATAATGAAGCCGATGAGAATCGCCTGAGTAAGAAGAAACGTCACAGGCGGCATAGAAGTACGCCTAGCGATTCGAGTGACCAGGACGAGAGGAGTGGACCTCGAACTCGGACTGATTCGTGGCGTCGACGAGGTCAGAAACGTAGCCGTGAAGATGAGCATTGCTCGCGCCGAAGCCTGACGAGGAAGCGGAGTGAGAGTGACCAGGACGAGAGGAGTCGACCTCGAACACGGACTGATGGACGGCGTCGGCGAAGTCAAAAACGTAGCTGCGAAGATGAGCATCGTTCACGCCGAGACCCGGCGAGGAAGCGGAGTGAGCAGCGGCATACCAGACGCAGTAGGCGGCCGTCTGACCGAAGCAGTTCATCAAACACCGCAGTAAGTGATGAACCACGCGGAAATATTCAGGTAAACAAATCTATGTTTGCTAACAGTGAGACTCAGTTATTTTTGAACGAGTTAATTAAATCTTTGTCGAATGCGAAGCCAGAAGGTAATAAGTTTCCGATGTTAGGTAACGTTATTCCTGAATTTGACCCCATGGCCAAGGGCCAGACGGTCCACATGTGGCTTAATAAGGTCGACGAATGTGCGAAGCTGTACCGTTGGGGTGATGATCAGGTTATTCACTATGCACTGCCCAGACTTGCGGGTGTTGCTCGCACATGGTACCAGGCCTTGCCTTCGATGTCATTTTCGTGGCCTGAGTGGAAAATTAAATTGATTGATTCCTTTCCTAGTAGTGACGATTATGCAGAACTACTTACTGAAATGTTAAATAAACGTGTGAAATACTATGAATCGTTAGAATTATATTATTATGAAAAATTAAATCTGTTGAATCGATGCGAGATTTTCGGGAAGCGTGCCGTTGATTGCTTGCTCTATGGCATTGAGGATCGTTCCTTGAGACTTGGTGCTAAAGCAGCCAAGTGTCAAGAGCCTGAAGAGGTTCTTAATTACTTTCAGTCTATTAAACAAAGTCGCGATTTTGACAAGTCTAAGATTAGCCAAGATAAAAAGACTTTACCATCAAGTAATACAAACTCGAATACTAAGCAGTTCGTTGGTAATGATTCAAAGTTATCTAGGCCACAATCTAGTGCATCTATAACTTGTTTCAACTGTAAAGAAGTAGGTCATTTTAGTAATAAGTGTACACAAAAGCTGCTCAGATGTAACATTTGTAAAAGGCTTGGCCATGTAACGATCGATTGCCCGCAGCTGTCCAACGAAAAGAGTAAAGATACTTCAAGTACAGAAAAAAAGTTATGAAAGTCGATGTTGATGATACTAGTAATGAGAAGTATATGATCTTGCTAAAGGTTAACGGTATTCTGGTTAAAGGGTATGTAGATTTAGGCAGCCAGTGCACATTGATACAATTTAGCGTAGCAAAATCATTGGGAGTTAGTTGGTCAGTAGGCGAATTACCCGTTATGAGAGGATTAGGTAATAATATCGTGGTACCAATAGGACTTGCACGTGTAAAAATAGATATTAATAATATCGTAGAGATGGTTGACGTTTATGTAGTTGAAGATGGCATAATTAAATATCCAGTGTTAGTTGGTCACAGTTTTACAGAAAAACCCGGAATCATTATTACAAAAACTACAAATTCCTTAATCTTTAGCAAGGAAGAGATTGTCAAATTGCGATTATTTCTTAAAGCGGATGTTGAAATTCAACCAAAACAAATGACTATGATTCCTGTTTTTTCCGATAAAAGCTACTCTGGGCCTGTGTATGTCAGGGGTTCATTAAGAGGTCAGCCTGGTAAGGAATTTTACTTATTGCCAGGTGAATACCACCTTGAAAATAGTATAGGAGCACTTCTAGTCCAAAAATTTTTGCGACCATTTACTTTTGTTAAATAAAGATACATTGGTTAGTCGAGTTTACAGATCTGAAAAAGGTTTTGAAATCAACATGCTAGATTTTAGCAACCATGATACGAATTCCGATCTGAATTATGGCGGTCACTTATCTGATGACGAGATATTTAGATTGAAGTCTCTACTAAAGAGGTACGAGGGTTGTTTTTCCTCTTGTTTAGCTGATCTAGGGTATACTAATATAGTACAGATGGAGATAGAATTGAGCGACGCGAAACCGGTGGTTTACCGACCTTATAGACTCTCATATCCGGAACGTGAATTGGTTCGAACAATGGTAAAGGAAATGATCGACGCTGATATCGTTTGTGAGTCTAACTCACCTTATGCGAGTCCTATTCTTCTTGTGAAAAAAAAAAACGGGTGAAAAGAGGCTCTGCGTTGATTACAGAGCCCTAAATAACAAGACTCATAAAGAGCACTATCCTTTACCGCTGATCGACGACCAATTAGATAGGTTGTCGGGCAATTCTCTTTTCATTAGTCTTGACCTTGCATCTGGGTATTACCAGATTCCAATATCAGAGGGTTCACAAGAGCTCACGGCTTTTGTAACACCCGACGGTCAGTACCAGTTTAAAAGAATGCCGTTTGGGTTAGCGAATGCCCCTTCAATTTTCCAAAGGGTAATGAATAAAGTTCTCGCTGACTTGAAATACGTTGTTATTTACATGGATGATATCCTGATTCCAGCTAGTACATTTAATGATGGTTTAACACGTTTAGAGGAAGTTCTCCAGCATTTGGCCAGTGCAGGGCTAACTCTCAAATTAAAGAAGTGCCATTTCTTCCAAAAGGAGATAGATTTTCTAGGGTTTTGTGTATCTGGAGATGGCATACGCCCCGGATCGCGTAAAACAATTGCAATTTCCAACTTTCCTGTACCCAAAAACGTACATGATGTAAGACGATTTATAGGACTTGCAAGTTTTTTTCGTAGATTCGTCAAAAACTTTGCGATAATAGCATGCCCATTAACAAATCTTTTAAAATCCAAATTTGAGTGGAAATGGACCGAAGAATGTACGTCTGCTTTTAATACGCTTAAAGAGAAACTCGTAGAACGACCCATAATAGCCTTGTTTGATGCGCGATTAGAGACTGAATTACATACCGATGCTTCAAAGATGGGCATCGCAGGTATTCTTATGCAACGAGGTAGTGACAGCCAGTTGAGAACTGTAGCCTACTACAGTCGGAAAAATTCAGAGGATGAGCAAAAACTTCACTCTTTTGATCTCGAGACGTTAGCTGTCGTTGCCTCTTTGAGTAGATTCCGCGTTTACTTGTTAGGATTACATTTTAAAATAGTAACTGACTGTAATGCTTTAAGAACAACTTTGACGAAACGTGACCTCATACCCAGAATCGCGCGATGGTGGGTGCAGCTACAGGAGTACGACTGTACCATCGAATACAGGTCAGGGTCACGTATGGCTCATGTGGATGCCCTGAGTCGTGCTCCGGTGGCTGAACACACTGACGATACTGATACACATGTAATTGACGTACTGCAAGCAGAGACAACCGATTGGATTGCAACTGTACAGAGTAACGACGAAGAGATAAAGCGAATTCGAGAAATTCTTCTCGACGATGAAACGAAATTCGTTGCCGATGTACGAAAGAATTATCAGTTAAAGGGTAACTACGTGTACCGTATCTTAGATGATGGAATTCGTTGGGTGGTACCGAGGGGTGTTAGGTGGCAAGTTTTGCGTATGAACCACGACCATGTAGGGCATTTTGGCTTTGATAAAACGCTGAGTAGGTTAAAAGCAACATTCTGGTTCCCAAAGATGCGACGATTTACAAAAAAATATGTATCATCATGCTTACAATGCGCACACCATAAAGCACCATCAGGCCAAAAGGAAGGGTTATTACACCCTATCCCAAAAATAGAAATCCCATTCCATACATTGCATGCGGATCATCTCGGCCCGTTTGTTCGTTCTAGGAGGGGCAATATGTATATTTTAGTTATTGTTGATGCGTTTACAAAATTTGTTAATATACGTGCCGTGAAGGATACGAAAACGTCAACTGCAATCAAAATATTTCATGAGTACTTTAGTTACTTTGGTGCTCCGTCCAGGCTAATTACAGACCGAGGTACGTGTTTTACTAGTGGTAAGTTCAAAGAGTTTACAGAAAAATTGAACATAAAACACATATTGAACGCGGTAGCTACTCCTAGAGCGAATGGGCAGGTCGAGAGGTTCAATCGAACTATTTCTGATGCGTTGAGTACCAAATGTCATGGCAACAATGAAAATACATGGGATGACTATGTAGGAGATATTCAATTAGGTATGAATACGACTGTGAGTAAAGCGACGGGCAAGAGTCCCTCAGAATTATTATTCGGGTTCAAATTAATTTCGACATCGGAAAATATATTGGGAGACGCGATTTCTGAAACAACTCAATTAGTTAGTGGCGACGACCTAATGCAGCTGAGGTCTGATGCTAAAGAGAAAATCGATAGGGATCAGGAAAAGGCGAAGGCCAGGTTTGATAAGAACAGAAAGAAACCGAAATCATACAATGTAGGAGATCTTGTTAGAATTGAGAGGACTGTAACTGATAAAGAGCATCTAGGTAAATCTAAAAAGCTTATACCAAAACTTCACGGCCCGTACCGAATTGTAAAAGCTCTACCCAACGACAGGTTCTTAGTAGAGGACGGGGTGTCCTCTGATAAACTGAAACATAATAGCAATTGATAAAATTCATCCTTGGCTTAATTTTAATGATTATTCCAGTGACGATGGCAACGAAAATGATAATAATGATAGTGAAACCGATAATTAATAATGAGATTAATTTAGACAGTAATATCAAAATTAAATGAATTTTGAAGTATTGTTTAATAACTTATTACGTTACTATTGTTATTACAATGTAAGGATATTAAAATAATATATGAATTAAGATAATTGACCGTATTTTGTATGACTGCATTGTAGTAACTATTTGATTGTCGACAATATTGTCGATATAGAATTGATTGAGATTGAGATTTCGAATGATTTGTGTTGATAATGAATGGACCTGTGACATAGTTCCATACAGATTATGATCATAGATTGAGCACAGGCTATGAACAATCAGTGCAGAAACGAATGGTATCAACTAATTGGTATCGCACAGATGATTGTAGACCGTAGCAGACCGTGCAAGATGTGTCTTTATTATGAGCATAGACTATGAACAATTAGTGCAGAACCGAATGATATCGAGTACAGATATCGCACAGATGATTGTAATCATAGTGGATCATGCGAGATAAGAGTTTTATAATGTCATAGATGATTGTATTAGAAAGTATGATATAGTAATTATATAACTAAATTAATATATAGATTTATTATTGTATATGTATTAAAGTTTATTTTCGATTATCTATTTTCCTGAAGTGAGGGACTCACTTCTTATTTAAAGGATGGCCGAGCTGTAAGACTAACTATAATATTATTGTAAAATATAGGTTATCCAGTTGTTATTGTTTGTACCAGTGACAAGTATCTGTCAGCTGTCATAGACACTTCCATTTTCCGTCTCGTATTTTTGTCTGGTAACATTGACAGATACCCGTCACTGAAGCGTAATCGACTAATTTAATAAATATCGTTTTGGCTGTTGAGAGCTGAGACCTTTGCCACTATTATTTTTTGGAAGTGTGACGGTAGCTGATTTTAAGACAGGAGATCAGATCAGATTGAACCGTCGAACGGAACGTGGATATTTTTGCTGTGAGAATTATATCGAAATATATCTGAAAAATCGTTGTTTCATTTCTGAGTTGAGGTGAAGTTCCTACACTTTTGTAATACTTTTTTGATTGCTTGTGTAATATAAAACTTTCGGTTTGGTCAAGTGTTTATGTTTCAAATAATTATCTAAATTTGAACTGGAAGTCGGACAATAATAATAATAATTTATTTATTTCAGACATAGTTCTAGTCCACAATGTCTGTATGGTTTTACCTAATTCAAGCTAAGTTGGCTAGATTTCTAGTATAATAACAAAATAATAAAAGGTCAAAGTGCTACCTACCTCGACCTTTTCTAGAATTACATTCGTCTTGTTATTTTAGACAAGTTGTGCAAATAACTTGGATATCGATATGTCGCAGATGGATTGTAGAATCCGCTGATTTACAAAACCGCTAGTTGTTTTACAAAACAGCTCCGTTATGTAAAACAACTGCACAACAACGTTCAGCTGGATCGTCATTGCGCTACGTTTTACAAAACTGCTACCGACGATTAGATGTAAGTAATACAGAATGGCTTATTTGCAGTCACAATGAGCGTATTTCATAAAATTTTGATAAATTTTAATTAATATTGTCCTATGAATTCAGTTTCTGATTATTTTCGTGATTCCCCGTCCGTCACTCCGTCTTGGCAAGTCGATTCAGCTGGTTGTCAAGATATTTTAATGTCAATGTCATTCGTCTTAAATGTCAAGTTTGACGTTAAGGCTTAGGTACAGACGCCAGCACATCAAGCTACCCGAAACTGTCAAATTTTCCCAATCAACTTTGACCTTATGCGATAAAGTTGAAAATCTAATTAAAGAAATTTGACAGATTGTAGTAGCTTGATGTGCTGGCGTCTGTATGTTTAAATCACTTTTTTCACTTGGCTTAAGGTAAGTAAGTTTAAACCAAATTGGACTATTTAAGCTACATTTAACATGGTGCAACTGCCCGCCTCTGTACATTTGATTATGTTGCTATAAACGCAGTTAGCACGCCGGATGACGTCAGTCTGACGCTGATGACGTCACCGACGTGTCACACGATTATACAACTATAATATTTATGTCTCTATATCCTTAATGTAATAACAGTTAATGTGTAATACAGTCATGTATAGGAGAGGTAATGAAGCAGAGTTATGAAGTAGCTAAATCTTGAAACCATATTTTTTAGTTTAGTTTTCTAGTTTTGGTCAGTGGATCGTCTAACTCAATCCAGCCACGATTTTTGCTCGATTGACTTTTGACTTGAATCCGGCAAGGTCTCTCGGAATCCCGAAAAAATTGGGTTCTTTTTTTTTGGAATTTAAGTAGGTAACTAAATATTTTTGGGTAAAGTATAATCAAATGATTTAAAATTTACAAAAATCAACAATATATCTTATATTGTAACCTTCTTGTTCTTACTAATAAACGTTGTTTAGCGTTTGTATAGTTACACAACGCTTTGTCTTCTTTTTACAGGAGAACAGTTTAAAGTTTAACTTTTCATTTAAAAATCATATTATAGATTCTTGTAATCATCCTACAGTTAATTTTTACTATTTTAGAAATCTTATTTTATCATCTGAATCAGAATTTATATTATGATTTTTTAGCTCCTATGTCGCTTAGTCAATTTTGTCTTTTATGCGTCGAATTATACATATTGGGGAGCAAAGGTCAATTGTCTGATGAAAAAATATTATTACAAACGTTTGCTTTTTTGAAGTGAAAACTTCTTTAGCGGCGCTGTGTACTTTTTTTGGAATGGGTAAAAACTTCTAAATTCGCGTCAGGTCACGTGACCCTGATCGAAAATTCGTAAGACGTGACGCGCGTTGTTGAGGACAGCGCCATCTATGCACATCGGGAAGAACTACGAGGGCCTCGCGTACTAACTACGTAGGCCTCGCGTACTAACTACGTAGTTCATCCAACAACGACGAGATGGCGCTGAACCACGGATATATAACTGACGACGAGCTCTATGCGAGCGGCTTGCTTCTCTTACCACTGCCGCGACCAACACCACGAACTGAAGTCTATCCTGTGTGCTTATTTGTAAATCTGAATAAATTCCTTTCACGAGAAGAATAAACCAGTCACTTTGGTCATCATACCTGATTTGCAAAAAACCCTATAAAATAAGGAACACACCTTAACACGCGTGTTTTGTTTATAAGACGATTCACAAAATACACTCGTAATTGTTCAAGTTTTCACTTCTGTCGGCACTACCGGAGTGCCAGTGTTTTATTGTTTTACTTTTTTTCTAAGCGGTCAAACTAATTAAGGATTTATCCTCAAAGTTGTTGCTCAAATATATTAGACATACTCAAACTCATTTCAAATGATTTTTGTTTTGATCTCTCATCCAGAAATTCTCGCCATATTTGCCGATTACTCATTAATATAATTAAATACACGGACAATGCTATTGTGTTCAAGTACCCTGCCAAGTTAAGTATAACATTAATGGTCAGTGACTTTACATTAAATGTTACAGTTAGATCCAATATTGCTGTTTTATTACTGAGTACCAAAATCGACGTAGCAATGTAGAAGCGACGCCATTTGTTACGAAATTTACTCGCACCAGCTACACTATCGCGGAATAAATAATATATAACTATTATATAAATAACGAAACTAATCGCCACGGGTATTAATAAGATTACAATGATGACATTACCGAATATTTGAGATGTTATTACAATTTCACTGGATACATAGACGTGAACAAAGAGTTTAGGATAATAAACTAATAAGATGGTTATAAAAGGTAGACTCCACGCAAATAGGCTTCTCTTAAAGTACCTCCTCCGAATGTGATCACGAAAAACTTTTACAAAATTAACATAAAACATTTAGCACAACACAAGTAACCAACTATTAAACGATAGCGCTAGATGATATATTAATAGAGCTGTATGAAAAATATACACTTGTAGATACTGGACCAATTCCTCTGAATATAGATTTAATATGATGTGGAATAATGAAGTTAGCGTATTCGCTATAATTGCACGACGAAACTTCTTGATTACGAACCACGATGTCACTCCGTATATGACCGCTGCGAGGGTCAGAACGAACATAATCCATCTAATATCGATGGACAGACGCCAGCACATCAAGCTACCCGAAACTGTGAAATTTTCCCAATCAACTTTGAACCTTATGCTTTAGCGATAAAGTTGAAAATCTATTAAAGAAATTTTGACAGATTGTAGTAGCTTGATGTACTGGCGTCTGTACCTAGAGTCGCCAATGAGTTCTCTACTGCGCGGGTTATCCTGATGCTTTTGCCAACGTCTTTAAGCAGACCTCACGGACTATTCTGAAACAACTCATTATCTTACTAAATACCTATTTATATTTCTTACACTTCTGATATCATCACGCCCTGTCTGGCGGGGTACTGGCAGATTTACGGCATCTTCATTACAAGAGTCACGTCCCCGCCATTTATATTGTTTATTATGACACTCGACGCCGCTTGCATCTCTACCCGCTATGAAGGCATTCATAAAACTTCGTGATGTTATTAAATTCAGAGTTTTATGCAGAAAAAGCTTTGGTCTATCTTTTCGTATGTCGTTTGCTGCTATACCGAGAGGCAATCCCTGTATTTTTAGGAACGCGCGTTCGTATCGTAATCGCAGTCTCAATCTGACAAATGTATCTCTAGATTTCCCAACATTTTTGACAAGTTTTTGACATTGGTTATCGTTGAGTACCTTTTTTTTTTTTTTTTTTGTTGTCGGGGGGAAACCTTCAAAAGGCACCCGACCTCCGGGGAGGGAGGTCGGGGAGTGTGGGATTTTTACCTCACTAAAACCGCCCCGGTGATCACCTTCAGCACATAGGGGTGGTCCCGGTTCCTCTTAAAAGACCAATTCCGGAACCCCCCCGTGCAACGCCTGTAAGGCACATCCCTGGGGAGACTGTAAAGGGGCCTCCGCTGAGCCTCGCTATGCACGGCAGCACGTGATCACTGTGCCACCGTCTTCCCTGGGGTCACTTGGTGGGCGGACGGAGTCCCCATTCTGTGCGCCCGCGACCCCAAAGGTCCACCTACCTTGTTGGTAAGCGGGTTCGGCGTATTAGGTGCCAAGGCGGTTGCCACCCCGACGCCTCCTTCTCCGAGCAATCGTTGAGTACCTACGATAATTTGGTGATTTCAGTAAGCGTGTCTTGTAAGTGGCTCGACTCATGTAAACTGCAGTTACTCTAGGTGACTTCACAATTAATAATGGCCAACTTAACTAAAATTAAAACTTGCACAGATTGATCAATATTTTAGCAGTAAATATAATTCTTCAACATAGGACAATTCATTCATTGCCACTTCATATTGCGCTTGATAAACTAAATTCTTATTGATTGATATTTCGTGAAATAGTCATTCAATAGGATTATGTGAACTTAGAGGGTTGTATTGATGATTTTAATGATTTTAATTCTGTAAAGTCATATTTGTTGCAAGCGAATCATATTTAATCAACATTCCACATGATAGTGACCTGCAAAATTGCAAAAAACCTATGAAAAATTTAATTTCGCGGGCTATCGTGACGCTTCCCCCATATATGTATGGTTAAACAGTCGTTAATCATTACACTTAACTTTAAACAGCGTATATAAATAAAGGGGTTAAAATGCACCCCTCCAGTTATGGTTAGGTACTTTGTAAAACTTACAAAATGTCACCTGCGTCCTTGTAAATCAAGACCACAGACAATCGATCAGGGCGCTTGAATAATTGAGTCGTCTGTCTGACGGACTGCCAAAGTTGCCCTTCGTGTAGTGACACACCTACCTACAGACATTTGTACAGGGTCAGCCGTGATGGTAATCGACGTCTAAATACGACAAAATAAAAAATTATGATTTTTTTTTGGGGTTAACGACATACCCCATACCGTAACTCATACTTCAGTGTGAGTTGAAAAAATGTGATTTCTTTTTATTTATTTTATCGTGTTTACATATCGATATCATCACGTCTATGAAGTTTACACAATGAAAACTGATTTTTTATACTGATATTTCAAATGACTACACTACGTGATCGACCTCACGTAGTGTACCTAGTCATTTGAAATATCAGTATAAAAAATCCCAAAACAAACTCATTAAAGTAATTTATTTTTTCTTTGATCATATTTAGATAATTATCGATTCCCACCACGTCTGAAGAGTTTCGCTAGCTAATTTATTTTGACCCTGTATGGAGGACTTATGGCAGGGACGCATGTAGAATCGATTTGTTGTTAAGTATGGTGTAAGTTTTGATATGAGTTTTTACTATAAAGATGTATGTGATGTGTGTGATGTGTATGTGTGTGTTGTGATGTGTGTGTGATGTGTGTGTGTGATGTATGTGTGTGTGTGTGTGTGTGTGTGTGTGATGTGTGGTTTTTTCTTTTTTTTTAGATTATAAAATCTAATCTAAGGTACAATGCGTGCCACGAAAGTTGAGACTTGACCCCGCCTCCCCCGCCTCTTTCCGCCGCCCCTATGACGTCCGGTCCCGTACCGCACTCAGACCTCATACCGCTAAAGATACCTAAAATCGTGTACTGCGCATGTCAAGCCACGTGGTGTGTCAAATCTCATCTTTCGTGGCACGCATTGTAAGTAGGTGCCTAATCTTATTTGGTAATTATATTAGGTACTAGCCGCTCCCTGAGTTTCACCTACATAAGTTTCAATCCCGTGGGAAAATCAGGATAAAAAGTATCCTATGTGAATATCCTATCCAGGGTGTCAGCTACCTCCATACCAAATTTTATCAAAATTTGCTCAGCCGTTTGTGCGTGAAGAAGTAACAAACATACAAACACACTCGCAAACTTTCGCCTTTATAATATGAGGTGTGATGTGTTAAATTAATGTGTGTGCTAATATTGTAATGATTTAAAAATGGAATCGAATAATTGTTCACCTTTGATAAGAATGTTGTGCGTGCCTCTATGTGATGTATTTACATACAAACTCAAAGCATTTATTTCATATAAGCTTCCGTCCGCACCTTCGCCCGCGAGCTATGTCGATAAAAACTATCCTATGTCCTTCCCCGGGATGCAATCTATCTCTCTGCCAAATTTTATCGAAATCCGTTCAGTGGTTGAGGCGTGTAAAGGTAACATACAGACAGACAGACAGGTAGATTTATTTTCAAATTTATAATATTAGTATAGTTTAACTAATTACAAACTTTTGAATTGTCAATACATCTTTTAGAGTTGTTCCATTTAAGAACAAATTTCTTATGGAAAAGTGCTTATGGAACAAATCTAACTTAAAGAGATATATTAATGATTCTAATGACTATAATTCTGTAAATACATATCTCCTCTATAGAGGCGAATCATTTATGATCAATATACAACCTGACACTGACATGCAAATTGCAAAAAACGTAAGAAAATTTGAATTTCGCGGTCTACCACTACGCATTCATCTGTGTCTCGGAAACGACACTACGGGTTTTGATTTTAGTATGTTTTCTGTTTGGTCAGCTATAGATTAATACAGGTTACATGCGTGGCCACCATTTTGAAAAAAAAAAAACAAAATGGCGGACAGGTAGGTATACCACGGACCTTTTTTTTCAGGATGGGAAGTCATCAAATGACCCCTCACGCATTGGGTGGAGCGAAAGGGAGTGTCAGACTCTTACTGACTAAAACTGTTCCTTCCTTAGCCCTTTATGTTCTGGGCCAGCGGTAACCCTTTCGGACAATTCCACTTATCCGGCAGGCTTCGGCCCTGACGGGCCCCTTGAACTGATGCTGACATCTCATTGAGGCGCGCGTGGAACACGTACGCGCCGTCCGGCACGGGCCTATACCACGGACCTTCAAAGCCCTTTTTGACTTTTCCATTATCGTTATCGTCGATGAGGTCACTTTAGCTATGCCCTCAGGTCATTGCAAAGTCCCTTCAATACTTCTTTTCTCAACAGAATCATAGTAGGTAAACATCTCTATCCAAACCCAATCATCACCATCTACAATTCATTTGCAACCACAATCATAGCCTTACCCACATTTATCGCAACAACACGTCAAAACTATCGGCATGCATTGTTCTGTTGGGTCCCCTACTGGCGAGCGGCGCACTATGGGACCAAACAGTATTTTCCGTCTCAAAAATGGTTGAGACAAAAGTCGTGTTACTGAAACCGTTTTGATTGTTTTACATTCATAGATAATAGAAGTGTCCGAACCCAAAGTAAAAAAAAATAAAAAAAATGTTTTACTTGCATAAAATTACATTCAAACTTTATACTTTAAAAATTTCATATTAACTAGAGTACTCGTTATAAATGTTCAACTTAAGATATTTTCTATTTCTTTCAAGGGAATATATTAGTATTATACATTTTTGAATTGTTGAAGATCTCAAGTTTACGACTACGTTATGTTTTAATGACATATATTTTTTTCTGTTTTTTTATTTAATTTTTAAACGTCATAAGGAAATTTTATGTCTTTCTAATTTTCAAGTGGAGGTTTTGTTGTTATCGATGGCTCCCGATGTCGAGTTAATGACATTTTAAGATACCTTACTTATTCAGTGTTACAGGGAAATAAAAAAACCTGCGTCATTACTGCGCCATTTCGAGCTAGAAGCCGAAATGTCGACCGAAAAATATTTTCTCATGATATTTTTTTTTTTGCGGTGAACTTTTTAATCACACGTATGACAAAAATCGTTGCATAGTTTTTATCTATTGTGGTAATTATAATCAGTATTAGAGTGAGAACTAGGACTGCTATCCTCTTGCGTCAAGCATATCCGTTACGAATATCAGTGCCACAGTGAACCTTCAAGATCTCTTAGATCACACTGCCTGTCGTATTTTAAAGATAAACCCGGTTTCTAAAAATTTCACCCGTCTTAAACTGTAGAGCAAATGGGGTTGTGATGGATCTTCAGGACAAAGTGAATATAAACAAGTTTTATCTGAAGAGAATTTACAAATATCAGATGCTAACATGTTTATAGTTTCACTTGTACCATTGCGACTAGTGGATGATGAAAGTAAAGAAGTTATATGGCAAAATCCATAAGTTCTTCAGTAAGATATTGCAGACCCATTTCTTTGGAATTAGCAAAAGAGACTCCTGAAAAAACTACCACGGTTGTAAGTGATCTTGAAGCAAAAATTAATGAATTAACTCCAACGCGAACGCCTGCAATAGAAGGTAATATTATAGAAGTAAGACATGAGCTGTTTATGACTATGATCGACGGGAAAATTTCTCAAGTGTTAACGCAGACTCCATAGAGTGCTTCGTGTACTGTTTGTGGAGCAACTCCTAGACAGATGAACGATCTAACAAAAGTAACTGCGAGAATTGAGAATGAAGATGCGTTTAAATACGGACTGTCTACCTTACATGCGGAGATAAGATGTATGGAAATGTTCTACATATTTCTTATAATCTAGGATTTCAAAAGTGGTCTGCATCGTCTCCAGAGAACAAGCAGAAAAAAGAAGTACGTTCAAACTCGTTTCTGGGAATTGCTTGGTTTACACATTGATAAACCTCGTCAAGGTTCTGGAAATAGTAGTGACGGAAATACGGCAAGGAGATTTTTACAAAACTATCAATGTTCTGCAGAAATTACAGGTACCGATGAAGAGTTGATCAAGAGATTATATATCATTCTGCAAACCATGTCATCGGGATTTTCTGAAAACGCAGTTAAGTTTGGTGACTATGCGCTGGGGACTGCACAGTTATACGTGGGTAAATATAACTGGTACTATATGCCATCTTCAGTCCACAAAATTCTTATACATGGTGCCAAAATAACAGAGCATTTTGCAGTTTTGCCAATAGGCCAATTATCGGAAGATGCTCAAGAAGCTCGTAATAAAGACTATAAGAAATATCAGTTAAATCACGCTAGAAAGTGTTCCAGATCAGCCACAATGGAAGACGTTCTGCACATACTGTCGTATACTTCTGATCCCTATATATCTAGCTTAAATAGAACCAGTACCAAAAGAATACCAAAAGAATTACTTAACGAGGCTAAGGAGCTTTTAATATTGACAAGTGATGAGTAGATTAATGTTTTTTTTTTGTCACGGATAGGATTTCTTTTTTGGTTTAAATTATGTCATAATCTTTTTATTAACTTCTTAATCATTTTATTTTAATGTAACGTAAGCAAATAATTCATAAAAGAATTTAATTTAATTATTGTATGAAAAATTTCAAAAAGTTTATATTAGATTTTTTTTCCTTAATAAATCTACTTTTTAAAGTAGCAGTGTTTTATTTATCTAATAGCATAACTATTCAGGCATACGTACACAAAATTTCAATACAAAATGTCAAGAAACTAAAAAGTTACAGATTTTTGAGATGAAACGCACAGGTTCGTCCCATAGTGCGGCGTGCAGTCTGGCCATCGGTCCGTGAAGCTGTCACTACGAACTAATTCCCATGAAGTAATAAATAGAATAGTTATTACCCCAACATAGTTGGGAAAAGGCTAGGCAGATGATGAAATAGATTATAGTGAATAGGCGTTGTTATACTAGCCCTGTGATTGTCCTTTTGCGGCGTAAATACCTCTTGTCATGCAGAGAAGGAATGAGCAGTAATCCCCACGTTTGAAATCTGCGTGTAGAGATTCAAGTCTGTTTCCTTTTTTTTTTGTTTGGAAATTATCAAATAACTTCTCCCGCTCTGGGCGGAGCGACTGCCTATCTAACTTTCACAACCCAGTTACTGGGTAATATGGATTGTTGTTTTGTTAAGTAGGTACTATTTGTTGTACTCTGGAAACTTTTAACGCGTGCGTCTTTTTTATTTTTTACATCGTTCTCACATTATATAATTTTAAATTCAAAAGTAATGATGTAATTAATATTATTGTAAAAATATAATTTAAAAAGAGTGTCCATGGAGTTTCTTGCCCGTTCTTCTCCATAGGTACCTACGTTTTGGAATGGGCAACTAGCTCCATATTTTCTGACTGACCGACTTCTTGACAGTTCAAAGGTTGGTTTTTTGAAATAAATGCTTTGAGTTTGAGTGAGTTTGAGATACAATATGGATTGGTTAAGAACCTAAAGACTTCTAAGCTACTTTATTTTAAGCAAGATAATTAATGAATGTAGCGATCTAATTGACTTACACTTTGACTCACTATACCTACAGTTTAAAAGCGAGACATTGAAAAACCTAGATAAGGATTAATTTACCATTTGTTTTTGTTTTTTTTTTCTTCTTTGTTCTCTGTTTCAGGATCTATATTACATGTAACAATTTAGATACTAGTGGTTGTTATAAATTAGGGTAGTTTTCTTTTATTTTTTTTCTCTATCGTACGTACAACCTTTGTTTTGCATGCTGAGTTTACCTTTAAGTGATTGTTCACTATTGTTTATCTGTTTTTGCTTGTTTTTTTGCCCATAACTGGTGCAAACAATCGTTGGTAGACCAATTAGTAAATAAATACGTATTCACATTAAGGCTGATGGAATACTTACATACTTACTGGACCTACATTTTCTATATACTAATAATTAAGCTGAAAAGTTTGTTTGTCTGAACGCGCTAATCTCTGGAACTACAAGTCGGAATTGAAAAATTCTTTTTGCATTTGATAGAAAAATTCTTGAGGAAGATCACGCTACGCTACGCTAAGGGCTTTTGGAGCCAAGCAAAAATAATAAAAAGTCAGGAAGAACGCTCAGTGCAAATGAAATAATGAGGCGGGCAGGCAATGCGATACGACGAGGTGGTTTGGGGGAGCACGAAATTTCACGCGGACGAAATCGCGGGCAGAAAGCAGTAGTTAATATTATATTCTCTAATGAAACTCAATGTTGGAAAAATAAGAACACTACTTATACCGCTCCCATTTTTCGAAAACACCCCAAAGGTTATTAGAAGCAGCTTTTGAAAAAAATTTAAGGAAATCTATGTTGGTACGTAAGTCGTAACCTACATGCGTCTTGCCAACACCCCCGCTCCCTCCCGACACCCCCTGTAATTGATTTCCACCCCCCTAGGAATGCGACCCATCGTATGTAATGGGGTGATTCAAAAACTCATCTTATACTCGCAGTAGGGATGGGCGAAGTTGATTCTAGTCGATTGTTGAACAGGTTTTGGAGTCTGGGTCGGTTGTAAAAGTTTTTTTAGTGTTTTCTTTTTGGTTTAGTGTTTGATTAAACCACTGCCTGATATATGAAGACTAGCTTCTGCCCTCAACCTCGACTGTGTGAAATTTCTAGTTCCCCCGACCCACCCCATTGCATCGCATCGCCTGCCCGCGCTATTAGAGTTTTTTCTGAATTATTCTTGCTCTGCTCCTAAAGGCTCCTTCAAACAGGCGCGAATCGCGAGCGTTGCCTTTGCGTCGCGTGCGATTCGCGTCGCGTGTCGCGCCTGTTTGCAGGAGACTTTAGCGTCTTAGCGTGATATTAAGTAATCTTATAGCCTTTTCAAGAATTGGGCTATCTAATTCAAAAATTTTTAAAATCCGACTGGTAGTTCCAGAGATTAGCGCGTCCAAACAAACAAACTCTTCAGCTATAATATTAGTATAGAAGATATATATAGATGCCCAGGGCCGTCTTAACCATATTGGGCGGCAGGGTGCGAAAATCAGCCTGTGCCCCAATTTTTGTGTTTTATTATTTTATTTAATCCTTACTCTACAATAAAATTAGGTACAGACGCCAGCATATCAAGCTACTACAATCTGTCAAATTTCTTTTTCAAAATTTCAAAGTTGATCGGGAAAATTTGACAGTTTCGGATAGGTTGATGTGCTGGCGTCTGTACATTTTCAAACATCAAATTAAATTTTTCCGACTTTAAAATCGACAATCTTTTTTTATGATATCGACAATGTTTTGTAATCAACTTTCAATCTGGACGCCCATGTGGTAGAATATAAAGATATTTTCTGTGTAAAATATAATGTATTTTGACATGAATAATAATATTAATGATACAATAGATTTTAAATAACTGTTAAATATTGTACGCCCTATGGGTATGTTACAGCGATCTTTATATAATTATGATACTAACTTTCCATCAACTTTCAATTCTATAGAGTATACTATAGCTAAATTTGTCAATCTATCTTGACTTGAGTCATAGTTAATCGTAAGTAGTTTTTTATTCATTTCAATTTCGAGAAGGTTTACGCATGGTACGTGTAGGTTTAAGGATTGGCTTGCGCCTCCTAAAACCCTGCGCCCGGGTGCCACGCACCCCTTGCACCCCCGGCTGAAGACGGCCCTGGGTTCCTCTTTCTATAATTATATGTTTATGTACGCCAATGCGTTGGAAATCTTTGATAGAATAGAGATGAAAAAATTAGTTTATTATTACATAATATACAGGTTGAAATTGAAAACATGCGAAAAACTGAAATGAGAGATTGTACTCATTATTATGAATAACTTTTACTAAGGGACCAAAGCTGCAATCGCGAAAAAAAAAAATCTGCTCGTCCCTACATTTTGACGACATAAGCGAATATAAATGTAGGGAACAGCTGATTTTGTTTACGTGTTTTCAGGTTTGGTTCCCTAGAAAAGTTGTTCATAATGGTATCAGTACAATCTCCAATTTCGATTTGTCGCATGTTTTCAATTTCATCCTGTATTATTTTAAATCATACCTCAAGTTCTGGGTTGAGCTGCACGATTTTTGACAAATGCGTGCACTGATTGGACAGATCCGCTCAATCTATGTGGTTCTTTCCTCAAAAGACCATTTCAGAGACCAATCTACATGGTCTTCAGACGATCTGACCAAGATTATGTCTGGACTTTAAAAGAGACTGTGACTTCTGAGTTTATTTCAGCCTTTCTTCTCAGAGTAGTCAGATAGGAAACGCCGTCCTCATCTAGTTTAAAAAAATATAATTGACGTGTAAAAGTGTTTGTACAAACCTACTTACAGAAAATAAATCATTTATCACATTTCGTGTCACAATATCATGTTTGCTAGTATAAAATGATGAATTTACCAATTGACAACATTGCTTCAAAACGATAGACGATGGCGAATCTTCGAAAATAAAAGTTAGCTAAGTGAGATTTATTTTAAGAGCAGCAGTGGTGGCTCAGTGGTAAAGGCCGCGACATACGAGATGCAGGTCTTAGGTTCGAACCCAGATGCCTGTCTGGGTGATGGAAAGATTTAGGTACGTGCTCTCAAAACGGTGAAGGAAAAACTCGCGAGGAAACCGGCATATTCAAGAACCAAAATTTCGAAGACATGTGACATCTACCTTCCTTCGCCCTTCCTTCGGGTCTTCGAAGTGGATTACGGCCCACTCCCTCTCACCGTGAGGAGGCCTGTGTCCCAGCAGTGGGAACATTATATGCTGATTATGTTATGAAAGTGAGATTTTCAATAGTCGAATAATCAAGAAGACTTAATCTATTACTCGATACAGGAAGCCACACCTCTAGCACTCATATTGCGCAGTGTACAAAGCGTTTAGTGATATAATTTCGTTTGTAGCAACACTCGAGGTGGGGCTCTATTTTAAGGCTCTTTACTTTTATTGTCCATCACGTTTATTGTAGGACATTATTGAGAACATGTAGATCTATCAGATACTAGTGTTGCTCACTACAAATTAGTGCTGCTCGTGGGTTTATCTGTGTAAGACATTTTTATTTAAAAAAAAAAATCTACTTATCCTTTTTACCGCCCCTCTGGTCTCGTGGTTACAAGTACGACTGCTGAGCGTGGGGTCCTGGGTTCGATTCCCGGGTCGGTCGGGCAAAGTGATATTGGGTTTTTACATTAGGAATGTCTCAGTATAGCCCGCAGTATGGAAGTCGGTGTAGTCGAGCCCCAGTGCCTCCATAGTATAAAGAGGGGAAGTACGTTATCTTCATACAAACGCACCGCGCGCGGCTTCTATGTGTGCGTCATAGTATCTATGCGTCGCCGCACGCACACTTAACAAAATCTCGACCCGTTTCTCAGTGCGCCAGTCGGGGCTAGTGGTGGTTAATAAAGCGTATAGCGCCAAAATATAACAGACTATTTGTACATAGCGTATAGCGTGTGCTATAGCGGCTCTGACTTCGCGCTATATTATAGCGCCTCAACCTACTCAATGAATAAAAGTTTAAACGCGCACAGCGGGGCCAGAACGAGATAGTAAGATAGCGTTCGCACAGCGGGGCCAGAACGAGATAGCAAGATAGCGTTAGCGACTATAATGTATAGCGCGTTGCGAAATAATATCTACCGCGCATCATCAATTCATCAAGTCCGTTTAGCGTGATAGCACTGATAGCGTGTTGCTAAATTATAGCGTCTCCGCGTTCAGACTGCGCCCGAGTTTTGAAATAGCGCGCTATAATTATAGCGTATAAAATAACAGACTATATGAATATAGTTTATAGTTTATAACACGTTTACAGTTTATAGCGGATTTGAACATCGCTAGTCGGGGCTAACACCGCATGAGCTTCGCGCGTCACGGCTTTCGGCACCGCTAAATGAATGAAAAATGTGTGATAATCGCAGGAAAACGTATTGATGTGTGTTTGGGTGTCTTAATAAGTAATTCCAGAATTGTCTCTGTTCTGATTACCTATTGAACTGGAAAGGTAAGCAAGTTGCAGCTTGCAAGTTCTAGCATATAATTTTTACTTGATGATGAGATACAACATTTTTGTTGTAAGTATTATTTTATATCAGACAGAGGAAGTAGGTAGACCTACTTTCTCACTAGAATGCATTAGGTACTTTTGATCTGTCAATTGATTTGCCATTGATCGTTGTTTTCTCGTGCTCATCACCGCCCCGCGCCGCCCGTTTGCTGGCCCGTCACTCTTTCTTTTATCGTGAAAGGTTTCATCATCGTTTAGGTAAAACCGACCTCTCAAACCCTATACTCAGACAATACAAGTAAAAATACAACTTCCCGACCCTTGCCAATTTATAGGCACTGAATTAACATTTAGCTAAAAGTAACAACCCTGAGACAGTAGGCAATTATATCGCGGATCGGGCCGGAGATAGCCTACTTCCCCTCTTTATACTATGGTGCCTCCGTTAGTCCTGCGCCTGATCTCATCCCGGTCGTGTCGGATTGCCGTCCCATCGGACTATGAGAATAAAGGAATAAAGAGTGCACCTGAGTTCGTGAACATACTTGTGTAGGTACTATAATATCGGTCTCGCGAGTTTGAACAACAGGACCCAATATACATATATTATGCATCGCCGCGAAACCAGTTTTTTTGTGAAATATGTTCGTCTCAAAATTATCAAATGAAATCATTTTATTCCTTTGCAAACATGGGTAAACAACAACAAAGTAACACTGTACTCATTGTTCAAAAGCCTAATAAATAAATAATAATAACAATAAAGACACAAAGATGTATCTTATTTAACCAACTTCTCCACATTTTACCGTCCAAAGGGCATGCAAATAGTGTACATACAGTTTCACATAAGGTGCATTCGGGTAATGTCGAAAATCGGCATATTCCGAAAATTTCAATTTCCTACCAAACGCGACGACATCTTATAATGTGGCAACATTTACCTAGACGCCAGTTTAATACTCCCCCCGCTTCTGTTGACTCAAGTCGCTTATTGTAAATGTACGAGTCACAACGCCGCATTTCTCGCAGTGCGTCATTTTTCGCGCGTTTTCTAGTTATCGGAAATTACACGAACATTGTTATCTCAGAAATTTGGTAAGTTATTTAACTGATTGTTTTTTTGTTTAATAGATTTTCGTTTTTAATATAGTTTTTAATGGGTTCGCGCATCCTAGGTATCTTTTTCTGTTTTTATTGAAATTACCCGAAGATGGGTAAATCCGAATCAAAAATGATTCGGATTTAGCCGATGTTGCTTTTCTATGGAGATTGTCAGTGGTTCTCAATATTCTCAATCTATAATTTATTTGGGTAATTTCGATGGTAGGTTAGTTCTGTCTAAACGTGATATACATAAGCAGGGGGGTGTCATTTCACAGTTTAGGTCTGGATCGGCCTGCCCGCCTATTGGTAAGCAAATGGCAGTCGGTTGCCACTCGGCTAGCATGCTCGACATGTCTCGCGCGTATTTGAATATCTTTTCGACAGTGATTTGTTATACCTAAACTTGTATTTTGTTCAGGAGTGATCCTTTTGTACGCTAGTTCTATTACTAATACGTGATATAAGCACTAATCTACATGAGTTTTTTAATACAATCGCTATACAGACGGAGTTATTTTTGTTCTTTTGACAATCAAGACACGGAGTTCTTGTTGTGCTACTCAAACTTGACAGTAAAATATAGGTACGTCATTGCAAATTATTATTGATAGTTTTCGTAATTTATTTATTTAAGGACAACCAACAAAGCATACACAAAAATAATTATAAACACTGATTGTTATAACTTGTCAAAATTTATTTTATAAGTTTTGAGAACTTCTTTGGTTAGTTTTTTTTTTAATCTAAAACCTCGAATAAAGCTTTCTAATTTGTTTATGTTATTCAGGTGTCAGAGAGAGGCTCAACTATTTTAGTGTGCATAACTGAGATATCAAGTTAACATTTTTGTTTAATTAACCCACTTACAAGTAGAATTGGGTTAATTTTATAATTCAATTTGACTATTTATTTGTGATTTTGCTACATAAGTAGTAGTTTAATTACTTACTTAATTTTCAAATAAATCTTTATTTTTTATTATATTAAGTCTTATTTTCAAACCCAAGACCCATGATTATTTCCATTCTTATTACAGAAAATCTTAAACATTTTGATCGGATCTCAGCAGTCGCGACCCGGCAGCGCTGCCGAGTCGCAACTGCCGAAACTGCCCACCTCTTTGTATGGATTTTTATGCAAAGCTCTTCGATGCAAGCTGCCCATCCCCGCGCTGCCGGGTCGGGCTACACGACCGCGTACCTACATCGGAAGGGGTAGCATAAAAATCCATACAAAGATCTGAATGTTACTTTTCGTAGGATATGCGATCATTTTGATGACGATATAATAATATCTTTTAAACTATGAGAATAATCGCGTGAGTAAAAGAATCATATCCGCTCTGTACCTGCTAAAAGATTGAGAACCATTTACCCATGCGACGGGTAATTCCGAAATACAAGTGTCACACAAACGTGTTTAGGTTATTCTATGACAAATATCGTGAATATTATTTTTGGAGGATAATAACGATATAATAAGAAATATGTACTTTTTGTCAAAAGTGAATAAATTCCACTTTTAACCATCATTCGGAATTGCCCGTACATAATTCGAAATTACACTAGTGCAAAGAAAAAAAAAGTAAGTTTTTAAACACTTTTTTTTTTAAACTACTACGATATTTATGAAAGATCTCCGAATAGAGCTCTAGGCTATACATTCAAGAAGACGAAATGACTTCTTTAGAAGACATATAATCCACTGCTTCTGCCTGGTTCATCAAAATACACACATTCCATCAATTTGTCTGAAAACCATTCGATATTACCCGAATGCACCTTACCTACTTAATTGAAAACATAATAGGTACAATAAAATAAAAATAATAAAAATCTCAATCATAAAAAAAGTCAAAATGGAGTAAGTAAAAGTATGTCAAACCATAATAATAATATAACAATCAGAGTAATAATGTCAATCAGCAAGTGAATCATCATCTGCCTAGCTTTTTTATTTGTTTGTCCAAAAAATTAATGGAATTTTGTTGTTGTTCGATTTTTAATTTGAGGTCTGTCTTAATTTTTATTTAGTTAAACTTTTCATCTATGTTTCTGTTTATCGAATCTTTCATGTTTTCTTCTATTTCCTTCATGTCTTGTTTTTTTGTTTGTGTTATCAACTTGTATGTTTTTCAGCATAAATTCTATAATTCTTCCATTGTTCATGATTCATGTACTGCAGGTGACCTCTAGCGGCAAGTGACTAAAACGGTATCCCAATATCTTGGTTTCGAGCCGAGGTCAGATTTGCAAGGTCGAAGTGTTAGTAGTTGATCGACTCCTCGGCAGAGGGCGTTGTTTAGATCAATAATTTCATTGTGATGGCTCCAAAATTTGCTATTTTGATGTTATTACTTGCAAACATTTACTTTCACATCCACTGTTTTTTATGAACACTGACTTACTTTGCAGCTGGTGTACAGAAGGAAATCAGTGTTGTGATAACAGTGTGACGATTTCGCTCAGGAGTTAAGGGGCTTACAGGACCTAAACACAAAAAAACGCAAGTTTTAGAAACAATAAAAGTGTATGATCGACTACAGCAAACTAAACCAGAAAAATATTTATTTATTTTATTTTTTATTTTATTTTACTATTTATGTACACACAGATACGAAATAATCAGAACAGAAAAATAGGTACAAAGGTGATGCTTATTTCATAAGAAATCTCTTCCTCGAATATATGATATTCTTCAGGATATATGCTAGGTAGATAGTGTGTTGAAAATATAATACAAATAATTTGATACAATAGAAAAAATCATGAAGATACCTCTAAAATCTTTCTTTTTACATTAAAAACCATACTAATATACATACAATAATTCTGATTTTTTTGTCAGATTACAACAAGCAACACCCTAAAATACTAATGTTTTATTTTTTTTGACCAAATAATATTTTTTTTGTAATTAAATAATTGCTTCATATTTTTTATTACCAGCGTTGTGTTATCGCGCTTCTCTTTCTTTTCTATGTAGTCCAACAGTGACCGCGATTTAGGTCATGTAAGCCCCTTAAGACTAAAATCCTGAATGCAGTGAAGCTCCCCTAAGAAGACGAAGACACCTTTATCCCCGAGGAGAATACCTACTCTACTTTTCGCACCTACTGCGAGGTATTAAAAACCAATTCGAATATCGAATTAGTCGTTTTTGAAACTGTTAAAATAACTGGGGAATACCTAGTTTTTTTTTTCTTCACGAGACTTCCACAGGGCCAGAGTAGTCTTAACCAACGTTGATAAATGGACGACTGTAACAATCAATTAGTCTTACATCAGACAAAATATCGCCTGTAGCTGGCGTTTAGGTACTGCTTTTTTTTAAAGTAAGTGTACATAAGTATCTAATTGAATATTATTAGTATATTTTAGGTCATAGAAATAACCGAATTAGTATATTTTAGGTCATAGAATAAAGTCGACCTATTCAAAATCTGATTAGGTCAACTCTTTGTATGTGGAATTCCTTAAACTCTCGAAGCATCCTAATGGCCGGATGGATTTCAATACATGAGATGTCGGGATCGACTCGTTTGGGTCGCGCGAATTTTATAGGCTAGGTTTTGTTTTTACTGTTACTGTCAGCCTACATCATCCCACTGCTCAGCAAAGGCCTCTCCCCGTAGTCACGGGAGCTGGAAGTCTCCAGCTCCTTCGATCCAGGGCTAAAGTGGGCCACTGGTCGTTTGTTTGGTTTTGTTTTTATAAAATTAAAATGGCCGATTAAGGGCTAATTTTACTAAAGTCAGATACCTATCTTTTATTCGTGGAATAAGATTGACGTCTGACAGTTCTAGTATGGTAAAACTGTCAAAAATACAAAATTTATTCTCAGGATAAGACTTATTCCATTCACAGCCTTCATATTCACCTTGGATTGATAAGTGTTTTGTTACCAGGGAGGACTTAACCATATTATTAAGGCTTCGTTCAGGACATATGCCTCTCAATAAATTCGGTTTTATGATGAATAAGTTAACATCACCTGTTTGCAGTACGTGTAACGAAGATGAGGACACGTATCATATTTTGATGAGATGTGTCCGGAATCAATCGCTCAGAGAACACAAATTGGCGCGCATAACATAAACCTATCAAACCCGTTATCGGATAATATAATTCCTGTAATAAATATGGTTAAGTTCGCCTTGAAGAACAGACCCAGAACCTAGCTGTAAAATTCACTAATGTAAATTAATAATATTTTTTTGTATACCTATAGAGTGTCATATTCGCATTTAGCGAAAAAGCTCTTTAAATAAAGATTAAAAAAAAAAAAGACTTATTCTAGGTATAAATGTTTGGTGGGATGCGCCGACAACAAAGTAAGGTCTTAAAAAAAAAACTACCATTAGGTACTTACTATGTCCGGTATCAAAATAAAGGAGAAAAAAATCAGCTGTTCCCTACATTTATGAATATAAATGTAGGCATACCCACAAGCACAATACAAAGGTCTAAAAGTTACATGAGACATTTTCGAAAAATGGTGTTACAGCCAAATTAGACCGATTTTAAATTTTCCACAGAAACAGAGATATCCAGTTATCTTTTTTTTTAAATAAGATATTTCGAAAAAAAATTCTTAAGTAGCTTTTTAGACCTTATGAAGTTTCATTAAAATCGGTTCATTCATTTCGAAAATCAAGGGCTTGAAAGTTTGTATGAAATGCCGTACGTCGTAAACGCTCTTAAGAGGATAACGATGATTAAAATCACACAGTATAGAACATTATATAGTAGGATAGCACTTAAGTTATTTATAACACCGAAGCTGTTCTATTTGTGTACCGTAATAATAAATAAATCGTGAGATAGACTTCAAGTATTGTGGCCAAGTGTCATAGCGTCAAATGATGGGCATTTGTTTATTATCATTTGTCATTCAATGATGTTTGTATCAAGCCTGTAATTGAGGTCTTCAAGGGGGTAATGTCTCATGTGCCATCACAATATAAACTAAGCTTCCCCAGAAGAGCAGTTCCGTCGCTTTATAATGGCCGTATTTTACATTGATGGTAATATTTAGAGATGGGCCGAGTACTCGGTTGATACTCGGTACTCGGCGTACTCGGCGGGTTTTTTGATACTCGTACTCGGCCGAATAACTCGGTTTGAATGCCGAGTATACTTTATTTAAGAAAAGCAATATATTTAGGTAGATATAATTAAAACAACAGTGTTAATCAAAAAGTATTTATTACTAATTTAGGAAATCTTTGAAAATCTCAATGAATAAAATAAAAATTATGCTAATGAATGAGTAGTAATGAGACAAATGTAAGAGAACAGTAATAAATAATAATCAATACATATTTAAAATTGCGCGAAGCTGTTTGTACTTGTTTACGCGCGTGAAATGGGAATTTGATTGAACCGAGTTACTCGGCCGAGTACTCGGTTGAAATAAAATTGAGCCGAGTAAAAGTCGGTACTCGTTACTCGGCAAAAGTGTTACTCGGCGCATCTCTAGTAATATTTATTACTTATCTTAATTTGTAGTATACATAAGGTCTATCTATTCGCGGTCGTAGAGACTTTTGAAAAATCCTAAGTAAAAAGTCGTAAATCGAGGTTTAGCTCTCGCCAATTTCCTCCTCCAATATTGGACAAATTTAAAAGATATTTCATAAACTGAATAAGAAGGATATTATTCTGTGTCCTTGGGGCCTAAAAAGGCCACTTTGACGAATCATAAAAGGATAACATTAGATATGAATCGTAATGGACAGTTAACTGTTAGTTAATCGAATCAAATCCCATTGATGAAGGATTTATCAGTTATTTTTTTGTCTGTGCTTAAATACTAATCAGTCCAATCCAAATCCAATCCCTATCTCTTTGATTATACCTACGTAGTGCAGCGAAAAAAAGAAAAACACGGGCTGTCTTCGCCATATTTTGATTCATAACGTTATCCTTTTATGATTCGCCGAAGTGGCCTTTTTAGGCCCCTGAAGTTTTTCTTTTTGTACACTAGGCCTCTGTTGAAAGCGGTTTAAATCGGCATTTTTGAGGGTTCTAGTGCTTATAAAAATAATGTATCATAAAAAGGAAAACATAGGGACATACAAGTAGTTAATATTTATTATTGTGTAAAAATCATTGCTATATGGAAAGAAAACAGGCGAGAGTGTTTCTGTGGAGAAACGACCACCCCGCGTTTCCTCTTAAGGGGTCATTGTAATTTCAGAATTACGAACAACTTTTACTATTGGACCAAAACTGAAATCGCGAAAAAAAAACAGCTGTTCCCTACATTTACATATTTTATGTTCGTATAACCTCGTCAAAATGTATGGAACAGAAATTTTATAGCTTCATGTATACATACACCCTGTGTGTTGTAAAGATTGATGTTATGTACAGATTACAGGAAGAATAAAACGATGTCTCTAAATAGCACACTTTTAAAGAAATCATCAACAAAAATTACATTAGTTCCACTATCGGTCAAGAGATGGCGCTGACATAAAACTGCAATATTCTACACCGCAATGTTAAAATTCTCTGACGAATATAGGCCTCGCCTATGAAAATTTAAAAACATAAATGATGGTACGGAACCCTCGGTGGGCGCGTCCGACTCGCTCTTGACCGTTTTAAAATATGTATGCTGCCGTGCTAAGCACAAAAGCGGTATCTCAAAAAAAATTGTAAAGTTGATTTTTGTGGCATCGGATAGCTTAAAAAAATATTCATCCAATGAGCTCAGCCAAATAACGGTATCTTAATAAAAAAGTCCTTAGAAAAGTGAATCTCAGCTTTACCTCAAATCACTGAGAGAATAAAAAACAAAACTTCAATTTTCTCGAAACTAGCTTTTCCTGAGATACCGCTTTTGCGTTTAGCACGGCAGTATGTATGTAGTAACTAGTAGCACAGTATAAATAAAGACATACAGTACGTCGTCTTCATACAAACGGACGAAACGCGAGCTATACCTACGCGCCTCGACCACGGTATGCGCTCAGCATGCAGACAGTCGCGACTGTGCTGCAGTGACGAACGGACGGTGTGTTGTTTTTTTTAACAATAACCGCGTGATTTTTTCACTAAAAATAAGTTCAAGTACATATTTAATATGACGAGTAGGCTATATTGTGCTGTTTTTGGTTGCATGAATTCGTCAATAACGCATCCAGAGATAACTTTTTTTAGATTACCTGGAAACTCTGAAAGGTAAGACTATAAAATAATTTTACTTACTTGTAGGTAGGTACATAATGTGTGTATTTTTAATGGATAAGTATTTCATTTTATCTCCCGAAAAAAAGATGTCTGGATTAATAAATGAAGTGAATAGAGTAAAGGAAAGTGATAAACACGAGTGAGGTAGGTAGTTATAGGCGGTTCATGAATCATTAAACGGTAGGTACCCTCGGGGCATGTGTGTTTTGTTAGTTTGTATAATTCAAAGTAAAGACGTGGTTTTTATTATTAATAATAGTTGTTTATTGTACTGTGTGTATGAATAATACTAGAAAAAAATTGGTTGTCTGTAAAGTCGATTTACGGACGATAGTTTAACGTGACAACATCATAACAAAACATTAATGAAATGATTGCATACTTTTATGAATAAAATTAATTATTTTTATTGAATTATTAATATTTTGTATGAATACAAAGAAGGAGTGAAATGAAATCTACAATTTAATTGATAAATTTACTTTTATTTGCACTCATTAATTTAAATATGTTTATTACTTCAATGAACAGATTATTTTAACTATAACTTTTATACATGTTTGCTATTTAACTTCTTCCAATCTGTGTTATTCTGTTAAGGATAAGACGATGATAGGAAAGATTAAAAAAACATTAATATACAATTTTGAATTTTATTTGTGGTTCTTGAACGTTTGGTTTAACTATAATAATAATAATAATTTAACATAATTTGTTTAAAAATACACATGAACAAGTTTTCATAGAAATAAACTGTAATCAGATTAATGTTAAATAAATGGTTAATTGGACGAATTATTTTATTATTTATGTACACACAGTAAAATACAATAACAAAACTAAATGGAAACACAAAGTAGGCAAATGTAATTAAAATGCTGGAGGCGGGCAGCCCTATCGCATGTTTACGTACCGCGCGGCTGTAGGCATTTAATTCAAGGTTACGGCCCAGACACAATACTGTATGTCTTTATACTGTGGTAGTAGTTATGAATTACCTACTGACTTAAATAAATCACAGGTACCTACACACTTAATACAATTGTAGTACCCACAATTAATATAAAAAATGTCATCTTAACCGATACCACAACCAATACTGATATCATATTTTTTTTTTTGACTAGGGCGTCTCGTAGTTGACCTTGAGAGGTCGTGACTACTTAACCGGACAATACTATTATCATAGTACAACATTCAAAGTATTTATAAGAATGATACAAACTCTTTGAACTACATACTATCTACAACTCTTTGTATGGTCCCTACACTACACAGCCGCCCGTGTCTATTGAGTGAGTGTGACGTCACGCTGCGCCCGCGCACGCGATTCACACACGTGCGCCGCATCTGTGATGTGTAAACATTAGGACAGGGGTCACACACATGTTCGTGTGTGTATACTCGTATTAAATATTTGACTGGAGGGCTGATCATTGCCGTCATCGTGTTATCTGATAACCGAGGATCTTCAAGTCATGGGTATAAGCAGGCTTACCTTATATGCAAGCTTACACCGACCGTAATCAGATGAGGTAGAGGTGAAAGGCTAGTCTACAAATTAACGACGGTATCGCCCAAAGTGCTTAAACTGCTAATGGGCTGTCACATAAAATAAAAATATTTTATTTGGGACACTCACAGGAAATACCTACAATAAAAAATCATTAAATAAGACTTAATAATCCAAGCCACTTGAGCCACTGCTCCCGAGATTAATAATTAGGAAGTACTTACAGTATCTGTGAGCGGATAACTACCAAAAAGATGTACAGCAACAGAGATGACTATGGACTACCTGTGGCGGCATCTACAACGCCCACATGGGAACTACGTTTCACGCTGGCGGCACGCAAAATTCTGCATCACGCAAGCAGAGTTTACCACGGAACTAGCATATGCATAAATCGTCGGGCAGTAGCCCACCACACACAATACAAGAAACCTAAATTCCCCTAACTATTCCTAAACCCCCCCCCCCTCTTTCCTTTCTATTTCTAAAGAGTATTCTATTCTATTCTATTCCTAAACATAAATTTAATCCTTCTGGTCGGAAGATCCTCCATTTTCTATGGAGGATGAGTGAACTTTACATCCTGTTGATCTTATCTCTATATCCTAATCATGTTGCCAACAATCCTGTTCCAATCATACCAGGATGTCCGCCATTGATGTATAGACGCCAGCACATCAAGCTACTCGAAAGTGTCAAATTTTCACAATTAACTTTGAGCCATATGTTTCATTGATAAAGTTGAAAATCTATTAAAGAAATTTGACAGATTGTAGTAGCTTGATGTGCCAGCTGGCGTCTGCACCAATCCTTGGTAGGTACATTCCTGAAAATATTTTAGGCGTGGTTTTCTAAAACACAACTAGATCGCATTATTTTATTTCCTTGAAGGTTGGTAACCTCCGCCGCCGTCTGCCCGTATGATAACGTAAACAGAGCCGGTGATTATGATCCTGTGCAAGTACGTAAGGTAAACCTACCTAGTACCTATACACTCCATATAGGTAGGTAAGTACTTCCTTGTCCGACATCTAGCTGCCATCTGTGTAGTCACTGACTCCTGTGGACCTATTCTGTAAAAATCTCACCGTGAAAACTTAGGTGAAGTGAGCGTGGAGTGAGCTGTCAATAGTGTCAATTCCTAGCAAAACAAAGTCACTTCACCTAAGTTTTCACGGTGAGATTTTTGCAGAATCGACCGGCTGCTTATGGGGTGATGAAACGAATGAATACAGGAATGTAATGGTTCAACCGAGCCCCTAGATACAGACTGTTGTCTAGTTTGGGGCTCACTAGCAAATAATATATTGTAACCTAGCTGTAGGTAGATTTACCAGATGAAAAATTTAAAAGTCCAGAAAAAAAGTTTGATTTTGTGGGGACTTGTCTCACGTACCCATCCCTTGCATAGTTTTAAGAATGTAATATTTTTATAGAGGAACTTATTGTAATAATTTTTAGAAAGTTTCATTTTTCTGTTATTCCCACGTTCCCACATCTGCAAGCAATTTAAGTTATAGGTACTATTGTCTTTCATGATTCTTTACTTTTAGTTAAGGTTCATTGTTCTATTATGTTTAGTTATCATGTATTGTACCCATTTGCTAGTGTTAGTTAAGGTTCATTGTTCTGTTATTTTTAGTTGTCTTGTATTGTACCCATTTGCATTTCTCGTGTTTTATTATACTTTTAAAGGCAGATGTGGGATTTGCCGCGCCCTTTGTTTAGTGAACGGCAGATTTGGGAGAGTTTTGGTTCTGAGCGGCAGTCTGTTTTTAACCAAGATCGTGCGAGGTCCTCTCTGATCCCCGATCATATTTTACTCGCCGAAGCTCGCCTTAACCTAGTGTTTCTAGTAGTTTTATACTTCATGTAACATTATTTAATTTTACTTTTTCGTGTCAAGTGTAACTGCTAGCTTTAGTTACTTGATATCGTAATAAATTAATCGTTACTTATTTACAACTTACTTCTGTGTATTACTTGCCCACCACGGTCACGAATCCGCACAATTTCCTTAAAAAATCCTGAGAATTTGTCGCAATTTCAGTTTTTTTTCTTAAACGTAATGCACAATTTAAAAAGTCATATTATTAATAATTTTATGCACTGAGAATCTCGATTCTCGGAGGTCATGCCCACACGTTGGGCGCGAATGCACTCCACCCCTCCCCCGTAAGGTACCTACATATACAAAACAAATATGAAAAAAAAAAACTGACAAGTATGTAGTTGAAAGTTTCATAGATAAACAAGTGTAGATTTTATTTGTGCAATTCACATGACCAAAGTTGATTTTTTAATTAGTCGCTATGTGTAAAGAGAATTATTTTCTGATTTGTATATTTTTAATAAAAATATCTAAAGATTCTACTTTATTTTATTGAAAATTCCGAGATTTCCTGAGATTTACAAAATTCGGACGTAATCCTGAGAAGAGTTTCAAAATCCTGAGATCTCAGGACAAATCCTGAGATAAGGATTTCCCTAGTTGTAGGTAGTATTTTAATAAGCTACTGATGTCGTCTTAACTTGCTGTTAACCTGTGAACCTGCTTACTGTACTACCTGGACAATAAATATTTTCTATTTATATAAATCTGTTTATAGGCAGCCACTCTTATCGTACGTGTTCTGCTGGGAATGGCCACTGACCACCAAGCGGAAAGAAGTCTAAATAATTTTCCCGTTTTACTAGATGAAAAGTTATGTCCATTTTTATGTCAGGAAAGGCCGCGAGCGTAAATTAACTTATTTGTACCAAAATAAGCTAACCCACAATCTCATAGACTTACATACATATAGCGATACTTATGGTTAGAATATATTAAAGAATAATAAGCGTTAACAATCAAAAATCATTTAACAAAATTTTTAATGTGGGTTGTTTCGTTTCGTTAGAACTGAGGTCAACACATCTCGTCGTGATGAAAAAAAAGACATAGGATTAACACTCCTAATCCTATCCTCCTTTAAATCCGAAAAAAAAACAGAAACGAAAAACGTTGCTAAACTACTAGTTTTTATTTTTCAAAATTTATTTATTCAATTAGTCTTACGAGCTAACAGATTTGACCACCAAAACGCTCATACGATTAATTTTCTTACAATTCAATTATAGCTTAAAATATTACACATGCTCGTCACATTATACAATAGATTTTATAAAATAGCAATAATGTCAAAGTTTATAAATAATAATAAAAATAAATTACAACGATGAATAAAACATAGAATTAATCCAGTCAAAATAGACAAAAATAAGTCATAACTTAGACAAAATTCGCATAGAGCTGAAAATTGGCAGAGATGTTAAATACATCATTATAAATGAAATGTCAAAAATCCCCTTCGATCCTACTTCTGCAAAAAAAATTATTCCAGGTCAAAAGTACAAAATTAAGGTTTTTTCCATTTTTCTCGAAAACAGTAAGTATTATCGTGAAAATAGATCAGACAAAAGTTGTAGATCATACAATTCTCTACAAAAATGATTCAGTCACTTTTTCTCTTACGACTCACCATTCGTGAGATATCGCGGTTTTAATCATTAGAAATTTCATATTTTACATAATATGCACACATTCCGCACCACCTATGAGGTAATGTACTTAGTACATTTTTTCTAACGTGGTTTCCCCAGTAGGTGATGGAGATAGCCCTTCAATTAACTCCCCTTGACCTGTACATACAGCAGGAAGCGGCGCTAGCCGCCATCAGGCTAATGCATCTGGGCATATGGGGCAAAAACATTACCAGTCCACACGCTAAAATCCTGGACCGGGCGATTGAGTACCAGCCTCTCATCGCTGCCCCGTGTGATAGAACACCAAACCAACCGATGTTCAACAAGAACTACATTATACAAACAGTTCAGGAAGAAAGGGATCAGTCAGGAGTCAATGAAGTGCGCATTTATACAGACGGCTCTAAAACACAAAACGGTTCAGGTGCTGGCGTACACTCCCTTGACCTAAATATTAACTTTCACATACCACTAGGCACACATAGTTAGATCTTTTAATGCGAATGTGTTGCCTTAACACAAGCTGCAACAGCAGTAAAGCGCTTAGGCATCCGGAACTATGGCATTAAATTCCTATCCGACAGCCTATCTGTGCTCAAAGCTTTAGGAAGCAAACAAACTAACAATAAGCTAATTTTTGAGTGCCATCTAGCTCTGGAGAGTTTATCGACGTCTAATCATATTACTCTCCAGTGGATCAAAGGGCACAGTGAATCTCTGGGCAATGATGCTGCAGATGAACTTGCGAAGAGAGGCTCTGATATGAGGGTGCTAGGCCCGTACCCACTTCTCCCTTTGCCTTTCTCACAATTTCGTGCGTGGATTCGCCAAAGATCGACCGAACTTCATAACAACAGATGGTCACGGGCAACAGACTGTAGACAGTCAAAATTGGCTTTACCAATGATACACCCGCGATTAACCAAAAAACTTCTCAGCCTGAGTAGGAATAACCTTAGAATAATAATAGGTACAATTACGGGCCACAACCTCCTTAACAAACATCTTTTCAACATAGGCGCCACGGACAGCCCCCTTTGCAGGGGCTGCCTTGATGCCGAGGAATCAGCCACCCACGTCATCCTGGATTGCGAGGCCGTGGCTTCTCAACGTGCAGAAATCCTCGGAACAATGAGGTCGCTCCGCGAAGCCTGTGAAGCTCCCAGGAAGCTTCTGTGCTTCTGGGCGGAGCTAGGCTGGCTCTGTTAGCCAGAATCCCCACGCACAACGGCCCGAATACGGGAAAGGGAGTCCCATCATCATCATCATTCCCCAGTAGGTAATAATATTGAATCCTCGTAGTAATATTGCTAATGAGTAAAGTGGAATAGATTGTTTTTTTCCACATGTCATTATATTTAGATAATTGTCTAATTCTACTTCGACAATTATTTCTTCGTCTTTATTTTCTTCTTCTTGCAGAAGTTCGCTGTTCTAAGAAAAGGGATGCATCAATTGTCTCCTCATTAATATCATAAATATCTTCATATGTTGTATTTCTTTCAATATAACGTAGAAAAACAACCTATTCCACTTTGATCATTAGCAATATTACTATTCTTGCAATTAATAGGATACGATCTGATCAAACTTTCTTTATAACAATAGATCGTGGAGTATACCTACTGGGGAAACCACGTTAAAAAAATGCGCCAAGTACATTATTACCTCATAGGTGGTGCGGAAATGTGTGCATATTATGTAAAATATGAATTTTCTAATGATTCAAACCGCGATATCTCACGAATGGTGAGTCGTAAGAGAAAAAGTGACTGGACCATTTTTGTAGAGAATTGTATGATCTACAACTTTTGTCTGATCTATTTTCACGATAATACTTACTGTTTTCGAGAAAAATGGAAAAAACCTTAATTTTGTACTTTTGACCTTGAATATTTTTTTTTGCAGAAGTAGGATCAAAGGGGATTTTTGACATTTCATTTATAATGATGTATATAACGTCTCTGCCAATTTTCAGCTCTATGCGAATTTTGGCTAAGTCAAATGTCTATTTTGACTGGACTAAATACAATGTTAGTTTATTGTCAATTAAAAAAAATAAAATAAAAATTGTACCTACTAACGCATCATTGCATCTTAGATAACTACGAGTAAGACCATTTTGTAACCACGGAACCATCCATGCAAAACATACCAATAACCATAAAACCCTCTACCACGAAGAAAAGAGCAATAAAGTATTTCCTCCACAAATAATTACAGCATGAAATAAAACAAACGACAAAGCGGGGGTATTACAAAGAGCTAATTGTGATATTACGTATAAAACTAACAAGTATGTATGTATATATGTCTGTGCACAGATTAGCGACGCTGCAAGGCCGTTTTAATCAGAATCCTAGAGATTATAGAGTCCATTGTTTGGTAAGGGTAGTTGCACACAGAGCGGTTAAAACGCTGTTTAATAAACGCTGATGAGCCTGCTTCCTGGCATAACAAGGTGTTTGCGGGTACTTGAACACATTCAGAGGTATTTAAACAGCATTATAATTTTTCTAGAGAACAATAATTGTTTGGTTCAATCTGAACGATATTAACACTTTGCGGGACACTAAACGCACGCAGACGTAAAAGCAATAAAACTTCTAATGTCTCATTTCCAATTATGCCAAATAATTAACACTGATGATACATAGATACCTAGAAATCACGAAAAATAATCAGCTGTTCCCTTTATTTTGACGAGGTATGCGAACATAAATGTAGGGAACAGCTGATTTATTTTTTCGCGATTTCAGGTTTGATCCCATAAAAGTTGTTCATAATGATGAAATTACAATGACCCCTTAACCTTGACCCTTTTTTCAGGTCCAACACCATTTAAATTATACCTTGTATAATAAGCTTAGGACACTTAAAGGTGCGCATTACAAATAGTGCCAAAAAGAATATAATAATATTACGAGCAACATTATAATTAGATTAAATAATTATTAATCTGTTCAATGACTTCTTGCAGATTCACCAGACATTCCAACATCTTTCATTCATCAAAATCAAAAACATCTAAATATATTATTTCAACCTACATGGGCACTTATAAAACGCCCAACAGATCGTAAATAGATCCAGTTCAGTACCAGATTCAAGATGAGACTTGAGTGCGTATTCGCGGAATAATAATAATCTTAACAAGCAGATAAGTCAGGCCAGCATCAGTCTTGCATCTGGTACTGTACTGTTTGGCAGTTTCTCTCAATTCTCAATTCAAAGCTAATATCAGCTCATACGTTTTTTGTGTACAGTTTACTCTGTAAAGGGACTCCTTCATTTCCTGGATTCCAAGATGAGGAACTAGCATAAATTAGGGAAGTACGCTCAATAAATTAGCATTTCCTGCCAACGACTCCGGAATCAAGTACAGAAAAGAGCATTGATAACGAAGCGGCGATATAAATCAACGAATAAGATATACTTCTGTTTTCATAAACGTTAATTAAAGTTAAGTAGTGATTAGCGACTGTTTAACCATACACTTTTAACGTTTAAACGTCACTAAAGTTTATCCTACGTTTATAAAGAAACCCCAAAGTTGATTGTGTTCCAATGAACTTTAGGGTTTCTTTAGTGTCGAGCGTTTCAATCGCACTGCGTGGACGAACCCTTACCATAAACAACAGCAAAGCGATTTTTAAAACAATACAGGTAAGGTAAGACAAATTGATAGGATAATTACAGATAATATACTCTTATTGTCGATTCTCACGTCATGAGATAGTCCCAATTATGTATGGATAGCCACTCGGACGATCGGAATTACTATCGTTTTTATGTGGGCAGCGTCACATAGTGGAAATATTTTAAACGGGTTGTTAAAATTAGATTCATCAACCAGGATAAGATTACATTGTTTACCAAGGGGAGAAAGTGACCGATTCCTAACGAGGGTGTAGTTTGAGGTCCGAGGCTCAGCCGAAGGTCTTAATACACACGAGTAATAATTAATCACACTTTCTTCCGAGTGATACATTACATAGTGCTATACCTACGAGGAAAATAAAAGACATATTTTCAAGTGAAGTTTATACAAAATTGTTACATTAATAAAACTCAATGAAATACTTTTGCTAGGCAGATTATTAATATTGGTTTGAATGATCAGCAAAAGTATGTGGCCAGTATCATTTTGCGCTTGGTGATAAAAACTTTTTGTCTTATGGCATTATATTACATTTAATTAGGTTAACTACTGAATTGAATTGCCCTAAATAAAAAGAAATGGCCAAGTGCGAGTCGGACTCGCACACGAAGGGTTCCGTACCACAAGGAAAAAATGCCGAAAAAAACACGTTTGTTGTATGGGAGCCTCACTTTAATATTTATTTTATTCTGTTTTTAGTATTTGTTGTTATACCGGCAACAGAAATACATCATCTGTGAAAATTTCAACCGTCTAGCTATCACGGTTCATGAGATACAGCCTGGTGACAGACAGACAGACGGACAGTATGTGTCGAAACCGTTAAGTAATTTTTTAATCTATTGTACCTACATATTTCTAGCTTCTCGCAACGACTTCTTCCGCGTGAAATTTCTTGACCCCCGACCCACTGCGTCGCATCGCATCGTCTGCCCGCGTATTACTACGTTTTCACTAAGCGTTCTTTCTGACTTTTTTGTTTTTTCCCGGCTCCTAAGGGTCCCAGCGGGACGTTAAGTAGCCATATATCCTTCATCAAGAATTGATCTATTAAATACAAAAAATATTTTTCAAATCCGATTAGAAGTTTCAGAGATTACCGCGTACAACTATAATTTCATTGAAGCTTGGTAGTTACTGTAGATACGACACAAAGACGTTCAAATTCTTCACAGTTCGTTAAAAAAAGGTTTGAAATAACCCCATAGCGATAATGACAGATCGTTATCAAAACAATGGTGTGTCTATACATAGCGTATATACAGCTCGGATATTTTATATGAATATGCAACGAACAGATTAGAGGACCGTCAGCAAATAAGGTATGAATTAATTGTTGTTCTTTTGTTTGTTTACTTTTTGTCTTCGTTTTTTATTGCCACTGTTTTGCTTGGATAAACTTAATGATTTCTCATCTCTTACCCACGCTTATTATAAAACCTCAGGGCTTTGCTCGTGATTGCAAAGCTAGTATACTTTTCTTACAAGATAGTGGTAAAGACTGGTAAATGAAAATGGCTGGATGAGAGGGGAGTTCTGTTCTGTTCCTCTAAGTAATTTTACAGGAAATGTCGTCGGACAACCTTTAGCTCCTAAAAACAAGCTTTTATTAATTTCAATTCCAGACTTACATTACTAGAAAAAGTTGTCCTGAAGTGATGAGTTCTGAGCGTCTATTTTAGTCAATCACAACAGTTAAGAGCTCAACTATGTCGCAATCCACTGCTGACATTGACATTGGCCTCTCCCAGGCCGCGCCACAACCTTCTCTGTCCTCCGCCTTCCGCATCCAGTCTGTCCCAGCCACCTTCCTGAGGTCGTCGGTCCATCTAGCTCGGTGCGTCCCACACCTCTAATAAGACAATATAACTATCTAACTGTCACTAATGAGACACAATAACTTTTTCTATTGTTTTGTTACCGAACCTAGCGAGCTTGCCTAACAGACCAGAGGTTTACCATGTTCAGAGACCACTAAAAAATTTTGTGAGTTAATGACAGTACTTGTTGAGTGATTCACTTTCTTTGAACTATTAGTACTAATAATAATCCTAACAGATATTAAGATAAATAGATAATAAAATTCGATGTATGTAGATGTATCGTAAAAGGGTATAAATGGGGTTGGCATATACAATAAGATAAAAAACCTGAATAAAAACAGAATAAAAAAAAAACAGTGGCACTCCGGGAGTGCCGACAGAAGTGAAAACTTGATCAATTACGTGTGTATTTTGTGAATCGACTTATAAACAAAACACGCGCGGTACCGGCTACGGCCATCCGTCTTACGAATTTTCGATCAGGTCACGTGTCCTGACGCGAGTTTAACATTTTTTACCCATTACAAAAAAAGTGTACAACGCCGCTAAAGAAATTTTCACTACAAAAAAAGACGCGGCGTTAACAAAACAGTAATTATGACATTTGACAGTAGATTTGACTGAATTAACATAACACGCGAATCGGTAAACGTAAGGTGGGACGCCCTCAGGCTAGGTAGAGCAACGATCTTCGCAGGATGGCTGGTAGCAGCTGGATGAGAGTTGCTGAAAATCGAGTTGAATGGCGTGAAATAGGAGAGGCCTATGCCCAGCAGTGGACTGCTGTTGGCTGATGATGATGATGATGAAACATAATATACATCGATTAAAAATCATTGGAAGTAACCATCAGCAGCTTGGGAAAATAATTGTGCAATTGGCTACAGATGTTCTATGTCACGAAGTCCGTTTGGCTATGAATGTTGTCAAGCGTGCACATGCACATTGTGATCAACAGAGACTCAACAATGGGTGAAGTAAAACGGTACACATTCGCGGAAATAGCCTCATGCGACGACAGCAAGGGGCAGCCGCTGTGGGAGCGCGCTTGTCGGGATACGTCACTACTACAATCAAAGCCGAACGGACTTCGTGAAATAAAATATCTGTACCTGAATAGCAATACAGGGTCTAATTAAATTACCTAGCGAAACTCTGCAGACGTGATGCGTATCTACCTAGATATCTAAAAATGATAAAATAATATGAATTATTGTTTTTTTTTGGGGGTCAGCGACCGCTGCTGGTACTTTTGTTACTTGAAGTTTGAGATGGGAAAGTCTGTTTTCTTTTGTTTTATAGTTTTTAAATATTGAAACTCATCACGTCTGTGAAGTTTACCTACACAAAAAAAAAAACAGATTTTAAACTGATAGGTACTTTAAGTGAATACCTAACTGCGGTCAATGACCCCACAAAACGAACCATCAAACATTTTTGAAGTGAAAACTTCTTTAGCGGCGTTGTACACTTTTTTTTTGTAATGGGTAAAAAATGTTAAACTCGCGTCAGGACACGTGACCTGATCGAAAATTCGTAAGACGGATGGCCGTAGCCGGTACCGCGCGTGTTTTGTTTATAAGACGATTCACAAAATACAATCAATTCGATGCCGGAGATCGCAGTTCACAATAAAGAGGTCCGAAGAGTTTTATGCAGTCTAGACGTGAACAAGGCAAGCGGGCCTGACGGTATTCCAGCGAGAGTGTTGAGGCAGTGTGCGCCTGAACTGTCTCCTGTGTTGACACGCTTGTTTCGCCTCTCTCTTGAAAAAAGAACGGTGCCAAAATCCTGGAAGCTTGCAAATGTACAACCAGTGCCCAAAAAGGGCGACCGTGCAGACCCTGCACATTACCGTCCGATCGCCATTACCTCCATTCTATGCAAAGTTATGGAAAGGGTACTGAACAGTAAGTTGCTGACCTACCTTGAAGATAATGATCTCCTCAGTGACCGTCAATATGGCTTTCGCCGGAGACGGTCAACTGGCGATCTTCTTGTGTATGTCACGCACTGTTGGGGTGAAGCCATCGAGAAACACGGCGAAGCACTTGCTGTATCGCTTGACATCTCGAAGGCCTTTGACAGGGTCTGGCACGCGGGTCTACTCAGCAAGCTTCCTGCTTTTGGCATCCCAGCTGATTTTTGTAGCTGGATATCAGACTTCCTTAGTGAGCGGTCGATCAGAGTAGTCGTTGACGGCTGCTCCTCTGACCTTATGGCTATTGATGCCGGAGTTCCTCAGGGGTTTGTTCTCTCTGCAACTCTTTTCCTGCTGCACATCAATGACCTACTTCAGCCTGGTATTGTTGGGTACGCAGATGACAGTACTGTTTCAGAGAGATACTTGTCCAGCGCAAGGGCCAGCGGGGCCGAAGTTCGTTTCTTGAGAGAGGCCATGGTGGAGCGGACAGATTTGACCTTAAGCCTTGTCTCCCAGTGGGGTGATGACAATTTGGTTTCTTTTAACGCCACAAAAACACAGGCGTGTGTTTTTACCGCCAAAAGGAGTCATTTCGACCAGACTCCTACTTTTCGGGGAACATCTGTTCCTGTAACAGATCGGCTCGAGCTCCTGGGCATGGAGTTGACATCTAGTCTCAACTTCGGCGCCACCATCGAGTACAAAGCCCAAACTGCGGCCAAGAAGCTGGGAATCCTTAATAGGGTGAAGCGATACTTTACACCCGGACAGCTTTTAACCCTTTATAAAGCACAAGTCCGATCCTGCATGGAGTATTGCAGCCACCTTTGGGATGGCTCAGCGAAATACCAACTTGCCGCGCTTGACTCGGTGGAACGCAGAGCTAAAAGGCTCATTGGCGACGTAAAACTGGTGGATGCCAAGCTTCACAGCTTGGCTCATCGCCGCAAGGTTGCCTGCTTGTCGGTCTTCTACAGATTGTACTTCGGTGAGTGTGCCCAAGAACTCCACGACCTCATTCCACCGGCCCCCTTCTACCTTCGGACATCCAGACGCACTACAAGTTACCATCCCTACCTAGTTGCTATTCCACCAATTCGCACTAAGCGTTTTCAAATGTCCTTTATAATGCGCACAGCAAAAGAGTGGAACTCTCTACCTGCGTTTGTGTTTCCGAGTGCATACAACCCGAATCTCTTCAAAGTAAGAGTGAACAGGCTTCTTCTGGGTGAGCTCACTCCATCGTAGACTTTGTCTCTGTCATCTCTGACCTAGACTAGAGTCAAGAGCAAGCCCATTTCAAATAAAAAAAAAAAAAAAAAAAAACACACGTAATTGTTCAAGTTTTCACTTCTGTCGGCACTCCCGGAGTGCCACTGTTTTTTTTTTTGTTTTTGTCATGTTTCGGTATCGATACCCATCACGTGTGCGGAGTTTCGCTAGTTTATTTAATTTGCCCCTGAATATTTTTCCGCCCAACATTTTTATAGTAGCCCCGTCTTTTTAACAGACTGAAATAAAACTGCTGTCTAAAAATTTACAGTCTTATTTAAATAACTTTCTGTTACTTACAACATTAAATCATGACTTTAATTTATCAGCATTCACCTTAAAAAGTCATCAAACAAAAAAAATACAGGAAACGAGTTCCAATTAATGTGCTGCCGGTACATTACAACAATGCATCTGCTAACCACCTGTTGGAGAAGGCCGATTAGTCAGTCTGCCACTGTCCGGTTATATAATAACGAGGGGTAGGCAGGGTTCACGCTCATGCACTGGGCTATGCGGATTTATCATTTCAAAGGATTAAAGGCTCGTACACACAGGCGCGACGCGACACGCGACACAAAGGCACCGCAAGTCGCGCGACGAGCGGTGCCTTTGTGTCGCGCGCGATTCGCGTCGCGCGTCGCGCCTTTTTGCAGGAGCCTTAATGCGGAGAATTAATGACTTGCGGTGCCTTTGTGTCGCGCGCGATTTTATCGCGTGTCGCGCCTGTTTGAAGGAACCTTTACTTTCTGTAAATTATTTCATCACCACTGCACTGCTTTCAAAACGATGAAGGAAAACATCGTGAGGTAAAATTAACTAAAAATTCGAAGACATGTGACATCTACCAACCCGCACTGGCCCGCGTGGTGGATTACGGCCAGCGGGCCGAGAGGGAGTGCCCTCTCATACAGAGGAGGCCTGTGTCCCAGCAGTGGGAACATTATAGGCTGATTCATTATCTGCCTAGCCTTTTCCCAACTAAGTTGGGGTCGGCTTCCAGTCTAACCTATATCTAAAATCTAAAAAAATCTGATTATGCTATCGAAAGTTTTCGGCATGGGTAGGTTAGGTTAGTAGGAGGATTAGGGGTACGTAGATAGACACATTTTCATACATTTTGGTCAAGTAGGTATTGAACTTTTGTATTAAACAGCAGATTTTTTTTTCGTGTTTTCAGAGTTGGTCCCGTAGTGAAAATTGTTCATATTCATGGGTAGAACACTCTGTAAAAATTTGGATGGTGATAAAAAATCTTCCTGTTTATAGAATTCAAAGTCTTGACTGACTGATATATCAACGCACGGCCTAAACCGCTGGTCCTAGAGACATTAAATTTGGAGGGTGTGTTCTTTGTGATGAGTAGGTATCTACTAGGAAAGGGTTTCTCGAAATTCCACCCCCTTTTTTTTTTTTTTTTTTTTCAGGATGGGAAATCATCAAATGACTCCTCCCGCTCTGGGTGGAGCGGAAGGGAGTGTCAGACTCTTACTGACTAAAACCCACCCGTGTTCCTTCCTTCGCCCTTTATGTTCCGGGCCAGCGGTAACCCTTTCGGACAATCCCGCTGACCCGGCAGGCTTCGGCCCTTACGGGCCCCTTCTTTTAATGCTGACATCTCTTTGAGGCGCGCGTGGAACACGTACGCGCCGTCCGGCACGGGCCTGGTCCTGATCGGACGGTGAGCTACCCATTACTCTCCGCCCGCAGGCCCGCGCCTACAAGAGGGTGAATGGGGGGTGGGTGAAATTTCACGCGGACGAAGTCGCGGGCAGAAGCTAGTGAGATATAACGGGCAAAATTAGTATTTTCAACCTAGTTTTTGCATTGCAAAGATTTGTGCGAACGTGACCTACAAGATATTGCACTAGTAATAGGCAGAGGTAACTGGTTTAATCTGGATTTTCAGTTCTAAATCTCTTTTAAGGAAATCAGAATATTAAGAAGAACATCAATTCACAATAATTATCAAATTAATCTGTTATTACTAGTTACACAGCGTGGTTTCATCCGCATGAGTCTCGAGTATCGGGATAAAAAGTATCCAATATCCTATCCAGGTCATGATCTACCCATGTGATAAATTTCATCCAAATCGGTTCAGCCGTTTTAGCATGAAAGTGTAAAATATAAAAAACATGTTTATAAAAAGCATAATAATAGTATTCCAAATTCAACAAAACCCAAACAAAACCTTACCCAAGGGACTTAATTCCAAAAATCTTAATTCCAAATTGGACGAATAATTCGCTTACCGACTGGAATAAATCCCTGGAAAAATAATTTTATCCATTTTCGTCGAAATCGTAACTTTTGTCCGCTTGCAGACGCCTTTACTGTGAAACTAGGTGGAATGAAGACTGAATTATTCATATCATATCTAATCATGGAAATGGGGGGACTGTCTGTCTGTGTATTCGTTCAGGTAATTAATCTCACGTGATTACTTCAGTGAAGAAACATTTTAAGGCTCCTTCAAACAGGCGCGACACGCGATAAAATCGCGCGCGACTCAAAGGCACCGCAAGTCGTGCAACGAGCGGTGCCTTTGTGTCGCGCGCGATTATATCGCGTGTCCCGCCAGTTTGTAGGAGCCTTTATAGATATGCTGCTCTGCTTGAAGAGATTTCTTTAGAAATAAGTATCTCCTTTGTACCTACGTGTTTTTCTGTTTCTTACTTCTTGTCTATTTATATGTTTTTTTTTCAAACAAACAGCTGCGGTATTTCACGATTCGATCGATGTACCGAATCGATGTAGTAGTATTCGAAATCGAGATATTGTACGATACAACTTTAGCGATCATGGCTGATTAGTCGAATCGCATGAATTTACTCTCCCGACCGGGCAAGTAAATTAAATGATTATAAAACTTTATTATTATTTAAACTTTTAAATAATATTATTAGGCATATTAGTCGATTCGCACGAATTTACTTACTCGCCCGATACGGGCGAATCGTCTCTTTTCAATGATATTATTATTTCTATAGGCGATTCGCACGGATTGGCACATTTTGAATGTTATTCAATAAAGAACACGTTTTAGAATACATATTTAACTCTTATCACTTCTGTGCGCTACTGTCCTTTTTCTATAAAATATACTGCATAAAATACAAAATGTGTCAATTCGTGAGAGTCGCCTATAGAATTTTTTTTTTAAATTTAAAAGTGATGGTTCGCCTGATTCGGGTGAGTAAATTCGTGCGAATCGACTAAAAAGCCGTGATCTTGACTTCAGTTGTAGTCAATGAACATTTCCAGTCTGGTATGATGATAGCACATGCTACGGTGTCCGGTCGGCTAACAGCTTCCACGTTGGACTAACAATGCTCTTCCTATTACGATCTTCTCCGGACGTCCTTTGCTTCCTCTCCGTCGTTTGTCATTCAAGCTAGGTTCAATTTGTCTGTTGTCATCTCGTTCAGTTAAGTTAGCTTAAGAAACGCTGGCTTGGTGTTTTAGACTCACTCTAGACCAATTAGCCGTAGAAGGCACACATGTAGAGAAAACTGGATACGACGGAGATCGTAGTAATTTAAATATTTAAGTATTTTATTTTTTTAAGGTTCGTAGTATTTTATCGTATATTTATATAATGATTTAGATTGTTACACAAAAAAAAACATCTTTTATTAATATTATTAATAACTTCAATAAACTTGATCATAATCGAATTAATAATTAATAATGAACGAATCCTGGACTTCATATACAGCAACCACTCTGAAGTCACAAAGATGGCGCCGGTCCCTAACTCGACGCCATTTGCATTTCGTCAGCTGTTTTAAATATTAATCGTTCGTACTTTATAGTGGTCTGTCGCTTTATAGATCTGCCAATGGTGTCGCTGACAGGATGGCTCACAAATGTTTGTCTAGATATAAAAAGGAATATTATTTTCTCAGTGATGGTAATGGAGGAGGGTTTGATAGCGCAGAAATAATCCTAGCAACAGGTATAAATGAGGAAGGAGACTTTATAGCTCAGAACAAATAAAAAACCAAGACAGAGGGCTGTGAAACGCCCGGCGGGTGTCACCATTGTCAAGTCATGGTCCGGAGCGAGTGGGAGCGGAAAGGAGTGTCAGTCTCTTACTGACTAAAACCCATCCGCGTTCCTTCCTTAGCCCTTTATGTTCCGGGCCAGCGATAAGCCTTTCGGACAATCCTGCTGACCCTCCACTACACACTACACTAACCCCCTTAACTAATAAACGTTGTATAGCGGCTGTATAGTTACACAACGCTTTGTCTTCTTCATTCGAAAGTCAAATTACTGACGACTGAAAGAGAAAAATCGGTGTGTAACTATTCATCTGATGTAATACGTTTATTAATAAGGGGGTAAGTGTTATTGAAGCTAACGCAAATACTACCCAAGCAAAGTTAATAAAATTTATACGGGAGCCACCTACCAATCCCTGCATACCCAATCCATTATTTCGCTCCCCCCACCGAATAATATGGTAATCGATAAATCAAAATTTTACAGGAAAAATAAAAAACTGTTTTATGAGTATATCTCGGCACGGGTAGATCGTAAGGTAGACATTTAAACGTCAAAACAAAGCTAATTTTTTTACAATCTAATTTATATTATGATTTTTTTGTAATACTTTAATAAAATTAAGTTATTCACAAAAATAATGTTACTGAAGTTAAATGGCAAAAGTATAGTATGCAACGCATCATTACCATATTATTCGCGTGTAAACGCAACAATATCGTAGTCAATATTAATGCATTATAGTATTATTCGTTGTAATACAGTGTCAAAAAACCTAACGGCAATATGATATTACGATATTATTCGTGTGAAATCCAAGCGATAGTGTATAATGTAACATTACATTACAGTAATATTCGTCGATGTGTGGTGTAAAAGATTAACAGTAATATAATGTTGCAAATACATGTTTTATTAAATAATCCAGTACTTATTATTTGATTTGGCAGAAAAATAACAATAATAGAGGAAGTTGATATTAATACTGGATAATTTATAATAGCGTTTTATTAAAATTTATGAAATAAAACAAAGGTTTTATTATTTATCATAATCAGTCCTTTTATTTATTAACTAGCTGTGCCCGCGACTTCGTCAGCGTGGAATAGTGACTTTTCGGGCAGCATATTTTGAATTACATATACCGTCGTTTGGGTAGCTAAAAATTTACTTTACAGTAATGCTTCTCTGTATACGATATTTGACGTATGGCCATCGGGGATGAAAGCATACAGGCTCCTAGGATTGCTAACCCGTGACAGAGCCACATACAACTGAGCGTGCGAGAAACAGCTGATACTTAGATCTACACCTACAACTTTCAGCGTCTGACCTTGGGCTTTATTAATTGTCATCGCAAAACATAGGCTGACTGGAAACTGGACTCGTTTAAAACTAAATGGAAAATTGTTTGGAATGAGAGGAATCCGAGGAATGAAAACACTTTTACCTTTTCCACACCTTGTTAAAATCTCTCCTTCTATCAGATTTCTTTGTAAATTAGTCACTTTTAACCTGGTGCCATTGCTAAGTTTTGGGGGGCTTAAATTTCTAAGAAGCATTATGGGTACGCCTACTTTTAATTTTATTTTATGTGCTGGTAGTCCAGGAGCATTGAGGGATTCTAAAAATTCTACTGGGTAGCTTGTAGATTTTCCTTCTTCCATGACTCTGTTAATGGAGATATACTCAACATAAGCCCCCGGAACATAGCTCGAAATTTCAGCGTTTACTGTTGCTGCTTGGTCGTTTCGTGGCGTCAAAATAGCTCTTTCGCAAAGCCAGAAATTTTCGCAAGTTGGTATTTGCGTTGCGTTTCCATACACAGATGATATGAGGTCTCGCATTGATGAAACTATGTTGCATAGGTTTTCATTAAGAAAAACTTTTCCTTGTTCCTGCGGTAACACACCGTTACCAATCTCAAGTAGCAAATCTGAAAATTCTTGAGCATTTTCGTTGCCTCTAATTTGCGCACGCATATTTAATGTCAAATGCAAAGGTATAATGTAATGCCACAGTCGAGAACTCTTTAGGCAGGCTCTAACTTCAACAGCCCTTGTTCCACATGGTATTACAGGGAGAGTCTGACGAAAATCGCCACAAAAAAGCATAGTAATGCCATCCATGGGTTGATCACTTTGCTTGACATCACGCAACGTTCTGTCTACTGCTTCTACTGCTTTTAGATTGGCCATTGTGGACTCATCCCATATAATAAGGCTACAATCACGAAGAACCTTAGCTTTATCGCTGTTTCTTGAAATATTACAAACAGGGCTTTCTGTGCGGTCTAAATCGATCGGAATTTTGAACATTGTATGAGCAGTTTTCCCACTTTGGCAACAATGTGGCTGCTATGCCTGATGAAGCGACAGCAAGCGCGATTTTACCTTGGCTTTGTACCTTCGCCAAAATAACTTTCGTAAGAAATGTTTTAACCGTTCCACCGGGTGCATCTACAAATAGCATTTCTTCCAAAGTACTATCAACGCTCACCAGATCAAATATCAAACGCTGTTCATCAGTTAGCCTCGAGAGTGCGCGTCCATGTACGTACCTACTCTGATAGTATACCTAAAAAATGTCCGCCGTGATTCTTTAAATTGATATAACTTTTTTATTTATGAACCGATTGACATGAAATAAACACTAAATGTTAAGTGAAGCTTACTACAATATATTAGTGAAAACCGCATCTAAATCGAATAAGCCGTTTCTATTATATTGTAAACAAAAATAATACACAAATATAATTGTTTTATACTTTACGTGGAAAAAGGCATGCATTTCTTACGCGAATATAATGGTAATCGTCTCTTACCGAAAAAGTTAACGATTGCATGATCTGTAATAACATGTTATGGTATTATTCGTGCAAAAAGTGTGTTTAGATTTTAAGGGAATAATGTTGTTATGTTCATTACGGTACCATTGAAATTATTGTACTTTTATAAATATACATAGAAAAAATACAAAAAAAATTACAAGATGATAATTAATGCTTTAGACACCGAATATGCAATAAAACGAAAACTGTCGTAGTACCACATTACCATGTTATTCGGTGGGGGGAGCGATTTTATTGATATCATTTTAAATTTTAAAGTGTAGATCATATTGTTTAATTTACATGTCGAAGTACTATTGAACAAATGTAAATTTATTATTATTAATTTAAATTGATGATGTAATTTATAAAATTCAAATGCATTTATTTTTGTGTAAATTCAGATACAAGTTACTTATTTATGAGTAAATGACTATGACTATTAACCTATCGATCCACAATTGCCGGATATACCACGTAACATATATACAAAAAACCGGCCAAGTGCTAGTCGGAATCCCCCATACGAAGGGTTCGGTACCACAAGGCATAAAACGCCGAAAAAAACGTTTCTTTTGGTACCCCTTTAAATTTTAACTTTATTTTATTTTTATTGCAGACAGACAGACGGACATTCCAGTCTTAGTAATAGGGTTCCGTTGTTACCCTTGGGTACAGAACCCTAAAAATACAGTCGAATTAAAACATTATTTTTGAAATCGGTTCAAAAGATAGATAACTATTAATTACTTAATTGGTAATGTTGTTTTGTCATTTGTATTGTTAGGCAATACAATTATCTTGTTATAGTCACTTATACTCATAAAATACACATTCGTTTATTATCTGTACACATTAGTTTATTACTTACCTTTATTATCTGTATCTATCTGTATGTGTGTGTGTGGGATATAACTAAAAACAGCTGTTAGTTGATGCCTTCCGTTATTTTCATTCATTATTTCATTCTCATTGACTTATAAATAGAATACCTACATAGAATAGATAATCTTGACCGGAAGGCAATGCATCAAGCTGTTATTGATAACATCGTGGTGTGAATCTGATTTCACATAGGCTCAGGATGGTGTAGCAATTACTATAAATGAAGAAACGTAATTGGGCCATGTTCGCGATATTAGCCATGTGTAACTTTTTGGACTTTTTATGTTTGCAAGAGGAAATCTTTTTTAAATTTTTATTTAATAACCAGCTGCGCGCCGCGGTTTCACCCGCATAAAGTCTCCTGCAAACAGGCGCGACACGCGACGCGAATCGCGCGCGACACAAAGCGACGCTCGTTGCGCGACTTGCGGTGCCTTTGTGTCGCGTGTCGCGTCGCGCCTGTGTGTACGAGCCTTAAGTCTCGATCCCGTAGAAATATCGGCATAAAAATTATCCTATGTCCCAATCCAGGTAATGGTCTACTCGTGTGCTAGATTTCATCCAAATCCGTTTAGCGGTCTTAGCGTGAAACCGTAACAAACAAACATACAAAAAAATCAAATCTTTTCGCTTTATAATATTAGTTTTGATTATGTAGGCACTTTAGGTAGGTAGGGAGTGCTTTCAATTTATGTCCTTCTCAAAGAAGTTACTTCACACAGTGTTGTATGGGGATAAGTAACAATACATAATTCTCCTGCCGTTGTTATGTTTTAAGGCTCCTTCAAACAGGCGCGACACGCGATAAAGTCGCGCGTCGCGCCTGTTTGCAGGAACCTTTATGTGGACAACGGGTATACACGGGCGCAACATATCTGTTTCTTCCATACTTCTCCATTAAGGCTCCTACAAACAGGCGCGACACGCAATATAATCGCGTGCGACTCGTTGCGCGAGTTGCGGTGCCTTTGTGTTGCGCGCGATTTTATCGCGTGTCGCGCCTGTTTGAAGGAGCCTTTAGTCGTCATCTCGGTAGTCACCCCATTTCTATCATCATTCACACAGTCCATCCGTAGTTTCTTTGGTCTTTCCCTACTCTTGTAGCCATCGACATTCATACACAAAACTTTCCTCATGATATTTTCTTCATTCCTGCGTAACAATCAATAAGTACCGACGCCAACACTTCGAGCTACTACAATCTGTCAAATTTCTTTAATAGATTTTCAACTTTATCGCTAAAGCATAAGGTTAAAAGTTGATTGGGAAAATTTGACAGTTTCGGGTAGGTTGATGTGCCGGCGACAGTACATACACTCACTGACTGACTCATCAAAGTCCAACCCAAACCCTTGGACCTAGAAAGCTGAAATTTCCACTGAGGTTCCCTTTATGGTGTAGACAAGGAATAAGATCCGACTCTTCGAAATTACCACACCACGGGATAGGAAATAAAGGCGGATGATGTCACTGGCAAAGTACTAGCTAAAAAGTTGCTATTTAAAATCACAGGCACAAAAAATAATTGAAACACCTTCAAAAAAACATCGTCAATTACACTTCCTCCTCTGTCCACACCCTAACGAAGACAGCTTGAAAGCAAAAGAGGAGGTTATTTAAAACAACAAAAACGTTGCGATGAATGAGCGAGTCAGTGCGTGGCGCGTGCGCATGGAAACAGATGTCCTGGGTTCGATGAACGGTTTCGGCGCGGCCGCTTTATTGGGGGCCCCCCGTATACAGGGTGGGCTGTGTGGTTTGGAATTAAATGGTGTTAATTTGTAATATTTGTTGTTTGAATGTTGGGATATGAAATGTAACGAAGACAAAATAAAAAAAGCAACTGCGGGGTATTTGCGTAACACACTAACATTAGGAACGGGTTTCCTTTTGACAGTTAAACAACATTAATTGCGTTATTTAGCTTGTTGAGTAGATTTTTTTTAGTACATATGAAGCAATGGTTTAGCAATATCCTTCAAAATGATTCAGATTGTTATAGAAAGTGTGTTGTGTGTTGTGTGTGTGTGTGTGTGTTTTGTGTGTGTGTGTTGTGTGTGTGTGTGTGTTGTGTGTGTGTGTGTGTGTGTGTGTGTTTAGTTGTGTGTTGTTGTGTGTTGCTTTTTGTGCGAAAAGTTTTAATAAATAAATAATAAAGTGATAGGTATATTATTATGAGAAGGGGCCTTTGTTACCCTGCAATGGGTCAATAATAAGCTGGTATAATATTATTACTCTTGTAGCTAAGTAATAACAGCCGCACGGCTCGATCGATCAGGTTAAGCTACACTTGCCGCGGTTGGTCCGTGGATGGGTGACCATCTATACCGAGACCCCTCTGAAAATCACGCATCGGAAAGCACGTTAAGCCGTTGGTGCCCGCTGTCATTTGTGGATCTTTGACAGTCGTTACGGGTCGTCAGAAGCCCTAAATTCTGACAACCAGTCTTAACAAGGGGTATCGTATTACCCAGTAACTGGGTTGTGGAGGTCAGATAGGTGCTCCATGTATAATACTGGTATTCAGCTGCATCTGGTTAGACTGCAGGCTGAACCCGACAGAGTTGGCAAAAGGCTACACAGATGATGACTTCGTTATTATTTTATTATATGGAATTCTAGGAATATTGGAAATAAAGATGCAATTAAACTACATTGCCATAGAACAATTGTGTAAATAAACGGGCCTTCGCTTAACGGATGCAGTTAGTTAACTAAAATACCAATAACTTACTAAATAAACAACGTGACATTTGACAGAAAACCAAATTGAATGGACTCCTAGAAATGTTGTGTTTAGAGAATTATGTGACAAAGTGAACTAGCAGTTTCTGATTTACACTAATAACTACAATCTGGGATCACCAATAGGTTTGCCAAACGGCTGGTTGTGACAATTTTTGTCACGAATACCGTTCATTACAAGTTACTTATTAAATTATTGACCATTATTAGTATTAATGAACACTTAAAAGTACTTTAAGTATACGATTAACAAGATAAATTGGTAAATTTTTCGAAGGTAAATCTTTGGGCAATTGTAGACTTGACCATACACCGAGCGACGTAATCGCGCAACCTGGACAGACAATCTTGCTACCATTGGCCATTCTGCTGGGTGACCGATCTCTACACCACAGCAGCTCTATGACCAGCACCTGATGGCGTTCTGTATTTTTGCCTATCCCCATGGGATGAAGGCGTAAGTCTATGTATGTACGTAAAATAGCCTATGGTTACCAGAGAGGACGAAGATTTTCCCATTGGGAGATAAGGGCCTCTTCAAAGGTATTAATAAGTACGATTGCTTAGTGCGGGTTAATGATAACAGAAATTTGTGTCTTGTTAGTCGATTCGCACGAATTTACAAGCACGAAACGCCGAATCGACACTTTTAATTAATTTCCTATAGGCGACTCGCATGAAGTTAATTTATTTGCGGGCGAGTCGACAATTCCAGAAATATGTAATAGGCAATTTGCACATTTTGAATTTTGTCCAACGCATTTAGAAAAAAGGTACACGGTTCTAATTATTTTTCTTTTCGGGCGAGTAATTCGCGCGAATCGACTAATAAGCCAAAATTGTACCTATCCTTTAAAGATTATGGATTTACGGCTAGATGTTTTCCGTTACTGTAAGTCCATGATGTTTAAGACGGAGCGCCCGATACAAGTAGGCTGCGCCAAGACAAGACAAAGCGTTATATCTATTGTCTCACAATACGACAGACAAAACTGTTTTGGCTATGGAACTCTGTTTAAGATTTTCTTTTACCTACATACATCATTATTATAAGGTTAATTACAGAAGAATTTGATTATCAACCTAATTTTGATTAACTTAAAGATAGATTTAACAAAGTTGCATCCAGTATTTTTTTTTTCTACGCATCTAGTTATGAAGCAAGGAACACACTCGAGACAGTCTGGCATTCGGGCTCGTGCATAAAGAAACAGATGTGTCGAGTTCGATGAACGATTTCGTTGCGTCCGCGCAGCTAACTCCACTTTATTGGGGGCCCGGGCTATACAGGAGGTTAAGATTTTGTTTAACGTTTTGATTTTTAACCTTTTTTTAAAATAAGAATTCGTCGTTCCCTAATAATGGGGTTTTCTGTATGTAAAAAGAACACAGAACTATTAAATTAAAATAAAATCCATTTATTTCAGACTTGACATTTGTCCATGCTTGTTGTACTTGGCCCTTGGCTAAATAATTAAACTGTTCCACCGAACCGCACGTTACAAAATTTTGTTTTAGTGCGTTTAGTGGGAGTATTTAGGTGTGGTTCGTCCTAATGCGGTTGAAATCAGTGCTCTGAGTGGAATACCTCAATAATAACAGCAGCAAAGGTCGATCGATCACGTTAAGCAATGCTTGCCGCGGTTGTCCGAGGATTGGTGACCATCTTTAAATACCAATACCCCTCTGTGCCTCGAAAAGTACGTAAAGCTCTTGGTCCCGGCTGTCATTCGAAGATCTTTGACAGTCGTTACGGGTCGTCAGAAGAAGCCCGAAACTCCGGCAATCAGTTTTAACAAGCGATATCGTATTACCCAGTAACTGGGTTGTGGAGGTCAGATTACTGGTACTGGTATTCAGCTGCATCCTTTTACACTGGAAGCCAACCCCAACATAGTTGAAAAAAGACACGGAGATGATGACTTGTTAGTAATATAACACAGGTCTTAAAACTATGTTATTGTTGTTTTTTCTAAAATCAAAATCAAACAAAACATTCATAATATTCAAAAATAGTAAGTACTAGTGTCATCTCGTCATAATATGAAGCTGGATAAATCTCCCCAGCACTGCAGAATCTGGAATTATAGATCCATTTGTAACATATATATATCTTTTGATTTAGGTAATAAATAAAGAAAATATTTATTTTCACGGACTAAAAGGGATAATAGTGCGCTATAAATAAAAAAAAACTATGACAAAACTAGTTTTTTTTTAAAGATTTATATCAGCGTTATTTTGATTTGTCATCTGTTACAGTGCCTACCACATATGTGATTTAATGGCTTTATAGTCTACTGAACAGATACTGTTTTCTTAGTTTTTTATACAGCAGATGTTTGAATAGTTTTTTCTACAATTTCGGGTGTTAAACGGGTGTTAGTCTATGTTTTTAGTGTGTAATAAATCTATAATTCTATACTAATATTATAAAGCTGAAGAGTTTGTTTGGTTGAACGCGCTAATCTCTGGAACTACCAGTCGGATTTGAAAAATTCTTTTTGCATTTGGTAGCCTAATTCTTGAGGAAGGCTATAGGCTATTTAAGATTACGCTGTGATCTTTAAGAGCCGAGCAAAAAGAAAGAAAGTCAGAAAGAACGCTAAGCAAAAACGAAGTAATAGCGCGGGCAGGCGATGCGATGCGACGGGGTGGGTCGGAGTAACAAGAAATTTTACGTGGACGAAGTCGCGGGCAGATGCTAGTAAAATTATATAAGCGCTTTTAATTAGTAAGCAATAAGTTTGTTCTTATAATAAACCCTTTGTAATCAACTTGGTTAGTTGCATTTTTCTGTTGGTACGGGAGACTTTTCTTTGTTACTGTATTTTAGCTTCTTCATTGTTCTTATCTTATCCGTTTTTGCTATATTCAATATCACGTTCACTTGTAGTCATCTCATTCCCTGCTCATCCTTTTCGGATCAGCTTCCAGTCTAACCGGACGTGGCTGAATACCAGTATTTTACACGGAGCAACTGCCTATCTGACCTAGCGTTGGAAGGCCTCCACAAGGTGGCCCGACGACCTTGTGAAGGCTGCAGGAACCCGTTGGATGCGAGAAGCACAGAACCGGTCGAAGTGGAGGTGCTTGGGGGAGGCCTATGTCCAGCAGTGGACGTCTTTCGGCTAAAATTATGATGATGATGATGAACTGCCTATCTGATGGTATGTCTTGGTACAAACCGCGGCAAGCGTAGCTTAACCTGATCGATAGAACCACGCGGTTGTTATTTCTTAGTCACGAGCCCCTTTCACGTTCATTTGTAGTCTAGGTTAAAATAATCAGATTTTTATAGTTTAATCCAAGTGGTCCAGTAAGTATTACAAACAGAAACTCCTCTCTTTGTACAGACGCCAGCACAACAAGCTACTACAATCTGTCAAATTTCTTTAATAGATTTTTAACTTTATCACTCGAGTATAAGGTTCAAAGTTGATTGGGAAAATTTGACAGTTTCGGGTAGCTTGACGTGCTGGCGTCTGTACTTGGTTTTTACTGAACAGATGTTTTTATAGGCCCTTATTTTTGACACAACACCCATAATAATCAGGTAGTTATCCATTTTTTCATTTAAGAACCATTTGGTCGACAACTTTATCAAAATATGAGCTGTTAGAAAATATCGAATTCGTATCGTGTACCGACAGGTCGTTAGCCGTGTGTCGCCCAGTCCGAGGTTCGACCCTTTTGGACCCAACCCTTACCCTGGACCTTTCAATTGGCCCTTACAACTTGCAGGCGTTCATGCAGCAATATCCCAAATTATGTTGAATTGAAAAGACATCTTTTCACGGAGCGTATTTTTAAAAATTGTGTTCTAAATCGAACAAGTTGTCCCTTGTCCCTTCTGAAAATGTTAATAGTTTGATCGGCTTATTATTCGATTCGCAGGAATTTACTCGCCCGAAACGGGTGATTCGTCACTTTTAAATAATATTATTTTGTATGGGCGACTCGCACAAAGTTAATTAATTTGTGGGCGAGTCGACAACTCGCCACAAGCAAGTGATAACAGTTAAATAGTATAAAACGTGTACTTACTTTTTTCTTAACTACATTGCATAAAATTCAAAATGTGCCAATTGCCTAATACATATTTCTGCAGTTGTCGACTCACTCACAAATAAATTAAATTCGTGCGAATCACCTACACAAAAAAAAATAGTTTAAAAGTGACGATTCGTTCATTTCGGGCGAGTAAATTCGTGCGAATCTACTTATAAGCCGTTCCGTCTATAAAATTATTTATAGGTTGATTCTTATAGAATGCGGCCATTTTTTTACGGTTTTGCTTTACAAAAAGGTACCTAAAGCTCTTTATTAATTTGTGTGGGTTAGGTGAGACCTGAAATAGGGGTTACCCTAAGCTGCCGGTGAAATGAGAGGTGAATTGTCCTAAGCTATGTATTATAGTGGACCAAAATCATAACATTCTGTCGATTCTCGTTGTTTTTTTATATCTTAGCACAAGTAAAGGAAAAAATCGGAAAACCGTAAATTTTTAGTTACATTAAAAAAAATATCCGTGATAAACTATCTACATAACCTACAAATTTTTACGGAACCCTCGGAACCCTCGCAAATAAACATATTTTCTTTCTTTTTTTCTTTCTATCTACGTTGATTCAGCTATCATTTACATGAAATGCGAGGATCTTAAAGTTTGCATCACGTTTTGCGTGTTCACGCTATTTCCCAATATCTAATAAATGTGCGAAACAGGTGACATTGTTGTGATCTCATAAACTATAATGCATTCTGTAGGCCGTTAGACAAGCGTGATGATTCATATGTTAGATTGTCATACATACGCATTAGGTATTAAATATTTAAATTTCTTGCATCTATTTACGCCCTGTTAGTGTCTGTGACTTTATCTCTGCGTAATTATAGACATCTTTTTTAAAATTGTTTATGCTCAAAATAATATTTAATCTCTTTTTTTTTCATAATAATGTCTGACTCAACTTCATAATTTCGTTGCATAAACTTCTGATTTAATATTTTCTTGAATTAAATTCCCAAAATTAATGTTTCTATATCATCATCTGCCTAGCCTTTTCCCAACTATGTTGGGGTCGGCTTCCAGTCTAACTGAATGCCGCTGAGGACCAACCCAGTTACTGGGTAATACGATACCCTTTGGTAAGACTGGTTGTCAGACTTTCGGGATTCTGACGACTAGTATCGACTGTCAAAGATCCACGAATGCCAGAATGCCAGCCGGGACCAACGGCATAACGTGCTTTCTGAGTCACGGAGGGGTCTTGGTATGTAAAGATGGTCACCCATCCACGGACCAACCGTGGTAAGCGTAGCTTAACCTGAACGATTGACACATGCGGCTACTCCCATTAATGTTGCTTCAACTAGCAGTGAAGTAGGAGGAAGCTGACTGGGATCGCAAGGCTGCAACGCGCACCCAGGTTTCCTTATGCGGAAAATCTAAAAAGCGGCACCCGAGTTTCTGGCTACTGTATTGTCATCTGAGATGGTTCTTTGTAACGACATATTCTTGCTTAGCAGTTTTTTTTTTGTTTCCGGGGTGGAAAATCCTCACGGATGTCTGACGGCCTGGGGCGGGCGGTGGGATCTGTCAGACACTTACTGACTAAAAACCACCCCGGTGTTCCATCTCACACTTACGCCGGGGGTCGCGGGAACGTATGGTCCTCCCGCAACCCCCGATTGGTGCCGGCCAGCCACATCGGGCCTCCACGGGTCACGGGGGGGGAGTGATGTTTGACTTCCCCCGCAACGTTAAGAGAGGCGTCCGTGGAACACTACGCGCCGCCACTTAGGGTCCTGATGTGTGGGGGGCGACAGACGACCCCGAGCTAGTCGCCCCTGGACCCATTTAGGAGGGCTGGAAGAGGGCGCGCCTTCTGCGGGCCGGGTGAGTGGACGAGACCTCCCTCTCCCTTTACGCAGCCTCCTTCTGCGAGACGACTGTTTCGTAGAAGGAAACCTCCGCGTCCCAGGACTCTTCGCTGCCGACCATCGACTCGACGACGGCCGGCAGCGACAGGTCACTGCCTACTTCTTTAGCTTAGCAGCCTATGCTAAGATGCGGGTAAACAAACAAAGCCATTCACTTACGATGGTACTGAGGTGCTCATGCAACACATAAATAATCTCACTTGTTTTCCTCAACACACACACTCATCTACCTACACACGCACAAAACCCACACAATACACACAAGCACCCGGAGTAACGTAATTTTATTACGTAAAATGACCTTGCTACGGAAAAGCGGAATTTCTTAATACAGGTATTTTTGCTTAATAGGAGGCTCCAATCACTAACTTGTTATTTAATTTAATATGGTTATCAACTGAGTCTATTGCACTCCACTGTTGGACATATACTTCTCCCAGGCTACGCCACAACACCCTGTCCTCCGCCTTCCGCATCCAGTCCGTCCCAGCCAGTTTTTTAGGTCGTCCGTCCATCTAGCTGGGGGGAGTCCCGCACTACGCTTGCCGATACGCGGTCTCCACTCAAGGTTTCGTCTGCTCCACCGGCCATCGGTCCTTCGACAAACATGGCCAGCCCACTGCCACTTCAGTTTACTTACTCTACAAGCTATGTCGGTAACTCCGGATCTTTTCCGGACAATTTCATTCCTGATTTTATCCTCAAAGAGATTCCGAGCATAGCTCGCTCCGTAGCGCGCTGAGCGACCTTGAATTTGTGGACCAGCCCGACCGTCAGTGTCCACGTTTCGACACCATATGTCATGACGGGCAGGACGGATTATGGTTATGAAACGTGTTATTTATTTATTTTTATTATACTAGGGAAGGACTGTCAATGTCTCAAGGTACACATTGAAGAGATTGATAGCATTATCGATTCACGAACGTACCCTAAACCAATAATAGATGAACGAGGCAAATCGTTACAGCAGGCCCTTAAATAAATCTGAAGAGGGTCACATTTGTTTTCAGGTAAAAGGGAGCAAATAAAATGTTGCAGGGGTTTGAATGAAACTTACCTATTTTCTAAGAGTTCTTGAAAGGTGAAACCACAGATATAGATACACCTAGATATCTGTGACTGAAAGAGTCTGAAGGCATAATCTATTTATTGCGACTCGTAGAGGAAGACCAAAAACTAAAAAAAAACAAATTATATTTAAAAAAAAACAGTGGCACTCCGGGAGTGCTGACAGAAGTGAAAACAAAACACAAACATAATACTTTGCCATCACTCACTGACATATCGGATATACATTAAAACCGAGTACATCCCGAGGACAGCCGAACATATCCGAAGCGGGTATTTTTTTAATCGCCTTAAACAAAACACTCGCGGTGTCGCTTACGGTAAGAGTAGCGCGAGTTCAATGGATATTTCCCATCTCAAAAAATGCCCAACGCGCCTAAAGCAGTTTTCACTTCAAAAAGTACGGCGATGGCGGCGATGTCTGTGATGTCCCACTGCAAAGCAAAAGCTTCCCTACTCTCTTTCCACTTCTCTCTGTTCAAAGCTGCTGAGTCCAGCTCATCCTGCCATCTCCGTCTGGGCCTGCCACGATGTCCCTTGCCATTACGAGGGACCCATTGAGTTGGGTAAAAAAGTAACAAGAGAAAAATGAAACAGAAAGTCAAACACGAGGCCAAAAGGCTCCAATTTCAGCATGATGCTGAGATAGGAGCAACATTGTGCGACATTTAAAAAATAAATATCGCAGCGCTGGTATTCTGATAAAGCCTGTAACGAAGTTTTGGAACGACGACGTTGCGGTAGAAGTAAATTGGTAGAAATCGACACGTAACGAAAAAGCGTTGTGCCCCCTCCATACGACTAATGCGAGACATGCTAGAGAAAGTGTTATGGTTTTCGAGGGTGCTGAAGCGAATCGTGAGGTCAAAATGAAAATCTAAGATCGCGACTGCGAAAACTTATTTCCTTTGTCATGGGTGTCGTTTTCATGGTTTTTGACAGTGATAAAGCCGATAGCGAGGTTAACATCGAAAATCCAAGATGGCGACAACTTTATGAGAGCTTCTTAAAACTTATAGCTCTGTATTAAAAACGCGTATTAAATTCATACTTTCTCTCTCTCTCTGTCTCTTTTTCATACGAGGGTGTGTGCGTGCGAGTGTCGTATAAGGAACTTTGTTCTAGACCAGTGTCACCCGACCGCATTCGTATTTCCTTTTGTTATTTGTTCACTTACAGGCAGGCAACTCACCTGATGGTAAGTGGTCACTGCCACTTATGGACATTGGCAGTACCAGAAGGATCGCAGGTGCGTTGCCATTCCAGAGACAAAGCTGGCAGTTCATGTGCCTGCGTTTATACCGGCACCGGTAGCCTTTAAAACGGAACACAGCAACGCTGGCAGAAATAGGAAGGCAGTTGTCCCACCAAAGACGAGAAAGCGACTAGTAATCAACCATTTTCTCGCTCAAGAAACGTGCAAAAGATTGTTGGTTCCATGTAAGAAATTATATATTAATAGTTGATCTCGCTGACTGTCCACACCGGCGAGTACTCGTGTGTTATAGCGACAAGATTTGTCAAAGAGAGTAAGTACTCGCTCAGAGACGCTCGCTTGATGGGCTGAACATTTGCTAAGAGACTCACGCTCGGTAAACGTGCATAGCAGCGAGTAATCGCTCGTCGTTGTCGCACACTCGCTGCTCGTTACTCGCCAGCTCGTCTTTAGTTGTTCGCTCGCAGTTAATCGCAGTGGAAATGGTGCCTAAAGTGGAATGTTGGTAGTTCCTCCACGGACTACTCTTCGATATATGAACGAAATTGAGTAGAATCCGCGATGATTTACTTAAAAAACAAATGAGTTCGCTATCGAATATTATGTGACGTCACATGAATGAGGTTCAAAGTTAACTTTACAGAATAGCAGTGCTCATGATTTTAATGCCTTATAGTCTGTCGTTGCCATTTCTGGCGTACTGCCAGCTATATTGTTTGGGGATCTGTCGCGCTGCTCATTAGTGAATACAATGACAAGTTTCAGATTTTACATTGTGAGTTATCTTCAAGCGGATCAGATTTTCTTAATACTGGGGTATGGGTTATGGGGATACTTTTACTCATGTAAGTAAAATTGTGAAATGGATTTTCTTATAGAATCTGGTTCTAAAGTTCGTAGATTTCGTGTTCCAGTGAGTGTTACTACATTTAGAGGAGAGATAGAAATGTACTTATTATTGTGAGATATCTATTATTTGGCCAATAGTTTTTATTATGAAAAGAAAGAAAATGTCGTCCTCATTTAGTTTTAAAATATAATTGACGTGTAAAAGTGTTTGTACAAACCTACTTACAAAAATAAAATCATTTATCAATTTATGGACCACTAGCTGCGCCCCACGGTTTCACCCGCATAAGTGTTGATTCCGTAGGAATATCGGGATAAAAAGTAGCCTATATGTTAATCCAGGGTGTCAGCTACCTCTATACAAAATTTTATCAAAATTGGTCCAGCCGTTTGAGCGTGAATAAGTAACAAACATACACAGACACTCACAAACTTTTGCCTTTATAATATTAGTGTGATTTTGGAGAATGGTTATGGTGGATTAGGTACTATAATAATACAATATCAAAGTCTGTTCTTACATCTAAATAAACCAGAAAAAATCCCCAAACATAAACCCTTTAAATCAAACCCATCTGCCCAAAAAAGCAACCCGCTGTATCAACCATTTTATTTTTACTTTCTTCATGAAGCTAATTCTTTTGTTCTTTGATGTAGCACCGTGAATACAACACATGGCCCGTACTCGAGGTAAAAATATAAAACGGTCAAGTGCGAGACGTACCTGTGGGTGAGAAACTGAGAACTGTATCGTCCGGGACCAAAAACTAGATAACCATCGGGACGGTTTGGAAAGTTGGTGATATTTTGCGGAGTTTTCTTTTGGTTTTGAGAAGCGAATTTTTCTTTGTTTTGTACTGATGATTTGGTTGAAGGAGTACCTAGATTCTATTATCTTCGAGCGAGTCTTTGTCTTGCAGCGATTTTAAAAGGATTTTTTAACTATAGGGACAAGGGAACGGTAAAATTGAATGGCATATAGGTACTCTACTCATAAAACCGATCGAATTGCTTGTGGGCTGGTGGTTAGGTAATAACAGCCGCATGGGTCGATCGATCAGGTTAAGCTACATTTGCCGCGGTTGGTCTGTGGATGGGTGACCATCTTTTCATACCGATAGGTACCCCTCCGTGCCTCGGTAAGCACGTTAAGCCGTTGGTCCCGACTGTCATTCGTGGATCTTTGGCAGTCGTTACGAGTCGTCAGAAACCCAAAAGTCTGACAACCAGTCTTAGCAAGGGGTATCATATTACCCAGTAGCTGGGTTGTGGATAGACCTCTATTGGTCAATCGGTCTCTCAACTCTATTGGTCGGTTTATTGATTCAACGTCCACCTGGTCGTTGAATCAATAAACTGATATTTAACTACTTTTCATTCGTCAACGAGATAACAGTTAGTCATCAATTCAAAAACATGTTGAAAATTATTAGCTGTCAATTTACGGCAACGCACAAGACGCATTAGTTCGATAGTCATTATTTTACATAGTTCCAAAAAAAAAAACCAATCGAAAGTAAAATGCTGCGAATGCTGTTAATTTACGTCAACGTCTCAACGGATTATTTCACTATAATTTTATTAATTTCTGAGAATCAACTAGTATGCGAATCTTCAATTAATTATTTGCAACAAAATTGTCAATGATTGAAAACGTTGACATAGATTGACGCTAAACGCTACCGATTGAACATTCAAAACCTAATAATTTATCAGCTTTTTAACCTGCTGACCAATTACTTTAACCAAAAAACCGTCAATGACCCACCTCTAGTTGTGCAGGTCAGATAGGTAGTCGCTCCATGTAAAATACTGGTACTCAGCTGTATCTGGTTAGACTGGAAGCCGACCAAAACATAGTTGGGAAAAGGCTAGGCAGATGATCACACCGTTAACATTCAGTTATTTTACGAATACAATGAAGACTCATTGTATTCGTAAAATGAATGAACCAAATGAAAATTACTAAGCTACCTTGAACAACAATCGAAAAGTAACAATCTCAATACGGTTTTGTGATGATGTGTAATGAGTATTTAACATTTTGAGGGTTTAGTTTGCCGTTGAAATTATGGATACGTGAAACTTACTGATATTACCTCTATGTGTGCATACACACACAGTGACAGCCGTCAACGCGTGTCGACGGCCGTCGACAACGTGTGGCTTGTGTATTTGAGAACGGTGTTCAAATACACGAGCTGCAAGTCGTCATTGTCGGCGGCAGTCACTGTCGCGTCGTCGGCTGTCGCCAACACGCGTCGACCTTTGCAGTTGTCACAGTCGCCGACGCGCGCCTCGTGTTAGCGCATGTGTAAGTATCAACAGATGGCATTAACCCTTCAGTCAGGCGAGCCATCGACCTCTATCATCATAATCAGCCTATAATGTTCCCACTGCTGGGACACAGGCCTCCTCTCAGTGAGAGGGAGTAGGCCGTAATCCACCACGCGGGCCCAGACCGACCTCTATAAAATGTTATTATTCTTAGCTGTAAAACCCAAATTTTCAGCCATGACATGAATTACAGCTATATGTCCTTTCAAAAAATTCCAAGAATGAACCTCAAGTACAGACTGTGAGATGCTGACAGCCAGTGACGATAACACACTGACAGACAAGGAAATAGTTTTAATATTAAATAGTTAGTCAGCCATACTGACTCACTGTTTATATCCAAATCGGTATGCGTTATTATTGGAGATGATGTACAGACGCCAGCACATCAAGTTACTACAGTCTGTCAAATTTCTTTAATTGATTTTCAACTTTATCGCTAAAGCATAAGGTTCAAAGTTGATTGGGAAAATTTGACAGTTTCGGGGTAGCTTGATATGCTGGCGTCTGTACATCTTTGTGTTGGGGTTATAAGGTATAGGAAATATTTTATAAATAATTTAGATAGTTCTAAATTTAACTGTTCATTGTTTGCTGGCCTTCCTTGAGGAGCTGGGGTGGATCGAATTATCGATTTTCCGACCCGTACGTTAAATACGTGCATTGACGTGTACTTGCGGATACCAGCCAGTTATCGACCTATTAGTTCTAAATTAAAATTGTCTTTTGTTTATGTTTTAGGATTCCGTATCAAAATGGTAAAACGGAACCCTTATGGTGAGACTCAGTCTGTCTGTCTGTCTGTCTGTCGGTCTGTCTGTCTGTCCGTCTGTTTGTCACAGCTGGTTATCTCAAGAACTATTTTGGTTTAGTTTTAGATGACATTTGCCCAACTATTTTACAAATAAGAAAGACATAAAAATATATGTATATTTTTTACAATGTAGGGACCACAGGGGGGTTTTTGGGACAGAAGGGGGGGGGGTCTGAAAAATTCGTATCATAATTATGCGCAGAGCGCAGTTTGCACATTCTCAAACATGTTTTCTTTCTTTTTTATGCCGCATAGTTTTTAGTTTTGATGAAAAATGTAAAAAAAAAATACCTACCGTTCCTCCTTTTATCTCCGAAGTTTGCAAAGAGAAAAATCTGAAATTATTCTATTCGATAGAAATTTTATGTAAAGATTACAGGAAAAATAAAACGAAGTCTCTAAATAGCACATTTTTTTCAGAAATCATCTAGTCATCATCTAGTCTATCGGTCAAGAGATGGCGCTGACATAAAACTGCAATATTCTACACCGCAGTGCACAGTGTTAAAATAAAATAAATAAAAATTCTGACGAATATAGGCCTCGCCGATGAAAATTTAAGAACATGGATGGTACGGCAATTTAGGTGCGCGAGCTGATTTTTTTTTCGCGATTTCATATTTGGTCCCATAGTAAAAGTTGTTCATAATGATGAGTACAATGCCTCTTAAGAGGTTGTTAATGTTTTATCAATAACCCTGTATAAGTATTGTCTCCAATTCCGTAGGGGTAAAGAATTGGTGTCATAAAGATAAAGGGTTTTTTTTTCAGGATAGGAAATCATCAAATGACCCCTCCCGTTCTGGGTGGAGCGGAAGGGAGTGTCAGACTCTTACTGACTAAAACCCACCCGTGTTCCTTCCTTAGCCCTTTATGTTCCGTGCCAGCGGAAACTCTTTCGGACAATCCCGCTGACCCGGCAGGCTTCGGCCCTGACGGGCCCCTTCGGTTGATGCTGACATCTCTTTGAGGCGCGCGTGGAACACGTACGCGCCGTCCGGCACGGGCCTGGTCCTAAGACAAAGGGGTTACGTTAAGATGTGCATGAGCTCTCACTGCCATCACCGATTTGTCAGTCAAGTATAGAGTTTATGGCCTGTTCCTTTAGATCGCCTTTTGTTACGGTTATTGGAAGATTTGAATCATTAGCACCTATACCTAAACGTTACTTTATCATCTGCCTTGTCATTTCCCAACTATGTTGGAGTCGGCTTTCAGATCAACTGGATGCAGCTACCAGTATCTTATATGGAGCGACTGCCTGTCTATATCACTGCAAGTTGTGAGCCGTGGATTACAAGTCTATAACCCAGAGACTGGCACAGCACGATACACTTTGGTAAGTACCTAAACGCTTACATGATGATGAATGATCCTCTACTCTCCTGCTGTCTATAATATAGGAGTGTTACATAATAATATATACCTCACAGCTACAGATTAGAAATTCAACACCGAACAAATGGTTTGAGAACTAATTTCCATATATTACTCCACATATTTACATAATTTCCAACTTTTATGTGCATATCAAAAATGTATGAATAAAACAAAACTTTTATCTTTGTTCATAGACATGTAGTTTCGCAAATATATGTCAATGTATTCGGCTGATTTAAAATGTAGGTAAAGTTGAATGGACTCTGAAGGTGCAATGCAGTGGACACCTGCAGGACTGTGGCGTTTTTTTTTTATGCAAAGAAATCAGTGTCGAGTTGTAACTGGCCTTAGAATAAACAGGGTTAAATTAAATTAGCTAACAAAACTGCATACGTTATGGGTATTAATAAAAATAAAATAGATCTAATGTTTTTTGTTTCAAGTCAACGACCTCTGGTAGTGTTGTCACTTGAATTATGAGTTCAGAAAATCTGTTTTCTATTGATTTATCGTGTTTAGATATCACCTATGTCAGTTAGAAAATAATTATAGACACACAATTTATTTAGGATGTCAAAGATTACTTTAAAGAAGCCGAGCCGGAGGTAAAATGTAATAATGTAGATAATCATAATATCCAGCTCATCAATACTAATATTATAAATTCGAAAGTAACTCTGTCTGTCTGTATGTTACCTTTTCACGCCTAAACCACTGAACGGATTTCGACAAAATTTGGCAGAGAGATAGATTGCATCCCGGGGAAGGACATAGGATAGTTTTTATCGGCATACCTCGCGGGCGAAGCCGCGGGCGGAAGCTAGTAGGTATTATAAAGTAAACAAAAATCAAATCATTGGTGTTTGTCAAAAATTGTTGTACACAATCAATTTCAAAATACAACGTAATTGTTAAATAACTACGCTAAAAGAACATCTTGCAAATGATTCATGAATATTTTGCTAAAAACAAAAGGATCGTCCCCTTTCTGGCCGGCCCCTTATAAACTGAGTATTATGCTAAACTTCGCAATAAATAACGGTGAAAAACAATAGGCAGTGTGTGTGGAAACATAGGGAGGAGAAAGTGGAGCAGGCACGTCCGCTGTCACGTTTTTGTGAAGTTGGAAAAGAGTTGGTTGATGCAAAAAGGTTTAATAGTATTAATTTGAAAATTATTATTCTCTCTGTTTCCAGCTTTCGTTAGCATTCACCTTCATCTTTTCCATTTTTTTCTGAATTTGTGTCATCTTCGAAGACACTGCAATTTGTGATTTAGATGTTTTTAGAGTTCCATACCTCAAAAGAAAAAAACTGAACACTACTATACGAAATATTACTATAGGATCACTTTGTTGTCAGTAGTCCGTTCGTCTGTCTGTCAAAACTCTATATCTCGGGAACGCGTTGACGTATAAAGTTAAAATTAAAACCATATACTCAGGTCTATAATCCGTTGAAGCTGTAAAAAAATCAAACTTCTAAGTTAACGCGAATAAAAGTTACGGCCGTTTATGCCGCAAAAAACGTATATTTCGACACTCTCAAGGGAATTAAAATGTATAGGATACTTCCCGTTGACCTGCAATCATGAAATTTGGCAAGAAGCAAGGCCATGTAGCTCAAGCAAATTTGTAGTTACATACCTACAAATTTGTACGGAACCCTCGGTGCGCGAGTCCAACTCACTCTTGACCGGTTTTATTATTACTTTATTACCATCAAAATTTCTGAAATCTTGCGACACTGAAATTCTCAAGCAGTTCCTTCATGCAAAAACTCCCGATTTTCGCTGTAGGTTTTTAATGTAGGCATTTGAGCAAACGATAGAGCCAAGGTCAAGGTCAAGGTCGCTACTACAAGGTCCAAGGAAATTAAGAAGGAAAACTTATATTGGCACGAAAGATATATGTATAGATATATGATTGATGAGGTCAATCAATTGACTAGGCTCCGATCACTTGAATTTAGGTGTTGGGAATTGGGATGAAGACGTTACGCGTAAAATTATATGTACAGACGCCAGCACATCAAGCTATCCGAAACAGTAAAATTTTTCCCATCAACTTTGAACCTTATGCTTTAGTGATAAAGTTGAAAATCTATTAAAGAAATTTGACAGATTGTAATAGCTTGATGTGCTGGCGTCTGTACCTAGAGTTTATATCTGCTTATACAGTCATATAATACAATAGAAGACATTTTTTTTAAACTATATTTTTGCCATCAGACTCGTTCACAGACCACTGTGAACGAGTCTGATGGCAAAAATATAGTTTAAAAAATATTGTCCGTTTGTCTGGATGTAGAGTTCCGGATTGGCGCCAAAACGGCTAAGCGGATTTGGATGAAAATTAGCACGTAGATAGTTTATAACCTGGATAAACACAGGGTACTTTTAATCCCGAATCCACCGACATCGAACATCCACGTGGGCGAAACTGCGGGCAAAAACTAGTTAGCAATAAGACCTCTATAACAAAGAAGACAATATATAGAACTGAGACATACTGAAAATATTTTGGGGTTACTTTTAACGAATGTTAAGGTCATCACATCATCACTCATAGTCTATAGAAAAGGGAGGATCCTCCGACTAGACGGGTGTTGTGTCTGGCGGGCAACTGTCCGGTGATTCTTGTTGGGCCGTTGTATCTACATATGCTAGTTGCGCGGTAAACTCTGCTTGTGAGATGCAGGATTATGTGTGACGTCAGTATGACGCATTGTTCGCATGTGGCGTTGTAGATACCGATACAAGGTGATCTGAGTCCGAATTTGAGTTTATCTTGGCAAGTGGCCTATTATCTCCAATTACAGAGTCGTATAGTAGTTATGTTGTGATGGCCTAGTGTGTCGTATGGCCCAGTGTGTCGTATGCCCCAGTGTGTCGTATGCCCCAGTGTGTAGTATGGTCCAGTGTGTCGTATGGCCCAGTGTGTCGTATGTCCCAGTGTTCGTATGCCCCAATGTGTCGTATGGTCCAGTGTGTCGTATGCCCCAGTGTGTCTTATGCCCCAGTGTGTCGTATGGCCTAGTGTGTCGTATGGCCCAGTGTGTCGTATACCCAGTGTGCATCAGTGGAGGAAAGCATCGTGAGGAAGCCTGGACTTATACCTAATCACAGGTATAGATACAACTAGATAACGCAAGAGCAACTATTTCGCTTTCCAAAAATCGCACCAGCTTACGTACAAAAATCGTAAGCTGCCACTTTCGCGCTCAGTCCTGAGTACTGCTGGCTGGGTGAGCGAGAGAGCTGGCGCTAAGCGGCGTCTTTGAATCGATTTAATTTTCCCATCACTAGATAGTGCCTGTGACGTCATAGTAGGTAGTCAAAAAATAGCACGCTTGGTTTTCATTCAGATCGTGATACTTGCGTTATCTAGGTCTATCTATATCTGTGTTTATCGTGAATATTTCCCACAAAAAAATAATAACGTAGATAATTCATATTCTCATACATTTTGTATCTATATTGATTCTGAGGTGGTACGCCGCCTCGGTAGGCGGTCAGCTAGTTTATTAATAAATACAAACCTGCTTGTCTTATTTGCTCCTGAGCTAGCACTATTTCAAGCGAAGATTACTTAGATACTTGAATGAGCCTAAAACATTCAAGAATTACACAAGACAATGTACCAGAGAATGATCGTGTCTAGAGTCGACACCGTTTCCCGTTGCCTTTTACAGACCTCTACTAGCCTTTACAGAATTATAAATAGCTCCTATATTGAATGTCATTCCCAAAACGGGACCAGAAACAATTAATTCTAATGCAAATAACATTAATTTTGCAAACAGTATCACTTATTACTTTTCGATGTTGTTTATTTTAATGGGACATTGGCTCGATCGATATCTTCAAGGAGACGAGAACTTTATTATCTACATTTTAAATAGTCCTATTATGTTTACTATGGTTTTATTAATCTATGAACTAGCGGGGTAATTGCATAACACACACATCGCACGCTTAATGGAATACTGACTTAACTCAAAAAGACGATTTTTGGGAAATCGCGAAAGAAGATCTTGCTATGATAAATGATAAATGATTTTATTTTTGTAAGTAGGTTTGTACAAACACTTTTACACGTCAATCATATTTTTTAAACTAGATGAGGTCGGCGTTTCCTATCTGACTACTCTGAGAAGAAAGGCCGAAACAAACTCAGAGGTTATAGTCTCTTTTAAAGTCCAGACATAATCTTGGTCAGGTTATATGAAGACCATGTAGGTCGATGTCTGGGATGGTCTTTTGAGGAAAGAACCACACAGATTGAGAGGACCTGTCCAGTCAGTGCACGCATTTGTCAGAAACCGACGAACAATACCAAAGAAAGGACATTTGGGTAGGCCACAAAAAATTACTCAAACTGCCAGACCATGGAGAGAATAATAAAAAATATAAAATGAATAAAATAAATGACCCACATCGTCTTCATATTCATATTATGAGGACTTATCCTACTTGTTGACGCATAAAATTAAAACTGATTTAATTTGATTATTAATTAATCATGATGCTTGTATTTTGAACGTATGATTATCTATTGGTGAGATCTGAATAAAAAAATTAAAATTCTGACCTATCTACTAATGGGTCACTGTTCCATTAAGCATGCGACATATCAATAGTAACGGTTTTCATTTTGACAGTGCAACAACATACATTGCGGTATTTACATAGCTGAGCAGGCAATTTTTCGAACATTATGAAGCAATGGATTGGCAGTATCCTTCAAAATGATTCAGATGGAGATCGATAGGGTGTTACACAATTAGGCGTGCCGACAATGGACAGCCTGGATACGTTTTAGGCCTCTCCAAAGTTAAGCGAACACATTTAAGCTTGAAATGAAATTAATGAGGGTTTTCGTGAAAATTTACGACACCAGTTCGCACCACTGTGACAAGAGGTCTTCCAATATAAAATATATGATGACGTTCATCATTCGATTCATACATTCGTTCATCATTCAGTCATGACTAAAGAAAATATAGGCTCTCTGACAGATATCTGGACCTGACGTGTCAGTGCTGCCACCTGGCGAACGTCATTTCAGAAAACCCTCATTGACTTGGCAGAGGATTGAATTACGATTTATTCGGATCTAAATCGTCTAGTGGCTAAATTACGACCGCACAGGTCGCTTGAAGGTTAAGCGACGCCTTCCGCGGTCAGTTCGTGGATACGTGACACCCACATCGCAACCTCTTCGTGCCTCGGACAGCACGTTGGTCCCGGTTGTCATTAGTAGGTCTTATGACAGTCGTTACTGATAGTCAGACGCCTAAAGCCTGACGACCAGTCTTACCAAGGGAAATCGTGTTGCCCAGTAACTGGGTTGTGGGTGTCAGAACCGGTCAGACTGAAAACCGACCCCAACATAGTTGGGAAAAGGTTAGCGAGATTCATTGATTTCAGGTGGCTGGGACAGACTGGATGCGGAAGGTGGAGGACGGGTTGTTGTGGTGCAGCCTGGGAGAGGCCTATTCCCAGCGGTGGACTGCAAAAGGCTGAGTTGATAATGGAATATATAAATTTCCCATCGATCTTCGTATGGTTAATGTTGGCCTTATTGTCCTTTGCTATGTGTTCCAATTTACCTTGATCATTCACGTTAACCTTCTCGGAATGCTCCCCAAGTCATGGTTTCGCCGATGCACCACTGTCCTCAAGAACGCAAGAAAAAAAAAACATCTTTAACACATTCCCTGTCCCATGAATCACATAGGATTCATGTTGATTGTTTAACTATTGTGTCTACTTTATGGACAGTGAATCTGTTAATACACTGAGTAGTGCGGACGTACCCGTGCCAACTTCGTCTCCACCGATATATATAAAAACGCAAGGAATCAGCACGGAGTTGGGGTGTCTACCCGACCGTGCCGCGATTGGATCATGGTCGAAAATGTCTCAACCTAGCATTTGCACTGGCATTTCGGATACCCGACCTTAATTCTGACATTTTGGAGCTATTTGACTCGCGATAACTTCTACGGATTTCTTTTTAATGATCCCATGGGGACTCGACATTTGCGTTGACATTTTGATTTTGAATTGTTAGGTGTGAAGGAAGGGAAGTGTTTTGTGCGTAGAGCTAAAGGGTAGCGATTTGTTGGCATTATGAATATGAAATTAATGATCCTGATAAATGCCAGGTCAAAGTGTAGGGTGATTCAAATCGAAGGTAAATGTTATAAGTATAGTGTGTTCATCTGTGCGAAAACAAAATAGACCCATTTGGGGCGGACACTGGAAAACGAGAAGTCGTGAGTTCGAACCCCACTATTTGCACTATTTCCAACACAACTCTAGCTAATTGGAGCTTAGTTGGAGGGGACTGCAGACTACTTTTGTACTTGTTACTTAAAGTAGAAGATACTACTTACCACATTCTATCTTATCATCATCTGCCTAGCCTTTTCCCAACTATGTTGGGGTCGGCTTCCAGTCTAAACGGATGCAGCTGAATACCAGCATTTTACATGGAGCGACTGCCTATCTGACCTCCACAGCCCAGTTACTGGGTAATATGATACCCCTTGGAAAGACTGGTTGTCAGACTCTCGGGCTTCTGATTACCGGTACACGAGTGTCAAAGATCCACGAATAACAGTCGGGACTAACGGCTTAACGTGCTTTCCGAGGCACGGGACAAACGCACGCACGGCTATATTCTATCTATCTCTACTTATAATTATAAAGCTGAAGAGTTTGTTTGTTTGAACGCGCTAACCTCTGAAACTACCAGTCGGATTTGAAAAATTTATTTTTGTAAGAAGGAGGCACTAGGTCCTGGTGCCTCAAGGCTTGGGCTATCAAATGCAAAAATAATCGAAGAGTTCTCTCCGACTTTTTTTTTTGCTCGGTTCCTTAAGATTTAGGAGCCGGTCGAACAAAAAAAAAATCAGAAAGAACGCTAAGCGGAAACGAAGTAGTATAATGGGTAGGCGATGCGATGTGACGGAGTAGGTCGGGGGAACAAAAAATTTCACGTGAACGAAGTCGCGGGCAGAAGGTAGTCTATTGAAAACACACGAAATTAGATCATAAGTAACACCATTCATCTCACTCAACTTGTAGATATATAGTTGTATTGATTAAGGGGCTTACATGACCTAAAGCGCGGCCACTGTCGGAGTGCATAGAAAAGAACGAGAAGCGCGATGACACAACGCTGGTAATTTATTGCAAAAAATGAAGCAATTATTTAATTACACAAAATCTATTGTTTAGACTAAAAAATTAAAACACTAGTATTTTAGTATGTTGCTTGTAGAATAATCTGACAAAAAATGAGAATGATTGTATGTATATTAGTATGGTTTTTATTGTAAAAAGAAAGATTTTAGGGGTATCTTCATGATATTTTTTCTATCATATCAAATTAGTTGTATTATATTTTCAACACACTATCTACCTAGCATTATCATAATTTTTTCTGATTTTGTTTACTGTTGTCGATCATGTAGTTTTATTGTTTCTAAAACTTGCGTTTTTTCTGTTTAGGTCCTGTAAGCCCTTTAAGTGCATGATAGGTAATTCAAATTCAATAATTTCATTCATTGTATCACATAAAGTAGCCTTTTATTTTTTAAGCATTGTCTTCTAAATGATGCGTAGCGGAGCGTGGATAAGGGTGACGCGCCAAGGTGCGAAAAGTAAGAGGAACCACTTAATTTGAAGAGTTTCCAAGAATTTGAAATTTGCATGTAAATTCTTTAAGATTTCGCCAATAACTTCCGCCTTTTGTTTGTTCGTCGAATTACTTCGTTAAATTGTATAGTTACGCTAATTCATATGTAAAGATGTTTCGTGATACGCTTGAAGTGCGTTTTTAAGGATAATTTAAATATGTACCTAAGCAAACTTTTGGAGTAAACCTACTACAAAATAGCATCTACATATACCAGATCAACAAATTATTTTCCCAAGTAGGTACCAAAACCAAAGCCATTCCATCAAGAGTCTCCACAAAATTAATAGCCAACAAACAGACTATTAAAAATTACGATCGCGGTCCGCCAGTTTCTTCGTTTTCGCGCCCTTTTTGACAACAGGCCGCCATCTCGCGATGAAGCGATGCCAACATGGCGGATTTTTACTATCGCTCGTAAACCACGCCGAAATTAACAAAAGGTTTTGGCAACTGGTACGATTTAAATATAAAATCATGATGGGAATCGACCGACATCTTGAAGTATTGAACATCTGAGATATAAATAGTTAATGCGGGCAGTTGGAGATTTCCGCGGTTTTGCCATTCACTTGGGTAAGCTTTGCGATGCTCTTAAAATGGAAATGGTATAAAATGAATCCAGTTATCAGCCGTTTATCAAATTGAGTGAGTTGTTAATAGTCAATTGAAGGAGGCGAGCTGTGGCTCAATTCAATTTATTGCTAGTTTAGTTTGACGGTATATTTTAATACTTACTAGCTTTAGCTCGGGGCTTCGCTCAATATAATAGTTAGAAATACCGGTTATTTAAAAAAAATCTAGATATGTGAACATAACAGAATAGGTTAGAAGAAAGAGAAGGAAGAAGAAAGAAGAAAGAGAAGAAGAAAGAAGAAGAAGAGGAGAAGAGATTTTTTCCACAATTTTAGGATAGGTCCTCATTCACATCAAAAGTTGTTTATACATCTTGTTTTCTAATAGTTCTTTTGTAGTGTTCCTGTCACGTTTTCATACTCTATGATGATGGGACTCCCTTTTCCGCACTTAGACTCGCATTCGGTCCGTTGTGCGTGTTTCATACTCTATCAAGAATAATAACTAATAAGACTTGAAGGTACAGAAGCCAGCACATCAAGCTACCCGTAACTGTCAAATTTTCCCAATCAACGTTGAACCTTATGCTTTAGCGATAAAGTTGAAACTCTATTAAAGAAATTTGACAGATTGTAGTAGCTTGATGTGCTGGCGTCTGTACTTACCTACATAATACTTTTAATTCCACTTTTGTGAGCAGTGGTGGCCCAGTGGTAGCGGCCCCGACTTACGAGTCGTAGGTCGTAGGTTCGAAACCAGAATATCTAGGCGCTTTACTTTGTGTAAATAATACATATAATCACCACTACTCTCAAAACGGTAAAGGAAACATCGTGAGGAAACCGACATGTCCTAGAGTCGAAAATTCGAAGATATGTGACACATACCAATCCACACTAGGCCCGCGTGGTGGATTATGGCCCACTCTTTCTCATAGAGAGGAGCCCTGAGTCCCAGAAGTGGTAACATTATAGGCTATTTACGCCACTTTTAAAATCAACTATTAAACACACCATAGGACCACCAGCGGCGTTATATGTGTCATGTTTACGATAACAGATCTCATAGAACACCCATACGATTATTTGTACGTTGCAGGCGTGGTGCATACTAAGTCATAACATTGTTTAAGTTGTTCACATTCTTCGTGCTGATAACGGCATTTTTTATACTAGGTATAGTATCCACTTAGTTTTGCAAGTAGATTGACTGTCCACATATGTATATGTAACTAGTTTCCGCCCGCGGCTTCGCCCGCGAGGTATGTTGATAAAAACTATCCTATGTCCATCCTTGGTATGCAATCTATCTCTCTGCCCAATTTTATTGAAATCCGTTCAGTGGTTTAGGCGTGAAAAGGTAACATACAGACAGACAGAGTTACTTTCGAATTGATAATATTATATAGTATCTGTTTATGAAATGAAAAAATGTTTATTATTTTTTTTTAACAATACTGGGTGATTGGAAGATGGGTGCAAGGCTTTAAAGCGCAGACAGTACAGACAATAATTTAGAACCATTTAAGCCATGGTTCTCTTAAACGAAGTTTTACCAATTTTTATGTTTTTATTTCTAATGGACACAGAGGCCTAAAACATGTTTATAAAATAAAAATGAATTCATTTATCATTCAATTTGTCTATAAATAAGCAGTTTACTTAAAATTTTGGGAATGTATAAGACTACTTAAGAAAAACTGGTAAGAATTCGTCTAAGACAACCATGGCTTAAATGGTTCTAAATTGTCTGTACTATCTTTGCCTTAAAGATTTGCACCCATCTTCCAAACACCTTGTTTATTTAGGTTGGCTGGGACCTTGACGCGCAATCAGCGGGGCAATTACGTAACACATTATCAATCGGAATCGGTTTCATTTTGACAGTTCAACAACATTCATTGCGTTATTTACGTGTTGAGCAGACACATTTTTCGAACTTATAAAGCAATGGATTAGCAATTTGTTTCAAAATGATTCAGATTCCGATTGGTAGTGCTGTTCTTTTACCACAGATTCAGTTCATGATACCTTGCGTTAGTCCTCCCATGATCTTACCAAGATTATGTCTGAACTTTTAAAGAGACCGTCTTCTCAGTGTAGTCAGATGGAATTGAATAGATTATTTAATTGTCCAAAACATAAGTATACACACACATGGCATGTAAGATGTTGCATAAATTATAGCATAGTTATGTTTTGTCGCAAAAAAACGCAAGTTTTAGAAGCAATAAAAGTATATGATCGACTACAGTAACCAAAATCAGAAAAATATTATGATATTATTCAGGATATGTGTTAGGTAGATATTGTGTTGAAAACATAATACAACAAATTTGATACGATAGAAAAAAATCATGAAGATACCTCTAAAATATTTCTTTTTACAATAAAAACCATACTAATATACATACAATCATTCTGATTTTTTGTCAGATTGTTCTACAAGCAATATACTAAAATACTAGTATTTTAATTTTTTAGTCCAAACAATAAATTTTGTAATTAAATAATTGCTTCATATTTTGCAATAAATTACCAGCGTTATGTCATCGCGCTTCTCTTTCTTTTCTATGCAGTTCGACAGTGACCGCGCTTTAGGTCATGTAGTCCCCTATAAACAGGTAGGTTATTTTTCTTAGTAGAACACCGAACTCGTCTAGTTTTAAACATGATTTTTTTTTGACGTGTGAACGTGCGTACCAACCTACTTACAGAAAAACCAACATTTATCAATAATATTCATATTTTTATTCCACTAACATTATGTCGCCGACTGTACAGTGCATGACATTGAATACCATCGATGCAATGTGAATGCATAATCTATTTGTAATCTACTTTGGTATCTACATCATAACAGAATAACAACGACTTCCTTAAAAAATTATCTCGCTCAGGTATTTATGGGTTTTCTAACAAGAATGAATGAGAACATCTGAGGAAAAGGTCGAGAGAGAAGTTTTGAATACAATGGCTATAAGAGCTGTAAGGGAAGACCAAAGAAACGATGGATGTATTGTCTGAAAGAAAATGTGGTAAGAAAGGGGGTGACTATTGAGATAACGTCTAATAGAGAAGTATGGAAGAAGATAGACTCTAAATAAATCAAAAGAAAATATTTTATTTGCGGTAAACATGACGCAAAAAGAATACAAACACAAAAAAGAACAAGAAAAAGATAAGATAATTAAAGGAGGAGAAAGGGGTGATTGATTAAAAATGACATGTACTTCCAAATGGAAAAATGACATGTACTGCCAAATGGAAAAATGACACGTACTGCCAAATGGAAAAATGACGTACTGCCAAATGGAAAAATGACACGTACTGCCAAATGGAAAAATGACATGTACTGCCAATTGGAAAAATGACATGTAGGTACTGCCAAATGGAAAATGACATGTAGGTACTGCCAAATGGAAAAATTACATGTACTGCCAAATGGCAATTCGCCAGTTCGAACCCCATTCATTGCACTATTTACGAGGCACGTCTTAGTGTGCATACAGATCAACTGCAGCTGTCGGCAACGTGCCGCTCGTGTTTTGAGTACCTACGGTGCTCAAATACACAAGCGGCGTTTTGTCGACAGTTGCAATTGCCTTTGCCGCAGATGTGTATCGCTCATGTGTTTAAGCACTTAGCACACCTTTGTGTCAAATAAGGTATTTTTGAATACTTACTTATGCGATAATTTTTTTTTATTTTTGCAGGTACCTACTTATGTAAACGTTTCTACTTAGACATTTAGAATTTCACTCTAGCTGACCATTCATAAAACACCATAAAAAAGCGTTGAAATAAAAAGTCTCATAAAACAATGGTAGCCCCGTAGCCCACCCATGTGACCCCGTGACCCGGCCGTCGACCCCGCCATCCCAGCCATTGTACTCGCTCTATTAATTTAAACCTTCCATGGTATCCGGCCATTTTAGTGTCGAAAATTAAAACAATAGACTGTTCTTTTTTTTTTTCAAATGGTAGTTTTTAGTGAAATTGTGTTTTTTTTAGTATTTAAGGGAAATAAGTTTTTGTAAGATGTTATGGTCAATTTAGCTTGGTACAAAATTTGAGGTTTTGGTGATTTTCTCAGGGTCAACGTCAGTTTTTTGGGTGTATTTTATTAGATAATGGGCACAATTAAATAAATGACATTTTATCTTTGTGGTTTTATGTTAGTCCTTACCGTATGAAAGATATTCCATACTATGCTTTATTGTTCTTTATAGCACTGTGTGACCTAAATCCGCACTTGAGTCACGCTTTTCTGTAACATAAGTAGTCCATTTTTAACATAGAGTTGATTTTTATACAGAAAAGCGTGATAGTGCGGGTTTATATCAGACGAGCTATAAAATAATATACGATAGGTGTGCCTTAAGGCGACTACATGACCTAAAGCGCGGTCTTTGTCGGACTGCATAGAAAAGAAAGAGAAGCGCGATGACCATAATGCTGGTAATTTATTGCAAAATATGAAGCAATTATCTATATACAAAAAATCTATTGTTTGGACTAAAAAAATTAAACACTAGTGCTTTAGTATGTTGCTTGTAAAATAATCTGACAAAAAATCATAGGTAATGATTGTATGTCATGTATATTAGTATGGTTTTTATTGTAAAAAGAAAGTTTTTAGAGGTATCTTCATGATCTTTTCTATCGTATCAAATTTGTTGTATCATGTTTTCAACACACTACTGACGACTACAAATAGCAATAGATTTAGAAAAAAAAGAAAGACTAGGCAGATGATGCAGATGATGATGTTTTCAACACGCTATCTACCTAGCATATATCCTGAAGAATATCACATATTTTTCTGATTTTGTTTACTGTAGTCGATCATATACTTTTATTGTTTCTAAAACTTGCGTTTTTTGTGTTTAGGTCCTGTAAGCCCCTTAAGTAGTAATGTACTAATTTGGGCGCCATTTTGTAACAAAAAAAAAACATAATTAACTATAAATAAAAAAAAAATGTTGCAAAACCACGTATAATTTGGTTGAAACACACACGAGGATACCAGGAAACTAAAGATACCCCAGATGGAAAGTCTTTGTATACGTATTTGTTTTTCCGAGCCTGTGAAATGATTGGTATCGGTTTTTAGCTCATGATCAATAGATTATGCAAACTTTCGAGAATAATCCCAACTAGCAAAAAATAATCTTACAAATATCCTAAGACCATATTTTTTTCACTCTTAATTCACACTTATAGACTGTTATAAGTGTGGATTTGGGCGCACTTTATAAGTATATTCACCCTTGCAATTGACTTGTAAGGGTCTCGCGAAGAGTAATTTCAATCTTACAAAACTCTTGCCTGATACTTTTATAATGACAAACACACTTACAAGTGACTTGCAATGGCATGCTTTAAGGGCAAACAACCTTAAATTCCTCTTACTAATGCTGTTTTAAATGTAATATCGCTAGTAGTCCTCTTTGTGATGTTCCAGTAAGAGTATAATTTTACAAACTGCCGTGAAGTCGCGAAGTGAATTCAAAACTTTAAAAAATAAAAACACGCATCAAAAACGTTTGATTTCACTTTTCTACAAAATTTCTAGTTTCTTAATCATGTATTTGTCAGGAACTCTTTGTGAATATTAGGTTGCGAAGTAGCTTTTGTCGATTATTTTGAAATTTGAATAACAATATTTTCACGGGCCTTTTCAAAAATGTAACTTATATTATAAATTATTTCAATTAATTCGTGAATTAATATCAAATTATCGCCATTACGACCAACTATGACTTATAAGTGCTTTATCAGAACAATATAAGTCCAGTATTCTTATGTAAGGTTTATGTCGCACTCAAAAAGTCACATTAAACTTAAAACATATATTCTACACGGCCATTATTACTGATAAAAATTTTAGGGTTCCTTGAAATGTAAAAGAAAGCCAACCGACGAATTCATTATAGGTATCAATTAATTCACGCTTATATTGTTTTAGGACTAATATGGTTGCAATTATGAATGTCGACTGTTTCTTAAGTAAAAAAAGATCCGAATGCTTAATAATGAAAAATGGCCATGGGACATAACACACTTTGTATTGTGTGAAAACTGTATCGCCTGTGGATATCCCACTTCAAAGTTCCTGCCCCAACATTTCACAATCACCCAAAATGATATAATTAGTTTATTGTATTTAAATTTCTTCTGGTGCACAGGCTGCCGTAAATTTGCAATTTACGACCACTACTCAAATGATGAATGTGAAGTGTGTTAACTAATTAAAACAAAAAAATTCTATTGATTATATACGTAAATAAAATTATAAATATATAGTGATATGCAATTATAGCTCACTTCCAAGCTACTTATTGAAAATTTTTGGGTAGGTACAGTTTTTACTACTTACGTAGGTACTTGTAGTTTAGGCATTATTAGTATTAAGTATTTATCTATAGATGATGTACAACATTATTAAGCATTCGTACTTATGCGTAAATATAACGAATATAACAGGAAAAATTGTACAGTTCGAACACGCTGGCAACATTCGTGGCTATAATGCTTTTTGGGTATGCCCCCTAATAGACACGCGCCACTGGCGTACATTTAGGTACTTGGGTAATATGTGTTGGATTCTTTTATTCAGAATCACAGCAAGTTCATTATAAGCTAAGTGTGATATATTATTATTAATGGCCCATTTTTTAATATCCTCCCGCAACTGTTATTTTTTTTCATAATCCGTAATTACATTTTCAGTACTTCAGTAACTGCAATCACTATTACTACTTCGTTCAATAATGTCAACAAAAAAGTTGTCATTATTTTGTACGGAACCATCAAAAATACAACAAGGAAAATAAATAACGCTTAATAGCGAATTGTTTAAGACACTTGTAGGAGTTTTAAATTGCTTGTACTCTATATTATGTCTTAGGCGAGAAAAATCACACGTTTTACAGAAGTCTATTAAAACACTTAGTATAGTCACTTCTAAGATCGAATATACTTACAAAATGTATTTATAAGTAGGTATTAATTAAGTATCAAAGGCAATTAGACTTGGAAAAGACGCTTATAATGGCACTGCTCCTATTAATATTATATAAGTCTATTAAAACACTTAGTATAGTCACTTCTAAGATCGAATATACTTACAAAATGTATTTATAAGTATTAATTAAGTATCAAAGGCAATTAGACTTGGAAAAGACGCTTATAATGCTACTGCTCTTATTAATATTATATAACGTTTTCTTATATACGTCTGTAAGAATATGTTACAGGTATGAATACTCTGAAAGCTTACATAGTTCTACAACATTACACTGTTAAGGGTTCTAGTTTAATCAGAACACATATAAATCTTATATGAAACCATAGCTCTTACAAGTTTTTGTTTCTAAGAGTATCTAGGGTGTCTGGCTTAATCAGAACACATATAAGCTTTATATGACACTATAGTTCTTACCATCTTTTGTATGTAAGGGTATTTTGCTAGTTGGGAATATCTTATTTCTTAACGAACCTTAGTTAGTTAGAAACTGTCCCGGTAAAAAATCAACAGGCCATCATCATCTGCCTAGCCTTTTCCCAACTATCTTGGGGTCAGCTTCCATTCTAACCGGATGCAGCTGAATACCAGTATTTTACACGGAGCGACTGCCTATCTGACCTCCACAACCCAGTTACTGGGTAATACGATATCCCTTGGTAAGACTGGTTGTCAGACTTTCGGGCTTCGACTGCTGAAGATCCACGAATGACAGCCGTGACAAACAGCTTTAAACGTGCATTCCGAGGTATGGGGGCTTTTGATATTTGTAAAGATGGTCACCCATCCACGGACCAACCGCGGCAAGCGTAGCTTAACCTGATTGATCGATCCGTGCGGCTGTTATTACTATTAGCCATGAGGCCTTCAATGGTGTTGCTAACTGTCAGTGTTAATTCAATCTGTTTTCAAGATTAAGACAGATCAGCCAACTGAGGTCACGTTCGATAAAGCATAGGTCTTAAATGGACTCTATCTGGTTTTCCTCCCTTGAATCTGCCTACCTCAAGGAAAAAGTCGTGAGTATAAAAAATCGTCGTGTTAAATTGTAAATCCGTAATTGGCTGTAAGACTATATTATATATGTTTAAGATAAAATTTCAAAGAGCTGTGGACTTTGTGATAAATAAATAGTTCGAAGGGGTAATTTATAGGTGTTCCATATATGCAGTGGCGTAGCTAGGTAACCAAGGGCCCTGGGGCAAATCAAAAAATGGGGCCCCACTGCTATCTAAACTGGTTAGGTTTTATCAAGTAAAAATATTAAATATACAAATACTTTAAAAATGCTAAGCTACTTTATCATCAGCTCTTTTTCGTGCACTGCAGGGCAGGTAATAAAAATATTAAACAATAACAACATAAATTACAATTAATACTTGGTGTAGGTATTGAGCAATAAAACGAAATAGAAAAGATTCAAGGGTTTATTATATAAAGTTCGGACCTACCAACTGACTAATTAACAATTATATTTACAATCTTTTCCTAGCTTTAGTTTTCGCAAAAGTATCAATGACTTCGTTTAAATCCAGGCTTGATGCGGTTTTGTTTTCAATTGCTATTAGCGATAAATGTCGGAGTCGAGTTTGGCCCACACTATTTCTTAAATAATTTTTTATTATTTTTAATTTGCTAAATGACCTTTCAGCTGCTGCAGAAGTAACAGGAATTGTAAAGAATAATAACATTGCTGTAAATACTTCCGTTAGGTCGCATTCTAGCACTCCATATTTGCTCATTATTTCCTTACATAATTGGTGAACAGTCCATGCTTGAGTTAATTGAGGTAAAACTAGGTGGTAAATATTAATAAATTGAAGTGAAAAGCTAGCACCTATTATATCTGAATATTTTCTTTGAAATTCGTCACACTTTTGTAATAAAGTTGCTTCATCAACATGTAATAAAAAAGTTGGTGTTAGAAAATCGAATATTTGACAGACTGCACTCATACCAGTAAAACGTGTATTTAATTGAGCTATTAATGTGTCTAGTACATTATTGAAAATCTCAATTTTAAATATTTCTTCTCTGTTTGGAAATCGGTGATCAGCAGCTAATTCATCAAAATGTTTTTTAACTTTCCTTTGCCTTTTTTCCTGAAAATGGGTATCTAAACCATATTTTCTTGCAGTTTCACTGGCTTTGCACTTGAATAATTCGAAATCATTTCTATAAATTTGCAACTTTGCTTTGGTCTCTGCTAAAGCTTTACTTGCCTCGCCCAAATTGATGTCGCATTTCTGTAAAGTTTTGGATGCTGATAATTGATTTCATTCAATAGACTGTACATGAATTCGCAAAGCAACACGAACTCGAAATTTAGCATTTTTGTTTTAATACTCTCTGCTTCACTACGCTCATCTTTATTAGGACTCTTTAGAACTATTTCTGATAATGCTTTGATAATATAAAAAAAACGAAGTTTTATTGCAGATATCGTATTGACCCTACTGGACCATCTAGTCGGATTTAGTTTTTTCAAAGTGGAGTCCGATTCGCCAGTGAATTTTGACAGTAGGTCCCAACGTTTGATACTGTTTCCGAAAAAGTTATACAAATCTTGCAACGTTGCGAAAAAAATCTGTATTTCCACACAACTGCTAACGGCATCATTTATCACCAAATTTAAATTATGAGTGGCGTAATGTACGTACTCCGCGTTAGGCTGGATATCTTTAATATGTTTTTGTACACCATTATACACACCACTCATCACACTGGCTCCATCATAACCTTGACCCACACATTTTTTTAAATCAATATTTTTGTCGATAAATAATGTAGTCACTTGGTTGACTAAATCTGCTGCGCCATGTTTGATGGCTGCATAAAAGCCTAGAAACACTTCTTTTACTTCTATATCAATTGGCTGTCCATTTTCCGATCTGGTTATTACTGCATACCTCACAACAATGCTTAGCTGATCTACCTTCGATATGTCCTGTGTCGTATCCATTATGATGGCGAAAAACGGTGACGCTCTAATTTGTTCTAGTAGATGGGTTTCGAGTTTGGTCCCCAAGCTCTCAATCATTTCATTCTGAATTGTTGCACTCAAATATCTTGTAGATCCTAAAAACATAAAAAAAAAACACAATTTCAAAAAAGTCCTGATATTAAATAGTTAATAATTATAAACAAAATAAAATGATAAAAAACTTAGAAATAATAATTATTACCTTTGGGCATATCCAAAACTTGCCGCAAAATGTGATCATATCGGGCGACAAGCTCTACAAAGGACAGAAAATTTCCATGGTATCCTGCCTGACTTAAGTCTTCTCGATGTCCTCTCAAAGCCAAAGAACTCTTTGCTAGAGTAAGTACGATATCGAATAACCTTTGAAGAACCATTTTCCAAAATGATGCTTCTTTGCGAATGTCATTTTCAAGTTCCTTGTCGATAGTATTAGTATCATTTTTTTTCCAAAATTCATACACAGCACATGCTTCCGTATGGCCACTCGAACAACTGTGTTGTTTAATTCTTTCTGATAAATGCTTCCAATCTCGAATTCCTGTACACCAAACATTATTCCTTTGTGAAGCAAATAACCAGCAGGGTTGACAATAGGCAGCGTCTAGTATTTTGGAATAACACAACCAAAAACGATTAACTGGTCCATATTTAGATCTTGAAACGTAGTACGATTTTGAAAAACACCTATTGTTCTGGTTGATGTCTGTTGGAAAAGGTCCTGAAGGCTGTAAAGGCCCCATATCAAGAATTTGACGTTTTTCGTTATCACTTAATATTTTGTTCGTGAAGTTTCCCAAGTCATAAGAAGATTTATCGTACACATTTTCGAAAAATGTAGAGGTCTGTGGTTCCTCCAAATCCTCCGCTCTTATGTGTGCCATGCAATCATCATCCACATTCACATGATCGGTGGCGGAGGTATCTCCAACTGCAATAATTGTCGATTCTTCTTCAGTAGGCTTCTCAACCAACACTGCAGTTACCACATTATTTGAGTCACTATCAATAGAAATATTTTGTCCAGAAGTACTTATAGAAGGCTGACTAAAAAACTTGTCAATTTTGGGCAATTTTTGTTTACTATCTTCTCTTTCTTGGCGTTGTTTGCGTTTAAATGCACCACTGGGATTCTTCTTTTTGTCCATAATTTTAGTTTTCTAATTTATTTATGCAATATTTATATTAGATTGTGCTCGAGTAGGTACTCACTGTTCACTGACGACGTTAAAAGTAAAAGGAAGGAGAAACGTAATGATACGCTACAAGACGTCGTTGGGGAATCCCCGGCAAACATTTTATCGCCGCTAGTGTTACCACATTTAACGGTGGAGACCAAGAACGATCTCCTCGCGTGCGGACCTGAATTAATGCACCTACTGCAGGTGACCTGCATTTTTTTCACGATATTTCGCGTTATACAATGAGTAGCCGAAATCCATAGATTTGACATGATTGATTGACGTAACAGACATCAATATGAATGGTACTAAAATCAAATAAAATTGCACCACTATATTGACCAGTACTAAAAAGTTTATTAACATCAGCTTACTTATTCCTGATACAGCATTAATTTTTTAACCGTTCTCGAAAAAATAATCTACCTATACTCGAATTCACAATAAAACGCACAATCGCTATCAGTCAAATTGACAACACTGCCAACCCACAGAAAGAATTTAGGGGAAATCCCTAGGTATAACTTTCGAATTTCTCTCAACTGAGTTGCCATGATTAAAGTCGGGTTGCAACCTGTCATATTTATTTTGAAAATGGGAGAAATTTTCAAAAGTTCAGTTCGATCGAGATTTTCTGGTAAGGATTCGAGGGCCCCCTGAGCTTGAGGGCCCCGGGGCACTGCCCAGCCTAGCCCCTAGGTAGCTACGCCACTGCATATATGTAGCTCAAAACTTGTTCAGGGGGCTTACTCTCCAAACTAATTTTAATTCCAAAGAGATGCCAATATGATTCCAATGTTAATTTACAGTCACATGATTCGGTACTCTTGAAAACAATATTGTCAACAATTACCCCACGCCAAGCCCGAACCCAATTCCACTTAGTTCTCCAAAATGGACACCCAATCTAAAAATCATTTGGCGCTAGCACCAAACTCAAGAGTACGAAACGTCACAATTCCAATGTCGATCTATAGGAATTAAATTGAAGAGTAAGCACCCAGACGCCAGCAAATTAAGCTACCCGAAACTATAATTTTTTTCCAATCAACTTTGAACCTTATGCTGTAGCGATAAAGTTGAAAATCTATTAAAGAAACTTGACAGATTGCAGTAGCTTGATGTGCTGGCGTCTGTACGTAATGCACATAGATATGAAATCGTGATAGGTTATTAGATTAATTTCGGCTATTAACAACTTCCTACTGTTCCCTTCACTGTTGCAACAATCAGGTATGTTATTAAATACTCCTCACCTTTGGCTTTCCCTCATAATCATCACGATTTGATCTTTTTTAGAGTTCCGTACCTTAAAAGGAAAAACCGAACCCTTATAAGATCACTTCGTTGTCCGTCTGTCAAGACCCTTTTTCTCAGGAACGCGTGGAGTTATCAAGTTGAAATTAATATCAAATACTCAGGGCTGCAATATATTGAAGCAGTGAATAAATAAAACTTCTAAGTCAACGCAATCAAATGATACGGGCGTTTTATGTTCCGCTTATGCCGCATATTTTGACACTCGCAAGAAAATCAAAACCTATAGGGTACTTTTCGTTGGCCTAGAATCATGAAATTTGGCAAGAAGTAATGTCATGTAGTACGAGTAAAGGGAAAAATCCGAAAACCGTAAATTCGTAGTTACATACCTACAAATCTGTACGGAACCCTTGGTGCGCGAGTTCGACTCACACGCCAATATGAAATATATATATTAAAAATCAAGAAAAAAAATACCTAAAAATATTAATGAAAATCAAATTTAATTCCTAGACAAAAATAAGAACAAAATTAACCTCTAACCATATTTATTGAGATGTTTTAGCCAACCAAACAAAATAACTTCTTCCAAGTCTCCCAGATTTGTTGCAAATGCTTACTCATTCAAGTAAAGTTAGTACGAAGGTCAAGGCCGTTCCTTTTCTTAGCTCACAGTACCTTTTAAAAGATCCTAAAGAAACTCTTTTATGAAGTACAAGAGCAATGTTTTATTTACAATGACTTTTAGCTCTAAAAGCCTGTGCAATCACTGCTCAAGCCACTACATGTACAGTGTACTTGCTTAGCGAGTGGAATGACCCAGTAAACTTGAATCAAGTCGTGAGATCCCGAGCTACCTAGTACCTATATATCAGTAATCAATAATACGCAAAACAATAGAATATAAACTCTATGTCTGACAAAATAAGGTGAAAAGTTCGTTGCCATAGAGCCAGCTCACTCCAAACAATGAGTTCCTCTTATACTATGCTCTTCTACTCCAATAATACAGGCTTTATTTAAAAAAGAAGAAAATTTACATACTCTATTGAAATTTAAACTTTATTGCTACAAAAAATAATGTGCGTTTTTCTTTATTTCCCTCATTTTCTTTATGGTAAGCGTTCGAATTATTTCCCGTATTATTTGAAACTCTACCTTATTTTTGGGAAGTATAGGTGGCTTTTCCCTTGTGTAGGCGTTGTCAGTTCTTAAGTCAAGGGCTTGAATCCCCCAGCCCTAAGCAAAGCTTGTTAAAAATCGGCGTTTTGTTGGAAACGCGAATTACTTTTGCATTTTCTTTCTGTTTAAGTAAGAATTTCGTTAAAGTGCTGAAAGAAGTATTTCTGTCGCGATAATTTTTTTGCAACAGTATATTTACTGGTTACTACGCTAAGAGATATGGGGTTGCGAAGGGTTACGAAGTTATGGAACATAAAAATTGAAAATTAGTATAATTATTAGAATATTAACAATGTAAACGAATAAATTAAATAGTGAATAATTGCATGCTAATGGTATATAATAATAATACTTCCCAAGCAACTGCAACAGTCTTTAAAAACGAGATAGATATTTAGACTTGTCTCCTTCCACCTACCAAACGCTACAGAAAGCTGAGAACTGTCCGAAAGTTCCTTCAGAACGATCCACAAACATCATCAACAACACAAAGTCTAAAGATATCATCACATCATAATAATAATGTTATCATCTATCACTTAGGTTAGCACTTAGCTGCGGCCCGTGTTATTCCATAAAACAAAAATGTATACGAACAAATACTAATATAATGAGAATGTATGTAAACCTATATCGCGATAGGCCCAGACGGAGATGGCGGGATGAGCAGGATTCTTTTAAGAAAGATTGGTCTTTGGCAACTCTGGACAGAGAGATGTGGAAGGAGATTAGGGAGACATTTGCCCAGCATTTGCAGCACATTAGAGGATAATAATAAAAAAAAGTAAACTTAAGGGGCTTACATGACCTAAAGCGCGGTCACTGTCGGACTGCATAGAGAAGAAAGAGAAGCACGATGACACAACTCTGGTAAATAATTGCAAAATATGAAGCAATTATTTAATTACGCGGCCTGCCCAAATGTCCTTTCTTTGGTATTGTTCGTCGGTATCGCTCCTCAAGTTCTGAGTTGAGCTGCACGATTTTTGACAAATGCGTGCACTGACTGGACGGTTCGCTCAATCTGTGTGGTTCTTTCCTCAAAAGACCATTTCAGACACGAATCTACATGGTCTTCACATGATCTGACCAAGATTTTGTCTGGACTTTAAAAGAAACTGTGACCTCTGAGTTTGTTTCGGCCTTTCTTCTCAGAATAGTCAGATAGGAAACGCCGACCTCATCTAGTTTAAAAAAATATGCTTGACGTGTAAAAATGTTTGTACAAACATACTTACAGAAAATAAATCATATATCATTTATTACAAAAATCTATTGTTTGGACTAAAAAATAAAAACAGTAGTGTTTTAGTATGTTGCTTGTAGAATAAACCTGGCAAAAAATCATAATGATTGTATATTTATATTAGTATGGTTTTTATTGTAAAAAGAAAGTTTTTAGAGGTATCTTCATGATTTTTTTCTATCGTTTCAAATTAGTTGTATTATGTTTTCAACACAGTATCTACCTAGCATATATCCTGAAGAATATCATATATTTTTCTGATTTTGTTTACTGTAGTCGATCATAATTACATTTATTGTTTCTAAAACTTGCGTTTTTTTGCGTTTAGGTCCTGTAAGCCCCTTAATAAAAATTTGTACGCATACTTGCAGGCAGAATACAATGACACTTGGGTTATAAGATCTCACCTTTACCAAAACAATGTACAGACGCCAGCACATCAAGCTGCTACAATCTGTCAAATTTATTTAATGGATTTTCAACTTTATCGCTAAAGTTTAAGGGTTCAAAGTTGATTGGGAAAATTTGACAGTTTCGGGTAGCTTGATGTGCTGGCGTCTGTACCCACGTATTTGTAGCATATAAACGTTTCATTTGATTTGATGGCTGTTAAGTTATCTATAAGAATGGGTATCCCTTTATCTAAATAAATAAAAATGAAATACTGTTCTTTGGTAAGACATCACTTGAGAACGGCTGGACCGATTTGGCTATTTTTTGTTTTAAAATGTTCGTAATAGTCTGAATTGGGTTTTTATCGAAAGATAAAAACGGCAAAATATTCCGGAAAATTTAAAAATCGGGAAAATCTGAACGTTCTTTTTTCTATGGGATTTTCGTATGAATCATTGATTATAATTAATCCTATCTGAATATTATAAATGCGAAAGTGAGTTTATTTGTGAGTTTTGTGACGCTTTCACGCTAAAACAGCTTAACGGATTTAGGTGAAATTTGGCACAGATAGACAATGACTTAGGTAAGGATTTAGTATTTCATCCCGGATCGCAGAAGTCGTGAGCAACAGCTAGTAATAATATACGTACTCTTTGTCAAGTATGGTGATTCTGGGAATTTCTCAAGACGTTCCTCGAAGAAGGTATTGAGAGGCCGCTTTTCAGTATTGAATACAAGAAGATTGGTCTGACTATATGACGAAGATGAAAGACTTTTAGTTACCCTCGAAGCACGTCTTCATTTTTGTTACTTCAACATAGTTTATTTCCTAAGGCGACTCGTTTTTACGAACTCACTAGCTGCGCCCGCGGTTTCACCCGCGAAATGGTCGATCCCGTGAGAATATCGGGATTAAAAGTACCCCATATATTAATCCACGGTGTCAGCTACCTCCATACAAAATTTTATCAAAATTGGTCTAGTCATTTGAGCGTGAAGAAGTTAACAAACAAAACACACATACACACACATATTTTCGCCTTCATAAAATTTGTGTAATAACCTTTTTATGAACTTATAACCATAATACCTAATATTTATTAGAAGTCGCTCACCTGATGAAGTGCCGTCTATATTAGGAAAGTTAGCAATGGTCCTTGCTCGAACTTCATAAACAAACCCTTACAAGTATCTCGGATCTTTACAACTTCTTTTCTTTGTTACATTGCTACATTTTTAGCTACCAAGTAACCTTTATTTTTAGCTCCGAACACAAAGACACTTGAAAATCCCTATACAAGTCTCCCAAAATTTAAATAAGCCACATTACGTAAACCGTCTGGTCTGTTGCCTAGAAGCACGTGGCCCTGTCCCGATTTCACAATTCTACCTACTCACATAAAGATGGCTCGTGAATTTATACCTGATTCTGGAAGAACCACTAAACCAGCCAATTTTAAACTCCATGTAAAAGACTTAAGGTAGGTTTTACAGTGGTGTAAAAGTGGGAGTTACGTGGTGTAGGTGAGAAGGGATGTGTGTGTAAATCAATCGATCGATCGACTCACGCGCAGCGCCTGTTGGCGATCAAACGCTGCTATTTCGAGGTATGTGTTAAGGGGAGACCGATTTAGATGGAAATTATTATCTCAGTTTCTTCTGGGTTTTTAAGTTTTTATGATGATTTGAAGTGAAAATTATGGAGGGAGATTTGTGGTTAAAAATACAGCGTCGCACTTGTTTGAAAGAGAGAGCAGTTGTAGCTCAGTGGTTATGGCCAAGACTTACGAGTTGTAGGTCGTGCGTTCGAACCCTGGCAGACGCTTTACTTTTTGTAAATTATTCATCTCCAGTGATCTCAAAACGGTGAAGGAAACATCGTGAGGAAACCGGCATGTCCTAGAACAAATAAAAAACACTGTCACTCCGGTAGTGCCGACAGAAGTGAAAACTTGAACAATTACGAGTGTATTTTGTGAATCGTCTTATAAACAAAACACGCGTGTTAAGGTGTGTTCCTTATTTTATAGGGTTTTTTGCAAATCAGGTATGATGACCAAAGTGACTGGTTTATTCTTCTCGTGAATGAAATTTATTCAGATTTACAAATAAGCACACAGGATAGACTTCAGTTCGTGGTGTTGGTCGCGGCAGTGGTAAGAGAAGCAAGCCGCTCGCATAGAGCTCGTCGTCAGTTATATATCCGTGGTTCAGCGCCATCTCGTCGTTGTTGGATGAACTACGTAGTTAGTACGCGAGGCCCTCGTAGTTCTTCCCGATGTGCATAGATGGCGCTGTCCTCAACAACGCGCGTCTTACGTTTTACGTCTGACGTTAGTACGCGAGGCCCTCGTAGTTCTTCCCGATGTGCATAGATGGCGCTGTCCTCAACAACGCGCGTCTTACGTTTTACGTCTGACGTTTTACGTCTTACGAATTTTCGATCAGGGTCACGTGACCTGACGCGAATTTAGAAGTTTTTACCCATTCCAAAAAAAGTACACCGCGCCGCTAAAGAAGTTTTCACTTCAAAAATTCGAAGACATGTGACATTTACCATCTCGCACTGGGCCTGCCTGGTAGGTTACAGCCCACTCCCTCTCAAAGAGAGGAGTCCTGTATCAAGGCTGTAGGAAAAATTATAGGTTGATTTTGCTACATGTTAGAAATACTTCAGTTAAATCATGGAGCAATAAAGAGAACTGGATTTGAACATCTTACGGCAGAAGAAAGTTTTCCCCTTCGTTCATTATGAATAGGGCTAGCAGAAAATCGGGTGTTTTAAAGCCAACCAGCATTCCTGTCTGAAATAGATGGCTGCTAGTCCAATAATACAGGCAAATTAAACTTTTTACCTGATGTCTCTATGTGGTCTCTGTGCCTCGGAAAGCATGTAAAGCCGTTGGTCCCGGCTGTCATTTGTATATCTTTGACAGTCGTTATGGGCAGTCTTCTAAGCCCGAAAGTCTGACAACTAGTCCAAGGGATACCGTATTACCCAGTAACTGGGTTGTTCAGGTCAGCTAGGCAGTTGCTCCATGTAAAATACTGGTATTCAGCTGCATTCGATGAGACTAGAAGGTGTTCCCAACTTAGTTGGGAATTGGGGAAAAGGCATATGATAATATATGTCTTCAGTTCGTGGTATCCATTTTATAAACACATGGAAAAATCATCAAAGTGCAACATTAATATTTTATGTATGCTTACTAAATAGACACTAGACACCTTGTTTAATATTCGTTCCTTATAAAAACTATACAAAGGGATTCGTAGCACAGCCTGCACTGTGCTCAGCATTGAAATCTCCCCGATTAGTCTCACCGCGAGTTCCAAGACATGCTAGAATTTCTCCTGGGATTGGCTTTGAAGAGTTTAAAGTAATCGAAATGCAGCTCTGGATCCTGGCATAGATTTTACAGAAAATTCTTAGATTGAAATATGATCTTCCTGTGTTGTGTTATCTCTGATGAGAGAGAGAGCGGAGTTTGGAAATAAAGAAATGTCTCAGCAATCAGCATACAATGCCTTTTAAATTGTCTGAGTGCTTGGGCAGACTGGCAGCGCGGGGCGGGAAGCGGCGCGGGTGCGGGAACGCGCGCGATCTGCCTGTCCGCAGTGCAGTGCGGCTGCGTTCTGTGTGTTGTCGTGTCCAGTGTTTGTCAAAATATAATATGGATGAAGAAGACTTATTTTAACTAGAAAACAGTTTGCTCTCACTGTGGCCACTTGTATGACCTATCGCGTGAGTTGCCCGCGCGCTCCCCGTGCGGTCCTCGCGCCGAGCAGCCCGCGCCGCTCACCGCGCCCGCGTGCCCACTATGGACACTCAAATGAAGTTTTTATGTTTGCGCACGCTGTTTCGCGCCTGCCCCGCGCTGCCAGCCTGGCCAAGCACTGAGTCTGATGAATCTCTTGCCACGATAGAGCAAGAATATATTTTAGAGATTAAGCTCAGGATCGTAGTACGCCTTCTTCCCTCCGCTTAGCGCTGAGAGATCAAAATTCAACAGTCTGTTTTTTTTAAACTCTGGGTTGCGCTCTGTTGGATCGTCAACGCTCGGCGCAACACCGAGGGTTGCCAATTCAGTGCGCGACAAAATCCGTCTGTGCGAATTTGGGCTTAGTTAACATCTTAGACTTCGTCAGTACCTAAACCTACATTATCAAACTAGTGTTAATTCGTTGCAGGTTTCATCAAGCCGCCCTTCGAGTTTGTGACTTGTACGTATATTAAGCAGGTTGGCAGGGTTATCCAACCATTTTATTTTTTTTTTCCTTTTTAGCAGGGATGCGCTATTATTTACCGTGTATTCAGTACATTCTGAACCGCAAGCGTTGGAACTTTTCGTCAGTAAAAAAAAAATTTGCTTCTCCTTACATTTTGACCGCGTCGGTATTGCACTTTTCTATGAAACAGCAGATTTTTTTATCGATAACTGACGAAAAATTTCTACGATGGTGCCTGAGGTGGTTCGTTCATATTGTGCTGAATTCATTGTTATATATTACGCGTCGATGTCCTTTCCACCCTGTATATCACGTTTGCAAAAATCGCTTGAGCCAGCACGCTATTGCGTAACACACTGCATTAAGGGGCTTACAGAACGTAAACGCAAAAAAACGCAAGTTTTAGAAACAATAAAAGTATATGGTCGACTACAGTAATCTAAATCAGAAAGATATATGATATTCTTCAGGATATATGCTAGGTAGATAGTGGTTTGAAAACATAATAGGTACAACTAATTTGATACGATAGAAAAAAAAATCATGAAGATACCTCTGAAGCATATACCCTGAAGAATATCAAAAATATTTTTCTGATCTTGTTTACTGTAGTCGATCATATACTTTTATTGTTTCTAAAACTTGCGTTTTTTGTAGTTAGATCCTGTAAGCCCCTTAAAATACTTCCCACAGCTAAATAACGCAATAAATGTTGTTACCCCACTGAACGGAGAAAAACTGTAACATATAAAATGCTATCCCAAACGCATTTTCCTGCGAAGTGTGCAATTTTTTTTTTCTTTTTTTTTAAAGTTTGCCCCACATTAGGAATTACTCCTGTATCGTGGGTGCGTTTACAAACATTTAAATTCACATACACTAACAGCCAGACCCGAGCCAGATTAAATTACTTTCCAAAATATGTTCCTCCTAAAAAGTGTTGACTTCCACTTAAGCCAGTTCGCTACAGTATTAAGGCTAGCCACTTTACGCTATGGAAAACGACTGGAATATTTATAAAAATAGCACAAAAAATCATCGCAGGCGCCCGCGCGCCTAGCCAGCAATATTCATGAAAAATATATAACATGCTCCGTACCGTGTGGTATGTGCATAGTTTTGGCGAGAACTATTTTTATGTCCGAGGTCAAACTTTTTCAAATGAAAATTGTTGTATTTTGCTATGTTAAGGATGACTGCTTTCATCCATATCATAGCAAATTACAGTTTTTTTTTTCAATTTAATCAAAACTCAAATTATTCACCTACAACAATTTTAAAAGATAATGTGACGGCTGACAGGTATGGAAGGAAAAACATTTTTCATCGATCCCTACTGCCGTGTGAGACGTCCATGAACAAGAAGTGATCGTGGACGGAACCCGTACTGACTTCCTAATGAGGAACCGGGCCATCTCTTAGCTGCCATGGCTTATTTTAATTGAATTTAATATTTGAATTGTTTTTTTTTAATCTTTTCATAACGGATGCTTTTAACGATCTCACAGGCATAATATCTTACAGTATCCGGCGATAAATATTGCACATCGACGTTTGGAAAGAGACAATCGGCTAATTTCGGCTTCGTAGAGCGTTATCTCTGTCGCACGAAATACAAACAGTCCGGTATGTATTAGGAGCTGCCTTAAATGCATGAATTAATTGATTTTATTGAAAAAAAATGGTTTCAATTCTTTAGAAGCTGTGAAAAACGGGAAAAATAATAAAAAAAATATCTTTTAATATTTTATAGGTTTTTAATCATAAAATCAAGTTGATGCATTTTTGGGACATTATGCAAAATAGACTAAAAAAAATTGCTTTTATTAATTAACTGTGGAATAAATTGAAACAATCGTTTCCTTTCTTTGCACAAAGGAATACATTGCACTTTGTGCATTTTACAAAGCTCTGTAGCTTACAGCCAGGTCTCTTGCACCTCATGCGTTGGTCGGTTTTAATTGGGCTATGACCAAGATTGTCTAACATTGATCTAACCGAACGTCAGACGGTGGAAGAACCTGGCACCCTTTCTTTCTTTTTGCATCTATGGTATCAGTGATGCTGCTGTTGCTAGGACGTCCTCTTGTTGGCTGGGTCGTAACACCATAGGTGCATAAGACATCAGACAGCTCTGACCTGAATTCTGACAGATTTTTCAGCTTCTTTGGATCTGCTCCTTTTCTTGTCTCTACAGTTTTGTATAGAACCCAAGAGTTTATAATAGTTAATCTAAACGGTGGTAAAAAATCCTCATATACCACTTCCTGGTCTTGACTTTTATTCTATATCTGACCAAAAATGAATCCATGAGATCAACGCCCCCCATATGGGCGTTGTATTCTTTGACTATTTTTGGGCAGTCTATAATATTTTTTTTTTCTGTTTTGTCATACCGTTCGATGGACTGTATTGGTTCAGCTCCTACGTAGGTCGAGAGCAGAACTACTTGTTTGTTGTCTTTCCAGCTAACTGAAGACATGTCGACCCCATCAACATGTGTAATATATCCCACATACGACCCTCTTGCACTTGTTTTTTCATTACATCCTGCTTTGAGGGACAATTTGTGAAAGAAATTCTTCAGTAAAAAAGTAGGAAAAAAATTGGAATGGTGTCTAAAGGTTCATCAAACTTTCAGGGTATTCTTCAGTTCCATTAATTTTTATGGCATTTTCGTTGAATGGCAGAGGTTGGTTTTTCCGTATCGATCTCTGAATGTCTAAAGAATGTACCGGTGCATCATTAGTATTTGAAGGAACAGCATCCGCTATTACAATAGGAGGATCGGGTATAGTTTCTTCGTTATTATCATTAGATCTAGCCTCACCATCGTCATCATCATTTTCTAAAACATCTAATAAATCTTGTTGGGTGGGATAAAAATTAAGTTCGTCACCGTCAGACTCGAAATCGTCTTCAGAAAAGGCGCTATCTTCTAGCTGGCGCAACCAAAACTCGATGTCACCATCTCTCTTATTATTTTCTGCCATTTCTAGAACAAAATAACCAATCGCATGCATACCTCACCAAAGCAAAATAAATAAAATCACAAAATGTATAATTTCAAATAACAGTAGTAATTTATACCAATAGTGCATGCTGTCCCATTTTTGCATCAAAACAAAAAAGCTTCCTGTTCATATAACAATTATGGTATATTGAAAAAAGCATAAGTTATTGCATAAATAATAGTCATTACCTTTAGAAAACAATTTTTTTTCTCCAAAATCAGCAAATAACTTCGTAATATATGTTGCCAAAGTGCACTCAATTCAATCCTATTTGAGAAACGCGCGCCAAAAAGTGAAATGTCAATCAGTCACAGATATCAACACAAAATGTCACTAGTTGAGTGACTTTATGGTTAGAGAAGGAGCAAAAGAAACATTTCATACAGCCTAATGTATCAAACACAAATATTATGAACGGATATTGGCGTCTTAATTTGATGATTCAATTTTGGGACACTATGCGTTTAAGGGTTAAAACAATTATGATTTGCTTCTTTTTGATAATTATTTTTATTATTTGTGTAAAATACAAAAAAGGTAAAGGTCGATGTGCAATATTTATCGCCGGGTACTGTACATGAATGATGCACCTAACCATAATTATCATTTCGTGGAGTTTCTTGCCCGTTCTTTTCCATAGATACCTACAACGCTCTAGAATGGGCAACTAGCCTCATATTCCTGACTGACCGACTCCTTGACAATTCAAAAGTGCCTGATAATTGGTTTATTTGAAATAAATGGTTTGAGTTTGAATTTTTTTTTTAGCAATGCTAGTTTACGAATCATTTAAACATTTTGATATAGCCAAAATATCTTTTGAACAGAAGACGCAAAGATTTTAATGACCGATTGCCAATAATTCGGAAAGAAATGCCTTTAAATGTGGGAAATTGATACGTATTCGAGATTATCTAAAATACAATGCGTGCCACGAAAGATGAGACTTGACACACCACATGCGCAGAACACGATTTTAAGTATCTTTAGCGGTATGAGGTCTGAGTGCGGGACGGGACCGGACGTCATAGGGGCGGCGGAAAGAGCGGGGGAGGCGGGTCAAGTCTCATCTTTCGTGGCACGCATTGTACCAGAGGTTACCGTATGATGACTTTTGGAATGTATTACAACAATATGAACAAAGACCAGCTGATCGGTCGAACTATGGTAAACTAGCTATTGCCCGAAACTTCGTCTGCGATCCAGGATGCAATATAGTTTATGTCCTTCTCCAGGTCATGGTCTACCCATGTGCCAAATTTCACCCAAATCCGTTCAGACGTTATAGCGAGAAAGCGTAACAAACAAACAAACAGACAAACTTACTTTCGCATTCAAAATATTACTAGCAGCGCCGTCGATCCCGTGGGAATATCGGGATGAAAACTATCCTATGTCCTTCCCCGGGATGCAATCGATCTCTCTGCCAAATTTTATCGAAATCCGTTCAGTGGTTTAGGCGTGGAAAGATAACATGCAGACAGACAGAGTTACTTTCGAATTTATAATATTAGTATGGGTATATACTAGCTGCGCCTCGCGGTTTCACCCGCATAAGTGTCGATCCTGTGGGAATATCGGGATAAAAACACCCCTGTATGTCCTTTCCCGGGACTCAAACTATGTCTGTACCAAATTTCATCTAAATCGGTTCAGCGGTTTAAGCGTGAAGAGGTAACAGACAGACAGACAGACACACTTTCGCATTTATAACATTACTAGCTGACCAGACAGACATTGTCCTGTTTTTGATTCGAAAGACACGTGGCGCCATCTATTATCATAACAACGTTGTTGTTGTTTTCCTCTGGAACAGCACTTTTTTTCGGAATGAAAGGTTATGTCCGTTTGAAATTTTGCATATACGTTGTCAGGTGTACAGAACACCTGACAACGTATATGCAAAATTTCAGAATGATCGGTTCAGTGGTTTAGGCGTGAAAAGGTAACAAACAAAAAAACAAACTTACTTTCAAATTTATAATATTAGTTAGGACAGTATGGATTCGCGCGCACGTTGTATACGATTCAGATTGAAGCGAGAATTCTGAAATAGGAATGCTGCAGTCACAAACTAGCCTACTGAATAGTGTAATCACAACCGAAGTGAATCAAATGTCAGACATACCTTATGGTGAATATTTGATGCCTAATACCTGCAGTAATTACCGGTAATGGGGAATGCTTTACCAAATTAATGTGGGCTTTCATCATCATTACGTCAGTGAGATGGAATTTATGACGCTTTCAGTGGAATCAGTGGTTATGTATGAAGATTTTGAAATGTTATTTGATATTGAATGAATCCGTGATACTATAACTTTGGAGAGGTGAGGCAAGGCAGGTTTCAAGATGTTTTTTGTTCTTATGTCAATAAACGTAATTTTTGCTACGGAGCGTGTAGATGTTAAGATATTTGTAACTCTGGATAGTTATTTACACGGTTACTTTTACTTAAATTTTTTGCTTTGTGAAGCTGAAATGAAGTTTTTTCGTAATTTCTGCTTCTTTCCATTGAAGGAATTCGTGCAGAGAATGACATAAATGATTCTACCATGATTCAAAAGTGTCGGCGGAATTACAGTTTTATGAAACTTAAGTCTTTGATGATGAAAATGCGCAATGTAACACTTTTTTAGCCATTGCTTCGTCATTTTAATTTCAAACTCCATGTTTCACAGATTGTAACTGAAAATAATAAGCCAAGCAGAACCGTACTCCACCCGTTCGGAAACTGGCTATCGGGAAACGACACTCATTTTCAATTTCGTTCTGAAATTAGTTCCATGACCTTTTTTTTTTTTTTGAGGGTGGATATTGACCTCAGGGTTTCACACAATCCTAAGTACTTTATTTGACCCTTGGGGTTAGAAAACCAAGAGGGTCTTTCTATATCGGTTAGAAGAACCAGTATGACTTGACCTGTCGTATCAAAGAGTTGGGGGTAAATGATAGTTCAAGGTTTTTTAGTAGTAATAGGAGGGTTGATAATGCCACGTTCGGGAGAAAGTCTGCGTATATGAAGTCATTTGCACCGTGAGAATAATATTAAGTACCTATTATGTCGCAGTCAACTGGTTAAATTAGCCGTTTAGTTAACCCCATGGCCTTTGGAAGATAGTGCCCGCTTCGTTTTACTCTATCTTTGTTCGCACGCGTTTGATCACAGTTCTAACTTAACCTAACCCATTTGGTCGGGGTGCCCTGGCTTAGTTACTGCGATCAATTCGGCTCTCGCGCGATTGGTTACAGTTCAAACCGAAACTATTATATTGAATATCATTCAGGCCGTTAGTTAAACGACCGCCGTTTAGTTAAAAGGCTTGGCGGTTAACTAAACGGCTAATTAAACCAGCTGGTTGCGACATATATAAGATGCTGCTATGGAAATGTTATTTCTGGGTATCACGGTCAATGGAGAAAATTATTTGAATTCGATTGTTTGCGTACAGCTAAGCCAAGGTGGTGGCCTAGAGGTAACGGCCCCGACTTACGAGATGTAATCGGGGGTTCGAAACCAGGCAAGCGTTTTACTTTGTGTAAATAATTTCATCAATGGTGATGAAATTATTTGCTCTTAAAACGGTGAAGGGAAACATTTTTAAATGAGTAACGGTGGAGTTTCTTGCCCATTCTTCTCCATATGAAAACCGCCTTTTGGAAGGAGCGACTAGAATAAACTCTATTTTATTGTAATTTTTGACGTTCAAAAGTGCCTTTTATGTGCCTATTTGAAATAAATGCTTTGACTTTACATCGGCATGTTCTAGAACCAAACATTCGAAGACATGTCAGCCTACCATGTTCCCACTGCTGAGACACAGGCCTCCTCTGTGGGAGCTCCCTCCTACAGAAGAGGCCTGTGAAGGCCGTAATACACCACGCCGGACCAGTGCGGGTTGGTAAGTTACTCTTGTCTTAGGATAGGATACTTGTTATCCCGATATTTCTACGAGATTGAGATTTATACTGATGAAACTAAGGCGCGCAGCTAGTTTCATATAACTGTCAAAGAATGACGCTTGTAATTCATTCATTCACACATCATCATCTGCCTAGCCTTTTCCCAACTACGTTGGGGTCGGCTTCCAGTCTAACCGGATGCAGCTGAATACCAGTCTTTTAGACGGAGCGACTGCCTATCTGACCTCCACAACACAATTATAGGGTAATACGATACCCCTTGGTAAGACTGGTTGTCAGACTTTCGCGCTTCGGACGACCCGTAACGACTGTCAAAGGTCCACGACTGACAGCCGGGACCAACGGCTTAACGTGCTTATCGGCGCACCGAGGATTCTTGGTATGTAAAGATCACCCATCCACAGACCAACCACGGCAAGCGTAGCTTGTAATTCGAACATACGGACAATTTAAGTTGCTAGTCGATTTGCTTAGCTATTAATGTCACCAATAAAACACATTGTAATAGATTATTTTAGAACACAGATTGCATAAACTGTTCGATGCGGAATTTATAAGATGCAGTGGGCGAATTGAAAAATTGTTTACTGATTCTGACTAATAATATCGATACGATAACAACTTATCGTAGGTGTTAAAGGTCAAATCAGGAGTATTTTATGCCCAAGGTGATGTAGGATGTAGTGATGAAGCCTGTTAGATACTATGATGATCATCTGAGTGGTAGACACACGCCAAAATTCGACGTATTTTGGTGGCCGTATTTGGTTTTTTCTGAGCAGGGGCGGCCCAGTGGTAACGGCCGTGACTTACGAGTTATATACCTATGTCATATTTTATCACCACTGCTCTCAAAACATCATGAGGCAACCGGCATGTCCTATAACGCAAAATATGCGGTGTGGCTATGTCATGGACACGGCCGTGTGTTGTACGTGAATACGTTTACGTAACGGAATTGATCCAGTATCGATATAGAAGTGATTTCATCATTCACTTGCATAATTTTAACCGCCCCAGCTGATGTACTGGCACCGTCGTTGATCCGCTCAGCTGCATTCATTATTTAACGCTCCCGGCACTGCTGTAATCGGTCATATGGTGTTTTATTGGTACCATTCGATTGCTCTTGAGAAGCCCTTTCCAACCATATACGATTTCTGTATTTCGATTTGACTTTTGTCGCGTATAGGCCGACATTATATATTTTTGATATTATTTTTTATTTATACGGCCGTGCCGTTTTTTGCTAGACTTGGCGGGTGCACTGCCGTGCCCCCAGATTTTAACAAATTATATTTACTGACACTATTTTACACTAGTGTTTTGTGTTAAATCGATAGGTTTTGACGAAAGCTGACGATTGAAACGTAAACGAACGTAGTAGCTTTTCTGAGTCAAAAGTTATACTAAGTGGAAATCTCGATACGCAGCAAAATGACCCCAAAATGGCGGCGCTTCCCCGTCCACCGCGCGTAATGCGTCACAGTCCTCACTTAGGGTAATGAATTCATTGATCCTTTAGCTATCTAATGGTGTAATTGAATTTAGGATGGAGATGATAGATATGAAGCTGCAACACCAAACTGTACGCCCCGATTTTGTTGTCATTAGTTTTTTTGCCCTGCCTCCCCACTATGGAAGCGATTTCAAAGACGTATTCACGTCAAAAAAACGAAGACACGTAACAACTACCAACCCTCACAGGACCACGGCCCACTCCTGTGCATTGGGAATATTATAGGCTGATTATATTATGTACGTTATGTGGATGTAAAAAATATATTTCAGAACTTGTTAGTAAATAAATAATCACTGATAAACTACAGTGAAATCTACAATATAAGCCTGCCTCTGGCTAACCTAGTGGTATTAACGGGCGGGATGTGTTTGACAGAGAGAACCCGAGCGAGCACCACCGCTTGTTAAATCCAGGCTGCAGCTACGAGTAAGCCCTTTGTCCAAAAGTGCACTCTGTATATGTCTATGGGTAGATGGTTAGAGCTACAGATTTAAGGCTCCTATAAACAGGCGTGACACGCGATATAATCGCTCGCGACACAAAGGCACTGCTCGTTGCGCGACTTGCGGTGTCTTTGTGTCGCGCGCGATTTTATCGCGTGTCGCGCCTGTTTGAAGGAGTCTTTAGGCAGAAATTTAAGGGTTAAGTTTAGGGAGTGAAAACAACTATGACTAAGATATTTTTATTTTATCTTGATAGGTACCCTTATTTAATTAAATATCTTGTCCATATTCAAACATCCAGAAATTAAATTGTCTCGAATTAAAATTTAAGATAAGGCAAGTCAGACTCCCAAGAAACAGGAGCTGCCTAGTTTGGGGACCACTGTTAAGATAACTATGTTAAATATTCTACTTTCAGTAAGCATGAAATTTATTTTGTGACAATGGACCAGTCAAATTATTATGCTCTATTTAAAATGGGTTATCTAGGTGTAAACATATTTATTTATTTATATATACTTTGTTGAGGGGCTTGTGGGTAAGAAATAACAGCCGCACGATTCGATCGATCAGGTTAAGGTATGCTTGCCGCGTTTGGTCCATGGATGGGTGACCATCTTTATATACCAAAACCCCTCCGTTTGGTCCCGGCTGTCATTCGTAGATCTTTGACAGTCGTTACGGGTCGTCAGTAGCCCGAAAGTCTGACAACCAGTCTTACCAAGGGGTATCGTATTACCAAGTAACTGGGTTGTGGAGGTCAGATAGGCAGTCGCTCCATGTAAAATACTGGTATTCAGCTGCATTCGGTTAGACTGGAAGCCGACCCTAACATACATAGTTGGGAAATAGCTAGGCCGATGTTTTACTTTAATGTGTACGTACCACAAAAATACATAACAAAAAAAAAAGGTTGGAAGACTACAAAGTTTACGAATGGCAGCCCATTATGGCGGGATATAATGAGTGTTATAAAATTAATTATCATTTTGGGTAACACGGATAGAAAGAATGAAAAAAAAAGTTTATTTGGACACAGTTCGTGAAACACAAAATACAAAATTAATAAAATAAAAATAATGTTTCAAACAACAGTCTCCGGCACACGACACCCTTTGCAGGACAACATCCTTGTGCCACAAAGGCTGAAAAGCCGAAACAGTTTTTTTAAAGTGTTTCGTCCCACCCACTCACTGGCGAACCATCACAAGAGAGACTGAAGCTGTGGCGAGACAGTGCTTCCTTACCCAAATCGTTCGTCCCACCCGCTGAAGACCTCCCAACTGGACATGACTTACCTTGGGTAACCTGGAAGTCTTTAAACAGACTCCGGACCCAGGTTGGCCGAAGCAAGGAAAACCTGTTCAGGTGGAGATTTATAGACGACGCCGCCTTGGAGTGTAAGTGTGGTGCTGTTCCACAAACGATGGAATACTTAATATCGTGTCCTGCGTGTCCTGTCAGCTGCACGTTGCAGGAACTGGTGGACGCTGGCGATGGCGTCAAACAAGTAGCCGAATTCTGGGCCGAGTCCATTGTGATTGCTATCGACACGTCAAGAAGAAGACAACAGTGTGTGTCTCACGGCTGTGCCAAAGAGGTTTAGTTCAGCATTAATGCCAGACAGATGGGATGGGATCGTATTCTCGACTTTCTCCTGCATAATTATTTAGATTTGGTCTGGTTACTCACTTGAATTTCATTAAGGCTCCTTCAAACAGGCGCGACACGACACGCAACACAAAGGCACCGCAAGTCGCGCAACGAGTGATGTCTTTGTGTCGCGCGCGATTATATCGCGTGTCGCGCCTGTTTGTAGGAGCCTTTACGGTGCCAGTTTTACGAAAAGGTATTTAATTATGTTCATCGAAATTTAAAAAAAAATCTTACATCACGTTAAAACCTGTAGGAGCCGAGCAAAAAGATAAAAAGACAGAAAGAACGCGAAATGAAAACGAAGTGGTAGCGCGGGCAGGCGATGCGATGCGACGGGGTGGTTCGAAGCAAAGACGGCCGAAGGAACAAGAAATTTCACGCGAACGAAGTCGCGGGCAAAAAGTAGCTAGTAGATAATTATATGCCATCAAACACATAACTTGTAAAAAAAACCAAGTCTCGCAACTCAGTTCTTCTACCGTAAAAAGTTGTGAGATCCATGTAATACCAAGTCGGTTAATTTATTCAGTACCTACGTAAGGGACCTTCTGTCTTAAGTTATTACGTAATTAGCTAACCTAACAATATCTTACAGTGACCATATCAATATTAAAAATCTTTTATGTTTTAAATAAATAGATTGACTTGGCCATCGCATGAAAACACAATGTAACTCACACTTAATACATATTATATTAAATTAGATTGTTTAGTGCGATTATCTAGGTACCTATCTACATCTATTATTCCATTATAATTATTACTGATTCATTTACTGCAAATGGAACTTTGTAATCCTAGGTATATATTTATATGGGATTACAAAGTTATTTATGCAGTTGGTTTATCTAGAAAAGTGGACGGAAATTGCAAAATATTTTAGTTTTTCCTTGATTTATACACTAAACACTAATTGTATTCTAAATTTGAAGCTTCTATGTCTGCTAGAAGTACCTTAGAGTTTTTATGATCGGTTAGTCAGTCAGTGAGTGAGTGAGTGACAAAATTAAGAAACTTTCACTAGTATTCTTAAACTACTGGTTCAAATTGAACGAAATTTGAAATATACCATGTTTATACAATGCCTGCTTGGTTACTGAAAATTCAGGCTTCTAGTTTTATCCACAACGAAGTTATAGGGGGGCCAAAATGGCCTGAACTGTTTCGAGAAAAGAATGGTACGGCCGTGCCGCTTTTTGCTCGACTTGGCGGGGGCACTACCATGCCACCACATGGATAGATAGCTGTCTATACATTTCCTTAACGGTAAATCTGGTCTAAGTAACTGCAGTTTGTGCGAATGCAAAAATCTTATTACATAAACTTTACTTAAAACTAGATTCTCGTCGATTCGTGTAAGTTTTAACTCAATTTTCCTGAAGAAGTACTCAGGATGAAAAATATCTATTCTATGAACCAACGATTCTGTCACTTATTCTCGTAACTAACCAATCTAAAATGTCTCCAAGAAAATGATACAAAAATAAACACGTTACCTACATATCCGATCACAAAATTCCGGAGGTAACATCAAAAATTTATTCAATAGGTAGGTATCATAGAGCCAGGACCTCACGAAATATATATTTTTCCATCATTTCCTCGTAACTCAATACCTTGTGCCAACAAGCCCATCCATTTATGCTAGTGTAAACTTAGCTGTGTGCGTTGGCGTGTCTATGTGTGTGTGTTGTGACGTGCAACAAGTTATATTATCGAACGGGATACGTATGTGTGCGTGTTTGATGGACCATTCAATTTTGAACTGTATCCCAAGAACATTAAGATTGAAAGTTCAATGAGGGTAGTTTTTCTAGTAGGTTTGCTAGAGTTTAATTTCAGTTGTATGTCGTTGGGATAAGGTTGTAAATGCCTTGTTTTATTGCATGTATATGTTACTAAGGACGCTAGCTGTCTTTTGTCGTGGTCGATAGCTCGACAGTCGGTTACAAATTCAACGTTTTGTAGCCAAGACTAAGCTTTTATTTGGAAACCAAATATTTTTCATGAAAACTGCGACGAGGTTGCATTTGAGTTGCTAACGTTTTCTTCATGTTTTTAGAGATTTATGTGACTGCAATATCGAATGTGAAGTGTTTTTGTTTATAAATGGGTTCATGCAGTTATTTTGGCTATGCAGTCGGTGTAGTAATAATTTCTGAGGTATAATTGTTTGTAGACTTACCGAGATGTAGGTCCTAGGTTCGAACCTGACAGGCGCTTTACTTTTTGTAAATTATTTCATAACCACTGCTCTCAAAACGGTAATGGAAAACATCGTGATGAAACCGGCATGTCCTAGAACCAAAAATTCGAAGATATTTAACATCTACCGACACGCACTTGGCCCCGCGTGGTGGATTACGGCCCACTCCCTCTGAAAGAGAGGAGGCATGTGTCCCAGCAGTGGGAAATGTTATAGGCGATTATATTAAGTGTTTCTTGTAAAAGAGTTGTTGTTTTCTTACTATTTGCTGTACTCTGGACGCTTTTAACGCGTACGTCTTTTTTACATCGTTCTCACATATAATTATAAATTCAACATTAATGATGTAACTAATATTTTTGTAAAAATATAATTTAAAAGAGTGTCAATGGAGTTTCTTGCCCGTTCTTCTCCGTACCTATGGAGAAGAACGCTTTGGAATGGGCAACTAGCTTCATATTTTCTGACTGGCCGACTTCGTAAATGGTTTGATTGCCTTGAGTTTGAGAGACACCGTGGAGTTTCTTGCCGGCTCTTCTCCGTAGTCAACAACCAATTGGAACCGTGCACCTAGCTTCTGACGTTTCATAAGTGCCCATGTAGGTTTAAGGCTCCTGCAAAGTGCAAACAGGCGCGACGCGCGACTCGAATCGCGTGCGACGCAAAGGCACCGTTCGTTGCGCGACTGGCGATCCCCTTGTGTCGCGTGTCGTGTCGCGCCTGTTTGAAGGAGCCTTTATGCGAAATAAAATATTTTGATTTTGTTTGACATCAATATTTCGGAGTTTATCAATTGCCCAGGTATTTTTGGAGGTTTAGTTTTTTGTCTAGAAACAGAGATGATAATATATTATACACAAATTGAAAGGTTAGGGTGGCAATTACAGCGACGCTCAACCATACTTTCAACCATACAATATAAAATATGTTCCATTTATACATAGCCAACATATTGGATCTCCCTGCGTAAAAAGATTTCGTCGATTTTTTGCATTAGCTGTTCCATACATTTCGACCGTAGGTAAAAAAAAAAATCTGCTGTCAAACTCAAACTCAAAGCATTTATTTCAATTAAACCATTTACAGGCACTTTTGAATTGTCAAAAAGTCGGTCAGTCAGAAAATATGAAGCTAGTTGCCCATTCCAAAGCGTAGGTACCTATGGAGAAGAACGGGCAAGAAACTCCATGGACACTCTTTTAAATCATATTTTTACAAAAATATTAGTTACATCATCAATGTGAATTATAATTATATGTGAGAACGATGTAAAAAAAGACGTACGCGTTAAAAGAGTCCAGAGTAGGTACAGCAAATAGAACAAAACAACAATTCAAAATTAAAATAATTAAAAATAAGCCGAGGCAGGTAAGAGATGACCAGCCCCAACTGACGGCGCCCGTTCACGAACATGACGCATACATCAGCACCATTTAGCTCAACCATTTTGAAGGGAGCTAAAAGATCCAACACACACGCCACCGTCAGCGAGACATTTGTGTGACCATGACATACTATCAGCCGCCAGGGCACATTCAGGACAATGAAAGACACATTACCCGATAAATGGTACATAGGGTATAATATACATAGAACTCACATATGTGCTATGCAATTATACAATATCAAGGAAATTGAGTTTATACAATGCAAAGATAGTCTTACAATCTTCAGCAGCTCCAACAGAATTTTCAAGCGTTAATCAATCAGTTGTGGTTGTGGAGCAGGACCAGCATTAAGCCAGGCATTTTTATCAGCGATGTAATCCCCTAACTTATAATATGCCTGACTGCATAGTGTGCGTTTTATACAAGACTTGAATTTTGTCTCATTCAGTTGAAGAATGTGGGGAGGTATTTTATTATAACATTTTAAACAGTACCCCATAAAAGATGAGTCTACTTTAGCCAGTCTGAAACCTGGTTGAACTAATAGGTCCCTATTTCTAGTATTATAATTATGTCTTTCACCTCTTTTACTAAAAAGATGTAAGTTTTTTCTTACATACAAGATGTTTTCGTAGATATATTGACAAGGTACCGTCATGATGTTAATTTCCTTAAAGAGTTCCCTTACAGCATCGCGCCTGCGGAGAATATAAATGGCTCTGATGGCTCTTTTCTGCAGAATAAAAATAGAATCGATGTCTGCAGTCCGTCCCCAAAGCAAAATACCGTAAGACATGATACTATGAAAGTAACTAAAATAGACCAGTCTCGCGGTATCTACATCAGTAAATTGACGGATTTTTCTGACAGCATAAGCTGCTGAACTTAGCCGTCCTGCAAGAGATGTTAAATGAGGACCCCATTGTAGCCTTGAGTCAAGCGTGATCCCCAGGAAAACAGTTTCATCAACGAATTCTAGTTTCTCTTGATTCAATATTATCTCACAATCACTAATCTTGACATTTGGTAAAGAAAATCTTATGCACTTAGTTTTTTTTCCATTTAATACTAAATTATTAGCAGTGAACCAGTTTTGGACCTGCAGAAGGGCGTTATTTACGTCGTCAAAATTTGTAGCACGTCTATTTACCTTAAAAATTAAGGAAGTGTCATCAGCAAATAACACCATTTGTGGTTGATTTTTTAATAAATGGAGTAGATCATTCACATACACTAAAAAGAGGAAAGGACCCAATATCGAGCCCTGTGGCACACCCATTTTCACTGTTAAACCATGCGAATTGACACCATTTATTTGAACTTGCTGTTGTCTATCATTTAAATAAGAACTAACTAAACTGAGCACAAGTTTTCCAAGTCCGTAATGCTCAAGTTTCAAAAGTAAGGTTTTGTGATCGACGCAATCAAATGCCTTGGAGAGGTCACAAAAGATACCTATGGCGTCATGGGCCTCTTCCCACGCGTTAAAAATGTGTTTTAATAAAGTTACACCAGCGTCGGTCGTACAACGTCCTTTGGTGAAACCATACTGTTGATCATGTAGGATTTTATTCGAGTTAAAATTATTGAGCATTTGAGTGAGCATTATCTTTTCAAACACCTTGCTGAAAACCGGCAAAACGGATACGGGTCTATAATTATTGGTGTCTTTACTGTCCCCGGATTTGTAAAGTGGTATTACCTTACTGTATTTCATTAAATCGGGGAAGACTCCTTGATCAACACACGAATTAAAAACTAAGGCTAAGTAAGGTGCAATAGTCTCAATTATAGAGGTACAGACTTTAATGGACATTCCCCAAAGATCTTCGGTCAATTTGATCTTAATTTGCTTAAAAGCTTTTATTACTGCTACGGGGTTAATATGTTTAAATTGAAATTCAACCGGACAGGCTGGAAAGTTCGCTCTTAATAAATCAATTGATACGTCGGATGAGGAATTTAAGGCTTCCGTCGTTTTTGATGGAATATTAGTAAAGAAATTTACAAATTCCTGAGCTACTTCTAATTTAGAGCTTATGGCACCCCGTGAAGTCTCCAATGTGTAATCAGTGTTTCGTTTTTTATTTCTACTAGTTTCGTTATTTATAATTTTCCAAACAGTTTTTATTTTATTTTCTGCTGATTTGATTTTATTGCTAATGTACAGGGCTTTGGCTATTTTACAAGTATTTCTAAAAATTTTGGAATATGTAGCAACATACTTGCTGAAAGATTCAGTATTGATGTAAGGCTTAAGGCCATACAGTTGTACAGTACAGCTGTTCCGCCCGACTTCATATTAGTTCATGTCAGCCCAGCACAGTGAATCGAAAAATTAATACCTGTCAGAAAACAGCCTAATTAAATATAAAGCAGAAACAAGCTGCGGCATTTGGTCGTAAATATACGACCTTGGCGAAATGGACACGAAAATATTTGTCGGATTAATCCAGCGTAAGCCGTTAAGGGGCTTACAGGACCTAAACGCAAAAAACGCAAGTTTTAGAAACAATAAAAGTGTAGTATCGACTACAGTAAACAAAATCAGAAAAATATGTGATATTCTTCAGGATATATGCTAGGTAGACAGTGTGTTGAAAACATAATACAACTAATTTGATACGATAGAAAAAAATCAAGAAGAAACCTCTAAAAACTTTCTTATTACAATAACAACCATACTATATACATAATATACATACAATCATTATAATTTTCTGTCAGATTATTCCACAAGCAACATACTAAAGCACTAGTGTTTTAATTTTTTAGTCCAAACAATATATTTTTTGTAAATAGATAATTGCTTCATAATCTGCAATAAATTACCAGAGTTGTGTCATCGCGCTTCTCTTTCTTTCCTTTGCAGTCCGACAAAGACCGCGCTTTTGGTCATGTAGTCGCCTTAAAAGGTTAATAACCAACGAAAGCCTAGAATCATGTACGCCTACGATATTATTACCGTGCCTACGTCCCTGCCACCCTAAGGAAAGAGACAGCGCTCTGACTCTTTCTTTACAAAAAAAGTTAGTTTTCGTTTTCACTCCAACCAACTATCCATTTGTACAATTTAAAATCGTAGGTAGTATTTAACGAAAAAAGAAAGAAAAAGATAAGTAAAAGAAAAAAGAAAAAAAAAAGAAAAGTAAAAAAAATATTGAAAAAAGAAAAAGTAAAAAAAAGAAAAAAAAAGAAAAGTAAAGAAAAGTAGTTAAGTAAAAGATAAGTCCCCGTAGAACATGACGGGACGAGCTGGACAAAACAAACGACCAGTGGTCCACTTTAGCCCTGGATCGAAAGAGCTGGGAGTCTTGGGGAGAGCCATTTGTCCAGCTGTGGGATGATGCGGCCTAACAGTAATAAGTAGTTTCTATTACAGAACACAATAGGAATGATCAATAACTTACTTTATTATCGCAATTTGTCGAGCATTTAGCAGGCTATTCTGTGTGGGCTCAATTGGAGTTATTTATGTTAGTTGAAACAATGGACTCGAAAATAAACCTTTGTTTATATTATACTTGGAACTATTTCAAAGTAACTAGAGAATTAATAATATTAAGTTGTTATTGTTTGGTTATAATGATCATGGTGAGGGTAGGTTGACAGGGTAGACAGGAAGCCAGGGTTTTGTAAGAAGCGACTGCCTATCTAAATTCCAAAACGTAAAAAACAGTGGCACTCCGGGAGCGCCGACATAAGTGAAACGAAAAACAGAATACTTTGCCACCACTCACTGACATAATATCGGATATACATTAAAACCGAGTACATCCCGAGGACAGCCGAACACATCCGACGCGGGAATTTTTTTGTCGTATTATAAACAAAACACGCGCGGTGTCGCTTACGGTAACAGCGAGTGCAATGGGTTTGTCCCATCTCAAAAAATGCCCAACGCGCCTAGAGAAGTTTTCATTTCAATAAAAAAAATGCAGAAACACTTCTGTCAGCGGCTGTACGTGTTCTGTAACGAGGTCGTAAAGTATCATTGCGGTGTACAACTGGGGGGTAAGCAGGATATATCCGTCGAGTGCCAACTTTCTTGCTTACAACCACGCTTGAAACGTTACTGTGGTTGAACCATTTTAAAAACTAGAACTTTTATATTGTTAGCGTTTAATTTTATTACAATGGTTTTCTAGAATGAGGTATGCTAGCGTGGAACGTAATTAATTGTGTGGAGGATGACATGAAAAGGGAGTGATTGATAACGGCCCCAATTCTGTATTATTTTCCGTGAAATCTTTCCATGTGCAAACCACGTCAAAATCGTGTCTTGTTAACGGCAAGGAATTGAAACGTCAACCGTACGGACAACATGTGTTTTGACAGATCAAACCACGACATTTTGTCATAGTGAATACGTTAATAGTAATTCCCTTAATTCCAATTCTCCCAATTCCAATTCCAATAATGCCAATTCTCTTAATTTAAAACGTTTATCCAACATACTAAAGCAGTAGTGTTTTAATTTTTTATTGCAAACAATAGACTCTTTGTAAATAGATAATTGCTTCATAATCTGCAATAAATTACCAGCGTTGTGTCATCGCGCTTCATTTTCTTTTCTATGCAGTCCAACTGTGACCGCGCTTTAGGTCATGTAAGCCCTTAATAATTAAACATAGCTAGTAATCCTTCCACTGCAATAAAGGTCTCTTTTCACGAATTTTCAGCGTGTTGACTATACGGCCAAAAATATTATAGGACATAAGCTCAGTAAAGTCTACGTAAGCTGTAGGAATTGAATGTGAGAACTGGGTCACAGATATGGCTCGTTAAAGCTCACACTGCTGAAAATCTGACGATATACTATATGACTAAAAGCTTCTCCATGAGAGGAAATAAATGTAGAATTGATTATTTTGTTGCAAAATTACATATTGTGGAGTATATCGTGTACGGAATAAATCGAAGTGTGTTTGGAAATGGAATTATCGAGGCAAAATCGAAAAATGCATAACACAGGATCCCTTTTTGGAAACTTATTGCATTTTTAGCCCTGGCTTAACTTGGGTATAAGTTAGTAAAATATAAATAAATATTGCATCTATGTACCAAATTCTTGTGAATGCTTCTTGTGACAAATATTTTTTTGTAAAACCAATACACTGCTTTCCATCATGCCAATTTGGAAGCTATTGAGCAACCATGATCTGGGCCCTACGAAACGCGAAACCCGAACTAAATTTATTTTTCACCAGCCTCTTCTGGCATCATTCTTATCACACTGTTACCCTTTGTCTCACTCCATCGTAGACTTTGTCTGTGTCACCTCTGACCTAGACTAGAGAAGAGCAAACCCTTTAAAAAATAATGTCCAACCTCAAACAAGAAATAGAACAGGTAAAAGAGACACATCCCTCATCTGTGTTTCATCTCCGAGTTTGATGCGCACCTGACTCTCTAGATAGACTATCGTGAAATCGCACAGACATTAATATGACCGCACACACAACACGCACGAAACACACTACTATTAATTCGACGACACGGTTGGCGCAGTGGCTGAGCGATCGACTGCTGCACTGCGTGTCGCGGGTTCGATTCCCGCACGGAACAATATATTGCCTACAGGTAGTTGTTCCGGGTCTGGCTGTTTGTGTATGTGAATTTAAATGTTTGTAAACGCACCCACGATACAGGAGTAATTCCTAGTGTGGGGCAACGTTTTTTATAAAAAAAAAAAAAATATTGTAAACTAGCTGTGCCCGCGACTTCGTTCGCTGGGATTTGAATTCATGGGTTTAATTTCTTTTTGCGCAGAACACGAATCCTTTCCTTTTATAAGAAAATAAAAGTAGCCTAGTTACTCGTTATAACTCAGCTATCTGCCAGTGAAAGATTAAGGTTGGTATGTTTGTCATTCAATCATACTCGAATTAAGGTGAAACTTGGCTCACAGTTATATTATGACCTAGATTAAAATACAGGGTAAAACGGATAAAAATCCGTGAATGTGAAGTAGTCTTATATGATATAAGAGAAACCTCGGGCAGCAATAGATAAGTAATATTGCACAATTTCCTACTTGCTCTGGTAGGTATTGTATATTTATTTTATTTCTTACTAGCTTCCGCCCGCGGCTTCGCCCGCGATGTATGTCGATAAAAACTATCCTATGTCCTGCCCCGGGATGCAATCTATCTCTCAGCCAAATTTTATCGAAATCCGTTCAGTGGTTTAGGCGTGAAAAGGTAACATACAGACAGACAGACAGAGTTACGTTCGAATTTATAATATTAGTATGGATTTTTATCTTATCGGATGCAGCACCGGTTAACGTCATCACGTCAGCGCCGGCTGTCGCTGAAAACCAGCGCTGGGGCTCTGTCATGCGATGGCTTTTTTGCGTGCATGTGACGTTATTTTCCCCAAACTTGCTATTCAAAAATAGATTAAATGCAGTAGTAACGAAAAATACATCAAAATATTTCTAAAAATTTTACCTTCAATCAAGTGTGAAACCTGAAAACATTGTAGCTTGCGAAAAAATTAATTAATTGAGTTTTTTTTTTAATAGAATATGTATACAAAGTAGTTTAATTATAATTAATAAAGAACTAAATATTATAATATCTATGGTTTTTATACGATCACATGAGCATTATGAGTCGTGAACATTTGGATTTTCCAAATTTTTTTGTTTTGTTGTTTGTTTTTTCTCTGTGTCATGTTTACCGCAAATAAACGCATTTTCTTTCTTTTAGATATCTACGAAGAAAAATTTAAAGGAGATTATTTTTACGTAATCAACCTACAAAGTTCCCACTGATAGGACACAGGCGGTCTCTGTGAAAGGGGAAATCGCCATTATTTTAACAACATACGAGAGTAACGTATGCAATTACTAAAGCGAATTACTCCAGTAGATCAACTCACAACAGCTAACTGAATTGCGAGCATCCAATTAAAAATGAGCGCTACGCGAGCTGGAGCCGACGCATTACCGAATTACATTTTAATCTTTTAACTAACTTGTGTCCGTGTTTTTCTAGGAAAATAAATGATAAACGCAGTTTTATTTATTTTAAAGAAGAGTATCATGTTAAAAAAGCTCTTCATCTTTCTTTCTTATTGACGACATGAAAAGAAAGAAAGAAGGAAATTACCACGATAAAACGAAAAAACTGCCCAAGTGCGAGTCGGAGTCGCACACGAAGGGTTCCATACCATAAGGCAAAAACGCCGAAAAAAACACGTTTGTTGTATGTGAGCCCCCCTTAAATATTTATTCTATTCTGTTTTTAGTATTTGTTGTTATAGCGGCAATAGAAATACATCATCTGTGAAAATTTCAACTGTCTAGCTATCACGGTTCATGAGATACAGCCTGGTGACAGACGGACAGTGGAGTCTTAGTAATAGGGCCCCGTTTTTACCCTTTGGGTACGGAACCCTAAAAAAAGTGGTCGTAATTAATCGTATTTTTTTTCATTTTAGTTTCGAAGATGCCTGTTGACTCTTGCCAAAGCAAGAGTCAGTCAAAAACAGTCGAATTGAGAACCTCCTCCATTTTGAAGTCAGTTAAAAAAACAAAACAATGACCCTTCTGCATTTGCAACAACTCTTTAATCAAAGTCTCACGTCTCATAAAAATAGCGCATTGAAACTCCAGAAATCCGAAAGCCTTCCGTAGGTACCTTACCACTGCGGGGTCAAGTGCAAGTGCCCTGTCTCCAGTCTGATGACCCCAATGGCTCAGTAACGATCACACCGTCCCTTTCTAGCTTATACCAGCTGTATAACCCCGTCTCTGTCTCGTGTCAACTTGACAGTACACACTTAGGTCTGAATGGGCGCAATCGTGATTTTTTTTTTACTTTTTTGTTTCTTTTCGTGTTCTCAGTATGTTTGGGTCCGTCTGTGGTGTTTATGAGGTGATAAAATACTTTTTATGAAACCAATATGGTGTTATGCGGGTGGAATGAGGTTGGTTGTCGAATGTAGGGGTATTTTTGAGGTTAAGCCGCTCGCTGGTCTTAAGTGTCGTTTACATGATGGCCCATAGTTGTCACATCGTGTATTGGCTTTATTACTGACACGATAAGCGTGTAATCCATAGAAATGTTTAAAAAAGTGAGAATTCCAAAATCATAGATATAAAAGGCAAAATAATATGTTGGTATTTGAATTGACATTAACCACTTTATTCATAAACATTGCTCAACATAGTGATTAGCGACTGTTTACCCATTAATTTTTGACGTTTAAACATCAATTAACTTTGATCATCGTTTTTAAATAAACCCCTATATATTGTGTGATATATTCACAAGTGAGCAGTTTCTTTAAATACGTATTTAACTGAAATCAACTGACTTCTTGATTCGATAAGGGTATAAATAGAGCTTAATCAAATGTACGGCGTCACTCCCTTTTGTAAACAGAGTAATTTCCTGCTCCGCTGCAGGAATTAGAGGCCAGGTTAGCAACTACACAGAATGGTACCTACAGAAGTTTCTGATGACTATTGTTCAGACAATAACGGCCTTATTACGAAACAAGATATAACTTTAGACCCAGGATTAGACCATCGAGCCGTTTTAATATTGGAAACTTTTGAACTTATTCCGACTGTTTTGTGTTTACAAAGCAGTCGGAATATGGTTTGAAATACAGAAACTGGCTGAAAGGTTTGAGCTTGGACCAAAGTTAGAACTTGTTTTGTAATAAGACGGTTAAAGTCTGAGCAAGAGTCGTGATTGAAACTTCTGTGACTTCTGCACTGAAAAAAGTTAATTTCTTACTACACCACATTAAAGCGATTTCATTAAGACTTACTGTCTTTATACAGTAAAAAGAAATGTTTGTAAAACAGGAAAAGACAAAATGGTAACCATACTATTTACTGAAAAAAACCAACAAAAAAAGAAAAAGGAAAACCACCATTACTGTAATGTAAGTAAACTTTAGTGGTTTCAACGATATCACCAAATGAATGAAATACTTAGTTAATTTTGTGACATTTTAGGCAGCTAAAATGTCACAAAATTAACTAAGTATTTCATTCATTTACCGTCCGTCCTAAAATGTTACCGTCATGACAGTAAACTTTAACCTTTTATGTAGATAAAAGGTTAAAGTTTACTGTCATGACGGTAACATTTTAGGTACCTCAATCTTCAACTGTTTTCGGATCAGTAAAAAATACTGTTTTGAACGTTAGGCTCATACGGAACTGTTTAAAGCAATTCAGATCAATGTTTTTTCATTTTTATTTACTGCTTATTTCTTTCAGTGTGCAAATATCTAATTTCCTTTTTCATTGCAAAATTGTTACTTAGCAGTAACTTGAAGTCTGAAGCCCGTATAGTGGTGAAAGACTCGCCCCATTACATTGGTCTTAGAAGCCAAATTCCTATACGCATTTTACAAACCACAGTACTCATGAATTTAAAGAACTTTTACTATGCGACTAACACTGAATTATTAAAAAGACACAGCTGCTCCATACAATTCTGATCGTGTTAGTATTGCAGCTTTGTATGGAACAGCAGATTTTTGGATCGAAGTTCTTGATCACACGTTATACCTGCACATTTGATGAATGAGAGCTAAACCGAAACAAGTTTACCGTCTGTCCGTCTGTCACCAGGCTGTATCTCATGAACCGTGATAGCTAGACATTTGAAATTTTCACAGATATTTTTGTTGCCGCTTTATCAAAAAATTAAAAATAGAATAAAATAAATATTTAAAGGGGGCTCCCTTTAAATATTTATTTTATTCTATTTTTAATTTTTTACATATAATATACAACAAACAACAACGTTTATTTTTCGGCGTTGTTGCCTTGTGGTACGGAACCCTTCATATGCGAGTATGACTCGCACTTGACCAGTTCTTTTTTTTTATTCACATTTTTCGAATATACAATACGTAAGTATGAACTTTCACAACAAAATTATTTAACCCTATTCTTGGCAAAAAAAAAACACATTATTTTCAATTAATTTTTTAAATATGATGTTAATTATGAACCTTGAATTTAGGAAAAAATATATAAAAAAATCGCATATAACCGGTTAATGAGATCCTATATGTATCTTTGAAGATACATTGCCAGCTTAGCAAAAAACTTTGACCGTACGAGTAAGTGTCTTCCAGGATACGTTGCCAGGTTTGAGGAAATAAAATACACAAATTTTTCTTTATAATGTATGTATTAAATTTGCATGTGGTAACAATTATAGTTATGAAACCAAAATCAACTTACAGATTAATTAAAATAAAAAGAAAAAAAATATTTATCGAAACATTTGAAGCATACTATTAGCTTAAATAATTACTTATCAGTATGGAATTTTACTTTATGGCATCCCAGCTGATTTTTGTAGCTGGATATCAGACTTCCTTATTGAGCGGTCGATCAGAGTAGTCGTTGGCGGCTGCTCCTCTGACCTTATGGCTATTGATGCCGGAGTTCCTCAGGGGTCTGTTCCTGCTGCACATCAATGACCTACTACAGCCTTGTATTGTTGGGTACGCAGATGACAGTACTGTTTCAGAGAGATACTTGTCCAGCGCAAGGGCCAGCGGGGCCGAAGTTCGTTTCTTGAGAGAAGCCATGGTGGAGCTGACAGATTTGACCTTAAGCCTTGTCTCCCAGTGGGGTGATGACAATTTGGTTTCTTTTAACGCCACAAAAACACAGGCGTGTGTTTTTACCGCCAAAAGGAGTCATTTCGACCAGACTCCTACTTTTCGGGGAGCATCTGTTCCTGTAACAGATCGGCTCGAGCTCCTGGGCATGGAGTTGACATCTAGTCTCAACTTCGGCGCCACCATTGAGTACAAAGCCCAAACTGCGGCCAAGAAGCTGGGCATCCTTAATAGGGTGAAGCGATACTTTACGCCCGGACAGCTTTTAACCCTTTACAAAGCACAAGTCCGATCCTGCATGGAGTATTGCAGTCACCTTTGGGATGGCTCAGCGAAATACCAACTTGCGGTGCTTGACTCGGTGGAACGCAGAGCTAAGAAGCTCATTGGCGTAAAACTGGTGGATGCCAAGCTTCACAGCTTGGCTCATCGCCGCAAGGTTACCTGCTTGTCGGTCTTCTACAGATTGTACTTCGGTGAGTGTGCCCAAGAACTCCACGACCTCATTCCACCGGCCCCCTTCTACCTTCGGACATCCAGACGCACTGCAAGTTACCATCCCTACCTAGTTTCTATTCCACCAATTCGCACTAAGCGTTTTCAAATATCCTTTATAATGCGTACAGCAAAAGAGTGGAACTCTCTACCTGCGTTTGTGTTTCCGAGTGCATACAACCCGAATCTCTTCAAAGTAAGAGTGAACAGGCTTCTTCTGGGTGAGCTCACTCCATCGTAGACTTTGTCTCTGTCATCTCTGACCTAGACTAGAGTCAAGAGCAAACCCATTTCAAATAAAAAAAAAAAGGAGAGCCATTTTGCGTCAATGAAAATGGTAGTCGAGCTGGAAGCGGCTGAGGTGAAGGCAGCACAGGCGAAGGTAGCACAGGCGAAGGCAGCACAGGCGAAGGCAGCAAAGGAGACTGAGTAATAGCGTCTTGTACGTCTACTATGTCTTCATCAGATAACAAATTCAAGTATTCTATAGAAGAAGGCAAAGATGGCGCAGGTGAAGAATCGGAGTCAGTCACATGGTTACGGACATGACTCAAGCCAATTGAAATCTGCTGAAGTTCATCTTCGGATTCCGATTTATCGTCGTCTGATTTTTTTTACGTGGTTTTGGTACTAGAGCACAAATTCTTTTTGCTCTGGAAAAAGATGGTTGCGTCCCTCCCTGCAAAAAAAAGCCCTCACTCACACTCGTGTCAATCATGCAATGTCCTTTCCCCAAAACACAGTTAAAAAATAATACTTATAAAATCTTAGTGCACTTGCCAATGTATCCTATAAGATACGCTAACCTTGTGCAAAGAATCTTAGTACACCTAGCAACGTATCTTGTAGGATACATTCACTTTATTTGTTAGTTTGCGAAGCCAAGTGTAATTATTTCTCCTGCTTAATTAGTTTCCAGCATAAGTACAAACACATGAAATTATATAACACCAATTCCTCATGCCATTTTAAAAGAAAAACTATTAAAAATATTAAATTCTTACCTTCTTCCGCGGAATTGCACTCAACAGGTTAGCCATTTTGACAAGTTTTGAAAAAGTAGTCGACGTAAGCTGTCATTGTGTCACTAATGTGCGTTCAAAAACGTATGCTTTAAAGGAAAATAAATTAAAGTTCCGTTTTACATGCATTTTATAAGAGATGTTTTTTTTTTAAAAATGATGTGTCTTACAGGATACATTGTCAAGAAAAGGGGGGGGGGGGGGTTAAAAAAAAAAACAAAAACCGAGTTCAAAAACCTAATAAACAATAAAAACTTAAAAATAATATTAAATTGAAACTATAATTAAGAATAATTTAACCTAAATAACCTTACCTAACTTTAATCTACACTATATTTTACAATTTAACAGTTTTTGGAGTCGGTGCCAAGCCCGCACTCACAAAATATTAACCAAAAAAAAGGTACTATATCAGCAAAAAATATTAACAATCAATTCGACGGTATTCCTCCTCCTTTTTGAAGTCGGTTAAAAATGGAGACTTTATTAAGCACCCAAACTCGAATTCAAAGCATTTATTTCAAATAAACCACTTTTGAATAAAATTGTCAAGCGGTCGGTTAGTCAGAAAGATAAAAAAGGGAAGGGAGAGCCAGTTGCTCATTCCAAAGCGTAGTACGTACTTATGCAGAAGAACGGGCAAGAAAGTCCACGGACACACTTTTAAGGGCTTGTTTTTCCATAGCCAAATAACTTTTATTCGAGGAATAAAATTGACGTTTGACAGTTTTTGTATGAAATAACTGTCAAAATTTTGACAAAATTATTCCTCGAATAAAGTTATCAGGTGATTGAAAAAACCGCCCTTAATGATAAAACTGTTACAAAATATTGGTTACATCATTCATGTTGAAATTATACATGTGAGAACGATGTAGAGAGACGTGCACGTTAAAAGTGTACGTTATAAAAAGATAACAACAAAACAACAACACAGTTACTAACACAATACCCCGGTTTAGTCCATGTTCAACCCCAAAACTTTTACCCCTGACCATGTTGAACCCCTAAATGTTGTCTATGTTCAACCCCCCTTGATGAGACTAGTTGTCAGACATTCAGTCTTCTAACTACTTATCCGCAACGAGTGTCAAAGATCCACGAATGTCAGCCGGAACCAAATGCTTAACGTGCTTTCCGAGGCACGGAGAGATCTTTATGAATGCTCACCCATCCACGGACAGACCTCGGCAAGCGTTGCTTAACCTCAAAGATCGATCCGTGCAGCTGTTCGAGCCCCTCCTGCGCGGAATCCAGATATGTTATTTATACCGGGTGTTTTTGACAGCCCTCCACAAAAACACAGGATTGATTCAGCTCCTTATTCTGAATCATATCCCACTGGAAATTTTCTCAGAAAAAAAAAATATGCCGTTTTTTCTGCTGATATTCCTTTATTTCAATGTAAAATTACATTCTCTGTATGCAACACTCCATTTATGTAAATAAAACAGCTGAATTCAAAAAAAACAGCAATGGATGTTGCGCCGGGGAGCGCGCGGGAGGCGGGGGCAGCCTCGCTCAAGCTCGCTGCGCTACCGTCCGCTACGTGCGTTTTGCCACGGTAACGATACATTGCGTGCACGGTAATAAAACAAATCTAGTTTTTTGGATTCCCTTAATGTTCCTGAAAGAATTTCATGTACCGGTTATCTTAATATGATGTACTGAAGCCACCCTATCAGTTTGCGGAGGGCTGTCAATAACACCCTGTATTATGTAAGCTTTCTAAGAATTTTGATTAAAAAAAACTTCGTTTTTAATAAACCTTCTGACATTCCTGCTATCTATAATTCTATATAAAGTAGGTATTAGATATTCGCTATAGCGTAGAAACTTTTAGCTTACACGCGAAAGTTACGTCACGCTAAACACCTTGGGGGCGGGTTTCACAACTACCCGTTAAACTGATATTTTGATCGAAAGTTCTGTTTTTAACAGGTTTTGGAATTGGAACGGCTTCGGGCTGAAAATAGTTCGTATTTTTTTAATTTTTAGTATTTTGTTTCAGTTGTTATGCATGAGAAACCTACGAAGCTTTTGAAGCATAGGCCTCTTTTTATCCGACTGCGCCACGCTAAGGAGGGTAATATATTTATCACCCTATGTATGTAAATATAATAATTATGTTTGTTCCTTTTTGGCGCTCTAGCGCAAACGCGTGGGCCGATTTTGATGATTCCTACGTTAATCAATTTGTGTTATAGTCACTAAATATAATTATGGCAGTAATCAAAATTCAATATGGCGATAGATAGACGCCATATTATAAAAAAGAAAATAAAATCGACGAACTATCTTAAGTGGTATTATTGATTAGGTTTTTGAACACAATATTTATTTTTAAATTTAAATTTTTATTTTGATTGTACGGTCAGCATCAAAAGTCGATTAACACTTCAGTTTTATTAATCTCAGTTATTGAGCAAAATATTTATTCAAAATTTCAGCAGAAGTACGATGCAATTTTCAACAAATATTTAGCTCAATAACTGAGATTAAAAAAAACTGAAGTGTTAATATTTTGCTGGATAACTAAGATTAATAAAACTGAAGTGTTAATCGACTTTTGATGCTGACCGTACATTTTGGATATGTAATGTATAAGTCGATTAGCAACCATTCTCATTAAAATTTTCAAAACTTATAATGAAGCTGTGATAAGGTTCTTATATAATCGTATTTTTAATGTGGTCTTATCAAAGTGAAAAATAATTATTATAATATAATTCAATATAATTCTTAAAATCGATTGACAAACCCAGAAGTTTATTGGTATGAAAGATAATCTTAACGATCGTTACCTACAGCGTTACTTAATACAGTGAGAGAAAAATAACTCTATTTAAGAATAAATAAATAATAATATCTAAAAACATAAAATACAAAAAAAAAACGATTTCGTATCATCGGCTTATTAGTCGATTCGCACGAATTCACTCGCCCGTAACAGGCGAATCGTAACTTTTACATAATATTAGTTTTTCTATAGGCAACTCGCACGAACTTAATTTATTCGTCGACAATTCCAGAAATATCTATAAGTCGTTTAATATGTATCAGGCAATAAGTCGCTTACAGAAAAAAATAATATTATTTAAAAGTAACAATTCGCCTGTTTCGGGCGAGTGAATTCGTGCTAATCACACTATTATAAAGGCGCAAGTTTGTGAGTGTGTGTGTGTGTGTTTATATGTTTGTTACTTCTTCGCGCTCAAACGGCTGGACCAATTTTGATAAAATTTGGTATGGAGGTAGCTGACACCCTGGATTAACATATAGGCTACTTTTTATCCCGATATTCCCACGGGATCGACACTTATGCGGGTAAAACCGCGGGGCGCAGCTAGTGGACTAGTAAGCTGTAACATCTAGTATCAGAGGCATCCTCTTTTTACCAAAAAAGATCAGAAGGCCAATTCTCGTAATTTAAAACGTTCAAAATCTAGTCGCAGTCTCATCTCAGCGACAAAGAAATGTCAAAAACTTGTCAAAATGTAGGCAAATTTGAAGTATTTTTTGACAGATTGAGACTGAGATCAGACTGTGAACGTTGTTAAAATTAGTAGAATTGCCCCTCTGATGCCTCCGACTGCATGAGATTGTACGGTTTAGGGTGTACAAGTACGGGGAGTGGGATTGAAGACAGAAATAGGTCATCTTTTTATTTAAAGTTCACTTTTATGCAGACGGATCTATTTTTTTTTGTTGTACTGACGCCAGCACATCAAGCTACCCGAAACTGTCAAATTTTTCCAATCAACTTTGAACCTTATGCTTTAGCGATAAAGTTGACAATCTATTAAAGAAATTTGACAGATTGTAGTAGCTTGATGTGCTGGCGTCTGTATAAATCCCCAGTCTTGTGCCAGTCTCATCAAGCTTCTACCCGCGATGACAACAATGTTTAAACATACATAGTCGACACCAAACAGTTCCTTCACTATTACAAACGTCACACTTAACTCTAGTTAACTGATCCCCAATTTAACGGGCCGCGGTGTGACCCTCCATATTTTAGTTGTAGCCCATCCATCAACGCGAGGGGAAATGTTTTGCCGAATGCTTTCCTTCCTGAGCTGGTATCAGAGTGCTGGTAATAACCGGTGCTAATATCCTACGATTGTGCTGTAGGTACAACTTGCAAAAATTGTTAGCCTTTAGGTAGGGGAAAATGAAGGCTCCATTCTGTTATGAAAGTATATTCGAAAAATCTAACATAAAAAATTGTGGGGATCTTTAACGCATATTGTTTAACTTCGACTCTTGCATGGTATCTCTGTAAAAGCTCATTCTAATTGTGGAAGAGGGGGCCTCGTGACCTGTAACACTGGTTTTTCCCAAAAAACCTATATTAGGCACGTCTCTCACAAAGGTGAAATACAGCTGAGACATTTTTATACCATTAACTTTAGCTTTGTGAAGAGAGAATAAATGATAAATTATTATTTGATCTTTAACAACTTAAAAATATATTTTTAAGGTTTTATAGGCAAGCACTGCATGTAAAATACTGGTATTCATCTGCATCCGGTATGAATGGAAGCCGACCCCAACATATATGGGAAAAGGCTCAGCAGATGATGATGACGATTTCCGTTGGTCCCAGCTGTCATTCGTGGATCTTTGGTAGTCGTTACGGGTCGTTTGAAGCCCGAAAGTCTGACTATCAGTCCTACCAAGAGGTATCGTATTACCCAGTAACTGGGTTGTGGAAGTCAGATAGGCAGTCTCTCCATGTAAAATACTGGTATTCAGCTGCATCCGGTTTGACTGGAAGCCGACCCCAACATAGTTGGGAAAAGGCTAGGCAGATGATGATTTGGATCGCTGTCTCTCTGTCACTTGTGTCAGCACAAGAATGTCTTCTACTGGAGTGAGAGTTTTTTTCTAAATACTTCTGACCCCGATCACGCCTCATGGAAAGCGATGGATGAGATCTATGATAGAAATAGAAAATAGAAAATATTTATTATCCAGGTAATACAGTAAGCAGGTGGTTAGCACGGCTGCCCCATTTCAAAACCTAGTAAGGACTTATGAAATTGACTAATGAAATTTTACAGGAGAGCGCATAAACGTAATATTGGAAAAATGCTAATGATTGTAAAAGATACTAAGGTTTTGAATTGGTTAAGTGACTTACTAGGTTTTAAAGTCACTAGGGAGTTAATGGTGCACTTACTAGGTATCGATGCTTAAATATATCTGCTTTTATGCAAGTTTAAAACGCTGGTTTTTTTTTGCATTTGGTAGAGACCTTCTAGGTTAGCAAGATTATGCAATAAAACGGTTTTTGTAAAAAGTGTCCCTTAGGTACTAGGTTTTGAAATGGGACAGCCGTTTTGTAAAAAGTGTCCCTTACTAGGTTTTGAAATGGGACAGCCGACTGAGTAAGTTAAGACGACATGAGTAGCTTAAAATATTACCTACAGACCACCTAGTGGCTCCCTCATCGTTTGTTTGGTTATTTCTTTTATATTAGAATGAAAATGAAGTAAATAATCACGTTAAGTTGTGCTCCACAAGATTATACGTTAATATTAGAATATTATAAACGGCAGTTTTACATTGTTTACTCCAGTAAAAAGACGTATTTACGCGTTAAAAGCGTCCACGCTTTTAACGCGTAAGTACGTCTTTTTTACATCGTTCTCACATATAATTATAAATTAACATTAAATGTTGTAACTAATAGTTTTGTAAAAATATTATTTAAAAGAGTGTCCATGGAATTTCTTGCCCGTTCTTCTCCATAGGTACCTACGCTTTTGAATTGGCAACTAGCTTCATATTTTCTGACTGACCGACTTGTTGACAATTCAAAAGTGCCTGTAAATGGTTTAATTGAAATAAATGCTTTGAGTTGAGTTGAGTTATAGTTTTATTATAATCACTAAAACGGAAAATAGTGGCCACTTTTATCCGTTTTAGTAACAAGCTTTTCAGGACCCCTTCATTCGCCAGATTGCACTTACCTACAGCATAGGCAGTTTGGAATATCCTTAACCCAGATGACCCACCCAGCTCTTTTATTTTAACTACCATTTACTTATGCTGGTTCAATGGCAGACGAAGATGAGATAATAAAAATAATGGCGACTGTATAAGACCTATTATAACAGGTATAAAAAGACACTTTACGAAGCCGAGAGTCACTTGAACTCCCCGTCATTGTAATTTTTTTTTTGTTTATACCTGGGAACCTTCTGGTTACGGAGATATTCAAGGTTTCCAACTTTAAGTGACTTTTTTTTACGAAAACAATTTTTTAATGTCATAACACAACTTTGAATAATCCCACGACCTCTGTACCGTTGCATGTACCTAGAAGCACAATGCTTTGTGTGTTACATTGCGCGCTACCGCAAACGGCAAATTTTCACACCAAAAATAAAGGCTCCTTCAAACAGGCGCGACACGCGATAAAATCGCGCGTCGCGCCTGTTTGAAAGACCCTTAAATCGTTTCCCAGCAATTATTTTCGTGGAATGTTACTTAGTTTGATGTACAGAATGCGTTGTTGACGGCATGTGATGTGTTTTTACACCCTGTGCGTAGTTTATTCATTTGTTCTTTTTTAATTTCTGCGTCTTAAGGCACACAGGTGCGACACGCGACGCGAATCGCGTCGCGATACTCGTTGGGCGACTTGAGGTGCCTTTGTGTCGCGCGCGACTTTATCGCATGTCGCGCCTGTACGAAGGAGTCTTTACGACATCGACAGGAACATTCGTACCTGAAACTACATAGAGAAGCCACATTTCAGATAAAATACCTTATACCCTGTACCTCTACCTACACTGCATTTAAATGGCGTGAATAATCGACGTAGTTGAGAACATTTAGCGAGTTCTGGCCACTTCAATGTAGGCGATGCACGCAATTGGTCAAATTGACCTCTATAATGAGATCCGTGACCATTGTACTGATGCTAACACAAATGCTATGAAAATGAATGGATATTCGCAAACTATCTTTAGAAGTAGCCTGGTTCTTGGTGAAGGGTTTTTTCCATGAGAGTACCATAAATATTTGGGCTATGAGGCAGATAATGGAAGATGATGGCGGCGGTGCCAGGTCACCATCATAGCTCTTACCACCAGGTAATCTATATCTATACTAATATTATAAAGCTGAAGAGTTTGTTTGGTTGAACGCGCTAATCTCTGGAACTACCAGTCGGATTTGAAAAATTCTTTTTGCATTTAATAGCCCAATTCTCGAGGAAGGCTACAGGCTACTTAACATCACGCTAAAACCCTTAGGAGCAGAGCAAAAACTAAAAAAGTCAGAAAAAAGGTAAACGAATTAAAAGCGCAGGCAGGCGATGCGACGGGCTGGGTCGGGGGAGCAAGAAATTTCACGCGGTCGAAGTCGCGAGCAGAAGGTAGTTAATAATAAAACTGAAGAGTTTGTTTGTTTGTTTGTTTAAACGCGCTAATCTCTGTAACTCATCATCATTCTCCTGCCGTTATCCCAATTCATTTGGGGTCGTTGCAACATGTCTTTTGCTTTCATACTTCTCCATTAAGGCTCGTACACACAGACGCGACGCGACACGCGACACAAAAGCACCGCAAGTCGCGCAACGAGCAGTGCTTTTGTGTCGCGCGCGATTCGCATCGCGCGTCGCGCCTGTTTATAGGAGCCTTATGTCGTCATCTCGGTAGTCACCCCCTTTCTAACCATATCATCATTCACACATTCCATCCATCGTTTCTTTGGTCTTCCCCTACTCTTATAGCCATCGACATCCATACTCAAAACTCTCCTCACGACATTTTCCTCATTTCTTCCTAACACATGCCCATACCATGACAACCGATTTCCACACAACTTCGGTGCCACTTTCAAACTTCCTCTTATGTACTCATTCCTTATTCTATCCATTCGTGTAACGCCCCACACATCCCCCTTAGCGTTCTCATCTCTGCTGCATGCAATTGCCTTTCATCAATCTCTGGAACTACCAGACAGATTTAAATTCTTTTTGCATTTTGATAGCCCAAATCTTGAGGAAGTTTATAGACTATTTATCATCAAGCTTTGACCCTTAGGAGCCGAGTAAAAACAACAAAAAATCAGAAAGAACGCTAGGCGAAAACGAAGTAATAGCGCGGGCAGGCGATGCGATGCGACACGGTGGGTCGCGGGAACAAGAAATTTCACGCGGACGAAGTCACGGGCTACGAAGCTAGTTTGATATAAGTGTCCCCAAAATGCAATACAGTGTCATATTGACCAGAATAATCTTTAAAAGAAAATGCCATGACATGATCATTTCGGCGTCTTGTGGTCCACATTTCACCTGCATTACATATGTATTTCTCAAGTTTAGAAACTAAGAGTTAAGCTACTCAACATATAATTATTTGTCTATTGTCAACTTTCGATTATTTATTAATTTTAAAATACAATTTTAGCTCTTCTCGCCTGAAACACAGGACTACCTAGTTCAGGCACGTAAGTCTTAGCAATATAATTTTTATATAAGCAAAACTGTAATAATTTTCATGCCTTATAATTTTTGAATAAATATTTTATTATTTATTATTATTTATGAATATGTGGCACTTTTAGAACGCGACATCAATTCAGAATGGACTTCACAACTAAACCTCTAATCCCACAAAACTGACAGTGTCACCGAAACTAGCTGACTCAATGACAGGCTAATCCTTTAACGCGCCTCACTTTGTAAATATGACATGACCTCGATACTTATATTGAGGGAAACAACCAGAAGATTCAGTCTGAATCGTACAGGATGGATAATCCGACCCTGGAGAAGTATATAAAAGTATTATAAATATGTACCTAACACACTTTATGTCACAGTGTGACCTAAACTTGCACTTAAGTCACGCTTTTAGTAAGTAAGTAACTAGAGGTAGTTGCTGAAAATCAGCGCTGTTTACGATAGGTTCGTCCGAAGTCACAGCATTTTGCTGAGCAACGACCTGTTCTGGCACAGATGCGACGCACGGCTTAATTATTGTCCTTTTTAATGTTGTTCGTTACAAAAGTAGTTATTTTTCCACTCTGTAATTGGCATTTTTGTTTTTGTTTGATTGTTGTTGTTTACATTCACGTTTTGTTGACATATTTAAGCAGTGTCGCGGGCGCATCACGAATTGATATGTATTGTCAATGTCAAATAATAATGTGTGTTGTCTTTGGTGCCTGGCCCTGACATCAAGCAATGGACAAAATTGTCAACATTTTCTAAGCTTGAATACGAGGCTTTTGACTACGTTGTGTGTGTGTATTTTATGTCTTTCTTTTTAATCATTTTTAATTTTTATTTGCAATGTGCGTTTTTGTTTGTGCAGAATAAACAAATTTTCTTTCTTTCTTTCTTCTTTCTTTTCTGTGACTTAACTAGTCTATTTTTACACAGAAAAGCGTGAATTAAGTGCGGGTTTAAGTCACACGACCTATAAAATACGATAGGTGTGCCTTTGGTAGTCTATTAATGCACGGCGTTTAGCCAATTTTACAGTATTTTCAGTTCACGCCGAAGTCACAATTATCGTAATGTACAGACGCCAGCACATCAAGCTACTACAATCGGTCAAATTACTTTAATATATTTTCAACTTTATTGCTAAAGCATAAGGTTCAAAGTTGATTGGAAAAATTTGACAGTTCCGGGTATTTTGATGTGCTGAGGTCTGTGTACTATTATAATACTGTAACCAAAGTTAACTTGACGGACGAAAGTACCCGGTACTGTAACCAGAGTTAAAGTAGAATTACTAAAATCTGTAATTAATGACACAAAATAATAGAATAGAATACTCTTTATTATGTACACCATAAAAAAAATCAGCAAAAACAAAAATCAGCAAGATAGGTAAGAAAATAATGAAAAAGGCAGCAAACACAACACTTTATTCTCTAGAATAACTTAAACAAAAATGAAATTTAAAATAAGAAAAATAAGAATGACACCAATTTATACAACATAAAGAAATAAAAGGCAAAAGCTGTATAAGTAAAAATCTTTAAAAAGAACTGCTTCTTTTTAGCATATTCTGTTCTTGTTAATCCATCTTTAAGTATATACTTCCTAATGCTTAAAGCCCATAATATCATAAATTCGCGCCAATCAATTTTGTTGACATCGAAATCGAAAATTTCTCGATCAGTTTCCGATAGACTGTTGTACAGAGCTTCAGTGTTCTTGTCGACAAAGTCAAAATTGTTGCAGGCGAAAAAAGACAACGCTTTCATCAATTTGTAGGTTTTCGTGTAAAGTTTCACGAATCTAAAAAAGTAAACGAATTATTTAAAAAGAGCATACATAAAACAATTTCGACGATTGAGCGTTTTAGGTACTTCCATAAAAAAAGAACATTCACAATTTCTGGGCTGCCAACAGAGAGAGTGTGAAAGTGTGTGAAAGTGCTGGAAGCGACATCTACATCTTTTGTTTTTAAGTTAGTGGAAACAAGACCAGAAAATAGACTTGAGGGGACTATGTGTCCCAGAGGACACGGTGGAGCATACGGTGGAGGTCGGCCCCGCTTGGGCGGAGCACCGCCGTGTCCTCGTAGAGGCGATCGGCAGCGGCGGCGACCTCTCGCGTCCGGCCCTGGTTCAAGCCATGGTCCGGGGCGAGAAGGAGTGGGAGGCAGTCGTCTCCTTCTGCGAGGCAGTCATGCTAGCGAAGGAGGCGGCGGGATGGCTGCTGAGGGAGAGAGCCTCCCGTCCCAGCCGCCGCGGGAGACGCTCCGGGCGTCGGGAGCCGCGAGACGACTCCCGGCCACCGTAGGCGCGGGCCTGCGGGCGAAGAATAATGGGTAGCTCACCGTCCGATCAGGAACAGGCCCGTGCCGGACGGCGCGTATGTTTTCCACGCGCGCCTCAAAGAGATGTCAGCAGCAATTGAAGGGGCCCGACAGGGCCGAAGCCTGCCTGGTCAGCGGGATTGTCCGAAAGGGTTATCGCTGGCCCGGAACATAAAGGGCTAAGGAAGGAATACGGGTGAGTTTTAGTCAGTATGAGTCTGACACTGTGCCCTTCCGCTCCACCCAGAGCGGGAGGGGTCATTAAAAGACTTCCCATCCTGAAAAAAAAACGGAACTATGTGTAGCCCATTGGAAATGATATACCTACTATACTATTCAAGTTATAGCTTGATACGCATGGACAAATAAAATTAATAAGGTTGATTTTTGGGAGAGATTTGGTCCAACATCTTCGTAACAGACTTATTGACTAACAAATTGAAAGTGTGCCTAAGATGCTGGCAACAAATATCACAAAGGCGGACGAGTCGCAAAAGAAACCGTAAAATCCCAGCCAGATTTCTCAATCCTCAATGTTTGGAACGAATTTCCTTATCGGAGGAGGCTTGCGGTAGGAGTCAACTGGTAGAAATTGTCACGTGACGAAAAAGCGTTATGTGACTTTTTATTATTTAAAATTGAAAGAGACAGAGCGAGAGATAGAGAGAGACATATAGTTTTTATGGTTTTCGAGGGTGCTGATACCCAATAGTGAGGTCGAAATGAAAATCTAAGATGGCGGCTGCCAAATTTTTCGTCATTTTGAATTTTATTCGTTTTTCCTACCGGGGGCTCCCGACTCCACACGTTTTTTTCATAGAGGCACGCATTATTTTGGAGAACTTACTTGAGTGCCTCAAATTTATCCTTACCGTCTTTCTTTTCCAATAAGTAAGCACACTCCATCTATGAAGTACGCAGGTATCAGATGCAGCAACCAAGTGAGAATCCAGAACATTACTGGATTGTTTGTTTTCCAGAAGACGCTGTACGCCACAGCCATCGGCGATGGGTAGTTCATTAGCGCATCATTCCTCAGTACAGGAAAGAGTTTTCCTGAGCATAATATTTAAAATTTTAGTCGGTGCCTTACTTTGCAGCAAAGTCATGTTCTTTGTCATGGGAACAGAACTAGTAGTGATACAAAGTTTCAACTTGAGAGACAAGAAGAAAGTGTTCCAATCATTTGCTTGTACGAATCCATACATACTAACAAGTAAAATAAAAAAATAACCATTCAATAAGCACAAGCAAGACCCACTGGGACACAGGTCTCCTCTTTGTAGGAGGGCGTGGGCTGTAGTCAACCACGCGGGCCCAGAGCGGGTTGGTGAATGTCACATTCCTTAGAAATTTTGTTGTTATTATGTTTTGCTTCACCATTTTGCAGTCGTAACAAAACAAAATGGAAAAGAAAAAGTCCTTACTCAAGAGCCCAGGATTTCTAATAGTCGTCACGGTATATATCTTGGGATTCATCTCTCCAGCAGCCCATCTCTTAGCAGTCGCCCATCCTGCAGCTATAGCGGCGTTATTGACATAGTCAACGGGTATAAAATCCGAGTCAACTTGGTTATTAATTAAAAGTGTTTGCGTCAGACCCATGCCGACACCTAAAGCTACCTAAAAAAAATACCAAAAGTTTTACTGGCAAAAAGAAAAGGTGATGACAGACAGCAAGATTCCATAAACACAGTCAGGTTTGCACATCATAATTTTTTGGTTTGACTGTTAAGCAGGGCTTTTATCTTGGGGTTCAGCTGAAAATGATTTAAAGTTAATAGTATCTAGTTTATTATTTTCTTTTTGGAAGTCAAAATGCTCGTAGTAGCAAAAACACTTAAATAAAAGGAATACATACTTTCATGACTGTCATCATAATTAATAACACTTCTGTGGACATCACTATGGAAAATGTTTGAATCCTGAATATATAATAATCAATTTAATCCGAACAATATACAGGTCGATCGATCAGGTTAAGGTACGCTTGCCGTGGTTGGTCTGTGGATGGGTGACCATCTTTACATACCGAGACCCCTCCGTGCCTCGGAAAGCACGTTAAGTCGTTGATCCCGGCTGTAATTCTTTGATCTTTGACAGCCATTACGGGTAGTCACAAGCCCAAAAGTCTGACAACCAGTCTTACCAAGGGGTATTGCATTACTGGGTTCTGGAGGTCAGAGAGGCAGCCGCTCCATATGAAATACTGATATTTAGCTGCATTCAGTTAGACTGGAAGCTGATCCCAATATATTTGGGAAAAGGCTAGGTAGATGAGGCAGCTAGATAGGTACTATGCTTTACTTACACCAGGGGCCCCATATACAGTGGATGCATCAATCCATCCTGGCTGTGGTTCTCGTACAGAATGTATTACTGTAATAAAATATTTGGCAAGTACAAGTATTATAAAGTTATGCAGTGACAAATGAACCACTTATTGTGTCTTACTAAATGCTAAAAAAAAATGTAATGAAAAAGTGTTTATTCACAGAAATAATTTTTTACAAAATAATTTTACCTCCGCCAAACTGCAAAGCAGTATGTTGGCAGACGTAGCTATGAGTACTTTTTTTCTCAATATTAACATATTTTATTTTTATAATGACACTTTTGACATATAGGTTAATAATACTATTCCTTTATTTCTTAACCCATTGAGTGTCTCATTAGCAGACACAATAAATTAAAAAACAGACATAAAGCTAAGTGACAGCGACACCGTGGTAGATGACGTGATAGAACGTTTCTGTCATATTGACTTTTAAACATCTAATAACATATAACACAACGCATTTGAACGTCAAATATAATTGTATGGCAATTTATTGTGTCATTATAGAACACAATTTAAACTGAGACCGTCCGCGAAAGTGTTAAATATTAGATATGTACAGAATAATATAGCAGAAACCGATGTGACAAAGTTTTTAGAATTAAATATTGATAATTCAATTAATTGGAAAATACATATTGATAAATATGCAAAAAACTAAATCAATAGTCATATGGACTCTACAGATTAAGAAAGGTGGTCAACAGGGCAGTGTTATTAACAGCGTATCACGGATTAAGTTCGACTCTCAGATATGGCTTAATATTCTGGGGGAACAGAGTAGACAAGGAAAGAGCGTTCAAGGCTCAAAAACGTTGTATCAGGTCTATGTTTAATTTGCATCAGACCGATTCTTGTCAGCCATTTTTCACAAACCATAGAATACTAACATTACCATGTTTGTACATATTCGAATGCGCGGTATTTGTAAAGAGCAATATTCACTTATTTGAATACCGTAGCCGAATACGCCATCAGGATAAATAATAATTGTGCACAATCACGAGCAAGACACGTTTTCTGCAGCAAAGTGTATTGTGGGTTGCTCCAACAATATTTAATAAAATTCCAAAACATATTAGAAGCATCTCAGAAATTAAATTATTTAAAAAGAAACTTCATGACCTGTTAGTCGATAAATGCTAATACTGTTTGAAAGACTTTATGTCAGACAAGTGCCTTTAAATTATGTTTAGACCAAGACCATGGTGCAGTCAGTGCTGCTTACTATTAATTTTAAGGATATTTAACTGATCTCTATTTTGTGTTTATTTTTTGTTATAATATTGTATTGTAACTAGTTAATTTAATTTTTCCTTAAATTGCAATAGTAATGTTATTTTTTTTTCTTTGTTAAATTAAAAAAGTAATGTTAATTTCTTACATAATAATAGGACACACAATGTTAATAATTTGAATAATTTGTATTGTATGCCTAAAAGGCGGGACATAGCTGATCAACATCACTGTAACTCTTAACACCTGTATGTATTTCTGTACCTGTGATCCACAATAAACATGATTGATTGATTGAAACCTAGTCATGCCAACTGCATCTAAACTACGCTACGATGTTGCAGCTGGCATGCAGTTCAAATGCAGTCCGTTTATTTAGACCCTTATTTATGGTTATCACTTACCGATTGCAGGTCTAATAACGCAAATGGGAAGATCATCGCTCATTGTTCTGACCATCTCTTCAGCGACGGCCTTTGAAAACGAATAGATGTTTGACCAGTTTTGGATCAGACTGAAAAAAAAAACAAAATGTAGTGTCACCCTAATACCGTTTTTCCGATAATAAACATGAGTAGATGACTTGTGTCGACACCCTTGCGCCATGCCGTCTTCCTAGCACGGTGGGCTGTGCTGGGGCAGCTGCTGCAGGTGCAGAAAACCTCTTTTTCACCTGGTCCTTAAGGCGGGCCAGCGCGTCCACTGTGCCGAAAACCGAACTGAGCGTCCGATAAGTCCGGCCCCACATTCCGCAGGTGCCCACATTCCGCGCGCGATGGAGGCGGGGGACGGATTGTTGGCGGTGTCATTCGACATAGCCAACGCCTTCAACTCTGTTTCCCACAGCGCCATCCTAGAAGCACTCCGATTCCACGGGGTGCCTCTATACATGCGGCGTCTACTGGCCAGCTACCTGGAGGATTGGGCGATCGTCCTCGTGAACAGGGCTGGCCAAGTTTGGCGGTACGCAGTCGAGGCCGGCGTTCCACAGGGGTCAGTAGTGGGACCTCTCCTCTGGAACGTTGGCTACGACTGGCTCTTGCGGGAACTCTCCTCCGAGGCACGAGTGTCATCTGCTACGTTGATGACACTCTCCGACATGACGTCAGTATGACAGTCACCTCCGACTCCTCCCAGGTGGAAGCCAGCAGGCGACGGGTGCGGGGACACCCTCGCCTGTATTGCACAGGCTTCCACCAGTGCCGGACGGGAATGGCCAGGTGTTCCCGGCCATTCCCGTAGCCCCCCAGCGGGGAGGACTTGCGGGGCCCGCCAGTTAGGCGGACATGCGCCGGGGGGGTTGTGGACGCAAAGGCTGAGCCGGATTCCCATGACCCCCATCAAGGCGACGAGGGAACACCGCTGAGTTTTAGTGGGTATACTGCCACCTTGGCAGGGAGTCCCACATACTCCGTGTCGTCCCCGACGAGCGGAAATGCGTAATGTCAGTTCTCAGCGAAAAAAAAAGGTGCAGAAAACCTCAAATGGCGAAAATATTCCAACCAGATTGGGAGTTTGATTTTTGAGCCGTTTGGGGTTGAAACACTAGTGCCATGGGGTCCGAGTGCCCACTTAGTTTTTCGAAATATCGCCAAGCGGTTAGTCGACTCTTCACTTGGCCAGAGGGCTAGCCTATTTCTTGGCCAAAGAATTAGTTCTTTGGCCAAGAAATAGGTATTTTAAATGCTAGTTTATAATGTAAATATTATCTTGATTAAGTAAATAAATACTTCTAGTAGTAAATTGAGTAGAAGAAAATTTACACCCAAAATTTACCAGTCATGTTGTTCTGTTGTTTCTGCTTACCCCCATGGAAAAAAGGCGTGGGTGTATGTATGTATTATGTAGAAAAAATCAATTAATCTTTGCCTCACTCCTTAAACCCTGCAAGCTCAGCAGTCCCACTCACCCACCCAGGTGTCTATTGTTATGTGTAGTGTCTGCTGGTAGTCTCACTCACCAACCCAGGTGTCTACTGTGGTGTGTGGTGTCTGCTGGTAGTCTGATTCACCCACCCAGGTGTCTACAGTGGTGTGTGGTGTCTGCTGGTAGTCTCACTCACCCACCCAGGTGTCTACTGTGGTGTGTGGTGTCTGCTGGTAGTCTCACTCACCCACCCAGGTGTCTACTGTGGTGTGTGGTGTCTGCTGGTAGTCTCACTCACCCACACAGGTGTCTACTGTGGTGTGCGGTGTCTGCTGGTAGTCTCACTCACCCACCCAGGTGTCTACTGTGGTGTGTGGTGTCTGCTGGTAGTCTCACTCACCCAGGTGTAATGTCGTCCAATCTCGACTCTGCAACTGACTCAGCTAGTTCGATCAAGGTCTGCGGTTCCACTGGACTCGGGTAAAAGTCTTCCAACACTTCCATGTTGACGCGGTTGGAGCAAGCGTGGGAAAAAGCTGTTGATACATGCACGTAGGATCTATGGAAAAATTTTACTTTTAATATTTGACTGTGGCGCAGTCTGGGAGAGGCCTATGATTGATTGATTTGACTGAATTGAAGAAACTTTACGCTTTCTCTATCTGGTTAAGAGGAGCCTAGATAGCTAAAAGAAAATGAAATCAATCCAGCTTTGTCACCATGACGAAAATGTCTTTTCAAATGTATTTTTTCAAACATTATTCTATTGTTTTCTTTACCAGTAACAGGCAACATTTTTTTCTTTGCTTAACGTGGAGAATAATAAATAGTAACATGGAGAAAGTGAGCAAGAAATTGTTAATTATTCCCTAATTTTATTTACTTTTTTTTGTAAATGTACTTTAGCTTCTAGCCGTGTATGGAAATAAACAAATTTAATAAATATGAATAAAAGAGACGATTTCTCCAAATTAAAGGTTCTCCCCCACAGGCGCGTTTTATCGTTCGATAATATCGGATGCGTTATTGCGATAATGTGTCCCGATTCCTTGCCACACAGCCGCGTTTTAATCGTCCGAGTTGTCTAACTTGTGCGTGTGTTCAGTACAGGCCTCGCGTTACTACGCGTAAGATCATATATGCGTCCTAATACAAAATGTTCTAAGAAATCATATCGGAATATCGCAGGACGGAGGAACGCAAGCGTCCTACTTCTATTGCGTCGTTATTATCGCAGCAGCGTGTAACTTCGTGTTCCTAATACAAAATGTACTGAAAACGGATATAGTAATAACGCAACCGATATTATCGACCGATAATAACGCACCTGTAGGGGACAGCCTTTCAATGAGATGTTGAATGTAAATACTCACTTGAGGTTTTTGCAAGCCTTGCCGAGTAGGAGAGCTTCTCTAGTACCTCGAACGTTGATCATGGTGGTCAATCGGAGCGGGCTGTCGAACCTTGTCGTCGCAGCCATATGGAAAATTATATTCACCTGTCGTAACAAAATATTATTGTTTTTAGTGATAAGTGGAATGTTTAAGTCAGAAAGAACTGTAGCCAATAATTTAGTGAACCGGTTAGCCTGGCCAAGGTTCAGCCTGGAAACCTCTCACGAGACGACTGTCAAAAGCTTTCCCAAGAAAAACTCATAAAATAGTAACATCTGTATACAGTCCCATATATATTGGTATATTTTGTTCTGTTAATCTGTATTGTCCCACTACTGGGCAAAGGTCTACCCCATATTTTTCCACTTTCGTTCAGGAGCGAGTCCAAATCTTACTTTTTAAAATAACACAGACATTAGTATCTGTGTTATTTCGTCATAAAAGTAAGCCTAATAGGACGTGATTATTCATATATTAATGTTATTTATATTATCACAATAATAATATGTTTTCGTTAGTAGGTACTATATCGCGCCAATAGATGTCGTTATGTGTTTCTAAAAACTTAATAAAATGTTGTTCTAGAATACTTCAAAATTATTATATCTTTTGATAGAGTTAAGCGATTGCGATGAAACAAAAACTAATCACTACTCCGAGTTCTAACACCATATTTGAGTATAAAGATTAACCATATTAATTTGGTACTTTTTACGTTGAACCTGTTCAAATCAATAATCTGTTACATCCAAACAGACAAACCGACAAACAGACAAAAATTACAAAAAAATATGAAATGGCATCTGTTAGTTATTCTTTAACAACCCTACAATTTTTTTTTGGAAAAATTTTCAATGTACAGAAACTCCTCGTCTACAGATTTATTACATGTATAGATAGAAGAAGAATAGATATAGAATAGAATAGATAGAAGATATAGATAGATATAGATGTAAAGGGTAATAAAAGGGATTCCTTTATCATATTTGCAGAATAAACAATTTCATTTCACTAAACAATCTAGAAAAAAAAACCTTTTCTGCGAGAGTGTTCCAGTCTTGATCGCTCATGCCGAGTCTAAGTTCACCTACATCTCCTGCTACTGATATGATCTTCTCTGCAAAACCTGGTTGCAGCTCCCGGATTTTGTCGAATACCTGAGAATACCTTTAAAATTAAAAAATGACAAAATAATTTATTTGTTATCTTTCGTTTATTGATGGTGGATGAATGTGACTAATAGCCGAAGCGCGGCTACACCTAGTTTTAGCCGGCCGAAGTGCGGCTACTCCTTTTTTTTTTGTTTCCGGGGTGGAAAATTCTCATGGATGTCCACCGCCCTGGGGCGTCTGTCGGAGTCTGTCAGACTCTTACTGACTAAAAACCACCCCGGTGTTCTATCTCACACCTACGCTGGGGGTCTTGGGAACGTACGATCCTTCTGCAACCCCCGACTGGTGCCAGGCCGCCGCTGCGAGCCACGTCGGGGGGGGGGGGTTGCAGCCGGCCACATGCGGTTCGTGTGTACTTCGGGTGACATCGGTTGCATGGTTGCGGTCGATCGATAGGCGATGTAGGATGCAAGAGCGAGCGACGTGCACCCCGAGGTTATATTTGGTTACATTGCTATATATAAAAATATTTAGGTAGACCCTTCAGCTGTTACTCTGTCTTAACGACCTGAACTCTCTGAAAATATTAACTTAGAATAATCCTTGACCTTTGAAGGTCTGAGTAAAATTCTGATTGGTCGTTAATCCATTGGTTTTCCCAGTTTTAGTGCAAGATATTATGAATAAATTTATTTGAAATAGACTTACGGGTTCCTTTAATAGCACATTTAACCTCTCTTTTGTACCTTTGCCTTTCTTGGGTCTCAGCAGTACAAATACTTTTGATATTTTCGTCGCTCTGAAAAGAAATCCTAAATTATACCTTCAATTCCACAAAATTTTCTCTACTATTCCTGGTACAAATTCCTGCATTATTTTATATAAATGTCAAGGGATTAATGCTTGTTCAAATGCTTATATTTCGGATTGGAATGGGCGCATCTTTCGTTCAACTGAACTACACCTCCTCCTTCTCACCTGCGGAGTTTTTCAACGAGTTGCTTGTCGAGGAAACCAGAGCCGTCTGGCATAAGCACCGCGGGCGCCGTAGTAGAACTGCTACACGGATGAGTCTCCTCCACTTAACAACTATCCTCACCTGAGGAGATTCTCAATGAGCTGCTTGCCGAGGAAGCCAGAGCCGCCCGTCACTAATACCGTGGCGCCGCTGTAGAACTACTGCACGGCGGAGTCTTCTCCACTTAACTACTATCCTCATCTGAGGAGTTTCTCAATGAGCTGCTTGCCGAGGAAGCCGGAGCCGCCCTTCACGAATACCGCGGCGCCGCTTTAGAACTACTGCACGGCGGAGTCTTCTCCACTTAACTACTATCCTCATCTGAGGAGTTTCTCAATGAGCTGCTTGCCGAGGAAGCCGGAGCCGACCGTCAAGAATACCGCGGCGCCGCTAAAGAACTACTGCACGGCGGAGTCTTCTCCACTTAACTACTATCCTCATCTGAGGAGTTTCTCAATGAGCTGCGTGCCGAGGAAGCCGAAATCGCCCGTCACGAGCACTGCGGCGCCGCAGTAGAGCTGCTGCACGGCTAAGTCTTCTCCACTTAACTACTATCCTCACCTGAGGAGTTTCTCAATGAACTGCTTGCCGAGAAAGCCCCGCCCGCCACGAGCACCGCGGTGCCGCAGTAGAGCTACTGCACGGCGGAGTCTTCTCCACTTAACTACTATCCTCATCTGAGGAGTTTCTCAATGAGCTGCTTGCCGAGGAAGCCGGAGCCGCCCGTCATGAATACCGCAGCGCCGCTAAAGAACTACTGCACGGCGGAGTCTTCTCCACTTAACTACTAACCTCACCTGAGGAGTTTTTCAATGAGCTGCTTGCCGAGGAAGCCGGAGCCGCCCGTCACGAATACCGTGGCGCCGCTGTAGAACTGCTGCACGGCTGAGTCTCCGCGCTCCATCGCTGTTTCCATCGACTTGTTACGGGCCATCATCGCTGCCATGAACACCTGAGCCGGATCCATTGCTTCTGATTGCACCATGACTAAAAAAACATAATTTCGACCAGAACCAACATAAATAATACATAACATAAATCTTTTATTTAATTTTTAAAAGTTTAAAAGATTCCAGAAGCAGTAATCAGGAAACCTGGTAACGTACCTACTCACCCTGTCAATTAAATTCAACTTACCGTTTTTAAACGATCCACTTTTAGTCACCACAAGCGCATTAAGCAACAGAAGGACATAGAATGTATACGCAGTCTGTGACTATGTGATTATTTAAATAGTAGTAGGTACTTAGACAATAATTTATATTATTCTAAAATAAACTATTGGTAAGTAGTTAGGTAAGCATGTAAATATTTTATTTTTAATACATTGAAGGTTAACACACTGACCGAGAGACTATAGAAGTTTTGTTGTTATTACGTCGAGGGGCGTTAATGTCCCGCAAAGTGTTAAATACTCGTATCTATTTTTGGGCGAAAAAGAGACCCACTTAAACTAATATTTACAGTTAAGGTAATTTTCATCTAAGAAAGAAGAGAAAGGCACCATTGATGAGCTCGATTTTGCAAAATTATCTAGTGTTTAAGAATATGTACTATTTGGCTCGCTATCGTGTCTGGAATGAGTGACGAGCCACGAGAATAACCGTGGTAAAGCTGAGCGGAACCAAAAGTATCGTCTGATGCCCTCCACGTTTTGAACATTTATGTTTTTCATTCTGCATCCGTCACTCGAAACGAAATATTTGAACACAAAATGTGTCTAAAAATTTTTTTTAACTCGCGCTCCGAAGTGTCTAAAAAATAGGGTGCATCCGATACCGGTAGCGATACATCGGCGATATTTTGATTTTTCCGAGACATCGCTATTTATTTCTGTATACATTTTTTATACATTTTAAAGCGCTTTGAAGATCCGTGGCATACCTACCGATCCGACATTTAGTTTTTTTTTTTTCAAAATGGCGGCCACCCGTGTACAGTCAAGTGCAGAGAAAAGGTACCACACCAAGGCTTAAAGATTATCGCCCGAGCACGCTCGGGCCCGCGTGTCACGTGAGCCGCTCCCTCCCCCGCCGCCGCACCCATCTCTGCCCGCGTGCATCCACCGATCCGCTTCTAATAATATTTGCAAGTTTTTAATAATTTTATATGGTATTTTATCGGCTTCCTTCGGGCCGAACTGTATAGATACCAAGAATAACTTACAAAAAACCGGCCAAGAGCGTGTCGGGCCACGCTCAGTGTAGGGTTCCGTAGTTTCCCGTCCGTCACAATAAGTGTTCCCACTTATGAGTGGTATCCATTATGTTCGCGCTCCAGCAGCGCTCCGCGCTCCTGCAACTGCTCCCGGTAGTGGGTACGTGTGCGAACACGGAGCGTGCAACATTGCACGCTCCGCGGCAGGCGCTCCGACTCGTGACGGTTTTTAGCGCGAACACAAAAGGATACGTTCAGGATAATAAAATATATAAACGAAATTTAAAAAAATGCTTGCATATACGATTATACTACAAACTTAGTCCAGAAATTATTTTGTACAATTTTTTGTCTTTTTTTGTACAAAAACTGTTATTTCCATCAAGTTCAAAATAATTTTCCTAGAAAGTTCTTATAGAGTTCTACTTTTCAGAATTTTTTCATATTTTTTAAACTTATGGTTCAAAACTTAGAGGGGGGGGGGACACATTGTTTTTTACTTTTGGAGCGATTATTTCCGAAATTATTGACATTATCAAAAAATGATTTTAGTAAACCCCTATTCATTTTTAAATACCTTTCCAACAATATATCACACGTTAGGGTTGAAATTAAAAAAAAAATCACTTCCCCCTTTACATATAGACACACTTTACATATATACACTTCACACTTTACTTATTTGTAATATATTTATATGTAATTAGGTATATATTATATTCAGTTTTAATAGGTTTATGCCTATCTTTATATTTAAAATATTTATTCCACAATGGTCTGATTGCACCTACCACTGTTTGTCTCTGCATCACCCAAAGGTTGACTGGTAGAAAATGCCTATGGCATTAAGTCCGCCTCTGTACATTTATGTGCTTGAAGTATTAAATAAATAAATAAATAAATAAATAATATAGGGGGGCTACCCTAATAAAACATTTTTTTCCAATTTTTATTTTACCACTTTGTCGGCGGGATTGATATACATATTGGTACCAAATTTCAGCTTTCTAGTGCTAACGGTCACAGAGATTAAGCGAGGACGGACAGACGGACAGACAGACATGGCGAAACTATAAGGGTTCCTAGTTGACTACGGAACCCTAAAAAGACACTGCGTGTGATAAGATACGAACCTGCTTGCCTTATACCACTAGGCTATTGGCTCAGTTATCAACCGTAACGAAAATTGGAGTAGCATTACTCCTTTTATCGAACAAGGTTATTAACGGTCTAATCTTCTAGATATTAAGGTTTAAATTTCAACTTCCGTGTTATATTAATTAATACTAGCACCTTACCGTCTTGTTTTACAAAATTCAATACGCAACTCCTCAATTAACTAAAACATAAGGTTGAAATTAGCATAGATTTCTTGTTTGGTTGAATAGAATGTGTTGATTCCGATTATTGCACTACCCTCATTTTACTTCAGAAACTTAACTACTGTATGAACTGCGAGTTAAGGTTGAATTTAGTATACTTCTTCGCCTTATTTACTAAACTGTGATTGAGGGTATTTTTACTTTTCAAATGGTTTTATTTTCGTTCCGATTCGCTTGTGTGTAATTATCTTCATCGTAATATTATCCAATTTATTAAGTTTTTGACCAGTTGATTTTATTAATCGATGGTATGGTTCGATTAACAACTTTATTGAAGGCTAAAATTGTTGTTTTGTGGGAAAAGGAACAAAAAATAAAAAAAATAGCACGAGATATAAGCATAACGGTAAGATTTACGTTATTCTTACACATTTATACCTATTTATTGTTGCAATCATGTTGCGTTATTACTTACATGTTGGATTTTTTTCTATGTATTTCTAATATTATTATTTTCATTACAGAGAAAAACAGTTCGTAGATGGATACAAAGTTATCAAGCGACGGGTGATGTGAAATGTGATCACCAAGGCTCTCGCCCGATTGCTTACACTAATGAATCGGAGCGACAACGTAATATTGTGAAAGTTCACTCAGTGGCACCCTTCAAAACTATGCGTTCAAGTGCTGACTTGAAGAAGTGGTAGACAGTGACGGCCATTCTATCCGTTATGAATAGGCAACTCGGCAGATCGACTGTGTAACTTATTTGATAAAATTACATTGGAACATATAAGCAAGTGTTAATAATTCCCAATATCATTACATAATCAGTGGGATTATTATCTCTTAGTTAATAAAAAATAAACAACCTTTATTATTATCAATGCAGTTACTCTTGTTTACAAGTAGTCTATTAATGTGTTAACGATTTATATCTGACCTCACATATTTTTTTAATGTTGTTTTAAATAAGGGTTATCAGAAAATGTGATAAAAGAGAAAGATGTATATTGCTATACTGTTATAGTTTAGCATGTTGGTTCTTCCTCTGTAATTCACAGGCACAATGAGAACATTTCATTTTTTAACCAGGCTTGTTTCCGATAAGATCATACAGAGTATAAAAAATGTATGTTTTCACAACTTTAAATAAATAAATATTATTGTAGTTATGTTTCTAGAAATATCTATAAACGAACCGTTATCTAATGTTAAACGTTCTAAACCAAACTAGGGTATCTATTTTGTGTTTAGTTAATATTCTAAGTAAATAACCCCAATTTAATACAGACAGAAATCTGTATATTCAACCAGGAAGTGGATTCCATGAAGTCCTAGAAATGTAATTAAAAAAATAAATGAATATTGTTTATGCAAAATGCCTAGCTTTTATTACAAACCTCCATTTGATTTTTTAATAATAATTAACGAAAAAAACTAAACTAACTACTAAAGAAACTAAAAAATAATAATAAAGGTAAATAAATAAAATAAAAAAAGTCTTCTCACCCGCGGATTGAACTCGAGACCATCGCATTGCTAAGCCGCAGCGTTAACCACTAGACCAACATGCCACTTGCGTTACATTACAAAAAACTTAAATAGGTTCGATGTCATTACCAAGGGGTAACCGTTTCTATGAAGCGCGCTGTACCTATATAAATCGATAGCTGCCATTAATGCAAACAGATAACTTAATTGGACCAAACTCCGTAAAGCGTCACGTTTCCCAGATATTAACGTCCAAAGTTGATCACGTGACATCCATATTTTTTTAACGTGTTTACTATCTTGTTGCATAGATGTTTGATTTCTTTAAATTGTCAGTGATTATTTCTAAGTAGAGAGGGTGCTAAACGCCATGCATTCGTATATTATAGCAGCATTTTATAGCTCGTGTGGCCTAAACTTGTGTTCAAGTTACGCTTTTCTTCTGTGTAAAAACGGACTTCACACAGTGCTATTTAAGAAATTAAATGAGCAGATGAACGTTCATAAATAACTAAATAATTTTGTCGGTGTCGTGTGAATTTGGAATGAAACGAAAATTAACATTCACTTGAGTAGGTAAAGCTACAGACACGAGCATAACCGCGCGGCTGGGCACGTTCGTCGATAAATTTGTGATTATGATCTACATATAATTCTGTTTCAAAATATATTTGTGTAGGCCATTTATATGTCATAACATAGTCAAAACTACCTGTAGTAGAGGCAGGTTAAAATCGAAATGTAAACCGGTAATTTGAATTAATTTGAAAGAAAATATTACAAATTTAAATATTTGCATTGTTTGTATGGAAATTAAAAACAAATTTAAATTATTATTCGATTTCCTAAACTGGCATTATCTATGGCATTAAGTACATACCTATCTACCGTCAAGCAAACTGTTCATTAATTTTCAGTAACTAGTAAGGTAGGGTGGTGTAAGATGACGCACTTTTGAAACAATTAATCATAAAAAAATTAAAAGTCGACGTATCGAAATCAAACTTATGTATTTCAAATCTTTGATTAATTGGTAACAAAAGGAAACTTAAATCAAAATCACATCTTTTACCTTTGGGTTCATTTTCAACAAAATTTAAAAAAGTAGAAAAGCGCCCTTTTACACAACCTGTTGGGTAAGTTGGCGCAGCAAAGTCGGTAAGATGGCGCACGTGATGCTATGTTATTTTTACATCAATTATCCATTGATGTAAAAATACACATAGCATCACGTAATTTGGAGCATGCATTAGGTTAAATGCGACGTCTGCCTTCCAAGGCAGACGTCGCAAGGACCGCAAGGGAAGATAGTTATTAGTATAGATAGATAGATAACTAGCGTTAAGGGATACTAGACAGATACCTACACATCTGTAACCCTTCGGAGAATACCTGCAAACGTGATTTTATGAACTAAATTGTTCATGACGTGAAAATAAAAGATGAAGCAGTGTTAAAACATAAAATTTAACTTTTACTAGATGCTGTCCGCGCTTCGCTCGCGTGACATTAATAACAGTGTAAGTTTCGTCAAAATTGGTCCAGCTGTTTCCTAAAATACCCGGAACGAACAGACAGACAACACAGGCTACAAAGCTAGTTTGATATGTGTCCCCTAAATGCAATACAGTATCATATTGACCAGAATAATCTTTAAAAGAAAATGCCATGACATGCATGATCAATTCGGCGTCTTGTGGTCCACATTTATGAATATGTGGCGCTTTTAGAACGCAAACGTAGGTCTGATGATTCGTCTGATGTCCGATGACCTGGTAACCCTGGAGTCCTTTGGTCGCCTCTTGTCTTACCCATTGTAAGAAAAGAGAGAGACGGGGGTTGGGGGGGGGGGAGTTTCAGAGCATTCAGTTTAGTCTCTTTGCTCTTGAGTCAAAACGGTAAAGGAAAACTTCGTGAGGAAACGGGCACGCCCGAGAACCAAAAATTCGAAAACATGGGAGATCCATCAACCCACACTGGGCCCGCGTGGTGGTTTATGGCTCATTTTCTCTCACAGAGAGGAGGCCTGTGTCCCAGCAGTGCTATATAGGCTAACTAGTAGTGCCCCGCGGTTTTACCTGCATAAGTTGCGGTCCCGTGGGAATATCGGGACAAGAACTATCCTACGTCCTTCCCCGGGATGCAATCTATCTCTCTGCCAAATTTTATTGAAATCTATTCAGTGGTTTAGGCGTGAAAAGAAAAGGTAACATACAGACAGACAGAGTTACTTTCGAATTTATAATATTAAGTATGGATTATGTGCTGTGTGTTATTTAAAAATCAATGTCATAAAACATTGATTTTTACAATCTGTGACTACAATAACTCACATACTTGTTAAAATTCTAGAAAAATCATCTACTTTTACAATATTTGTAAATAATTTGTAAATATGTAAGCACCATGTATCTATCACATACTTGATTTACCTGTAAGTGCTTCATTTTTAATTATTTAAATTTTTTTGTGGTAGACTAATTTTATTCTAGGTGCATCGTCTAATTCACATATAATTATATAATGTATACAAAACCTTGTAAAACATTTTAAAAGAGTAACGGTGTTTCTTGCCCATTCTTCTCCATACGAACACTACCTTTTGGAAGGGGCGACTAGAATCAATTCAATTTTACTGTAAGTTTTGACGTTCAAAAGTACCTTTAATGTGCCTATTTGAAATAAATGATTTGACTTTGACTTTGCTCTTAAGTCTAACTAAACCCAAAATTTCGTCTATTTCTGGTAATCACTTTGTATTTTGAGGTGCTCGTGGCTAAATAATAACAGTCGCACTAGTCATTCGAATTGCCGGGGTCAGTTCCTGGATGGGTGACCATTCATTACATATCGAGACCTCTCCGTGCCTCGGAAAGAACGTTAAGGCTTTTGGTCCCGGCTGTTATTCGTTAATCTTTGATAGTCTTTACTGGTAGTCAGAAGTCGTCGAAAAGGTCTGACAACCAGTCTTACCAAGGCATATCGTGTTACCCAGTTACTGGATTGTGGAGGTCAGATAGGCAGTCGCTCCATTTAAAATACTGGTATTCAGCTGCATCCGGTTAGAATAGAAGTCGATCCCAACTGAGTTGGGAAAAGACTAGGCAGACTAATTGACTTCGTGTTTTGTATGAATTTTGTCAAATTAAACTATATTTTTGTCAAACTAACACTCTCTAGTTTAGATTCACAATTCAGAATGGACTTCACAACTAAACCTCTAATCCCACAAAACTGACAGTGTCACCGAAACTAGCTGACTCAAAGACAGGCTAATCCTTTAACGCGCCTCACTTTGTAAATATGACATGACCTCGATACTTATATTGAGGGAAACAACCAGAAGATTCCGTCTGAATCATACAGGATCGATAATCCGACCCTGGAGGAAAAGTATTATAAGTATCTAACACACTGTATATCACTGTGTGACCTAAACCTGCACTTAAGTCAAGTGCGGGTTTAAGTCACACGACCTATAAAATAGTATACGATAGGTGTGCCTTTAGTAGTCTATTAATGCACGGCGTTTAGCCAATTTTACAGTATTTTCAGTTCACGCCGAAGTCACAATTATCGTAATGTACAGACGCCAGCACATCAAGCTACTACAATCGGTCAAATTACTTTAATATATTTTCAACTTTATTGCTAAAGCATAAGGTTCAAAGTTGATTGGAAAAATTTGACAGTTCCGGGTATTTTGATGTGCTGAGGTCTGTGTACTATTATAATACTGTAACCAAAGTTAACTTGACGGACGAAAGTACCCGGTACTGTAACCAGAGTTAAAGTAGAATTACTAAAATCTGTAATTAATGACACAAAATAATAGAATAGAATACTCTTTATTATGTACACCATAAAAAAAATCAGCAAAAACAAAAATCAGCAAGATAGGTAAGAAAATAATGAAAAAGGCAGCAAACACAACACTTTATTCTCTAGAATAACTTAAACAAAAATGAAATTTAAAATAAGAAAAATAAGAATGACACCAATTTATACAACATAAAGAAATAAAAGGCAAAAGCTGTATAAGTAAAAATCTTTAAAAAGAACTGCTTCTTTTTAGCATATTCTGTTCTTGTTAATCCATCTTTAAGTATATACTTCCTAATGCTTAAAGCCCATAATATCATAAATTCGCGCCAATCAATTTTGTTGACATCGAAATCGAAAATTTCTCGATCAGTTTCCGATAGACTGTTGTACAGAGCTTCAGTGTTCTTGTCGACAAAGTCAAAATTGTTGCAGGCGAAAAAAGACAACGCTTTCATCAATTTGTAGGTTTTCGTGTAAAGTTTCACGAATCTAAAAAAGTAAACGAATTATTTAAAAAGAGCATACATAAAACAATTTCGACGATTGAGCGTTTTAGGTACTTCCATAAAAAAAGAACATTCACAATTTCTGGGCTGCCAACAGAGAGAGTGTGAAAGTGTGTGAAAGTGCTGGAAGCGACATCTACATCTTTTGTTTTTAAGTTAGTGGAAACAAGACCAGAAAATAGACTTGAGGGGACTATGTGTCCCAGAGGACACGGTGGAGCATACGGTGGAGGTCGGCCCCGCTTGGGCGGAGCACCGCCGTGTCCTCGTAGAGGCGATCGGCAGCGGCGGCGACCTCTCGCGTCCGGCCCTGGTTCAAGCCATGGTCCGGGGCGAGAAGGAGTGGGAGGCAGTCGTCTCCTTCTGCGAGGCAGTCATGCTAGCGAAGGAGGCGGCGGGATGGCTGCTGAGGGAGAGAGCCTCCCGTCCCAGCCGCCGCGGGAGACGCTCCGGGCGTCGGGAGCCGCGAGACGACTCCCGGCCACCGTAGGCGCGGGCCTGCGGGCGAAGAATAATGGGTAGCTCACCGTCCGATCAGGAACAGGCCCGTGCCGGACGGCGCGTATGTTTTCCACGCGCGCCTCAAAGAGATGTCAGCAGCAATTGAAGGGGCCCGACAGGGCCGAAGCCTGCCTGGTCAGCGGGATTGTCCGAAAGGGTTATCGCTGGCCCGGAACATAAAGGGCTAAGGAAGGAATACGGGTGAGTTTTAGTCAGTATGAGTCTGACACTGTGCCCTTCCGCTCCACCCAGAGCGGGAGGGGTCATTAAAAGACTTCCCATCCTGAAAAAAAAACGAAACTATGTGTAGCCCATTGGAAATGATATACCTACTATACTATTCAAGTTATAGCTTGATACGCATGGACAAATAAAATTAATAAGGTTGATTTTTGGGAGAGATTTGGTCCAACATCTTCGTAACAGACTTATTGACTAACAAATTGAAAGTGTGCCTAAGATGCTGGCAACAAATATCACAAAGGCGGACGAGTCGCAAAAGAAACCGTAAAATCCCAGCCAGATTTCTCAATCCTCAATGTTTGGAACGAATTTCCTTATCGGAGGAGGCTTGCGGTAGGAGTCAACTGGTAGAAATTGTCACGTGACGAAAAAGCGTTATGTGACTTTTTATTATTTAAAATTGAAAGAGACAGAGCGAGAGATAGAGAGAGACATATAGTTTTTATGGTTTTCGAGGGTGCTGATACCCAATAGTGAGGTCGAAATGAAAATCTAAGATGGCGGCTGCCAAATTTTTCGTCATTTTGAATTTTATTCGTTTTTCCTACCGGGGGCTCCCGACTCCACACGTTTTTTTCATAGAGGCACGCACTATTTTGGAGAACTTACTTGAGTGCCTCAAATTTATCCTTACCGTCTTTCTTTTCCAATAAGTAAGCACACTCCATCTATGAAGTACGCAGGTATCAGATGCAGCAACCAAGTGAGAATCCAGAACATTACTGGATTGTTTGTTTTCCAGAAGACGCTGTACGCCACAGCCATCGGCGATGGGTAGTTCATTAGCGCATCATTCCTCAGTATAGGAAAGAGTTTTCCTGAGCATAATATTTAAAATTTTAGTCGGTGCCTTACTTTGCAGCAAAGTCATGTTCTTTGTCATGGGAACAGAACTAGTAGTGATACAAAGTTTCAACTTGAGAGACAAGAAGAAAGTGTTCCAATCATTTGCTTGTACGAATCCATACATACTAACAAGTAAAATAAAAAAATAAACATTCAATAAGCACAAGCAAGACCCACTGGGACACAGGTCTCCTCTTTGTAGGAGGGCGTGGGCTGTAGTCAACCACGCGGGCCCAGAGCGGGTTGGTGAATGTCACATTCCTTAGAAATTTTGTTGTTATTATGTTTTGCTTCACCATTTTGCAGTCGTAACAAAACAAAATGGAAAAGAAAAAATCCTTACTCAAGAGCCCAGGATTTCTAATAGTCGTCACGGTATATATCTTGGGATTCATCTCTCCAGCAGCCCATCTCTTAGCAGTCGCCCATCCTGCAGCTATAGCGGCGTTATTGACATAGTCAACGGGTATAAAATCCGAGTCAACTTGGTTATTAATTAAAAGTGTTTGCGTCAGACCCATGCCGACACCTAAAGCTACCTAAAAAAAATACCAAAAGTTTTACTGGCAAAAAGAAAAGGTGATGACAGACAGCAAGATTCCATAAACACAGTCAGGTTTGCACATCATAATTTTTTGGTTTGACTGTTAAGCAGGGCTTTTATCTTGGGGTTCAGCTGAAAATGATTTAAAGTTAATAGTATCTAGTTTATTATTTTCTTTTTGGAAGTCAAAATGCTCGTAGTAGCAAAAACACTTAAATAAAAGGAAATACTTTCATGACTGTCATCATAATTAATAACACTTCTTTGGACATCACTATGGAAAATGTTTGAATCCTGAATATATAATAATCAATTAAATCCGAACAATATACAGGTCGATCGATCAGGTTAAGGTACGCTTGCCGTGGTTGGTCTGTGGATGGGTGACCATCTTTACATACCGAGACCCCTCCGTGCCTCGGAAAGCACGTTAAGTCGTTGATCCGGCTGTAATTCTTTGATCTTTGACAGCCATTACGGGTAGTCACAAGCCCAAAAGTCTGACAACCAGTCTTACCAAGGGGTATTGTATTACTGGGTTCTGGAGGTCAGAGAGGCAGCCGCTCCATATGAAATACTGATATTTAGCTGCATTCAGTTAGACTGGAAGCTGATCCCAATATATTTGGGAAAAGGCTAGGTAGATGAGGCAGCTAGATAGGTACTATGCTTTACTTACACCAGGGGCCCCATATACAGTGGATGCATCAATCCATCCTGGCTGTGGTTCTCGTACAGAATGTATTACTGTAATAAAATATTTGGCAAGTACAAGTATTATAAAGTTATGCAGTGACAAATGAACCACTTATTGTGTCTTACTAAATGCTAAAAAAAATGTAATGAAAAAGTGTTTATTCACAGAAATAATTTTTTACAAAATAATTTTACCTCCGCCAAACTGCAAAGCAGTATGTTGGCAGACGTAGCTATGAGTACTTTTTTTTCTCAATATTAACATATTTTATTTTTATAATGACACTTTTGACATATAGGTTAATAATACTATTCCTTTATTTCTTAAATTAAAAAACAGACATAAAGCTAAGTGACAGCGACACCGTGGTAGATGACGTGATAGAACGTTTCTGTCATATTGACTTTTAAACATCTAATAACATATAACATAACGCATTTGAACGTAAAATATAATTGTATGGCAATTTATTGTGTCATTATAGAACACAATTTAAACTGAGACCGTCCGCGAAAGTGTTAAATATTAGATATGTACAGAATAATATAGCAGAAACCGATGTGACAAAGTTTTTAGAATTAAATATTGATAATTCAATTAATTGGAAAATACATATTGATAAATTATGCAAAAAACTAAATCAATAGTCATATGGACTCTACAGATTAAGAAAGGTGGTCAACAGGGCAGTGTTATTAACAGCGTATCACGGATTAAGTTCGACTCTCAGATATGGCTTAATATTCTGGGGGAACAGAGTAGACAAGGAAAGAGCGTTCAAGGCTCAAAAACGTTGTATCAGGTCTATGTTTAATTTGCATCAGACCGATTCTTGTCAGCCATTTTTCACAAACCATAGAATACTAACATTACCATGTTTGTACATATTCGAATGCGCGGTATTTGTAAAGAGCAATATTCACTTATTTGAATACCGTAGCCGAATACGCCATCAGGATAAATAATAATTGTGCACAATCACGAGCAAGACACGTTTTCTGCAGCAAAGTGTATTGTGGGTTGCTCCAACAATATTTAATAAAATTCCAAAACATATTAGAAGCATCTCAGAAATTAAATTATTTAAAAAGAAACTTCATGACCTGTTAGTCGATAAATGCTAATACTGTTTGAAAGACTTTATGTCAGACAAGTGCCTTTAAATTATGTTTAGACCAAGACCATGGTGCAGTCAGTGCTGCTTACTATTAATTTTAAGGATATTTAACTGATCTCTATTTTGTGTTTATTTTTTGTTATAATATTGTATTGTAACTAGTTAATTTAATTTTTCCTTAAATTGCAATAGTAATGTTATTTTTTTTTCTTTGTTAAATTAAAAAAGTAATGTTAATTTCTTACATAATAATAGGACACACAATGTTAATAATTTGAATAATTTGTATTGTATGCCTAAAAGGCGGGACATAGCTGATCAACATCACTGTAACTCTTAACACCTGTATGTATTTCTGTACCTGTGATCCACAATAAACATGATTGATTGATTGAAACCTAGTCATGCCAACTGCATCTAAACTACGCTACGATGTTGCAGCTGGCATGCAGTTCAAATGCAGTCCGTTTATTTAGACCCTTATTTATGGTTATCACTTACCGATTGCAGGTCTAATAACGCAAATGGGGAGATCATCGCTCATTGTTCTGACCATCTCTTCAGCGACGGCCTTTGAAAACGAATAGATGTTTGACCAGTTTTGGATCAGACTGAAAAAAAAAACAAAATGTAGTGTCACCCTAATACCGTTTTTCCGATAATAAACATGAGTAGATGACTTGTGTCGACACCCTTGCGCCATGCCGTCTTCCTAGCACGGTGGGCTGTGCTGGGGCAGCTGCTGCAGGTGCAGAAAACCTCTTTTTCACCTGGTCCTTAAGGCGGGCCAGCGCGTCCACTGTGCCGAAAACCGAACTGAGCGTCCGATAAGTCCGGCCCCACATTCCGCAGGTGCCCACATTCCGCGCGCGATGGAGGCGGGGGACGGATTGTTGGCGGTGTCATTCGACATAGCCAACGCCTTCAACTCTGTTTCCCACAGCGCCATCCTAGAAGCACTCCGATTCCACGGGGTGCCTCTATACATGCGGCGTCTACTGGCCAGCTACCTGGAGGATTGGGCGATCGTCCTCGTGAACAGGGCTGGCCAAGTCTGGCGGTACGCAGTCGAGGCCGGCGTTCCACAGGGGTCAGTAGTGGGACCTCTCCTCTGGAACGTTGGCTACGACTGGCTCTTGCGGGAACTCTCCTCCGAGGCACGAGTGTCATCTGCTACGTTGATGACACTCTCCGACATGACGTCAGTATGACAGTCACCTCCGACTCCTCCCAGGTGGAAGCCAGCAGGTGACGGGTGCGGGGACACCCTCGCCTGTATTGCACAGGCTTCCACCAGTGCCGGACGGGAATGGCCAGGTGTTCCCGGCCATTCCCGTAGCCCCCCAGCGGGGAGGACTTGCGGGGCCCGCCAGTTAGGCGGACATGCGCCGGGGGGGTTGTGGACGCAAAGGCTGAGCCGGATTCCCATGACCCCCATCAAGGCGACGAGGGAACACCGCTGAGTTTTAGTGGGTATACTGCCACCTTGGCAGGGAGTCCCACATACTCCGTGTCGTCCCCGACGAGCGGAAATGCGTAATGTCAGTTCTCAGCGAAAAAAAAAGGTGCAGAAAACCTCAAATGGCGAAAATATTCCAACCAGATTGGGAGTTTGATTTTTGAGCCGTTTGGGGTTGAAACACTAGTGCCATGGGGTCCGAGTGCCCACTTAGTTTTTCGAAATATCGCCAAGCGGTTAGTCGACTCTTCACTTGGCCAGAGGGCTAGCCTATTTCTTGGCCAAAGAATTAGTTCTTTGGCCAAGAAATAGGTATTTTAAATGCTAGTTTATAATGTAAATATTATCTTGATTAAGTAAATAAATACTTCTAGTAGTAAATTGAGTAGAAGAAAATTTACACCCAAAAGACGATCGCCCACTTTTGGGCCCAGCTCGTTACAGAAATAAAAATATCTGGAAAAAATACTTTATCTTATGATAAACAAAAATCAAAAAAAATAATTTTAATTTACAGTTGCAAAATATAGAAAAACATTTTTTGTAATGTTTGTGTTTTTTGTCGAGATCATGCATTTCGTCGTGGAATGGCTAAAAAGGCAATGAGTCAAGCCTTAAACAAATGTCAGTGTCAAAATAAAAATGACAGTATTTGCAAAAAACGGTCTCTCATTCGCTCTGTGTTTACGCGCAAGTGAATATGTTGTGTTTCGATATTCGTGTTTTCGGTGATTTATCCAACGACTTTGGCCGCTTCACGGAATCTGACGAATCTTGCTTTCACGAACTACCTCAGCGCGAAAACGGACTTTTTATCTGCTACTTTGATTGACTACGGCTTGTTATTTTGGATTTCGATACCACCTATCGTGATGGAAAACTATATTAATTGCGGTATCGCAACTTCTCGCTGTAATATAACGGGAAGACGAGCTTTAAATGAAGAATCCGTCTTAGCTATTGTACGTGGATGGGTTGCTCCCCGAACAGTAACTACACGAACACGAACAATACCTACATAAAAATATTTGATAGTGTGTTCTTTCTAAGTGGAAGGCAAGCAATATTGCAATATTATTGTAATTGTATAATAGGAAGGCGTACTGGCGCATGTTATGTCAATTATTTGGTACTTAAGTTGGGCTAGGTACCAAGAAAATATTTCACCCCCTGCACACTTCCTAGATTCTATTCTAATTGTGTATGAAGACGAATGATTTAATAAAGGAGAATGACTACCTACAAAATGATTTTTCTTTATTTAAAACTAATCTAATTCGACATTATAGTTTACCTGGGATTCATAAACCTATCTACCCACTAAAATAGTATCGAATCTAGGTGACTAGGTATCTGAAATGGACATGCATGTCAGATAATTAAGATGAATAAATAAATAGAAGTACTTAATATTCATTTAGTATCATTCTTACAATAACACATCTATTTTTTCTATAAGTAGGTACCTACTAATGCATCATCCACTGTATAGGTATCATTCACACGTTTATTTTATGCAATGAAAACCTATCTCAAGACTTTACTATTAGTCATCTGAACATTACCAGATAGATAATTGCAAAATCCCTAACATAACCTCACCTCAGATTCGACCCCATATAACTTGATAATGCAATTGTCAATGAAACTGAAACTAATGTAGCTTAAAGTTGATGTTTTAATCTAGCAAATAACACTCATTTGGAACTTGTAACGGTTCATCAAATTATGGGCCCAACGATGTATGGGAGATGGGCAATGTCCTTTACCAGTCATGTTGTTCTGTTGTTTCTGCTTACCCCCATGGAAAAAAGGCGTGGGTGTATGTATGTATTATGTAGAAAAAATCAATTAATCTTTGCCTCACTCCTTAAACCCTGCAAGCTCAGCAGTCCCACTCACCCACCCAGGTGTCTATTGTTATGTGTAGTGTCTGCTGGTAGTCTCACTCACCAACCCAGGTGTCTACTGTGGTGTGTGGTGTCTGCTGGTAGTCTGATTCACCCACCCAGGTGTCTACAGTGGTGTGTGGTGTCTGCTGGTAGTCTCACTCACCCACCCAGGTGTCTACTGTGGTGTGTGGTGTCTGCTGGTAGTCTCACTCACCCACCCAGGTGTCTACTGTGGTGTGTGGTGTCTGCTGGTAGTCTCACTCACCCACACAGGTGTCTACTGTGGTGTGCGGTGTCTGCTGGTAGTCTCACTCACCCACCCAGGTGTCTACTGTGGTGTGTGGTGTCTGCTGGTAGTCTCACTCACCCAGGTGTAATGTCGTCCAATCTCGACTCTGCAACTGACTCAGCTAGTTCGATCAAGGTCTGCGGTTCCACTGGACTCGGGTAAAAGTCTTCCAACACTTCCATGTTGACGCGGTTGGAGCAAGCGTGGGAAAAAGCTGTTGATACATGCACGTAGGATCTATGGAAAAATTTTACTTTTAATATTTGACTGTGGCGCAGTCTGGGAGAGGCCTATGATTGATTGATTTGACTGAATTGAAGAAACTTTACGCTTTCTCTATCTGGTTAAGAGGAGCCTAGATAGCTAAAAGAAAATGAAATCAATCCAGCTTTGTCACCATGACGAAAATGTCTTTTCAAATGTATTTTTTCAAACATTATTCTATTGTTTTCTTTACCAGTAACAGGCAACATTTTTTTCTTTGCTTAACGTGGAGAATAATAAATAGTAACATGGAGAAAGTGAGCAAGAAATTGTTAATTATTCCCTAATTTTATTTACTTTTTTTTTGTAAATGTACTTTAGCTTCTAGCCGTGTATGGAAATAAACAAATTTAATAAATATGAATAAAAGAGACGATTTCTCCAAATTAAAGGTTCTCCCCCACAGGCGCGTTTTATCGTTCGATAATATCGGATGCGTTATTGCGATAATGTGTCCCGATTCCTTGCCACACAGCCGCGTTTTAATCGTCCGAGTTGTCTAACTTGTGCGTGTGTTCAGTACAGGCCTCGCGTTACTACGCGTAAGATCATATGCGTCCTAATACAAAATGTTCTAAGAAATCATATCGGAATATCGCAGGACGGAGGAACGCAAGCGTCCTACTTCTATTGCGTCGTTATTATCGCAGCAGCGTGTAACTTCGTGTTCCTAATACAAAATGTACTGAAAACGGATATAGCAATAACGCAACCGATATTATCGACCGATAATAACGCACCTGTAGGGGACAGCCTTTAAATGAGATGTTGAATGTAAATACTCACTTGAGGTTTTTGCAAGCCTTGCCGAGTAGGAGAGCTTCTCTAGTACCTCGAACGTTGATCATGGTGGTCAATCGGAGCGGGCTGTCGAACCTTGTCGTCGCAGCCATATGGAAAATTATATTCACCTGTCGTAACAAAATATTATTGTTTTTAGTGATAAGTGGAATGTTTAAGTCAGAAAGAACTGTAGCCAATAATTTAGTGAACCGGTTAGCCTGGCCAAGGTTCAGCCTGGAAACCTCTCACGAGACGACTGTCAAAAGCTTTCCCAAGAAAAACTCATAAAATAGTAACATCTGTATACAGTCCCATATATCGACGGCGAAGTGCCAATACCTCCTAACTGATTTTTTCTTTGAGAAATTCACTTTTCTTTCGTTTTGAATTTAAAGGCGTTATTCGCATGTTTTAGTGAAATCGCCTAAGTGTACTTGTAGTTGCAACAGCATTAAATTAAAATGTGGAAATATGTAACTCCCAACTCAAACAACGTGTCTATTTTTGAACGTTTTATTCCAGTATGTGTCAATTTTTGACTTTGTCAGTTAGGAGTTATTGGCACTTCGCCGTCGATATATTGGTATATTTTGTTCTGTTAATCTGTATTGTCCCACTACTGGGCAAAGGTCTACCCCATATTTTTCCACTTTCGTTCAGGAGCGAGTCCAAATCTTACTTTTTAAAATAACACAGACATTAGTATCTGTGTTATTTCGTCATAAAAGTAAGCCTAATAGGACGTGATTATTCATATATTAATGTTATTTATATTATCACAATAATAATATGTTTTCGTTAGTAGGTACTATATCGCGCCAATAGATGTCGTTATGTGTTTCTAAAAACGTAATAAAATGTTCTTCTAGAATACTTCAAAATTATTATATCTTTTGATAGAGTTAAGCGATTGCGATGAAACAAAAACTAATCACTACTCCGAGTTCTAACACCATATTTGAGTATAAAAATTAACCATATTAATTTGGTACTTTTTACGTTGAACCTGTTCAAATCAATAATCTGTTACATCCAAACAGACAAACCGACAAACAGACAAAAATTACAAAAAAATATGAAATGGCATCTGTTAGTTATTCTTTAACAACCCTACAATTTTTTTTTGGAAAAATTTTCAATGTACAGAAACTCCTCGTCTACAGATTTATTACATGTATAAGATAGAAGAAGAATAGATATAGAATAGATAGACAGAAGATATAGATAGATATAGATATAGATGTAAAGGGTAATAAAAGGGATTCCTTTATCATATTTGCAGAATAAACAATTTCATTTCACTAAACAATCTAGAAAAAAAAACCTTTTCTGCGAGAGTGTTCCAGTCTTGATCGCTCATGCCGAGTCTAAGTTCACCTACATCTCCTGCTACTGATATGATCTTCTCTGCAAAACCTGGTTGCAGCTCCCGGATTTTGTCGAATACCTGAGAATACCTTTAAAAATTACAAAATAATTTTTTTGTTATCTTTCGTTTATTGATGGTGGATGAATGTGACTAATAGCCGAAGTGCGGCTACACCTAGTTTTAGCCGGCCGAAGTGCGGCTGCTCCTTTTTTTTGTTTCCGGGGTGGAAAATTCTCATGGATGTCCGCCGCCCTGGGGCGGGCGTCCGTCGGGGTCTGTCAGACTCTTACTGACTAAAAACCACCCCGGTGTTCTATCTCACACCTACGCTGGGGGTCGCGGGAACGTACGATCCTTCTGCAACCCCCGACTGGTGCCAGGCCGCCGCTGCGAGCCACGTCGGGGGGGGGGGGGGGGTTGCAGCCGGCCACATGCGGTTCGTGTGTACTTCGGGTGACATCGGTTGCATGGTTGCGGTCGATCGATAGGCGATGTAGGATGCAAGAGCGAGCGACGTGCACCCCGAGGTTATATTTGGTTACATTGCTATATATAAAAATATTTAGGTAGACCCTTCAGCTGTTACTCTGTCTTAACGACCTGAACTCTCTGAAAATATTAACTTAGAATAATCCTTGACCTTTGAAGGTCTGAGTAAAATTCTGATTGGTCGTTAATCCATTGGTCTTCCCAGTTTTAGTGCAAGATATTATGAATAAATTTATTTGAAATAGACTTACGGGTTCCTTTAATAGCATATTTAACCTCTCTTTTGTACCTTTGCCTTTCTTGGGTCTCAGCAGTACAAATACTTTTAATATTTTCGTCGCTCTGAAAAGAAATATAAATTATACCTTCAATTCCACAAAATTTTCTCTCTTATTCCTGGTACAAATTCCTGCATTATTTTATATAAATGTCAAGGGATTTATGCTTGTTCAAATCCTTATATTTCGGATTGGAATGGGCGCATCTTTCGTTCAACTGAACTACACCTCCTACTTCTCACCTGCGGAGTTTTTCAACGAGTTGCTTGTCGAGGAAGCCAGAGCCGTCTGGCATAAGCACCGCGGGCGCCGTAGTAGAACTGCTACACGGATGAGTCTCCTCCACTTAACTACTATCCTCATCTGAGGAGTTTCTCAATGAGCTGCTTGCCGAGGAAGCCAGAGCCGCCCGTCACTAATACCGCGGCGCCGCTGTAGAACTACTGCACGGCGGAGTCTTCTCCACTTAACTACTGTTACGAGCTTGGGGTTCGTGACAATAAAAACTGCCGATTTAATAACCAAAAAATGACACTTTACTCACCAACACTAATTACAAGTCAAACACACTAATTAAGAAATACAATTGCACTTACTGATCACTCTTAAGTCGCTCTTAAGTCACACTCGAATATCGCCTTCGATGTTATCGCTCGTATCGCTTATTCGAAACTATTTGTGTCTCGCGGCCCACCCGGCCTTATATAGTGCCGCAGAGCTAGTACATAAACATCTAGAACGTTCGAGTACATACCGGTCCCGACTGACTCGACGTCGATAGTTCTCGGAATTACTAGTACTTAGAAAAAGGTCAAGTAGGGTCAAGGTCCTAGTACCAAGGTACTAGTTCCGCTACCTGATACTAGATGGCGCTAGTGGTAACTAATGTCGCCATGTATTAAGCATTATTTGCGGCGCGCAACACTGCCCCCTCCTTAGACATGCTCGTCCCGAGCATTATTGGCCCCATAATAACGCGCCAGTCGATCCACATGGACGATCTTAGGAGTACCTCTTGCACCTTTCTGTATCCGGTAGGTTACATCATTGATCTTTGTCACAATCCGGTACGGTCCGTCCCATTTAGCTTGAAGCTTAGGAGATTTCCCTTTGCTGCGGACTGGATTGTGCAACCACACCAGTGAACCTTCGTCGAACCCTTTATTGTTCATTTTTTTTTTTTAACGGGTTTTCATCTTTTCAGACATTTGCTGGCCCGATTGTCTGACGTGCTCATAAATGTCATTCATTTTGTTCCGCAAATCATTCGCATAATCAGTTACACTGCGTGGGGCATCAGGTGGTATTCCGGTGATCAGGTCTGCAGGCAGCCGTAGTTCTCTTCCGAAGTTTGCGAAAGCTGGTGTCACCGCTGTACTTTCGTGAACAGCACTTCGATATGACAACAAAAACGGTTGTATGTGCTTGTCCCAATCTCGTTGCCGATTTTCCACAACTTTCGCTAGGTACCTCTCCAGTGTCTGATTAAATCTTTCCACCATTCCATCCGATTGTGGGTGGTAAGAAGTCGTTCTTGTTTTATGAGTACCCATAACTCGACAAGTTTCCTGGAATATTTGGGACTCAAAATTCCTTCCTTGATCACTGTGAATCTCCAAAGGTACTCCAAAACGACAGAAGACTTCATGAACTAATTTGTCCGCAACTGTCGCAGCTTCTTGATTTGGAATGGCGAAGACTTCCGGCCACTTAGTGAAGTAATCCATCACAACCATGAAATACTTGTTACCACTTTCACTCTCCGGAAACGGCCCCGCAACGTCAAGGGCTATCCTCTCCCATGGTGCACCAACATTGTACAATTTCAATGCACCCCTACTACGAGTCTGAGGTCCCTTTACAGCTGCACAACTTGTACATTTGCGACACCAATCCTCGACATCGTCCCGACAGTGGACCCAGTAAAACCGTTCTCGTATCTTCAGTAGAGTCCGTTTTACTCCCAGATGACCTCCTGAACAACCATTATGGTACAGCTGTAGAACATCCGGTACTTGAGCTTTAGGGACAACCATTTGCAAATGACAGCTGTCTCCCCGAGCATTTTCCCATTTACGGCACAGGACTCCATCCTGAACCACCAAGCTGTCCCATTGGGCCCAATAGCTTTTTGTGACCGAACTCATCGCTGAGACGTCGCTCCACCTGGGCTTAGGAGCTCTGGCCTTCATCCACTCCAGAATCGGCTTGATGTCTGAATCTTCCTGCTGTGCACGTTGTAGGCTTTCCTTCCACTCGTTGCTGAGGTCTGTCCTGAGCATCCTTACAGGTACCACTTCCTTACTTTCCTGCCTAGTACAGTGCTTGCAGTCTTCAGGACAAGGTCTTCTTGACGATGCATCTGTGTTGCCAAGAGACTTCCCGCTGCGGTGTTTAACCACAAAGCCGTCCTGCTGCTGCCGGGCGGTGCTGTTAGCCGCACTACCCTCTCGAGTCCAGCCACTTTCCCTTTCTGCAGTCCGCTTAGGGCAACTGGATCGAAGGTGGCCCCTTTCCCCACAGCCGTAGCACCTAGGGCTGTATCCTTTATTGCGGTCGCGAACTGTAGCCGCTGCAACCTCCCTGACGCGATGGGAACGATGATCCTGCCGCACCGCTTCCACCTCCAATGCATGGGCCAAGGCGTCCTTAAGCGTCCCGTGGTGACCGAGCCTCACAGCAGCTCTAACTTCAAGGTCGCGGATGCCGTCGATGAATGCCTGCACCAGGTTCCCATCAATAAGCGCAGGTACGGACTGGTAAGCCTTACGAACCAGCTTCTCCACTTCAAGGGCCCACTGCTGCAGGGTTTCGTTACTGTGTTGCACGCGTTCCTTGAGCTGCGCACGAAACACGTGTTCCAGGTGAGCGTCGCCATACCGAGCCTCCAGTGCCTCCAGGAGCTGCTCGTAAGTCACTTCCTTACCGAGAGCTTCTAGAACAGTTAAGGCCTGGTCGCGCAAGCCCAGGGTGAGGGCAGTCATTGCCTGACTTTTATTCCACCCGTTCGCCTTCATGACAGCCTCAAATTGGATTTTGTAGGCCGACCAGGAAGAAGTTCCATCGAATGGTGGCACTTTGAATCCACGTAGCGAAGGTGTTGTAGCTACGGGAGTTGCGATTCCATCCCCAAGTTTAAGGTTGTCCAGCGTTTTCTTCATGTCAGCCATCACGTTGTCAACCCGATTATTCACGTGGTCGATTCGGGTTTCAGCCTCCGACAGACGGTTGTCGTGTTGAGCAACCTTATCCTTCACCTCCTTCATGTCTTTCCCGAAGGTAGCGTGAAGGTCCTTTATAAGGAACATCTGCTCTTCCTGGCGGCGCGCCTGCTCCTCCTTATCCCGCTGGAGCTGTTCCTCCAACCGACGAGCCTGTTCCTCCTGCCGGCAAGCCTGTTCTTCCTTGTCCCGCTGGAGCTGTTCCTCCAACCGACGAGCCTGTTCCTCCTGTCGGCGGGCCTGCTCCTCCTTGTCCCGCTGGAGCTGTTCCTCCAACCGACGAGCCTGTTCCTCCTGTCGGCGGGCCTGCTCCTGCAGCATCATCATCAGAGCAGCAAAATCTGGTGCTGATGATGCCGGAGCAGCTGTGGACGGACCGGCCTCCGTGGTCGGTAGCTGGCCTTCCGACCCCTGTGGCATTGCTCCACCAAATCGCCTCTGATCCGTCTCTTGCTGGCGTTGACTCCGGGTACGGATACCCTCCATGTCGTCTTTGGGTAAAATCGGCATTTTAAATCCCACTTCTGACACCAATTGTTACGAGCTTGGGGTTCGTGACAATAAAAACTGCCGATTTAATAACCAAAAAATGACACTTTACTCACCAACACTAATTACAAGTCAAACACACTAATTAAGAAATACAATTGCACTTACTGATCACTCTTAAGTCGCTCTTAAGTCACACTCGAATATCGCCTTCGATGTTATCGCTCGTATCGCTTATTCGAAACTATTTGTGTCTCGCGGCCCACCCGGCCTTATATAGTGCCGCAGAGCTAGTACATAAACATCTAGAACGTTCGAGTACATACCGGTCCCGACTGACTCGACGTCGATAGTTCTCGGAATTACTAGTACTTAGAAAAAGGTCAAGTAGGGTCAAGGTCCTAGTACCAAGGTACTAGTTCCGCTACCTGATACTAGATGGCGCTAGTGGTAACTAATGTCGCCATGTATTAAGCATTATTTGCGGCGCGCAACACTACTATCCTCATCTGAGGAGTTTCTCAATGAGCTGCTTGCCGAGGAAGCCGTAGCCGCCCTTCACGAATACCGCGGCGCCGCTTTAGAACTACTGCACGGCGGAGTCTTCTCCACTTAACTACTATCCTCATCTGAGGAGTTTCTCAATGAGCTGCTTGCCGAGGAAACCGGAGCCGACCGTCAAGAATACCGCGGCGCCGCTAAAGAACTACTGCACGGCGGAGTCTTCTCCACTTAACTACTATCCTCATCTGAGGAGTTTCTCAATGAGCTGCGTGCCGAGGAAGCCGAAATCGCCCGTCACGAGCACTGCGGCGCCGCAGTAGAGCTGCTGCACGGCTAAGTCTTCTCCACTTAACTACTATCCTCACCTGAGGAGTTTCTCAATGAACTGCTTGCCGAGAAAGCCCCGCCCGCCACGAGCACCGCGGTGCCGCAGTAGAGCTACTGCACGGCGGAGTCTTCTCCACTTAACTACTATCCTCATCTGAGGAGTTTCTCAATGAGCTGCTTGCCGAGGAAGCCGGAGCCGCCCGTCATGAATACCGCAGCGCCGCTAAAGAACTACTGCACGGCGGAGTCTTCTCCACTTAACTACTAACCTCACCTGAGGAGTTTTTCAATGAGCTGCTTGCCGAGGAAGCCGGAGCCGCCCGTCACGAATACCGTGGCGCCGCTGTAGAACTGCTGCACGGCTGAGTCTCCGCGCTCCATCGCTGTTTCCATCGACTTGTTACGGGCCATCATCGCTGCCATGAATACCTGAGCCGGATCCATTGCTTCTGATTGCACCATGACTAAAAAAACATAATTTAGACCAGAACCAACATAAATAATACATAACATAAATCTTTTATTTAATTTTTAAAAGTTTAAAAGATTCCAGAAGCAGTAACCAGGAAACCTGATAACGTACCTACTCACCCTGTCAATTAAATTCAACTTACCGTTTTTAAACGATCCACTTTTAGTCACCACAAGCGCATTAAGCAACAGAAGGACATAGAATGTATACGCTGTCTATGACTATGTGATTATTTAAATAGTAGTAGGTACTTAGACAATAATATATTATTCTAAAATAAACTATTGGTAAGTAGTTAGGTAAGCATGTAAATATTTTATTTTTAATACATTGAAGGTTAACACACTGACCGAGAGACTATAGAAGTTTTGTTGTTATTACGTCGAGGGGCGTTAAATGTCCCGCAAAGTGTTAAATACTCGTATCTATTTTTGGGCGAAAAAGAGACCCACTTAAACTAATATTTACAGTTAAGGTAATTTTCATCTAAGAAAGAAGAGAAAGGCACCATTGATGAGCTCGATTTTGCAAAATTATCTAGTGTTTAAGAATATCTACTATTTGGCTCGCTATCGTGTCTGGAATGAGTGACGAGCCACGAGAATAACCGTGGTAAAGCTGAGCGGAACCAAAAGTATCGTCTGATGCCCTCCACGTTTTGAACATTTATGTTTTTCATTCTGCATCCGTCACTCGAAACGAAATATTTGAACACAAAATGTGTCTAAAAATTTTTTTTAACTCGCGCTCCGAAGTGTCTAAAAAATAGGGTGCATCCGATACCGGTAGCGATACATCGGCGATATTTTGATTTTTCCGAGACATCGCTATTTATTTCTGTATACATTTTTTATACATTTTAAAGCGCTTTGAAGATCCGTGACATACCTACCGATCCGACATTTAGTTTATTTTTTTTTTCAAAATGGCGGCCACCCGTGTACCTATATAAATCGATAGCTGCCATTAATGCAAACAGATAACTTAATGAGGGTTTTCTGAAATGACGTTCGCCAGGTGGCAGCACTGACACGTCAGGTCCAGACATCTGTCAAAGAGCCTATATTTTCTTTAGTCATGACGGAATGATGAACGAATGAATGAATCGAATGATGAACGTCATCATATATTTTATATTGGAAGACCTCTTGTCACAGTGGTGCCAACTGGTGTCGTAAATTTTCACGAAAACCCTCATTGGACCAAACTCCGTAAAGCGTCACATTTCCCAGATATTAACGTCCAAAGTTGATCACGTGACATCCATATTTTTTTAACGTGTTTACCATCTTGTTGCATAGATGTTTGATTTATTTAAATTGTCAGTGATTATTTCTAAGTAGAGAGGGTGCTAAACGCCATGCATTCGTATATTATAGCAGCATTTTATAGCTCGTGTTTTTTTTTTTTTTTTTTCAGGATGGGAAATCATCAAATGACTCCTCCCGCTCTGGGTGGAGCGGAAGGGAGTGTCAGACTCTTACTGACTAAAACCCACCCGTGTTCCTTCCTTCGCCCTTTATGTTCCGGGCCAGCGGTAACCCTTTCGGACAATCCCGCTACCCCGGCAGGCTTCGGCCCTGACGGGCCCCTTCACTTGATGCTGACATCTCTTTGAGGCGCGCGTGGAACACGTACGCGCCGTCCGGCACGGGCCTGGTCCTGATCGGACGGTGAGCTACCCATTACTCTCCGCCCGCAGGCCCGCGCCTACGGTGGCCGGGAGTCGTCGCGCGGCTCCCGACGCCCGGAGCGTCTCCCGCGGCGGCTGGGACGGGAGGCTCTCTCCCTCAGCCGTCCCGCCGCCTCCTTCGCTAGCATGACTGCTTCGCAGAAGGAGGCGACTGCCCCCCACTCCCTCTCGCCCCGGACCATGGCTTGAACCAGGCCCGGACGCGAGAGGTCGCCGCCGCTGCCGATCGCCTCTACGAGGACACGGCGGTGCTCCGCCCAAGCGGGGCAGACCTCCACCGTGTGCTCCACCGTGTCCTCTGGGCGATCCTGGCAATGGTGACACCCGGGCGTTTCCTCCCGCCTGATTATGTGCAGGAACCTCCCGAAACTTCCGTGTCCGGTGAGGACCTGCGTCAGGCGGTAGGTGAGGGCGCCATGACGCCTCTCTAGCCACTCCTCAAAGAGGGGTCTTACCGCCGCTATCGTGGCGTGCCCTGCGCTGGGTTGCGACAGTCGCTCTTTCCATGCCGCCATGAGATCGCGCCGGAGGTCCGTCCGCTCCGCCGCGATTTGCTGCGGAAGCGGAGTTTCCCCCCGGCGTAGTGCCTCCGCGCGCCACTCATACAGGCGCGCGAGGACTATCGCCTCCAGATCCCATGGCGGCAGTCCGGCAAGGAGGCTTGCCGCCTCGCCCGAGATCGTGCGGTACCCCCGGATCAGCCTAACGGCTACCACCTTCTGGGGCGCGTTCAAATAATGGGCGGCTCGCCGCCGCAGTGAACGCGCCCACACCGGGGCCCCGTATAGGGCCATGGACCGCACGACCCCCGCGTAAAGCCTCCGGCAGGAGGCGTTTGGCCCCCTCAGGTTGGGCAGGAGCCGCTTGAAGGCGGCCCCGGCCCGTTCCAGTTTGGGAGCCAAACGTCGGAAATGCTCGACGAAGTTCCACCGGCTGTCGAGGACGAGACCCAGGTATTTCATCGTCGTCTCGACGCCGATGTGAACCCCTCCTACCGTTTGAACCCCTCCTACCGTTTGAACCCCTCCTACCGTTTTATAGCTCGTGTGGCCTAAACTTGTGTTCAAGTTACGCTTTTCTTCTGTGTAAAAACGGACTTCACACAGTGCTATTTAAGAAATTAAATGAGCAGATGAACGTTCATAAATAACTAAATAATTTTGTCGGTGTCGTGTGAATTTGGAATGAAACGAAAATTAACATTCACTTGAGTAGGTAAAGCTACAGACACGAGCATAACCGCGCGGCTGGGCACGTTCGTCGATAAATTTGTGATTATGATCTACATATAATTCTGTTTCAAAATATATTTGTGTAGGCCATTTATATGTCATAACATAGTCAAAACTACCTGTAGTAGAGGCAGGTTAAAATCGAAATGTAAACCGGTAATTTGAATTAATTTGAAAGAAAATATTACAAATTTAAATATTTGCATTGTTTGTATGGAAATTAAAAACAAATTTAAATTATTATTCGATTTCCTAAACTGGCATTATCTATGGCATTAAGTACATACCTATCTACCGTCAAGCAAACTGTTCATTAATTTTCAGTAACTAGTAAGGTAGGGTGGTGTAAGATGACGCACTTTTGAAACAATTAATCATAAAAAAATTAAAAGTCGACGTATCGAAATCAAACTTATGTATTTCAAATATTTGATTAATTGGTAACAAAAGGAAACTTAAATCAAAATCAATCATTTACCTTTGGGTTAATTTTCAACAAAATTTAAAAAAGTAGAAAAGCGCCCTTTTACACAACCTGTTGGGTAAGTTGGCGCAGCAAAGTCGGTAAGATGGCGCACGTGATGCTATGTTATTTTTACATCAATTATCCATTGATGTAAAAATACACATAGCATCACGTAATTTGGAGCATGCATTAGGTTAAATGCGACGTCTGCCTTCCAAGGCAGACGTCGCAAGGACCGCAAGGGAAGATAGTTATTAGTATAGATAGATAGATAACTAGCGTTATGGGATACTAGACAGATACCTACACATCTGTAACCCTTCGGAGAATACCTGCAAACGTGATTTTATGAACTAAATTGTTCATGACGTGAAAATAAAAGATGAAGCAGTTTTAAAACATAAAATTTAACTTTTACTAGATGCTGTCCGCGCTTCGCTCGCGTGACATTAATAACAGTGTAAGTTTCGTCAAAATTGGTCCAGCTATTTCCTAAAATACCCGGAACGAACAGACAGACAAAATTTTAAAAAATATTATTATTTTTATAGGGAGTTCGAACCTCGAGTCGTTCAGTATTCTTGGTATGAAACTCCATACTGCAACACCTACTAATCGGAATCGTAACGTAATCGCCTCGCCTCGGGATAAGCTCACGAAGCGATACGGTGCCGATCCCTTTCCGATTTGATACGTTTGCGACCTTTATCCGACCCGCTGCTATTTTGACTTTTTTTCAATGTTTCCGCGCACGATGAATGTAGTATTATGGGTAGGAGACACTTGTGCAAATAAAAAATATCAAGTAATATGTTGCTAGAATTGGGCTATCAAACGCAAAAAGATTTTTACAAATCCGAGATTGGCGCATTCAAACACACAAACACAAACTCTTCGCGTTATTGTATAGATGTAGCATATATATGAATACTTCAATTCCTTTCTATCAACTTCACTAAAACGATACAAAACAGAAGATAAACTAATCAGAGACAATCTAAAAGCAATTTGTCTATTAACACTAACACATTGGATTGGGAATAGACGAAGTTAGACCTAATTCTTATTTCAAAATGGCTGCGATTGATCTGAGAGGTTAAAGGCACGCGACACAAAGGGACAGCTCGTTGTGCGACTTGTGGTGCCTTTGTGTCGCGCGCGATTTCATCGCTTGTCGCGCCTGTTTGAAGTAGTACTTATACTTATAGAAGTTTGTACTATATACTTATAGAAGTTTGTACTTATATTGGAAAAGGTACAAAAAGCTTTCCTTAGGTTTCTTTATAAGCGTAAACACGGCTATTACCCATACCTCTATCCGACTAAATTTCTACTGGGATGCCTCGGATATAACTCATTAGAGGTAAGGCGAGCAAGAGACCAGCTCACCATAGCCTGTAAGACGCTCCGTGGCAATATTGACGCGCCTGATCTACATGCTGTTCTGGCTCGCTTCTTTGTGCCAGAAAACTACTGCCGCGGCAGAAGGCACAGGCTGTTTGCTGTGCCTCCATGTCGCACAGTTGCGCGTGCTAAGTCCCCAATACCACGTACTCTGGCCGCACTTAATGATCTCTTGGACTCTAACCCAACAAACGATCTGTTTGCGGACGAATGGACTTTTTGCATTTTGATAGCCCAAATCTTAAGGAAGTTTATAGACTATTTATCATCAAGCTTTGACTCTTAGGAGGCAAGCAAAAACAAAAAAAATCAGAAAGAACGCTAGGCGAAAACGAAGTAACAGCGCGGGCAGGCGATGCGATGCGACACTGGGGTTGCGGGAACAAGAAATTTCACGCGGACGAAGTCACGGGCTACAAAGCTAGTTTGATATATGTCCCCTAAATGCAATACAGTATCATATTGACCAGAATAATCTTTAAAAGAAAATGCCATGACATGCATGATCAATTCGGCGTCTTGTGGTCCACATTTATGAATATGTGGCGCTTTTAGAACGCGAACGTAGGTCTGATGATTCGTCTGATGTCCGATGACCTGGTAACCCTGGAGTCCTTTGGTCGCCTCTTGTCTTACCCATTGTAAGAAAAGAGAGAGACGGGGGTTGGGGGGGGGGGAGTTTCAGAGCATTCAGTTTAGTCTCTTTGCTCTTGAGTCAAAACGGTAAAGGAAAACTTCGTGAGGAAACCGGCACGCCCGAGAACCAAAAATTCGAAAACATGGGAGATCCATCAACCCACACTGGGCCCGCGTGGTGGTTTATGGCTCATTTTCTCTCACAGAGAGGAGGCCTGTGTCCCAGCAGTGCTATATAGGCTAACTAGTAGTGCCCCGCGGTTTTACCTGCATAAGTTGCGGTCCCGTGGGAATATCGGGACAAGAACTATCCTACGTCCTTCCCCGGGATGCAATCTATCTCTCTGCCAAATTTTATTGAAATCTATTCAGTGGTTTAGGCGTGAAAAGAAAAGGTAACATACAGACAGACAGAGTTACTTTCGAATTTATAATATTAAGTATGGATTATGTGCTGTGTTATTTAAAATTTTTTATGACATTGTTTTTTACATTCTGTGACTACAGTAACTCACACACTGTCTTGTTAAAATTCTATAAAAATCATCTACTTTTACAATATTTGTAAATATGTGAGCAACATGTATCTATCATTATATAATTGATTTACCTGTAATTGCTTCATTTTTAATTCTTTTTACTTTTTGTGGTAGACTAAATTTTATTCTAGGTGCATCGTCTTCACATATAATTGTATTATGTATACAAAACCTTGTAAAACATTTTAAAAGAGTGACGGTGGAGTTTCTTGCCCATTCTTCTCCATACGAACAATACCTATTGGAAGGGGCGACTAGAATCAATTCAATTTTACTGTAAGTTTTGACGTTCAAAAGTGTCTTTAATGTGCCTATTTGAAATAAATGATTTGACTTTGACTTTGCTCTTAAGTCTAACTAAACCCACAATTTCGTCTATTTCTGGTAATCACTTTGTATTTTGAGGTGCTCGTGGCTAAATAATAACAGTCGCACTAGTCATTCGAATTGCCGGGGTCAGTTCCTGGATGGGTGACCATTCATTACATATCGAGACCTCTCCGTGCCTCGGAAAGAACGTTAAGGCTTTTGGTCCCGGCTGTTATTCGTTAATCTTTGATAGTCTTTACTGGTAGTCAGAAGTCGTCGAAAAGGTCTGACAACCAGTCTTACCAAGGGATATCGTGTTACCCAGTTACTGGATTGTGGAGGTCAGATAGGCAGTCGCTCCATTTAAAATACTGGTATTCAGCTGCATCCGGTTAGACTGGAAGTCGATACCAACATAGTTGGGAAAAGACTAGGCAGACTAATTGACTTCGTGTTTTGTATGAATTTTGCCAAATTAAACTATATTTTTGTCAAACTAACACTCTCTAGTTTAGATTCACAATTCAGAATGGACTTCACAACTAAACCTCTAATCCCACAAAACTGACAGTGTCACCGAAACTAGCTGACTCAAAGACAGGCTAATCCTTTAACGCGCCTCACTTTGTAAATATGACATGACCTCGATACTTATATTGAGGGAAACAACCAGAAGATTCCGTCTGAATCATACAGGATCGATAATCCGACCCTGGAGGAAAAGTATTATAAGTATCTAACACACTGTATATCACTGTGTGACCTAAACCTGCACTTAAGTCACGCTTTTCTGTGACTTAACTAGTCTATTTTTTTACACAGAAAAGCGTGAATTAAGTGCGGGTTTAAGTCACACGACCTGTAAAATAGAATACGATAGGTGTGCCTTTAGTAGTCTATTAATGCACGGCGTTTAGCCAATTTTACAGTATTTTCAGTTCACGCCGAAGTCACAATTATCGTAATGTACAGACGCCAGCACATCAAGCTACTACAATCGGTCAAATTACTTTAATATATTTTCAACTTTATTGCTAAAGCATAAGGTTCAAAGTTGATTGGAAAATTTGACAGTTCCGGGTATTTTGATGTGCTGAGGTCTGTGTACTATTATAATACTGTAACCAAAGTTAACTTGACGGACGAAAGTACCCGGTACTGTAACCAGAGTTAAAGTAGGATTACTAAAATCTGTAATTAATGACACAAAATAATAGAATAGAATACCTACTCTTTATTATGTACACCATAAAAAAAATCAGCAAAAAAAAAATCAGCAAGATAGGTAAGAAAATAATGAAAAAGGCAGCAAACACAACACTTTATTCTCTAGAATAACTTAAACAAAAATGAAATTTAAAATAAGAAAAATAAGAATGACACCAATTTATACAACATAAAGAAATAAAAGGCAAAAGCTGTATAAGTAAAAATCTTTAAAAAGAACTGCTTCTTTTTAGCATATTCTGTTCTTGTTAATCCATCTTTAAGTATATACTTCCTAATGCTTAAAGCCCATAATATCATAAATTCGCGCCAATCAATTTTGTTGATATCGAAATCGAAAATTTCTCGATCAGTTTCCGATAGACTGTTGTACAGAGCTTCAGTGTTCTTGTCGACAAAGTCAAAATTGTTGCAGGCGAAAAAAGACAACGCTTTCATCAATTTGTAGGTTTTCGTGTAAAGTTTCACGAATCTAAAAAAGTAAACGAATTATTTAAAAAGAGCATACATAAAACAATTTCGACGATTGAGCGTTTTAGGTACTTCCATAAAAAAAGAACATTCACAATTTCTGGGCTGCCAACAGAGAGAGTGTGAAAGTGTGTGAAAGTGGTGGAAGCAACATCTACATCTTTTGTTTTTAAGTTAGTGGAAACAAGACCAGAAAATAGACTTGAGGGGACTATGTGTCCCAGAGGACACGGTGGAGCATACGGTGGAGGTCGGCCCCGCTTGGGCGGAGCACCGCCGTGTCCTCGTAGAGGCGATCGGCAGCGGCGGCGACCTCTCGCGTCCGGCCCTGGTTCAAGCCATGGTCCGGGGCGAGAAGGAGTGGGAGGCAGTCGTCTCCTTCTGCGAGGCAGTCATGCTAGCGAAGGAGGCGGCGGGATGGCTGCTGAGGGAGAGAGCCTCCCGTCCCAGCCGCCGCGGGAGACGCTCCGGGCGTCGGGAGCCGCGAGACGACTCCCGGCCACCGTAGGCGCGGGCCTGCGGGCGAAGAATAATGGGTAGCTCACCGTCCGATCAGGAACAGGCCCGTGCCGGACGGCGCGTATGTTTTCCACGCGCGCCTCAAAGAGATGTCAGCAGCAATTGAAGGGGCCCGACAGGGCCGAAGCCTGCCTGGAGTGCCTGGTCAGCGGGATTGTCCGAAAGGGTTATCGCTGGCCCGGAACATAAAGGGCTAAGGAAGGAATACGGGTGAGTTTTAGTCAGTATGAGTCTGACACTGTGCCCTTCCGCTCCACCCAGAGCGGGAGGGGTCATTAAAAGACTTCCCATCCTGAAAAAAAAAACGGAACTATGTGTAGCCCATTGGAAATGATATACCTACTATACTATTCAAGTTATAGCTTGATACGCATGGACAAATAAAATTAATAAGGTTGATTTTTGGGAGAGATTTGGTCCAACATCTTCGTAACAGACTTATTGACTAACAAATTGAAAGTGTGCCTAAGATGCTGGCAACAAATATCACAAAGGCGGACGAGTCGCAAAAGAAACCGTAAAATCCCAGCCAGATTTCTCAATCCTCAATGTTTGGAACGAATTTCCTTATCGGAGGAGGCTTGCGGTAGGAGTCAACTGGTAGAAATTGTCACGTGACGAAAAAGCGTTATGTGACTTTTTATTATTTAAAATTGAAAGAGACAGAGCGAGAGATAGAGAGAGACATATAGTTTTTATGGTTTTCGAGGGTGCTGATACCCAATAGTGAGGTCGAAATGAAAATCTAAGATGGCGGCTGCCAAATTTTTCGTCATTTTGAATTTTATTCGTTTTTCCTACCGGGGGCTCCCGACTCCACACGTTTTTTTCATAGAGGCACGCACTATTTTGGAGAACTTACTTGAGTGCCTCAAATTTATCCTTACCGTCTTTCTTTTCCAATAAGTAAGCACACTCCATCTATGAAGTACGCAGGTATCAGATGCAGCAACCAAGTGAGAATCCAGAACATTACTGGATTGTTTGTTTTCCAGAAGACGCTGTACGCCACAGCCATCGGCGATGGGTAGTTCATTAGCGCATCATTCCTCAGTATAGGAAAGAGTTTTCCTGAGCATAATATTTAAAATTTTAGTCGGTGCCTTACTTTGCAGCAAAGTCATGTTCTTTGTCATGGGAACAGAACTAGTAGTGATACAAAGTTTCAACTTGAGAGACAAGAAGAAAGTATTCCAATCATTTGCTTGTACGAATCCATACATACTAACAAGTAAAATAAAAAAATAAACATTCAATAAGCACAAGCAAGACCCACTGGGACACAGGTCTCCTCTTTGTAGGAGGGCGTGGGCTGTAGTCAACCACGCGGGCCCAGAGCGGGTTGGTGAATGTCACATTCCTTAGAAATTTTGTTGTTATTATGTTTTGCTTCACCATTTTGCAGTCGTAACAAAACAAAATGGAAAAGAAAAAATCCTTACTCAAGAGCCCAGGATTTCTAATAGTCGTCACGGTATATATCTTGGGATTCATCTCTCCAGCAGCCCATCTCTTAGCAGTCGCCCATCCTGCAGCTATAGCGGCGTTATTGACATAGTCAACGGGTATAAAATCCGAGTCAACTTGGTTATTAATTAAAAGTGTTTGCGTCAGACCCATGCCGACACCTAAAGCTACCTAAAAAAATACCAAAAGTTTTACTGGCAAAAAGAAAAGGTGATGACAGACAGCAAGATTCCATAAACACAGTCAGGTTTGCACATCATAATTTTTTGGTTTGACTGTTAAGCAGGGCTTTTATCTTGGGGTTCAGCTGAAAATGATTTAAAGTTAATAGTATCTAGTTTATTATTTTCTTTTTGGAAGTCAAAATGCTCGTAGTAGCAAAAACACTTAAATAAAAGGAATACATACTTTCATGACTGTCATCATAATTAATAACACTTCTGTGGACATCACTATGGAAAATGTTTGAATCCTGAATATATAATAATCAATTTAATCCGAACAATATACAGGTCGATCGATCAGGTTAAGGTACGCTTGCCGTGGTTGGTCTGTGGATGGGTGACCATCTTTACATACCGAGACCCCTCCGTGCCTCGGAAAGCACGTTAAGTCGTTGATCCCGGCTGTAATTCTTTGATCTTTGACAGCCATTACGGGTAGTCACAAGCCCAAAAGTCTGACAACCAGTCTTACCAAGGGGTATTGCATTACTGGGTTCTGGAGGTCAGAGAGGCAGCCGCTCCATATGAAATACTGATATTTAGCTGCATTCAGTTAGACTGGAAGCTGATCCCAATATATTTGGGAAAAGGCTAGGTAGATGAGGCAGCTAGATAGGTACTATGCTTTACTTACACCAGGGGCCCCATATACAGTGGATGCATCAATCCATCCTGGCTGTGGTTCTCGTACAGAATGTATTACTGTAATAAAATATTTGGCAAGTACAAGTATTATAAAGTTATGCAGTGACAAATGAACCACTTATTGTGTCTTACTAAATGCTAAAAAAAAATGTAATGAAAAAGTGTTTATTCACAGAAATAATTTTTTACAAAATAATTTTACCTCCGCCAAACTGCAAAGCAGTATGTTGGCAGACGTAGCTATGAGTACTTTTTTTCTCAATATTAACATATTTTATTTTTATAATGACACTTTTGACATATAGGTTAATAATACTATTCCTTTATTTCTTAAATTAAAAAACAGACATAAAGCTAAGTGACAGCGACACCGTGGTAGATGACGTGATAGAACGTTTCTGTCATATTGACTTTTAAACATCTAATAACATATAACACAACGCATTTGAACGTCAAATATAATTGTATGGCAATTTATTGTGTCATTATAGAACACAATTTAAACTGAGACCGTCCGCGAAAGTGTTAAATATTAGATATGTACAGAATAATATAGCAGAAACCGATGTGACAAAGTTTTTAGAATTAAATATTGATAATTCAATTAATTGGAAAATACATATTGATAAATATGCAAAAAACTAAATCAATAGTCATATGGACTCTACAGATTAAGAAAGGTGGTCAACAGGGCAGTGTTATTAACAGCGTATCACGGATTAAGTTCGACTCTCAGATATGGCTTAATATTCTGGGGGAACAGAGTAGACAAGGAAAGAGCGTTCAAGGCTCAAAAACGTTGTATCAGGTCTATGTTTAATTTGCATCAGACCGATTCTTGTCAGCCATTTTTCACAAACCATAGAATACTAACATTACCATGTTTGTACATATTCGAATGCGCGGTATTTGTAAAGAGCAATATTCACTTATTTGAATACCGTAGCCGAATACGCCATCAGGATAAATAATAATTGTGCACAATCACGAGCAAGACACGTTTTCTGCAGCAAAGTGTATTGTGGGTTGCTCCAACAATATTTAATAAAATTCCAAAACATATTAGAAGCATCTCAGAAATTAAATTATTTAAAAAGAAACTTCATGACCTGTTAGTCGATAAATGCTAATACTGTTTGAAAGACTTTATGTCAGACAAGTGCCTTTAAATTATGTTTAGACCAAGACCATGGTGCAGTCAGTGCTGCTTACTATTAATTTTAAGGATATTTAACTGATCTCTATTTTGTGTTTATTTTTTGTTATAATATTGTATTGTAACTAGTTAATTTAATTTTTCCTTAACCCTTTAATTCGCAGCGTCGTACCCGAACGACATAGTAAAGAAAAAAATATTGCTGGTTTTCTGCTAGAATAGTTTTAGTTTTATTGACATTAATTATAAGCAAAAACATAACGCTACCTAAAAAAATATATCTGTCAAGTTGCACAAAAGCATTCAGTGTCATTTTGGCAAGATGGTGGTGAGAACACCGGTCATGCACGGACGCAAGGTAAATAATAATTGATTTTTAGCATTTTAATCTAGTTTATGGGAATTATGCATCAAAAATGTCTTTGCAAAAAACGCTTTTATTTATTTATGTAAAAACCTGCTCATTTCATCCACAAAAATTCAATTTATGAGCTTTTGAAATGGTATGTTGTTGTTGACCAACACTGCTCAATTCTCAGAAAAGTACCTAACAATCCCTATGTCGTTCAAGAACGACACTGCACTTTTATCAGTGAAGTACTGCTTGAATTTAAATTCGTGTTTACACTTTTACTATGATATTATAACATTTTTGGACTGCTTGCAATTACTAACGCTATGGGTGAAAGCATCTAGGGTTCCGTAGTGGAAAAAAATCTTTTTTATTTTTTTTAAAGGGTTTTATTTTGTTATTTATTTTGCAAATAACAATTTTCTTCTGCTTTGTTTGTGGTTTTGCATGTTTTTTGTTTTTGATTGCTTCAGATTAAGCCAAAATGGCAGCGAACCCATACCATTATGGCACTTGTGCCACCCGAAAACGCACTTTCGGATGATAGCAGTTGTAGTGCTACCGAAGACGAAGTAATCATCCAAAATTACCAACATGAAGATATTAGATGATGATATTACATACTGCAGTTCCGAACCAAAATCATATCCCTCTTCTCTAAATGACTTAGATATTGATATTGAAGACTCGGCTAAGTTCAACTCCAAATTATCGGACGAAGAGACGATTCCATTGTCACCCGTCATCCATGAAATGTTGGGATACTGGTCGACCGCAAGAACAACTTCCATTCACGCTGAATTCAGTATCCTCTATATTATCACCTTTGGCAAGCTCGCCAGCAGCAACAACCCGGTCCAAGAGAAAGGCACTTATAGAACCCAGGCTTCAAACTAAAAGAGTGAAGAAGTTAGTTCGAAAACCCATGAACTTCAAATTCGAAAAAAGCAAATTTCAACACACAGCAATAGTAGATTTCCCGCAATATAACCCTCCTTTTGATGCAGATCTGAAAACTCCGATTGATTATTTCCAGCAATTTTTCTCTGACGATATAATACATCTTATAACTGAAAACACGAATCTTTATTCGGTACAAAATAATACTTCGAAAAGTGTACTTCAGCGTTTACACTTTTCGAAGTATTATTTTGTACCGAATAAAGATTCGTGTTTTCAGTTATAAGATGTATTATATCGTCAGAGAAAAATTGCTGGAAATAATCAATCGGAGTTTTCAGATCTGCATCAAAAGGAGGGTTATATTGCGGGAAATCTACTATTGCTGTGTGTTGAAATTTGCTTTTTTCGAATTTGAAATTCATGGGTTTTCGAACAAACTTCTTCACTCTTTTAGTTTGAAGCCTGGGTTCTATAAGTGCCTTTCTCTTGGACCGGGTTGTTGCTGCTGGCGAGCTTGCCAAAGGTGATAATATAGAGGATACTGAATTCAGCGTGAATGGAAGTTGTTCTTGCGGTCGATCAGTATCCCAACAATTCATGGATGACGGGTGACAATGGAATCGTCTCTTCGTCCGATAATTCGAGTTCAACTTAGCCGAGTCTTCAATATCAATATCTAAGTCATTTAGAGAAGAGGGATATGATTTTGGTTTGGAACTGCATTATGTAATATCATCATCTAATATCTTCATGTTGGTAATTTGAAGATGACCTAAAAGATTTTATCGGCATAACTCTTGATGGGTGTGGTCCAAATGCCTGCTTACCGTGACTATTGGAGCAATAAATTGAGGTTTCCGGAAATCGCTGATGTTATGTCGCTGCTAGAAAAGAGAAACTGCTATTACCATTATCACGTCAACGTCTAGAACTAGACGTAAGCCGTTAGACGATGGTAAGAGCAGTATTGCCCTCATTTTGTCCTCTTTTTGCTCAATGCCGATGAAAATTAGATAATAATTACAAAGTATTTGTGTAATTTTTCTAATAAACATTTTTTTTATTACAATTTGTTTTTATTTTGGTAGTTATTCTAATTTTCTATTCAAAGCGCAATGTTGATAGTCTACAACATATATATTAGCTTTTACTTTCTACAGTGTTTCGCAATGTCGTACCTGAACAACATATGTTTTCTCGAAAAGTATATAATATAGATTTTTTTAAACATTTTTCCAGAGCCATTCTGACCATAACTAAACCCCTCAAAAAGAAAAAAATACGAAATTGAGAAGAAAAATCTCTTGCGAACTAAAGGGTTAAATTGCAATAGTAATGTTATTTTTTTTTCTTTGTTAAATTAAAAAAGTAATGTTAATTTCTTACATAATAATAGGACACACAATGTTAATAATTTGAATAATTTGTATTGTATGCCTAAAAGGCGGGACATAGCTGATCAACATCACTGTAACTCTTAACACCTGTATGTATTTCTGTACCTGTGATCCACAATAAACATGATTGATTGATTGAAACCTAGTCATGCCAACTGCATCTAAACTACGCTACGATGTTGCAGCTGGCATGCAGTTCAAATGCAGTCCGTTTATTTAGACCCTTATTTATGGTTATCACTTACCGATTGCAGGTCTAATAACGCAAATGGGGAGATCATCGCTCATTGTTCTGACCATCTCTTCAGCGACGGCCTTTGAAAACGAATAGATGTTTGACCAGTTTTGGATCAGACTGAAAAAAAAAACAAAATGTAGTGTCACCCTAATACCGTTTTTCCGATAATAAACATGAGTAGATGACTTGTGTCGACACCCTTGCGCCATGCCGTCTTCCTAGCACGGTGGGCTGTGCTGGGGCAGCTGCTGCAGGTGCAGAAAACCTCTTTTTCACCTGGTCCTTAAGGCGGGCCAGCGCGTCCACTGTGCCGAAAACCGAACTGAGCGTCCGATAAGTCCGGCCCCACATTCCGCAGGTGCCCACATTCCGCGCGCGATGGAGGCGGGGGACGGATTGTTGGCGGTGTCATTCGACATAGCCAACGCCTTCAACTCTGTTTCCCACAGCGCCATCCTAGAAGCACTCCGATTCCACGGGGTGCCTCTATACATGCGGCGTCTACTGGCCAGCTACCTGGAGGATTGGGCGATCGTCCTCGTGAACAGGGCTGGCCAAGTCTGGCGGTACGCAGTCGAGGCCGGCGTTCCACAGGGGTCAGTAGTGGGACCTCTCCTCTGGAACGTTGGCTACGACTGGCTCTTGCGGGAACTCTCCTCCGAGGCACGAGTGTCATCTGCTACGTTGATGACACTCTCCGACATGACGTCAGTATGACAGTCACCTCCGACTCCTCCCAGGTGGAAGCCAGCAGGCGACGGGTGCGGGGACACCCTCGCCTGTATTGCACAGGCTTCCACCAGTGCCGGACGGGAATGGCCAGGTGTTCCCGGCCATTCCCGTAGCCCCCCAGCGGGGAGGACTTGCGGGGCCCGCCAGTTAGGCGGACATGCGCCGGGGGGGTTGTGGACGCAAAGGCTGAGCCGGATTCCCATGACCCCCATCAAGGCGACGAGGGAACACCGCTGAGTTTTAGTGGGTATACTGCCACCTTGGCAGGGAGTCCCACATACTCCGTGTCGTCCCCGACGAGCGGAAATGCGTAATGTCAGTTCTCAGCGAAAAAAAAAGGTGCAGAAAACCTCAAATGGCGAAAATATTCCAACCAGATTGGGAGTTTGATTTTTGAGCCGTTTGGGGTTGAAACACTAGTGCCATGGGGTCCGAGTGCCCACTTAGTTTTTCGAAATATCGCCAAGCGGTTAGTCGACTCTTCACTTGGCCAGAGGGCTAGCCTATTTCTTGGCCAAAGAATTAGTTCTTTGGCCAAGAAATAGGTATTTTAAATGCTAGTTTATAATGTAAATATTATCTTGATTAAGTAAATAAATACTTCTAGTAGTAAATTGAGTAGAAGAAAATTTACACCCAAAATTTACCAGTCATGTTGTTCTGTTGTTTCTGCTTACCCCCATGGAAAAAAGGCGTGGGTGTATGTATGTATTATGTAGAAAAAATCAATTAATCTTTGCCTCACTCCTTAAACCCTGCAAGCTCAGCAGTCCCACTCACCCACCCAGGTGTCTATTGTTATGTGTAGTGTCTGCTGGTAGTCTCACTCACCAACCCAGGTGTCTACTGTGGTGTGTGGTGTCTGCTGGTAGTCTGATTCACCCACCCAGGTGTCTACAGTGGTGTGTGGTGTCTGCTGGTAGTCTCACTCACCCACCCAGGTGTCTACTGTGGTGTGTGGTGTCTGCTGGTAGTCTCACTCACCCACCCAGGTGTCTACTGTGGTGTGTGGTGTCTGCTGGTAGTCTCACTCACCCACACAGGTGTCTACTGTGGTGTGCGGTGTCTGCTGGTAGTCTCACTCACCCACCCAGGTGTCTACTGTGGTGTGTGGTGTCTGCTGGTAGTCTCACTCACCCAGGTGTAATGTCGTCCAATCTCGACTCTGCAACTGACTCAGCTAGTTCGATCAAGGTCTGCGGTTCCACTGGACTCGGGTAAAAGTCTTCCAACACTTCCATGTTGACGCGGTTGGAGCAAGCGTGGGAAAAAGCTGTTGATACATGCACGTAGGATCTATGGAAAAATTTTACTTTTAATATTTGACTGTGGCGCAGTCTGGGAGAGGCCTATGATTGATTGATTTGACTGAATTGAAGAAACTTTACGCTTTCTCTATCTGGTTAAGAGGAGCCTAGATAGCTAAAAGAAAATGAAATCAATCCAGCTTTGTCACCATGACGAAAATGTCTTTTCAAATGTATTTTTTCAAACATTATTCTATTGTTTTCTTTACCAGTAACAGGCAACATTTTTTTCTTTGCTTAACGTGGAGAATAATAAATAGTAACATGGAGAAAGTGAGCAAGAAATTGTTAATTATTCCCTAATTTTATTTACTTTTTTTTTGTAAATGTACTTTAGCTTCTAGCCGTGTATGGAAATAAACAAATTTAATAAATATGAATAAAAGAGACGATTTCTCCAAATTAAAGGTTCTCCCCCACAGGCGCGTTTTATCGTTCGATAATATCGGATGCGTTATTGCGATAATGTGTCCCGATTCCTTGCCACACAGCCGCGTTTTAATCGTCCGAGTTGTCTAACTTGTGCGTGTGTTCAGTACAGGCCTCGCGTTACTACGCGTAAGATCATATGCGTCCTAATACAAAATGTTCTAAGAAATCATATCGGAATATCGCAGGACGGAGGAACGCAAGCGTCCTACTTCTATTGCGTCGTTATTATCGCAGCAGCGTGTAACTTCGTGTTCCTAATACAAAATGTACTGAAAACGGATATAGCAATAACGCAACCGATATTATCGACCGATAATAACGCACCTGTAGGGGACAGCCTTTAAATGAGCTGTTGAATGTAAATACTCACTTGAGGTTTTTGCAAGCCTTGCCGAGTAGGAGAGCTTCTCTAGTACCTCGAACGTTGATCATGGTGGTCAATCGGAGCGGGCTGTCGAACCTTGTCGTCGCAGCCATATGGAAAATTATATTCACCTGTCGTAACAAAATATTATTGTTTTTAGTGATAAGTGGAATGTTTAAGTCAGAAAGAACTGTAGCCAATAATTTAGTGAACCGGTTAGCCTGGCCAAGGTTCAGCCTGGAAACCTCTCACGAGACGACTGTCAAAAGCTTTCCCAAGAAAAACTCATAAAATAGTAACATCTGTATACAGTCCCATATATATTGGTATATTTTTTTCTGTTAATCTGTATTGTCCCACTACTGGGCAAAGGTCTACCCCATATTTTTCCACTTTCGTTTAGGAGCGAGTCCAAATCTTACTTTTTTAAATAACACAGACATTAGTATCTGTGTTATTTCGTCATAAAAGTAAGCCTAATAGGACGTGATTATTCATATATTAATGTTATTTATATTATCACAATAATAATATGTTTTCGTTAGTAGGTACTATATCGCGCCAATAGATGTCGTTACGTGTTTCTAAAAAAAAACGTAATAAAATAATAATTTTGTTCTAGAATACTTTTATATTATTATATCCTTTGATAGAGTTAAGCGATTGCGATGAAACAAAAACTAATCACTACTCCGAGTTCTAACACCATATTTGAGTATAAAAATTAACTATATTAATTTTGTACTTTTTACGTTGAACCTGTTCAAATCAATAATCTGTTACATCCAAACAGACAAACCGACAAACAGACAAAAATTACAAAAAAATATGAAATGGCATCTGTTAGTTATTCTTTAACAACCCTACAATTTTTTTTTTGAAAAATTTTCAATGTACAGAAACTCCTCGTCTACAGATTTATAACATGTATAGATAGAAGAAGAATAGATATAGAATAGATAGACAGAAGATATAGATATAGATTTAAAGGGTAATAAAAGGGATTCCTTTATCATATTTGCAGAATAAACAATTTCATTTCACTAAACAATCTAGAAAAAAAAACCTTTTCTGCGAGAGTGTTCCAGTCTTGATCGCTCATGCCGAGTCTAAGTTCACCTACATCTCCTGCTACTGATATGATCTTCTCTGCAAAACCTGGTTGCAGCTCCCGGATTTTGTCGAATACCTGAGAATACCTTTAAAATTTAAAAATGACAAAATAATTTATTTGTTATCTTTCGTTTATTGATGGTGGATGAATGTGACTAATAGCCGAAGCGCGGCTACACCTAGTTTTAGCCGGCCGAAGTGCGGCTACTCCTTTTTTTTTTGTTTCCGGGGTGGAAAATTCTCATGGATGTCCACCGCCCTGGGGCGTCTGTCGGAGTCTGTCAGACTCTTACTGACTAAAAACCACCTCGGTGTTCTATCTCACACCTACGCTGGGGGTCTTGGGAACTTACGATCCTTCTGCAACCCCCGACTGGTGCCAGGCCGCCGCTGCGAGCCACGTCGGGGGGGGGGGGGGGGTTGCAGCCGGCCACATGCGGTTCGTGTGTACTTCGGGTGACATCGGTTGCATGGTTGCGGTCGGTCGATAGGCGATGTAGGATGCAAGAGCGAGCGACGTGCACCCCGAGGTTATATTTGGTTACATTGCTATATATAAAAATATTTAGGTAGACCCTTCAGCTGTTACTCTGTCTTAACGACCTGAACTCTCTGAAAATATTAACTTAGAATAATCCTTGACCTTTGAAGGTCTGAGTAAAATTCTGATTGGTCGTTAATCCATTGGTTTTCCCAGTTTTAGTGCAAGATATTATGAATAAATTTATTTGAAATAGACTTACGGGTTCCTTTAATAGCACATTTAACCTCTCTTTTGTACCTTTGCCTTTCTTGGGTCTCAGCAGTACAAATACTTTTGATATTTTCGTCGCTCTGAAAAGAAATCCTAAATTATACCTTCAATTCCACAAAATTTTCTCTACTATTCCTGGTACAAATTCCTGCATTATTTTATATAAATGTCAAGGGATTAATGCTTGTTCAAATGCTTATATTTCGGATTGGAATGGGCGCATCTTTCGTTCAACTGAACTACACCTCCTCCTTCTCACCTGCGGAGTTTTTCAACGAGTTGCTTGTCGAGGAAACCAGAGCCGTCTGGCATAAGCACCGCGGGCGCCGTAGTAGAACTGCTACACGGATGAGTCTCCTCCACTTAACTACTATCCTCATCTGAGGAGTTTCTCAATGAGCTGCTTGCCGAGGAAGCCAGAGCCGCCCGTCACTAATACCGCGGCGCCGCTGTAGAACTACTGCACGGCGGAGTCTTCTCCACTTAACTACTGTTACGAGCTTGGGGTTCGTGACAATAAAAACTGCCGATTTAATAACCAAAAAATGACACTTTACTCACCAACACTAATTACAAGTCAAACACACTAATTAAGAAATACAATTGCACTTACTGATCACTCTTAAGTCGCTCTTAAGTCACACTCGAATATCGCCTTCGATGTTATCGCTCGTATCGCTTATTCGAAACTATTTGTGTCTCGCGGCCCACCCGGCCTTATATAGTGCCGCAGAGCTAGTACATAAACATCTAGAACGTTCGAGTACATACCGGTCCCGACTGACTCGACGTCGATAGTTCTCGGAATTACTAGTACTTAGAAAAAGGTCAAGTAGGGTCAAGGTCCTAGTACCAAGGTACTAGTTCCGCTACCTGATACTAGATGGCGCTAGTGGTAACTAATGTCGCCATGTATTAAGCATTATTTGCGGCGCGCAACACTGCCCCCTCCTTAGACATGCTCGTCCCGAGCATTATTGGCCCCATAATAACGCGCCAGTCGATCCACATGGACGATCTTAGGAGTACCTCTTGCACCTTTCTGTATCCGGTAGGTTACATCATTGATCTTTGTCACAATCCGGTACGGTCCGTCCCATTTAGCTTGAAGCTTAGGAGATTTCCCTTTGCTGCGGACTGGATTGTGCAACCACACCAGTGAACCTTCGTCGAACCCTTTATTGTTCATTTTTTTTTTTTAACGGGTTTTCATCTTTTCAGACATTTGCTGGCCCGATTGTCTGACGTGCTCATAAATGTCATTCATTTTGTTCCGCAAATCATTCGCATAATCAGTTACACTGCGTGGGGCATCAGGTGGTATTCCGGTGATCAGGTCTGCAGGCAGCCGTAGTTCTCTTCCGAAGTTTGCGAAAGCTGGTGTCACCGCTGTACTTTCGTGAACAGCACTTCGATATGACAACAAAAACGGTTGTATGTGCTTGTCCCAATCTCGTTGCCGATTTTCCACAACTTTCGCTAGGTACCTCTCCAGTGTCTGATTAAATCTTTCCACCATTCCATCCGATTGTGGGTGGTAAGAAGTCGTTCTTGTTTTATGAGTACCCATAACTCGACAAGTTTCCTGGAATATTTGGGACTCAAAATTCCTTCCTTGATCACTGTGAATCTCCAAAGGTACTCCAAAACGACAGAAGACTTCATGAACTAATTTGTCCGCAACTGTCGCAGCTTCTTGATTTGGAATGGCGAAGACTTCCGGCCACTTAGTGAAGTAATCCATCACAACCATGAAATACTTGTTACCACTTTCACTCTCCGGAAACGGCCCCGCAACGTCAAGGGCTATCCTCTCCCATGGTGCACCAACATTGTACAATTTCAATGCACCCCTACTACGAGTCTGAGGTCCCTTTACAGCTGCACAACTTGTACATTTGCGACACCAATCCTCGACATCGTCCCGACAGTGGACCCAGTAAAACCGTTCTCGTATCTTCAGTAGAGTCCGTTTTACTCCCAGATGACCTCCTGAACAACCATTATGGTACAGCTGTAGAACATCCGGTACTTGAGCTTTAGGGACAACCATTTGCAAATGACAGCTGTCTCCCCGAGCATTTTCCCATTTACGGCACAGGACTCCATCCTGAACCACCAAGCTGTCCCATTGGGCCCAATAGCTTTTTGTGACCGAACTCATCGCTGAGACGTCGCTCCACCTGGGCTTAGGAGCTCTGGCCTTCATCCACTCCAGAATCGGCTTGATGTCTGAATCTTCCTGCTGTGCACGTTGTAGGCTTTCCTTCCACTCGTTGCTGAGGTCTGTCCTGAGCATCCTTACAGGTACCACTTCCTTACTTTCCTGCCTAGTACAGTGCTTGCAGTCTTCAGGACAAGGTCTTCTTGACGATGCATCTGTGTTGCCAAGAGACTTCCCGCTGCGGTGTTTAACCACAAAGCCGTCCTGCTGCTGCCGGGCGGTGCTGTTAGCCGCACTACCCTCTCGAGTCCAGCCACTTTCCCTTTCTGCAGTCCGCTTAGGGCAACTGGATCGAAGGTGGCCCCTTTCCCCACAGCCGTAGCACCTAGGGCTGTATCCTTTATTGCGGTCGCGAACTGTAGCCGCTGCAACCTCCCTGACGCGATGGGAACGATGATCCTGCCGCACCGCTTCCACCTCCAATGCATGGGCCAAGGCGTCCTTAAGCGTCCCGTGGTGACCGAGCCTCACAGCAGCTCTAACTTCAAGGTCGCGGATGCCGTCGATGAATGCCTGCACCAGGTTCCCATCAATAAGCGCAGGTACGGACTGGTAAGCCTTACGAACCAGCTTCTCCACTTCAAGGGCCCACTGCTGCAGGGTTTCGTTACTGTGTTGCACGCGTTCCTTGAGCTGCGCACGAAACACGTGTTCCAGGTGAGCGTCGCCATACCGAGCCTCCAGTGCCTCCAGGAGCTGCTCGTAAGTCACTTCCTTACCGAGAGCTTCTAGAACAGTTAAGGCCTGGTCGCGCAAGCCCAGGGTGAGGGCAGTCATTGCCTGACTTTTATTCCACCCGTTCGCCTTCATGACAGCCTCAAATTGGATTTTGTAGGCCGACCAGGAAGAAGTTCCATCGAATGGTGGCACTTTGAATCCACGTAGCGAAGGTGTTGTAGCTACGGGAGTTGCGATTCCATCCCCAAGTTTAAGGTTGTCCAGCGTTTTCTTCATGTCAGCCATCACGTTGTCAACCCGATTATTCACGTGGTCGATTCGGGTTTCAGCCTCCGACAGACGGTTGTCGTGTTGAGCAACCTTATCCTTCACCTCCTTCATGTCTTTCCCGAAGGTAGCGTGAAGGTCCTTTATAAGGAACATCTGCTCTTCCTGGCGGCGCGCCTGCTCCTCCTTATCCCGCTGGAGCTGTTCCTCCAACCGACGAGCCTGTTCCTCCTGCCGGCAAGCCTGTTCTTCCTTGTCCCGCTGGAGCTGTTCCTCCAACCGACGAGCCTGTTCCTCCTGTCGGCGGGCCTGCTCCTCCTTGTCCCGCTGGAGCTGTTCCTCCAACCGACGAGCCTGTTCCTCCTGTCGGCGGGCCTGCTCCTGCAGCATCATCATCAGAGCAGCAAAATCTGGTGCTGATGATGCCGGAGCAGCTGTGGACGGACCGGCCTCCGTGGTCGGTAGCTGGCCTTCCGACCCCTGTGGCATTGCTCCACCAAATCGCCTCTGATCCGTCTCTTGCTGGCGTTGACTCCGGGTACGGATACCCTCCATGTCGTCTTTGGGTAAAATCGGCATTTTAAATCCCACTTCTGACACCAATTGTTACGAGCTTGGGGTTCGTGACAATAAAAACTGCCGATTTAATAACCAAAAAATGACACTTTACTCACCAACACTAATTACAAGTCAAACACACTAATTAAGAAATACAATTGCACTTACTGATCACTCTTAAGTCGCTCTTAAGTCACACTCGAATATCGCCTTCGATGTTATCGCTCGTATCGCTTATTCGAAACTATTTGTGTCTCGCGGCCCACCCGGCCTTATATAGTGCCGCAGAGCTAGTACATAAACATCTAGAACGTTCGAGTACATACCGGTCCCGACTGACTCGACGTCGATAGTTCTCGGAATTACTAGTACTTAGAAAAAGGTCAAGTAGGGTCAAGGTCCTAGTACCAAGGTACTAGTTCCGCTACCTGATACTAGATGGCGCTAGTGGTAACTAATGTCGCCATGTATTAAGCATTATTTGCGGCGCGCAACACTACTATCCTCATCTGAGGAGTTTCTCAATGAGCTGCTTGCCGAGGAAGCCGTAGCCGCCCTTCACGAATACCGCGGCGCCGCTTTAGAACTACTGCACGGCGGAGTCTTCTCCACTTAACTACTATCCTCATCTGAGGAGTTTCTCAATGAGCTGCTTGCCGAGGAAACCGGAGCCGACCGTCAAGAATACCGCGGCGCCGCTAAAGAACTACTGCACGGCGGAGTCTTCTCCACTTAACTACTATCCTCATCTGAGGAGTTTCTCAATGAGCTGCGTGCCGAGGAAGCCGAAATCGCCCGTCACGAGCACTGCGGCGCCGCAGTAGAGCTGCTGCACGGCTAAGTCTTCTCCACTTAACTACTATCCTCACCTGAGGAGTTTCTCAATGAACTGCTTGCCGAGAAAGCCCCGCCCGCCACGAGCACCGCGGTGCCGCAGTAGAGCTACTGCACGGCGGAGTCTTCTCCACTTAACTACTATCCTCATCTGAGGAGTTTCTCAATGAGCTGCTTGCCGAGGAAGCCGGAGCCGCCCGTCATGAATACCGCAGCGCCGCTAAAGAACTACTGCACGGCGGAGTCTTCTCCACTTAACTACTAACCTCACCTGAGGAGTTTTTCAATGAGCTGCTTGCCGAGGAAGCCGGAGCCGCCCGTCACGAATACCGTGGCGCCGCTGTAGAACTGCTGCACGGCTGAGTCTCCGCGCTCCATCGCTGTTTCCATCGACTTGTTACGGGCCATCATCGCTGCCATGAATACCTGAGCCGGATCCATTGCTTCTGATTGCACCATGACTAAAAAAACATAATTTAGACCAGAACCAACATAAATAATACATAACATAAATCTTTTATTTAATTTTTAAAAGTTTAAAAGATTCCAGAAGCAGTAACCAGGAAACCTGATAACGTACCTACTCACCCTGTCAATTAAATTCAACTTACCGTTTTTAAACGATCCACTTTTAGTCACCACAAGCGCATTAAGCAACAGAAGGACATAGAATGTATACGCTGTCTATGACTATGTGATTATTTAAATAGTAGTAGGTACTTAGACAATAATATATTATTCTAAAATAAACTATTGGTAAGTAGTTAGGTAAGCATGTAAATATTTTATTTTTAATACATTGAAGGTTAACACACTGACCGAGAGACTATAGAAGTTTTGTTGTTATTACGTCGAGGGGCGTTAAATGTCCCGCAAAGTGTTAAATACTCGTATCTATTTTTGGGCGAAAAAGAGACCCACTTAAACTAATATTTACAGTTAAGGTAATTTTCATCTAAGAAAGAAGAGAAAGGCACCATTGATGAGCTCGATTTTGCAAAATTATCTAGTGTTTAAGAATATCTACTATTTGGCTCGCTATCGTGTCTGGAATGAGTGACGAGCCACGAGAATAACCGTGGTAAAGCTGAGCGGAACCAAAAGTATCGTCTGATGCCCTCCACGTTTTGAACATTTATGTTTTTCATTCTGCATCCGTCACTCGAAACGAAATATTTGAACACAAAATGTGTCTAAAAATTTTTTTTAACTCGCGCTCCGAAGTGTCTAAAAAATAGGGTGCATCCGATACCGGTAGCGATACATCGGCGATATTTTGATTTTTCCGAGACATCGCTATTTATTTCTGTATACATTTTTTATACATTTTAAAGCGCTTTGAAGATCCGTGACATACCTACCGATCCGACATTTAGTTTATTTTTTTTTTCAAAATGGCGGCCACCCGTGTACCTATATAAATCGATAGCTGCCATTAATGCAAACAGATAACTTAATGAGGGTTTTCTGAAATGACGTTCGCCAGGTGGCAGCACTGACACGTCAGGTCCAGACATCTGTCAAAGAGCCTATATTTTCTTTAGTCATGACGGAATGATGAACGAATGAATGAATCGAATGATGAACGTCATCATATATTTTATATTGGAAGACCTCTTGTCACAGTGGTGCCAACTGGTGTCGTAAATTTTCACGAAAACCCTCATTGGACCAAACTCCGTAAAGCGTCACATTTCCCAGATATTAACGTCCAAAGTTGATCACGTGACATCCATATTTTTTTAACGTGTTTACCATCTTGTTGCATAGATGTTTGATTTATTTAAATTGTCAGTGATTATTTCTAAGTAGAGAGGGTGCTAAACGCCATGCATTCGTATATTATAGCAGCATTTTATAGCTCGTGTTTTTTTTTTTTTTTTTTCAGGATGGGAAATCATCAAATGACTCCTCCCGCTCTGGGTGGAGCGGAAGGGAGTGTCAGACTCTTACTGACTAAAACCCACCCGTGTTCCTTCCTTCGCCCTTTATGTTCCGGGCCAGCGGTAACCCTTTCGGACAATCCCGCTACCCCGGCAGGCTTCGGCCCTGACGGGCCCCTTCACTTGATGCTGACATCTCTTTGAGGCGCGCGTGGAACACGTACGCGCCGTCCGGCACGGGCCTGGTCCTGATCGGACGGTGAGCTACCCATTACTCTCCGCCCGCAGGCCCGCGCCTACGGTGGCCGGGAGTCGTCGCGCGGCTCCCGACGCCCGGAGCGTCTCCCGCGGCGGCTGGGACGGGAGGCTCTCTCCCTCAGCCGTCCCGCCGCCTCCTTCGCTAGCATGACTGCTTCGCAGAAGGAGGCGACTGCCCCCCACTCCCTCTCGCCCCGGACCATGGCTTGAACCAGGCCCGGACGCGAGAGGTCGCCGCCGCTGCCGATCGCCTCTACGAGGACACGGCGGTGCTCCGCCCAAGCGGGGCAGACCTCCACCGTGTGCTCCACCGTGTCCTCTGGGCGATCCTGGCAATGGTGACACCCGGGCGTTTCCTCCCGCCTGATTATGTGCAGGAACCTCCCGAAACTTCCGTGTCCGGTGAGGACCTGCGTCAGGCGGTAGGTGAGGGCGCCATGACGCCTCTCTAGCCACTCCTCAAAGAGGGGTCTTACCGCCGCTATCGTGGCGTGCCCTGCGCTGGGTTGCGACAGTCGCTCTTTCCATGCCGCCATGAGATCGCGCCGGAGGTCCGTCCGCTCCGCCGCGATTTGCTGCGGAAGCGGAGTTTCCCCCCGGCGTAGTGCCTCCGCGCGCCACTCATACAGGCGCGCGAGGACTATCGCCTCCAGATCCCATGGCGGCAGTCCGGCAAGGAGGCTTGCCGCCTCGCCCGAGATCGTGCGGTACCCCCGGATCAGCCTAACGGCTACCACCTTCTGGGGCGCGTTCAAATAATGGGCGGCTCGCCGCCGCAGTGAACGCGCCCACACCGGGGCCCCGTATAGGGCCATGGACCGCACGACCCCCGCGTAAAGCCTCCGGCAGGAGGCGTTTGGCCCCCTCAGGTTGGGCAGGAGCCGCTTGAAGGCGGCCCCGGCCCGTTCCAGTTTGGGAGCCAAACGTCGGAAATGCTCGACGAAGTTCCACCGGCTGTCGAGGACGAGACCCAGGTATTTCATCGTCGTCTCGACGCCGATGTGAACCCCTCCTACCGTTTGAACCCCTCCTACCGTTTGAACCCCTCCTACCGTTTTATAGCTCGTGTGGCCTAAACTTGTGTTCAAGTTACGCTTTTCTTCTGTGTAAAAACGGACTTCACACAGTGCTATTTAAGAAATTAAATGAGCAGATGAACGTTCATAAATAACTAAATAATTTTGTCGGTGTCGTGTGAATTTGGAATGAAACGAAAATTAACATTCACTTGAGTAGGTAAAGCTACAGACACGAGCATAACCGCGCGGCTGGGCACGTTCGTCGATAAATTTGTGATTATGATCTACATATAATTCTGTTTCAAAATATATTTGTGTAGGCCATTTATATGTCATAACATAGTCAAAACTACCTGTAGTAGAGGCAGGTTAAAATCGAAATGTAAACCGGTAATTTGAATTAATTTGAAAGAAAATATTACAAATTTAAATATTTGCATTGTTTGTATGGAAATTAAAAACAAATTTAAATTATTATTCGATTTCCTAAACTGGCATTATCTATGGCATTAAGTACATACCTATCTACCGTCAAGCAAACTGTTCATTAATTTTCAGTAACTAGTAAGGTAGGGTGGTGTAAGATGACGCACTTTTGAAACAATTAATCATAAAAAAATTAAAAGTCGACGTATCGAAATCAAACTTATGTATTTCAAATATTTGATTAATTGGTAACAAAAGGAAACTTAAATCAAAATCAATCATTTACCTTTGGGTTAATTTTCAACAAAATTTAAAAAAGTAGAAAAGCGCCCTTTTACACAACCTGTTGGGTAAGTTGGCGCAGCAAAGTCGGTAAGATGGCGCACGTGATGCTATGTTATTTTTACATCAATTATCCATTGATGTAAAAATACACATAGCATCACGTAATTTGGAGCATGCATTAGGTTAAATGCGACGTCTGCCTTCCAAGGCAGACGTCGCAAGGACCGCAAGGGAAGATAGTTATTAGTATAGATAGATAGATAACTAGCGTTATGGGATACTAGACAGATACCTACACATCTGTAACCCTTCGGAGAATACCTGCAAACGTGATTTTATGAACTAAATTGTTCATGACGTGAAAATAAAAGATGAAGCAGTTTTAAAACATAAAATTTAACTTTTACTAGATGCTGTCCGCGCTTCGCTCGCGTGACATTAATAACAGTGTAAGTTTCGTCAAAATTGGTCCAGCTATTTCCTAAAATACCCGGAACGAACAGACAGACAAAATTTTAAAAAATATTATTATTTTTATAGGGAGTTCGAACCTCGAGTCGTTCAGTATTCTTGGTATGAAACTCCATACTGCAACACCTACTAATCGGAATCGTAACGTAATCGCCTCGCCTCGGGATAAGCTCACGAAGCGATACGGTGCCGATCCCTTTCCGATTTGATACGTTTGCGACCTTTATCCGACCCGCTGCTATTTTGACTTTTTTTCAATGTTTCCGCGCACGATGAATGTAGTATTATGGGTAGGAGACACTTGTGCAAATAAAAAATATCAAGTAATATGTTGCTAGAATTGGGCTATCAAACGCAAAAAGATTTTTACAAATCCGAGATTGGCGCATTCAAACACACAAACACAAACTCTTCGCGTTATTGTATAGATGTAGCATATATATGAATACTTCAATTCCTTTCTATCAACTTCACTAAAACGATACAAAACAGAAGATAAACTAATCAGAGACAATCTAAAAGCAATTTGTCTATTAACACTAACACATTGGATTGGGAATAGACGAAGTTAGACCTAATTCTTATTTCAAAATGGCTGCGATTGATCTGAGAGGTTAAAGGCACGCGACACAAAGGGACAGCTCGTTGTGCGACTTGTGGTGCCTTTGTGTCGCGCGCGATTTCATCGCTTGTCGCGCCTGTTTGAAGTAGTACTTATACTTATAGAAGTTTGTACTATATACTTATAGAAGTTTGTACTTATATTGGAAAAGGTACAAAAAGCTTTCCTTAGGTTTCTTTATAAGCGTAAACACGGCTATTACCCATACCTCTATCCGACTAAATTTCTACTGGGATGCCTCGGATATAACTCATTAGAGGTAAGGCGAGCAAGAGACCAGCTCACCATAGCCTGTAAGACGCTCCGTGGCAATATTGACGCGCCTGATCTACATGCTGTTCTGGCTCGCTTCTTTGTGCCAGAAAACTACTGCCGCGGCAGAAGGCACAGGCTGTTTGCTGTGCCTCCATGTCGCACAGTTGCGCGTGCTAAGTCCCCAATACCACGTACTCTGGCCGCACTTAATGATCTCTTGGACTCTAACCCAACAAACGATCTGTTTGCGGACGAATGGACTTTTTGCATTTTGATAGCCCAAATCTTAAGGAAGTTTATAGACTATTTATCATCAAGCTTTGACTCTTAGGAGGCAAGCAAAAACAAAAAAAATCAGAAAGAACGCTAGGCGAAAACGAAGTAACAGCGCGGGCAGGCGATGCGATGCGACACTGGGGTTGCGGGAACAAGAAATTTCACGCGGACGAAGTCACGGGCTACAAAGCTAGTTTGATATATGTCCCCTAAATGCAATACAGTATCATATTGACCAGAATAATCTTTAAAAGAAAATGCCATGACATGCATGATCAATTCGGCGTCTTGTGGTCCACATTTATGAATATGTGGCGCTTTTAGAACGCGAACGTAGGTCTGATGATTCGTCTGATGTCCGATGACCTGGTAACCCTGGAGTCCTTTGGTCGCCTCTTGTCTTACCCATTGTAAGAAAAGAGAGAGACGGGGGTTGGGGGGGGGGGAGTTTCAGAGCATTCAGTTTAGTCTCTTTGCTCTTGAGTCAAAACGGTAAAGGAAAACTTCGTGAGGAAACCGGCACGCCCGAGAACCAAAAATTCGAAAACATGGGAGATCCATCAACCCACACTGGGCCCGCGTGGTGGTTTATGGCTCATTTTCTCTCACAGAGAGGAGGCCTGTGTCCCAGCAGTGCTATATAGGCTAACTAGTAGTGCCCCGCGGTTTTACCTGCATAAGTTGCGGTCCCGTGGGAATATCGGGACAAGAACTATCCTACGTCCTTCCCCGGGATGCAATCTATCTCTCTGCCAAATTTTATTGAAATCTATTCAGTGGTTTAGGCGTGAAAAGAAAAGGTAACATACAGACAGACAGAGTTACTTTCGAATTTATAATATTAAGTATGGATTATGTGCTGTGTTATTTAAAATTTTTTATGACATTGTTTTTTACATTCTGTGACTACAGTAACTCACACACTGTCTTGTTAAAATTCTATAAAAATCATCTACTTTTACAATATTTGTAAATATGTGAGCAACATGTATCTATCATTATATAATTGATTTACCTGTAATTGCTTCATTTTTAATTCTTTTTACTTTTTGTGGTAGACTAAATTTTATTCTAGGTGCATCGTCTTCACATATAATTGTATTATGTATACAAAACCTTGTAAAACATTTTAAAAGAGTGACGGTGGAGTTTCTTGCCCATTCTTCTCCATACGAACAATACCTATTGGAAGGGGCGACTAGAATCAATTCAATTTTACTGTAAGTTTTGACGTTCAAAAGTGTCTTTAATGTGCCTATTTGAAATAAATGATTTGACTTTGACTTTGCTCTTAAGTCTAACTAAACCCACAATTTCGTCTATTTCTGGTAATCACTTTGTATTTTGAGGTGCTCGTGGCTAAATAATAACAGTCGCACTAGTCATTCGAATTGCCGGGGTCAGTTCCTGGATGGGTGACCATTCATTACATATCGAGACCTCTCCGTGCCTCGGAAAGAACGTTAAGGCTTTTGGTCCCGGCTGTTATTCGTTAATCTTTGATAGTCTTTACTGGTAGTCAGAAGTCGTCGAAAAGGTCTGACAACCAGTCTTACCAAGGGATATCGTGTTACCCAGTTACTGGATTGTGGAGGTCAGATAGGCAGTCGCTCCATTTAAAATACTGGTATTCAGCTGCATCCGGTTAGACTGGAAGTCGATACCAACATAGTTGGGAAAAGACTAGGCAGACTAATTGACTTCGTGTTTTGTATGAATTTTGCCAAATTAAACTATATTTTTGTCAAACTAACACTCTCTAGTTTAGATTCACAATTCAGAATGGACTTCACAACTAAACCTCTAATCCCACAAAACTGACAGTGTCACCGAAACTAGCTGACTCAAAGACAGGCTAATCCTTTAACGCGCCTCACTTTGTAAATATGACATGACCTCGATACTTATATTGAGGGAAACAACCAGAAGATTCCGTCTGAATCATACAGGATCGATAATCCGACCCTGGAGGAAAAGTATTATAAGTATCTAACACACTGTATATCACTGTGTGACCTAAACCTGCACTTAAGTCACGCTTTTCTGTGACTTAACTAGTCTATTTTTTTACACAGAAAAGCGTGAATTAAGTGCGGGTTTAAGTCACACGACCTGTAAAATAGAATACGATAGGTGTGCCTTTAGTAGTCTATTAATGCACGGCGTTTAGCCAATTTTACAGTATTTTCAGTTCACGCCGAAGTCACAATTATCGTAATGTACAGACGCCAGCACATCAAGCTACTACAATCGGTCAAATTACTTTAATATATTTTCAACTTTATTGCTAAAGCATAAGGTTCAAAGTTGATTGGAAAATTTGACAGTTCCGGGTATTTTGATGTGCTGAGGTCTGTGTACTATTATAATACTGTAACCAAAGTTAACTTGACGGACGAAAGTACCCGGTACTGTAACCAGAGTTAAAGTAGGATTACTAAAATCTGTAATTAATGACACAAAATAATAGAATAGAATACCTACTCTTTATTATGTACACCATAAAAAAAATCAGCAAAAAAAAAATCAGCAAGATAGGTAAGAAAATAATGAAAAAGGCAGCAAACACAACACTTTATTCTCTAGAATAACTTAAACAAAAATGAAATTTAAAATAAGAAAAATAAGAATGACACCAATTTATACAACATAAAGAAATAAAAGGCAAAAGCTGTATAAGTAAAAATCTTTAAAAAGAACTGCTTCTTTTTAGCATATTCTGTTCTTGTTAATCCATCTTTAAGTATATACTTCCTAATGCTTAAAGCCCATAATATCATAAATTCGCGCCAATCAATTTTGTTGATATCGAAATCGAAAATTTCTCGATCAGTTTCCGATAGACTGTTGTACAGAGCTTCAGTGTTCTTGTCGACAAAGTCAAAATTGTTGCAGGCGAAAAAAGACAACGCTTTCATCAATTTGTAGGTTTTCGTGTAAAGTTTCACGAATCTAAAAAAGTAAACGAATTATTTAAAAAGAGCATACATAAAACAATTTCGACGATTGAGCGTTTTAGGTACTTCCATAAAAAAAGAACATTCACAATTTCTGGGCTGCCAACAGAGAGAGTGTGAAAGTGTGTGAAAGTGGTGGAAGCAACATCTACATCTTTTGTTTTTAAGTTAGTGGAAACAAGACCAGAAAATAGACTTGAGGGGACTATGTGTCCCAGAGGACACGGTGGAGCATACGGTGGAGGTCGGCCCCGCTTGGGCGGAGCACCGCCGTGTCCTCGTAGAGGCGATCGGCAGCGGCGGCGACCTCTCGCGTCCGGCCCTGGTTCAAGCCATGGTCCGGGGCGAGAAGGAGTGGGAGGCAGTCGTCTCCTTCTGCGAGGCAGTCATGCTAGCGAAGGAGGCGGCGGGATGGCTGCTGAGGGAGAGAGCCTCCCGTCCCAGCCGCCGCGGGAGACGCTCCGGGCGTCGGGAGCCGCGAGACGACTCCCGGCCACCGTAGGCGCGGGCCTGCGGGCGAAGAATAATGGGTAGCTCACCGTCCGATCAGGAACAGGCCCGTGCCGGACGGCGCGTATGTTTTCCACGCGCGCCTCAAAGAGATGTCAGCAGCAATTGAAGGGGCCCGACAGGGCCGAAGCCTGCCTGGAGTGCCTGGTCAGCGGGATTGTCCGAAAGGGTTATCGCTGGCCCGGAACATAAAGGGCTAAGGAAGGAATACGGGTGAGTTTTAGTCAGTATGAGTCTGACACTGTGCCCTTCCGCTCCACCCAGAGCGGGAGGGGTCATTAAAAGACTTCCCATCCTGAAAAAAAAAACGGAACTATGTGTAGCCCATTGGAAATGATATACCTACTATACTATTCAAGTTATAGCTTGATACGCATGGACAAATAAAATTAATAAGGTTGATTTTTGGGAGAGATTTGGTCCAACATCTTCGTAACAGACTTATTGACTAACAAATTGAAAGTGTGCCTAAGATGCTGGCAACAAATATCACAAAGGCGGACGAGTCGCAAAAGAAACCGTAAAATCCCAGCCAGATTTCTCAATCCTCAATGTTTGGAACGAATTTCCTTATCGGAGGAGGCTTGCGGTAGGAGTCAACTGGTAGAAATTGTCACGTGACGAAAAAGCGTTATGTGACTTTTTATTATTTAAAATTGAAAGAGACAGAGCGAGAGATAGAGAGAGACATATAGTTTTTATGGTTTTCGAGGGTGCTGATACCCAATAGTGAGGTCGAAATGAAAATCTAAGATGGCGGCTGCCAAATTTTTCGTCATTTTGAATTTTATTCGTTTTTCCTACCGGGGGCTCCCGACTCCACACGTTTTTTTCATAGAGGCACGCACTATTTTGGAGAACTTACTTGAGTGCCTCAAATTTATCCTTACCGTCTTTCTTTTCCAATAAGTAAGCACACTCCATCTATGAAGTACGCAGGTATCAGATGCAGCAACCAAGTGAGAATCCAGAACATTACTGGATTGTTTGTTTTCCAGAAGACGCTGTACGCCACAGCCATCGGCGATGGGTAGTTCATTAGCGCATCATTCCTCAGTATAGGAAAGAGTTTTCCTGAGCATAATATTTAAAATTTTAGTCGGTGCCTTACTTTGCAGCAAAGTCATGTTCTTTGTCATGGGAACAGAACTAGTAGTGATACAAAGTTTCAACTTGAGAGACAAGAAGAAAGTATTCCAATCATTTGCTTGTACGAATCCATACATACTAACAAGTAAAATAAAAAAATAAACATTCAATAAGCACAAGCAAGACCCACTGGGACACAGGTCTCCTCTTTGTAGGAGGGCGTGGGCTGTAGTCAACCACGCGGGCCCAGAGCGGGTTGGTGAATGTCACATTCCTTAGAAATTTTGTTGTTATTATGTTTTGCTTCACCATTTTGCAGTCGTAACAAAACAAAATGGAAAAGAAAAAATCCTTACTCAAGAGCCCAGGATTTCTAATAGTCGTCACGGTATATATCTTGGGATTCATCTCTCCAGCAGCCCATCTCTTAGCAGTCGCCCATCCTGCAGCTATAGCGGCGTTATTGACATAGTCAACGGGTATAAAATCCGAGTCAACTTGGTTATTAATTAAAAGTGTTTGCGTCAGACCCATGCCGACACCTAAAGCTACCTAAAAAAATACCAAAAGTTTTACTGGCAAAAAGAAAAGGTGATGACAGACAGCAAGATTCCATAAACACAGTCAGGTTTGCACATCATAATTTTTTGGTTTGACTGTTAAGCAGGGCTTTTATCTTGGGGTTCAGCTGAAAATGATTTAAAGTTAATAGTATCTAGTTTATTATTTTCTTTTTGGAAGTCAAAATGCTCGTAGTAGCAAAAACACTTAAATAAAAGGAATACATACTTTCATGACTGTCATCATAATTAATAACACTTCTGTGGACATCACTATGGAAAATGTTTGAATCCTGAATATATAATAATCAATTTAATCCGAACAATATACAGGTCGATCGATCAGGTTAAGGTACGCTTGCCGTGGTTGGTCTGTGGATGGGTGACCATCTTTACATACCGAGACCCCTCCGTGCCTCGGAAAGCACGTTAAGTCGTTGATCCCGGCTGTAATTCTTTGATCTTTGACAGCCATTACGGGTAGTCACAAGCCCAAAAGTCTGACAACCAGTCTTACCAAGGGGTATTGCATTACTGGGTTCTGGAGGTCAGAGAGGCAGCCGCTCCATATGAAATACTGATATTTAGCTGCATTCAGTTAGACTGGAAGCTGATCCCAATATATTTGGGAAAAGGCTAGGTAGATGAGGCAGCTAGATAGGTACTATGCTTTACTTACACCAGGGGCCCCATATACAGTGGATGCATCAATCCATCCTGGCTGTGGTTCTCGTACAGAATGTATTACTGTAATAAAATATTTGGCAAGTACAAGTATTATAAAGTTATGCAGTGACAAATGAACCACTTATTGTGTCTTACTAAATGCTAAAAAAAAATGTAATGAAAAAGTGTTTATTCACAGAAATAATTTTTTACAAAATAATTTTACCTCCGCCAAACTGCAAAGCAGTATGTTGGCAGACGTAGCTATGAGTACTTTTTTTCTCAATATTAACATATTTTATTTTTATAATGACACTTTTGACATATAGGTTAATAATACTATTCCTTTATTTCTTAAATTAAAAAACAGACATAAAGCTAAGTGACAGCGACACCGTGGTAGATGACGTGATAGAACGTTTCTGTCATATTGACTTTTAAACATCTAATAACATATAACACAACGCATTTGAACGTCAAATATAATTGTATGGCAATTTATTGTGTCATTATAGAACACAATTTAAACTGAGACCGTCCGCGAAAGTGTTAAATATTAGATATGTACAGAATAATATAGCAGAAACCGATGTGACAAAGTTTTTAGAATTAAATATTGATAATTCAATTAATTGGAAAATACATATTGATAAATATGCAAAAAACTAAATCAATAGTCATATGGACTCTACAGATTAAGAAAGGTGGTCAACAGGGCAGTGTTATTAACAGCGTATCACGGATTAAGTTCGACTCTCAGATATGGCTTAATATTCTGGGGGAACAGAGTAGACAAGGAAAGAGCGTTCAAGGCTCAAAAACGTTGTATCAGGTCTATGTTTAATTTGCATCAGACCGATTCTTGTCAGCCATTTTTCACAAACCATAGAATACTAACATTACCATGTTTGTACATATTCGAATGCGCGGTATTTGTAAAGAGCAATATTCACTTATTTGAATACCGTAGCCGAATACGCCATCAGGATAAATAATAATTGTGCACAATCACGAGCAAGACACGTTTTCTGCAGCAAAGTGTATTGTGGGTTGCTCCAACAATATTTAATAAAATTCCAAAACATATTAGAAGCATCTCAGAAATTAAATTATTTAAAAAGAAACTTCATGACCTGTTAGTCGATAAATGCTAATACTGTTTGAAAGACTTTATGTCAGACAAGTGCCTTTAAATTATGTTTAGACCAAGACCATGGTGCAGTCAGTGCTGCTTACTATTAATTTTAAGGATATTTAACTGATCTCTATTTTGTGTTTATTTTTTGTTATAATATTGTATTGTAACTAGTTAATTTAATTTTTCCTTAACCCTTTAATTCGCAGCGTCGTACCCGAACGACATAGTAAAGAAAAAAATATTGCTGGTTTTCTGCTAGAATAGTTTTAGTTTTATTGACATTAATTATAAGCAAAAACATAACGCTACCTAAAAAAATATATCTGTCAAGTTGCACAAAAGCATTCAGTGTCATTTTGGCAAGATGGTGGTGAGAACACCGGTCATGCACGGACGCAAGGTAAATAATAATTGATTTTTAGCATTTTAATCTAGTTTATGGGAATTATGCATCAAAAATGTCTTTGCAAAAAACGCTTTTATTTATTTATGTAAAAACCTGCTCATTTCATCCACAAAAATTCAATTTATGAGCTTTTGAAATGGTATGTTGTTGTTGACCAACACTGCTCAATTCTCAGAAAAGTACCTAACAATCCCTATGTCGTTCAAGAACGACACTGCACTTTTATCAGTGAAGTACTGCTTGAATTTAAATTCGTGTTTACACTTTTACTATGATATTATAACATTTTTGGACTGCTTGCAATTACTAACGCTATGGGTGAAAGCATCTAGGGTTCCGTAGTGGAAAAAAATCTTTTTTATTTTTTTTAAAGGGTTTTATTTTGTTATTTATTTTGCAAATAACAATTTTCTTCTGCTTTGTTTGTGGTTTTGCATGTTTTTTGTTTTTGATTGCTTCAGATTAAGCCAAAATGGCAGCGAACCCATACCATTATGGCACTTGTGCCACCCGAAAACGCACTTTCGGATGATAGCAGTTGTAGTGCTACCGAAGACGAAGTAATCATCCAAAATTACCAACATGAAGATATTAGATGATGATATTACATACTGCAGTTCCGAACCAAAATCATATCCCTCTTCTCTAAATGACTTAGATATTGATATTGAAGACTCGGCTAAGTTCAACTCCAAATTATCGGACGAAGAGACGATTCCATTGTCACCCGTCATCCATGAAATGTTGGGATACTGGTCGACCGCAAGAACAACTTCCATTCACGCTGAATTCAGTATCCTCTATATTATCACCTTTGGCAAGCTCGCCAGCAGCAACAACCCGGTCCAAGAGAAAGGCACTTATAGAACCCAGGCTTCAAACTAAAAGAGTGAAGAAGTTAGTTCGAAAACCCATGAACTTCAAATTCGAAAAAAGCAAATTTCAACACACAGCAATAGTAGATTTCCCGCAATATAACCCTCCTTTTGATGCAGATCTGAAAACTCCGATTGATTATTTCCAGCAATTTTTCTCTGACGATATAATACATCTTATAACTGAAAACACGAATCTTTATTCGGTACAAAATAATACTTCGAAAAGTGTACTTCAGCGTTTACACTTTTCGAAGTATTATTTTGTACCGAATAAAGATTCGTGTTTTCAGTTATAAGATGTATTATATCGTCAGAGAAAAATTGCTGGAAATAATCAATCGGAGTTTTCAGATCTGCATCAAAAGGAGGGTTATATTGCGGGAAATCTACTATTGCTGTGTGTTGAAATTTGCTTTTTTCGAATTTGAAATTCATGGGTTTTCGAACAAACTTCTTCACTCTTTTAGTTTGAAGCCTGGGTTCTATAAGTGCCTTTCTCTTGGACCGGGTTGTTGCTGCTGGCGAGCTTGCCAAAGGTGATAATATAGAGGATACTGAATTCAGCGTGAATGGAAGTTGTTCTTGCGGTCGATCAGTATCCCAACAATTCATGGATGACGGGTGACAATGGAATCGTCTCTTCGTCCGATAATTCGAGTTCAACTTAGCCGAGTCTTCAATATCAATATCTAAGTCATTTAGAGAAGAGGGATATGATTTTGGTTTGGAACTGCATTATGTAATATCATCATCTAATATCTTCATGTTGGTAATTTGAAGATGACCTAAAAGATTTTATCGGCATAACTCTTGATGGGTGTGGTCCAAATGCCTGCTTACCGTGACTATTGGAGCAATAAATTGAGGTTTCCGGAAATCGCTGATGTTATGTCGCTGCTAGAAAAGAGAAACTGCTATTACCATTATCACGTCAACGTCTAGAACTAGACGTAAGCCGTTAGACGATGGTAAGAGCAGTATTGCCCTCATTTTGTCCTCTTTTTGCTCAATGCCGATGAAAATTAGATAATAATTACAAAGTATTTGTGTAATTTTTCTAATAAACATTTTTTTTATTACAATTTGTTTTTATTTTGGTAGTTATTCTAATTTTCTATTCAAAGCGCAATGTTGATAGTCTACAACATATATATTAGCTTTTACTTTCTACAGTGTTTCGCAATGTCGTACCTGAACAACATATGTTTTCTCGAAAAGTATATAATATAGATTTTTTTAAACATTTTTCCAGAGCCATTCTGACCATAACTAAACCCCTCAAAAAGAAAAAAATACGAAATTGAGAAGAAAAATCTCTTGCGAACTAAAGGGTTAAATTGCAATAGTAATGTTATTTTTTTTTCTTTGTTAAATTAAAAAAGTAATGTTAATTTCTTACATAATAATAGGACACACAATGTTAATAATTTGAATAATTTGTATTGTATGCCTAAAAGGCGGGACATAGCTGATCAACATCACTGTAACTCTTAACACCTGTATGTATTTCTGTACCTGTGATCCACAATAAACATGATTGATTGATTGAAACCTAGTCATGCCAACTGCATCTAAACTACGCTACGATGTTGCAGCTGGCATGCAGTTCAAATGCAGTCCGTTTATTTAGACCCTTATTTATGGTTATCACTTACCGATTGCAGGTCTAATAACGCAAATGGGGAGATCATCGCTCATTGTTCTGACCATCTCTTCAGCGACGGCCTTTGAAAACGAATAGATGTTTGACCAGTTTTGGATCAGACTGAAAAAAAAAACAAAATGTAGTGTCACCCTAATACCGTTTTTCCGATAATAAACATGAGTAGATGACTTGTGTCGACACCCTTGCGCCATGCCGTCTTCCTAGCACGGTGGGCTGTGCTGGGGCAGCTGCTGCAGGTGCAGAAAACCTCTTTTTCACCTGGTCCTTAAGGCGGGCCAGCGCGTCCACTGTGCCGAAAACCGAACTGAGCGTCCGATAAGTCCGGCCCCACATTCCGCAGGTGCCCACATTCCGCGCGCGATGGAGGCGGGGGACGGATTGTTGGCGGTGTCATTCGACATAGCCAACGCCTTCAACTCTGTTTCCCACAGCGCCATCCTAGAAGCACTCCGATTCCACGGGGTGCCTCTATACATGCGGCGTCTACTGGCCAGCTACCTGGAGGATTGGGCGATCGTCCTCGTGAACAGGGCTGGCCAAGTCTGGCGGTACGCAGTCGAGGCCGGCGTTCCACAGGGGTCAGTAGTGGGACCTCTCCTCTGGAACGTTGGCTACGACTGGCTCTTGCGGGAACTCTCCTCCGAGGCACGAGTGTCATCTGCTACGTTGATGACACTCTCCGACATGACGTCAGTATGACAGTCACCTCCGACTCCTCCCAGGTGGAAGCCAGCAGGCGACGGGTGCGGGGACACCCTCGCCTGTATTGCACAGGCTTCCACCAGTGCCGGACGGGAATGGCCAGGTGTTCCCGGCCATTCCCGTAGCCCCCCAGCGGGGAGGACTTGCGGGGCCCGCCAGTTAGGCGGACATGCGCCGGGGGGGTTGTGGACGCAAAGGCTGAGCCGGATTCCCATGACCCCCATCAAGGCGACGAGGGAACACCGCTGAGTTTTAGTGGGTATACTGCCACCTTGGCAGGGAGTCCCACATACTCCGTGTCGTCCCCGACGAGCGGAAATGCGTAATGTCAGTTCTCAGCGAAAAAAAAAGGTGCAGAAAACCTCAAATGGCGAAAATATTCCAACCAGATTGGGAGTTTGATTTTTGAGCCGTTTGGGGTTGAAACACTAGTGCCATGGGGTCCGAGTGCCCACTTAGTTTTTCGAAATATCGCCAAGCGGTTAGTCGACTCTTCACTTGGCCAGAGGGCTAGCCTATTTCTTGGCCAAAGAATTAGTTCTTTGGCCAAGAAATAGGTATTTTAAATGCTAGTTTATAATGTAAATATTATCTTGATTAAGTAAATAAATACTTCTAGTAGTAAATTGAGTAGAAGAAAATTTACACCCAAAATTTACCAGTCATGTTGTTCTGTTGTTTCTGCTTACCCCCATGGAAAAAAGGCGTGGGTGTATGTATGTATTATGTAGAAAAAATCAATTAATCTTTGCCTCACTCCTTAAACCCTGCAAGCTCAGCAGTCCCACTCACCCACCCAGGTGTCTATTGTTATGTGTAGTGTCTGCTGGTAGTCTCACTCACCAACCCAGGTGTCTACTGTGGTGTGTGGTGTCTGCTGGTAGTCTGATTCACCCACCCAGGTGTCTACAGTGGTGTGTGGTGTCTGCTGGTAGTCTCACTCACCCACCCAGGTGTCTACTGTGGTGTGTGGTGTCTGCTGGTAGTCTCACTCACCCACCCAGGTGTCTACTGTGGTGTGTGGTGTCTGCTGGTAGTCTCACTCACCCACACAGGTGTCTACTGTGGTGTGCGGTGTCTGCTGGTAGTCTCACTCACCCACCCAGGTGTCTACTGTGGTGTGTGGTGTCTGCTGGTAGTCTCACTCACCCAGGTGTAATGTCGTCCAATCTCGACTCTGCAACTGACTCAGCTAGTTCGATCAAGGTCTGCGGTTCCACTGGACTCGGGTAAAAGTCTTCCAACACTTCCATGTTGACGCGGTTGGAGCAAGCGTGGGAAAAAGCTGTTGATACATGCACGTAGGATCTATGGAAAAATTTTACTTTTAATATTTGACTGTGGCGCAGTCTGGGAGAGGCCTATGATTGATTGATTTGACTGAATTGAAGAAACTTTACGCTTTCTCTATCTGGTTAAGAGGAGCCTAGATAGCTAAAAGAAAATGAAATCAATCCAGCTTTGTCACCATGACGAAAATGTCTTTTCAAATGTATTTTTTCAAACATTATTCTATTGTTTTCTTTACCAGTAACAGGCAACATTTTTTTCTTTGCTTAACGTGGAGAATAATAAATAGTAACATGGAGAAAGTGAGCAAGAAATTGTTAATTATTCCCTAATTTTATTTACTTTTTTTTTGTAAATGTACTTTAGCTTCTAGCCGTGTATGGAAATAAACAAATTTAATAAATATGAATAAAAGAGACGATTTCTCCAAATTAAAGGTTCTCCCCCACAGGCGCGTTTTATCGTTCGATAATATCGGATGCGTTATTGCGATAATGTGTCCCGATTCCTTGCCACACAGCCGCGTTTTAATCGTCCGAGTTGTCTAACTTGTGCGTGTGTTCAGTACAGGCCTCGCGTTACTACGCGTAAGATCATATGCGTCCTAATACAAAATGTTCTAAGAAATCATATCGGAATATCGCAGGACGGAGGAACGCAAGCGTCCTACTTCTATTGCGTCGTTATTATCGCAGCAGCGTGTAACTTCGTGTTCCTAATACAAAATGTACTGAAAACGGATATAGCAATAACGCAACCGATATTATCGACCGATAATAACGCACCTGTAGGGGACAGCCTTTAAATGAGCTGTTGAATGTAAATACTCACTTGAGGTTTTTGCAAGCCTTGCCGAGTAGGAGAGCTTCTCTAGTACCTCGAACGTTGATCATGGTGGTCAATCGGAGCGGGCTGTCGAACCTTGTCGTCGCAGCCATATGGAAAATTATATTCACCTGTCGTAACAAAATATTATTGTTTTTAGTGATAAGTGGAATGTTTAAGTCAGAAAGAACTGTAGCCAATAATTTAGTGAACCGGTTAGCCTGGCCAAGGTTCAGCCTGGAAACCTCTCACGAGACGACTGTCAAAAGCTTTCCCAAGAAAAACTCATAAAATAGTAACATCTGTATACAGTCCCATATATATTGGTATATTTTTTTCTGTTAATCTGTATTGTCCCACTACTGGGCAAAGGTCTACCCCATATTTTTCCACTTTCGTTTAGGAGCGAGTCCAAATCTTACTTTTTTAAATAACACAGACATTAGTATCTGTGTTATTTCGTCATAAAAGTAAGCCTAATAGGACGTGATTATTCATATATTAATGTTATTTATATTATCACAATAATAATATGTTTTCGTTAGTAGGTACTATATCGCGCCAATAGATGTCGTTACGTGTTTCTAAAAAAAAACGTAATAAAATAATAATTTTGTTCTAGAATACTTTTATATTATTATATCCTTTGATAGAGTTAAGCGATTGCGATGAAACAAAAACTAATCACTACTCCGAGTTCTAACACCATATTTGAGTATAAAAATTAACTATATTAATTTTGTACTTTTTACGTTGAACCTGTTCAAATCAATAATCTGTTACATCCAAACAGACAAACCGACAAACAGACAAAAATTACAAAAAAATATGAAATGGCATCTGTTAGTTATTCTTTAACAACCCTACAATTTTTTTTTTGAAAAATTTTCAATGTACAGAAACTCCTCGTCTACAGATTTATAACATGTATAGATAGAAGAAGAATAGATATAGAATAGATAGACAGAAGATATAGATATAGATTTAAAGGGTAATAAAAGGGATTCCTTTATCATATTTGCAGAATAAACAATTTCATTTCACTAAACAATCTAGAAAAAAAAACCTTTTCTGCGAGAGTGTTCCAGTCTTGATCGCTCATGCCGAGTCTAAGTTCACCTACATCTCCTGCTACTGATATGATCTTCTCTGCAAAACCTGGTTGCAGCTCCCGGATTTTGTCGAATACCTGAGAATACCTTTAAAATTTAAAAATGACAAAATAATTTATTTGTTATCTTTCGTTTATTGATGGTGGATGAATGTGACTAATAGCCGAAGCGCGGCTACACCTAGTTTTAGCCGGCCGAAGTGCGGCTACTCCTTTTTTTTTTGTTTCCGGGGTGGAAAATTCTCATGGATGTCCACCGCCCTGGGGCGTCTGTCGGAGTCTGTCAGACTCTTACTGACTAAAAACCACCTCGGTGTTCTATCTCACACCTACGCTGGGGGTCTTGGGAACTTACGATCCTTCTGCAACCCCCGACTGGTGCCAGGCCGCCGCTGCGAGCCACGTCGGGGGGGGGGGGGGGGTTGCAGCCGGCCACATGCGGTTCGTGTGTACTTCGGGTGACATCGGTTGCATGGTTGCGGTCGGTCGATAGGCGATGTAGGATGCAAGAGCGAGCGACGTGCACCCCGAGGTTATATTTGGTTACATTGCTATATATAAAAATATTTAGGTAGACCCTTCAGCTGTTACTCTGTCTTAACGACCTGAACTCTCTGAAAATATTAACTTAGAATAATCCTTGACCTTTGAAGGTCTGAGTAAAATTCTGATTGGTCGTTAATCCATTGGTTTTCCCAGTTTTAGTGCAAGATATTATGAATAAATTTATTTGAAATAGACTTACGGGTTCCTTTAATAGCACATTTAACCTCTCTTTTGTACCTTTGCCTTTCTTGGGTCTCAGCAGTACAAATACTTTTGATATTTTCGTCGCTCTGAAAAGAAATCCTAAATTATACCTTCAATTCCACAAAATTTTCTCTACTATTCCTGGTACAAATTCCTGCATTATTTTATATAAATGTCAAGGGATTAATGCTTGTTCAAATGCTTATATTTCGGATTGGAATGGGCGCATCTTTCGTTCAACTGAACTACACCTCCTCCTTCTCACCTGCGGAGTTTTTCAACGAGTTGCTTGTCGAGGAAACCAGAGCCGTCTGGCATAAGCACCGCGGGCGCCGTAGTAGAACTGCTACACGGATGAGTCTCCTCCACTTAACAACTATCCTCACCTGAGGAGATTCTCAATGAGCTGCTTGCCGAGGAAGCCGAAATCGCCCGTCACGAGCGCTGTACTGCACGGCGGAGTCTTCTCTACTTAACTACTATCCTCATCTGAGGAGTTTCTCAATGAACTGCATGCCGAGAAAGCCCCGCCCGTCACGAGCACCGCGGCGCCGCAGTAGAGCAGTAGCTCTACTGCGGCGCCGCGGTGCGTGCAGTAGCACGGCGGAGTCTTCTCCAATTAGCTACTATCCTCACCTGAGGAGTTTCTCAATGAGTTGCTTGCCGAGGAAGCCGGAGCCGCCCGTCACGAATACCGTGGCGCCGCTGTAGAACTGCTGCACGGCTGAGTCTCCGCGCTCCATCGCTGTTTCCATCGACTTGTTACGGGCCATCATCGCTGCCATGAACACCTGAGCCGGATCCATTGCTTCTGATTGCACCATGACTAAAAAAACATAATTTCGACCAGAACCAACATAAATAATACATAACATAAATCTTTTATTTAATTTTTAAAAGTTTAAAAGATTCCAGAAGCAGTAACCAGGAAACCTGGTAACGTACCTACTCACCCTGTCAATTAAATTCAACTTACCGTTTTTAAACGATCCACTTTTAGTCACCACAAGCGCATTAAGCAACAGAAGGACATAGAATGTATACGCAGTCTATGACTATGTGATTATTTAAATAGTAGTAGGTACTTGACAATAATATATTATTCTAAAATAAACTATTGGTAAGTAGTTAGGTAAGCATGTAAATATTTTATTTTTAATACATTGAAGGTTAACACACTGACGGAGAGACGTTTTTTAGTTATTACGTCGAGGGGCTATAATGTCCCGCAAAGTGTTAAATACTCGTATTTTTGGGCGAAAAAGAGACCCATTTAAACTAATATTTACAGTTAAGGTAATTTTCATCTAAGAAATAAGAGAAAGGCACCATTGATTTTGCAAAATTATCTAGTGTTTAAGAATACTACTACTTGGCTCGCTATCGTGTCTGGAATGACGAGCCACGAGAAAAACCGTGGTAAAGCTGAGCGGAACCAAAAGTATCGTCTGATGCCCTCCACGTTTTGAATATTTATGTTTTATTCTGCATCCGTCACTCGAAACGAAATATTTGAACACAAAATGTGTCTAAATTTTTTTTTTAACTCGCGCTCCGAAGTATCTAAAAAATAGGGTACATCCGATACCGGTAGCGATACATCGGCGATATTTAGATTTTTCCGAGACATCGGTATTTATTTATGTACACATTTTTTATACACTTTAAAGCGCTTTGAAGATCCGTGACTGCATACCTACCGGTCCGACATTTAGTTTTTTTTTCAAAATGGCGGCCTCCCGTGAGCCTATATAAATCGATAGCTGCAATTAATGCAAACAGATAACTTAATTGGACTAAACCCCGTAAAGCGTCACGTTTCAGAGATATTAACGTCCAAAGTGGATCACGTGATATCCATATTTTTCAACGTGTTTACCATCTTGTTGCATACATGTTTGATTTATTTAAATTTTCAGTGATTATTTCTAAGTAGAGAGGGTGCTAAACGCCATGCATTCGTATATCATGTTATAGCTCGTGTGGCCTAAACTTGCGTTCAAGTCACGCTTTTCTTCTGTGTAGAAATGGACTTCACACAGTGCTATTTAAGAAATTAAATAAGCAGATGAACGTTCATAGCTAAATAATTTTGTCAGTGTCGTGTGAACCTGGAATGAAACAAAAATTAATATTCACTTGAGTAAAGCTACTGACAGGAGCATAACCGCGCGGTTGGGCACGTTCGTCGATAAACTGTGATCATAATCTTCTTTTCTTTCTTTTTCTTTTTTTAAATCTGTTTCAAAATATATTTGTCCACTTATATGTCATAATTAATAGACTACCTGTAGTAGAGGCAGGTTAAAATCGAAATGTGAACCGGTAATATGAATTAATTTGAAAGCAAAATATTAGAAATTTAAATATTTGCATTGTCTGTATGGAAATTAAAAACAAATTCAAATTTATTCGATTTCCTAAACTGCCATTTTCTATTGCATTAAGTACATACATTAAACCTATCTACCGTCAAGCAAACTGTCCATGAATTTTCAGTAACTAGTAGGTAGCCTCGATTTTTGCGCTGTCTATAAATGGCAATTCATTGTCTCGCCCCTTATCCATACTAATATTATAAATTCGAAAGTAACTCTGTCTGTCTATCTGTATGTTACCTTTTCACGCCTAAACGCCACGATAGCGGCGGTAAGACCCCTCTTTGAGGAGTGGCTAGAGAGGCGTCACGGCGCCCTCACCTACCGCCTGACGCAGGTCCTCACCGGACACGGAAGTTTCGGGAGGTTCCTGCACATAATCAGGCGGGAGGAAACGCCCGGGTGTCACCATTGCCAGGATCGCCCAGAGGACACGGTGGAGCATACGGTGGAGGTCTGCCCCGCTTGGGCGGAGCACCGCCGTGTCCTCGTTGAGGCGATCGGCAGCGGCGGCGACCTCTCGCGTCCGGGCCTGGTTCGAGCCATGGTCCGGGGCGAGAGGGAGTGGGGGGCAGTCGCCTCCTTCTGCGAAGCAGTCATGCTAGCGAAGGAGGCGGCGGGACGGATGAGGGAGAGAGCCTCCCGTCCCAGCCGCCGCGGGAGACGCTCCGGGCGTCGGGAGCCGCGCGACGACTCCCGGCCACCGTAGGCGCGGGCGTGCGGGCGGAGAGCAAGAGCAATGGGTAGCTCACCGTCCGATCAGGACCGGCCCGTGCCGGACGGCGCGTACGTGTTCCACGCGCGCCTCAAAGAGATGTCAGCATCAACTGAAGGGGCCTGTTAGGGCCGAAGCCTGCCGGGTCAGCGGGATTGTCCGAAAGGGTTACCGCTGGCCCGGAACATAAAGGGCGAAGGAAGGAACACGGGTGGGTTTTAGTCAGTAAGAGTCTGACACTCCCTTCCGCTCCACCCAGAGCGGGAGGAGTCATTTGATGATTTCCCATCCTGAAAAAAAAAACCACTGAACGGATTTTACTAAAATTTGGCAGAGAGATAGATTGCATCCGGGGGAAGAACATAGGATAGTTTTTATCGACATACATCGCGGGCGAAGCCGCGGGCGGAAGCTAGTCTATTATAAAAAAATAATCGTTACAAAATAATAACTGTAAAAATAAAAATAGAAATTGTATTCTATTTTTATTTTTACAGTTATTATTTTACTAATATTATAAATTCGAAAGTAATTCTGTCTGTATATTAACTTTTCACGCCTAAACCACTGAACGAATTTCACTAAAATTTGGCAGAGAGATAGATTGGATCCCGGGGAAGGACATAGTTTTTATCTACATACCTCGCGGGCGAAGCCGCGGGCGGAAGCTAGTTAAACATAAGTTTCTGCCCGCGACTTTTTCCGCGTGAAATTTCTTATTTTCCCGACCCACCCCATCGCATCGCATCGCCTGCCCGTGCTATTACTTCTTCACGTTCACCTTTTTCTACGTGTTCTTTCTTATATTTTTCTTTTTGATCGGCTTCAACATTAGCGCGTTCAAACAAACAAAGTCTTCAACCTTATTTTTTTTTATTGCTGTATGGGCCCGCCCTTGACCTCGATCACGTCTGATGAAAGCGATGGATGAGGTCTATGGTGGAACGAGCGTGCTCAGAAGACGCCTAAGGAACTGGAACTCCCATTGCACGCATCGATGAAACACAACAGGCTGCTTGACGCCGGACTCCGGTGGGAGGGTGGTCGCAAACCAGGCGGGCGTTAGCCCTACCACCGCAAGGGAAGATAGTTATTAGTATGATAGATGACTAGCGTTAGGGGATAATAGACAGATACCTACACATCTGCAACCCTTCGGAGAATACCTAAAAACGTGATTTTATGAATTAAATTGTTCATGCCGTGAAAATAAAAGAAAGTTTTAAAACATAAAATTTATCTTTGTTTTTTTTTTCTTTTTATAAAGAAAAAAAAAGTTAAATTTTATGTTAAAAAAAAGATACATTTTACTAGATGCTGCCCGCGACTTCGCGACAGAGATAACGCTCTACGAAGCCGAAATTAGCCGATTGTCTCTTTCCAAAGGTCGATGTGCAATATTTATCGCCGGGTACTGTACCAGTGTCAGTTTCGTCAAAATTGGTCCAGATGTTTCCTAAAATAGCCGGAACGAACAGACAGACAAAATTTTAAAAATTATTTTTAATTTTATAAGGAGTTCGAACTTCGAACCTTTGTGGCTTACGGTGAAACCTTAACCTTTATCAACTCGAGCCGTTCAGTATTCTTGGTTTGAAACTCCCTACTGCAACACCCACTAATCGGAATCGTAACGTAATCGCCTCGCCTCGAGACAAGCTCACGAAGCGATACGGTGCCGATCCCTTTCCGTGATACGTTTGATACGTGTGCGGCCTTTGTCCGACCCGCTGCCATTTTGACTTTTTTTCAATGTTTCCGCGCACGATGAATGTAGTATTATGGGTAGGAGACACTTATGCAAATAAAAAATGTCAAGTAATATGTTGCTAGCTGATGTTAAGTAGCCTCGAGAATTGGGCTATCAAACGCAAAAATATTTTTCATTCAAACACACAAACTAACAAACTTTTTAGCTTTATTTATTAGTATAGATATAGCATATAATATGAATACTTCAATTCCTTTCTATCAACTTCACTAAAACGATACAAAACAGAAGATAAACTAATCAGAGACAATCTAAAAGCAATTTGTCTATTAACAGTAACACATTGGATTGGGAATAGACGAAGTTAGACCTAATTGTTATTTCAAAATGGCTGCGATTGATCTGCAAGGTTAAAGGCTCCTACAAACAGGCGCGTCACAAAGGGACAGCTCGTTGCGCGACTTGTGGTGCCTTTGCGTCGCGCGCGATTTTATCGCGTGTCGCGCCTGTTTGAAGGAGCCTGAAGTCACGAGGTCAAAATCTTGGACGGGTTGTTATTTTTGACATAATATTGAGGTTGCATGACTCTGGTGGCGTGGTAGTCATAATCATCATTATTGGAAGTCACTTGTTCCACGTCCACCTTTGCTAAGTATAAGTATCCAAATACACTATACCGAAGGTACGCGACCGAAGTTCCGCGGCTGATTTTATACCAGCGCTTTATCGCAACGTAATTTCGGTATAATGTGTCGTTAGTAATTCAAATAGCATTGCAGGCGCAATCATGTAGAACTTCGGTCGCGTACCTTCGGGATAGTGTGTTTAGACACTAAGCCAACTGCCTTTCGTGATGGTAGGCATAATACAGGGTGTAATTGAAATCATTGGCATCCTTCCAGAGGAGAAAGTAGGGAATAATATGTATCATAATATCTCTATAATGTTCCCAATGCTAGAAGACCAAGGGCTTCCCTTCTTCAAGGGGTGTAATCTACCACGCGGGCCCAGTGCGGTTTGGTAGATGTCACATGTCTTCGAATTTTTGTTTCTAGGATGTGCCGGTTTCCTCACAATGTTTTCTTTTGGCGTTTCTGAGAGCAATAGCAATAAATAAATACTTAGTTCAAGTACTGCATGAGTATTAGCAACTTCACTATGAGGCCAACTAAGGAATTGTGCAAAAAACAGTGGCACGCCAGGAGTGCCGACAGAAGTGAAAACAAAACACAAACAGAATACTTTGCCATCACTCACTGACATATCGGATATATATTAAAACCGAGTAGGTACATCCCGAGGACAGCCCAACACATCCGAAGAGGGTATTTTTTTAATCATCTTATACAAAAAACACGCGCGGTTCGCTTACGGTAACAGTAGCGCGAGTTCAATGGTTTTTTCCCATCTCAAAAAATGCCCAATGCGCCTAAAGAAATTTCACTTCAAAAATATGGTGCTGTTTTATCTTCGAACGGCTTTGGTTTTCTAGCAAAGCGGTTCTGTCTTATTATAACGGCTGTCTTGAAATTCTGCCATTTTCATGTTCACCAGTATTTGACATTAAAGTGTCAAACACAGACAGCAGTTATTGTACACCAGTGCACCTCTTCCTTAGACAACCAAAGATTTACGCTGTAAACCAAATTAAGTTACCACCGCGCAAAATTTCAAAATTGACACGCAGAGACACAGACAGAAGCAATCGCTACACAAACACGTAATTTAATTACCGAAATAAAACAATAAACAATACCGCTTGATTGTTGCCAACAAAATGAATGATTTCCATCAAAACACCACGACATTGTATTCTCAACTGTATCATAGTGAAGCAAGGTTGAATTTCCAATGTGTTCGAATTTAATCTACAGTCGATTGGAAGACAATGGCAAGTAGACTAGTCTGTCCGTCTGTCCGTTCATTAAGCACGCAATCTCAACTAGAAAACAACTTTGACGAATTAATATTCGTCAAAATTGTCGGGTTTCTTGATTACTGCCGAACGGAGTAGGGTGACCAAGCTTTGCGTTACTTGGGGTGGTTTTGTGTTTTTGGTAGAAGGATTTTCATTTTTGAAGTGAAAACTCCTTTAGGCGCATTGGGCATTTTTTGGGATGGGAGATAACCATTGAACTCGCGCCACTGTTACCGTAAGCGAGACCGCGCGTTTTTGTATAAGACGATTAAAAAAATACCCGTTTTGGATGTGTTCGGGATGTAATAATCGGTTTTAATGTATATCCGATATGTCAGTGAGTGATGGCAAAGTATACTGTTTGTGTTTTGTTTTCACTTCTGTCGGCACTCCCGGTGTGCCACTGTTTTTTTTTTAAGTTAGTGACACAGTGAGACAGTGTAGTCTCACTGCTGAGCTAAGGCCTCCACCAAATCCTTCCAGGCATCCTTTTCTAGAGCCACCTCTATCCAATCCTTGCGGTACGCGTCTAATTGTATCACAACCTCTTCTAAGGCCGGCCTCGGCGGCGCCATCCATCCTCAGGCACCCACCGTGTATATCTTGCACGTCCTAACCTACGGTGCTCAGACCCGGTCGATCACCGAGTCGCAAAAGTTCCACCTTGGGGTTGGCCAAAGAGCAATGGACCATTTTATGCGTTAAACCAACAGACAGATTTTTGATTTTCCTTTTTAAATACCAACATGTTTTTTTTACTTTTTTAGTGTGAAATATCAATGAAAAAAAAATATAAAAATATCACAACTAAAAATTAATAGGTCATGGACTAATTTTGTGATAATTATGCCTGCTTGGGACCCCGTGGCGAAATAATAACAGCAGCACAGGTCGATCGATCAGGTTAAGCTACGCTTGCCGCGGTTGGTCTGTGGATTGGTGACCATCTTTACATACCGAGACCCCTCCGTGCCTCAGAAAGCACGTTAAGCCGTTGGAACCGGCTGTCGTTCGTGGATCTTTGACAGTCGTTACGGATAGTCACAACCCCGAAAGTCTGATAACCAGTCTTACCAAGGGGTATCGTATTACCCAGTAAGTGGGTTGAGAAGGTCAGATAGGCAGTCGCTCCATGTAAAATACTGGTATTCTGCTGCATCCGGTTAGATTAGAAGCCGACCCCAACATAGTTGGGAAATGGCTAGGCAGATTATGTTGTTAGCGGCACTAAATCTAACTAAAATATATAAAACTGTTGTTTTCTCTTAAATCCTTAGATTGACAGAACAACCATTCTATTGTAAGAATGGTTTTCCTGAATTAAGAATTTATGATAATTATAATATATAAACACAGATCTTCTGCGCCATTAATTTGGAGTTAGCACGATATTACCCCATTAGAAAGACACTCCCTTTGTTTAATTAAATGTAAATGGCATTTTTTAAATGTAATTATCCTTTTTCATAACAGTAAGGATTACTACATTAATGCTACAAATGTGTGGTGGAATTTTTTTATTTTTTTTTCTTTAATGTTTTAAATCTGAGGGCCTAAAAAGGCCATTTTAGCAGAATCATAAAAGGATAACATTATGAACCATAATGGACAGTTAACTGTTAAGTTAATCGTATCAAATCCCATTGGTGAAGGATTTTCAGTTATTTTTTCTTGTCGGTGCTAAAATACCAATCAATCCAATCCAAATCCAATCCCAATCTCTTTGATTATACCTACGTAGTGCAGCGAAAAAAGAAAAACACAGACTGTTCTCCATATTATGATTCATAATCTTTTATGATTCTGTCAAAGTGGCCTTTTTAGGCCCCCAGAACTGTTGTTGGAAGAAACTGAAAGAAGCCCAGGTGACTGAAAAGTTGTGTTGGTTTTTATGGGTATGTAATGCAGAGGAATGAGGGAAGGGCCGTGAGGAAACTTGGCTATAGAAGTAGGCTAAGATAAAAAAACGGTCAAGTGCGAGCCGGAATCGCGCACCGGGGGTCCGTACAAATTTGTAGGTATGTAAAGAGTTTTCAAATTATTATTTTTTTGTAATGTAACTAATGGTTTTCGGATTTTTTATTTACTTGTGCTACATGACATTGCTGCTTGCCAAATTTCATGATTCTAGGTCAACGGGAAGTACCCTGTAGTTTTTGATTAAGGAACATAAACGTCCGTATATTTCGATTACATGGACTTTGAAGTTTGATTTTTCACTGCTTTAAGGGATTGCAGCCCTGAGCATTTGATATTAATTTCAACATGATAACTCTACGCATTCCTGAGAAAAAGGGTCTTGACTGTCGGACAGCCAAACGGACAACTAAGTGATCTTATAAGGGTTCCGTTTTCCGTTTGAGGTACGGTCAGCATCAAAAGTCGATTTAACAGTTTTATTAATCTCAGTTATTGAGCAAAATATTTATTCCAAATTGCAGAAGTACGATGCAATTTTCAACAAATATTTTGCTCAATAACTGAGATTAAAAAAAACTGAAGCGTTAATATTTTGCTCAATAACTAAGTTTAAAAAAACTGAAGTGTTAATCGACTTTTGATGCTGACCGTACCAAATCCTGAAATCCATGGATGGTTTGTGTAAAATGTGATGTATCTAAAAACGGGGTAAATCTACATACTGAGATGACGGCTGATGGAGATCCGATGTCATCATCATCGTTCTCCTCCCTTATCCCAATTTAAGGCTCCTACAAACAGGCGCGACACGCAATGTAATCGCGCGCGACACAAAGGCACCGCTCGTTGCGCGACTTGCGGTGCCTTTGTGTCGCGTGTCGTGACGCGCCTGTTTGAAGGAGCCTTTAGGCTTTTATTGAGTGTTGGTCCAATATGTCTTTTTCTTCTATTCTATTAGTCGTCATCCCATTAGTCACCCCCTTTCTAACCATATTTACAGAGTACATCCATCGTTAAAAAAAAAAAACTAGCTATGATGACCACAAATTTTAATAAATTGGGATAAGGGGCAGGAAGAGGAGGAGTCGTTACGAGTTATAAAAACTACACAATAAAAACAAACATTGTTTATTTGCACAAAAGATGCGTAAAAAGAAGCACGAGAAACATACATGTATTACCTACTTACAACTAGAATACAGTTCATATTAAGGCTCCTTCAAACAGGCGCGACACGCGATAAGATCGCGGGCGACGCAAAGGCACCTCAAGTCGCGCAACGAGCGGTGCCTTTGGGTCGCGCGCGATTCGCGTCGCGCGTCGTGCCTGTTTGCAGGAGTTTTTAATATTATTGCCGGTGAGACCCTAACTTTATCAAAATAAGTCCAACAATGGATATCGGCGTAAAGTTTGGTGATAATTCAAAATTAAAGCAATTGATTTACAGTAAAGTTAAAAGTCGGATACTAGACACAGTGGGAGTCGTGAACACAGTAAGTTCAGCTACACACAGCGAGGAGATTTTCTTATAATCTAAAAATTATACAATCAACATTTCTTAAGATATATACGTAATTATTATTTACACTTAATTTATGTTTACACACACAAAAGGTAGGATAAAATACAAGAGGCATATAGTAATCCAAATTGCTGACAACGGTATCTACCATTTGCAATGCGAGCAGGATGCTCCCATTGCAAATGGTTTATTATCACTAATAACGAATGAATTCACACAAATATTAAGTAGAAAAAAAAAAACATTATATGTATATGGATCATCCTAAGCTAGCTAGATCAACGTCTTGATAAACGTCGATCGCATGAATGTATAGCGATCGGCGTTTATCAAGACGTGTCGATCGTGTGCGTAACAACATTCTTAGAGAGCTATAGTAAAGTATGGTTACTATTAAATTAATAAACTTTTCTGTTGCTGGTTTTATTTTTTTAAAGCGACTTATTCTCGTGACGTTATTCACAAACCACACAACAACAATAATCACAACATGGTGTTTTCAATCGATTTTCATAATACTCATAACATAACGTACGGTTAGTTTTTACTAAAGGAAAAAATACCGAAAGAACAATTATATGAAGGCAAAATGCAACACCTCGTAATAATTCTGAAACTGTAAATAAATCCCATATTACAAATGTGAACGTGAAGGCGTTACTGAAAACAAAGAAAGCCGTCGCAGTACATAAACGACTCAAGTTTTCTTTTGCTTTTATTTTTTTAGTAACCGCACGCCCGTTTGTAACTTTACAGGGAAACAGAGAAAACAAAAGTTTGACAAAAATAATGAGGTTTGTAATCGCAGGTAAAATGATACACGTCATTATTATACAAATGCCGACTATATTAAGTAGTACATTTTTGTTATTATTTTCTTCTTCTATTGTTACAAAGCATAAAATTAATCTAGAGATGCCCAAAACCACCAGAGGCAGGCCCCAAGCAAAGAGGAAGCTTTTAAGATATTTTCTTGTAATATCTTTATGAAAAACTTTTACGAGATCAACGTAAAACATATAGCACATGACCACCAACCAGTTATTATACACTATTGCTAGAAACGTAGTGAAAAACATGTATAAAAATATGGAGTCACCGTTTGCGTGTCGGTTGCAATGAGTAATAATAAATGTTACAACGATTAGACGTAATAAATTCACTAGCATTGCACTGAGATACACGTAGTTGTTGAAATGACGAAACTTTCTGATGAGGCACCACGAAGTCACTCCGTATATGAACGTACACAGACACAAGACGTATAGAATGGAGTGCACGATCAAATAAACTTGAACGTTTTCCACGTAAGGATCACACGCTGTAGAGTTGGAGTCGACAACACCCATGACGACTATCAATCGTGGTGTTGATAGGTAATCAGATATTGCAATAGTTTTCTGTGATCGCACTTGAAAACAAAGATGTAAGCGTCAGACACAGGTTTGACTCCCAAAACGGTCGGTGAAATAATAAAAGTTTCAGATCGAACATTAGAATAGATAAATGTGATTAATCAGATTTCAGCCACTTGACTCGATTAATCGATTCCGCTAACCAGCGTATCAGCCGAATTCGTAATTGAGTTTGTGGTCAATAATAGCATATGATAACGCAGGGCATCCTCTCCATTGCTTGATTAAAATTTGTTATTGCAAAATATAAGCTCTAATCATCGATATATGTATAATAATGTATAATTAGGGTCTGTCAATTGTATATGACATATGTAAAGGGGGGAAATTCTGATGAAAAACATTATTTGCAAATCGTTCAAGAGATATCATTAAAGGAATAAATTAGAAAATTGTACAATTTTTACGTAAAACAAATAACCACGGTTCCACTCAGGTTTGAAATATTTTCATCATACCTATATTGAAATCTCATACAGATGGTCTTTATGAGAATAATTATTTTTATTACAGCACAAAATATTTAGACTATAAATACAACGAACTGCTTATAATAATAAAATAACTAACTACTACCTACATTAAATCCACTCGATCCGTCAATCGATGTTATCTATACCGCCGATTATAGACCGTTCTATGTCATCTGTTATATCCAAAAAATCGATCCGAGTTCAATCGTGTCCTATTACCGATTGATCAATCAAGTTTCATTGATTGTAGATCGATGAGTTTTACAAGCTGATTTCGTCATACAGCCTCTACTATCACACCTACGCGATCGATGTATATGAAGAAGTCGATCGTATGGGTGTAAGGTAAAATACCCGTAGAGTAATTTAAGATTGTCGTCACTGTTAAACTTATGAACTTGGCTCACGATGATAGCAGATAATCTTAGTCTGTTTGACAATCAACATAAAAATAATCAAGACATGGACCTTTTTAATCGATTCTTGTAATACTCCTGCCATAATACCCGGTTACTCTTTACCAAAGGAATAAATAACGACAGAGCTACTACTTGTGAGCAAAATGAAACTGCTCGTACAATGTCTGCAAGTTTCCATGACAATAAATTGAATGCGAATACAGTCAACACAAATATGTTGCATAATACAAACATAGCCGTCGCTGTACATAAACGGCTCAAGATTTGTTTTCTTCTTTCTTTTTTAGGAATAGATGCACATGCATTTTTATCTTTACAAGGAAACAAAGTACACACAAGTTTGATATACAAGATCAAGTTGATAATCGCAGGTAAAACGTGACACGAGATCGAAACGCAAGCGTAGACAAAAGTCAATTCAAATTCATTACCTAATTCAGCTAGGTCAATAAATATGAAAATCAATCCATAAATTATTATTGCTATAAGAGGCAAGCACCAAGCGAAGAGGAAGCTTTTAAGATATCTTCTTTTGATATCACTATCGAACACTTTTACAATATCGACGTAAAACATATAACACATTACTACTAGCCAATAGTTATACACAGTAGTAAAAAATAAGAACATACAAAAGTAAAAAGTTATGAATCGACCAAGAACTGCAATATAAATGCCATCATTTATAAAAATAAGCGTCACCGTGGCTAAACGTAATATATTCACAAGAGTTGCACTGAGATACACGTAATTTTTGAAATTACGAAACTTCCTGATGAGACACCATGAGGCCACTCCGTATATGAACGTAGCCAGGGTCACAGTGCACTGAAAATAGTGTCCTGTCAGAACGACAATTCCTGTTGGGTCGTGATCAAGAGTTTCACCCACGGTAGTGTTCTCGAAGCTGGTGTTACGATCAGCTAAATCGATATTTCCCAGTATTGTAAACATTTATAAATTTAGTTTTCTAGTCTCGAGACTAACTAGTTTAACTGCAGTCAATTTTAATTTTACTTTATTTTGTTTTCAATTTTCAAAGTGTTGTATCTATTTAATGTTGGCCAAGATGCAAGCTGTGCCTACTTTCGAACCAACAATACCTCCATATTGTAATTTTGAATCTTTTATTTTGAATTAAACGATTTTGCTTTTGTAAATAAAAATGACAGGACTAGAGACACTGTCGTTAAAACACTAAAACTTTCTGATCGAACATTGCTTCAACAGCGACAGATTCGAACTAATGTGATTAGAGCAGATTTTGGGTACTTCACTAATCATTTCTGTTTATCTTGGTTTATCTGTACAGGGCATATTATTGGGCTAGTAATCAATAATGTTGGACATCATATTTTTTTATGTCATTGCAAAAAAAAAACTTTGTAAATTCTTTAGGACGAAACCAGAACAAAATCTAATATTTGTATTATCTCCTTCAAGGCAACGGTTTCTTTATGTATTTTAAGAGTTATTTATATCTCATTTTGTTTCTTGAGCACCAATGATGTCAAAATGGGGAAGTGGGCAGAAGAATCCGAAATGAGAATCCGGAATGTACTTTGTGGGTCGATTATGTGAAAAAATTATTCACGTTTGTCTGCTACGTTTCAGAGATGAAATTGTAAAGGCAAAAATTTCTGAATGAAACAAATGATTCATGTAACGAAATCAAATGTCTAAATTCAACGTGGCAATGCTTTTAGAATTTTGAGAACGTTTTTACTTGCACATGACTTATGATTGCGGCTCTATATCATCCATCCACACCTACGAGATCGACATTTATCAAGACATCGATCTTGTGGGTGTTTCAGAATATCGATGTTATAGTCAAACTAATAAAGTTTGTTGATGTTGTTTTAAATTGTTTGTTGTTGTTAGTGGACAGGAGGACGCTGCAGTCATATCATCGACAAATCTACTGTCATGCTCTTGACATCGACATCTAAGCCGAAAAAATCGAATAAAATTTTGATGACAGATGCAGACAAGTACATTGATGCATACACACGAGCGACAGGCGTTGACGACAGAGGCAACTGCAATCGTCGACGCGTGTCAGCGACAGCCGTCGACATCGAATTCACGAGCGACAAACATGAAAACTAACACCACTTTACAGGATAACAGTACAGTTTTAAAGTATATTAATACAAAAACGTATACATACAATATGTTATTATAGTTCATACAATGAATTTAGACTTAAGTTAAAATATAAGGGTGATAATACACCTCCACGATCGACAATGATCGATGGCATCGTATATCGAGTACATAATAATTGGCAAGTTAGGTATTATGTACATATTATTATATATTTATTAAAAAGAAAACTATTGATTGCCGTAACAAGAAGCGATCCATCTGAGCTAATTTACATCTACAAGATCGTTGTTGATGTAAATTCGCTACTACTATCGCTACTTTTAGAGATTCAACATCGATCGATGTTACCGTTAAACTTTGCTTATGACGATCAGACAGGCAATGTTGTCACAAGAAATAATTATCATTACAATTCGGTCCTCTTCAATCGATTCTTATAATACTCGTACCATAAGGTCCGGTTACTCTTGACTAAAGGAACAAATAACGCAAGGATAACTATTTGTAAGCAAAATGTAAGAGCGCGTGTTAAGATAGAAAATGTAAGAATATCCCATAAAAGCATCATCAACACAAATATGTTGCTTAACAAGAATATTGCCGTCGCTGTACATAAACGACTCAAGATTTGTTTTCTTCTTTCTTCCTTAGGAAGAGTTGCACAAGTGTTCGTATTTTTACAAGGAAACAAAGAAAACACAAGTTTGATAAAAAGAGCCAAGTTGATAACCGCGGGTAAAACGCTGCAAGTGATAAAAATGCTAATATCTATAAAAAATAGAACAAATTCTTCCCTGTTACCTTCTTGTCTCAGTTCCATAAGGAACAAAATCAATCTAAAAATCAGCAATAATATCGAAGGTACTCCCCAGGCAAAGAGGAAGCTTTTAATATATCTTCTTTCGATGTGTCCATTTAACACTTTTACAATGTCAACGTAAAACATATAACACATCAACACCAACCAGTAATTGAACACCGCCGACAAAAACAAATAGATAAAAAATCGAAAGTCCCAGTATCGAAAGCATACGGCAATATACACGGAATCAATTAAAGAAAGCGACACAACAGTTAAACGTGTTAAATTCACTAGGATTACATTAAGATACACGTAGTTGTTGAAATTGCGAAACTTCTTAATGAGGCAACATGATGTCACTCCGTATATGAACGAAACCAGAGTTATGGCGAACTGAACATAGTGTCCAATCGCGTAGTAATAGATATCTCTTTCACTCACTTTATCACTCACTGAAGAAATATGTTCGATGTGTTCGTTTTCAGCCATGACGAGTTTCAATTAAGTTACAATTGAATACAAAAAGGAGACGACAGATAAAAATGCGACCCAACACAGACACAATGCAAGTTTCAGACCGAACTTTACTTTGTCAGGAATCGAAATAAACTAATGTAATCAAGCTAAATTTTCGGCACTTTGGATGTTAATCGATTCTCTTATCTTTGACTGTTCGTAATGGTGTTATATTAGATACATAGTTACTAAAAGCCTTTTAAGTTGCGGCATAGGTACCTTCTTTGTTTTACCTAATAAATTTTTTGTATCAAATTTTTTTAATTCCTCCTTTGACGAGCACCGAACGTGAAAATAACATTGCCTGGACAAGGTGGCAATCGCTTTTTAAGCGTTTCGTATTTCTACAGAATTGACATAGGTATTATAAGCATTTTGGCAGCTTATGTATTTGACATAAGTAATATATTGAATTGCAATGTCAATAGCAGTGTATTGTGTGTTGACATATTATACAAATTTTAGACTCTTCCTTCATCGTTATCTCTGATAGAATGTCACTTGAGAAGCGCGTTTGTCAACTGAATACTAATAATACAAATCAGATTTTTGTATTTACATTATTATCTAAACAACACTTATCCTGTACCTTACAAACCCATGGTCATTCTAACGAACCAATCTGATTGGTTCGTGCCACGATCGCTTAGCAGCTTCTAATTTAATAGACCACGCGTGACAGGAAGCCCATGGGCACCCCATGGTGTAATCACCGCCGTGTCATAGTGAAATGTTAAAAATAACATCGAAGGAGTGGCTAGAGTGAAAATAGAATCGTTAATCATAGGTACTTTGTAATACAAATTATGTTTGCCGTCTCTGACTGCTTAGAAAATATAGTTCATATTTTGCAGAGCAAGAGTTTAAATATGGGCGATATTACACCCATCGATCGACATCGATCGATGGAATATCGCAACGTCGATCTTAGCCAGTGTGCGATATACTTTTTTATAGATGTATTAAAGAGGATAAAAATATATACACTAGATAAACTTCTTGTGCAAACGCCAGCACAGCAAGCTACCCGAAACTGTAAAATTTTCCCAATCAACTTTGAACCATACATTAGAGCGATAAAGTTGAAAATCTATTAAAGATATTTGGCAGATTATAATAGATTGATGTGCTGGCGTCTGCACGTACTAAGGCTGAGTTTTTTTAGTCTGATAACTTTTATGTGAGGAATAAATATTGCGGTTTGACAGCTTTTGTATAAAAAATATGCCAAATTGTCTTTATTATTTATCATATATGTACCTATAAGTTAACTGACCATTGAAAAATCAGCCCTAAATAAATTAACAAAATATTAAAAAAATGATATCTTAACTTAACTATAACTGGATTGTTTCCATAATAATATGGATCGATGCCCTATTACAGACTAGCAGCGCTCCGCAGTTTCACACGCGTAAGTTTTGATCTCGTAAGAATATCGGGGTAAAAAGTATCCTATGTGTTAATCCAGGAAATAGTCTATCTATGTGCCAAATTTGATCTAAATCTGTTCAACGGTTTACGCGAGATTGAGTAACAAACATCCAGACATCTTCACAAACATTCACATTTATAATATTAGTAGGATTGATCGATGACATTGACATTTGGATAATTGGATGATGGTCGTATGATTGATCGAAATACTAAACAGTTCAAAAGTGTAGACAACGAACATCGTTCTTCACTTCTAAATGAATAACGTAAGCGACAATAATTTGTTTTAAAAACATGTCACCTAACAAATTGTTGAGGTTAAGTTGACAGCTGTCATTCATCATGGCGTTTTTGGCGGGAACGCGGCAGCCAATCAGGGGCGGCGAGTGATCGCGTTCGGAAGCTACGGTTAAGGATGACTTATTGGGATGCTGGCTGAATGATTTGGTGGCTGCAGTAAAAAAAGAGAGGGAGCTAAATTTGTGGTGATTCGGAACGTCAAATTCAAAATTCAAATAATTTTGTTTTCTCTTCACAAACAATGGTATCATATGAATTTAGACAAGCTTAGAAACTAGTTTGTGCATTAGGAATACCTGTATAGCAGATCACCAAAGTCCCACCATACGGTATGAAAACGTGGTTCCTTTGCAGTGATTTTTATGGACTAAACTTAGTCTCAAAATACCTACTTACTTTTACTTAAAGGCTTCTACAAACAGGCGCGACACTCGATATAATCGCGCGCGAACCAAAGGCACCACTCGTTGCGCGACTTGCGGTGCCTTTGTGTCGCGCGCAATTTTATCGCGTGTCGCGCCTGTTTGAAGGAGCCTTAATTCTAGAACTCACTAGCAGCTCCCCGCAGATTCAACCGCATAGGCGTCAATCCCATGGGAATATTGAGATAAAAAAAAGTATCTTATGTGTTATTCTGATGTACAAAGCTATAAAACTGTAAAGTTTCAGTAGTTCTTGCGTGAAAGAGTAAAAATATCCATCGATCCATCCATTCTCACAAACTTTCGCGTTTAGAATATTAATTGTAGGAAGTTGGATAGGATGTATCATAATTTCATCAATGAGCTTACTCTAAACTACCTCCATCTTTTGTGAATTCTTAAATTCTTCTAAGCTTGAAATTGTTGTTGCGATGTTACTATTTGTGTCAAGTTTTTGTTTTTTATTTTCCTGCCATAGGCTTTTGTGGCTAAGTACTAACAGCCGCTCGAGTCAATCGATCAGATTAAGCTACGCTTGCCGCGGTTAGTCCGTGGATGGGTGACCATCTTTATATACCAAGATCCTTCCGTGCCTCGGAAAGCACGTTAAGCCGTTGGTTTCGGCTGTCATTCGTGGATCTTTGACAGTCGTTACGGGTCGTCGGAAGCCCGAAAGTCTGACAACCACTCTTACCAAGTGGTTTCGTATTACCCAATAACTGGGTTGTGGAGGTCAGATAGGCTGTCGCTCCATGTAAAATACTGGTACTCAGCTGCATCCGGTTAGACTGGAAGCCGACCCCCAACATAGTTGGGAAAAGGCTAGGCTGGTGATAATGTCGTACAAGTATGTACTTACAAAAACATTCCCACCGTTCCTATCTCAACTATTTAAACTTTTAGGGACATATTCAACCCCAACATTATTCCCAAAAAAAAAAAATGATTATATACTCCTTGGAAACGGCAAAAGCTTATTAGAATTTATTCGGGCTACTTTCATGTGAGCGCCGCGGTAAGTAGATAAAAGCATCATGGCGGATGCCGCCGGAAAATACACAGACATTTTATTTTTCAGAATTTTTCTTTTGAAGCTTTTTAGCTATTTTTAGCAGTTGGTCGTTTTATAATATACCTATTTTTTGGTTGTTACTAGTTACAACTTTGTTTCTGAATGCTTGTGACTGCCTTGTTGGTGTAGTGATGGGAAATAGTACTAACCTGGCATGGGGTTCGACTTTGCCATAATCAGTAGCAGCTTAGAACATAATATTTGTTTTCATCGTGTAATACGGGCGTGATTGATTTTATAAACAGCTGTTTTGTTATTAATACCATCTATTCCGTTTAAATTTTGAGCCATTTTTTATACACTTTGCAGTTGTGCATTAAAAACCCCGTAAAAGTCACAGTTTAGGAACAGACTTTTTTTAATTTTTTTTTCAGGATGGGAAATCATCAAATGACCCCTCCCGCTCTGGGTGGAGCGGAAGGGGGTGTCAGACTCTTACTGACTAAAACCCACCCGTGTTCCTTCCTTAGCCCTTTATGTTCCGGGCCAACGGTAATCCTTTCGGACAATCCAGCTGACCGCCGCACATAGGGGTTTTTTGCTGATCTAGCCGGTCAAAATTATTTATTTAGTTTTTTTACTCCAGGAAGTTGCCCTGGTTAACTATAAGCTATAATTTTCTTTTTTAATGAATAATGACTTAAAATATCGGGAAAAATATAATAAAAATATATTTTAGTAATTTATAACTTCCATGTTTATTATTTTCTTAAACAAAATGTTATAAAATTGATGTAATTATAATGATGATGAGTTCCATGGTTCTTCATCATCCTTATCACTTTCAGTGCCTCCAGAACCCTCCTCCAAATCAAAATCTGAATTTTTTGATAGTCTGAACTTTTTTGATAGTTAAATTGTTGAATTCTTTCGATGATGCTCCACAAATGTAGCACCTCATTGTTGACGCGGTCTGTGTGGCAGCATTACATAGCATGTATCAACACATCATTATCCGCTGTAATACGTAAGGTTTCAGTTTTCCTCTTACTTCTTTCGCTTAGCTCATTAAATGGTTTTGATGGTCGACCTGAACTTTTAGGCTGCGCTCTCGGTATTTCGAAAGTTTTTTTCGCCATTCGTCATTATTACGAAGAAATCTGGCTTCCGTTTTATCAGCTTTTTTCCACCTTTGTTTAAATTCCGACTTAATATGCGAAAACTTGTGCTTCAACGCTTTTAATTCATCTTCGGAATATTTTTTGCTGGATAAAATCCAATTTTCGAAGTAATTTAATTTTTCTTCAAAATTAGGCAAATTTTGCTCTTTCATTTTATTAAAAAGTGATCTACGGGTCACTACTCTAACACCTGAGTGACCAGGTGACCCTGAAACCAAATAATTACGAAGGTAATATAGTGTAAATTCCAAATAAAGTTTTTATATTTTTTTCTTGGTCTGTCACCTCTGGTAAAAAAGGGGGCGGGTATGTACGGCTACTTAGACCATAATAATTTTATATAAACTATAACCTGTCGTTATCAATTAACATTATAACCGGGAAGAAACCGGAAATACAACAAAAACCTTTTTAAACTTAAAATTGGGTTAGAAATTTTGAGAATTTTAAATTATATTTTCGAACGTCAAATAGCAACATCCTTTTTATAAAAATACAATATCATATTTTAACAATATGCATTCTTACCTTCTTGATTCATATCCATAATAATATTTCGAAAGAAATTAGTAGTCACGAAAATATTTAACTTTTTGTCAGATACTATCACACTTAGGAAACGCATAAGATACGTGCAGTTGTAGCGATGATTAATTTGCGACAAAATAAGAGCCCAGGGGTATCCGATAAGAGACCGGGACGGGTTGGCTATTGTTCTCTAGTCATTCAAGAACTATAAGAACCAGTTTTTTTTTATCTGCGACAACTTCTTATAAATTGATTTTTGGCCGACTAGATCAGCAAAAAACCCTTATGTGCGCCGGCAGGCTTCGGCCCCTTCTGATGATGCTGACATCTCTTTGAGGCGCGCGTGGAACACGTACGCGCCGTTAGGAACAGACTTTCCTCGAATTAAAAATAAATGCAAAACTTCTTCCGTTTACTCCAAAAACTGCCAACCCTGTTATATGTGCCCTATCACCAAGTTTTACGTACCGTTTTCAAAATCATTTCCGTTCTTATTCTAAGCGCAAAAGGTTTATAATCCGTCGTCTCTATTTATTGCACCAGTTATGTTGCTTAGCATTCTTTTGGTTTAATTATCGTTAATGACGATCACGTTGGGAGTTCCGTTTTTTTGTTCCGCATGTCAACGACGGTTATGATTAATGGAACTTAGTCCCAGTTCCACTCACAACCACTCGGTTTTGATCTAAATATGTTTGTTAGCACGAATATGACGCTTTTTTTTGGATCTTACAGAAAAATATGACGGGATTGTGGCGAGTTTTTTTTTTTGTTGTGTCGCGTGAATTTAGAGTTCTTCTGTGTTAGATATTTTTGTCAAGTAATAAGAATGGATATCTACATTTTGTTGCTTCTGGGAGTCTTGCGTCGCTTTGTGAATGGTTTTAAAATAATACTAAACCAATCTCATGACTTTCCCAAATATCATAATCCTAAAAACAATTACTGAAAAAGCCACGCAAAAGACACAAAAGTATTTTAGTAAATATTTGGATCGACGATCCTTATCACTGCACGTTATCCTCAAATATCTTGTTTCTATAACAGATTTTTTCAATTATAATTGTCAAGGCTACATAAGCTTTATTAATTATTTTTTTCTGTTACCTGTATACATACAATACAATAACAGATATAAAAAGATACACACATCATCTACTTAATAAAAATCATAAGTCCACTCATCATCTGCCGAGCCTTCTCCCAACTATGTAGGTGTCAGCTTTCAGTCTAACCGGATGTAGCTAAATACTAATATAAATATTCTACATGGAGCGACTGCCCTTCTGACCTCCACAACCCAGTTACTGGGTAAAACGATACCCCTTGGTAAGACTGGTTATCAGACTTTCGGGCTTCTGACTACCCGTAAAAATTGTCAAAGATCCACGACTGACAGCCGGGACCAACGGCTTAACGTGCTTTCCGAGACACGGTCTCTCAGTATTTAAAGATGGTCACCCGTCCACAGACCAACCGCGGCAAGGTTAGCTTTACTTTAACTTTACCTTTAGCTTAACCGATCGACCTGTGCAGCTAATATTATTTAGCCACGAGCCCCTCAAAGACCATAAATCCACACATTCTAATATGTATAATGAAAGTGAGCACTAATACCAGAGGTACACAGGGCTAGTTTTTCAAGCTAAGATAACAATAGTGTGCTAGTTATCTAGCAAGCTAGTCACTGTAGCCTCGTGTATACAAAACTATCCACCTTTTTAGGCTAGTGAGAAAGATAGTTAATGTTTTTTCGGATGCATGAAGAAGCCTCCTCGTGTAGCGCTGTTTGTTCCGCCAGTTGCTCAACTGAACCGAGACTTGGCGCATCCTGGATAGTCACATCCAACACCTTATTTGACTGACCTATTCTTCCCTTGCGGTGGTAGGGCTAACGCCCGCCTGGTTTGCGACCACCCTCCCACCGGAGTCCGGCGTCAAGTAGCCTGCTGTGTTTCGTGGATGCGTGCGAGTTCCAGTACCTTAGGAATCTTCTGGGCACGCTCGTTCCATCATAGACCTCATCCATCGCTTTCCATCAGGCATGATCGAGGTCAAGAGAAGGCCCATTCACAATAATAAAAAAAAAAATGTGATAGTTCAATAAGATGGGGTTCGATTTTCGAGCTAGTAGCGCCACGCACGCGATTTTACTCTCCTGGCTTTTGTACTAGCCACGTATGACATAGCTAGTATTCAATCGAAGCACTTTACTTACTGCAATACTTATCATTATCCACAGCTCGACCTCACCCACTGAGCATAAGCCTCTCTTTTCATGTGCCAATCTCCACGCTCCTGTGCCAACCCCATCCAGGTTATACCCGCGATGTCAACAATATCGTCTGCCCATCTCGCGGCTAGACGACCTACACTTCGCCTTCCAGTTCTTGGACGCTATTCGGTCATTGCTTTGCTCAACCTACCATCATTGCGCCTTCCGTCACTTGGCCAGGTATCCTACCCAAACTCCATTTGAGTTCCTCTTGTTTTCCGATATCGAAAATCTGCGTACGTTTTCAGATCTCGACGTTTGGGACTCGGATTTTTGTGCTAAACATGGAACGCCACATGGCTCTCTGTGCAACTCTTACCCTGTACACAGTACCCTACGAGAGTGTCCACGTCTTGGCACCGTACGTCATGGTGGGCAGAACAATGTTCATGCAAAACAGTCGGGATTTTTTGACTTTGTCAGATAACACCTTTGTCCACTTAACCCTTCAATTGTTATAGAGACGGAATTAGAATCAAATGCAACTGGCTTATAAATTCCTAGCATCGTGTAAACAGCTCTAGCATGTGGTAAGCCAGGGTATTACTTGCTTGCTATGCTAGCTTCGAAAAGCCTCGTGTAACCCATAACGGCGGATTTTTGACGGGATCCTACTTTTTATTTATTTTGCGTAAAATACCTATGTTATACCCACTGAAATATTTGACTACATTAAAATTGGTAAAAGTACTAGTTGGTAAGCAAGTTATTGTATAAACGTTCACTTGCCAAACATTAGGTCTGCGTTACAATTTTTTGTGAAGAGTTTATTCGCTAATAGTGATGATTTGGCAAATGAAATTATGCGGAAAATTGTTTGGGAAGTGATGATTTGTCAATATCTTTTTAATGAAACAAGGGAGACCCATTTTCGACAATTCAGCCTCTAAATGCCTTAAATGGGGGATGAAAGTTTATATCGAAATTGACGGTGGAAAACACGGTTTTAACATTCATAAAATCGATACAAAATTAATGCAATACGTGAAGTACCCATTGAGAAACGTGCGGTTGTTGCAATAACAATGACAATGATAAAACAATAAAATTGTTACAGCGATCGTAAAATATAAATCTGATGTGGTTACCAACTGATTTGGAGATTTGAGGAAGTTTATTGATAGGTATTTATGGAAGAATTTATTGTTATTGTGATTGATTAATTATTTTACTTTTGGAAGAGATTGGAGTACTTCTTAATTGATATTATAAAGATGTAAAATTGTTTGTTTGGTTGTAAGACAGATGGATAGATAGATAAAACGTTTATTTAGTGCAACAAAAGACACAATACAGGTATTAAAAACATCAAAAATGGTGAAAAAAAAATAACAAAGATTAAAAAGATAAATTGAACCATAGACACCTAGCTCATAAATGAGAAGAGGCAATCTCTAGAAGTATTGATCCGATCACAGAATTTATTGCATTATTAAATAGCGAAGACTTCCTGTGTACACTTACTATTTTTGTTTAGCTGTTAATCGATTAAAATGGCCTAGATTCTAGAATCTACATCACACACATCACTTGTCCAGTATATCCTAAGATTCTCTACATCTAGGTATGGTTACTGAATTGATAGTCATAGTGAATCACATAACAGTAATTGAACTTGATATAAAGTTCGGCACATATTTCACGCATAGCTATTTCGTTACGGATGCCATCTTTTCTATGGTTCAATTACGTTGCTAGACCATATCGGTACGGTAAAATTGAGTGATAATGTCTACCGAACGCATTCTATGCAATTACGGTTTAACACAATTGGACTGGGTACAATTAAATTCATGGAATACCTTTCATTTATATTTTTTGAAAGAGAGCAAAATTTAATGAAAACAGCATCGTAATTGCGTTGCACGTTTTCAATCACAATCCGAAATATTTTGAAGGAAATTGCTAATATCCATTGCTTCATATGTTTGGAAAATACGCTACATTAATTGTGTTACTTACGTTGTCGCCTTATAAAGCCTTGAATGTTATGGAGTTACCTACCAAAATGATAGGTATTGCCATTGCAAGTAGGTTACGGTATTACCCCGCCCGTCTCCATTAGATTGACACACTACCTACGGGGTAAATGCGTAACACACTAACAGTAACAATAGTTTTCATTTAGACAGTTCAACAAGATTCATTACGTTATTTACGTTGTTGAGCAGATAATTCTTTGAACATATAAAGCAATGTATTAGCAATATCCTTCAAAATTATTCAGATTGTGATTTATAGCGTGTTACACAATTAAGGCTCCTACAAACAGGCGCGACGCGCGACGCGAATCGCGCGCGACACAAAAGCACCGCTCGTTGCGCGACTTGCGGTGCCTTTGTGTCGCGCCTGTTTGAAGGAGTCTTTAGGGTGCTGATTTACTCTCTGATCTCGATTACAATGAGCTGATATAGATTGCAGAGGAGACTGCTAGGATAGATGAGGAGGCTTTTGTCATGTTGTAGATCTAGCATGGCATGAGCTTTACCTACCCATACCTAAGCATGTGGATGTGTTTGAGTGAATGACCCCTCAAAAAAAAAAAAACTGGCACTCCGGTAGTGCCGACAGAAGTGAAAACTTGAACAATTACGAGTGTATTTTGTGAATCGTCTTATAAACAAAACACGCGTGTTAAGGTGTGTTCCTTATTTTATAGGGTTTTTTGCAAATCAGGTATGATGACCAAAGTGACTGGTTTATTCTTCTCGTGAAAGGAATTTATTCAGATTTACAAATAAGCACACAGGATAGACTTCAGTTCGTGGTGTTGGTCGCGGCAGTGGTAAGAGAAGCAAGCCGCTCGCATACAGCTCGTCGTCAGTTATATATCCGTGGTTCAGCGCCATCTCGTCGTTGTTGGATGAACTACGTAGTTAGTACGCGAGGCCCTCGTAGTTCTTCCCGATGTGCATAGATGGCGCTGTCCTCAACAACGCGCGTCTTACGTTTTACGTCTGACGTTTTACGTCTTACGAATTTTCGATCAGGGTCTCGTGACCTGACGCGAATTTAGAAGTTTTTACCCATTCCAAAAAAAGTACACAGCGCCGCTAAAGAAGTTTTCACTTCAAAAAATCGTCAAATCAATTTCTATTGATTTTTTTTATTGTGTTTAGTTATCTATTACCCAACACGTCCGCGAAGTTTCGCTAGCTTATTTAATTTTACCCTGATTTGATACGTTATTAGAAAACATTAGGTAGAAAAGCACAAGTTCAATTCAAAAGTTCAGATCTTACACCGAATCAATTCAGTACATACCACTTTCAATTAATTCAGTAATCGACACTAAAACTCAACCAACCGTATCCAAGGACAGCTTTACCCAACGCACATTGCCTGACAAATCCAGACCCTTGTAATAATATACTCAACTAATTAATAGTGTCCCCCTCCACAAGGTAAACATAAGTCTCCGGAGGGGAAGGGGGAGGGGTGATACATTAATCATCCTCCGACGACGTTGGAGACGTACTTGTTTATGAGCAAAGAGTGCCAAAGGATGGGCCGATAATTTTGCCAAGAATTTTTGGAAGTTCGAAAGTTGTGCTTGAAATCGCTTTTGATAAAGGCTTTGTTAAAAATGCGGTGATGGAATTTGAAGGATCATTCAATTTTGTATCCTTTAACTAATGAATAAATTGTTTCTGCCAAATTCCATGTTTAGGATATAGTGTTAGCTAGCCAGAGCTGTATACCATCACAAATAAATAATTAATTAATGTTTGTTTTCAAGATATTAATAATCTGTTTCACGTATCGGGAAAGGTCTTTGCTTTATTTCATTGAATATGCTCATTGTACAGACGCCAGCACATCAAGCTACCCGAAACTGTCAAATTTTCCCAATCAACTTTGAACCTTATGCTTTAGCGATAAAGTTGAAAATCTATTAAAGAAATCTGACAGATTGTAGTAGATTGATGTGCTGGCGTCTGTACCTATCAACCTCCATATAATGCTGAATACTATAATATTCCACGCTTGGGCGGAGCACCGCCGTGTCCTCGTAGAGGCGATCGGCAGCGGCGGCGACCTCTCGCGTCCGGCCCTGGTTTAAGCCATGGTCCGGGGCGAGAGGGAGTGGGGGGCAGTCACTTCCTTCTGCGAAGCAGTCATTCTAGCGAAGGAGGCGGTGGGACGGCTGAGGGAGAGAGCCTCCCGTCCCAGCCGCCGCGGGAGACGCTCCGGGCGTCGGGAGCCGCCCAACCGGGCGGAGAGTAATGGGTAGCTCGTCCGATCAGGACCAGGCCCGTGCCGGACGGCGCGTACGTGTTCCACGCGCGCCTGAAAGAGATGTCAGCATCAACCGAAGGGGCCCGTCAGGGCCGAAGCCTGCCGGGTCAACGGGATTGTCTGAAGGGGTTACCGCTGGCCCGGAACATAAAGGGCTAAGGAAGGAACACGGGTGGGTTTTAGTCAGTAAGAGTCTGGCACTCCCTTTCGCTCCACCGAGAGCGGGAGGGGTGAAAAAAAAATTAATATTTATACAAAAAAATGTAGTATTAATATTATAAATGCTAAATTAACTCTATGTGTGTCTGTTACCTTTCAAGCCTTATCGGTTGAAGGGTTATAATTAAATTTGGCATGCAGGTAGACCTGGGTTAGGACATACAATTATGCCTGTAGTAAGTTCCCGTGGGCTAACTGCAGACCTCGACGCGGGCGAAGCCGCGGGCAAAAGCTACTATAATATAACCTATAAATGCTAAAGTTACTCTGTTTGTCTGTCTGTTACCTTTTCACGCCTAAACCACTGAGCCGATCGTTATGAAATTTGACAGACAGTTAGCCTGGGACCTGGAGAAAGACAAATAATACTTTTTATCCCGGTAGTACATTCTGGTGGATTAATTTCCGACTTTCAAGCGGACGAAGCCAAGGACAAAAGCGAGTGAGGTTGTACAAGGATGCTTTCAAAACATAAAAACGGGTCTAAAAGACATTTCAAGTGTTAAAACCAAAGATTGTTTCCAATCTTCGCCCAGTTAACATATAATTACATACGTTTATAAACTGCACCTTTAATCAACGCCACTTTACTCCACTTTCCCACTACTTAGACTAAGTTAAATTAAACTCTGACCTCGTAAAACATTTTAACCATTATAATTGGCTTTAACAAATTAACTATGAATGATTCAGCTGAACTAGGATAGGGGACCAGATTGTTAGAGTACCTACAGATTTGCACTGATAGATATTTTCACTGGATATACTGTGTTTCTGCTCTCAAAACGGTGAAGGAAAACATCGTGAGGAAAAAGGCATGTTCTAGAACAACAGATTCGAAGACATGTGACATCTACCAACCGGTAGCGCACTGGGCCCGCGTGGTGGATTACGGCCCACTCTCTCTGACAGAGAAGAGGCTTGTGTCCCAGTGGGAACATTATAGGCTGATTTTGTATGCTGTGTTTTGACTATAACGAAGATGTGTGCATATTTATTTTATTATTATAACTGATAATGCGATATATTTGTAAAAAATGTTCACATTTCCATGCCAAATGCTGTTTAAGAGAGCAGAAAATGGATGAAAAAACCTTATAAATTGTTGGATTATTTCGGCCAGCTTCTAATATAAGATCTGTACGATTTTATCGACCGTTACTATCGCCTGTTAACGATCGAGAAACATCAAAGTTAAATCGCATATCATTTGTTGATTTATCCATCGAGAGAACCGACATAGTGGCGATCGACAAAACGGAGATGTCGCTCATCTGTTGGCTACACAATCACCTGCTTGAATTTGTTACATCACACGATTCGATCATCAAAAATCGAGCAAATCTGTAGGCATCTTTAATGACTCGGGCATCGAATCTAGGGCCGTCACGCCTACGATGTGCCCACGCGGGTTATCACGCAGTGTTTGTAATGGTTATAACATTAGTCTAGCTCTTACGTGTGCGCACGATTCTATGCTAAATGTTATTGTGTTCTAAGTTCTGCGTAAAATTCGACGTGTATTTGGGAATAGGTCAGCTGCTTATCTTTAATCTTTTGGAGTTTCTTATTAGATTGTTCGGATAGGCAGTTTCTTAAACAAGCATCAGACGAAGCCTGCATGATACTAATTTACGAGGTCTCGTCGCCAGAAGAAAACATTTGTAATAATCGGTCCGTAGGGATTCAAGGAAATGATAACTAAGAGGGTTACAAAAAAAAAAACAGGTAATCCTCTATCATAGGTAGTTGAATTAGGGCCGATTATTCCAACGCCAGATAATTTTATGCAAAGAATAATTTTGAATTTTTGACAGTTCTTCCATACAAAATCTGTCAAGACGTCAGTTTTATTCCACGAATAAAAATTATCTGTCGATTGAAAAATTAGCATGATTCGGCATTACAGCTGAAGTGGAAAAGTGTCAACTAACATTTGGAGTGCGCTGTATATAAAATTTGATCCAAATGAGTGTATCGTAGCAGTTGGTGCTCTGTAGTTTCTGCATGGAAAAAGGAATACATTATATATTTTTTTCCATGGTAAAAGGCTTGAGTTTATGCATGTAGAATATCGAAGGAAATTATAACGAGGTAGTGAAACACGTCATACGTATGAGAAAATTGAAAGTACAGACGCCAGCACATCAACCTACTACAATCTGTCAAATTTCTTTGATAGATTGTCAACTTTATCGCTAAAGCATAAGGTTCAAAGTTCATTGGGAAAATTTGACAGTTTCGGGTAGCTTGATGTCCTGGCGTCTGTACCTATTCACCTGTATAATGTGAATCAAGCACATCCTACGCAAAAGATTAATTCTCCGTAAAGCGCCAGCGTATCATACATTCTAGGAATTGGAATCTATGCCAGGTAAATTACTAGCTCTAACTCTATGAGATAAGGCGCTTAACAGCGTTATTCTTTGATACTATTTCCATAATTAATGAAATGGGCCGCAATAATTCCCATTTTTTCTTTCAAAAGATTTTTGAATCGTAAATACCGCTCATCATCATCTGCCGAGCCTTTTCCAACTATATTTATTTATATAGCCACTAGCAGCTCGCCCCAGCTTCTTTAATTTAATGAATTTTGATTATTATTATTTTTTTCGAAAATCTGAAATTTTCTTTCATAAAAAACTTGTCCTGGCAATACCGAACACAACGGGACCCTATTACTAAAACTCCAATGTCTGTCTTTCCGTTTGTCACCAGCCTGTATCTCATTAACCGTGATAGCTAGATAGTTGTTTTCACAGATGAAGTATTTCTCTTGCCGCTATAGCAACAAAAACAGAATAAAATAAATATTTGAGGGGAGCCCCCTTAAATATTTATTACCATACAGCAATCGTGTTTTTTTTCGGCGTTTTTGCCTTGTGGTACGGGACCCTTCGTGTGCGAGTCTGACTCGCACTTGGCCAGTTTTTTTAGATTTATGTACACACATATAAACAGAAAAGAAGAAAGGAACAGAGAAATACGCACAAAGGTGACTATTTCTATGGAACTATGTTTGGGGTGGGCTTTTCTTTTCAGGGTGGGAAATCATCAAATGACCCCTCCCGCTCTGGGTGGAGCGGAAGGGAGTGTCAGACTCTTACTGACTAAAACCCACCCGTGTTCCTTCCTTAGCCCTTTATGTTCCGGGCCAGCGGTAACCTTTTCGGACAATACCGCTGACAATGTTGGGGTAGGCTTCCAGGCTAACCGGCGACTGCGTATCTGACCTCCGCAAACTAGTTACTGGGTAATACGATACCCCTTGGTAAGACTGTCAGACAACTATCCTATAGCATTTTGGGTGAAAACAAGCACAATAATTAGTAGCACCCAAAGATATGAAAAAAAGTCATTACTTACTTACGAGTACGTCATGTTTGCCGCAAATAAACTTAGGTATTTTCTTTCTTTCTTCTTACTTTTGCTCTGTGCGTTCGTGCTAGGTCCAAAGTTCACGTGGATGAGACCCATTAATTACTGCACATTAATGTCAAGAAAAAAGGTTCTTTTTCTTTCAATAATATTTTTTACACCATAAATGGACATAATGTAATTTCAGAATTATCGCAGGCAGAGCTTGAAATACCGGTAATTTTGGGAACCTGTAGGTACTTTTGGCCTTGATGTGATACCGGTACCAGAGTAGTACCTGTACTATTGGCATTTCTAAGCAGTATCGGTACTGTTCCGGTACCAAACAATTATTTCCGTAACTTAATTAGAGTGATATAGTATTTTTGTTAAACAGTTTTTTTCTCGCTATTTAGTGGGTCTGCTTATAATTTATCTAAGTTACAATGGCATAGTGTCTACTTGCTCATCGCCTTTTACAAAATATTGCTTTTCCCGATGCAGGGACGTTACTTGTTGAGGAGTTCTCCTGGTATTTCACCATCAGCTCCATTTCGCCATACGCATTGTGACGAGCATAAAGCAACCATATTAAAGTAATCGAATCGCAACTCGTAAAATACTTATTATTGAGTAGTTCCGGTGGCCATCTGTGGTCTTCATCATCAGTTCCACTTCACCAAATGGTGCTTTCCGAGGGCAAATGTATGAGTTACTATAAAAAATACCCAAATTGCTATAGGTTTGCCTATAAAATTTGAGGGATTCCCTCGATTTCCATGGGATCCTCTCATCAGCTTCCAACTTGATGGCAATGGAACCACTTCGAAAGTATACCCTTTCAAACAAAAAATAAATTTTCAAATCGATCCACAAATGACGGTGTGCAGTTTTTTTTTTTGAAATCGGTTAAAAAGGACAGACATTAGAAAAATTACTTCAAGGTTACCAGTCGTACGAGGTTCCTCGAACAAAAATGAGATTTGTGGTACATGTCGGGTATCTGAATTTGGTACCGGTACAGGTTAGGTAGAGTACCGGTACCCGTCTGGAACCAATACCCAGGTACCGAATTGGCAAGAACCGCTAAGTACCGGTACTGAACCTGTTCTTTTAGAGCCAAGTTTCAAGCCCTGGTCGCAGGTGTGTGGTCTCCCCAGGGATACAACAGAAATCTCTCAACCTACCCAAGTTTCGTACTTCTACAAAGTCAACAGAGTGTCCACTTTTCATCGCTCTCTGGTGTCATCCTCTATATTTTTCCTTTCAGTTTGAACAGCTAATAAACTATCGGTGTTAAGTTTACCAGGTCAGTTGGGTTCAACTGGTTGAGCCGCAGTATATGGGTCGGTCGACCCCACCCGCTTCCCGCCTCTCCCTCGTTTCCTATATAAGACTGTGGTTACAATGACTCACTTTTTTATGTGTATTCTGAAAGGTTTTCTTTGCTAGATTAAAAAAGAAAATGTATTGTTTTGCAGGCCTTTGGGGTTAATGCTGATTGCTGACACACGCAGCGAGAGCCCGTCGCATCGCATCGCCTGCCCGCGCTATTACTTCATTTTCACTTAGCGATCTTTCAGATTTTGTATTCTTTTTCCTCGGCTCCTAAGGGTCATAGCGTGATGTTAAATAGCCTTCCTCATTAATTGGGCTATCAAATGCAAAAAACTTTTTTTAATTGGATTTGGAGTTCCAGAGATTAGGGCGTCGTTCTTGATACCTAAATAATCATCGTCCTCCAGTCCTTTAGAGAGCGGTGGTGGCTCATTGGAAACGGCTGCGACTTACGAGTTGTAGGTCGTAGGTTCGAACCCCGCCAGGCACTTTACTTTGTGTATATTATTTCATCACCACTGCTCTCAAAACGGTGAAGGAAAACATCGTGAGTAAAACGGCATGTCCTAGAATCAAAAATCTTCAAGACATGTGACATCTACCAACCCGCACTGGGGCCGCGTGGTGGATCACGGCCCACTCCCTCTCAGAGAATGGAGGCCTGTGTCCCAGCTGTGGAAACATTACAGGCTGATTATGCTCCAGCCTTTCTAATCTGAAGCCGGCACAGCATGTCTTCAGTTGTCTGGCATTTTTGCTGAACTGGGCCTTTTTGGCGCAGCCATGAGGCACACTTTCCTGCTAATTTCTTACTTTGCACTTTTTATTATTATCTTTGTTTTTATCTGATGTACGACTATAATCTAACTATCTGGTGTATTGTGTGTCTTTTAGTCTGTGCTAAATAAATGTATTTTCTTTCTTTCTTTTTCCATACATTTCTGTTAGCCGTCAACTGTATAAAATATTGTAAATTCTTTGTAATTTACCTTAATTTAGGTATTTATTTCTAACCTTAAAACATTATTATATGCTTGATTGCATCGTATAGTCGTGAAGTCGTGAGTGTGCGTGGTCGGTGGTTGTCGCGTATCAATCAATTGTGGGTAGGGATATTAATTTTCTTGAGATATTATAAATACTTAGTCAATGATGTAGTCTGTTTACTACTACTAATAATAAAACTGATAAGTTTGTTTGAACGCGCTAATCTCTGTAACTACTAGTCGGATTTAAAAAGTTATTTTTGCAATTGGTAGCTCAATTCTTAAGGAAAGCTTTAAGCTACTAATTTTCCTCATTTGTTTGATTGTTTCTGAAATAACTTCTATAAATAAGCATATTAACATACTAGCTGTGCGAACGGAGTCATTTGTGCTATAAATATTTACCAATTTTACACTTTTGGCTACTGGTTCAGGTAAGTTTGTGGAGGCGATGTGGCGACCGACCGCAGAAGATGACCCGAGAAGAGAAATAAGTCACACCCATCAAACCACAGTTTATTTTTAAGGTACAAATATGTTTAAGTATAATTTTGAGTTTTATATGTTTTTTAAGTATTAAAACCTTGCTGATATAACCCGGGCAGTCAGCCCCGCTTCCTCCTTGCTGACTGTCATCATCTGCCTTTTTCCAATCTTCTTGGGGTCGGCTTCTAATCTAACCGGATGCAGCTGAAATCCAAAATTTTACATGGAGTGTCTGACTATCTCACCTCTACAATCCAGTTAGTACGATCCCCTTGGTAATACAGATTTTAAGGTTTCCGAGCTTCTTATTACCCATAACGATTGCGGCTAATATAGTCATGGCTTGAGTAATTCTCATGGCATAAGAAAAAGAACGCCTTATTTTAGGTGATGATACAAAATAGCAATGACACGTCAATATTTTCACCCTTCTTTTTAAACAAATCTTTCTTTATCCAGTACAAAGTAAACGTGTCAATTTCACCAGCTACAGGAAAGTGCTTCCGACCGTCAGTGAACGCGCCTTAACGCATTATGGAACTATAGCCACTCCCAGGCCAGCCCACGACACGCCATCAAACGACTTTTAATTATTTTCAGGCACCCATTATAATGGACGACTGACTAAACTTGATATATAGTAATAGATAGACATAAAACATTTAGCACAATTTGGTTGGCGAAAAAGTTTTCGGATGCTTCCTGGTAATTGTAAACCCACGAATGGGTAGGTTCGTCAAGTACAGACAGACTTCAGAGATTCAGCGAGACAGCAATACAGAGGAGTACTTCGACGCCTAACTGTTCATTTGTTTTTGTATAGTTAGTAAGTAGTAAGTATTTTTTAAGTACATACACTATTTAAAACAAGACTAACAGTCATAAGTGACTATGTCACATACATATCGACAAACATTTTTTTAAGCTTTATCAAAAGCTTTTATTAACTAGGTACCAATGCTATTACGGCTGATTAGACAAGGAAAACAGAATAGATTAGCACACTAAGTGCTGAACATCAGATGGCCGAACCGCATAATTCAGTTTCGGTTCCAGTTAACAGTCAGTGTCCTGTTGTAACAAGTGTGTTGTTACTCACATCTTTTTTGATTTTTGTTTTTTTTTTTGTAATGGACAACACTTGTCCTTAAGTCTGCTATAATACAGAATTTATAGTCTAAATCTAAATTTATGGTATTAAAATTTTCGGTCTACATATATCTAGTGCAAAATGGACACATGTGAAACACGTATCCACAGATAGGACTACTTTTAGCAATAACATAATTAAGACATGCTTTGTATACGATATCTGCTTTATCATAGGCTTTTATTGTCTACCAGTGCCATTACAAGATAAGACAAGCAAAACAGAACCGATTTAGTACTAAGTGCCGAAAATCTCGTCGGATCACATTAGTTTGTTCCTGTTCACGTTAAAAGCCACTGTGTCCTATTTCGACTAGTTTCTCGTTAGTCACATTTTTGTTTCCAAGTGTATAACGATGGGTAATGATTACTGTATATGTGCATCGGCACAACGTTTAATGAGCATCTTGACTGGTAACAACATCAACGAAACTTGCCCTACAGTGAATATTAGAAGCTGGGAGCCAGTAATGACTGCCTGTAATATCGTCTTACACAATATTCTGTTCACCATGACCGTGGCTACGTTCATGTACGGAGTGACGTCGTGGTGCCTCATCGGGAAGTTTCGCAATTTCAACAACTACGTGTATCTCAGTGCAACTTTTGTGAATATAATGCGTTTAACAATGTTGTCGATTATTTTTAAAGATTGTGACATAGTTTTATCGACTACTCAATTTATTATGATTTCTTTTTATATTTTTATGTTCTTGACGATGGTGTATAATTATTGGTTGGTGGTAATGTGTTATGTGTTTTATGTTAAAATTGTAAAAGTTTTTCATGCAGATATGAAAAGGAAGTATCTTAAAACCAATCTTTTTGCCTGGGGCTTGCCTTTTGTTGTAACACTCATTTGTAAATTAATTTTACTAATTGTTGAAGCATCAGTAGAAAGTGAACATTTACAATTGATACGCAAAATGTATATCTATATTTGCATTAAAGTCCTATGCAACGTTATGCCTACTGTTGTAAATTTGATTATATTTATAAAATCTTTGTATTCTCTGTTTCTCTTAGACACAAACGCAAGTGCGGTTTCTAAAAAAGAACGACGAAAAGAAAAATGGCGTCGTTTTTGTACAGTGACGCCTATATTCTTTTTATGCAACATATTCCTATTACATATTTTTATTTGGGATTTTTTTGATTTGACTTTTTATGTACGTATTGTAACAACGCATATACAAGTACTGCCTGTCACGTTATTTGTTCCTTTAGTTAAGAGTAACCGAGCACTATGGCATGAATATTTTAAGAATCGATTGTCAAGGAGAATGTCGTGATTATTTTGTAATGTACAGCACTCTTCCTTCTGTCTGCTAACATATAGAATTTATACATTAAAATTTTCGTTGTCATATCTAGTGCAAGATAGACAAACGTGAAACAAGTATTCACATATTGGCAGACAGAATTATTTTTTGTAATAACATAAATTCATGCACTACATGCGATTTCGGTTTTATCGTAAGGTTCTTTTGACTATCAGTGCCATACCTGATTAGATAAGGGAAACAACAGATTAGTATTACCGACACTAAATGCGGAAAATCTGGTCGAACCACATTAGATCGTGACTGTTGCAGTTTTAGTAATTCACTGAAAAAAAAAATTTCTTACTGCACCACATTAAAGCGATTTCATTACAACTTACTGACTTTATACAGTAAGAAGAAATGTTTGTAAAACATTAAAAGGCAAAACAGTAACTTTTAATGATTGAGCATACTGTTTACTAAAAAAAAAACAACAAAAAAAAGGAAAACCACCATTACTGAAATGTAAGTAGGTAAATTCCTGTGGTTTGAACGATATCACCAAATTAATAAAACATTTAATGTCAAATTTTAGCTACTTACCTAAAACGTTAAAGTTTACTGTCATGACGATAACATTTTGCCTCAAGGTTTAAATGTTTTCGGATCAGTAAAAAATACTGTTTTGAACGTTAGGCTCATATGGAACTGTTTAATTAAAGCAGTTCAGATTGACGTTTTTTTCATTTGTATTTTTTTTTTTTTTTTTTTTTTTTATTTGAAATGGGCTTGCTCTTGACTCTAGTCTAGGTCAGAGATGACAGAGATTTACTGCTTATTTCTTTTAGTGTGTTCAATCTGAAAGTTTTATTGCATTGACTGTATTATTAGTCATATCTGCATCCACTTACATTATAGTTGTCAAGTGTGCTGTAATGGGAAATACAGTATCTCTGTGCATTTTCGCAACACTTGATGGCCATCATGGCTGATAACGACACATTCGTATACCACACCCCGCAGAGAATGTTTATAACCGGGTGCCATCAATTGTTCCCTGTTATCCTCACACTACACTGTATTCGCCATGACCCCTGGCTATGTTCACATACGGAGTGATATCATGGTGCATCATCAGGAAGTTTCGCAATTTTAACAACTACGTGTATCTCAGTGCAACCCTTGTGAATATAATGCGTTTGTCATTGTGTCGCTTTTTTTAGAGACTGCGACCAAATTATATCGATCGTTCAGCTTATTAGTATTTACTTTTATATTTTTATTTTTGAGTCGACTGTCTATAACTATTCGTTAGTAGTCGTGTGTTACATGTTTTATAGTATGTTAAAATTGTAAAAGTTTTCCATCGAGATATTAAAATAAAGTATCTTAAAAGTATGTACTCTCTTTGCCTGCGGCCCTTTTTTTGTAATAGTGCTCATGTAGATGATCTTACTCACTATCGAACTATTAGATGTAGAAGGTAATATAAAAACGATACGTATGGTTTCTATCTATGTGTGAATGATATTTACATGTTTCATTATTCCTATGATTTACAACTTGATTATTTTTATTAAACTTTTGCATTCTTTTTTTTTTTATAAAGACACGAATGCGATTGCGCTTACTAAATAGGAAAGAAGTAAAGAAAAAACTGGTCAAGTGCGAGTCGGACTCCCACACGAAGGGTTCCGTACCATAAAGCAAAAACGCCGAAAAAACACCCCCTTAAATATTTATTTTATTCTGTTTTTAGTATTTGTTGTTATAGTCGCAGTAGAAATACATCATCTGTGAAAATTTCAACTGTCTAGCTATCACGGTTCATGAGATACAGCCTGGTGACAGACAGACAGACAGACGGACAGTGGAGTTTTAGTAATAGGGTCCCGTTTTTACCCTTTGGGTACGGAGTCCTGAAAATGGCGTCGTTTTTGTTTAGCGAAATCTATATTTTTGACTTATCCTTTAATGTTTTACAACTTGCTATTTTTATATATTTTTAAAACTAGGTATGAATATCTAGTGAATATGTTATTTTCTTTTTTATTTATTTTTTAAGTTCTTAATACTATTAGTATCCCTTAAGTTTGCGTTCAAGCGTACGTGGTATATTTTTCTTTTTGTTATATTATTTCTTGTGTATATGTTGCAGTCAAAACTCTTAACCAGTCAAAAGTACTATTGACTAGCAAAATCAGTCAAAAGTACTTTTGACTGAATAGGTTGGTCAAAAGTGGTTTTGACTGAAAATTATTGGTTATTAGTACTTTTGACTGCAAATTTGCGGTTAAAAGTACTTTTGACTGACGCTCTTCGTCAAAAGTAGTTTTAACTGCAATTAAGCATCAGTCAAAACTCAAAAGCACTATTAACTCGTTAGATGTGAATAAAAAAGAGGTTCACCCTTGTTTGGTATAACAACTTTTGATGTAATGTTACTAATTCGAACAACGTTTAGGAAAATAATCAATTTGTATAATATCGATTAACATAATTTTCATTTCATCGAATATTTATTTGCGATAAAAACATTTGCGCTGTTGATCAAAAGGTATAATGTTCATTTGATGTAATGTTCCCACCCCGAGGTTCGGTTTTGTTAGGTTACTTTAAACCCTTTTCACAGAAATAGGAGCCCCGCGAAGCGGGGCTCCGTCGACATTGGATGCAAGAGCGAGTGAATGAGAATACAAATACCTTTAGGTACCTCATATCATATTAAACAGGCAAATTAGTGCATTTGAAAATTCGGTCAAATGACATTATTTCAAAGAAATAAATATGCTAAATAATAATATGCTAAGTAATTGTTAAGAGTTTTGACTGATACAACCAGTCAAAACCACTTTTGACGGAATCATTTAGTCAAAAGTACTTTTAACCAGCTCCATTGGGCAAAAGTACTTTTAACTGTTATTTTAGTCAAAAGTATTATTGACTAAAGCATACGGTCAAAAGTACTTTTGACTGATTTTGCTAGTCAATAGTACTTTTGACTGGTTAAGAGTTTTGACTGCAACATATATAAATAAATGACGCTAACTTAAATTTATATATTTTTTTTAATATTTATAATATTATTTGAGACTACCAGATTTGTTTTAATTTTTCTGCGTGTATGTTCTAAGCTAATTCTTATGCATTACATAAACTGCGAATTTAGGAAGGTATTCAGCCCATGACCCAGTCTGGTCTGGCAATATTTTAAATAGGTACTATTATAGTAGGCAGTATGCCAATGTGAAATACATAGAGTAAAATAATTAACTAGAAAATAGAAAAAAGCATTTCTGGATACTTATTGCTTGCTTGACATTTTTTTTGTTGTTTATTTATTTGGGATCTCCAACAGAGGATAAACATATACAATATAAATGTAGGGGGTACAGACGCCAGCACATCAACCTACCACAATCTGTCAGATTTTCCCAATCAACTTTGAACCTTATGATTTAGCGATAAAGTTGAAAATCTATTAAAGAAATCTGACAGATCGTGGTAGGTTGATGTGCTGGCGTCCGTACCTATGTGGATGACTGAAATAAACTTCACTTCTTGATAACTTCTTTAACCTTTTGACCCCCACAGTCATGTATAGATGACAAACCAAAATGTGCCCAGCACGCCACGGTTCGACTACATGACAGAGTTTGACGCCGAGGGCGTTTTTGATTTTTTGACGTGTGGAGGTCAAAAGGTTAATTATATGTTTTTATAACTTCTTACAAAAACGACAAACAAACTCTTTAGCTAGCTTGTCATCTTCCCCTATTCCACAGAGCATGTATATTCTTCCTTTCTCCTTCCCACACATATTCATTCATTCACTCATAGCTGCGTTCATATTCAATTTGTTTTCTTAAAATTATGATGCGTTCCGAATTAACATTCTACATAAATGAGAATGTTAAAAAATAGGTTCTTCTACCGTAGAAGAACCTATTTTTTAACATTCTCACGTAGAAGTTCTACGTGTGCTCCTTCAGTTAAAGAAGACCACAGCATGCATGATGGTTTAAATTGGTCGATAAACTAATCATTATGAAAAATGTTTACTATATGTATAGGGCCAATCCTGAAATAGCGAAAAAAGAAACTGTACCCTAGGAGTATGCGAACATAAATAAATAAAGCTGGCGATTTTCTTTGCAGGTTGGCCCGAAACTATTTCTTTTTAACCGACTTCAAAAAAGGAGGAGGTTCTCAATTCGGTTGTATTTTATTTTTTATGTTTGTTACCTCAGTATGCCGTCATTTATAAACCGATTTGGAAAATTCTTTTTTTATTTAAATGGTTAGACTTCCAGATTGGTCCCATTTTTATCAAAATCTAGTTCTGATGGTGGGATCCATGAGGAGGGAACTCCTCAAATATTATAGAGACACCTATAGCGAGTTGAGTATTGTTTTTTATATATAAATCGTGCATTTGCTCTCGGAAACCACCACGTGGTCAAGTGGAACTGATGAAGAAGACCTCAGGTGGCCACCGGAACTACTCAATAATAAGTATTACAAGGGTTGCGATTTGATTACTTTAATATGGTTGCTAAATAATTTATTCCCGTCACAATGCGAATGGTGAAATGGAGCTGGTGGTGAAATACTAGGAGAACTCCTCAACAATTAACGTCCCTACATCGGGAAAAGCAATATTTTGTAAAAGGCGATGGGCAAGTTGATATTAGGCTATTGTAACTTAGATACATTAAAACAAACTCACTAAAAAACGAGAAAATTTTTTTTTTAACAAAAAATAATTGACATCCAAAAAAAAAACACTACAAAGTGAAAAATAATTTTAATTTCGAAAGTCGGTGTCAAAAACTAAAATACAAATCCAAACACACCGGCTTCCGAAATTGAAGTTATTTTCCACTTTGTAGTGATTTTTTTTGGAAGTCGGTTTTTTTCTGTTTAAAAGTTTTTCATCATGATGAGTACAATTGCCAGTTTGTTTTAAATCTGGACTATTTTTCAAAAAGTTGTTCATAACGATAAATTACAATGAGGTTTTCAGTTATTTCATTTAAAACTTGTATAGATGGGATTTAACAATGTGGAGCAAAAACCTTAAAAACTGCGATTTTTTAAACGTTGAAGTTCCTTTGTAGTAAAAAAGGCAGGTCATTTCAATAATTTCTGATTCGGAATAGGGAGAGTCCTCACGTTTGGCCAATTTCATTAGTTATAGTACCTGCAACTAATTTGTTTATGACCTCGTAATTGCCTGAACGTTTACTCGTCCTAGGAAACGTCCTAGGACGAGTAAACGCTCCTGCAAACAGACGCGACGCGCGACTCGAATCGCGCGCGACACAAAGGCACCGCTCGTTGCGCGATTTGCGTTGCCTTTGTGTCGTGCGCGATATTATCGCGTTTCGCGCCTGTTTGAAGGAGCCTTAAAAGCCAGACAATTATTATTATCTCTTTGAAAACCATTCTACGCAGTAGTAAAATTTCAGGTTTTCAGCACTGCAATAAAAGCTCGGTATGTGTGGCTTTTCAGTTTTATTAGGGTGAGTAGTCTGTAGAAATACTTTTGTCTTATTACTCACATACATATATCGCGCCTTTTCCACATGAGGGTAGGCAGAAACTACAGAACGCCACCAGCTACGATCCTTACATACGTTGTCTTATTACTTGACCTTTCTGTTACATATTTATCAGCATCATTGTAAATTATTGTACAGACGCCAGCACGTCAAGCTACTACAATCTGTCAAATTTCTTTAATAGATTTTCAACTTTATCGCTAAAGCATAAGGTTCAAAGCTGATTGAGAAAATTTGACAGTTTCAGGTAGCTTGATGTGCTGGCGTCTGTACCTTGAAATTCCTAAATCATTGCTTCATAATCATACGTTTAAAAAAAAAACACTGGCACTCGGGTAGTGCCGACAGAAGTGAAAACTTGAACAATTACGAGTGTATTTTGTGAATCGTCTTATAAACAAAACACGCGTGTTAAGGTGTGTTCCTTATTTTATAGGGTTTTTTGCAAATCAGGTATGATGACCAAAGTGACTGTTTTATTCTTCTCGTGAAAGGAATTTATTCAGATTTACAAATAAGCACACAGGATAGACTTCAGTTCGTGGTGTTGGTCGCGGCAGTGGTAAGAGAAGCAAGCCGCTCGCATGGAGCTCGTCGTCAGTTATATATCCGTGGTTCAGCGCCATCTCGTCGTTGTTGGATGAACTACGTAGTTAGTACGCGAGGCCCTCGTAGTTCTTCCCGATGTGCATAGATGGCGCTGTCCTCAACAACGCGCGTCTTACGTTTTACGTCTTACGTTTTACGTCTTACGAATTTTCGATCAGGGTCACGTGACCTGACGCGAGTTTAGAAGTTTTTACCCATTCCAAAAAAAGTACACAGCGCCGCTAAAGAAGTTTTCACTTCAAAAAACGTCTGGTCAACAATGATAATAACGTAATGAACGTTAGAACTGTCAAATAAAAGGCATTGCGATCATTTGGCATTAATAAAATCAGTGCCATTGCAAAAAAGATGGCAAAAACTACTTCAGCAACGATCAAAATGTAACCAAACAAAAAAAAAAGAGTCACTTCTCTCTAAGTATTGATAGACTTAAATCATAATGTCAATTACATTGTCCCCCCTGATTGGATAGATTAGGTTATGAAGGGCTTCCAAACGTCGGCTCGATTGTGATAAATGACCACCCCTAGGGAGAAGAGGGTGGAAGGGGGGTAGCACTTCTTTTTTTAAACGAGGTTATTTGTTGGTAGGTATCTGTGGTAGGAAGGGAATTGTAATATTTTTTGGCTTTTTGAATTTATGGTGATGATGTGCTAAGAAGAACGTTGCTAAATGATAACAGCCGTTTCGTTGCTCGGAAAGAATGTTAAGCCATTGGTTCCGGCTGTCAAACTTAGATCTTCGGCAGTCGTCACGAGCCGTCAGAAGCCCGAAAGTCTGACAGCCTATCTCCGAATAGAATAGAATAGTTCTTTATTTGCACAGAAAGTAAGTACAAATTACAGATGTTATGTTTAAAATGGTCCTATACTAACTACCGTAACTAAAGCATGCAAACTGGGTAACATGTTACTGGGTTGTCAAGGTAAGATAGTCGTCGAAAAGTAGAAAGCCGACACCCTAGGCACGTTGATTGATTGATGAGCTGTGAATCTGGCTTGTAATAATGAGAAGTGGATTATGAAGATCGAGTTTTTGTGTACGGTTACAAAAATGGAAATTTGGTTCTAGTACTTATTAAAAAAATTATAATAGAATGTTAAGTTTTAATTACCAACAAAATAAAAATAATAATCAATAATCTATTTTAGTGAAGAAGTTGATTTTTGAGTGATCATTTTGTAATAAAAAGATCCTAATAAGTTTTCGGTTGCATTGGAATTTGAAATTTGTTAAATATGTATGTACAGACGCCAGCACATCATTATACCCGAAACTGTCAAATTTTTCCAATCAAATTTGAACTTTATGGTTTAGCGATAAAGTTGCAAATTTATTAAAGAAATTTGACAGATTGTAGTAGCTTGATGTGATGGCGTCTGTACATTCAGTTTGTTGTTCCATAACTTGAAAATTTATCTCAAATTCTTAATTCAAATATGTATAGTGCCGGTTTCTCGCAAATGTGAACTACTCTCTACTGTTATTGGTTGAATGATTTATCAACAGCCAATCGCACTCGCTGCATCTGCAGCGCACTTGACAATTTATCATATTAATTTTGATTATTAATTAATAATAATATATATATCATTTCGTTCGAGAAAAGAGCCCTTGATTAGCTAACTACACGTTAAATTAAAGGTTTCAAATAAACAGACATCAAGAGAAAATGTAATCATCTTTCGGTCATAGTTTACTGCAAACTTAGTTGAGATAGTATTAATAAGAAAAAAGTAAAAGAGGTAATTTTATTGAAAACAAATTAGTATTAGCATTAGTATTATCTCTGTCGCACATAATACAAACAGTCCGATATCTATTAGGAGCTGTTAAAACAATTATGATTTGCTTCTTTTGATAATTATTTTTATTCTTTGTATAAAATACAAAAAAGGTAAAGGTCGATGTGTAATATTTATCGCCGGGTACTGTACTGGGTAATACGATATCCCTTGGTTAGACTGGTTGTCAGACTTTCGGTCTTCTGACTACCCGTAACGACTGTCAAAGATCCAAGAATGACAACCGGGACCAACGGATTAACGTGCTTTCCGAGGCACGGACGGATCTCAGTATGTAAAGATGGTCACCCATCCACAGACCAACCGCGGCAAACATAGCTTAACCAGATCGATCGACCTGTGCGGCTCTTATTATTTAGCCACGGGCTCCCCCCTCCTGTTAATCCCTATCATCAGGTAGAAAAAAAAACAATTAATAAGAGGTAAGACCCATATTTGGAAATGACAGCTCATTTCAACTAAATTTTCACAGTGCGATTTCTACAGAGTAGTTCGTTCACTGTACCAAACGTGAAAATGTGTAATCTTTTTGAGATGCATGAAGAAGCCTCCTCGTGTAGCGCAGTTTGTTCCGCCAGTTACTCAACTGAACCGAGCGCTCGGCGCATCCTGGACAGTCACACCCAACACCTTATTTGACTGGCCAATTCTTCCCTTGCAGTGGTAGGGCTAACGCCCGCCTGGTTTGCGACCACACTCCCACCGGAGTCCGGCGTCAAGCAGCCTGCTGTGTTTCGTCGATGCGTGGGAGTTCCAGTGCCTTACACATCTTATGGGCACGCTCGTTCCATCATAGACCTCATCCATCACTTTCCATCAGGCATGATCGAGGTCAAGAACGGACCCATTCAGAAATATATTTTTTTTAAATGAAAGAATGCTCAATAATCCTAATCCAATTCTTCGTAATCTAAATTCCCATGACAACTACATATCGCCAGTATTCTTCCACATTACATTAAATAAACTAGACCATCTGACCATTATAATCACTTAGGGACCTCGTCAAGCTGTCAGATAGTTAACAGGTCATAGATAAGGCAAAACTATCGGGTAGAACGATCTGATAATGGATTCTCCATGGCGGGTGGATCGATTGTGTCAGCATGTTAATGAATAGATACCTAGTGATGTTATTAAAAGTTTTATATTTATGATGTTAAGCTAAGGTTGGAGTGTAGCTTAGGGGTGTTATGGAGCCAGGACTTAAAAAACATACTTGCAGTTTCGGGTTACCTTGACCATAGAAACTATTTAGGTTAGGCATCTTCTGGGCACGCTCGTTCCATCATAGACCTCAACCATCGCTTTCCATCAGGCGTGATGGAGGAGGTTAAGAGCGGGCCCATTCAAGCAATAAAAAAAAAACAGTGGCACTCCGGACGGGGGTGCCGACAGAAGTGAGAACAAAACACAAACAGAATACTTTGCCATCACTCACTGACATGTCGGATACACATTAAAACCAAATACATCCCAAGGACAGCCAAACACATCCGAAGCGGGTATTTTTTTAATCGTTATAAACAAAACACTTGCGGTGTCGCTTACGGTAACAGTGGCGCGAGTTCAATGGTTTTTTCCCATCTCAAAATTTGCCCAACGCGCCTAAAGCAATTTTCACTTAAAAAAAAGGTTCTGAGAAGCATGGCCCTACGAACCACCGTTTCCGAATTATTGGCCTCCGAATTTTATATATATATTTAAAAAAAAAAGATTTATATTTCCAACATAGTAGCTTGGATGAAAATATTTTTGGAAAGAAATTGTTCCTCTAGTCGAAAACCATGAGATGATGCAAAAATACCAGCAAAATATTGAAAAAAAAAATTGTCAATTTTTTTTAAGCAAAAAATATTTTTTTGGTTTTCATTGCTGCTCATAGTGCCCCTAAGCGTATACTCCAACTCCTAAAACTCCGCCCCTAAGATGACCCACTGACCGTCCTGATGGACGCTAGTGATGGCGCCAAACACGTAGCCGAATTCTGGACCGAGTCCAGATCGCCATCGACACGCTAAGAAGAAAATCATTTATTTGCATAAAATGTGGTAGATACAAGAGATGTTACATAAAAAAATCTGTGCAAAGCAGGGGCGGTACCTTCATAGAAGCCGAAAAGCCCGGCTTGCCCTAATAAAATCATAATTCACAACAACAAACTTACTTAAACCTATCAATAAATAAATATATTAAAAAATACCAATCAATGAACTCGAACACAAACATTAATAACTGAAAATCAGCCAATCCCTCAGTTGGGCGTTTTTTTTATACGTTGAAAATCTGTGGGCTTGCCCTAATTTTGACCCCTAGGCACGCCACTGGTGCAAAGGCACATTTTGTCAGCATGCAAGTTATTGTAGGTAGGTACGAGTACATACAGTGCGGCCGACGAGAAAATGCGTTCTTGACATCTTGACATCGGTCAGTTTCACACAAACGAATACGTGTTTTGCGAATTTGATGTTTATTAGCTACTACAATAATAGTTGTCGCACTGACAGGTGTCACTCCTATGAAAATTAATTATTTTTTAATAACTGATATTGATTTCACTAGTCACAGTCAGAAACCACACACACATACACACGATAACTTCTGTAACAACCAAAACATCGAGTTTACAAGCAAAACCGCGACAACAAGTGACTCCGCATTACGTGTAGTCTGCCACAGACAATTCAATATGGCGCTTGTCATCTGTCACTTCCAGTCGACCCGTCATAGTAAGCGGACGTCTAACGTAACTGTATCTTACAAATAGAACATAATTTTGTACCCTATCTCAAGGAAATAGGGTATAATGTAAAATTATTACGCAATTAATGTTTTGATGAATGAAATGGGAAAATTGTTTCGTAATCACTTTGGGGTAGTTGTTAGATGCTTGTTGTAATATTGTTGCGATTGTGTCGTAATAGGAGTTTTCTTGTTATGGTTTGAGTTTTTATAATGAAAGCAATTGAAAGGATTCTGGATTCTGTTATGTAATGGTCAATGGTAGGCTTTTCGCATTTCATAACCATTGATTAAGGGGTTTATTTAAGAACGATAATTAAAGTTAAGTGACTTTTAAATGTCAAACGTATTTTAGGGATAAGCAATCGCTCATCACTACCTAAATTATAAGTAACGTTTATGAATAAAGAGGTGTATTGTGGGCGTGGGTGCACCATGTTCCTCTACTGCCTGCCTTCTGGAGAATACTGGCGTGAAAATGTTATGTACTTAAAAAGAACCCATTAAGTATTATGTTTTATTAATTTGGTAAACAATAATGATTAATTCAGAATTCTTCTATCCGATACAGGTACAGTCAGCTTCAAAAAGGTTTAAATCGACAAGAATTCATTGTCTATGATTTGTGTTCCTTATTATTGTATTAATGTGTAGCTGCGATAAAGTATCCAATGTGTAATATGTTTCGTGGCTACACATTTGACGCCTACACTTTTTATTCACAGGATGGTCAAAAAGTCGTGTATCAAACGAAATATGGGAGATAAAGGAGGTCATTTACAACAAAAAATCTTTCTACAGCATGGCCATAATTCAATTGCCCTAAAAGTTATGAATATTTTTGTATATCGAGTTTCTTTACAATGGGGATTGTCCAAAATTTCTAACCATTATATTTTATTTTTTGTAAATTTAGAGCATTTTGAGAAACTAATTTGAATATTTTGATGATTGGCTCAATAGTTATTTTAATAAAAATTATTTAATTATTTTAAGTTTTTAAGGTAGGTGACGTCATCCAGTGGCATAAAGATTAAGTGCCGTTGCCTTACTAGTACATAATTAAAAATTTTAATCTGTCAACACAACGTCAACAATGTCACATCTGTCAAAGTGTCAATAGGCCGAATAGACGTCTTAAATAATCGAATCCTAGCTTAGCGTATTTATTTACAAATGGTTTTTTTATGTGTAAGTGTCCTCCAAGGAATATACTACTCTCTATCGTCACTAGAACAATCGACGCGGCGACTTCGAAATAGAATAATAACGCACGCGGCGACATTATTACTATTATTGCTGCAAGATGGAACAAAGCACTTCCTGTATTTCATAACTCTTCCAGTATATTAAATATTGTCGAGTGTTGAAATAATGTATGTACTTAATGTAATAATGAGATATAAACAAGAATGTTTATATTTTTGACATATTTACAATAATTTGACATTTGACAGATTGTAGACAATACTTGCCTCTTACTTTTTATTTTTTGAGGCAACGATACAAAACTGTACGGCCAGTCGTACGTAATTTGAAGGGCAAAGAAGGTCAATCGTATTTTATCAAAAATATCAATAACATATGAATATTTTTCAAAATTAATTAGTCCGTAATGATCAGTAACGCTATTCCTCGAAATGGTTTTTCAATTACAACATTTAAAAAAATATGAACAATGCCCATTAGACTAATAAAAAAAAAGTGATATTTAAGAAAACAATAAAACAAACGGTGTTGTATTAATAATTACTAGATAATTTATCAGCACTACAAAAGTTCTATTGCGGCTCTGAGTACCAATTAATGTTTTTCAAAAAAAAAATTAAGCTTTAGATACAGACGCCAGTACATCAAGCTACTACAACTTGTTAAATTTCTTTAATAGATTTTCAACTTTATCGCTAAAGCATTAGGTTCAAATTTGATTGGGAAAATTTGACAGTTTCGGGTAGCTTGTTGTGCGGCGTCTGTACATAAAATTATTTGTCCCTTTAAAAGCGTTAGAAATGACCTCCTTTATCTTCCTATTTCGTTTGATCCACGACTTTTTGACCACCCTGTATATTTAGTTTTTATTTCCCTTCATAGTTTTGATTATTTTCCCTGCATTCATATCTCCTTGGTTCACTGTTATGCTAGTATTGACACAGAAAGCTTCGTAATGAGGTAATCAGGTTACTAGGGTACCGGCAGCGTCCTATGCTACACGACCAAGTTGTAACTTCCTTTATGCACTGGTTGTTACTTTTGTGCGAGGAACCGGATATTTCTATTCTGTGGCTTTTTTAATGGTTGAATGAATGACTTTATTCACTGAAAAGGTGAACATAAGGTGTGTAGTTGTTTCAATTGTATAGTTAGAGAATACTTTGGAAATGGGGTGACTAAAATGTTGAAAGGGAAACGTTCATGTCCATTACTAGTTTTGCAGTAAATAAAGGTTTCCCTAAAAGAAAAACCTGTGGGAGCAGAAGGCCGGTCAAAATCGAGTCGCAATTTCATCTCAGCGACAATCAATGTCAAAAATGTAGAGAAATTAGAAGTAATTTGACAGATTGAGACAGATCCTCTGATCTATCTCAATCTGTCAATCTTAATTTTAAGAACGTCACAGTAAGAAGGCTGACTTCACAATATTAAAAGAATGAGGGTTTTCGTGAAAATTTACGACACCAGTTGGCACCACTGTGACAAGAGGTCTTCCAATATAAAATATATGATGACGTTCATCATTCGATTCATTCATTCGTTCATCATTCAGTCATGACTAAAGAAAATATAGGCTCTTTGACAGATGTCTGGACCTGACGTGTCAGTGCTGCCACCTAGCGAACGTCATTTCAGAAAACCCTCATTGCCCCGGATCTTCTTCTCTTCAGTTTACGTAGGTTCTCGTAAAAATCAATCAAGAAATAATAAATATATTTATTAAAATATTATCTTGGAAATTGAATGCTGTTCATTTAAGCGCATCACTTGAGAACGGCCGGGCCGATTCGTTTTCTTTTTAATGTTCGTAATTATCCGACTAAGGATTTTTGGGAAAAGAAAAATTGGTAAATTTACCCGGAAAATTAGAAAATTCAGAAAAAAATTAAGTGCTTTTATATATTTGAACAGTACAAAGTCCATCGATTTAGCTGATATCATAATAAAAACATTGTTATCTACTGCAATTTGTGTGAATGTGTGAATGTGTGAATATGGCTGCATATCGCAACGGTTTATGCAAAAATGGACCTTAATGATAAATGATTTTATTTTTGTAACTATGTTTGCACAAACACTTTTGCACGTCAATCATATTTTTTTAAAACTAGGTCGGCGTTTCCTATCTGACTAGTCTGAGAAGAAAGGCCGACCCAAACTCAGAGGTCACAGTCTCTTTTAAAGTCCAGACATAATCTTGGTCAGGTTATATGAAGACGATGTAGATCGATGTCTGAGATGGTCTTTTGAGGAAAGAACCACACAGATTGAGAGGACCTGTCCAGTCAGTGCACGCATTTGTCAGAAATTGTGCAGTTAAACTCAAAACTGATTCTTACCAAGTTTTTCTAAGCAGCCAGCCTAATCAAATAAGTCTCAATCACACCCCTTTTTACCCGAATAAAGAAAGAAATTTACCACGAGGCTCGGAGAGTCAAAATTCAATTGGCAGGCCGACTAACGCCCGAGATAAGTACACAAAGGCCCGACTTTGGCGTGGCCCAATAACTTGTAGAACACTATAGCTATTGTGTTCCGTACACCGGCGTGTAAGGAAAAGGGTCTAATTTTATTAAATGTCACTTAATTTTCCGCCGGTCTCTTCTGTGAAAATCTCATGGTGATAACTGTGAAGTGAGCTTGAAGTGCACTGTCAATCCTTAACATTAAATGGAAAGACAGCTAACTTCAAGGTTATTTCACCTACGTTTTTACGAACATAAATGGCTGTAAGAGCAGGGGAAGACCGAAGAAACGATGGATGGACTGTGTAAATGATAATATGGTTAGAAGGGGAGATGAAGTCTAATAGAGAAGTATTTCAATATCTCCCTAGCCTTTTCCTAACTATGTTGGGGTCGGCTTCCAGTCTAACCGGATCCAGCTAAATGCCAGTATTTTACATGGAACGACTGCCTATCTGACCTCCACAACCCAGTCACTGGATAATATAATACCCCTTGATAAGACTGGTTATCAGACTTTCGGACTTCTGACTACCCATAACGACTGTCAAAGATCCACGAATGACAGCCGGGATCAACGGCTTAACGTGCTTTCCGTGAGGGGTCTCGGTTTGTAAAGATGGTCACCTATCCACAGACCAACCGCGGCAAGCGTAGCTTAACCTGGTCGATCGACCTGTGCGGCTGTTATTATTTAGCCATGGGCTTCTCACCTAACTAATAGAGAAGTATGGAAGAAATAGACATATTGCGCTGACCCTCAATAAATTGGGATTATGCAGATCTGGGCCGAATGTGAAATGTGTGTTGGTGTGTGTGTGTGTGTGATTGTGATGAATGATGAGAGGTTTCTGGTCGTCGACTATTTAGCTAAATGGTCAACGCGTCAAGTCTTTAGGTTTTCTAGTACATAATCTTTTGATGTGAAAAGGGCAGTCCATATTATTGGATATCTCTTAAGTTCTATTCACCTTTTGCTCGCCACACGTCAAAAAATCTAATACGTGCCCTCGACGTCAAAGTCTGTCATGTAGTCGAACCGTGGCGTGCTGGACACATTTTGGTTTGTCATCTATACATGACTGTGGCAGTCAAAAGGTTAAAATACTAACTGAATAGATGTAATTATGCAGCTCTGATAAATAAATAAATACCTATCTCAACTAAAACACTTATTATGTAGAAAGACAGGTCATTATATTGTCATGTTATCTATATAATATTATTCATCAAGTAACTACACCAACGCGCCTTATTTAAAGGGAAACATTTAACTGAATATCTAAAAACTTTTTGCGCTTCTAATGATGGCCACTTTTTTAAATGAATGAACCTCTAAAAACCTTTTTGCACTTCAATGTTTTTTTTTGGTTGTTCTGCTACATGGTTATCTGTTCTAGGAACAATAAGCCATTTTTCTGGCTGATAAAGATCTGTTAGAATGTTATCGCCGAGGGCCATAAAGTTTTTAAATTTTTCTTTCCAACATACCATACATATCTTGCGCTTCTAATGACACACACTTTTTTAAATAATTGAGCCTCTTTTTAACTTTCATGCCTTTTCTCACAGTTAGTCGCAGTTACATATCTATTTAGTATTTTAGGATACCATTTATAAATAATTTGAGGTCCTCAAAAATAATTCTGAATCATTAAATATATCTAATATTATAAATGATATTAATGGAAAAAAATATTATTCCAGAAGAATATTATTATTATTATTCCATTATTCAACATACTAGTACTAAATTATTAGAGTATTGAATAATATTTTTAGGAGCGCAAAGTAGGAATTATTTGAGGTTACACTAACTATACAAACAAAATATTATTATTAACAATATCCTACAGAATATTTAAATACTGAACAGTTTGTATCTAAAATAAGGTGGGCAAGTTTATAAACATCCTGAATAAATTTCCTCCGAAAACTTTCTCGTGTCTGCATCGGAAGTTAGCAGTAGCAACTACCCAAAACTTTGTCCAACAATTTTCATCGAACAACGACCAAACCTTAAAATTAACGGGGTACTAAAAGGATTCATTTAGACAAGACCACACATTCCGTTTAATTAGTTTCATTTTCTTGAAATTCGTGGATGAAAAAACTTTTTTACCACAAAAAAAAAACAACCGACTTCCAAAAAATACACGACAAAGTGAAAAAATAATAATTTCGGAAGTCGGTGTCGTTGGGTTCGCATTTTCGTTGTTTGCCACCGACTTCCGACTACCCAAGCAAAGTTAACAAAATTTATATGGGACCACCCCTGAGGCATACCCTATCCATTAGAAAAATATTTTTTTTAAATCAATTTACAATTGCCGGAGATATCGCGTCACAAACATACAAAAAAAAAACAGTCGAATTGAGAACCTCCTCCTTTTTGAAGTCGGTTAAAAAAAGTTTACTTTTGATCGTAGCAAGCGTTCTGTAGTTACTGCCTACCCCCATAGAACGAAGGTGTGAGTGTATGATTTTTTTTTTGCTGAATGGGCCCCGCTTTTGTTCTCGATCACGCCTGATGGAAAGAAATGGATGAGGTCTATGATGGAACGAGCGTGCCCAGAAGATGCCTGTTCATTCTTGATTTGAAGGCAGGCGGGTTAAATGTGGAAGGGGAACACAGAAGCCGGCAGAGAGTTCCAAACTTTAGCTGTGCGCATAATAAACGTGGAGGAGAAGCGCTGGTACGACTTTTCCTATTTTATACGAAAATAAGTGATTCAGTTGTTACTTTCAAGTAACAACTAAATCATTCGTTTTTACTTATATATTTATTTTAATTAATAATTATTGATTATATTTAATTCTAATTAATATAATTAATTTTATTATTAATTATTCATTTATTTTAATTTGAAAGACATTATTATTTTTTAATAAAAAGTCCGATCCAAAAAAAGCAAACCTTTACTCATTTAAACCAGTAATAAGTTATAGGTGGACTTAATTCCCCAAGGTATTCTCTGACAGTCAACCTTTCAACGATGTAAAACGTTTATTCAGAGGACCAATTCCCGTATTTAAAAACGTACAAAATCAGTCAACTCTTTCAACGACATATGTTAGAAACGTTTATTCAGAGGACCAATTCCCGAATTTAAAAACGTACAAAATCAGTCAACTCTTTCAACGACATATGTTAGAAACGTTTATTCAGAGGACCAATTCCCGAATTTAAAAACGTACAAAATCAGTCAACGCTTTCAACGATGTATGTTAGAAACCTTTATTCAGAGGAACAATTCCCGTATTTAAAAACGTACAAAATCAGTCAACTCTTTCAACGACATATGTTAGAAACGTTTATTCAGAGGACCAATTCCCGAATTTAAAAACGTACAAAATCAGTCAACGCTTTCAACGATGTATGTTAGAAACCTTTATTCAGAGGAACAATTCCCGTATTTAAAAACGTACAAAATCAGTCAACTCTTTCAACGACGTATGTTAGAAACGTTTATTCAGAGGACCAATTCCCGTATTTAAAAACATGCAAAATCAGTCAACCCTTTGAACGATGTGAAACGTTTATTCAGAGGACCAATTCCCGTATTTAAAAACGTTTAAAATCAGTCAACCCTTTCAACGATGTAAAACGTTTATTCAAAGGACCAATTCTCGTATTTAAAAACGTTTAAAATCAGTCAACCCTTTCAACGATGTAAAACGTTTATTCAGAGGACCAATTCTCGTATTTAAAAACGTTTAAAATCAGTCAACCCTTTCAACGATGTAAAACGTTTATTCAGAGGACCAATTCTCGTATTTAAAAATGTTTAAAATCAGTCAACCCTTTCAACGATGTAAAACGTTTATTCAGAGGACCAATTCCCGTATTTAAAAACGTTCAAAATCTAGTGCAATCTCAACTCAGCGACAACCAATGTCAAAAACAAGTCAAAAATGTAGTGTAATTAGAGGCATTTTTGACATATTAAGACTGAGATCAGACTGTGAACGTTCTTAAAATTACGAGAATTGCCCGTCATGACAAATAATATTACTCTACTACTAATAATATAATACAAACATTTTTTAGTTATAAAATGATAATAATTATAAAATATAGTTATAAAAACATATATATAAAATGATATAATTAAAAACATTTTCACCAAGTAGTGAAAATCCAGCCATTATAACTGATTAATGATTTTAAATGATCTGAAAAATAAATGAATGAATGAATAAAAAAAGTTTAGATAAAAAACGCTTTGGTTTCCCAAAAACAAAAAGGTCCCAAATATTGTTTTTTTTTTTTTTTTTTATTCTGTTTTTATTTAGGGGTTTTTATCTTACCCAAATATTGTTGCCTCAACGTCCTTCTTATTCAGTCCTACAGTGTAGGGTAGAAGTGGAAAAATTCTCCCTTCCAATGAGCACAGCTCATTCATTGTTATTTGTAGCAGTTCCTAGTTGTCGCCCTCCTTAACGGTGATTGAGTTCTATTACAGCCATACTTTCAGTTATCTTTACGAATATGAGGGTATTCAGGTAGATTTATTTATTGTTAGGGATATTTTTTGTTTTGGGAAGGCATTTGAGCTAGAAGGAAAATTATTATGTGCTGAATATTACTACTACCTGCATGTCTTCAAAGGTTGTGCTTTGCAATGCTTTTAGCACATATGTATATGATATGGTCAACGTTAACACCGGTATCTTGGACCCTGCTCCCGATACCAGTCGGCTACTATTTTTTATATTTTTAAATGTTTTTAATTCAGACTCAAAGCTTTTATTTCAATTGAACCATTTACAGGCACTTTTGAATTGTCAAGAAGTCGGTCAGTCAGAAAATATGAAGCTAGTTGCCCATTCCAAAGCATAGGTATGGAGAAGAATGGGCATGAAACTCCATGGACACTCTTTTAAATTATATTTTTACAAAAATATTAGTTACATCATTAATGTTGAATTTATAATTATATGTGAAAACGATGTAAAAAAGAAGTACGCGTTTTAAATTCTAATATTTAAAAATATAATTTGTATGTAGGTACATACATGTATAATGAAGTAAAGGAAATTTTAATATGCTTAACATCGTTAACCCCCTAAAAGAGAAAATAATCACCAAATTGATTTGCTAGAATAGGAAGAATTTCTTATAGATGAAAGGAAAAAAATTGCTAAATCTACAAAGCAAGCCGTGAGCAATATATTTTGATGAATTGTGTACACTGTTCATCCTGTTCCTGCACAATTTCCTAAATTTGTCCCTAAAATCAGTAGATATATATACAGGGTTTATTTTCAAAGACCAGCCAAATTTAAGGGTGTGATACAGACCAACAAACTGAGTAACTTTCTCCATGGGGCCAATATCGAATCGCGAAAAATTTATCAACTGAGATAAGCACATTCAAACAAACAAACTCTTTAGCTTTATTATATTAATATATCTACTCGTTTATCTACACTAACAATAAAGCTGAATATTTCATTTATTTGTACATTTGTTTGAACGCGCTTATCTCTGAAAGTGCCAGACGGTTTTTTTTTGCATTTTATAGTCCAACTAGCTACGCCCTGCGGTTTCACCCGCATAAGTTTCGATCCCGTGGGAATATCGGGATAAAAAGTAACTTATATGTTAATCCAGGGTGTCAGCTACCTCCATACCAAATTTTACCAAAATTGGTCCAGCCGTTTGAGCGTGAAGAAGTAACAAACATATAAACACACACACACTCACAAACTTTTGCCTTTATAATATTAGTGTGATTCTTGAGGAAGGCTATAGGCTATTTAACGTCACGCTAGCTCCCATAGGAGCCGAGCAAAAATAAAAAGAAGCCAGAATGAAAGCGAAAATGAAGTAATAGCACGGGTAGGCGATGCGATGCGACGGGGTGTGTCGGGGGGGAAAAAATTAACGTGGACGAAGTCGCGGGCAGTAGCTAACATGGATTACATTTGTTAATCACCAAGCTTAGTAAACAAGGTGATAGCAGTTCTAATCATGCTATATAAGGTCCCATTAAAATAGATGAACAAACTTTTAGAAATCATTCAGACCACCAAAATAAGGACGATGTAAAAAAAATATATAAGAAAAACGCATAGATACTTACAAGAAAAAGAATCAGCTAACGAAAATACACTAATGTGCTGGCAATTTATTATTTTAGGTCACTTCAATCAGTGTTCTTTTGCTTGGATATTTTTAGTTAGACGTACTGAGCGCTGTGTTAAAATTTGTCTATCATTTTAATGGGACTCTGTACATCCACTCTCTATCCAAGGCTTAGAACCTACTTAATTATTTCATCAGCTAGTTTAACATAGTATGCAGCATGCGAAAAACTCTTTTGGGAAATCAAGTCACGTCAAAGCACTTAGCAAAAAATTCCCGACATTTTCATTCAGTTTGGTCTCTAGAATTGTGAATAAATGTTGGAATGTGCTAGTTGTTTCATTTCATATTCAAACTTGCTGCGCCACTTTATCTGCTTAGAATGGAGTGGGGTCATGAAAGGCATTAAAAATCCTCGTAGGAACTAAATTCACATGTTTTTTGCATTTTCAGTTAATGTATTTAATCCTATAATAATTACCATTTTTCACTCCTAAAAATATTATCGAACACTCTAATATAATTATTGCGTCTCTTTTTGTGAACCTCATATAATTCCTATTTTGAAGTCCCTAATAATAATAAATAGCCAAGTAACTGCGCCCAACTTGGATGTAGAAAATCAATTTGGGCAAAGCTTACTTCGCTCGCTCGGCTCACTCGGCTCGCGCGTTTGGCCGGCCTAGCTTAGTTACTGCGACCAGTTTGACTCGCGCGTTGTCGATCTCAGTTCCAACATAACCTGTTTGGTCAAGGCTTAGCTAGCCTTGACCAAACAGGTTATAGCTAGCTTACTTACTGCGACCAACTGTGAGAAAAGGCAAGAACGTTAAAAAGAGGGTCAGTTATTAAAAAAAGTGTGCATCATTAGAGTCGCAAAACTTTTTAGGTGTTCATTAGTTTAAAAAGTGACCATCATTAGAAGGTCAATACATTTTTAGAGGATCAGTTAAATATTTCCCAATGTTTAATGGGAATTCGCTCGTATTGTGAATATTGCATCGAGCTTTTTTTCCAACGGTCAAAAGTAAAAAAAAAGACTCTTTTACAAGAATTCAAAAGAATTGACTTTCTCTCTTCTTTTAATCGTAGTCAACCTAATGATACCTTATTTTATTTTAGTCCTTCTTGAACTGGATTAATTTCCAAAATATGTAATGCTATTGTTTTTTATTTTGATTGCCTACTTTGGTATAAGATGGCATTGCTCCAACTACTTCAATGTAAAGCAGTAGCATCCTCTTATATTCCAAAATCACCAATAGATTTGCTTTGTTCGGCATTACTGACCTTCCCTGAGGAGCTGGGGTGGATCGAATAATCTATTTTCCCGCCCGTACACAAAACACGTGTTTTAACGTGGACATGCGGACACCAACCCGTCCTACCAATACCAATAGATTTGTCAAGCTTGGTGATTTTAGCAATACCTTCAAATACTATTATGATGAGGCAGTAAAAGCTTACGACCTGATTTCATCTAGCTAAACTATCATCCACCAGAACTTAGACTATTAATTTCGTTCTTATTGCCGATTCCATCCACATTTCTAATACCTTAAAAGGCAAATGAACTTGAATACCTTCGTAGCGAACAATAAAACCTAGTCAGTGAACATTGCAATGATGCATTCCCTTCCCTTTAGCTGACATTCACAGCTGCGTGGGAAGACGTCGTAATGGAGACACAATCCTGTATCATAGCATAATGTATTCGTAATTATAAATGGTAGATATTTTCTTTTAAGAACTGGCATTCATACTAGACATGGATTCTATAAATATTTTCTTTGAATAAAACATTTTGGTCCTTCCGTAGAAATATTTGTGTCTACCAGAAGACCAATATTTCTCCCGAAACTTTCTGCGTTCTTCATCAATAAATTTATCGGGCCTAAGGGTGTTCTGCGTCTGTAAAACATCTAGATTTATTATCTTTACTGTTGTACACCAACTAAGTCTGCGCGATATAGTTGGTGCTCATTGGAATAGGGATGTTGCCTGGGTAAAAATAAATCGATTCGATTTAGTCCCTCAGTAAGATTATTAAAAAATATTGAACACGTATTTTTTGTTTTATCAATTAGATAAAAAATTACAAAGATATATCACATCAAAGTTCAGGAGTGGGGGGCTTTGACGTAATAACGTGCTAAAATTTGTAGCACGGCGTGACGTCATACGAAATTTCCAAGCGCTGTATCTTCGTAATTTTTTGTTTGCCAGACAAAAGAAAAAATACGTATACAATATTTTTTAGTAATCTAACTGATGGACTAAATATATTTTCTTAGTCAACTACCCTATTCGGTAACTTTCTTCATTTATTTTGTGCAATAAATTCCAAATACTCAATTATGATTTTTAGAAACTCTGTGACCTAGGCATGGTATTCTTATTTATTGTTCTATATTTGGTCTTACTTAAAAAATACGCAGAAGAGAGAATAATCTAGCTTACAGACAAGAAGCTCCTAAAAATGTCGCTGCTTTACAACTTGCCCGATAGAATTACAAAACCCAGTCCACTCACTACACTCGGATAACTTCCCACTTTACACGCCCAAAAACTTCCATCGACACTTGAACTCATAAAAACAAAAACAAAAAGAACATCGAAAAAAATTACAAAAGCAAGAACGCACTTATTACGTTTGACATAAGAAAGCGCGGGAAAGCGGCCATCTTAAATCGATACCCATTGTGCCATCTTCGTGTTCAATCGAGCGGGTGAAAAGTTTTACTACGATATTACTGTTACAAGTTTTTTTTACGAATTGTTGGAAGTTTTTTATCTTAATGTTGCGATTTAGGACGAAGATTTGTACTTTTAGGGTGCGATGATAAGCAAACCTTCGAGGATTAGGTATGTGGAAAATGTTATGTTTTGTTGGCAGTGTTATTTAATCAGATTGGGAGTTATCTCGTGTTACTATTGTTTGTAGAAAACTTTATTGATGGCTGGGTATTTTCGACATTATCCGGTACCTACCTAATGGAAAACCTCTTTGGGTATTTAGGCATTTATGACATTGATTCTCATTCTGTGATTATTATAACTCGCACGCTATCATCAGCATCACACTAATATTATAAAGGCGAAAGTTTGTGTGTGTGTGTGTTTATATGTTTGTTACTTCTTCACGCTCAAACGGCTGGACTAATTTTGATAAAAGTTGGTATGGAGGTAGCTGACACCCTGGATTAACATATCGTCCCCGTAGTTGGAAAACTAAATAACTCCGATTTTCTAGTTTTGAGATAAACGCGATTTAGTGTTTTTTTTTCAATTAATGTTCATTTGTTAAAAAAATTGAGACAATTTTACTGTCGGTAATTTTATACTTTGTGGACCTGATTATCTTTAACATTATGCTTAAACAAACTGGACTCTATCTTCAACAATAACTAAATAAAATATATAAAACCAAGTTGTTTAATTTTGCCACAACTACTTTTTGTAACGTAACTGCAATTAGTTATTTATTTCGGCTATTTATTTAGTTTTCCTACAACCTAGATCCATCTGGTAGAGTAAAAGAAGGTGAAATAAATGCAGTTATTGAATTTATCAAACTTGAAATATGTTTAAATGTAAAAGTTGAACGTTTATTACTTTGATATGTAGACATCTGATTGCTATGTTGATAGCATATAATATTAACGAGGTTATAGCTAATATAACGAATTCTAGTATTATCTAGTGACGAGTCTGTGTTGCCCAGTTATACTAACAACATAGTGATTAATTATGAATCGTCATGTACGAAGGAGGATCCACCTATAATACCATCATCTTTGGAGACCACTACCAGTCAGATAGGGTATTCTCCTTCTGCTGGAACTTATTCGGGCAATCTAAACTCTCCAGTTGTAGTTGTGGAGGTCACTACGGATAATTTTTTAAACTAGTCGGGGAGACAACAGAAGTTACCCCTTTAAATAACCAATTATTATTACAGAATAATAAAAAGGTATCTTCTGGCAATATAATTAATAATACTAAAAAATCAAAGGGAGTGCAACATAATTTAAAATTATTTAATCAAAATATCCAAGGTTGCGCTTCCAAATTACTGGAATTAGAATTGTTTTTGGAAAACACCAAGTTTGATGTCATTTGTTTAACAGAGCATTGGTTGAAAGATCATCAAGTAATGTCAATTAATTATGAAAATTATTGTATAGTTAGCCATTTCAGCCGGAAACGTATGATACATGGCGGGTCATTAATACTACTTAAACATTCTATTAAATCTAAAGAACGAAAAGACATAATTGGGCTGTCTGTTGAACACACCATTGAATTGTCCTGTGTTGAGCTTGATAAGCATGTTATAGTATGCGTATACAGACCTCCAAGTTACCAGAATCTAACTGTGTTTGATTCTGTAATGGAAGATGTGTTAAAGAAACTTAGTACAAGTAGTAAGTCGATAATCGTATGTGGAGATTTTAATATTAATTTATTGGAAAATAACTCGAATACTGTCAGATTGTTAAGTCTTTTTAGGTCATTTGATTTGTCAAATGTTTTTATTGAACCAACCCGAGTGACAGCTTCTTCTGCCACTTGTATTGATAATATTATTTGTAATTGTGATTACTTACACAAAGGAATTGTAAATAAGTTGCCATCTGATCACAGTGGACAAACAATAACATTTGGCTCCTACATGCCTTTACAAAAAACTCAAATAAGGTTTAGGACAATAACATGTAAAAAGGTAGAGAAATTAAATAATTCTTTGGCCAGTAAATTATGTGATCAGAATTTTAATAATATAGGTGACCCAAATGAGTTCTACGCCGAGTTCTTTTCAATACTAAATGCGCAGTTTAATGAAACTTTTCCACTGAAAACTAAAAGTATTTACACAAAGTTTTTATTTAGTGACTGGGCAACTCCAGGTATTCGTAAAAGCAGGGAAAATCTTTTTGAACTCTATGGCTTAAAGCATCATTATGAATAATACAAACTTTCATCAGTATGTTGCAAAATATTCAAAAATATTTAAAAGTGTGTGCCAAATAGCTAAGGCACTTTATATTAGCAATAAAATAAAATCAGCTGATGATAAAATAAAAACTACCTGGCAAATAATAAATAATGAAACAGGTAGGAAAAAACAGCGTAATACTGAATTTAATTTAGAGACTGCACATGGCCCCATCAACTCAGATGTAGAAATAGCTCAGGAATTTGAAAACTTTTTTGCTAATATTCCCCTTAAAACTACTGAAGCTTTAAATTCATCCCCCACGCTCTCTGCTGCCTTACTTAAAAATAATGTAAAGGCATGCCCTTTGGAGTTTAGGTTTCAGCATACAAACCCCCAGGCTGTCATAAAAGTTTTTAAAGATCTTAACATTAAAGCAACAGAAGATCTTTGGGGAATGTCTGGAAAAGTATGTAGATCTTTCATCGAAACCATTGCGCCCTATTTAGCTTTCATATTTAACACCAGTGTTGACCAAGGAGTCTTTCCGGATCTTATGAAACATAGTAAAGTAGTACCTTTGTTCAAATCCGGTGATAGTAAAGAACCCAACAATTATAGACCTGTGTCAATTCTGCCAGTTCTCAGTAGTGTTTGAAAAGTTAATGCTCAATCAAATGTTACGTCACTTTAATAAAAATTCCATCTTTCATGAACACCAGTACGGTTTCACTAAAGGGCGTTGCACTACTGACGCCGGTGTTACCTTAATAAAGAACATTTTTAACGCCTGGGAAGAAGCACAAGATGCCATTGGAATCTTTTGCGACCTCTCTAAGGCGTTCGATTGTGTAAACCATGAGACACTTCTGATGAAACTGGAGCACTATGGAATTAGAAAAACAGCACTTGATTTGCTAAGATCATAACTGAAAGATAGAAAAGTGAAAGTTCAAGTAAACGGCGTAAACTCATTGGGGTCTGAAATGACAATGGGCGTTCCTCAGGGTTCGATATTGGGTCCATTCTTCTTTTTAGCTTACATTAATGATATACCCCAATTACTTCAAAATCAACCGAAGATTGTGTTATTCGCAGATGACACATCATTGATCTTTAAAATAGACCGACGGTCACAAAATCTTGACGTCGTGAATAACTCTATTCTTCAGGTCCAAGATTGGTTTACGGTAAATAATTTAGTACTTAATAAAAAAAAAACCAAATGGAATCGGTTTACATTACCTAATGTATGTAAAGTAGCTACATACCTCAGATGAATTATCTTCTTCTTGGCACATTTTCACCATAAATCTACCCCGCGAATTCATTATAGTGTAAAACTCTCACTCTGGTCACTGACGTCAACGCAATTGAAGGTTACGCATTACACTAAAATGCTTGTGACGCGAGCGATGCATCAGTCACACGCGCTGACACCCGCGCTTCCCCCCGCGCACTTCCTTGTTGCGATGCATTGAATAGACACTACAATATTTCGCGTGGCAATTATAAATAACTTAATCTATTTGATTTTATTTGCCTATCATCTTGTAATTAATAATTATCTAGTTGTAGAAGAAATAGATAACATCAAGTGTTTATAAAGTAATGTACGTTTTGACAGAATTCTGAGTAGCAAAATTAATTAAGTAGAGTTATTTAGTTTTCCTAGAACTTTGTTAGTTTTATGATAGAATTTGTAAATTGAAGAAAAAATCAACAACTTATTTTATTTAATTTATTAAAAATTTAACTAATCATTGACCACAGTTATTGATTTATTTATTGAGTTGTTTATTTTTCCTTCAAAAAATTAGAATTAGTTTGAAGATATCCATTATTCCATCTGAACGACAAAAATGGCTATATTTTTGGAACGGAATAAGATAAGTAAATTCCTGTAAGACTCAAACATGCGTCATGTTTTGAATTATTTAAAAATAGGGAAAAGACAAAATCGCCAAAAACGAAGTTATTTAGTTTTCCAAATACGGGGACGATATAGGCTACTTTTAATCCCGATATTGATATGATAAATGCGTTGAATTTTAACTTATGGTGCTCATACACAACCAAAGTAAAGTATCTAGTCTGCTTGAGCAACTCCTTGAACACTTTCCTTTCCTGGTACTTATTACTAAGTTTGCATGTCCATAAGCGATCTATCCTTCACCGTTTTAAGAGCGTTTACGCCGTACGGCATTTCAGACAAACTTTCAAGCCATTGTTTTTCGAAATGAAAGAACCGATTTTAATTAAACTCCATACGCATAAGCAGGATACAAAGGTCTAAAAAGTTAGTTAAGAAACTTTTCGAAAAATAGTGTTACAGCCAAATTAGACCGATTTTTTTCTATAGAAACAGAGATTTCCAGTTATCTTCTTTTAAATAAGACATTTCGAACATGTTCTTAAGAAATTTTTTAGACCTTTGTATCCTGCTTATGCGTATGAAGGTTCATTAAAATCGGTTCATTCATTTTGAAAAACATGGGCTTGAAAGTTTGTATGGAATGCCGTACGTCATAAACGCTCTTAAGAGCAGTGGTAATAAAACAATTTACACAAAGTAAAACTTCTGGCTGGAAAACATCGTGAGGAAACCGGCATATCTTAGAACTAAATATTCGAAGACATGTGACATCTACCAAGCTGCACTGGGCCCGCGTGGTGGATTACGGCCCACTTCCTCTCACAGAGAGAAGGCCTGTGTCCCAGCAGTGGGAATATTTTAACCTGATTCTATAGCTTATGAAATGTGTATAAACTTCAAAACAACGGAGTTGTCACTGTCTACAACAATGAAAAGGGGAAAATTCCCAAACTTAACATGGCTTCCAAAAGTTATAATTAATTACTTATAAATTATTTCCAAATGTTTACGAAATCGTAGAAGAGACATAGTCGTGCGTCATTTTAGGTTAGGTAAGCCAACAATGAAGGGTTCAATTCGGCGAAATTGCAAGGAGTGAGGCTCTCTAAAGTAGCGCCAGCACATCAACCTACTACAATCTGTCAAACTTCTTTAATAAAAATTCAACTTTATTGCTAAGGCATAAGGTTCAAAATAGATTGGGAAAATTTCACAGTTTCGGGTAGGTTGATTTGCTGGCGTCTGTACATTCAAATACTCGTTTCTAATTGATGTTATTTCGAGTTAAACTACTACCTGTACTACTAACTTTATGAAAATATAAATTAAGTTGATTTCATAATGGCTAGTACTACTGAAAAACTCATATAAATGTTTGAAATTGTAGGGCAAACTGAACTTTATGTTTGAGTAAACATTTATTTGTTTACTTGTTTGGAAAGTAAATCGTGAATGCAGTTTACATCCCATACAAATAAAAGTTTAATTCCTAAAGTCTTCTTGATTCGATTCAATTATCGAACCACTCTGGCACAACAATTGAGTTGTCTCATTCATGGCTCGCGTATTCTTGAACGGTGCTTGGTCTGAATTTGAAATCGATATCAAACTAGATTTCGGTTGAGTTTGCTTTCAAATCTGACAGTTTTAAGTTGAGATTCATGACTATGTTCTAGGATCTAAAATACTAGCCTCATTCCACAAATCTTCTCGTCTTTCTCAAAGAAGAAGCTGAGTAACTCAAAACAAACTTTTGACTAACTAAACTAATATCTATTATAATAAGATAAGATTTTTTTTGTTTTTATGTATGTTTGTTACACTTTCACGCTAAAACAGCTGAACGGATTTTGATGAAATTTGGTACATGGGTGTGTTTAGTGTATGTTGGTATATGGGTAGACCATGACTTGGATTAAGAGATAAAATACTTTTTATACCGATATTTTCACAGCATCGCGACATGCGGGTGAAACGGCAGGGCTCAACTAGTTTAATATAGACTAAACAGCTGACTGTGAGCATCGTTTACGGCGGTCTTATCATGTACGATCTTTACAATGAACCATCCAAATATCTTACTGTCATAAATTAAAATCAAAAGTCATCTAAGGCTCCGACAAACAGGCGCGACATGCGATATAATCGCGCGCGACAAAAAGGCACCGCTCGTTGTGCGACTTGCGGTGCCTTTTTGTCGCGCGCGATTTTATCGCGTGTCGCGTGTCTGAAGAGTTTGTTTGGTTGAACGCGCTAATCTCTGGAACTGCCAGTCGGATTTGAAAAATTCTTTTTGCATTTGATAGCCCAATTCTTGAGGAAGGCTATAGGCTATTTAACATCACGCTATGACCTTTAGGAACCGAGCAAAAAGAAAAAAGTCAGAAAGAACGCTAAGCAAAAACGAAGTAATAGCGCGGGCAGGCGATGCGATGCGACGGGGTGGGTCGGAGTAACAAGAAATTTCACGCGGACGAAGTCGCGGGCAGAAGCTAGTTAGTAATAACATTTTACTGTTAAAGGTACCATATAACTCGATTCATACCGGCTTCCCTTTGAAAAATGCTACAGAGACAAATAATCCTACTAAAGATATCTACTCCGGCTTACCTCACAAAAATTGACCCTTCGCTACTGGTACCTACTGTCAGTCGTCAAGAGAACTTTGCTGGTCATTCGCTTCACTTAAGATCAGGGGGCCCAAAAAGGCCACTTTAGCAGAAACATAAAAGGATAACACTATGAATCATAATGGACAGTTAACCGGTAAATTAATCGTATGAAATCCCATTGGTGAAGGATTTTACAGATTTTTTTTTTGTCTGTGCTAAAATACCAATCAATCCAATCCAAATCTAATCCCAATCTCTTTGATTATACCTACGTAGCGCAGCGAATAAAAGAAAAACACGGACTGTCTTCGCTATATTATGATTTTGGTTTTTCTCAAAGGAAACTCAGGGGCCCTGAGTCCCCTGAGTTTCCTTTGAGAAAAATCAAAATCGAGGAGGAGTATTATTCACAGCATCTCTCTATTGAATAAAATTGTATAATGGGCACGTCTTTCCCATAAACCAGTAACCAGAGCGATGACCCCAATTTTTCAACTAAGTAAAGATTAGGACCAGTATATCATTTTCGATTTTATGTCGTTACGTAAACGTCAAACCTGAGTTACGAACGTCATGTATCATTAAAATTATATTCCAGTAAATCATGGCTGCTTTTTACGGGTCTCGGTTTGACGGTTCAAGTAATATGCGATAAGCGGGAGCATAATCAATCTATAACGTTTCCCACTGCTGGGACCCAGGCCTCCTCTCTGTGAGAAGGAGTGGGCCGTAATCCATCACGCGGCCCAGTGCGGGTTGGTAGATGTCACATGTATTTGAATGTTTTGTTCTAGGACATGCCAGTTTCCTCACGATGTTTTCCTTCACCGTTTTGGGAGCAGATGGTGATGAAATTCAATAAACCAAGTAAAGCACTCGTAAGTCGGAGCCGATACCTCTGCGCCACCACCATCACCACTGCTACCACTGCCACTGCTCAAGCGGGAGCGGGAAGGAGGAATTTGTTCCACGGAGAAACCCAGAAATGACATGATCAGGAAAAGAACTGGAGATACCGACATATATTGCAGAGTAAGCAACCTGAAATACCAGTGGGCTGCCATGTTTTTTTAAAGGACCCGAGGTCGGTGGAGCTGACGAGTCCTAGAGAATCGACGACCTTAAAAACTTGGCTTGGCTTTGCATGAAGAAAGTGGATGGCAGGGTGTGGTGGCCTTTGTCGAGTAGTGGACTGCGATCGGCTGAGTTGATAAGGAGCGAGGAAGTATATCTTCGCCACGAAAGGTGACAGTTTGGTACACAAGGAATGAAAGCTGCGGTCGTGTTCATTAGACAGTCTAAGTAATATACAGTACTCGGCGATAAATATTGCACATCGACCTTTACCTTTTTTGTATTTTATACAAAGAATAAAAATAATTATCAAAAGAAGCAAATCATAATTGTTTTAACAGCTCCTAATAGATACCGGACTGTTTGTATTTCGTGCGACAGAGATAACGATCTACGAAGCCGAAATTAGCCAATTGTCTCTTTCCAAAGGTCGATGTGCAATATTTATCGCCGGGTACTGTACTTTTAGAACTATCCTATTTAGCCTACCGGTTTCTGAATCGTCCATCTCAAATATTGTCATCGAAAGTCGTATTTGCTTGTTGCAATAATAATTTACAAAGTCGTGGTTTTCATTTTTTTGTGAAGGTAAGTTAAAAAAACCGGTCAAGAGCGAGTCGAACTCACGCACAGAGGGTTCCGTACAAATTTGTAGGTATGTAAATAGTTTATGACGGTTTTTTTTTACTACAATATACGGTTTTCAGACTTTTTCCTTTACTTGTGCTACATGGCCTTGCTTCTTGCAAAATTTCATGATTCTAAGTCAACGGGAAGTATCCTATACATTTTGATTGAGGGACCGAAATATACGTTTTTTTGCGGCATAAACGGCCGTATCTTTTTTTACGTTAACTTGGAAGTTTGATTTTTACACAGCTTCAAAGGACCGCAGACCTGAGTATATAGTTTAGTATAATTTCAACTTTACACCTCTACGCGTTCCCGAGATAAAGGGTCTTGTCAGACAGACGGACAGACGAACGGACTGACAACAAAGTGATCCTATAAGGGTTCCGTTTTTTCCTTTTGTGATACGGAACCCAAAAAAGAAGAAAATATTTTATAAAAAGAAATTCATATTGTAATTCATTATCTATAAATTTTTAATTTGACAACGAAAAGCCTTATCATCATTTTTCATATATCTACATTTTAACGCCCGCGCCGCTTGCTCTTCAAACGTGCACCTGTTTCAAAAATAATCCTGTCAATGACTTTCCGTATGATATACGAGAAACATCACTATTCCAATTATATCTTATTTTTCTATGGTTTCCGGAAATGTTGATTCTATAAAAATCGTTATTCATAATCCGTCAAAAAGAGGAGTTAGGTAATCCTTAGATTGTGCTTATTGTAAATTACATGTAGGTATTTTGATCTTTGACAGTCGTTACGGGTCGTCAGAAGCCCGAAAGTCTGACAACCAGTTCTACTAAGGGGTTTCGTATTATCCAGTAACTGGGTTGTGGAGGTCAGATAGGCAGTCGCTCCATGTAAAATCAGTATTTTACATGGAGCGACTGCCTATCTGACCTCCTCCGGCCTGATAGACCTCTGGCCGGCTTCCAGTCTACCCGGATGCAGCTGAGTACCAGTGTACTCAGCTGCATTCGGGTAGACTGGAAGCCGGCCCCAAGATAGTTGGGAAAAGGCTAGGCAGATGACGTGTAGGTATTTTGATGTGTTCATAAATTTCGTGAGTTTTAAAAGCGATATTGTTATCTTTACATCTGTATCTTCTTTACAAATAAATAAGATTGACGGAGAGTAATGGGTAGCTCATCGTCCGATCAGGACCAGGCCCGTGCCGGACGGCGCGTACGTGTTCCACGCGCGCCTCAAAGAGATGTCAGCATCAAGAGAAGGGGCACGTTAGGGCCGAAGCCTGCCGGGTCAGCGGGATTGTTCGAAAGGGTTACCGCTGCTGGCCCGGAACATAAAGGGCTAAGGAAGGAACAAGGGTGGGTTTTAGTCAGTAAGAGTGACACTAACACTCCCTTCCGCTCCACCCAGAGCGGGAGGGGTCATTTGATGATTTCCCATCCTAAAAAAAAAGTGTCTGTTTGTAATGTCAAAATAACAGCTATTTACTAAATGCGTATGAAAGTATATACGGTCTTTTTTCCTCTTTCCGTGTCGATGGTACTCTTCTTCGATATTTTATATTGTTTGAGCCCATTAGATGGCCACGTTTATTGTGGCATCAGTGGCGTTCATTAAGTGATCCAAGTTGCAGGTGAATGGGTACTTAGGGCACTGCAGCAAGTAGGGCATGGTCTGATTAGAGGCACCGCACTCGCACTGGGTTTTGGATGGGTCAGTAATCCCCCACTTCGACAAATTGTGTACATACGGTACTTTCAACAAAAAACATTTTTTTTTAAATTGTTGTATGTCTGTTTGTTCTGGCTAATCTCAGAAATGGCTGGACCGATTTTGACGGGACTGGCAGATAGCTGCTGTTATAAGGAGTAACTTAGTCTACTTTTAATAGAAAAAAAAATAGGGTACCGCGCTAAAAAAATAAAACCCATGAAATCCTCCAATATGCACACGAACGAAGTCGCGAGCACAGCAAGTTATATTAATAAAACCATTTTTGCTTAAGAATGTGTTCGGATATGATAGGTTTTATTCTATTTTGTTCACTCAAGAGATTAGAATGAAATACTATAGCTGAAAAATTTCGAATAATATTATTTGTCGTGTGTTTTTTTTTAAGGATTTAATCATAGTCTTATGGCCGATACCTATAATTTACAGACCATTTATTGGTTAATTAAGACTCTTGTATGTTTACCAATAATAAAGCAAAAACCTCATAAATTTGCATAGTTAGACCCTTCCCTATGGAAGTAGCTATCACAGGTAAAATTAACTTACGAATCTATTTATATGCAAGAAAAGAAAGAAAAAGTATTTATTGTGACTCCTACAGGAAGATCACATACTAAACTGAACACAGTAAAATAAAAATCCAAATTATATAAAAAAAAGTTAAGCTGGCAATAAAAAAGGTTACCATTGGTAAGCAAAACGACCCCTTTTTGTGGATTATTGGACGATTCACACAAATTGACTCGTCCAAAACGGGCGAATTGTCCCTTTTAATAAATAATATAATATTTTCTATAGGCGACTCACACGATTTGGCACTTTTTTAATTTTATACATAAAAATATGGAAAAAACCGGTCAAGTTTGCGTTAGACTCGCGCACCGAGGGTTCCGCACAAATAGGTATGTAAATAGTTTATCACGGGATCTCTTTTTAAATGTTACTTGTGCTACATGACCTTGCTTCTTGCCAAATTTAATGATTCTAGGTCAACGGGAAGTACCCTATACATTTTGATTCTGTTGAGAGTGTCGTTTTTTGCGGCATAAACGACCGCATCTTTTTTCAAGTTAACTTATAAGCTTGATTTTTTCAAAGCTTTACGTGACCGCAGACTTGAGTATATAGTTTTAATTTCAACTCGATACCTCTACGCGTTCCCAAGATAAAGGGTCTTGACAGACAGACAGACGGACGATAAAGTGATCGTATAAGGGTTCCGTTTTTTTCCTTTTTGAGATACGGAACCCTAAAAAGGACACTAGCGAACAGAAGTGATAAGAGTTAAATTATAAATCGTTTTATTTTTTCTTTCACTGCCAGCTGTTTTTTGTTTTTATGAACCGAGCATTAACAGTCAACCAAGGCCATCCGTGATAAAAATCTACGGACAAAGCATGAATAAAGAGCACTGCAGTGTCAATCAAGCTAACCATTTCCTGAGACACAATTTCGACAGTCTCATGGTTCACAAAACATTCCAAGATTTATTCATACATCTTTTCATTCGCCTCATACAATTTGGTAGCAATCCAAGATTGAAGTTTATGAGTCCGTCGACTCAAAGGTTAGCCGAATAAATTTTTTAAAACGTTTCCCAGAAATGTTTCATGTAAACGATTTGCAGAATGGCTTTGCTTTAGCTTTATTTATTCTGCATTAAAACGGTATTTAGAAATACCTACTTATGAAGTGGTGGGATGTCAGAGGTATTTCGTTTCGACATCAAATTAACATTAAACTGAGATTTAACTAGCTACATTAAGCATTTTCATAACTCCGTTAACAATAAAAGTGGTCCTAATAGCCCAGAGCATTGGACTTGCGAGCGACATGTCGTGAGTTCGTTCCTCATCTTATGGAATATTGCCGCGAACCCAATGACGTATTATATATAGACACGTTATCAACCAACATCTCGGCGCTTAAAAACGGCGAAAATACTAGATAACTACTTATACGCGTAAAGAAAGGGAAAGAAAATATATCACCGTACGGCGGGATGTCTGTTGCTAGAGGGAGATAAATAAACATCTTCAGTTACGTCACAGGATAAGTAATAGTCAAATTACATGCTCATTGGTCGAGCGCATGAATGACGTGGCTATCAGAGTCACTTCATGCGCCGGCCGCCATTAGACGCAGCGTCGTACAAAATAAAATAAAATAATCTAGTTTTGTAAACTTACGCGTGAAATGACCACATTTTTGTCTTTAACTTTTGGGGTATAATTTTTACATCCTCTGAAAACACACGACGGCATATTTTCTTTATGTTTTGCACAGGTTTTCACATACGATATAAATTAAAAACAAACATACGTCGCGTCGCGTCGCGCGACAGGTTCGTGCGTGACTGAGCGCAAATGTGGCAATTGGCTTCATTTCATGTTGCCATTTTAGAGTGCGGACAACGTATCTATAGTTTTATACATCATTGCGCGAACCCATTCCTAGTAAAAGCAATTTTCGCTCAGCCTGAGGCGATAACAAGAATTCTGGTAATTATGGAATACAACCGTACCGCAAAGCTACAGGATTTAAATATATAAAGAAAGAAAGAGAGAGAGAAAATACATTTAGTTAGATAATAGTCGTACATCAGATAAAAACAAAGATAAAAGTAAAAAGTGCAAAGTCCAATGTAAGAAATTAGCCGGAAAAGGTGCCTCACGGCTGCGCTAAAAAGGCCCAGTTCAGCAAAAATGCCAGATAACTAGTGCCTGACTCTGGTTTTCAACTGGACCTAATGTGTGAGGTGACGGATGTAAATCAGTTTTATACTGTCGTAGTGTCGTGATGCGTGTAATGTGTACCTATGCATATATAAATATTTAAAAAAAAATGTGTCACATAAAAACAGTAACGAATAGGTATGTATAAATAGTGTGATATTGAGTAACATTGCAAAAATAAACAAAAAAAATACTGATAAATAAATAAGTGAGATGGCCGCATGATAGACCTTCTTATGCAAATAAACAAAAACCTGTTTTAATTTTAACGATGCCTGACTTCCATGGTCCAACACATTGTCATAATAATTTATAAATCCGTGCACTGATACACAGATAAAGTTCTCAGTCTGGTCCAGGTCTTTCAGAGAGTTAGAATGTCATCACCCACACAACCACACATAAAATCAGTCTATAATGTGTTGTTTGGAGCACAGGCCTTCTCTCACTGAGAGGACGTGGGTCCATCAGGCGGGCCCCGTGCGGTTTGGTAGATGTGACATGTTTTCGAATTTTTGGTTCTAGGCCATGCCGGGTTCCTCACTGATGCCATTTAGACTTTATACCTCGTAAATTCAGTAAGGCATTTCACCTTTCATGTTGTATCAAATACGATGCCTCAGTGAACAATTCAACAACGTCCAAGGCTAAGGCATACAGGCAGGCAGGCAGGCAGGCAGGCAGGCATATTCTGGGTACGCTCGTTCCGTCATAGACCTTATCCATAGGTTTCCATCAGGCAACATCGAAGTCAAGAGCAGCGGGGTAGTTCCGTAACACCACAACAGTTGCAATGGCTTTAAATCCGACAATTTAACATATAACTTTTTACAGAGTAGTCTGATTTTGATAATTATTTGTTCATTTGAAAGGGTCATACTCTCGAGATGGTCTCATTGTCATCAAGTTGGAATCTGATGAGAGAATCCCATGGAAATCGAGGGAAACCCTCAAATTTTATAGGCAAACCTATAGCGGTTTGGGTATTATTTAAAGTACCTTGAGCATTTGCTTTTGGAAATCATCATTTGGTAAAGTGGAGCTGATGATGAAGACCGTAGATGGCCATCGGAACTACTAAATGATAAATATTTCACGGGTCGCGATTCGATTACTTTAATATGGTTGCTAAGCAATTTATGCTCGTCACAATGCGAATGGTGAAATGGAGCTGATGGTGGAATACCAGAACTCCTCAACAATTAACGTCCCTGTATCTGGAAAAGCAATATTTTATAAAAGGCGATGAGCAAGTTGACACTATGCCATTGTAACTTAGATAAATTATAAGCAGACCCACTAAAAAGCGATAAATAAAAACTTTTTAACAAAAAAAATTATACCGCCGAAAAAACTGAAAAGCAAAAAATAATACTTAAACCTTTTTTATTTAACCTTAATAACTTAGTTCTTAAACTAATGTAAGTATATTTAAGTAATTTTGAGTCAGCGCCAAATAAGCAAATTTATTAATAACGTACCTAAAGCGTGATGTGCGGCGGCGGCGCACTATGGGGCCGATCCGTGCGTACCGTCTCAAAAATCTGTTTTGGCACGTAGTATCTCGAATATATATACAATCCAATTATTAAACATGTTTTGTCAAATGTTGAATTAAAAATATTAAAAAAATAAAACAAAAATTGAAATATTAAAACATAGTTTGTTTAGCTTATTCAATTACAATTTTACAGTTTTATGATATTACTACTATATAATATATTTTTTATTATATATAAATCTAAAATTTAATTAAATAACAAATATAATATAATAATTAATTCCAAAAACCTATATTTTTTAATTAATGTAATACCTACTTCTACTTAAATATCCAAAAGGTTCTTGGCTTCGTCTAACAATTCCTTGGCAATAGTCACTGATGGTTTTCTGATATACATAAGGATCTAATGTAAATAGCAGACCATGAAATACGTCTTGATTCGTTGCTGATCTAGAGCATTTTCTTGCGTGATACAATCTGACTTTTTTGTAATCTTTATTTCGAGATTCTTGGGCATCTTCAGATAAATTACCTATAGGCAGAACAGCAAAATGTCTAATTATACTTTCTAAAATAATCATATTATTGAAGAATTAGAGGTCGAAAATAATCTAATTGTTCAAAAATCTCATCAATCACAACTTATAATATTTTTTGAAATATTTTGTATTTCCCCCCATCTGGGATTTTTCGATTTATTTCAAGGGGGGCAGATTCGGGCAGAATTTTTTTTTGCCCTGACTTCTGTATAAGTTGCTCTATGTAACACTACCAAAATTACGTCATAGGTAGACACGGCTAACTGTCAAAAGTCTATTTGAAGTTTCTAATAAGGTTAAAATATTAGGCCCCGAAATAAAAATTCTATCCCTTTCCAGTTTTCACAAAAAGCTTCACTTCTCCAAATTATTCATTTCGCTTGGTTTAGCCCCACACACTGTACACACAGCTCCAGAACTTGTGTCAGTTAAAACTTGTGTAACTTTTCCATCCACCATAGTTAGGAATAGCTCATGCCTTATTTCAATGACCTGTTCATCCGTGTGTATCTTTGAAGTTCGCAAATTTTCAATTTGACCCCTAATATCACCAACCACTGATCGGGTTTTCTCAGGGGTTTCTTTAGCAAATTCCATCAGGATTGGTCGGCAATAACAAATAGAAGAACAATTAGCCGGGTTTTTCCAAATAACTTCATTCGTTTCTGCGTCAGTCAGCTTTATCGGTACCAAAGACGCTATAAATAAATTTGCATCTGAGACTAAGTCACTCTCATCTGTTAAAACTTGTTTATATGTACTCACTTTGTCCCGATGAACCATCACATCCCCACTTGGTAAATAAACCACCATTTCCTCCCTACATGAGAAACTTGTAATTTACACAGTGACAATAAAACATTAACTTCATCTGTCTTGAAGATAAAAAAAAAATATTACCCAGTACTCCCACTTTACCTAATTTTTTTGTAAATAGATAATATTATTGAAGAATTAGAGGTCAAAAATAATCTAATTGTTCAAAAATCGCATCAATCACAACTTAAAATATTTTTTGATATATTTTGTATTTTCCCCCCATCTGGGATTTTTCGATTTATTTCAAGGGGGGCAGATTCGGGCAGAATTTTTTTTTTGCCCTGACTTCTGTGTAAGTTGCTCTATGTAACACTACCAAAATTACGTCATGGGTAAACACGGCTAACTGTCAAAAGTCTATTTGAAGTTTTTAATAAGGTTAATATATTAGGCCCCGAAATAAAAATTCTATACCTTTGCAGTTTTCACAAAAAGCTTCACTTAAATTATTTTTAATTAGAGTACTTCCTAACGATTCTAACCATATATCACACTTACACATTTGCTGTGAAATTAATAAAAATATGACCATGCGAACTGGAGGAATTGTGTTCTACATAATTCACATAATTTTAACCGTCAACTTGCAAGCCTTAGTCTAATAGTAAAAAATTAGAAATAATAGATTTAAACTACTACATAATATACATTGGACATTTAGTTAGACGTGTGCATTAACAAAATATTCAATATCGAACATTATGAAAACCTATTTTTGAGACGGTACGCACGGATCGGCCCCATAGTGCGGCGGCGCGGCGTGTCACGCCCGCGCCCCGTCGCCGGTAAATGCCGAGCGTTCACGACATTTCTTTTTGACATTAACTGTCAGCGAGACAGCAACCCAAATGGGCACAGACGTGAGAGCACACGTCGTTGCGCGTGGTCGTGCGGAGAGCGCATTTTTTGGAATGTTAATGTTTATCGCTGGAGCTTTCACGTTGCATTGTAATTTGATTTGGTTATTTCTTTAAATTTAAGGTAATTTAGTGATCTTTGTTCATTGATTGTTTGGCGCCGACTGAAAATTACTTAGGTATACCTACTTACATTAGTTTAAGAACTTAGTTATTAAAGTTAAACAGGGCCGTCTTAACCATATTGGGCGCCGGGGTGCGAAAATCAGCTTGCGCCCAATTTTTGTGGCCCCAATTTTTGTGTAGTACACAAAAATTGGGGTGCATGCTGATTTTCTGAAATTAAATTTGATGTTTGAAAATGTACAGACGCCAGCACATCAAGCTACTACAATCTGTCAAATTTCTTTAATAGATTTTCAACTTTATCGCTACAGCATAAGGTTCAAAGTTGATTGGGACAGTTTCGGGTAGCTTGATGTGCTGGCGTTTGTCAAACATCAAATTAAATTTTTCCGGCTTTAAAATCGACAATCCATTTTATGATATCGTCTGTTTTGTAATCAACTTTCAATTCAATAGGTATACTATAGCCAAATTTGTTAATCTATCTTGACTTGAGCAAGTAGTTTTTTATTAATTTCAATTTCGAGAAGGTTTACGCATGGTAGGTGTAGGTATAAGGATTGGCTTGCGCCCCCAAAGACCCTGCGCCCGGGTGCCACGCACCCCTTGCACCCCCGGGTAAAGACGGCCCTGAGGTTAAATAAAAAAGGTTTATTATTTTTTGCTTTTCAGTTTTTTCGGTTGTTTAATTTTTTGTTAAAAAGTTTTTTCATAATATGACGTGGAAAAGTGAAAATGATAAACCATTTCATTTCACTCCTTTCTTTTGGCAGTTGTGAAAATAATTCTTTGGTCAATAACATTGCTGATCCTCTCAAGAATATAAACTCAAACGTACACATACTATATCAATAGCATGTCATTACAATTTCCAGTAACATGTGCGAAGGATTTCCTTCAGTAGCGGCGAGAACACCGGACGGTAAGGATGGAACCAGAACAGTTGATTGTAGCCAGGATAATGAGGAAGCTGACGACCCACGTACGTTAGCTTAGGTCGCGCCGGGAAGTAAACTGGTGACATACCGAATAAAACGAATATTACATTGGTAGCATACCTATAACCATTATTAGTGGAGGCGACGGCCCCCGCCACTGCTGGTCGTACCATCAGCCAGGACCAACTTGCTGACCAAAACCCCTCTGACTCGAGGAATTCGCACCATCAATTAGGTATATTCAGTAGTGCTATTCTGTAAAAATATCACCGTGAAAACTTAGGTGAAGTGAGCTTACAGTGAGCTGTCAATCCCTAGCTATCCCAAGCGTCAGGTAGAATGACAGGTCACTGTACCTAAGATCTCACGGTGAGATTTTAACAGAATAGACCGGCAGGTCGAAATTTATATATTTACACTAGCTTCCGCCCGCGGCTTCGCCCACGAGGTATATGTCTATAAAAACTATCCTATATCCTTCCCCGGGATGCAATTTATCTTTCTGCCAAATTTTATCCAAATCTGTTCAGTGGTTTAGGCGTGAAAACGTAACATACAGACAGACAGAGTTACTTTCGAATTTATAATATTAGTATGGATGTCACTGGGGTAAATTCGCAAAAGTAAGTACTATAATAGTTCACAATATGTTACAAACAATGATCTTTAATTTCGTGTGTGCTTAGCTGCTCTATCACATTAGGTTTAGACCTGTACCTAATGATAATTTTGAAGAATTTAAATGTATAAATAAATATCTTCAAATGAACCTATTTTAAAAGGTCAATACTCCACGAATATGTATTTTAATTACTCCTTACGGCTATTATTCTAGCCTAGAACATCTAACTGATCGAATGGCAACGCTGGTCATAAAAATAGGAGACATGCCGTCTTTTCAAACTCAAAAATAACCAATTACAGGCACTTTTGAATGTCAAGGGGACCGTCGTCGGTCGGAAAGATTAAAATAGTTAGCCATTCCAAAGTGTTATACGCGTACCTATGGAGAAGAACGTGCAAGAAACTTCACGGACACTCTTTTAAATCATAAAGAAATAATTAAATATTCGTAAAATATCGACAGAAATCTGCTTGCGTTAATAAGGTTCACTTAGAAAAGCTATTCTCTGTTATGTAAACGTGCAGTTTTTCATATTTTTTCATATTTTTTCATATAATTATCATAAATTGCTTACACAAATTAAGTCCCACTGGTGAGCAAAAGCCGCCAAGCCTTTCCAGCAACTCTTTTCCTGCACCATCTCGAGTCGATATTCGAGTTACTGGGAGTGGATTGTTTTATTTTGTTTCTTAATTTTAAATTGGCGTAAGTATTCCTAAACACAAGCATTGAGGAAGTGTTATTTACCCCAGCAGCACTAAAAACCACAATACACTAACCCACCTTAATCCAAAATTTCACAATTATCAAAAATCTCTAATCTCCCGTCAAAGTACAGTAACGTGGCATCCACAATGGTTCCTGACGTTTATTCAAATGTTCTGCAAACCGTCCTCGTCCCGCATAATATATTCAATTAACTGAATAATAGATCAAATGTATTCATTCATTATTAATGCCTTAATACTTGGCGATTATTGCCTTTACTGTTTTTTGAAATTAGAAATTAGGTTAATGTTTTAGACTGGTAACTAATAGTAACAATGTTTTTACTTTTTATGTTTTAGAATCTATTTCCAGCCTAAAGGTCTAGCACACGTATCAAACCGGAAAGGGATCAACACCGTATCAACTCAAGCCGTTTAGTATTCTTTGTGAGAAACTCCCTACTGCAACGCACACTAATCGGTATCGTAACGTAATCGCTTCGCCTCGGGACAAGCTCACGAACCGCGGTGCGGTGCGTGGTCAACTTGCAGTACCCGCGCTTATGGCTCGTCGTCCCCGCGCTTACGTCTCCCCGTACCCGAGCTTACAATGCGTGCCACGAAAGACGAGACTTGACACACCACGTGGTTTGACATGCGCAGTACACGATTTTAGGTATCTTTAGCGGTATGAGGTCTGAGTGCGGGACGGGACCGGACGTCATAGGGGCGGCGGAAAGAGCGGGGGAGGCGGGGTCAAGTCTTATCTTTCGTGGCACGCATTGTACGTCTCTTCGTTCACCCTTGCACCTCTCACCCCTCTTGCCTGCCTGCTGCACTATCAACCAGCGTTCGGCGAGCCGTAAGCGCGGCGTCGCCTAGCCGTAGCCGAGTCGACGTACCGTAGATGCTGATCCGCTTTGGTTACGTGCTTACGTTAGGTTGACGCCTGACAACGAGGCGAAAGGCGATACGTTGCCGATCCCTTTCCGATTTGATACGTGTGATACCTTTAATAAACTCGAAATTGCTTCCACGCTAGAACTAAATAAACGTACTGGCTTACCCTGCAGCCCAATAGCGTAACACACTATAAATTAAAATCTGAATCATTTTGTAGGATATTTCTAATCTATTGCTTCATTTGTTCTAAAAAATTGTCTGCTCAACAACTTAAATAACACAATGGATGTTGTTGAACTTTCGAAATGAAAGCTATTGCTATTGCTACTGTTAGTGTCGCAATAACCCCGCAAGTCAGTCAGCCCTGGTACAGACGCCAGCACATCAACCTACCCGAAACTGTCAAACTTTCCCAATCAACATTGAACCTTATGTTTTAGCGATAAAGTTGAAAATCTATTAAATAAATTTGACAGATTGTAGTAGCTTGATGTGCTGGCGTCTGTACCTTGCTAACTGGGTATTTTTTTAACCGCGGCATCATCTATTCCTACGTAGTCTGCGCAGGTACGAAGAAGTAGATCACAGGGGTCGATATTGTCCTATAATGCCACTCTTTCATTTACTGAACAATTTCATTGCAACTACAAATCTCATAACCCTTAAATCCATACTGCTGCCAACTGGCAAGGAACTTCTTCTATATTCTCGACTTTTAATAGGAGAGCTCTTACCCTTTAAGAAGGGTTTACATGAAATTGCTTTCTGAAACTTTTCAAAGTACCATTAGGGTGTTACAAATTGTCGCGATTGGTTATGATAACGGCACAGTTCTGATAGGAATGCTATTGATTAAGTAATCAGTGAACCATTCTGTTTACTTACTTTATACGATAAAGGTATATTTATAAAGGATACTTAAAGTTATGTAATGATTAGTGACTGTTTAATCAAATATGTATGACGTATAAACGGCTCTTAACTTTAAAAAATGTTTATAAATACAAGGGTAATAGAATACGTGATATAATATGTATGGTCTATTTCAAGAGCATCTGATGAAAGTGTAAACAAACCCTGTTCAGGTCAAATTCTTCTCTATAGGGAATTAGTAACACATTTGACTCTATTTACAATACCCGGCGATAAATATTGCACAACGACCTTTACCTTTTCTTGTATTTTTTATACAAAGAATAAAAATAATTATCAAAAGAAGCAAATCATAATTGTTTTAACAGCTCCTAATAGATACCGGACTGTTTGTATTTCGTGCGACAGAGATAACGCTCTACGAAGCCGAAATTAGCCGATTGTCTCTTTCCAAAGGTCGATGTGCAATATTTATCGCCGGGTACTCTAGAAGGTTTTAACTTTAGATCTTAGCACTTTTTCCAACAACTATTGTTTTAATAACATTATTATATTGTAATTGAATAGTCATAGACAAAAAAGACTTATCCGACGGAAATGTATACAAATGGATCATAATCTCCATAGTCACTCCCTTACCTCTCCTATCAGCTTATAATGTTTCCACTACTGGGATAAAGGCCGTCTTGAAGCGGGAGTGAGCTGTAATCTACCACGCGGGTCCAGTGCGAGTTGGTAGATGTCACATATCTTCGAATTTTTGGTTCTAGGACATGCCGGTTTCCTCACGATGTTTTCGTTCACCGTTTGTGGTGATGAAATTATGTATACAAAGTAAAGCGACTGCCTTGGCTCGAACCTCCGATGGGACGATAACAAACTGCTATAATGAGGGTTTTCGTGAAAATTTACGACACCAGTTGGGACCACTGTGACAAGAGGTCTTCCAATATAAAATATATGATGACGTTCATCATTCGATTCATTCATTCGTTCATCATTCAGTCATGACTAAATAAAATATAGGCTCTTTGACAGATGCCTGGACCTGACGTGTCAGTGCTGCCACCTAGCGAACGTCATTTCAGAAAACTCTCATTGCTACCTAAACAAAGAAACCAACGACGTAACAATCAATTGAGGGGACAATTGATTGAAATGGCTTACATAACTTACTGTAATAGATACAACCTGTTGTTCACGATCGTTAATATACTACGTCAGAGCTCTATCTGACCTCGGGAAAAGCTGACGCATCTCTGCCGTAGAGCTTGTTTCAAACCACTTATGAAAATGTGATATTATTCTCTTATTATAGTATTTTATTTCGATACTAGCAGTGCCACGCGGTTTCACTCGCATAAGTGTCGATCCAGTGGGAATCATCATCATCATCGTCATTTGTCTAGCCTTTTCCCAACTATGTTGGGGTCGGCTTCCAGTCTAACCGGATGCAGCTGAATACCAGTATTTTACTTGGAGCGACTGCCTATCTGACATCCACAACCCAATTCCTGGGTAATACGATACCCCTTGATAAAACTGGTTGTCAGACTTTCGGGAATATCGGGATGAAAAGTATCCTATGTATGATTCTGATGTTAGTAGGGAACATTTTCGAAAAATAATGTTACAGCCAAATTAGACCGATTTTAAATTTTCCATAGAACCAGAGATATCCAGTTATCTTTTTTTTTAACTAGGACAGTTCTAAAATGTTCTCTACTAACTTTTTAGACCTTTGTATCCTGTTTATGCGTACGAAATTTCATTAAAATCGGTTCATTCATTTCGAAAAATAAGGGCTTGAAAGTTTCATTAAAATCGGTTCATTCATTTCGAAAAATAAGGGCTTGAAAGTTTGTATGAAATGCCGTACGGCGTAAACGCTCTTAAATCAAGGACAAGCAGTAACAACAACACTAGGGCCATAGGGCCCGAGTGCCCACTTATTACTTCGAGACATCGCCAAGCGGTTGGTCGACTCTTCATTGACCAGAGGGCTGGCCTATTTTTTAACCGACTTCAAAAAAGGAGGAGATTCTCAATTCGAATATTAGTGTGATTATAATTATAAGAATAATAATATTATTTGCTTACTATTTAGTCGTTAGGTAATTCTCATTTTATTGATCTAAAAACGGATATTATTATAATATCTAAAAGATTTACCTAATGGCGAAGTTTAGTAATATATATTTTATTAATATCATCTTAAGGAAAATCCTATGTATTTAAGGTGAAGAGCCTTTCTAGATTATGTTTCTTATAAAATTTACCTAATATATTATGATTTCCTTGAAGCTACTTTAATAGACCTTGTTTTCTGTACCTATCCGATTCGAAGGATCTAGAAAATTATATCTTATATATAATTGTCGTACATAAGTATTTTTTTTGTAAAAGGAGTCCCTGTATGGACTTGGGGGAAGCGTTTTCCCAACAGTGGGACAGTATAGGATAAAAAAAAACAGTGGCACTCCGGGAGTGCCGACAGAAGTGAAAACAAAACACAAACAGAACACTGCCATCACTCACTGACATATCGGGTATACATTAAAACCGTGTACATCCCGAGGACAGCCGAACACATCCGAAGCGGGTATTTTTTAATCGTCTAATAAACAAAACTCGCGTGGTGTCGCTTACGGTAACAGTGGCGCGAGTTCAATGGTGTTTTCTCATCTCAAAAAATACCCAACGCGCCTAAAGAAGTTTCACTTAAAAAGAAAAAGAATATATATTTGTGTTACCTACTAGAAGTATACAGGAGTAATGATTAAACCTAGTGCTCTAAACCACAAAAGCCAATTTATACTTTAGATGCCACTTCTCAACTGACCATAGATTCCATTTACATATTTTGTAAGAGCTTAAAAGGCATGGAAATGTATTAAATTTCATTATCCTTGAACGCTTGGAAAATTCAGTTGATAATATGTATCGAAACAGGAATCCGCTTTCGAAAATACTAGTAATTCTACGAATTCAATTTGTATATAAGGACGAAAAGCCATAACGCAGCAACCATACTAATACCAGACACACTGTGATACAGACGTTATGGATTTATCATATTCAAGATCAAGACTGTGGTTCCCGTCTGTGAGATAAAACAGAGTATTATCTACAGCTACTCTTTCCAGACACGTCATTCAATCTACTGAGATTGTAGGAGTCACAAATTAATAGATAAGAAATAGAAAGACCCCAAGTAAAACAAAACACAAAACAATTCTAAAATCAAATCACGAGAAACATTTAAACAAAACCTCACACAACCTGCACGCGAAGCCCTTATTTATGACGTGCCAGGGCTATACAAACTTGCGTAGCAAAAGCCATTTTTAACTCCGGAAGGACGGATAAGACAATTCTAATCGATTCGCGGAAAACTTAACAGAGCTAGTAACGTGATACTACGCGATAAACCTATAAAGCTTCGTAGCATTCCATAACACTCCTGAAAATTGATTACATAGGTAGTGCATTTTTCCAGTGGCGGAAGCAAGGCGCGGTCGCGGGGGGGAGGGGCGCGGCTGGGGACGCGGGGCAACATGGCGCCGGCATTACGTCACTTTCACAGTCGTACGTTTGGAAATTAGATCAGTATACTGCAAGCCGCCCTCCGCGCGGTCGTATAGACACGCACCCATTTTTTTTTTATCTCGATAACGCGTTTGGACGTATACCGTTTAGTGCCTTTTTAGTTATGTGAACGACTTTTTTGTTTTTTTTTTTTATTGCAATTTGCGGAAGGAACCCGGATCGGAACGTAAGTTTTTTCTCTTGTAGTACGTACAGTGATCGATTAAAAGCTCTCAAGCTTTTGCGGCTGACAGGCGGGAAGTTTTCGTTTAGAATTTTTTTATGCGAACATCGAATTACGCCGATATTGAGTTTTTTTTTCGTTAATGTAAATGATATGGTTGTATCTGGAGCAATAGCTGTCACATTGGCGCTAGCTTGAGATTTATAGTGTTGCACTTTTTATTAGAACATCTAAGATTTTTTGTAAGTTATGGTACGGAAGAAATTTTATTGCGCTTTGTGCTTGCGGTTGCGTGAATTTAATGGTGATTTTATTTGCGCTGTGGGAATCTAGTTATGTAGTTGATTTGTTCGAACAAAGTCACACATTTGGAGTTTGAATTTATTGTTTTACTAAAATTTCGTAATATCTATATTACGAAATTTTAGTAAAACAATAAATTAATTTTAGTAAAACAAAATATTAACGTTGGTAATATTTTAACTTTTATATTAAAACCTGTGTACTCATGAAAGGTTTTAATTACCATTTGAGATGTTCCTTAAATTAGAAAAAGAAAGCTTTTATAGAATAGACAACGCCAATTTTACGCACCGTAATTTTTTGAACTTAAAGAAAAATTGTTCGCGCATCCTTTTCTTTTTCCAGCGGAAGAAAAACATTTTTATGAATGAATGGGGGGTGGTCGCATTCTAAAAATTGCGGCAAATTACTTCTGCCGCGGGGACCATTTGTCATAGCACGAAGAATGTCTCTGTACACTTTTATTTTGTAGCGATTTCATTTGACAGATACTATGATTTCATCGCCATTGTTACACTTCTTTCGTTGAAAGAAAATCCATTATTCGGGCCTCTTGTATTGTAAAGCCACATCGTATAAGATAAGCTGACGGGTTTATTTTTAATCTTCTTATGAACTATGCTATACGGTTTTTACTTTGGTCTTTTTGTTCGCTGTTCTTTTAGTTCGATTACAGTTGTCTGGTATAAGATTCAAGGCATGGGATATTCCCATTTTTTCTTTACATAGGTAAAGAAAAAATTGGATTCCAATTATAAGCTTTTAATATATATTCGGAAAATATTAATTACCTTTCATCCCAGAGATATCTTTAAAATATAATTATAGTCGTTATTAAAACAATGAAATTACCTAGTAAATTCATTCACCGAAAAATTATAAAATATCTCACAAACCTCCAACATCAAATTACTCCATTCCCCACATATTTAACGACCCAAACTTTTCACACGCGAACTCGAAAATACCCCAAATTCCGAAATTAAATTTCAAACTTCCAAATTGAAATCGAATTTCAAGTTTTAACCGTCATTTATCATCAACGTACACGTCTGGAACGCATTTTGAATTGAATAAAGAACAACAGAAGAGCGGTCGGCGAGGTCATAAACGTCCAGTTTGCGCTGAACCTCGCCGTGTGCTGTACTTGTCTGACGTTTGATTGTTAGTGGGAGGTGGGGTGGGTCAAGATAGGCTAGTGGTTTGTACAACGTTGGTCATTGTGGGTGTTCAAGCGACCTACATAGTTTAATTATTGCTGGGATGCGACCAGCAGGCGCCGTGGAGGCCTCCAAGTGGGCGAGAGGTACTATCGAGCAGACACGGACGTACGTTTAATTGTAATTATCGTGGAAGGCTGTTGATCCTTGCGGAGATCCTTAAACCCAAACTTACGAAGACGTACTTACAGATGGAGCACTCAATAATTTTAATTACACATTCGTAGAAACAATTCGAATTAAAGATTCCTGGGAACTGATATTGGTTATTGATACTTCTAAAACACATTCCAATGTCGATTTCGGGAACGCCAACAATTAATATTTTAAAGGCCTGCTTATCTGGCCGATCAAATATCCAGAACCTTATGACTTCAAACTGAGATTTACTTTAAAAAACAACTCAAGCAGTAAATGAAAACGAATTTAAATATATAATAAAGACCCCATTCATCATGAAAGTAAATACAAGCCAGAACTTAATTATAAATAAAGCCGAAAAATTAATTTGTATTAAATCGTAAATGTTTAACATTTTTACTCAGCGAGGAGCAAAGTATAAAGCTGAACCCAAAATCAAATAAGGGAACAATATTTCGGAATCTTCCATTTTTGTGCTGACTTGAAGAAAACTGCGATCGCCCAAGAGACAGGAAAAGAACAAATGTTATATAAAAGATGGTTTTAATTCAATTGCAATAGAAAAAGCAAAAGCTGATATTGCTTCAATAACAAACAATAAGAAAATCTATAAAGCTACAGTTTTGTATAGCTGGAAGAAAACATTTGGAGACAATAATTATTATATTACCTACGTTATAGATGATCAGTTGATCACATAAATGTTCAACTAGAGTTTATTCCACATACCGTTTGTATTTCTCTATGCGTTCATTACGGCTATTCTTTGTCAGTTCTCATTAAACCTTGACGCACTCTTTACATTTAGATAACTTCAATTTGCATTAGCTATTGTATAAACCTCTTTGTAATCCCAGCTTACATTCATTCATGATATGATTGGACTATAGTCTTCATTAGTTACGTCTTCTGAATATCTTTCATTTATTTGTGACGTAGGTATCTGTATGCATTATTATCTCTTTTTGGATTATAAAACTGTTTATAGAAGTTCAACTTCTGAAATAGTCTTTTAATTTTGACCTACATCATTTCTCGGGCTTTTCGATCAAGGTCAAATTCTTAAGCCGCCCTACAACTGCTTTATGTTTTAGAACACCAATTTCCTCCTTAAAATTAAATGCTTCATTTTTATTGTTGGTTATTTCTTCCCTATCTTAATTTTTCTCAAAATTATCTTTATAGATTTTAGCACAACATTTACATAAAGTCACCAGTCCACCCTAGCGATGAAAGAAGAGGTAGGTAATCAATCGTGAGCTCGTGTGGTGAATGGCACTCGATCTGTCCATGTCGATATAGTTAATGTTCTGAGTAACAGGTGGCTCCGTCTATTGGTATTCCATTTAAGTAGAGGACCCTACGTTTTCGACTCGAGGTGCCAATGCCAGGATGAATTTAATAGCTTTGGGTTGAAAAAGATGGCTTTTTGTTTGAAGAAGAACTAGCAGTGCCTCGCGGTTTCACCCGCATAAGTGTCGATCCCGTGGGAATATCGGGATAAAAAGTAGCCTATATATTAATCCAGGGTGTAAGCTACCTCCATACAAAATTTTATCAAATTGGTCCAGCCGTTTGAACGTGAAGAAATAACAAACATATAAACACACACACTCACAAACTTTCGCCTTTACACTCGTAATATTAGTATGTTAGTTGGAATTTTTTCTTGATCAGCTTTAAATAAGGTGCCACAATACTATGCCTATCCATTTCTGTAGATATAATAGTAATTATCTATGAAACGCTTTGCAACCCAAGCCCTCACTATCCATATCAAAGTAGAGACAGTAAATTAGTAGGCCCGGCACATAACTTAAGTAAACCACATAAATATATTTAGGATATAGTGTACCTTTCCTTTGCTTGGGATAGTACATTAAGCTTTTGGGTCTACTGATATCAACAAACTATGCAAGGATATAGTAAATATACTGTGGACCTTGAAAATTAATTTTATCAAATCAAGGACGATTAAAATGACTAATGGTGGTTATATATAGATATGCACATATATTAAATTATAATCGAGTGGTAATCTTTTGACTGATAACCTATTAACCGATAGACAATCAATGACGTAATGAAGTTAGATACACCATATTTTTAGACAATGATATAATAAATAATCAAGACTACTAAGACTAAATTCATTATAGTGTCCAATGTTAAGATGCTATACATCGTAGAGAATAAGCTATTAATCTAAAAGAGCTAACCCATGAGAGTCGTAAAGGAAGATTAAAGGAATTAACATCAAGAGGATGACCACTAACTATCCTAAAGATAGAAGAGAGCATGGTTTTGCATTGTACTTCAATATAAATGAATGTCTTAGTCGATTTAAACCTTTGCATAGTAATAAAATTGATGACAATCATATTGACAATCATAATCCTTCAAAGCATGATATAGATGTCAATCTTCATCAGTAAACTTCACATAAATGAGGCAACAGAAAAACAAAAGACACTAATGTAGGAACTATTACCACTAACACTGACAATAAAGAAAATGTTCTGAACACAAAACAGGAAAAACGAAAAACAACCAAAACTGTATTCTTTATTCGAGCTGAACAAGTGGGTCAGTAATTAGCATTAGTCGCCATTTTAGGTGTCCACAAAGGTAGGGCGAAGTAGGTTAACCATAAAACGCCATGACAAAACGAAGATTTATAAGCCGCAGTCTATATTCTGAGACAAAAGCAATTTTGTTCAAGGTTTACTCGAAAAAGTTTCAATATTACTTTTAGTTTTATGTTTGAGTTAGTTTAATAGAACAGTGTCAATTTATTTGGATTGTCAGCCAGTTTCTTATTGATTTATAGGGCAGATTAAATTTCAGATTGGGTGAAGTTTGGGTGAGGCTTCTAGTTTAGTTGCGTTACGTTGTTTTACTATTATAATGTTATGCTAAAATGTCGCAGTGCAGAGTATTGTATATGGCTCTCTTTTACAAAAAAAACAACACGTGGCTATGTTCATAATGCTTATAGAATAGAATACGAAACTTTTATTCCAGACAAAGTTCATAGGTTTACCAACAATTTTACTTAATATCTAGTGTTAGCAGGGTGTTAAGAGTAGGGGAAGGCCAAAGAAACGATGGATGGACTGTGTGAATGATGATATTAGAGAATTTGATGGAAGAAAAAGACATTTTGCGCCGACCCCAAATAAATTGGGAGAAGGGCATGAGAATGATGATGATGATCTATCTAATGTTAGTAAGTACAGACGCCAGCACATCAAGCTACCCGAAACTGTCAAATTTTCCCAATCAACTTTGAACCTTATGCTTAAGCCATAAAGTTAAAAATCTATTAAAGAAATTTGATGGTAGTAGCGAAGTCAAAAAATCTAAAAATTCAGTCGTCAACCGGGCAAGGCTCAGCTGTTATATCCATGACTTTAGTGACCTCAGTCAATACATTTTGGTTTTATAGTCATTTTATTTAGATGGTTATCCCGCATCTGCCGCAGTGCATGTTTCGTTTTCAGTAATGGGATGGGTTAAATTCGAAAGTGGGTTGAAATTTTTGCACCTTGCCAGGCCATGTGCCACCTTTTATAAAATAAATGGAGTCATTCACATCTGGTAGGGTATATTGCGAATATTAGTGGGAGTTGTTTTTGAGGAACGTTTTCATGTTGTTCTTTTATACCTAATTATTTAAAAACAAATTATGATTGGCTGCAACTAAGTAAAGCTGTGATTATTGGATACACCACTTTTTGATACAGTATTTTTTTTTGGCTTTCATGATTTTGTAAGCTTACCTCATATTTTGTTAGTAGGTATTATTGAATATTTTTAACCGACATCAAATAGTAATTAGGCTATCGAAAAACATTTAAATAATCTAAATAATTTTACACAAGCCGTCATTTTTAAAACTTACAAGAACACATAAACCTGAATTAATTTTTCTATTTAAAACTACTACTACAAAAAAATATTACCACACACCATTACCAAACGCTTGTGCAACCGCCTGTACGTGCGCGGGCGCAGGCGTGAGTCAGCGCGCGCGTGTCCTGTTTATCTTGCACATCTGCTGCGACCGCCGGGTTCCGTACAGTTACGAGTCGTCCATATTGATACGGATAGTCGAACTGATGAGCCGTTTTAAATCGATGTTTGAAGAAATAATTGACGTTGATTTTGGGGTTTGTATCAAAATATTTAAACTTTACAGTCAGCATGTTGTAAACAAACAGTTATTAGACGTACGTAGCTCTCGCCTTAATTGGCATTTTGAATGTTAGGCGTTTCCAAGTTTCTATTGCATCAACTTCAAAACGCTTCTGGCACCAATTTGTCTGTTGAACTTAATAATTATTTTTGTTACTCCAATCTCTTAATTAGAAGTTGTCTTGTTTGATTTGTGTGCACAAAACTTATTTTTGTTGATTATTTCCTGTTGAAATTTCGAGTGTATTGAATTTTAACCATTAAATTTTATTAGTCTTGGTTCTCTAACGAATGTCTGAGAGATTCGTCTCACATAGCTCTAAGTCCAAAGTTTGACTTACCGGTCAAGTCTGATAGTATTTGTAATGAATAATACAGAATGGGCTGTAAGTCAACGATAAAGATGACCATAGTAAATCGATACAAGTGGAGAAGAATTGACCCTGGAAATCAATTTGAAAACGAAGTTTTTTATTGTAATGAAACTGCTGCTGATGGTGGAGTAAATGAAAAACCGGAGTAGGAGGCAAAACAAAAACAATGATGATTAATAATGAAGTAATGAATTTGGAATCTAATGGGTAATTAACAGAATTTAGTTAAATAATAGTCATGAACAAGTATAGCAGTAATTGAGCAAGAACTTGAAGTACAGCGATTATCGATTTAATTGGTAACGATTGTAATTGAGCAATCGATTTACTATGGAACGATGAGATTCCGTGTGATAGTAATGTGTATTATGGGTTACTGTTAGACGATTAGTCAAATGTACCTATAGGCTTTTAAATATTTCCGAACAGTTACCGCATTTGTTTCGCTATATAACTAAATTATAAAAGAATTTGTAGGTTAGGAAATGGCTGCCGAAAAGCGACATCTAATGTAATTGGTGAATTAGTTGGTACGTTTAATTTTTGAAGTATTTCATAATAATGGTAAACCTACCTACGTAATGACAGAGAAGGCGTTTATGCAAAGTCGAGTGGATTTAAATTGAAGAGGTTGGTTTTGTTTCGTTTTGAATTCGTTAAAATATCTTCATCGAATATATCAAAAAGATTTTATCTAACAAACTGATCTGATTTATCAATTGCTTTGTTACTTTCTAGAGAAACTTTTAGGTTATACAAACATAACAAACACAACTAGCAATAATATAGATGTTACAATAGTCGAATCACTTTCATGCTTGACATTTACGATTTATATTCAAAAGCTGACACTACGATTTCTGACGATCAAATCATATTATTATGCGATCAAACGGCTTTTTAGTTCGACCGTTTTTAACCAGCGCGAGCGGCAGTCGAAACAAATTCTTCTTGTTGTCATTAGAATATTTCTTTTTGTCAAAACAATTTTTTTCTTTACATTTGTGACAGCCTTGATAATGTGACTATAATGGTTGCAAATGAAAGAACTATCATTGTTTTCATAGAGCGCTAGTCTGACATTGTTGACTCAAGTTTGCACAGAGTCGTACGTTGACGTCAGACTATATTATCTGTTCTAATATTTTAAGGGGCTTACGGGACCTAAACACAAAAAACGCAAGATTTAGAAACAATAAAAGTATGATCGACTACAGTAAACAAAATCATAAAAATATATGTACATATGATATTCTTCAGGATATATGCTAGGTAGATAGTGTATTGAAAACATAATACAACTAATTTGATATGATAGAAAAAAATCATGAAGATACCTCAAAAAACTTTCTTTTTTTACAATAAAAACTATATTAATATACATTCAATTCTGATTTTTGTCAGACTATTCTAATATAAGCAACTTACTAAAATACTAGTGTTTTAATTTTTTGGTCCAAACAATAGATCTTTTGTAATTAAATAATTTCTTCATGTTTTGCAATAAATTACCAGGGTTGTGTCATCGCGCTTCTCTTTCTTTTCTATGCAGTCCGACAGTGACCACGCTTTAGGTCCTGTAAACCCCTTAACGAAAACGATGTGCGAGCAGGTGCTGGTGCAGGCAGGGTCGGGGGAATAAGAAACTGCACGCAGACGAAGCCGCGGGCAGAAACTATTCAGTAATATAATTTGCCTTACGTCTTCAACCCTCTCTTGTACATCTTTCTTCATCGTCTTGACCTTAACCCGATTTCTTCGGGGTCGGCGCAGCACTTCTTGTTCTTTCTAACATCTCTGAGCCGTCATTTCAAAATGCACTTCTTTCCCAACCATATCATCTTCCACACATACCAATCATCTTTTCATCCCTCTTTTTCCTACAAATAACCCCAAAAATCAACTTAACAAGCCAGAAACAACTACAACTAATGATGACACATCGTTCTAATCATGCACTTATGCGGGCTCGCTCAATAAAGGGGGTGGTGGCGGCTGGCGGGGGGCAGGGGGGGCGGCCTTATCACTCAGCTGATAATCACAGGCCCCTAAACCAGACACTTCATGTGTTGACGCAAACGTAGGGTGGCGTTGTGCTCAGACACTTCTGATTAGAAAAATTGTGGTGATTGTATGGCTTTTGATCTGTGGGTAGTTGGCAATCAGTGGTAAATGTCACTTGGCTTAAATTAAATGGATGACGATTTAATGTTTACTTTGTTGTCTTGTTTCATTTTGTTTTTATACAAGGTGGCAGGGCCATCGACGCGCTACCTGTTACCATGTATTTAGAGCATGATCCTGAACACCCCTGCGCCAAAATTTTTCGTCAGTTATAGAAAAAAAAGTCAGGCAGTCGCTCCATATAAAATAATGATATCCAGCTGCATCCAGTTAGACTGGAAGCCGACCTCAACATAGTTGGGAAAAGGCTCGGCAGATTGACCCACGATAATAATGAACATATAATCTGCACCATGATTTTTCGAGTATAAGTATATTTTCAGTTAACAAAATCAAAGCAAAAAATACATTGTCCATCAACTTTTAAAAGCCTGGTGACAATAAAAGCTGTAATTTTATACCATCGCCTGTAAGAGGCGCATGATTGCCGTACATACATAAACGTAACATTGTATGTATAGTGATATTGTATTGATTTATTGCAAGCCTTGACATGAACTTACAGTACCTACTCAGGCAAATATCTATAATTCTATACTAAGTAATAATAGAGCTCAAGAGTTTGTTTTTTGAACTCATTAATCTCCAGAAATACTAGTCGGATTTGAAACGTTCTTTGTGCAATTATAGCCCAATTCTTGAGATACATCATGTTAAGGCTCTATGGCGGCGAGCAAAATGAAAAAAGTGAGAAAGAACGCTGAGCAAAAACGAAGTAATAGCGCGGGCAGGCGATGGGGTGGGTCAGGGAACAAGAAATTTGACGCGTACGAAGTTGTGATCAGAAGTATGACATATATAAAATACAAATAAATAATAATAAATCGGTGTACGTTATCCCTATAGTTCTCTCCACGACTGGCGTTATTCCCAACCACCTTCTCCGTAGCCTAAAACTAATAGACTTAGAAGAATCCGTCTATATCAACCTACAGAAAGCTGCCATCTTAAACACCTGCAGAATAGTTAGGAAATTCATGCAGTTATAGGAAGAAAACACATCCTAATTCACACCACACGCTGCATTTACTTGGCTTTGGCCCGTAAATGTAGCTAAAATCAGCCTAAGAGCTGAGAAAAAAAAAACACTCAAAATAATAATAATCGTTATACTTTTAAAATACAAATCCAGCAGAGCACTTTTTTTACATATAGGCATTCATTTGTAGACGATTCCTATAATTTATGCCCCGTTATTGGTTAAAATTAAGCCTCTTATATATTTACCAATAATGAAGCAAAGAGCTTTTGCATGCACCCGGGCACATGAAAGAATTGATACATATGCCCAGTTTGGCAATAAAAAATTCCACCATATTACTAAGTAGAACAATTCGTCTTTGTTTATCGGAATCGAGTGTTAGTGCTTTGCTTTAAGCATTAAGTATATTTAAATAATAATAAAACTCCACCTCAAACCAGCCCTCGCGGCTCTCGTCCAGGTCATCTCGCCAACGCTTTCTGAGCCTACCTGATTTTTGTCCAGCGAGAAACGAGTTCCTGGAAAGACTAGAGGAGGTATTTTCCCAACTGTGGGACAGTATGGGCTGAACAAAAAATAACCATAGCCGAGAAGCATGATTACTTGAAGCTTCCACCGTACACAAGTTGATTGGATATCTTTAAGAAAAGTTTTAGAATATTATGTACGATTCACATAAATTATTTAATTATTAGTTTGTAAATTGATTTCCCGGAAACATGAACTAGGTACCGATTCTTTTCGGTCAACACTTCAAGACCAAAAATGTCGTTTTAAGATTTTTTTAAGATTTATGTCGAAAAGGGGGGGTGGGGGGGCTAAACGCCGCAAGGGTCGTTGCGCTTGCCGAGGTTGTTTGAAAATCTTTTACGGGTAGACAGAAGCCAGAAAGTCTGAAAGGGATATCGTGTTATTCAGTAGGTACAGACGTCAGCACATCAAGTTACTATGTACAATCTGTCAAATTTCTTTAATAGATTTTCAACTTTATCGCTGAAGCGTAAGGTTCAAAGTTGATTGGGAAAATTTGACAGTTTCGGGTAGCTTGATGTGCTGGCGTCTGTACGTAACTGGGTTGTGTAACTCCATGTAAAATCTATAAATGTATATAAAATTCAAAATCCTGACTGACTGATATATCACCGCACAGCATATACCGCTGCGCGCTGGTCCTAAAGACATGAAATTTGGAGGGTGTGCTCTTTGTAAAAAGTAGGTATCCAATAAGAAACGGTTTTTTGAAATTCCACCCCTAAGAGGGTGAAATTTCACACGGACGAAGACGCGGGCAGAAGCTAGTACTAGTTAGTATACAGCTGAATCCAGACTCGAAAACTACTGCAATATGTTTATTTAAGATTTGTCTGCACAATTTCTTTTGCATTGACAAAAAAAAAACTTGAAAAATTTAAGCCGAAATAAGCTGAAATAAAAAAAACCTTATTTCAAACGAATAAATTCTCAGAACACAGCCAATAACATATTGTTCTTACATAATTAAATTAGTTATTGGTTTCCATGCCAACAAGTTCATTAAGAGTCGAGTCAAGACCATCGATAATAGTTAATGCACGGGGTTATCGGTTATGTAAAAATAATAGGAAGGTTCACATCCTGGAGGTAATTAGGTACATTATTAACCTACATTTAATGTAAGAATTTTTTTCTTTACTAGCTTCTGCCCGCGACTTCGTCCGCGTAAAAGGAGATCAGCCATATTGGGCCCAAAATCCAAAATGCTAAACTTAAGGCGACTACATGACCTAAAGCGCGGTCTTTGTCGAACTGCATAGAAAAGAAAGAGAAGCGCGATGACACAACGCTGGTAATTTATTCCAAAATATGAAGCAATTATTTAATTACAAAAAATCTGTTGTTTGGACTAAAAAATTAAAACACTAGTATTTTAGTATTTGTGTTTAGGTCATGTAAGCCCCTTAAGGAGGGGCCCGCCATCGCCAGGGCCGAAGCCTGCCGGATCAGCGGTGTGCAAGTCTGCCCCAGGCTTTATATTTTGAAGCCTCTTTTTATACTTTTGTCTATTAATATTCCGAGCGAGTTGATTAAGCGAGTCACTCCTCCATCCTCATGACGATCTTGGTTGAGAGCGTGTGTAGTCGCGACAGCGTCTTTGCTGTGGGACGCTCCCATGCCCGGTGCCTCACACTGGGCTGTATCGCCGTACCTGAAATGTGGGTTGGCACTTAAAAAATCTCGCTCATCGGGATTAGGCACTACATTTTTTACCCAATCCTGAACACTAGCACAGCTACGCATGCCGTGGCTGCCGCGCTGGCTGGTGTCCGCCGATATTGCGGCGAGCTCAGCTTGTAACTGAAGCTCAGCGACTTGTCGCTCTCGCTCCAGAGCTTTTTGCTCTGCAGCTTTTTGCAAATCAGCCAAGTAGCGCGCGTGCTGCGCCTGTGCCGCCAGCTGACGCGCCACGGTGGTGGCGGATGAGCGTGAGGTGGCAGCGCTGGCCGGGCGGGAAGGCGCCGGAGCCGCGGCTTGAGGGGGCAGTACCGCGCTCTGAGGCGTGGTCGGGGCAGTCTCCCTCGCCGCAACTTGGGTGCCGTCTCCTGCACACTGCACGGCCGCTTTTGCGCGTTTAGAACTTGCTGAACGTGTTTCCATTTTTCCGTAGAAGGACCAATATTAACTACCGAAGTAAAAATCGCTGGTTCATGGTAGTGAAAACAAAAGTGTAATAAGTCCATCAGAAAAACATAAACAATAAGTATCCAAAATAGACAAAAGTATAAAAAGAGGCTTCAAAATATAAAGCCTGGGGCAGACTTGCACAAGCGGGATTGTCCGAAAGGGTTACCGCTGGCTCGAAACATAAAGGGCTAAGGAAGGAACACGGGTGGGTTTTAGTCAGTAAGAGTCTGACACTCTCTTCCGCTCCACCCAGAGCGGGAGGGGTCATTTGATGATTTCCCATCCTGGAAAAAAAAGCCCATTAAGGAGTAAGTACTTCCCCAGCCAGGGTAATATTTTTTTTTTCGCGGCACTTTTGGTTTTTATGCCCAACTTTGTATGAATCGTATCTGGTCTGGTCTGGTCTCTTTTATTGTTTTAACATAAAATATATTCCAGCTTCGCCTCGCAGTTTCACCTACATAAATATCGATTCAGAAGTGAAAACTTGAACAATTACGAGTGTATTTTGTGAATCGTCTTATAAACAAAACACGCGTGTTAAGGTGTGTTCCTTATTTTATAGGGTTTTTTGCAAATCAGGTATGATGACCAAAGTGACTGGTTTATTCTTCTCGTGAAAGGAATTTATTCAGATTTACAACGCCATCTCGTCGTTGTTGGATGAACTACGTAGTTAGTACGCGAGGCCCTCGTAGTTCTTCCCGATGTGCATAGATGGCGCTGTCCTCAACAACGCGCGTCACGTCTTACGAATTTTCGATCAGGGTCACGTGACCTGACGCGAATTTATAAGTTTTTACCCATTCCAAAAAAAGTACACAGCGCCGCTAAAGAAGTTTTCACTTCAAAAATAAAAAAAATTATTGCTTCAACTTAAATAACTTATTCTAGTTACAATGGGGAGAATCCATTTAAGCAAATGGTATGCTTGATTTAGGATGCTCCGCCCTTCCCCAGGTTATGTAATCGAATTTAAGTTATTGAAACTGATCATGATATTAAATGAATTTATATAAAAAATGGGAACACAGTATTTTTATACAAGTAAAAAGACGAATAAAATAAAGACAAAAACGCGCTGCGACGTGTGTTATGTGTGTAGAATATGTTGTGGAGGTGAATGTGTATGTAGTATGTGTGTGTGTGAGTAGTGGGTGAGGGTAAGTTGAGGGTGAGGGTCATAATCCACACTTGATACAGGCGGAGATAAAATGCATCCCATGCCCTAATCCAGGTTATGGTTCCATGTGCCAAATTTCATTCAAACCTGTCCAGCGTTTTAGCGTGAAAGCGGAACAAACAAACAAACACAAAATTTAAAGACTTTTCTCTTTATAATATTAGTTTAACTGACACTTTGCAATACTGTAGCTTCCCCCATTAGTGAAATAATTTTTACTTCCTACATACATACTTTTGAATTCAAAACTACCTTTGAGTTTGAGTGATAGGCACATGAGATTTCACATCATTGTTTCAGTGATCTGCAACGACTAGTTTTTAGTGTCCAAATTAGATAAAACTTAATGCAATACTGACTCTCGGCCATGTTTATAATTCAACTAGCTTCTGCCCGAGACTTCATCCACGTGAAATTTCTTGTTCCCCCACCCCTCGCATCGCATCGCCTGCCCGCGCTATTACTTCGTTTTCACTTAGCGTTCTTTCTTACTTTTTTCTCGGCTCCTAAGGGTCATAGCGTGATGTTAAATATATTATATAGCCTTCCCCAAGAATCGGGCTATCAAATGCAAAAAGATTTTTTCAAATCCGACCGGTAGCTCCAGAGATAAACAAATAAGCAAACGTTTCAGCTATAGTATTAGTATAGATTACATAAAGAAAATAATTACATAATATGCTTTTTATCGCAGAACAATGTCGTAAATTAACCGCAAAAGAGTAAACGATTTAATTTCAGCACGAAACCAGTTGAATACATAATTAGGTGTCGGAGCCCCGGGCATTTAGATAAGTTTGTTTGTTTATGATATGGGGACAAAAACCAACATATTTTCATTAAGATAGCGAGGCGAGCGTCGGTATTGTGGGTTAGTGAGAGTTAGTAGTGAAATGGTTAATTGACAAACTTTTCATGCAGAAAAAAGGGGTTACTCGTGGCTGAGTAATAAAAACTGTATGTCTTTCACTTGCCGAGCTAATTCGTAGATCTTTGACAGTTGTTATGGGTAGTCAGAAGCCAGAATGTCTGACCAAAAGTCTTACCAAGAGGTATCGTGTTATTCAGTAGGTACCCAACTGGGTGGTGCTGGTGGATGTCAGATAGGCAGTCGCCCTATGTAAAATACTGGTATTCAGCTGCATCCGGTTAGACTGGAAGCCGACCACAACATAGATGGGAAAAGGCTAAGCAGATGATGATGATCGAAGATTTTGCTATAATAAAAGAAATCTTATAAAAAAAAGAAACTCCGTATAAGCAGGTATCACTTTTACATCGTCATTTCTCACCAGGAAATCACAAACCCAAAAGCTTGCGTTTTCCTTAATTCCCTGAATAATATACAAATGAATCACAGAACTAAATTCGGTGAAAAGCTAAATATATTCCGGACGAGAATAATTTTTTGTCAAGTAAAAATAGTTTCTGAAAGTTTCACTGAAATAACGCGAACGATCCCACTTCCGTCCTTTTAATGTTATTTTTAGTTGACTCATTGGGAAAACCGTTATAAAATAATCAAGTATATACTTAGGTATATACCCGATTATTTTATGATTGTTTTATAGGAGGGTTATGAAATTGTCGTTGTTGCGACCGACTTCCAAAAGAAAGGTGCACGCCGAATGGAGAACCTCCTCCTTCTTGAAATCCGTAAAAAAACCACGCCCCGTTTCTATAACAATGTAAGGTTCTTCTTCGAATGACGATATTTATTTACATATTACAAGTCTAAATATCTGGTGAATCCTGGGTGGTCAACCGAGACACTACCAATTATTGCCGACTAAGTGAAAGAATTCTGATATTGATAAGTACCAAAGCATGAGCTATATCGGCTTTGGTGCTTTTCGTAGTACGAAGAGGTCTCATCGTGTAGTCATTTATACTGTGAAGAGCAGCCGAAGCTCGATCGATCAATCTAACTAAGCGGTTGTTAACTCCTGTTTTTCTATCCGTAGCTTAAGATCGCAATTTTCTTAATTATCTGATGAAGAAGAGTCCTCTGCCATAACATAGGCAAGTACAAACTAACCATAGATTCTGAATATATTTCACGACAACTATTACAACAAGCTGCAGTACAATTAAATACACAACGACGACTATCACGCATATCGTATACATACAATACATACATACATGCGTCATTCAGAATGATGAAGACTTCATTCATGGTGTTCTTAGTTACACAATGTTAAATGTGCGTTGCGAGATTTTCCCACGAGTGGGCAGTATAGCTGGTGATCAAGCTGCGAGATCGCCGTAGACCGAGCAAGGGCAATGATAGTTCTATATTAATACAGTACCCGGCGATAAATATTGCACATCGACCTTTACCTTTTTTGTATTTTATACAAAGAATAAAAATAATTATCAAAAGAAGCAAACCATAATTGTTTTAACAGCTCCTATTAGATACCGGACTGTTTGTATTTCGTGCGACAGAGATAACGCTCTACGAGGCCGAAATTAGCCGATTGTCTCTTTCCAAAGGTCGATGTGCAATATTTATCGCGCGGGTACTGTACTGTGCAACGGTATAGTACTCGAAAGATATGGTACCCTGGTATTAATATGACGCATCGTGCTTTGGTGGCGCAGTAGATACAGTCGTCCCTTACGAATTGTAGGTCGTAGGCTCAAACCCAGGCAGGCATTTACTTTGTGTAAATTATTTCATCATCACTGCTCTCAAAACGGCGAAGGAAAACATCGTGGGGAAACCGACATGTCCTAGAAACAAAAATTCGAAGACGACATTTATCAGCAACCCGCACTGGGCTCGCGTGGTGGATTGCGGCCCACTCCCTCTCACAGAGAGGAGGCCTGTGTCCCAGCAGTGGGAACATTATAGGCTATAGACCATCCACATTGTAGAGCAAAGTCGGTAAAGATAGTTCTGTATCTAGGTATTAGAAACTGTGCAACGATATACACAGGTCTCATAAAATATGATAACACAGAAGAAGCTAACAGATAAAGACACATGTATCTATAGAAAGAGACTGTCGCACAGGTACAAGTGACTGAGAGGAGAGAGGAGAGGAGCTTTGTAGATCAAAGCTGACCTTTTTCCAAAATTCCACCACCACCACCACAATTCCATCAATACATATGGCACATCGAATTTTAGGAAATTATATAGACATGTGTAGATAGTAGCGGATTACCAATCACAAAATTAAACACGCTGGGCACACTTGATTCATCATAGACCCCATCCAATATTTTCCATCAGGAGTGATCGAGGTCAAGAGCAGGCCTTTCAGCAATAAAAAAAGGATTGTACAGTACCCGGCGATAAATATTGCACATCGACCTTTGGAAAGAGACAATCGGCTAATTTCGGCTTCGTAGAGCGTTATCTCTGTCACACGAAATACAAACAGTCCGGTATCTATTAGGAGCTGTTAAAACAATTATGATTTGCTTCTTTTGATAATTATTTTTATTCCTTGTATGAAATACAAAAAAAGAAAAAAAATTGGGTCGATGTGCAATATTTATCGCCGGGTACTGTAGTAGTATAACCTACCTGGCTGTGTACTCACTACACAGATTCGGTGTTTGTAAAATACTGTATCGATTTCTATCAATTTGAGAGCCTACCTTGATGGAACGGCAGTAGGGTGTGATTGGGGAACTATGTCACAAATCATGCTCCACCTCATATCCTGCCCCTCTGTGTCCCAAAACATGCAATCAAAGTGACCTCTGCGCTGCCACGGTCAACTCTGTAGATGTGGCAAAAATTTGGAAAAACAAGATTAAAATATACTCGTGCCAGCGACACGAGGAAGAAATTTAGAGCCAGTCAATTATATTATTTTTAACAAAGACAAAATATGATAGTATGCACGGCGAATTGTCAAGCTATACATTTCCAGTATAAGCTGACTTCTCATTGTATGAAATGCGAGGTCAGTTCAAATTGGATTTTTATAGCTTTTTTTTCAGGGTGGGACATCATCAAATGACCCCTCCTGCTCTGGGTGGAGCGGAAGGGAGTGTCAGACTCTTACTGACTAAAACCCATCCTTACCCTTTATGTTCTGGGCCAGCGGTAACCCTTTCGGATAAACCCGCTGACCTAGAAATTGATATTAGGTGGATTGTGTTTTCGAACCCACATGTTGTTCGTCGCCAATCCAGCTTCGAACCGCGAAGCCACAATAACTGGAAATTTATAGCTTGATATGTAATCGTTTGCACTACTGGCAATGTTCTGTTGGGACCATCGCGAGTTGCAAGCTTGAAACTATGGTTGATATTTCCATTTCAAGTCGCTCCATGTAAAATACAGATATTCAAATGGATCTATAAAAAAAAAAATTGCTGTTCCATAAATTTTGACCGCGTAGGTATTGCACGTTTGGTTGAATCAGTTTTTTTTTCTTTTTTCTAACCGACTTAAAATTTCTAAGCTCTGCAATCGTATACTGTATTGATCGTTACAGTTTGCGCACTGGTTATAATTTTTCCTCTACAGTTGGGAAAAGTCTACACAGATAATGATGATCAGTGTTTGGTCAGTCTGCTAGCGGTTCCCATTAAAATAGATGGACAAATTTTAACACAGCGCTCAGTATGTCTAACTAAAGATATCCAAGCAAAAAAAAAAAAACTCTGATTAAAGTGATTTTATTTTGACCTAAAATTGCCGGCACATTAGTGTATTTTCGTTAGCTGATTAGTTTTCTTGTAAGTATCTATGCGTTTTTCTTATATATTTTTTTACCATCGTCCTTATTTTGGTGGTCTGAATGATTTCTAAAAGTCTGTCCATCTATTTTAATGGGACCTTATATACACTTTTGTCTACTTTCGAGATAACCATGGAGTAACATATCTATGATTGTGCACAGGTCTCCAATGAAATAACGATCAGCAGCTATTCTGTCAATAACTTTAAACCTTTCCCATCGGAAATTGTACTAGATTTCACCTTGATTAATAAAAAGTTTATTTACCAAACTGCTGACGCATTTGCTTTCAAATAGGCTAAATAAATAACACTGAACGATACTGCGTCAATAGGCGCGCCTGCCTTCCTGTCTGGCTAACACAGGCGTGAACTAGATTCAACTAGATTTATCCAGATTTCAGATAAGCACGTGCCACGTAGAGTAATCTGCGCGATTTTTAGTGTTAGGCGAAATTTAGAGTAGAGTGAAATGGGGCTAAGTGAATTTAGGTTTCGAGTTTAAAAGGGGAGAGTGGGAATAAAAACTGAAAAGTATTTTTTTTTAAATAATTATTATATTATTTCAGTAAACAGTTTTACAAATAATGACAAAAACTTTGTTTCGTTATTTAAATTTTCATGTAGCCCTAATTGTCGATTCTGTTTACGATATTGTTAAAATCAATGTAATGGTTTGAAAATGTTAACGGAGTTAATTGGACAAACCGATTGACGTACTTAGCGGTTAATGGTTAAAAGCTGTCTTTTGCACGACCAATATCGAACCGTCCTCTGTTCGATTCCCGCAAGGCACAGTAAGACAACACTGGTATTATGGGCTTTATAGAAACGCTAGCCTCTGCCCGCGACTTCGTCCGCGTGAAATTTCTTGCTCCCCCAACCCATCGCATCGCATCACCCGTTCACACCGTATCACATCGTTTTCTCTTAGCATTCTTCCTGACCTTTTTCTATTTGTTCAGCTCCAAAGAGTCCTGGCGTGATTAAGCTTTCCACATGGATTGGACAATCTAATGCAAAAATAATTGATAATTCCAGAGATTAGCGTGTTCAAACAAACAAACAACAGTTTGTTTTTCTGTTCTATTAACTGCTAAAGGTAACTTTATTTAATAATAGCTGTGCCCCGCCGTTTCACCCGCGGTAATTTCAGGAAAAAACCTACTAAAAACTTGTTGACAAAAAAAAACAACCGACTTCCAAAAAAATACAAAGTGAAAAATAACTTTAATTTCGGAAGTCGGTGTCGTTGGTTTTTTATTTTCATTTTTGACACCGACTTTCGAAATTAAAGTTATTTTTCACTTTGTAGTATTTTTTTGGAAGTCGGTTGTTTTTTTATTTGTAAGTTTTTATTTTTCACTTTTTAGTTGTACCTGCCTACCCCAAACAAATTCATATAACACTACTTGGTATGTGAATATCAGTGACAGGAAGCTATTGAACACATCTGCCTACCCCTTTCAAAGGTACAGGCGTAATGTTATGTTGTGTGATTGCGTAAACAATGCATACATATGCTATAGCAGCAATCGCGGTTGATTTGCTGGCATTTATTGAAGAGTTCCGTTGTCTGTCAAACTCATCATCAGATCTTTATGAAATTTAAATAGGACCAATTTAAATTTCATAAAGATCTGATGATGAGTTTCGGAGTAAAAATATTTCCGGAATAAAAATATTTCGAACAAAAAAAATTTTTGCAAATCCGTCTGTCTATACATATTATAAAAAATAGAAACATCCGATTGAGAACCTCCTCCTTTTTTGAAGTCGGTTAAAAATATATTCCATTACTTTAAGATATTACTTAAGATTATTACTTATACATGTAAACTATGCGACTATATTACTTGTAAACTATGCAACTCCTAAGATATTCATTGAAATCAAATGATGTCAAGGGCAATTTTATTCAACATTAAATACTTGAGATGAATAACGTATTTATTTTGATAAGGATTAATATCATGTTTATAAAAAAAAAACCTTCGCAAATAATGCATTAGTTTAGAAGAAATTTGATTACCATAAAAAAGGTTATAGTGAGTAAACCTTAAAAGATAGAAATATGCTGTCGCGGACTTTTTTTTAGAACTTTTAAAGGGAAACAATTCCGTCATACATAATTTTTGCGTAACTTTAACCGTTTACGCAGCGTACGCAACGAAAGCTCTCAAAAGGAATATTTTTTTCCCGTTTTTGCATCATTTTTCATTGATGCTCCGCTCCTATTGGTCGTAGCGTGATGTTATATAGCCTATAGCCTTCCCCGATAAATGGACTATCCAACACAAAAATATTTTTTCAATTCGAACCAGTAGTTCCTGAGATTAGCGCGTTCAAATAAACAAACAAACAAACAAACTCTTCAGCTTTATTATATTATATAATTATATAATAATAATATAAAATATATAATATAGTAAAAAGTATAAGTATATAGATACATAAATATGTATCAGCAAGTTTTCTCAGTGCACGCTAAATAATGAATTTTATAGGCAAAACATAAAAAGACATGTTGCGCCGACCCCAATTAAATGGAACAAGGGCAGGATATTGATAATGATGATTTATCGATCAGGTTAAGCTACACTTGCCGAGGTCGGTCCGCGGATGGGTGACCATCTTTACATACCGGCCCCTCTCGTGCCTCGGCAAGCATGTTAAGCCATAGATCCCGGCTATCGTTCTTGGATTTTTTACAGGCGTTACGGGTCGCTAGAAGCCCGAAAGTCTGATAACCAGTCTTACCAAGGTGTTTCGTGCTACCCAGTAACCTGGCTGTGGAGGTCAGATAGGCAGTCGCTTCATGTAAAATATCGGTATTCAGCTGTGTCTGCGAGCACACTTGTGCACTATAAAGGCGCGGGCCCACCGCGGCGCATGCTGTGCACGGGCACGCGGCGCATTTTAGCTGCGTGTATTAATTTGTTTGACAACGTGGGTCTACGTTTCCACTGGAGCACACGAATATGACCCACGACTATGTATAGCGTGGCACGGCGCACGGAGAGGCTACGCACGTGCCACTGCAATCCACGGACACGGGCTTCACTGCGGGAGGTGTGGGGAGGTGAGACGGGCGTAGGTGTATGACTGAAAACTGGGCTGCGATAAGCGAGCTGTACATAGTCGTGGGTCATATTCGTGTACTCTAGTGGAAACGTAGACCCACGTCGCCAGAGTTGAGCTATGTAACCGCCTATTCGAGCAAGCCACGCATGTATCAATGACGTCAATTCATGCGTAGCCTCTCCGTGGGTTGCAGTGGATACAACCACATACATTTTCTTCCAAAGCGAAGCTTAATACACGTGCGTAGCCTCTCCGTACACCGCGGTGGGCCCGCGCCTTTATATCTCCCGCGCCAAAGGCCTCCGTTAAGATTGGCCGCCGTGGCCGAAATACGGACTGGAGGACTTTTTTTATACTAGTTTAAATTTTGATTTATTTATTTGATACTAATGATTATATTTAATTGTTACAGGTTGTTCCATTAAAGCAGAAAGCGATTTAATGCTGTAAGTATCTTCTATATTATTGTGTTATTAATAGGGTCATTATTGTGGATAGAAATTAAATCTAATTATAACGGACCGTCTTACTTATTCAGATGCGATACTTTGGGATTTACCTCAATAATTTCAAGACAGGATATTACAACTCAAACTCAAAGCATTTATTTCAATTAAACCATTTACAGGCGCTTTTGAATTGTCAAGAAGTCGGTCAGTCGGAAAATATGAAGCTAGTCAAATCTATCTCTTTGATAAGAGCTCAACTGTCACTAATGAGACACAATTACTTTTTCAATTGTTACCGATCTTTAGGAGATTTCGGGACATCGGAGCGGATACTGATCTACAGTGAAATAACTGATAAACTGCTACTCCTAGGTATATTTATAACGTGGCAATATTGATGTAGACGTCCACGTCTTTGCCCATAAAATGTATGGAAATACGTGCACGTTATAGTGGACGGAAATTTAAAGGGGTCTATATCTATATAATTATATTATTAGCTGAACCGACAGACGTTGTCCTGTTTTTAATTCGAAAGACACGTGGCGCCATCTATCATCATAATAACATTATTGTTGTTTTCCTCGGGAACAGCAAATTTTTGGGGATGAAAGGTACCCTATGTCAGTTTCTGTACATCTGACAACGTATATGCAAAATTTCAGGATGATCGGTTCAGTGGTTTAGGCGTGAAAAGGTAACAATCAAACTTACTGTCGTATTTACAATATGTAGTTAGGATTTCCATACATCTTACTTCCCTGTGTTGTGATACCGTGACGTGGTCGTGGACGTCCAGGATAATATCTTCACTTAAGAAATTATTTAAAAAGCGCATATTGTATGTCATTTCTTTTTATTAAGTTTATTTATGTATTTATGTATATTTATTTGTAATATATTTATATGTAATTAGGTATATATTATATTCAGTTTTAATAGGTTTATGCCTATCTTTATATTTAAAATATTTATTCCACAATGGTCTGATTGCACCTACCACTGTTTGTCTCTGCATCACCCAAAGGTTGACTGGTAGAAAATGCCTATGGCATTAAGTCCGCCTCTGTACATTTATGTGCTTGAAGTATTAAATAAATAAATAAATATTGTTTTCGATCGCAAAAATTACAATTCCTAGTTTGGGAGACTTTTCATTGGGCAGCGGTATATAAGATGGAGACGAAAACAAATTAAACTGCGTTTAACTAATGACGTACATAGTCTGCATAAAAGAATTCAAACAAAATTACATATATACTTAGCAAATAGTTTAAATCTTTAGAACTAGTCAAAGATTGATCACTACAATAATTATAACATTTAGTTTATTTGTAAAAATCACTTTTTTATGTCGATGCTAGGATTTATTTAATGGTTCCAAGATACTCTTATGCCTCAGTATTACCAGAGTTTTCATTTATTGTCTTCTCCATATTGTATATTTGATGTTGCGGATTTCATGTTTAGGTGGGTGCATTGACTGTCAGTTAATCAGTTAGTCGGTCACGAAACTGTTCTATGATTAGCTGAAATATTTCAAATATGCTGGCACCAGGAGCTTTATCATAATTCATAAGCCGTCAAACTACCGGATCTGGCTCCACGACTTCTCGATCAGCATCAGCTATAACCTTTAGGTCATTGTCTCTCTTAGCCCCAGCTCTGCTATACTTTCTAATTTATTACATTCGTGAAATAGCTCTAATGTTTCAACCTTAGTGTATCAATATCGGAAAGACAACCTTTAGAGCGCTGATTTGGTTGGTAGTTGGTGTGTTAAGCAATTTGTTGTCACGAAGTGTTCACTAATAATTTATAGCCTCACTTACGAATACTTATTTTGTAACAAAATCAAAATTTATTTATTCAAACTAGGCCCTCAGCACTCTTGAACATCAAAATTACACGAGAAAGTCCCCAAACCTTCACCTCTAACAGTCAAATAATGGACATAGGACTCTTCCGATTCGCTCTATAGAACGCTATTCTAGGTCTACTTTATCCATTCTTAGTCTTCATAATGTAAGCAGTTATTTTTAAATTACTGCCGAACTCATTACATCATCACCATTCTCCTTTCCGTCCATGCCATCTCAATTTACTTGGGGTCAGCACAACATGTTTTTTGCACGACGCCATAATACGGGGCATTTCGAAAAAAATGTTAGCCTCCTTTCTGCAACTGTTTGTTATACTCCTGTTAGTACAAATAACCTACTTAGTTTATATACCATTCTATAGATAATTTAATGGAGATTAATTCTGTACTTCTCAAAAATTGATTTAAACAAGTAGAAACGAAAAAAACATCAAAATATTAAAAAAAAATCCCGTCAAGTGTGATATCTCAAATTATTGTAGCTTTCGAAAAAATCAATTAATTAATTCAGTTTTTTTAATTAGATTCGTTTCACCCTTAGGAGGAACCCTATTGAAAATTGCTTTTTTATTCAAAGTAGTTTAATTATTATGAATAAAAATCTAACTAATATAATATCTATATCTATGTTTTTATACGATCAAAATGAGCATTATGAGTCGTGCACTTTGGATTATCCAAATTTTTCTTCCATATTTCTCTATTAGTCGACATCTCCGTCGGTTAAACAATGCATAATGTTATTGCTATTTTTAACCGACTTCTAAAAAGGAGGAGGTTCTCAATTCGGATGTTTCTTTTTTATTTTTTTTATGTATGTGCGGGCATACATAACTCCATCGTAAATTAATCGGATTCGGAAAATCAGATTTGCAAATTTTATTTTTGTTCGAAATGGCTTTTATTATAAGAATTAATTTTATACCTTTTGCTGTGCCCCACAGGGTCCATAATTGTATCTTAGCTTTAATCCATTGTAACACCTCTACAACATTATGGAATGCAAATTAATTTATATGAATATGAATTATCTACTAAACATGGATACAAATAATCTACAAAAAATCAATATCTTGTATCACTACGTATTTTTGTATGCTGACTTTGTTTTTCTACGCAAATTCGGTACACAAAGACCAAAAAGTATACCAACCGTCAAAAATAATAATGAAATTCACCACTTCTTGAAATTCTTGAAATTCAAACGCATGTAGCGTCTGCAGCATACCATATCCAAGCAGAACAAATCTATTGTTCGAACCAGCGCGTTCGGTACGCTAGTTCAGTTCCTTTGTCTATTTCATAATTCTACAAACATTTTCCTCTTCACCTTGCTAATATTCTTCCAAGGCCTCGTGTATCCCTGTATAATGTCGTTACGATACATCCTCTTAATCCTACTAATCCTGCTGATAAATCTAGCAGGTATTTACGATGTCACATCACGTGCCCTGTTTGTCCTCCTTATCATGTTCAAACATTATGTGTCTATGTAAAATTTTGTCGAGCATTAAACTGAAGAATTACGATCTTCTGGAGTTGAATGTCCTATTAGATATTATGCTTGATTATCGTCCGTGCGTGTATGAATTTGGTTTCTAAAAAATTGGGTCGATTAGAGTTTGTGGTGGAAGTAAGATGATAATGTAAGATTTCTTTCGAAAACTTTAACTTGTCTGTGGCAAATCTAATGCAATTCACAAAAAGAACAAACCACTGATTTCGAAAACGACAGAATAGATAGATGTTCCTAAAGAAAATAATTAACAACAACAAGAGGTCGTTCAAATATTTACTTTACTACTTCAAAAGGAAGCAGTGTTACAAAGTCATTTTCAACCCCTTATATAAATAAATTTCTAGTACAAATCCGCAGGAAAAGCTCTATCAACCGAATATCCTCCAAGAATTAGTCCGTTCCCAATTAAATATCATTATGACATCAGCATGGTGGCTCTCTTGTCAAGAAAAGGCCTACTGTTCAACGCAAAATTAAATTTTCCTTTCAAAACAACTTCTATAAATTCTTAATAGTACAGCCATAAGGCCTAAATTTAAATTTGTAATGACTACTTGGACCGTAAAAGAATTTTGGTGCTTAGATGTAGGCCACGCAGGGACCAATTTTGGTTGGTCTCTAAAACTTCTTTGTGTAGCCTCATTTTTAATGCATGTACGTGCACGGTGAGCGGTGGGGCGGGTCATGTTAGGTTGGACATCTACTGATTTATTTTTTCTTTGTTTGCTGAGGACAATGTTGACATGTCTTTTTTTTAAATTTCGGTCTGGTGTTAGAATAATTTCTGTCTGGCCAGTGACTTATGGCTTTTGTTATGATATGGACCAACACGTGTTGCCTGACATGTAATGAATGTGTTTTTTTTGTTTCATATGTTTCACTATTCATTAGTTTTAAACGTGATTTTGTAAGTTCCTGTCGTCATCGTATGTAATTTAAGATGGCGAGATACATAGATTGTCATTAGATGGCAGTCTCTGTTGATTGTGGTAGGCATTAATTATCTATGAATCATGATGTGAGTTATGACAATTGTTTTGTCTAGAAACTAATAACAATTATTCAGTTTCAAGCCTCAGAATAAGTAATGTACTTAAGTAACAGTTAGTTTAATGGAATGAATTGTAGCTTACAATGTTCTGTCACAATTAAATAATACCGGTGAATGTTTCTACTTAACAAATTACTTTTATATTTTATTAGTTATTAATGTCCCAGTGCTGAGCAAACGCGTCCCTACTCTCCTCCTACCTCTCTCTGTCCAGATCTGCCAAGGCCCAATCTTTATTAAAGGAGTCCAGCTCATAATGAACAATATCGCAATACTAATCATCATTATAATTACGTAAAAAAACATTATTGGTTTTCAGTAACGTGTTACCAGAAAAATTCTGCAGTATTTATGTAACGCTACAAACTAAAAATCCATTAGTTTCACACATTACCTTAAAAAACTACAAGCACTCAATAAAATTCCTACATTAAATATTTCTCTCATTCCTTTAATTTCCTACGACGAACACGTTTCACTTCGCACAGGTGGAAATGAGAAATTCCATTTGTTTTATCTTAACGAAATCTGTATTATTCGGATCAGTGGAACGCGAGCAAAATTTTTATTCGAATAAAATGGAATAAATAATTATTTTTTGCGGTTGGTTCAATTTATCCGCGTTCACTCTAAGTTAGTGAAATTGTTTTATTATTCTGTACAGGAGTTACGTTAATAAAGATATAATATACTTATAACAGATTGGTTTGAAAAGGAAGGCAGTAAATGTGGTCGCTGTTGAAGACATTTGGAAAGATACAGATCTTTCCAAATGTCTTTTGCGTAATTGCAGAATAGCAATAAAGGAAAGTTTGTGTGTCATAATGGAATGTTGTAAAAAACCAAACAGCGCTTGAGAAAAAATAAAGAGAAAGAAAATAAAGAGAGAATACAGAGTATCCTATTCTATTCTTGAGAGTAGGTAAACTTATTTGGAACCTGCTACACTCAGGCAAGTCAAAAAAATCGTAAATAATTAACTGTGAGAGCAATGATTTCTAGTGCTGACTCATGATGACTTTGCATTTTATATGCTAAGTCATCAAGAGTCAGCATAATTGATGGTTTAACAGCTGTTCCAAGATTGATTAACTGTTAAAGCAGAATTAGCTTTTTAATAGAGCCTTCTAGAGCCTACAGGTTTTAATACGACAACAAACATGTTTTTAGGATGATTCTGTTAAATGGATACCGATAATGATATACATTTATGAGGGATCACATTAGTGAGATATTAAGAGGAACTGCGGTCGGAGAGAAATTTTTATTTATATTGGTCAGGATGGTCAGTAGTAGTCTTACCGGTATCGTGTTACCCAGTAACTGGGCTGTGGAGGTCACATAGGCAGTCACTCCATGTAAATACTGGTCTCCTTACTCCATGTAAAGACGACCCCAACATAGTTGGGAAAAAGCTAGGCAGCTATCTGCCTAGCCTTTTCCCAACTACCTATGTTGCTGTCGTCTTCCAGTCTTACCAATTTACCAATCAATCTATTGATTGATTGGTCAGTATGGTCAAAAATATTGTGACAGGTCAACAGGAAGTGATTTTGACATTTTTTTATTCGGATTGTAATAAAACACAGAGAGAAAGTAAAAATATAAATTTCACTTGTATTTAAATAAAAAGAAAAAAGAATTATCAAAATCGGACTACTCTGTAAAAAGCTATGCGTGGTCATAATATATACACGTGTCGATTTGAGAACCTCCTCCGTTTTTTCGTCGGTTAAAAAAAAAAATACAATAAATATTATTTTTGATGTGGCAACACATCAAAAATAATATTTTTAAGGTACAGACGGCAGCACATCAAGCTACCCGAAACTGTCAAATTTTCCCAATCAACTTTGAACCTTATGCTATAGCCATAAAATCTATTAAAAAAAATTGACAGATTGTAGTAGCTTGATGTGCTGCCGTCTGTACTTAAATGTTGCACACAAAAATATTTAATTTGATTCCAAATTATTATAAATCAGTGCAATTACCTTAATCACACTAATTGAACATATTCCACTTGTGGCATATACATACTAAAGTATGTCTGTTAGTGTGTCCGTAGAATCACAGCGGACCCTATCAGAATACCAGTGCTGTGGTATGTATTTTTTAAATATCGCAGTATTATGCTGAAATAGGAGCTTGTTTAGCAAGTTTTTTATTTCTGTGTTTTGTCAATTCGAAGAAAATTTATGTTAATTTTGTTCGTTTTAAATGTTTCTTGTTTACTGTTTGCGTGTCCCAAATCAAAATGTTTGTTTCTTTTTTCTCTCTAGATATTTACGATACAATGTTTAAAAAATATATTTGATTAAAAGCTTCCAACTTTTAGGCTTATCTACCGAGAGCTGTAAGCAAAAATAGATGTCTTCCGATTTTCCTCTTTTTTTCACATTGCAATGTCTTAGTGTCTAAACACACTATGCCGAAGTTACGCGACCGAAGTTCAGCATGATTACGCCTGTCTCTGTATACGATACACCTCATACACCTGTGTTTACTCGTTCGGGAAATACACGCGAGATACTATGTTATAAATTTATAATACAAGTATTACTACGTGATTTATACTATACACAACGCATATTATTATACTCATCCATCGGCCTCATACTTCATTTGAACCTCTACATCTATATAATGTTCATTTTGTACCTTTAAAGACTCCATTCACGACAAACAGCCCATTCTTCAACTCTTCGTCAATCTGCTTACAGTCCAAAAATGTTAGCACAACCTTTATTCCTCACACTTAAAGTCTACATTCATATACTTATAACTTCACGAGCAGCAAACGTAATTTTGTTACGACGCAAATCGATTTGCGATCGGAGAATTGTTAAATAAATCGTATGTGTTCGAGATAAGGTTGAGTTTCGAATGTGTTTGAGCTCATGGGGTGCATAATGGGTTATTGAAAGGACACGTGCAGCTCGGCCCAGATGCGTTGAGATACATATGCAAATACCCTTTGTTGTATACATCATTGCGTCACCATAACGGTATATGATTATAGCCCCGTGTTTATAATTTGGTACCAAATTTGGAACTTTCGGGCTATTCTGGGTAGAATGGGTGGAAGGGCGGATGAATTTGTTATTTCACGCTAGCATTATACTAATGAGCTTAATATTTGGGTTGTGGTTTTTGATTACCTATACTTAGAATGCTATTGGAACGTATATAAAAAAAGTTAATTTCTAGATGCCGCACTCACAGATGTCAACAAATCATACGTCAGTTAATGAACTAACTAATGATAACTTTAGAATAGGGATGTTGCCTGGGTAAAAATAAATCGATTCGATTTAGTCCCTCAGTAAGATTATTAAAAAATATTGAACACGTATTTTTTGTTTTATCAATTAGATAAAAAATTACAAAGATATATCACATCAAAGTTCAGGAGTGGGGGGCTTTGACGTAATAACGTGCTAAAATTTGTAGCACGGCGTGACGTCATACGAAATTTCCAAGCGCTGTATCTTCGTAATTTTTTGTTTGCCAGACAAAAGAAAAAATACGTATACAATATTTTTTAGTAATCTAACTGATGGACTAAATATATTTTCTTAGTCAACTACCCTATTGCCAGCGTACTTAAAAAACGAGAATTTGTGTAGCTTTTGACATCTATTTATTTCGATTTTGTGTGCCCAGAAACAAAAAACATTACAAGGGCGAATTTCACCAAACTTTTACACTTAGAATAAATCTTATCCTGAGAATAAATTTTAAATATTTGACGTCAATTTTATTCCACGGATAAAAGATATCTGACTGGTAAAATCAGCCATAAGTAGGAAAAAAATACTCGACCCAACAATTGAACCCTCGACCTCACTTCATTAAACTAATAACTCTATCCAAAAGAAAAAGCATTGATTTTATGCTTTACCACTCCACAAACAAACTCAAAAAAAATTCTTCCGTCTGACTACATTTTTTTGAAGCACTTCAAACGCTCGCTTTTAATTTTAAAATAAACAATTATGTTACAAAACTGAAACAATGAAACATTTGGTGCGAAACACTTCACAATTGTAACATTCGTTACAGAAATGTATTACGATTTATTTTTGGATAACTCCACCGTTAAAATTGTTTTAAAATACGTGGAAACTGGCTGGAGCCATGTGTTTTAACAATTAAAATATGAGTAAATGTCAGAATATTTTTGGACTAAGTAATAGAGTCTATTTTTGATCCATGGATATGAAAGAACAGGAGGGGGCTCGTGGCTAAATGAGACCGGAATAAATCATGGTAACAGCCGCACAGGTCGATTGCCGAAGTCATGGATGGGTGACCAATTGACCATCCATTACATTTCGGGAACCCTCCGTACCTCGCAAACAACGTTAAGTCTTTAGTCGTTACGGATAGTCTGAAGACCCTGGGTAAGACTAGTTGTTAAGACTTTTAACAACCAGTCTTACCCAGGGGTATCGTGTTTCCCAGTAACTGGGTTGTGGAGGTCAAATAGGTAGTCGTTCCATGTAAAATACTGGTATTTAACTACATCCGGTTAGACTGGAAGCCGACCCCAACATAGTTGAGGAAAGCCTAGGCAGGTGACGTGGTTAGGGAACTAAATTGTTTAAGGCTCGTACACACAGGCGCGACGCGACACGCGACACAAAGGCACCGCAAGTCGCGCAACGAGCGGTGCCTTTGTGTCGCGCGCGATTCGCGTCGCGCGTCGCGCCTGTTTGCAGGAGCCTTTATTCTGTAAATAGGATATCGGAATCACTTTTACACATCATATTATAAAAAAAACCGGTCAAGAGCGAGTCGGACTCGCCAACCGAGGGTTCCGTACCATCATGTTTTTAATTTTTCATCGGCGAGGCCCATAATTCGTCAGAGAATTTCACCACTGGACTGCGGTGTAGAATATTCTTATTTTATTTTTATTTTATTTATTTTAGGAAAACTTACAGCTAAACAAATACAGTAGGTAAAATAATGTATACAAAATAAAGCCAATTACAAGTTTCCACGTGTAGTTTATAAATCATAGTGTAGTTTATAAATATAAAGCTATTTTATTATCTTTACATAAACTTTTATCACATAGAATAATTTCAGATTTTTCTCTTTGCAAACTTCGGAGATAAGGGGTACGGTATTTTTTTTACATTTTTTATCAAAAGTCGAAAACTATGCGGCCTAAAAAAAAAGAAAAAATGTTTGAGAACTCTTTCATATTATGATACATGCCCTAGTAGCCCCACTTCGAATTTTTCAGACCACCTTTAAGTCCCTGTTGCAAAAAATATACACATCGACGGCGAAGTGCCAATAACTCCTAACTGACAAAGTCAAAAATTTACACATACTGGATAAAAACGTTCAAAAATAGACATTGTTTTAGTTGGGAGGTAATATGTATTTCCACATTTTAATTTAATGCTGTTGTAATAAAAATACACTTTGCGATTTCACTAAAACATGCGAATAACGCCTTTAAATTCAAAACGAAAAAAAAGTGAATTTCTCAAAAAAAAATCAGTTAGGAGGTATTGGTACTTCGCCGTCGACATATTATATTTTTATTTCTTTCTTATTTGCAAAATTGTTGGGCAAACGTCGTCTAAAACTGTTCCAAATTTCAAGCTGATAGCATTAGCAGTTCTTGAAATATCCAGCTGTGACAGACAGACAGACTGACTGAGCCTCACCATAAGGGTTCCGTTTTACTATTTTGGTACGAATCCCTAAAAATCGAAAATAAATAAGCTAGATGAGGGCAGCGTTTCCTATCTGACTACTCTGAGAAGAAAGGCTGAAACAAACACAGAGGTCACAGTCTCTTTAAAATTCCAGATATAATCTTGGTCAGTTCATGTGAATACCATGTAGATTGATGTATGAAATGTTATTTTTTGGAAAGTACCACACAGATTTGAGTGGACCTTTTCAGTCAGTGCAAGCTTTGACAGTTACCGTCTAGCTCAACTCAACACTTGAGGAGCTCAACGACTCGACGAACAATACCAAAGACTAGCAGACAGTACTGTAGAATCTAGTGTAGAAAATATACTAATAGAAATTAAAAGGTTAATAACTGGGGTCACGGTAGAATAGTATTATGGACTCGCCTTGTTAGCACATTCTTTAGACGATAACAAGTAAGAATCAAGCATAATTTATTTTCTCATAGAGACAGCATCATTGGGATTTATGCGATCTTATTACAAAACATTATTAGAACTTTAGACCCAGATATAAACATTGTGGATTTTTTTTAATACAAACTTCATTCCGATAAAGTTAAAGATCTAAATGTCAATTTATTTAAAATCCGAGTCTGTGTTGTCAATTTTGTGTTAAGAACTTTACGTCAGTTGGAATACGGTTCGAAACACGAAAAATCGCTATAGACTTCGTTAGAACTTATTTTTAAACAGGGTGGTCAAAATAGTGACGTCAATAAAATAAATTTGATTCCTCATACCTAGGGGTATCCGAAAACACCCCATGTATGTTCCGCGATTTTTGATAGTTTAGGAGATATTTTTAGGGAAATTCTTCGAGGACGTCTTTAAAAATTTATAGGAGCTTTATTTCTACAAGCTCTTTTTATGTTTTTTTATGTTTTTTTTTTTGCGATGGGACTAACAACCTTAGAAACTTGTAAAATTAGCAATGATGTGGTCAACGATGGAGCATGCATAATCAGCCTATATATATTTTGCCACTTCACTACAATGTTTTTATCGAAAGTGATAAATTTATATTCTTAAGAATAAAAGTTGATTTTAAGTTAAAAAGATATAGATCGACTAAAAGTTTGAAACTTCTAGTCGACTTGTAGAACCTGAAACATTTGTTAACATTTTTAAAATTGAAAAAGAATATCTACTTTTTATCGTAAGAATGTAAATATATCACTTTCGATTAAAAAAAATGTAGGTAGAGCAGTGGCAACATATATAGGCTAATTATGTATGCTCCATCGTTGACCACATCATTGCTAATTTTACAAGTTTCTTTCATAAATTTATATTTGATTAAACAGCACCTGTCTCTAAAATGAGGCAACTTTGTCATACTTTTACAAACATGTCGCATTGTCAGTCACTATTAGAAAATCAAAAGTGAGGCAATCTCACCCCGATCGCTCCATTGAACTTGGACCAAGTGGTGGCCAATGAAAACACGGACCCATCAGACGACCGAATCCCCAAAGGACGGTAAACTGTCTTAGAAAGTTAGACCCGCAACGAACTTAATCCGAAAATACAAGGAGTATAGGAAAAAAGAACAAACTGTTTATGTAAAGGGATATAACAGGCATAAAGTCTTGGTCTCAGGAGGGTTGAGAAGAGAAGTATTGACGTAACACCAATAAATTGATGCCGGTCGATATTTGATACAATTCTGGCATTTCAGAACCTAAAGAAGGTGATTGAGACAGACTAGTGGCAGAAGGCGGAGGACAGGGTGTTCTGGCACAGCTTGGGAGAGACCTATGTCCAGCAGATGACTGCGATTAATTGATTTCAGATCAAAATGTCCACTGCAAAACACGGAACTTTTTAAAATCGAAATTGTTTACGGTGGAATCACCAAGCTTAACAGACAGCTAGGTGATTTTATTTATTTATTTATTCATAACAATTTTTACGTTGTGTCGAATATTAAAAAATATTTTATAAGTTAAAAAATACAAAAAAAATAAAAACACTAAAAAACATGCCACTTAATTAATATGACGAATAGTAATAATAATAAATAAATGTCATTTAAATAACTAGAGTCATGTCATTCAAATAAATAAATCACTGTTACAAATTAAATACAATTTAAATTAATAATTAATTAAATTTAAAAAAAAACAAATTAAATTAAATATAATGTCATATGTCCAATGTCAATTACTTAATTATATGTCATGAATCTATAATTTAAATATCATTAATAGAATAATAGCAGCCTTCCAGTAGTTTTGCCAGATTAGTTAACAGGATTACACTGCAGCTAACCATCTTCTAATGCCGTACAGTACCCGGCGATAAATATTTCACATCGACTAATTCAAATTGGTGTATTTTATAAAAAGAAATAATTATCAAAAGAAGCAAATCATAATTGTTTTAACAGCTTCTAATAGATACCGGACTGTTTGTATTTCGTGCGACAGAGATAACGGCTCTACGAAGCCGAAATTAGCCGATTGTCTCTTTCCAAAGGTCGATGTGCAATATTTATCGCCGGGTACTGTAGTTTGCATTTTAGACTTATTGTTATGGAGACAATTATTGCTTTTGTTTCTCTTTCCCACCATTTTAAGGGCAATCCCGTATTTCAAGAATCGTATGCATAATCTGTCTATTAAGTGACTGCTGGGACACAGCCTTCCTTTCTATGAGAGAGAGTAGGCCCTAATCCACCAAGCGGGTCCAGTGCGGGTTGGTGGATATCACACGTCTTCGAATGTTTTGGTTTCCCCACGATGTTTTCCTTCACCGTTTTGAGAGTAATGATGATGAAATAATTTATACTAAGTGCCCGTCTGGGATCGAACCTACGACCTTACTGTACATTTAATGTAAACTCCTTTTTAACACCTTTCTACCCTCATACAATTCTTTTTTGCTTTTTATTTCCATTTATCAATACAGAAAGTACGTACGTACCGTACTCACATATGCCATTTGAAAGGTTTCTTTTCTTTACACATGCATCATTTGAATATCAATGTAAGACACGTGTCAAGTTTTTTTTATGTGTAAAAGGTCCTTAAACTCCGTAGTACTGTTGGGCTGGTTTTAAAAAGAATTGATGTGTTCTTTAGTAGGGTAGGGTCGGGTGACCTCGTTTTGGAAATTGTCGTAATGTTATTTGGACTTACCTATATACTGTTAATAGATGAGACTTACTGATTAATGCAAGGGATTTTATTGAGATAGAATGCAGTAGTGTCTTCCTGTCAGATAGTCAAGCATATTGCGTTCACCGATTAAAAAAAAATATTTTTAGGTTTCCGTACTCATAATATGGCGCTAACGGGACCCTTTTACTAAGCCTCCACTGTCTGTCCGTCCGTCTGTCTGCCAGCGGGTTGCATCTCATGGATCGTAATAGGTAGACAGTTAAAATTTACAGTGAGTATTTCTATTGCCGCTGTTACTATAAATAATAAAAATAAAATACATTTTAATTTAAGACGAGGTTGTTGCATTTTTAAGATTTTTGGAGCTATTTATATCTAATTAATGTAAATATTGCGCAAAATAAAAATCATTTTAACAAAATTGAACATAATAATATGGTCAAGCGCTGACTAAAGACGGAAACGTAATTACTAATAATTGACTCGATAAAAAAAATCGCAAAGATGACACTAAACCGATATTTCGAACGTACTTCTTAGCAAAAAATTATATTCAAATTCAAATACGAAACCATCTAAGTACTTAATATATCAAAAAATAGGTTTTAATATTTTCTAGCGCTGGGTAAGGAAGATTTTTATTATAAGTGGTTATTTATTTTCGTAAGAACAAAAATCAGACGATATTGAGCAGTTCAAGCGCTCACGCCTGCTAGCCAGTGCCTGCGAGAGAGAGATGGCCCGATACGTATTATGCGGGGAGTGAGGAAACGTTATCATACCTACACACCGCACTACAAAAGGGCCTTAATAAAAAATGAGATAGAGTAACTTCTTTTAATACTTTTAAAAGATTGCTACTAAGAGATCGGCTTACCCCATTTCGTAAATGAATAAATCAAAAGTATACATTCATTTCATGCGTAACAATATTATAAAGGCTTATTGCAACGTAATATTACAGATTACGCCCCGTACAGAACCTTTTGGGGCCACGAAATGGACGGACAAAGCATTCTTATTTTAGGCGGAAAAATAATTTGGAATATTCCTTTTCCAATGATGGCTTTCCACATCCTGTTACTAGTACAGATATTCTATTTCACGAAGTCCGTTCGGCTTTGATTGTAGTAGTGACGTATCCCGACAAGCGCGCTCCCACAGCGGCTACCCCTTGCTGCCGTCGCATGAGGTTATTTCCGCGAATGTGTACCGTTTTACTTCACCCATTGTTGAGTCTCTGTTGATCACAATGTGCATGTGCACGCTTGACAACATTCATAGCCAAACGGACTTCGTGACATAGAACATCTGTACCTTATATGCCACGTTTGGTACTTACAAATTAATTTGTCCAATGCCGGTGAGCTAAGCTTGTCAAAGAGGATTGTCCCGGCATCTGTAACCGATTTTTTTTCCAGATTTACCCCGCGTCCTACACAAAAAATCGTCGCGTTCATATGTCACTTTTTGCTCGGCAAACTGGAAGGCACCCTCTATCGGTGCGACCACGCGTTCATGTTCGCTGAACAAAATGAACCCGAGACGTTCGTGTGTTCGCGCGACTTTAGCTTTATATTAGGACGCGGCCTTATGTGCTAAGGTAGCCTGGAACATTCGACCAGGATACTTATCGGATTTTGAGCCCAGTATTTACCAATAATCTATTAGTTCAGCTGCCAAAATTGCATTCATCATCAACTATTTCAGCTGAAAGATGTCCACTGCTGGACATAGGCTGCAGCTCTCAAAACATCGTGAGGAAACCGGCATGTCCTAAAACCATAAATTCGAAGACATGTGACATCTACCAATAGTACCAATCCGCACTAAGCCCGCGTGATGGATAACGGCCCACTCCACTTTTCACCGAGAGGAGGCTTGTGTCCCAGCAGTGGGAAAATTATAGGCTGATTATGCTGGACATGAGCGTCTCCCAAGCGTCACCGCATTGACCGGTCCTGTGCTTCTCGTATCCAGCATTGCATTGAACGGTGACCCGTAACTTTCAAAAGGATATTAAGGTATTGGATTTTTAGTGCATTCATTTTTGTGCATTCTCCTTTTTTGCGCACCACAAAATTAAGCTAAGGCTGTTATGTATCCTGCCGGGTCAGCGGGATTGTCCGAAAGGGTTACCGCTGGCCCGGAACATAAAGGGCTAAGGAAGGAACACGGGTGGGTTTTAGTCAGTAAGAGTCTGACACTTCCTTCCGCTCCACCCAGAGCGGGAGTCATTTGATGATTTCCCAACCTGAAAAAAAAAGGCTGTTATGAATTTCGTTGTATATATTTTTTTAAATATATTTTGTTATATACTTTTGTAGGGACTGTGTCTTACGTACCCATCCCTTGCATAGTTTTAAGAATGTAATATTTTTATAGAGGAACTTATTGTAATAATTTTTAGAAAGTTTCATTTTTGTGTTTTTCCCACGTTGAACATCTGCAAGCGATTTAAGTTATAGGTACTATTGTCTTTCATGATTCTTTACTTTTAGTTAAGGTTCTTCATTGTTCTATTATGTTTAGTTATCTTGTATTGTACCCATTTGCTATTTATAGTTAAGATTCATTATAGTTAAGGTTCATTGTTCTGTTATTTTCAGTTGTCTTTTATTGTACCCATTTGTATTTCTCGTGTTTTATTTTATACTTTTAAAGGCAGATGTGGGATTTGCCGCGTCCTTTGTTTAGTGAACGGCAGATTTGGGAGAGTTTTGGTTCTGAGCTAGAGTCTGTGCTGAACTACGATCGTGCGAGGTCCTCTCTGACCCCCGATCATATTTTACTCGCCGAAGCTCGCCGTACTAGTTTACGGCGAGCTTCGTGTTTCTATTAGTTTTACTCTTCATGTAACATTATTTAATTTTACCTTTTCGTGTCAAGTGTAACTGCTAGCTTTAGTTACTTGATATCGTAATAAATTAATCGTTACCTATTTACAACTCACTTCTGTGTGTTACTTGTCTACGCGGTCACGAACACCGCACACTTTGTTTTGTTATATTATTATTTAGACCCAAAAAAGTGTTTATCGTTTTCCTAAAACTGCCCACTTCTTGGCCACATAGTAGGTACGGGTTTATAATATCCGTTCCAACCTATCTTGTGGGGATTAGTTATAATATAAAATTTACATAGACCTATATTATAAAACGGTTTATAATAGATTTGTATTATGTATTAAATTAAAGATCATATCACCCTGTGGCGTCGCCAGAGGTTTTGAAGTATTCTGTCATATCGCTGATTGAAAAAGTAAAGTATAGCGTTTCGTGAATAGTTCTTCTGTGGAAGTACCTACTTCCGTTTGCGCTTTTTCTTACACGCGATATAATCGCGCGCGACACAAAGGCACCGCTCGTTGCGCGACTTGCGGTGCCTTTGTGTCGCGTGTCGTGTCGCACCTGTTTGAAGGAGCCTTAATATTTCCACTGCTACTTCTAAAATAAGTACTAGTCAAATACCTAGTAGTAAATGTAGTAATATGATATTGCCCTGAGCGGTGATTGGGTTTGCCAGCCCGATAAATTGCTATAATCATAATAATTGCTGCTACCACAGACGCGGAGCATACACATGTGAAATATAGCAACATTAACTTATTTGGATAAAATTAATCCATTAGCGTAATGAATGGTAATGTTAAGGAAATACTTTAGATCATTTTTGTATCTGAGTGTTATTAAACGGTTGCCTCTAATGTTTTAAGTGCTTATCTATATACTTATATTTATATATAATATTATAGAGCTGAAGAGTTTGTTTGTTTGTTTGGTTGAACGCGCTAATCTCTGGAACTACCAGTCGGATTTGAAAAAATCTTTTTGCATTTGATAGCCCAATTCTCGAGCAAGGCTATAGGCTATTTAACATCACGCTATGACCTTTAGGAGCCGAGCAAAATGAAAAAAAAATCAGAAAGAACGCTAAGCAAAAACGAAGTAATAGCGCGGGCAGGCGATGCGATGCGACGGGGTGGGTCGGAGTAACAAGAAATTTCACGCGGATGAAGTCGCGGGCAGAAGCTAGTCTTTTAATAAACGCGAAAACCTGTACATAGATAGACCCATACCTTTAAGGCTCCTACAAACAGGCGCGACACGCGATATAATCGCGCGCGACACAAAGGCACCGCTCGTTGCGCGACTTGCGGTGCCTTTAAGGCAAGTATCACGATCTGTATGAACACCAAGCGTGCCGTTTTTTGACTACCTACTATGACGTCACAAGCACTATTTAGTGATGGGAAAATCAAATCGATTCAAAGACGTCGCCGCGTGCGGCACCCGTCTTGCCTCACCCCCGGGGCCTAGCGCCAGCGCTCACGCTCACCCAGCCAGCAGTACACAGTGGCCTTAGTGTAAGTTTTTTCTAGTGATCACCAGGTGCCGCTATAACTTTTCCCTTAAAAAATTCTACCGCGCTCGTAATCGAACGTGAGTCGAAAAATACTTACACTAAGGCCACTGTGTACTGCTGGCTGGGGTGAGCGTGAGCGCTGGCGCTAGGCCCCGGGGGTGAGGCAAGAGGGGTGCCGCACGCGGCGACGTCTTTGCATCGATTTGATTTGATTTGACACACTAATAAATCCTCAGGACTGAGCGCAAAAGTGACGACTTACGATTTTTGTACGTAAGATGGTGAGATTTTCGGCACGCGAAATAGTTGCTCTTGCGTTATCTAGGTGGTTCTATATCTGTGGTCATAACCTATATGGCGGGCTACCTTAGCGCTTCCCGCTAACTCAACAGCAATCCGCAACAGCTGTGTCTTTGAACTTGAAAGACAGTAACCTCAACCATCTTTTGTGGCACGCACAATAAAAAATGCTTGTATTCAGGTTCGGGTATAAATGGTAATAAATACACATTTCTTTTTTGAGGATGGGATATCATCAAATGAACCCTCCCGCTCTGGGTGGAGCGGAAGGGAGTGTCAGACTCTTACTGACTAAAACCCACCCGTGTAAGGAACACGGGTGGGTTTTAGTCAGTAAGAGTCTAAAACTAAAAAACTCACCCGTATTCCTTCCTTAGCCCTTTATGTTCCGGGCCAGCGGTAACCCTTTCGGACAACCCCGCTGAATAAATACACACTTTGTTAACGTTACCCAATCATGAATTTACAAGAAACAATTACAGCAAAGTAGGTAATATCGAATGCTTGACTCCTGAATCGACAATTCAGGTTCCAAATGGATCGGCCAATACATTATAGAGAGGTACCAATACAGTGGAGCACGGAATTTATTAATTAATTGATTAACGGGTTCGTTCAGTGTTTCAAGTGTTAATTTACTGCACCTACAGTTTGGTGTTTTCACAGTTCGATAACATTGTGAAACTAAATTGGAGTGTAATTTGGTGTGTTCGTTATTTAAAGACATATTTTTTTTCGTTTTTTTTTTCGTGTAAGTAATTTATCTAATGTTTCCTTATGTTATTTTATCATATGTTTAGTCTTCTCAACTACCTATATTGTTGAGGTTTAATCTAGGATTTCTTCGTAATAAATATTTAAAAATCAATAAACAAAAATAAATCTGTTAATTATTTTTATTATCAGCAAGCTCTGGACAGAGAGAGGTAGAAAGAGAGTAGGGAGGCCGAGCAGACATTAATGGCTAATAAAAAAATAAAAATATATAAATATTTCTTATAGTCTATCTATCATGGGGTTTAGGTTTCCGCACTTAGTCCTTGAAGTGGACCATTGTGCGTGAGCCATTTCTTATAGTTTTAAGCGACTGTCGACATTTAAGTACCCTTGCCCAGAATTAACATACTAAATCTATTTCAAAACTTTTCTTAGCGTAATACTTTGGTAGTCTTTTACCTAATACCCAAGGGCAGAAAATGGTGTTTAATTCTTATCAAAAAATTACACCCAACAATACGCGAAAACTAAATTTATCTGCATGCTTCCTCCTTACTCATACAAAGCTCTGAAAGCCCATACGTATGAGTTTCCAATTCATAACTACGCACCTATTTTGAGCCGTGACGTACCGTTTGACGTGTTACAATGGAAACTTATAACTACTGGTGCTGCTCATGAGTCAGCGCCTAATATTGGCGGGTTATTGAGCTTAAAATATAAGCGGCAGCGGTTTGGGACTTCCGGTGATCCGTTGGTTTGAGAAAATCGTTCCAACCACGGGTATGCCAATACTATGAGTTGACTTTGATATGGAAATAATGCTCTAGTACAGACGCCAGCACATCAAGCTACTACAATCTGTCAAATTTATTTAATAGATTTTCAACCTTATCGCTAAAGCATAAGGTTGAAAGTTGATTGGGAAAATTTGACAGTTTCGGGTAGCTTGATGTGCTGCGTCTGTACAGTATACCAAACTACTCTCTGATATCACCCATTTGACATTATTAAATAAGCCTGTATTGAAGACTCGTGGCTCCAGTCTTACTAACACCAGTAGCTTTGTGATAATTAGTCAAGAGACAAATATAGCTCAATAGTTTTCTTGTATTTTGGAGCAAAAAGTCGTAATTTCCATTCCAACTCATTTCATTTTTGACAAAAACTTACGTAACGCAAAAAAAAAAGAAAACTTTGACCTTCCAATTACTTTCTCAAATCAGGCACACTTTATCTGTCTACCCTTCCAGAGTCTCAGAGGTCAGGCGTTAATTTCATTCCAGATAAATGTAATGAACCCGAATTTAATATCGTAGAAAATTAAGCAGCAAATTGAAAATGACATAAAGTCAATACTCGGTTTACACATAATTGAATACACGTCCCGTTCTCCGGAAATTTTAAGCGCAGCCACGTGACGCAGTGGAATATCAAATTCATAAATATGCGAACGAAAATTGTATATTTATTTTATTAATCAAGCCTGCGGCTCGTGGGGGTAGTTAGTAGTGAATAGAAAATCCCTACTTTGCAAGCTATATTTAAGTTCCTTTTCGACACAAGAAAGCAATTTTGTAGTAGGCACTTATCTAGAAAAAAAAACTGTGTGGCACTCCGGGAGTGCCGACAGAAGTGAAAACTTGAATTACGTGTGTATTTTGTGAATCGTCTTACGAATTTTCGATCAGGTCACGTGTCCTGACGCGAGTTTAACATTTTTTACCCATTACAAAAAAAGTGTACAACGCCGCTAAAGAAGTTTTCACTTCAAAAATATTTACACCAGTCTTCTTAGCGTGTCGATTTTTTTTATCATTGTTCCTCTTATTCAAAGCACCTGCCATCCAATCTCTTCACCACCCTTGGTTGACTGGTAGAGAATGCCTAAGGCATTAAGTCCGCCTTTGTACCTTTTTGTGCGAGTAGTTTAAATAAATAAATAAATGGCAATCTAATTGGACTGGACCCAGAATTCGGCTACTTGGTTGGCGCCATCACTAGCGTCCATCAGTTCCTGTAACGTGTAGCTGACAGGACATGATATTAAGTGTCCCATCGTTTGTGGAACAGCACCATATTATACACTCCAAGGCGGAGTCGTCTTTGAATCTCCACCTGAACAGGTTTTCCTTGCTTCGGCCAACCTGGGTCCGGAGTCTGTACATCAGAGTTAAAACCATTCAAAAATTAATATCTCGTGAACTAGCAGAAGTAAAGAGCTGATTTTTACAGCACATGTTTGTTTTAATTACACATTTCTAAAGTTATTCTAACATATGTGAAGCGTGCGCGTGCGTAGCGTGCGCGTGTGCGTCATGCGTGTTAAAAAAACAATGGGTTAGCTAAAACAATGGGTTTTCAAATTCTAACAGCAATGTAATGTAACTTGATACGAATGGGGGCACCAAATTAACGTATTCCAACCAGCACTGGGCCCGCTTGGTGAATTAGAGCCCACTCCCTTTTTCCAAATGTCTGCCTGTGTCCCAGAAGTGGGAACAGCACAGGCTGGTTATGCTTACGTATATTTTTACAATTTAATTTTATTATTTATATGCATTCTTAAATGGTTCCTGTCGAGGCTGTCGATACCAGAAAATTTGTAGTAGTTGCTTTGGCCGTTGAATACTACAATGCATGTTCTGTGAAGAAAGGGTATGTTATTCTGAACACAAAGTTAGTATTCTATTCTATTTTTAGGGTTCCGTGCCTAAAGAGGAAAAACGGAACCCATATAGGATCACTTTGTTGTCCGTCTGTCTGTCTGCCAAGACCCTTTATCTCGGGAACGTGTAGAGGTGTCGAGTTGAAATTAAAACCATATACTCAGGTCTACAGTCCCTTGAAGCTGTGAAAAAATCAAACTTCTTAGTTCATGTAAAAAAATATACGTCCGTTTACGCCACCAAAAACGTACATTTCGACACTCTCAAGGAAACCAAAATTTATAGGGTACTTACTTCCCATTGATCTAGAATCATGAAATTTGGCAAGAAGCAATGTCATGTGTCACAACGAAAAAATCCGAAAACCATAGTAGTTAAGATACGTACAAATTTGTACGGAACCCTCGGTGCGCGAGTCCGACTCACACTTGACCGGTTTTTTTCGATTATCTCGTTTTACTATGTCTTACGTGAAATTACATAATTTTTTCGAACATTTTTAATATTATTAGTCATCAAACCTATTGTAGGTCCACCAAGCCTCTTTAACCTTTCCATATTGCAATACCACGATTTGCACGAATTTACTCGCCCGAAACGGGCGAATCGTCAGTTTTGAAAAGGTAATGTTTTTTCTATAGCCGACTCCCACGAAGTTAATTTATTTTGTGGGCGAGTCGACAACTCCAGAAATTTATTCGATCGAATAAATTCGCGCGAGAATCGACTAATAAGTCGTTTAAATACCTCACGCCAATATCTCGTAACTTAAACCGCCAACCAACCAAAGTTATTTTAACAAGAGCTGATTGTTTTACTAGTAGCGCACGGTCCATGGTTCGAGTCTCGGCCGAGAATGGAATTATTGTTCGTTTTCAGTCGTTGAAACAATAATTATGGTACTCTTTTTAATCACAGAACTGTACTGTAACATAACTCAGCATCAATAGGTACACTATTGATGCTGAGTTATGGATTACAGTACAGTTCCTATTGTTAGTCAATTGTAATTTAATATTTGTATAGATTGTTTGTAAAAGAATTTCTCAGTAGCAGTCTGGATCTGCGCCCGGTTGATGTCAATAAGTTTGCCCCTCTATGTATTACATAATTTTTGAAATGTGGGTGTACTATAGATAGACTCCTACCTAACCTTTGAGGATTACAGGCGTGATGTTACGATATGTTTGAAATAGAGTTAGTTAGTGTAGATTGGACGGAAGTTGGCCCAGTGCAATTTCAAGTAGTGCAGTGTAGCGTTATACTGACGTCACGCAAAATCCTGCATCTCGCAAGCAGAGTTTACCGCGCAACTAGCATAGATACAACGGCCCGACATGAATCATCGGGCAGTTGCCCGCCAGACACAACACCCGTCTGGTCGGAGGATCCTCCCTTTTCTATAGAGAATGTGTGAACTTTACACCCTATTCCTCATTCCTCTATACCAGTAGGTACCAGTCCAATCGCAAGTTCGATTTTCACACGGAACAATTTCGCTAGTCGAATGAATTCATGAATGAATGATTTTTTTGTTTGTTAGAATATAGGTTTTTACATGTGATGCGGAGGAATAAGGAAAATGTCGTAAGGGAAGTTTTGAATATGAATGTGGATATCTATATGAGTAGGGGCGGATCAAAGAAACGATGGATAGGCTGTGTGAAAGATAATACGAATGGAATGGGGGTGACTCCCGTCTAGCTTCAACTTTCTGACTAACTGACGGACTTTTTAAATTTTGACAATTGAAAAGTGCCTGTACAAGGTTTAATTGAAATAAATGCTTTGAGTTTGAGTTTGAGTTTGATGACGACTGATAGAGAAGTATGGAATAAAAAGACATTTTGTGCCAAAGGAGACCTCAAATAAAGAGGGATAGGGCAAGAGAACTAAAATGAAGGTTTTGCAAGGTATTGAGAATGTATTTAAAGTTACACTTTTATCTACATAATGTACAGTAGTTTCGAGTTCGACTATAATCAATCAGTTTTTATCCCACATTAATTTTTTTTATAATGAAGAGTTCAATGACCCCTTTTCAGACTTTGAGTTATTGCAAATCCACTCTATATAAAAGGAGTGGCTCATTTTTTGGCAACAACCACAGGATTACTCAATTAAAATACAAAGGTACTAAAATCCCCCAAAAAGCCAGAACCACCGAAAGCTTGCCAGGAATTTAATTTGATTCCAATAAAATTTCCATTTAAGTAATTAATCTAGCTAGCTTAGTCAGTAAAGTGGTTTTTAAGTTATTCTCATGGCGGACAAAAACTGTCAAAAATTCAGCGAAGTTCGGGTTTTTACGTAATTAATTCAATTTTTGCTTTTTTCTTTCTCTATCGTAAAATTTTTATGAAAATCTGTGTAACGAGGGTTCCAAAATGTCGTTGTACGAATTAGGTATTTTAAGTTTTCAGTGCAGTTAAATGATACGTTTCTGCAGTATTGGTATCGGTTTTTTTGGTTCTGGTGATATCACCAGAACCAAAAAAACCGATACCAATTATTCGGTAGGTTCAAGGTATTCGGTACCGATTTTTTTCGGTTTAGTATCGTTTTCATTATCATCATCATCCTCATGACAGCCAGTGGACGTCTAGTGCTGGTCCTTTGACCAGTACTAGATCTCCGATGAATTTCAGCCAAATTCACCGAACGGCTTTTTCCTAACATTTTGTGCGAGGTCCTTTATACATTTTGCATAAATTCGAGTTAAAAATATTGTTTCCAACTCGCAACAAGGCCCGAGCCGAAACTCACGAGTTTTCGGGATGACCTTTTTAGGCCGGGTTCACGAACTGGGTTCACGAAAACGTGAAACCGACCTAAAAAGGTTTCAGGAAAACCCCTCGATGAAATGTGAAAGTTTCATTTTCATCAAATCCCTTATTTTCGGGAGTTATTCCTTTATTTTCTATTACTTTTTATTTAGAAATCACATTTTTCGGAGAACTACCTTTAATTTTTTACAGGAAAAAACGCTTCGGTAAATGTGAAATATTTTTGTTGTTTTATTCGTTAATTAGAATCGTATGGTTTCCCTGAAATGTGACTATTTATTTTAAGATATGCTAAATACTGGTGATTGACCGTATTAGTTGACACCTTAGCAACATGTTTGAGAATGTTTTACATATGAATTATCATGTTTAATAAAAATCTTGTCAAAATAAGCTGCACTTGGCAGAGGGAATTAATGTTTTTTTTTTTGTTACTAATGTACAGACGCCAGCACATCAACCTACTACAATCTGTCAAATTTCTTTAATAGATTTTCAACTTTATCGCTAAAGCATAAGGTTCAAAGTTGATTGGGAAAATTTGACAGTTTCGGGTAGCTTGATGTGCTGGCGTCTGTACATAACTTTAGACACTCCGGCCCATCCTTTCGCTGGACATCATAGCAAGTCCCTAACCCCCTTACAAATAAACGTTGTATAGCACCTGCACAGTTACACAAGGCTTTATCTTCTCCTTTCGAAAGTCAAATTACTGACGACTGAAAGAGAAAAATCTGTGTGTCACTTCATCATTCACGTATTTAGTAAGGTGGTAAATTTGGACTACCAAGCAGCCAACTAACTTTAGGCTTTTAATTTCAGCTGTGTTAGAAGAAAATTACTGAAAAAAGTTCCGAAAATATTGGAACACTAGATTTAGTTACTATAGTATAAATACAAAGTAAAACGACGAAAGTGCATTTAATAAAGTCGTCACATAACAAATTGCTAAATAAAACAGTGCAAACGAGTATCCCGATCTATTTATGTAAAAGGTGAAAAGCTGTCTCTGCCGCATTCGATATTTAAAAAGGGGTACAGACTGATGCGGTCGCGATAAAAACGCGGTATAAAAATAAAACGGGGCGACTCCAATTTGTGAGGTCTAATTTTTTTTCTGCCCATTTTCTACCTACCTTGATAAATCAGGGCGTATCGCGATTGCAACCCCGCCCGGCCGCACCCCCGACCGACGATAAACAATTCCGACATCTACCTATTTTCTTCGACATTTGTTTAACGGGGCGCGCCACCCATATAACTGAATTGCGCACTATAATCGGTCAATCTGTCGCATTATTACCCTGCCCGAACTGCCCTTAGCCTGCCCAAATAAGTTACAAAAGCGATAAAGACAAGAAATGACCTTAAAATAAACAGATGATCGCCAAACGAGGTGCGGTGTCCACCTGCAATAAACCAGTGTGTACATAGCCGACGCGCCCTTTCTCTAATGAGGACACTTTATGGGGCGAGCTAGCATTTAGTTTTTATTATGTGTGCGCGCGCAACCCCTTGTCGCTGGTTTATAAAGAGGGACGTTGGACGAACACGCTCAGTTGTCCACGTGACGACGTCGCGCGCGGTCGTCTTCGTACACTTCGTTAATTAATGTGTGTTAATTTGTTTCGATCGTGTTATGTTAAATGAGTGACTCAGTTCTGAGTCGGACTCGCCCACACCCGATAATTGGACGCCAGCCTAGAACACGAATTAACGAGTTTTTTCTGTAAACATTAGATCTGAGTGAAATTTTTGGAAACAATTAGTAAGTTAGGTGCGATCTATAAACAAAGTATTTCCGGTCTAATTAAAAAACAAAAATCAGTTCATCGTTAAAAGCAACCTTCATTAAAATCAAGAAGAAAAGTTTTCGTTTACGTTTAAAACTTTGCCGAATAAATCTAAAGAACAGTTCTCTTCTTAGAATATTATTCCAACTAACTTAAAACTCTGAAGTTTATTCGAATAGTACTGAAGTAAGCGATTCCAAAGTTTAACTTGAAGAAGAATCGGCGTATTCAAAACAGTTCTTAAACTTAAAGAAAACTTCAGGAATAAACGCTTAAGCGCAATTTATCAGACAAAATTCTAATTTCAGGATGATTTATATATAGCACAAAAGATCTGGAATATTCTGAGTAAAGGTGCATACACTCGGAAGAGGTAAAATTTGTGAATTTGTATGTAGGCGGTAATCGCAATTACTAATCCGATCCATCAGTGGGAAGCTACAGTGCTTGCCGAGTGTATTAGGATAATTTATGCTATAACAAGTACACACGAGCGAAGTCGGGGGTAGAACCTAATCGGTAAATGATATAAAGCAAAATTGGTCTATTCAAAATTATTGCTCTATTCAAAATTAGTATCTGATATGTAATTCCTGTATCAAATAAAGTTAAAATTAAAACGTAAAATGACAAAATAAGTGGTACCTCTCTGGTACTGGTACCAAGGGTACCAAGACTTTACTTCAGTTAAAATACCAATCATATTTCGACTAAAATTATTTAATTTAACAGTTTTGATTCCATATATTAACTTATTGCAACCGTTATTCGGAACCGGAAACCACATTTCTTTATGCATACACCCCATTATTTTTACCCCGCTTAGGGTCGTTGTTACTACTTACGTAGATATGTACTAGTTGTTGCTCATGACTTAATATGTGTGTTACTTGTATTTCATATTTTCAATACAGATATCCACGATGAAAAGAAGGCCATGTCCTTCTCCAGGTTCCAGGCAGTTTTTACAGTGGTTTAGGCGTGAAAAGTGAACAGACTGACTGTGTTACTTTCGCATTTATACTTGAAAAGTGAACAGACTGACTGACAGTGTTACTTTCGCATTTATACTATTAAGTATGGATTAGGTATTTTGGGATGCATGCAGAAGCCTCGTGTAGCGTAGTTTGTTCCGCCAGTTACTCAACTGAACCGAGCGCTCGGCGCATCCTGGACAGTCACATCCAACACCTTATTTGACTGGCCAATTCTTCCCATGCGGTGGTAGGGCTAATGCCCGCCTGGTTTGTGACCACCTCCCACCAGAGTCAAGCAGCCTGCTATGTTTTGTTATTGCGTGGGAGTTCCAGTGCCTTAGGCATCTTCTGGGCACACCCGTTCCATCATAGACCTCATCCATCACTTTCCATCAGGCGTGATCGAGGTCAAGAGCCCATTCAATAATAAAAATGGTGGATAGTGGCGGATATGGACAAAATCCGAGACGCATTTCAAAAATTTGGATTATTATTTGCAGTCCAGATAGACTAAAGCAGCAGTAACTAAATGACATTAAATCGATCCAATTAAAATCTTTCTAACACGTCCAAGCTGCGTCTATAACTGGCCGGATTGAAAGTTTTTCTAACACCATTCGTAATATTTTTTTAAAGAAACTCTTAATCACTTTCATCTTTTCTCAGTAATGTATTGTGTGTGATGTGCATGAGAGCAAATAAATAAATGAATAATTTCTGTATCCAAAGGTGAAATTTCTCTGTGGGCTTTGATCAGTTTTTCGAGGAAGTAGATCAAACTTTGGCGATCGGATGATGGTCTGTGTATCTAATAGGAGGTCGAGCTCTCCTAGAGAACTACTACATACATAGCCATTTCCTCCACCAAGAAGCGCTGTTGTGTTACAGGTTGTAGGGTCCCTCATGTGCCTGTATTATACTGGTATCTATTACCGGTATAATAGAGGCACACGACACATTCTCAGTTTTACTTCTGGCATGGCAACGCTAGGTGCGTTGCCTCGTATTGCAGATCTAGGCTATGGTGACCACTTACCATTAGGTAAACTGCCTCCTTTTTTGACACCTAATAACATTAAAAAGTTGCTCAAAATTATGATTTCTGTTTTTTGTTATTGAAATATTCGGCGAACTAATAAGGACATTTGCCTCCTTCCATGGTTTTTGAAGTGGGAAAAACTCCAAACAATTTTCTGACGTGAATAGAGTCACGGCAAACAAGATAAAAAAGTTAACGCACTTTCAATACTATGTTAATTCTTTTCCTTCCTCGTAAAAGAAACTTTAAATTAGGAGTTGTTTTACGTGTTATTTTTTAATACTAGGGATGCCTTCGCCTCAGGACCTTCAGCAATAACATGACTGCCATTTAGAGGTTGAAATTGAAAACATGCGACAAACCGAAATGGGTCGTACGAGGTAAATTGTGTAAGTCTTTATGTAGGGTGAAACTTCGGAACTACTCATCAGATTTCAAAAATTATTTCACTGATAGTAAGCTACACTATTACCGAGTGTCTTATGTTTTATGGTAGGTTTGCATAATAAGCCCATAATGTTTCCACTGCGGCGACACAGGCCTCCTCTCATGAGAGGGAGTGGACTGTAATCCATCACGCAAGCCAAATGTGAGTTGGTAGATGTCACATGTCTTCAATTTTTTGTTCTAGGACATGCCAGTTTTCTCACCATATTTTCCTTAACCGTTTTGAGAGCAGTGGTGATGAAAAAATTGACACAAAGTAAAGTATCTGTCTGGATTCGAACTCACGACCCAGATACTAGTAAGTCGTGGCCAATTCCACTTGGCAAATTAAACATTCATAAAATAGTTATTTCTACTTCTGTCCTCTCAAAAGTTTTCCTCGTTCTAAAGAGTTGTTATTAATTAACACAACTATTTCTACGCTACACGACAATAGATTCAAGATAATATATTATCAGTTTCCTTATGGGTTTCCTTCCTTTTAATTATAATATTTCAATTACTTCATTCATTTTTACACGTTATAACACGTGCCTTGTGCCTTTGGGAGATATAAGTAAAAGATTATGTAAGGGGAGACTGAGCGTGCCTGCCGGGTCAGCGGGATTGTCCGAAAGGGTTACCGCTGGCCCGGAACATAAAGGGCTAAAGAAGGAACACGGGTGGGTTTTAGTCAGTAGGAGTCTGACACTACCTTCCGCTCCATCCAGAGCGGCCATTTGATGATTTCCCGACCTGAAAAAATGCTTCAATCTATATATACATACACTATACATCTTCTACACAAATAAATAAAATTAAAGTGTCCGTCAAAATAACGGCTTTTTCCGAAATGCATCATCATCTGCCTAGCCTTTTCCCAACTATGTTGGGGTCGGCTTCCAGTCTAAAAGGATGCAGCTGAATACCAGTATTTTCCATGGAGCGACTGCCTATCTGACCTCCACCACCCAGTTACTGGGTACTACGATACCCCTTGGTAAGACTGGTTGTCAGACTTTCGGGCTTTTGACTATCCGTAATGACTGTCAAAGATCCATGAATGACAGCCGGGACCATCGGCTTATCGTGCTTTGGCACGTGGCACGGAGGGGTCTCGGTGTATAAAGAGGGTCACCCATCCACAGACCAACCGCGGCAAGCGTAGCTTAACCTGATCGATCGACCCGTGCGGCTGTTATTATTTAGCCACGGGCCCCTCTCCTCTTGCAAAGCTTTTTACCAAATGCATTTATACAAAAAAAATATCTCTGTGTCTGTTTGTTCCAGCTAATCGCCAAAAAGGCCGGACCTATTTTGACGAGACTCACTGGCAGATAGCTGATGTTATAAGAAGTAATATAGGCTACTTTTATTTTAGAAAAATAATTAGTAAAGAGACAGATTATTGTTTTCCGACACCCACGCGAACGTAGCCGTGGGCTCAGCTAGTATACAATATTATTAATCATTTGTCATATTTAGTTATCTACCCTACACAGTGAAAGAATACGTATGGAAACGGCATGTCGTTGAACCAAAAATACTAAGATATTGGACATCCAGCAACCCGCACTGGCCCTCTCCCACTCACAGATATTGGCTGATTAAACATACCTATGCTTCTCTCGAGATTTTTCTTTTTATAGATATTTCTTTGGTTAAGGCTCCTTCAAACAGGCGCGACACGCGAAAAAATCGAGCGCGACACAAAGGCACCGCAAGTCGCGCAACGAGCGGTGCCTTTGTGACGCGCGCGATTATATCGCGTGCCGCGCCTGTTTGTAGGAGCCTTTACGGAACCTAATGAAAATTCAGCACCATTTTCAGTAGAGTTCCAAAGGAAATATAGGATGATTTTTTTTATATGAAGTATGTGTTTTACATTTAAAATGCTTCCGTATTTTTTGGCAATCAAGCCGGCTTCCAAGTTTAGCTAAGTTTTGATTAGGAAACCTTGGAAAAGACTTCCTACTTACTCGTATTATAACGAGGAAGAACAAAAATTGTTTGCAGTTTCACGAACTTTCCGTGATACGCGAACCTACTTCTAAAATAAGGATATATTTGGATAAAATGCAAAATTGTTTGTCAAGAAAGTCCTATCCTAACTTGGAAACGATGCGTCGTAGGGCCATGCTTCTTAGAGCCTTAATGTTTTATATGGTCCAGGTTAACCCGATACTGCAATAAAATTAGGAGATATCCGAAAAAAAAAGAAAAATTAAACGTCCCAAAATTTATTTTATCGAAATTAGGCCAGCATTTAGATTCCATGCAACATATTATTGTGAAAATATCAATTCCAATACAAATTATGCAAAAAAAGAACACGTATTTTTGCATAACTTTTTTGTGAAAGCACTGTTTGTATGTCCAAGTGTCCAGTAGTGTCCCCACTGAGATAAATAAACTGCTGATAGAATAAAATAGTAAATAAACTATTCTTTGCCTAAATAACGTCTAAAACCTACACATGTAAACTTGAACACTCATTATCACTCGAGAAATGAGCAAAAAATTTAAACATCATCGTGTGTCATTTTGTTCGTGACGACATCATTGTGTTATGGATACCGCAGACATTAAAGGTATTTATTTGTTTGATTTTTTTATATGTTTAGCACATAATCTGGTTTCATATTGGAGAGACCTGTGATGATTGTGATAAGTAGTTGACAAAGAGTTCTTACCTAATACATAATTATAATTGAGTATACTTTTCACTTCGTACATACCACGTCTTCACAACACCGATATTCGTGTATTTATCTCGTCTGCTCGACGTCCGTATGTCACTGCAGGGATCATTAGAAGCCTACGCTTCCACTGCTCTCTATATTGTTAATATGGGTAGCGAAATGCTTCATCATCTGCCTAACCTTTTCCCAACTATGTTGGGGTCGGCTTCCAGTCTAACCTGATGCAGCTGATTACCAGTATTTTACATGGAGCGACTGCCTATCTGACCTCCACTATCCAGTTAGATACTGGGTAATACGATACCCCTTGGTAAGATTGGTTGTCACTTTCGGGCTTCTGACTACCCGTAACGACTGTCAAAGATCCACGAATGACAGCCGGGACCAACGGCTTAACGTGCTTTCCGAGGCACGGAGGGTCTCGGTATGTAAAGATGGTCACCCATCCACAGACCAACCGCGGCAAGCGTAGCTTAACCTGATCGATCGACCTGTGCGGCTGTTATTATTTCGCCACGGGCCCCTTAATAGGTTAGGTAGAATTTGCTTCAGTCTAAAACTATTTGATAGGAGCATTGACCCCAAAAGACCTATTTTTTTATTGAGTTCATCAGCCTGCTGATAATTTAATTACTCTGGTCTTCGGTGGGTTAGTCACTTTTTCGTGCCCATTTTTCTTACTTTGTATCTTCTACACTATTTTCCTTAGTTATTTTAAATAATGCTTCTTGCAAAACAGCATTATTAATATGCAAATTCTATTAAGTGGAATTTGCTTCACCATCGTAATATTTATTAAATCCTTCCTGTTTCTGGTAGTTATTAATATTACCAATATATTTTGAATTTGCTCTTCCTCAGTGTGAATGAAAATGAATTAATGAATGTTGAATGACAGTTGTATGAAAAGACTAAAACACAGCAGATTTTTTCGGACTTTGATAATGACTTTGACCTGAATTTGTTTTCTTCTCAAGTGTAGACAGTTAGTAAAAGTCAACACCATGTAGCGTATTTCTTTTTTAATATGCCGACTAAAAATGATTCTGTTATCTTATTTTACGGAATAAACAAGTTTCACACAATTTAATTTAACGTCATTTCATTTCATTAACGTAGTCTGTCAATTTTAAAAGACAATTAATTTTCCTCACTGTACATCATTCTGATGTCCTATCAAAAGAGTAAAAATCACGAGGGTATCCCGAAATCTTGAAACGTTTTTTTCGCCCTAAAAATCCCGGAAGTCGAATCTCTCACATGAAAAAAGAAGTAGGCGCTGTAAGTGGCTGTTAAACACGGATGGGCGAGTCCGAATTACGGGCTGATTAAATTGATTTTAGCTGTTTAACTGAGCGAAAAGATTCTGGAACCTTCCACCCCGTAGTTGGTAATATTCCCTGTATGTGATACGTTCATGACATAATTCAGGGAAAGCGTTTTTGCCAGCTATTAATAATAACGTTTAGGGATAAATCTATTACAACATAATATTGATTACCTGAAAAAAGGTGTTTCTAGTACCTAATAAGTAAGTTTTATTTCAATGAAAATCTTAAAGACAAATAAACAAGCTAACACCAAACTATATATAATAGTGTACAAAATAAAAAAGGCAAGAGCTGATTGGGCATAAAAAATTCGTCTGCATCGCTGTCAATGGGAAAAGTGCCCAATACCATTACCACGGTAGCATTACCACATTGGATGACTATTCCATTTTGGTTTTGGTGATGTATCTAGTATAAAACGATGAAATCTTAAGGAAAGATGCGATACGGTAGGAGCTCTTTAAACATTAAATATTAGTCAGCATATTGATAGAAGATAAAAAAAACATCTAAAAAAAGAACGAAGCGCGTATATGATGATCAAGTAAACATTAATTGAATGAGTTCATTTTTTTAATATTTGAGATCATATTAAAAGCTTTAGTACTGCTAAATGTCTAATTATGTAAGTACTCAATAAGGGAAATGTATATTATGACGTAAATTGGTTTTCATTAAGCTATATTTAAACTTATAGAAATCTCTTAAGAACGATTCGCGTGTAAGAAAGGACAGTTGTGAGAAAAAATTGTAATTTATTGAAATACTAGCTGCGCCCCGCGGTCTCACCCGCGTAAATGTGGATCCCGTGGGAATATCGAGATAAAAAGTAGCCTATATGTTAATCCAGGGTGTCTGTTACCTCCATACAAAACTTTATCAAAATTGGTTCAGCCGTTTGAGCGTGAAGTAGTAACAAATATATAAACACTCACAAACTTTCGTCTTTATAATATTAGTGTGATATTCAAGTATAAAAGAAAAGCCTATTCATTGCCTTAGATACTCGTGGATATAACATTCTCAATATAACATAACATTTCTAGGACAAAACGAATATTACTATAAAAGTTACCAAACATTAGATACACTTACGCCCTTACTAATAAACGTTGTATAGCGTCTGTATAGTTACACAACGCTTTGTCTTCTTCTTTCGAAAGTCAAATTACTGACGACTGAAAAAGAGAAATCGGAGTGTAACTATTCATCTGATATATTACGTTTATCAGTAAAGAGATAGTGTTAAAATAAAGACAGTAGGTACACCAGATACCTATTCACAGACGTATAGTAGAAAACTGTTTTCAAAATCCGCGAACGAGACGAGAGCAAAAACCGAAAGGCATTATTAAAATCACTGTGTACATACGGCGTCACATCAAAATATATATTTCCAGTATAAGCAGACCGTGCAATTTATAGGGTTTCCCTACAATAAAAGGTCTGCTAAAACTGGGATGTTCACATTGTTCACCTTGCTGTGACGTCGTGTGTACCTATTTTCGAGGCTGAATGACGTCAGCTCCCTCGGGAATCCATCGCGGCTTAGAGTGGAATCCAAATGGAATCCTATAGACTTTTACTGGTATATTATCTACCGCCGCTAGGGACTGTGGTATGTTAAATCTAAAATTGGTAAAGGATGTGGGAAATGGCTTATTTTTCGTTCTGTGGCTGTGCGAAATCTTTTTGGGAATTTCGTGGCTTGGAACTGTGTTTGAGCTTTAGATTTTTTTAATGATCGAATTTTGTTAAAGTGTTTTTCGAACATTCTTGTTTTTTTGTTAAAGTCCTTTAATCATAAATTCTGTTACTGCCGGTCGATTCTGTAAAAATCTCACCGTGATAACTTAGGTGAAGTGAGTTTGTTTTTGCTAGGAATTGACACTAATGACAGTTCACTCCACGCTCACTTCACCTCAGTTTTCACGGTGAGATTTTTACAGAATAGCACCGCAGTACAGAAAATATACTGGTTCGTTTAATTAATGCACCCCTGGAATGTTGTATTAGTTCAATGTTCTTACAAAAGCTTACGAAAATGTGATATTACTTCCAAATATCGAGAATACTACCTCATTCTGATTCCGATTTCAGACCCATAAAACGAAAACGCAACAAAACATCTAAATCATTTTCATTATAAACCCGATACGCTTGCATAGGATAGAAAGGCTGACTCACTGCTCACATTTCATGTCTCTAAGCTTGACTTTATTGCACCTTCAAATCCTTTGCAAGATAAACAACAGCGCTCTCAAAATGATCTAGAATTTTACTCTCCTTGCCTTTCGGTACTTGTCTTTTTATTTTTAAAACAGAGCCAGAAAGTAATGGTTATGATTACAGTAGAGTTCAGAGTAGTAAGTATGAATGTTTTCGTGTAGCGTTGAAAATTCTGCTTTAGTTTTGATAAAAGTGGAATTGAAATATTCATTTGTACAACGTTGTTGGTGTAGGGGAGCTTTTAGCATAGTTGAGGAGTCCTTGTTAATCTTTCTCATAACATATCACGCTTATAACTTTCATAGGGCTAACCCTATACCCGGCAGAGGTGTATCGATAGTACACTCACATTTCACCAGTTTTGTTTATATCTTACATAACAGGCACGAGTCTATTAACATTAACCGTGCATGGTAAGAATAGTATATTTTTTGCCAAGGGAGCAAACTACTTTTTTAAAGGCGAGATTTAAAGTACGTCACTCGAGCTTAAAATAGTGTTGCTCCCGAGGTGGACACTCTACTTTTTATCACCTACGCTTATATTTTTCATAGGGCTAACCCTATACCCGGGCAGAGGTATATCGATAGTACACTCACATTTTGCCAATTTTGTTTGTATCTTACATAACAGACACGAGTCTATTAACATTAACCGTGCATGGTATGAATAGTAGATTGTTTGCCAAGGGAGCAAACTACTTTTTTAAAGGCGAGACATTCTACTTTTTATCACCCTCTATGAAAAAATAAGTAAGTGCAACTTCTGAAAAACCGGTCAAGAGCGACTCGGACTCGCGCACCGAGGGGAGAATGTGCAAACTACGCTCTTTCATATGATACTCCACATGCCCTAGCCCTAGTAGCCCCACTTCGAATTTTTCAAAACATCTTTCAGTCCCTGTTGAAAAAAAAAAATTTCTTTCTTATTTGCAAAATAGTTGGGTAAACGTTATCTAAAACTATTCCAAATTTCAAGTTGAGAGCATTAGTAGTTCTTGAGATATTCAACTGTGACATACAGACAGACAGACTTAGTCGCACCATAAGGGTTCCTTTTTACCATTTTGGTACGGAACTCTAATAAGAATAGTACGTTTATTTATTTACATACAATTACTTGAGGAAAACTTAAGCATTTTTTATAAAACTACGTAAAATCCTAACTTGAGTAAACAATTACGAACGAAAGGCAGAATGCTTTTCGCGCGATTTTTATTTTTTCACAAACTTTTCTTTTATTTGGCTCGCGCGCGTTTTTCTTTATCATACTTACAGCCTGTTACTTGTTCATACAATATTCGTGATTAATCTCTTTGGTGATTGGAACTTTTACTAACAAAATCCACATTCTAAATTCAAATCACTTTTAGTCCTCAAGGAATAAAGAGCTATTTTAGTCACTGTTTACGAAGAATATACCAGCTCATTTTGAATAGATATGATAAAAAAAATTGTACAAAGTATTTTTTTCAGTAGCATCTATCTATATTATTGTTCTAGTCGAAAACCGGTCAAGTTGATTGCAACACATCCCTGGACATTCCCAGAGGTGTCAGGGAGAGTTACCGCCGAACTAGCTAGAACTACTCCTAACGGAGGCCCAATCTCCTTAGTCGTCCCGAGAGAGCAATCGCGATTAATTTGCGGACACCACTATCGGGACCGTCTGGTCGATGTTACACTTCTAAGTTATTGTCATTTCGATTACTATCATTAGTAAGTTCGTCCTTAGCTTCATTATGTGCTTTAGCTGTATGTCTAGCAACTATATTATTTTCAAGTGTAATATTATTTTCCAGAGTGACATTTTGTGTCATTTACGCATGTTTTCAATACATGTTTTTGTTCTAATCGTTCTCGTTATGATAGTATAAAAATGTTCGAGTGTGTAATCCGCTACTATTCAAATGCTGAACAATTCTAGAACAGTGAGCTATAGTAGATTTTACAACAAGTGCACAAAACAAACCATTTTTATCCGAGACTTTTAGCAGCCCGAGCCGAAGGCGAGGGCTGATAGTAATGTCGAGGATAGAAATGGTTTTGTGGACGAGTTATAAACTCTGCTTTTCACTTCGATTGCGAGGAAATAAAACAGTAGTATAACATAACATTTCTTTAATTAAAATTCAAAGTAAAATTAGAACAGTTTTGAATACTGAAGGAAATTATTTTTTTTTAATCTTACGACATTGATATTAGGCTGCAGACCTATACAGCCTACTATTAAATTAATTTTGTAATAATAATTTTCTTAAATCAACTAACCTACCGTACTTGAATTCAAATTTTAATATCTATTATATCTTAAAAAACGCATAAGGCAAATAAATTAAAGTAAATATTATATAATAACAAATTCTATCTATGAACTTCTTATTGCATTTGGCTGTATGGCTCATTTTCTTTGCCTTAATATAATACATTTATGAGTAGATACGTTAATGCCCTTGTGCACAAAATTCGATTTTGTGCAGCCTATACCCTGCACAAAGAAGCACTTTCAGAGCATGAGAAGTGAAATAGTAGATTTTACAACAAGTGCACAAAACAAACCATTTCTATCCGAGACTTTTAGCAGCCCGAGCCGAAGGCGAGGGCTGATAGTAATGTCGAGGATAGAAATGGTTTTGTGGACGAGTTATAAACTCTGCTTTTCACTTCGATTGCGAGGAAATAAAACAGTAGTATAACATAACATTTCTTTAATTAAAATTCAAAGTAAAATTAGAACAGTTTTGAATACTGAAGGAAATTATTTTTTTTTTTAAATCTTACGACATTGATATTAGGCTGCAGACCTATACAGCCTACTATTAAATTAATTTTGTAATAATAATTTTCTTAAATCAACTAACCTACCGTACTTGAATTAAAATTTTAATATCTATTATATCTTAAAAAACACATAAGGCAAATAAATTAAAGTAAATATTATATAATAACAAATTCTATCTATGAACTTCTTATTGCATTTGGCTGTATGGCTCATTTTCTTTGCCTTAATATAATACATTTATGAGTAGATACGTTAATGCCCTTGTGCACAAAATTCGATTTTGTGCAGCCTATACCCTGCACAAAGAAGCACTTTCAGAGCATGAGAAGTGAAAACAATATTTATTACTACCTTATTATTCTTTTATTCATTTGCCATTTATTTTTGATGCCTGGAACAATGGTCTCAGTTTCTAGTTTTACGTCACCTACCTACCTATATATACAATATCATGGTCTATAGCATACAATTAATCAATAAAACTGAACGCTGCTTCAAAATCAATTTCAGAATCTAAACCTACAGTATATTTTGTATTCAAACTCGCTCTTTTGTGCAATATATTCCGTATTCTCCCGTATATATCGTTCGTCTTTCCTACATTGCTATTCGTTCAAACCCCATTTTATTGTTCCATTCTACTCTTCCGTTGTTTTAGAAGCTTTTTTTTCAAAATGAGGTCACGTGCCTCCGGGATTACAATTATTTAAAGATTTGTGGTTCAAGATGATTGTAATCAACTAGGGAGTACATTGTTTTATTGTGGGGTAATGAAAAAGAAATGTGTACCAAGGGGAATAGATGGCAAGTTATTTATTCTGTTCCCACTGCTGGGACCCCTATTTGCCCTATTTGGGCCTCCTATTTGTAAGGAGAGTGAGCCTTAATCTACCACGTGGGTGCAGAGCGGGTTACTGGATGTCACATGGTTATGAATTCTCACCGATTAATCATACTTAATCAAATATTTTACTATGTTTATAAAGAATCAAAAAACTAGCTCATTCCTAAAATATGTGTTCTTAGCTAGGCCTAAAATACGTGTCATTATAAACATATAATGTACTTACTGTATCTTGATAGTAACTTAATTCATGACTTATTTTCCTTCCGTTTAAAATAACCTTAATCTTATTACTCTTAAGCTAGATAATCCTGCTCACAGTGTATCCACTGTAACAATATCAGACTACTTAAAATTTGGTCTTACGAACTTTTAATTACCTTCGAATATCAAGGTATTTTGGATACTCTTTCTCTATTACTTTGTATTTTCACATCATCACCATTCCCTTCGATGAACTTCAAAGTGTAGGCCTGATTTCTTATTCTTAGTCTTGGTATTATTGAACTATCAGACGGTTGTTTTTATCTTTTATTTCATCATTTTGTTTGTTGAAACCTCGAATCGAAACGATTGAATCAGTATGACTTGCACAGTTTCCGATCCGGCCGATACCTTAGTGCTTTAACAATGTACCCTGAATATTACTAACAAAGTTACTTTGATAATATAATTATACCAATTCCCTGACAGTCACGTGTCAATTTACAACGCGTCTTGTTAACACAGTTACGTTATAACATTGTTAACTAAAATGGATTCAAGTGAGTCACTTCAAAGAATTTGGAGTAATTCCGACGTTTTAATATTTGGTAATTAAGTTCATTAGGTCTGTACTAGATGAGTCGGATGAGGGTGGTCGAGCTGTTCGGTTCAAAAGGTCAACGACATTGTATATTGGGGCTCTAAAAGGTTGACTATATTTAGAAGGGCTCGCTTATTTTTTGTAAATGATATTCGACAAATATTTGTACCATCCATTGTTTTAAATGTTGGTAGGTACTCTTCGAATTTTCATCTTCATTCATTTAAACCTTGGTACTATTTATTTGTTCAAGTTTATCATCTGACTCACCCTATTCTTAAAAGCGACATCTGCCGACATTACCCATGACCAAAGCATCAGCCAACAGCTAACAAATTCATTCAACTGACGTTACATTTACAGCCGTTTAGAATCTCATGTAAAAGACTACTGGCCAGAAACATTAAGCTATTCTAGTGAATATAAACATATCTATTTTAAAAGCAGTCTGTGTTTGATCAGAGTCGATATCAAAGGATTTGGAGCAACTGCTGTCTGCCAGCATGGCGTGTCAATTAAAAGAGATTTTTTTTAGCTGACAAGGTTGTCTGGAAGATTAAGTGTTGCTAGTAACATTCCAGGTGAATTTTGGTGTGGTTGGAATCTAGAATTTGCAAGAGGAAATGGCTAGTAATGCTACCGGAAATTACATACTTAAAATTTAGATGGTGTTACAACTGTTAATTTAACTGTCCAATGTTGCAGAATCATCTCGATACGTACTTCTTACTAGAAGAATAATTTAAAAAAATAGCTTGTCTCACAGACATGAATCGGCAAACTGTAAAAGTGAACAATGAACACATTACTTAAACTAGGTTTTGCAAGCAGCTTCGCCCGTGGAAGTCGAAAATTATCCCACAGGATAGTCATACCGGGATAAAGGTAACCTAAGTCCTAACCCAGGTCATGGTCTAAATGTGCCAAACATCGAAATCCGTTGATCGTTCGATAACAAACAGACAGTCAAAGTAACCACTTTCGCACTTATAATAATACTTGCTGACCCTTCATACCGCCTCAGAATCAATAAATAAAAAAAGCCATTCCATACAAAATGTATGAGAAAATGACTTAAATTCAATATTTTTTTTCGTGAATTTTTCCCATATTTTAATAGTTAAGGCTCCTTCAAATAGGCGCGAAACGACATGCGATACAAAGGTACCCAAGTCGCGCAATGAGCGGTGCCTTTGTGTCACGCGCCATTATATCGCGTGTCGCGCCTATTCGTAGGAGCCTTTATTCTGCTATTCGGGGCGGAGACAAATCCAACTAATCAAAGATCATAAAAATCGGTCCAGCCGTTCTTGAGTTATAAATGGTGTAACTAACCCGAGTTTGTTTTATATATAGATATGGATTGATGTGAATCCTTCTTTATGCCATTATTTCTGCATATTACGAAATATTGTGAAACACCACACATTTACCTCGTGGTAACCATTTAACCTATTTAACTATATGCGGGTCAATTTATGAATGAAGTTCCTGACTCAACTCTGACTATAGTATTATAGACGCATGTAGGTATAGAGGTCGCACGTCAGGGGTAAAAAAAAAACAGTATAAGCTGGTCTTTTGTTCTGTTTAAACTTACGAGTTGTAGGTCATAGGTTCGAACCCAAATAGGCACTTTACTTTGTGTAAATTATTTCATCACCACTATATTTTGGGATGCATGAAGAAGCCTCGTGTAGCGCAGTTTGTTCCGCCAGTTACTCAACTGAACCGAGCGCTCGGCGCATCCTGGACAGTCACACCCAACACTTTATTTGACTGGCCAATTCTTCCCTTGCGGTGGTAGGGCTAACGCCCGCCTGGTTTGCGACCACTCTCCCACCGGAGTCCGGCGTCAAGCAGCTTGCTGTTTCGTCGATGCGTGGGAGTTCCAGTGCCTTAAGCATCGTTTGGGAACGCTCGTTCCATCACAGACCTCATCCATCGCTTTCCATTAGGCGTGATGGAGGTCAAAAGCGGGCCCATTCTGCAATAAACATAAAAAACCACTGCTCTCAAAACGGGAAGAAATAGTGAGAAAACCGGCATGTCCTAAAACCAAAAATTCGAAGACATGTGACATCTACCAACCTGCAGTGGGCCTGCGTGGCAGATTACGGCCCACTTCCTCTCACCGAGAAGAGGGCTGTATCCCTGCACTGGGAACATTAGAGGCTGATAATGACTACGATGGACCAGCTCAAGATCAAAATGTTACCACCGACATAGTGATCTTCTGTACCCACGTACCCATTATTCAGACAATTTCCTAATTTGTCTAACCTGACAGATACTGACAAAAAGATGTTTATAAAGACTGAAGATCATTCTGTAGATGGTGATAGAACAGAAATAGAGGAGAGAGCTTCCAACATTAAAAACGGTAAAAACAAGATTGGGCTAGTCAGAGAATTATTTAACACTGTAAATTAGAGTCTAGACTCGAGTAGGCCATGGAGATTCACACATGACTCTGTCCTGGAGTATCCCACAAACATCAGGATATATACATATGTATGTTATGGATATAAGTTTTTTCTCCTTTTACGTCGTGCAACTGACATTCAAAAATCAATCGGCCTAATCTTTTCCCAACTGCAGCGTGTCCAGCTGTCTGCACGCTACAGGAGCTAATGGACGCTACTGAAGGTGTCAAGCTCGTAGCCCATTCTGGGCTGACTCTATATACAAAAAATATAGATTGCCATCGACACGCTAAGAAGAAGGACACTGCAAATATAAAAAGAAAATGGGGAGTTGCAATCACAACTAGCAGAGGACGCCTGAGTCCCAGTAGTGGGCACATTATAGACTGATCTCATACTAATCACAACTGCTTAATAATTTGATAGTCATTCTAAAAATGAGATACCACATTAATAACTAAAAAAAAGCAGTAGATCCCCAAATCTACTGCTTCTTTTTTAATTACTTAACTATACAAAATAATATTCACCAAAGATCCATAGATTCCATTTCCCTTTCTCACGAATGCGTCTATTCATACAGGCCTTGACAATTATCTAGTTGGCATTTGATAATGACATCATACTGTACATACCATACATACATATAATCTTTATGATATGATGCGTCACAAGCAGAGAGGCACGTCTCCAGCGTCCTTGAACAGCTGATTCATAATTTTATGCTCCAGAATTTTCCACAGCTTATCTATCTTCGAGCTCTCTTATAGGTGAAAAGGTCATGCCGTGGTAAAATATTAGCCAGGGTAGTCAAGTCAAATTTTATATTTCAATTAGACTCAATAGCGTCGCCTGTGTTTTTTATATACTTATACATATTATTATTTTAAGACTGTTAACACACTAATAATGACATATAATCACACTAATATTATAAAGGCGGATAGTTTGTGAGTGAGTGTGTGTGTGTGTTTATATGTTTGTTACTTCTTCACGATCAAACGGCTAGACCAATTTTGATGAAATTTTGTATGGAGGTAGCTGACACACTGAATTAACTTATAGGCTACTTTTTATCTCGATATTCACACGGGATCAAAACGTATGCAGGTGAAACCGCGGGGCGCAGCTAGTATTGAATAATTGAAATCCAGTTGACCTTAGGAAAGGGCTTACAAAATTACGTTCAGGGAAACGTAATTTCGTACGGAGAAGAACGGGCAAGAAAATAAATAGGTATTTTTTTAAAATGGTTTCAGATACTTACATTTAAGTATATTAGAAGCCTACCTAATCTTTTCCAACTATTTTAGGATCGTATTCCAGTTTAACCAAATGAGGCTGAATACCAGTATTGTATATGGAGCGACTGCCTCTGATCTCTACAACCCATTTACTGGGTAATACAATACCCCTTTTTGGCGGAGGCTATTAGTCAATTGCTATTTTGTTTTTTCATGTTTTGATGTATCAATTTACTGATGAAATCTTTTCTTTTTTTGCAGGTATAATGACACAATATGGGATTAAGTACCTACCTCGATTGAAGATTTGGTAAGTCATAACAGATTTTCCTTATAAGCAAATGCTATAGTGTGAAATAACTGTTCACCCTTTCTGCTTCATCATCATTATTTACATTTAGGTATGAGCAATTTTTAACAGAATAGTTCCAAAAGTGTTGTTTTTATTGTGTATGTGTGATTTATCTGCGTAAGGGACCACACTTATTCGGCTCTGTTCAGTTTTTCTCCATAGAAAACAACGATTTTGTATGAGATACGTACGCATCCGTTCAGAAAGAAAGAAAGAAAGAAAATACATTTATTTAGCACAGACTAAGAGACACACAATACACCAGGTACATAGTTAAATATTAGTCGTACATCAGATAAAAAATAAGATAAAAATAAAAAGTGCAAAGTCCGATGTAAGAAATTAGCAGGAAAGTGTGCCTCACGGCTGCGCCAAAAAGGCCCAGTTCAGCAAAAATGCCAGACAACTGGTGCCTGACGCTGGTTTTCAACTGGACCTGATGTGTGAGGTGACGGATGTAAATCAGTTTTATACTCAGCTGCTTTTATATTCAGCTGTGGAAAGCTAAACGCACTCCATACAAAATCGTTGTTTTCTATGGACAAAAGCTGAATAAGTGTGGTTAGTCCCTAACCCATGTGTGTGATAACCTCATTATGTTAATAGGATTCAAATGATATTTTTAGGATTCCGTACCTTAAAAGGAAAAAACAGAACCCTTATAGGATCACTTTGTTGTCCGTCTGTCTGTCAAGACCCTTTATCTCGGGAACGTGTGGAGGTACCGAGTTGAAATTAAAACCATATCGCTCATTTGGAGAAACATCGACGTAACTGCTATTTCACTTTTTTTTTACGTCTTTCTTTTTCCTAGCGTAAATATGTTTCAAAATGGTTTGTCATATTTAACTTATTTTTGGGAAAAAATGCGTTACGTCGATGATTCTCCAAATGAGCGATATACTCAGATCTATAGTCCCTTGAAGCTGTGCAAAATCAAACTTCTAAGTGAACGTAAAACAAAGACACTCCCGTTTATGCCGCAAAAAACGTAGGTATATTTCGACACTCTCAAGTGAATCAAAATTTATAGGTTACTTCCCGTTGACCTAGAATCATGAAATTTAGCAGGAAGCAATGTCATGTAGCACAAGTAAAGGAAAAAATCCGGAAACCGTAAATTTGTAGTTACATACCTACTTTGTACGGAACCCTCGGTGCGCGAGTCCGACGCACACTAGTAAAAACCGTAAAAAACCGTCTAGACGGTTTTTTCTTTAAGCAGTAACTGATTTATCCTCATCATTTATTAACACACCTTAGTCATTTTACTTTCCTTTCGTTTTTATTATAACATTTTTAACGTTGTAAAGCACAAATAGAAGCCCACGTTACGTAAATCAACGAAATTAATGATAAATATTAACACAATCCCATTTTTCAGTAATCCTTTTAACCATAAATCTAAAGGCTCGTACACACAGGCGCGACGCGACACGCGACACAAAGGCACCGCAAGTCGTGCAACGAGCGGTGCCTTTGTGTCGCACGCGATTCGCGTCGCGCGTCGCGCCTGTTTGTACGAGCCTTAACTAATATGACTACCCGATAATATATAGGTCAACCATTAATTGTTATAGCTTCTAAATCACCGTTAACAAAACCCATAGTTAAATAGTAAGTCAAAGGCCCACTGAAATACTAGTTCTGCTTTTTTTTTATGCAGCTGGATGGGCTTTCTCTTGATCTCGATCACGTCTGATGGAAAGCGATGGATGAGGTCTATGATGGAACGAGCGTGCCTAGGAGATGCCTGTTCACTCTTGCTTTGAAGGAAGGGTTACCGCTGGCCCGGAACATAAAGGGCTAAGGAAGGAACACGGATGGCTTTTAGTCAGTAAGAGTCGACTCCCTTCCGCTCCACCGAGAGCGGGAGGGGTCATTTGATGATTTCCCATCCTGAAAAAAAAAGCAGACGGGTTGAATGTGGAAGGGAACACAGAGAGTTCCACATTTTAACTGTATACGCACAGCCAAAATGTGGAACTCACTGTGTTCGTAAAAGCATAAACGTCGAGGAAAAGCGCAGGGTACGACTGGTCGGGATACCAACCAAGTGTGGAAGGTACACTGCAGTACGTCTGGCAGTTCGGTAGTAAAAGGGCAAGTCATAAGTGAATTATTTCTTAACAAAATATTTTGTGTAGAAAGTCATAAGTTATAAAATAACTTAAAATTAAGTATATGTTAATACTGATTAGATAGTGATAGTAAAAAATAAAGAAAAAAGCAACAATCGCTCATTTTTCACAATAACAAAATTAATAGTCATTTAATTACCTACCGAATAGAATGTAAATGTTTAACATAATAAAATAATAATAAAACTCAATAATAGCAAATATCGTATAAATATATGATTGTCATTTGTCAACTGATGAATTCTTAAACACTTCCTCAAGAAATTGAATATACACTCGTTAATTTGTTTTGAATAAATTTGCACTGGATATGATTTTAAATTCTAATGGCAGCTTGTTGTATAACAAGACGGATCGATGTCTGGGACTATGTCGAACCACTTTCAATGGTGGGATCAGGTCGTGGAGCTATTGAACTGTGACATTCTGGCTAATCATTGGTGATTTGAGTTTGTAACTGGTTTCTATCGAGACCTCTACGACGTCGAAGTCCGTCTACGACGGTAGACGATGGGCTTTAAGGTGACCCATTTATGGATCCTGCTAACATAAACCAGAGCCTTTAATACTTTCACAGTCTGTAATACTAATAAAATATAAAAAACTAAATAATAACACGATAGCCGTCTGCGTAGCATCACTCGACTGATGGAAACTTTGAGTTTATGCCAAAAAATATTAATCTCATGTTCCCGAAATACACTTTAATGTGAGATCGATCTTACTGGTTACTGCCACAAGTGAATTAAACGTATAGAATGATGTTACTGGGTGGTTTTTTATACAGTCTGTGGTATATTAGGCACTGGTTTAGACGTTAAAATAACTTAAAAGTCAGTGGCAATTCCAAAACATTTACCACTTAACATCTTCAAGATACAAATATTTGAAACATCCCGAAATGTTCAGAGAACTCCTCCTAATCCTTTTTTTTTTGTATGTGGTATCTACTCCTCATGTAGATCCTCTGCCCTGGGCGGATGGAGGGGCATGTCAGACTATTACTGACTAAATCCGAACATCGTTCATCCATTACCCCTGGCCAAGTAAAATTATATACTCCAGAAAAATTGAGGATCATTCAAAAACCTGTTAAATACATCTAAAACCCTGTTCCATGTAAAGGACTTAACCTTGTGAAGCGAATGTAATGTTACCCGTTCTTCATGCTCTGCGTAATCTAATTAGTAATAAGGAAAATCATAAAAGCGCTCTTCCTCTCTGGTACTTATTTCAAATTTTACTGTGCCTGCCTGGGTCCATAATAATTGTTTCGTCACTGGAAAAGGGAAAATGTTAAAGCGCCATTGGGACCAAAATTAGTTAGGTATATATCGTTGGATTAGATTTTTTTAAACAATTTTCAACAATTTTTTTTTTTTAGATAATTTGACCCAATTAAAATTGGCTCAGATTGTCGATCGGCGCAGAAAAATAAATCTAATCCAACGATATATATGTATGTATATATAACACATTTTGGCCCAAATCGCGCATTAGCATTTTCTTCTTTCCAGTGACGGTTTCTATTTCTTAATACTTACCACCTTTAAGTGTATGTACATTATGGATAAAGATTAATTGAATTGAATTGAACTGAATCTACAAGAAAAAATAACACCCCCATATTTTTCCACGTTTCTCGAGTGAATCCCCATTTCGTAATTAAACAACGGGGCTAACCAAATAAGTAGTAGGTAGGTACAGTCAACGGCATGTCCATAGTAATTAATAATTTTACTTTGACAGCTGGGAAGGTTGTTGCGCCATCTCTTCTTCATAGGAAAAATATTTATTCCTATTTCGAAGTTGGTTTTTTTTTTTAAATGGGTTTGCTCTTGACTTTAGTCTAGGTCAGAGATGACCACAGACAGACACAAAGACAAACAGACACAAACAGACAGAACAAAGACAAACAAATAACACACACACAGACAAACAGACAGAGACAAAGTCTACGATGGAGCTTACCCAGAAGAATTGGTGAATTATTGGAATTGGTGAGTGGTGGGCGTTTTGAGGGACTGTCTTATGCAATTTGGATGTGCAAAAACTACGAATTCTCAGCCTGATTTGTATTAAATGATTTTAGATTTTTATAATCTAAATAATATCTAATTATGGCGCAGTGGCGGTCCAGTGGTAACGGCCGCGACTTACGAGTTGCAAGCTGTAGGTTCGAACCCAGTCAGGCGCTTTACTTTATGTAAATTATTTCATCACCACTCCTCTTAAAGGCTCCTACAAACAGGCGCGACACGACACGCGACACAAAGGCACCGCAAGTCGCGCAACGAGCGGTGCCTTTGTGTCGCGCGCCATTATATCGCGTGTCGCACCACTCCTCTTAAAACGATGTAAATTATTTCATCTCCACTCCTCTCAAAACGGTAAAGGAAAACATCGTGAGGAAATCTGCACGTCCTAGAACGGACTTGCCGATTTCACATCTACCAACCCGCACTGGGCCCGCGTGGTGGATTACGGCCCACTCCCTCTCACAGGGAGGAGGCCTGGGTCCCAGCAGTGGGAACATTGTAGACTGATTATGTATGTAATGTAAATAATAATCTAAAATCATTTAATTCATGTGTTAGTTATTAATATGTAATCGCGAAAAAAAATCAGCTGTTCCCTACATTTTAACGAGCAAAGACTCCTTCAAACAGGCGCGACACGTCACACGACACAAAGGCACCGCAAGTCGCGCAACGAGCGGTGCCTTTGTGTCGCCCGCGATTATATCGTGTGTCGCGCCTGTTTGTAGGAGCCCTTATACGAAAATAATTATAGGGAACAGCTGATTTTATTTTTCGTGATTTCACGTTTGGTCCCGTAGTAAAAGTTGTTCATAATGATGAGTACAATGACCTCTTAAGAGGTTGTTGGTGTTTTTCCAATAACTCTGTATAGGTAGATATATAAATAGTAAGTATCCCTTGGATGAGGGTCTATGATATTAAATAATAAAATTCCTTTTTTTTATTTTTTTTTGAAATGGGTTTGCTCTTGACTCTAGTCTAGGTCAGAGATGACAGAGACAAAGTCTACGATGGAGTGAGCTCACCCAGAAGAAGCCTGTTCACTCTTACTTTCCTGAAAAGATAATCAACTTTTGTCGCTAACTGTTCCCACATGCATATCGTGCACTTTGTGCAGTACAAAGTTCGCCGACACAGCTCAACATCTGTCACGTATCCGTCAGACCATAGTGTACGCAATGCGCGTGCGCTGGTTTACGCACATCAGTCACACATGGCGACGGTTATTACGTGTGGTTGATTCAGATTTTTTATTAGTGTTGTTCACCCTTAGGTTAAATGTATTTATTTTTGTTTGGGTGTAAATGGTGAGGTGAAGAGTGGTACCTCTGACCTGCATGCGTCTAGCAGCACCACCGTAAACTGAAGTAACGAAAGACAAAATTACATATTTTAGAAAGCTTTGGCGCAATGCCTAAAAAGTACCCAAAGTACAGGGTGAATAAAATTCTTGTTAAAATAAATCTACAAGAAAGCAGTGTTTCGATATTATGATTGCTCGTCTTGGCGGGGGCACCGCCGTGCCCCCAGATTACCTCAGTAGTGCAAAATGCAGGCCAAACTTTTAAAAACTGCGGCAACTATATTTATGTCGTTAAGACTTTAGTTATTGTAAGGAAAATACTTCATTCTGCAGTAATTTCTTTTCATCTACCACTAGTCAGGTAAAAACGTTCTAATCTATTCACAATGTGTGCAGAACCTACCCCTGGAGTTTTGTCGTAAATTGTAATACCTGCAATGCATAATTGCTACTTAAAATAATTCTGCTTACTACAAGTTTGACTTGGAATAAATTTGCAAAAGTAAGTAGGTTGAAATGTTGGCAACACGCCAGTAATTGGTTGTGCTAGCCTATATTTTTTTTAAACTTTCAAGGTATCAGAATATCAGATTTAATAACCGAAGAAGGCCAAAATTGGCTGGCATCCAGAATATTGATTACAATATTATAATAAACTGTGCTCTATAGATTTTTTAGGGTTCCGTAATAGAAAAGAAAGTAAGAAAATATGTTGTTTACGGCAAACATGACGCTGAGAAAGAACACTAACACAAAAAAGAAAAAGTACGCTGAAGGTGTCAACGGAACTTTATTACCAAGGCTCCGCTGACCGTTCGTCCGTCTATCACTTGAAATTTTCACAGTGTGTACTACTATGGCCGCTTTAACAACAAATAATGTTAAAAATTGAAGGGGGGTCCCCCTTCAAGAGACGTGCTTTTATAACAATTAAAAAAATATAGGAAAGAAAATACGTTATTTTCGGTAAACATGACGCGTAAAAAGAACACAAACACAAAAAAAGAACAAGTTGATGGAAAATATACGTCACATCCACACAAAACGGCCATCGCTCAGCATAATGCTAAGAGTATGCGAGATAGAGCCCCCAGCGCTGATAGTGTTAAATATTGTGCGGTAGTACGGAGCCCTTCGTGTGGGAGTCCGACTCGCACTTGGCCGCTTTTTTATGAAAGATGCTTTTGTACGGTTCTGTGGAAATACTAAAATATAATGGGTGGGAATGAAATATTGAGAGGACTTGCGTCCGATATCCTTGTCAAAAAAGTATATTTTTCTACAAAGAGATGTAGATAAATGGGAAGATAGAGTTCCTATTTCTCGACTTATTTGCTTTGTTCTCCCGTTTCTTATTTCAAAGAATATTGTAAATGTTATCCTTTGAATCATATGAGGTTATTGTCAATGAGTATTTTATTATGGTTGGCAAACACCTTATAGCTGACACAGATCTCCAAGTAAATTCGGTAACTAGATATCGGTAGGTATTATAGAAAAAATATATATTTGTCTTTGCTAGTTTTTGAGCTTACTTGTATAGATATTGAGAGGAGATTATTCATTAACAATTTATTTTTATAATAAATGAGGATAATTTGTTTTGGTTCAAAACCTAAATAAAAAAAAAATAGATAAAATCTAATCCTAGAGCAAAATCTGTAATTCTATAAAAATATTACATTTAAATATTTTTTTTATGTCTTAAAATAAACTTAATAGCTCTTCCCAATATTAAGGGTTTAAAAGGAAATAGAAAACTTAGAAAAAAAAAAACGGCCAAGTGCGAATCGCTCACGAAGATTTCCTAACCACAAGCCATAAAAGCCGAAAAAATGTTTCTTTTATAAGTACTTACCTCTTTCAATTTTAACTTTATCTTATTTTTATTATTTTTTGTTACTTATAGCGGCAACAGAAATATATCATATGTGAAAATTTCAACTGTCTAGCTATCACGGTTCATGAGATACAGCCTGGTGACAGACAGACAGACAGATAGTGAAGTCTTAGTAATAGGGTCCCGTTTTTACCCTTTGGGTAACGGAACCCTTAAAAACACAAAAACTCAACTCACATCATACTCCACAAATTCAGACGAGCAGCACAAATTATAACAATCTACGAACAGCAATATGACTCACTGTCTAGTTCAGACAACTCGTAAATTGTCTATTAACCTAATTTTTACCATTGACCGTAACACGTAATGGAAGCGCTAAACGAAGCTATAAAGATATATTAACTACTGCTGTGTTTCTGAGTACCCTGCTGAGTTGGATGAAATAGAATGGAAATAGACCACTCCCCGACTATTCTATATGAAAGACTTGATGTCTTCAAGACACAATCAAAAAGTGCTGATTCTCAGCAAAATTATGAATAAATGTCTGTAGTATGAAACTTTCAATTTTGATAAAAAAATTATGATTGAAGAACAGAATACAGATACCTATCCAAAAAAAGTTTGCGCTTAGGGAATCATCGTCTCTCTTCGGAATTCGGAAATACGAACACGCTTTGATGAGTTTCAATATACAGCTGTTAAAACCATTGAAGTACTTGCATATTTTGTATTACTATGATTGCAAGTTATATATATGTAGATAAATAACTCTATGCAATTAGCAAAAAACTTTTCCAAACCTTTGTGTGTGACAGATGAAGCAATCTGCGACTAAAGTAGGTAACTCGATGGAGAGAAAACTTTATGCAAATGTACAATGATAAGTGCTCAATTATAAAGCGCGGAGGTAAAAATTTTAAAAGCTTTGCCTCTGGGGAGATACTCTGCGGTACTACTTTCGTATCAATTCTAAGACACGAAGTTTACCGAAGCGCATACGTTCTCTGGTTTGCTTGTACCTACCTAAGATGCATAGAGGTAGCCATGCAATTACAATAGCAGGTATAGGCCGATCGCTTACCTGAGACGTTACCTGAGGTAGCAGCGCGGTGCGGGAGGGGTGTGGTGACGTGATGCGAGAGCTCAGTGATTCGTCAACTTATGACAGCTATGACCCCTCCCGCACCGCGCAGCTACCTCAGGCAACGTCTCAGTAAGATAGATAAGTATCGTATACAAGCTTGCTTAGAAGCTTTCTTGTATCAGCTGGTCTATTCTATAGGTATCTCACCGTGAAATTATAGGTAAAGTGAGCTGTCATTCCACCTAGTGCTAGGGATTGACACGATTGACAGCTCAATTCAAGTTCACTTCACCTAAGTTTTCAGGGTGAGATTTTTACAGAATATATCTGGTGGTGTTCTTACATAATCAGCCTATAATTTTCCCACTGCCGGGACACAGGCCTCCTCTCTTAAAGAGGGAGTGGGTAGATTATAGTTCTACCACGCAGGCCCGGTGCGGGTTGGTAGAAGTCACATGTTCGAATTTTTGTCCCTCGGATCATGCCGGTTTCCTCACGATGTTTTCCTTCGCCGTTTTGAGAGCAGAAACACAGTATATCCGGTGAAAATATCTAGCAAATCTGTAGGCAACAGTGAAGGAAAATTCACCGTTTTGAGAGCATGAAATTATTTACACAAAGTAAAGCGGCTGATTGGGTTCGAAACCACAACCTACGATTTGTAAGTTGGGGCCGTTACCACTGAGCCTCCACTGCTTACTTACTTAGAAAGAAAGAAAATACATTTATTTAGCACAGACTAAGAGACCCACAATACACCAGATAGTTAGATAATAGTCGTACATCAGATAAAACATAAAAATAAAAAGTGCAAAGTTCGATGTAAGAAATTAGCAGGAAAGTGTGCCTCACGGCTGCCCCAAAAAGGCCCAGTTCAGCAAAAATGCCAGACAACTGGTGCCTGACGCTGGTTTTCAACTGGACCTGATGTGTGACGTGAGGGATGTAAATCAGTTTTATACTGCATCGTGATGTGTGTAATGTGTATGCATAATTAAATAGATAAATAAAAATAAATTAGTGTCACATAAAAACAGTAACGAATAGGTACCTATGTATAAATAGCGTGATATTGAGTAACATTGCAAAACTAAACAATAAATAAATAAGTGAAATGGCCGCATGATAGACCTTCTTATGCAAATAAAGAAATTCTCCGAAACGAAACGAGAAAACGAATTCGCCGATACTTCTCAATGGTGTTCTTATCGCAACTGAATGGACCTCGTTTTCTGCGATAGAAAAGGTAATTATTAAAATACTAACAGCGCCCCGCGGTTTCATAAGTTTCGATCCTGTGGTCGAAAGACACGTGGCGCCATCTATTATCATAATAACGTTATTGTTGTTTTCCTCAGGACAGCAATTTTTTTCGGGATGAAAGGTATCCTATGTCCGTTTCTGTACACCTGACAACGTATATGCAAAATTTCAGGATGATCGGTTCAGAGGTTTAGGCGTCAAAAGGTATTACAAACAAACAAACTTACTTTTGCATTTATAATATTTAGGATAAGGCAGCAAAAAGCGTCTTGACGAGGCCAGTAATAGTAAAACCAATTAAATTACTAAGGAATTTACCAATTTAAGTAAACGAAGAAATATGAATGTCAGTAATAAGTGCTAAAATTGTATAGATCCAGGCCAAAGCAATTAATATAGAAAAGTGGGCCATTTTTTATTTGCCAGTCTCTGTAATAGTAGGTAGCTAATTACTAGGCAGTTCATTTACAAGTTATTACTATTAACTTTGCAAAGTTCAAAGCTTTTTACGCATTGTACTAAATAAATTTACCTGAAGTTGAAATTATGAAGTAGGAATTGTTAGATTTAAAAAAAGTATATATTTAAAAAAAAAATGACAACTGCAAATAAAAATGGAGAAGAGAAAACATTCCAATGTTAATAATTCTAAATGAGTTTTTGTGCTTTGAATTTTTCCTCTGATCATTCTGAATCTCAATCTTGGTTATTCTGAAAAATTCTAGTCAAATTTGAAGACAATAGAGAAAATAATAATGTCTCCAAATCGTCATTTACAAGTATCATAATGTCCACTCAGCCCTACCTTAAAAAATACTATCAAAATCTATACTTCAACACAAAAACAACTCCAGAAAAACGTCATAAAATACAAAAACAACACTGCCACATAGAAACACCATATAAAAAATCCACGCTCCCCATATCAACACCAATCCATCAATTATAACTACTATCAACAAATTAAAGATATAAAATAACTGCACATTTTGCGATAACCATCAGCCGAATGGATACCTTTAAGTGAATGAGGGGATACTGGCTAATTCAATTATGTGTAGTGCCACCACTTTGTCTGTGGTCACGCAAGCCACGGGTGTGGTGGTATTAACCTAAATGAACCATAGAGTAGACATAGTTACATATAGTAATGGTATCTATACTGTCTATGGGATTGTGTTGGAAAATTCCACCGAAATTCGCGTGTTTTGTCCATACGCGAGTTGTTTTATGGGGTAATTCGGTTTATGCTATATTTTTTTCGTTAGTTTCTGTTTACATATTGGTTATTTATATTCTAGGCAATTATAATAATAATATTCTAGGTTAATAGGTGGTTACTAGTAGCATAGCTTTGGAAATTATCCGCGGAAATGAAATTGACCTAAAAATTTTCAGACACAAAAGCACTCCACGCTTCCTCACTGCGACTTATTGATTTCAGACCTGTAGGTTTCCTCATGATAATTATAATTTCGAAGTAGGTGTAGGGAAAACTTCATTAGTTAACGCACAGTTACTATGGTTAATGTGTTAATGCTAGAGATAGAACCGCCTTTTGGGATGTGAAAGAACCAGAGGCAAGCCCCGTATTTTTAAGAACGTTCGAATTCAAATCTCAATCTTAATCCGTCAAAAAACCTCTAATTTTCCTACATTTTTGATAAATTTTTTCACTGATAGATAGATACTATCCCAATCTTTATTATGAACACCATAAAAATGACACATTAATGTAGAAATTTTACAAGGGCACCGTACAGACACCAGCACATCAAGCTTCCCGAAACTGTCAAATTTTCCCAATCAACTTTGAACCTTACGCTTTAGCGATAAAGTTGAAAATCTATTAAAGAAATTTGACAGATTGTAGTAGGTTGATGTGCTGGCGCCTGTACGAATAATACAATGGGCCCTGCACTGAAAAAAAAAGAATGATTGATTTTACTAAATTCCGCGTAAATTTTATCAAATCCGCGGGTTATTATAGGTCCTACACACGAAATTGTTGATTTTACCAAATAGAACTGGTTGATTATGAAAATCAACAAAGTGGATTTTGTTAAATTCACTCTTGTTATTGTAAAACTAACTATGAAAAGGGTTGACTATGGCAGTTCATTACTCAACCTATGCTACTTTAGTACATTCAACACTTCTTTTTTTTCAGTGTGGTCTCGATTGTCGCTGAGATGTGATTAAGAGTAGTTTTTGATCATTTTTAATGTCGGAAATCGGCCTTAAATCCTATCTGAGATATCATTACGGCTCACAAAAAGGTAATGGAGAATTAATCAATGATTTTAATATTCATCGCCCTTAGTACGGAAATTCAATCCAATAAAGTCAATCTCCAATTCCAATCAAAATATTGTAATATGACTTCTATTTTACTTAAAAGCCAATAAAACCGTCATAAAACAGGAACCTAATCATTATTACTTTTCAAATTATAAAATAAAAAACTTAACCATTTAACTTCGCGTCTTTTCCGAAGTTTCTCCCTACTCAATTTCAAGTTGTCCTCGCTACAGCAAAGTGCCATATTTCCCATGTTTTTGTTGAAATATTCCTGTTTTCAGCAACAGGTTGGGAGGTAGTGCCATATTTCCCATGTTTTTGTTGAAATATTCCTGTTTTCAGCAACAGGTTGGGAGGTAGAAAATTTTCCCGTAAAGTCGACCGTCCACGGCTAAGTAGTAGGTGCGGAGAGGTGTGCTACGATAGGGGTGCGACATACGCGTTTGGCCCGGCATGATTCGGCACAGCCTAAGCGGCAAAATCATATACAATCTATCTATATCTCTATACTAATAATACATTTGCATTTGATAGCCCTATTATTGACAAGGCTGTATGTAGGTTATGTAACATCACGCTAAGACCCTAAAGGCTCCGCAAGTCGCGCAACGAACGGTGCCTTTGTTTCGCGCGCGATTGTGTCGCGCGCGATTGTATCGCGTGTTGCGCCTGTTTGTTGGAGCCTTTAGGAACTGAGCAAAAAGAAAAAAAAGTCAGAAAGAACGCTAAGCGATAAGAAAGTAATAGCGATAGGGATTTTTATAGAAATGTGGCTGTTATTTTTAGTATAGGCATTGTGTATCTTACGACTTCCACACGAAAGAATTCGCGAGCAGAAGCTATAGGCCGATCGCTTAACTGAGACGTTGACTGAGGTAGCTGCGCGGTGCGGGAGGGGTCATAGTTGTCACAAGTTGACGAATCACTGAGCTCTTGCATCACATCACCACACCCTTCCCGCACCGCGCTGCTACCTCAGACAATGTCTTAGTTAAGCAGTCGGCCTATAGTAAGTAAATAAAAAGCCGCTCGGCTTTGCTCGAATTTAGGTTTACAATGAAATTAACAAAACGATCTCAGTATACACAGCACAGACTGTAAATAAACAGAACAGTGTGCTCAGGTGGCATTAGACACAGTAATGAATTGGCTCGCGAAAATTCTTCTAACATTAAATACAGAAAAATCTAAAATAGTAATATTTTCTATAAGCAAAAAATCTCAGCCCAACATAATACTTCTTGCGATTAAAGGTCATACCTGCCCAGACCTGCTCTGGCAATAACTTCAAATATAAAGTACCCCAAGTACTTTACATTTGAAGTTATTGCCAGAGCTGTGCTGATTGACAGACATTTAAACTGGTATGCTCACGTAGACAACTTGGTAGCAAGAACATGAAAACGTATTTACATTTTTATGAAACTTCGCTATTCAGCTGACACAGATACTCTCAGGTTGGTCTACATGTCCCTGTGTCAGACACTTCTTGCATACTGCTTACCAGCATGGGGTGGAGCCTGTAAGACCTACTTTCTCAAATCAGAGAGAGCACAAAGGGCAGTTCTCAAAGTAATGTATTGTAGGCCCTACAGATATCCCACAGAAGAGCTTTACAAGGACGGCGAAGTGCTTTCAGTAAGAAAACTGTTTGTGCTTCAGTGTGTACTGAGGAAACTTCGCGTGCCAATAAATATAACGAAAAAACGTCGCGCTGATATTGTTTTTCCTCCTGTAAGACATAATACCACCTTTGCTGCACACCGGTTTTCTTATCTCACTCAAAAACTATATAACAGGATTAATAAACTGCTCACGATACTTAAAATTAATTTGCACAAATGTAAAATCGTAGTGAAAGGGTGATTGATGGATACGATTACGATGACATTGAAAATCTCCTTTCCTCTCCTACTCAATAGTCCAACACAAACATCTCTTCATAAATACACTTAACATTCCACAAACACACACACATACATACCCTCAAACACTCACACTCTCTCAAAATACACCATCACATTCATGATTGTTAAATTTTTTACTTAATATTTAAAAATGTGCCTTTTTGTTTCTTTTTCACAATCAACGATATGCGAATGACATTTAAAATGGATGAACACTGACTCCCAAGTTACAGGTTTATATGTACCTAGTTTGGGAGCCAGGGGAACTTTGTTGACTACTACTTATATGTTGTATAGGTAATATCTGTAACCATGTTGTCACGTTTATGAAATAAAGATTTTTTTGTCTTACCAAGTGGTATCATATTATCCAGTAACTGGGTTGTGTGGGTTGGGTTGGGCTGGGTTGTGGCTGGCTGGGTGGGTGTAGCGACTGCCTAGTCGCTCCATGTAAAATCCTGGTATTCAGCTGCATCCGGTTAGACTGGAAGCCGACCCCAACATAGTTGGGAAAGGGCTAGGCAGATGATGATTTTTTTATACACATTAAATAATCACAATTTCAAAGAGAAATTAACTAATTGGTTAAAGTTTTTAACTTATGATGAGTCTGAGAAACTTATTGAAATAGTAAAATAAAACTTAGTCTTTGAATTTTTAAATAGTAATTTAACATGAAACATACACATTATTTTGTTAAGATGCTAGTTATGTAAAATTATTATGTGTAAAATTTTAGCACAAAATACATAAGGCGGTGATATGTATACGACATCTAAAACGGCCGACCGCCGACTACCCAAGATACGAGCATGTCTCAGTCTGAGAGTCGTAACCTTAAACTAAATCGCATCTGTATATTCACCTTTAAAAAGAAAATTGTGCTGAGTCGACCCAAACATGATCCAATGTGGTTTATGCCTGACGAAGTTGGCCGATCGGCACGAGTCGAATAAAAGCTGAATATATGTAGAGCCAACAAGGTGTAGCAGTCCTTAGCTGCGCGGTTCATTTGTGTGCCAATCACGCATCAGTGCGTAGCATGACCGAGGGTCGCAATGGACGATCCCGCCTACATTTTCACATAAAGGCTCCTACAAACAGGCGCGACACGCGATATAATCGCGCGCGACACAAAACCACCGCTCGTTGCGCGACTTGCAATGCCTTTGTGTCGCGCGTGATTTTATCGCGTGTCGCACCTGTTTGAAGGAGCCTTAAACCGACGCTAAACTTCAGTAGCTTTGCAGTGGGTTGCTATGGAGCGGCGCCTTGGCCATATTCTTTTGATAAATGATGTGTCAGTGCAACGTACAAAGGTTCGTGTTTTTTAGTGTTCATTTTTGCTTGTAAATTGTGTTGTTTTGGTATGGTTTATGTTTTCTGAGTGTTCCTGGTGATTGTGTAATGTAATGTTACTATTTTGTTATGTGTATTTCTCTCAACTGAGAGCTTAACTGTTACTAATAAGACACAATTACTTTTTCTATTGTTACCGAGCTTAATAAGGCTTCCTAACAGATGATAAGTAGTGTCTGAAGTGAAGAGCAGAGTCCTCCTGATCACCTAGCACCGATCCATTTGGATAAGCGTACCTAGTGATTATTAAAATATTCCGTTCTAAGCATTCTTAGTATGTTGGGTAGGAGTCTATTATTCACCATACCAATGTGGGTAGTATAAGGGAATAAATTATTCGCTGTCTGAAATTAATGCTACGTGAAGGAAACTTATTTATAACATTTTGGTACTTATTTCTAGCAGGATCTGTGTTTATTCTTTTGAGGATTAAGGCTTTTTGGCTACAGATACCTACCTAATACAGGTAACTACCTAATTTACCATGTTTGCCAAAAGACTGGTATAATTTTCTCAGCACCTCTACAAGTTTTTCGTTTTATTTCTGTTTGAATAATATAGCCTACCTACGTTTTTCAGTGACGTAGGGAGGGAGCGTACCTACTTTAGAAAACAGTTATTTTTAGCCAGAAAACACCAGTATTGTAAGAATAGTACAGACGCCAGCACATCAAGCTACCCGAAATTGTGAAATTTTCCCAATAAACTTTGAACCTTAAGCTATAGCGATAAAGTTTAAAATCTATTAAAGAAATTTGACAGATCGTAGTAACTTGATGTGCTGGCGTCTGTACGTTAGTACTATTTCACAGATGATGTATTTCTGTTGCCGCTATAACCACAAATAATAAAAATAAAATAAAGTTAAAATTTAAAGGGGTATAAAAGAAACGTTTTTTTCGGTGTTTTATGCCTCGTGGTACGGGACCCTTCCTGTGCGAGTCCGACTCGCACTTGGCTGGTTTTTTTTTTTCATTTATATACTTACCCTGTTAATTTATTTCACTGTGCCTATTATTTAATAATTTTTACTGGGGAAATTACGATAGTGGGTTTATTTCGTTAGATGATATTTTTTTACCAAACGCAGTGGCATTTTTATATTAGCAAAAGTGGAAGGGCTATAAAATGGCGTCTGATCAATATATTGCCGATATAAAATGCCGCTAAATTTGGTAGAAATTATCATCCAACGGAATATACCCACCATCGTAACTGCTCTGGGTAAAATATAGATAATATCTTAAACAGCAAAAAGGAACTTCATTCTAATCGGGTGTCCCACCACATCTCGCAATTTTTTTTTCTAATTTCACCACTTCATGTTTAGGTAGTTACGTTAATAAATTATAATTATAATTATTATAATTATAATTAACTACCAGTGCCCCGTGGTTTCACCCGCATAAGTGTCGATGCCGTGAGAATATCGGGATAAAAATACCCTATGTCCTTCCGCGGGATGCAATCTATCTCTCTGCCAAATTTTATCGAAATCTGTTCAGTGGTTTAGGCGTAAAAAGGTAACACAGACAGACAGACACACAGAGTCACTTTCGAATCTATAATATTAGTATGGATACTTAATTAATTAATAAAAATAACAACATTAAATCCTAACTTAACTAAAACTATACAGAAACTAAAAAATAGCGTCGATAACTTCATCCGCATCGCTGTCGACTGGTAATGTACCCAAGAGACTGGCGGCATTACCACGTTGTATGGCAATGCTTAGCCTCTGGTCACGGTAAAAACCAGCCCTTGGGTCACGGGAAGTGTTTCGAAATTTCTTTAAAAAGACCATGAGTACTCGGACCCCACGGCCCAAGGGTTTCAACCCCAAACGGCTCGAAAATATAATTTCCGCAGAGCGACTCATCCCATCGTCTCTGGGAAGATGGATTGTCGGGTGGATCTGTATTCGGGCAAGCGAGTCTTTAGGCATCAACAGCCTCGGTGAAACACGGCATGTCAGAATTAATCATTGTGGAGGCTAGGATTTTCCTGATTAATTTATCAGTACCGTGGACCGAGGATATGAAAGCTGGTAAACTAGTACTGGAAATTTTGCGGTAGTTATTGAACTCTAACCTCAAACCAATAAAACAAAAACAATACATTACCATGTTCTCTAGAAATTCACATTAAACACAGACAGTAACGCTTTCCTCATAAAAAAAATTACAAAGGAGGTTAAAATATGATTTAAAATAAACGTCTTTGCCTGTTTACGACTGGAGTTTGGCAGATATAGATATTTATGTTGGCAACACTACGGATTGATCTCGATCTCATTATTAGTTTGGGCAACCCTGGTTATTTGTGGCGGGGAATTTACTATTGCATTAGAGCTGCGGCTTATAATAAAATTGGGTGGGCTAGGTAGGTATTTGGGTTTTCTGTTTGATGAAAGCTCGTCCCGCCATTTATAACCACCAATATGTTTTATGTTTGCTAAAATATACAATAGTTACCAAAATCAATAGGTTGGACTTACGAGGGTATATGAAACAACGCATATAGTAACTTCATGAGCATAATTCGAGCATTTCTCGTAGAGGAAAGACCTATTTCATAATAGTGTGGCTTCGATAATACTATGTTCGTAACCCCATACAATATATCAATACTTTTAGACCAAATCGCTTTTGAATTTTGCATAAGTGTTAATCTGCGTTCGCGATTTAATTGCCAAAAATGCAAAAAGATGTAAGTTTATGGAAAAATAACTTTAAATCCTACACCACAAAGTTCAGTTTACGCTACAACTTAAAACATTTTTGTAACTTTTTCAATAGTGCTAGTCACTCTGAAATCAACTTGATTGTCATTGAAATAAAGTTGATATTTGTTTAACTTGAAATAGGGTGGCGTGGGTGCGCAACACTGCGCATTTTTACTATAATGCTCTTGACTGTACCTAACTACAAATCTGTTCAATATTAGACGACTAAATGAAGAAATTCAACATTTAAAAGCAAAACTCTATTTGTTATTCATCCATTCTAAATGGTGTGAATAAAAAACTACTTAACACTGAGGTACACGTCTGCCTAACCCTTCTGGGCAGCTGCTCCACACACATAGTCTATTCAAACCTAAGTTTCAAATTAATATCATTTCAAGTTAAACAAATATCAACTTTCTTTTAATAGTAATTAAGTTTGTTTCAGAGCGACTAGCACTAATGAAAAAGTTATAAAAATGTTTTAAGTTGTAGCGTAAACTGAACTTTATGGTGTAGGATTTAAAGTTATTTTTCCATAAACTCATATTTGTTTACATTTTTGGAAAATAAATCGCGAATGCAGATTCATTGATGTTCACACAACTCGATAAACTGAGGGAGCAGCCGACTATTTTTCGCGATTAACGAGTTGGTTTTGTAGTAAAATTTGTTCAGTATGTGCTCATCATACTGAAAAAAATCTCAATTAGGTACACCTTGTATACAAGTAAATTACAAATCTGAAATTCCTAATTGTGAAGACATTTTTAAAGGGGAAAGATACATTTTTGTCATCATCTCTACAGCCTGTGCAGACCATCAATTTTAACACACGTCTGAACCAACCAACCCATAAAATATGACCACACGTCTGACACACAGTTTAAGACACGAAAATTTACAGTAACGAAGATATAAGACAATATTCTCAATCGAAAACTACTCACCCTCGAAATATATTTTCCGTAAAAGTTATCAGAACTACATTAGCTTTTTAAACATAAAGATTGATCGGTAACCAATACCCATTAGTAGATGTATTACATTACAATACCTATACATATAATTAGGTGGGGTTAGGATATCCAATTACATTTTTAGGGTAAACGGGGCCACCAAAGGTAATCGATTTCTTCATACACGCGTAAGCTACGATGTTATACTTTCATGACGCATGTTATACTTTGTAAATTGAGAGGTATAACCTGATATTTAGGGTATTTTCTGTAGGTAACTAGGTTATTAGCTTGTACAAGGTTGATTTTCGAGACGGGGCTTTAAAAGCAAGTAAGTACTTTAACCTTTGTAGCTACGGAAAATCGTTCTTAAGGCTTCTGCAAACAAGCGCGACGCGCGACGCGAATCGCACGCGACACAAAGGCACTGCTCGTTGCGCGACTTGCAGTGCCTTTGTGTCGCACGCGATTTTATCGCGTGTCGCGCCTATTTGTAGGAGCTTTTAGGAGACTATCTTTATTTTTTGAGTAGGTAGTTGCTTACTGCATTCACAGGTTTTGTAAAAATGTTACAGTCACTCAATCTTCAAAGCCCTAATTGGGTGATAAGTGATATCAGTTTACCTACGTCAATCTTGACAGCAAAGAGTCGTTTACCGGACGACATAATTAGGTTTTCCATTTTCACTTCAACACGTTTCATTGAGCTCATTATTTTAACACACAGCCTAAAAAAGTATTTTTATTATTAAGTAATTAAAGTAATTCTTTATCTTTCTGCCGTGTGCGCTTAACATGGCCACCGTATCAAACCCAAACATAATAACACACAAGCTAACCTAAATGTACACGTCGCTGTGGGCGCCCCACGCAACTGGTGTCAACATTTATAACCTGGCAACCATTATTTTGAAACTAACACAAATACTACAACCATTATAACTAAGCCAATCTACATATCAGCGATTGTTTGGTCGCAATAAACTTGTGTTAGTTCATGTCGCGTTTCCGAACGCGCGTAATTGACAGCTGTCAAAAGTATTTTTCGCGCCATTTTTGCTGTCAGTGTAATAATGATGTAGATTTTTTTTGTTGATAGTGTCGTGTTTGATGTGTGTTTTGTTTCTATTTGTTTTACTTTGTGACTTCAGGTAGAAGATATTGTTTTTATTCGTTTTGGTTTACAATTTAGAAAGATATTGGAAACTCAATTATTTCTACAGGAGTTTGGAATGGTTAGAAGGTAAGTACTCAGTAGATATATTTAAAAACTGGTAATCTAATATTGTTTGCAGATTTAAGTCGATTTATTCGGTAAAAATCTTACCTTGAAAACTGTAATGCTATTCTGTAAAAATCTCACCGTGATAACATAGGTGAAGTGAACTTAAGGGGATTACAGGACCTAAACGCAAAAAACGCAAGAAGCAATAAAAGCATATGATTGACTACAGTTTAAAAAATTCAGAAAGATATATGATATTCTTCAGGATATATGCTAGGTACATAAGTGTGTTGAAAACATAATTCAACTAATTTGATACGATAGAAAAAATCTTGAAGATACCTTTAAAAACTTTCTTTTTAAAATAAAAACCATACTAATACACATACAATCATTCTGATTTTTTGTCAGATTATTCTCAGCTTATTATAGCACTAGTCTTTTAATTTTTTAGTCCATACAATAGATTTTTTATAAATAGTTATTTTCTTCATATTTTGCAATAAATTACCAGCGTTGTGTCATTGTGCATCTCTTTCTTTTATATGCAGTTCGACAGTGACCGCGCTTTAGGTCATGTAAGCCCCTTAAAGTGAGCTGTCATTAGTGTCAATCCTTAACATCATGTGGAATTATAGCTCACTTTAAACTCACTTCACCTAAGTTATCACGGTGAGATTTTTACAGAATAGCATTACTGAGATGAAGTGAGCTGTAAATAGTGTCAATCCCTAGCATCACGTGGAACGGTAGCTCGGTTAACTTAAGTTATCATAGTGAGGTTTTTACAGAATAGATCAGAAGTTGCTTAAAATTACTTTGGTCACACTTTTTTGTTCAAAACGGCTGTCATTCGTGGATCTTTGACAGTCGTTACGGGTCGTCAGAAGCCCGAAAGACTGACAACCAGTCTTACCAAGGGGTATCGTATTACCCAGTAACTGGGTTACGGAAGTCAGATAGGCAGTCGCACCATGTAAAAATCAGCTGCATCCGGTTAGACTGGAAGCCGACCCTAACATAGTTGGGAAAAGGCTATGCAGATGATGACTTTTGTCCAAAAATAATATTTTTTATGAATTGCATTTCACTATTCATATAAAACAACTAAGAAATGAATGTTACATGCCTTATTAATATTTATTTGAGTATCAATTACAAAATAAACATAATACACAAGACAACCTTAGCGCCCAGACCAGTCTACCTTCAAAACAAAATGACTCACACGCAGAACGAAAACTGGATCCATTACAATATCTTATCAAATCAATCATTTATTATTGAATGATTGGCTAATAGACGGATTTATTATTATTAATAATAAAAATTAGTAATTAATCTTGCATAAAGTATAATAAATTTATTTTTATGTGGTATCATTAAATTTTGTCGTCCTTTATGGAACTTAATTTGGAAATCGCGTCTACTGATATTTTAGAGGCCCCATATGATTTATGTTTTTTTTTTAACTATCACACTAGCAATTTCTCCTATATTGTGGATGCGTTTATAAACATTTACACCACTCACATACACAAACAGCCAGACCCGGAATAACTACTTGTAGGTCATAATTTTTTTTTCCTTACAGCAATAGAACCCGCGACACACAGCGCAGCAGTCAACTGCTTAACCACTGCGCCAACCGTGCCGTCAAAATAAATAAATATTAATTCTAGATTCTTCATCATCAACATTTCAGCCGTAAGATGTCCACTACTGGACAAGACCTCCCCCAAGCACCTCCACTTCGACCGGTCCTGTGCTTCTCGCATCCAGCGGGTTCCTGCGGCCTTCACAAGGTCGTCGGTTCACCTTGTGGGAGGCCTTCCAACGCTACGTCCTCCGGTACGCGGTTGCAACTCCAGAACCTTTCGTCCCCATCGGCCATCTGTTCTGCGAGCATTGTGCCCTGCCCACTGCCACATAAGTTTGACAATTTTTCGAGCTATGTCGGTTACCTTGATTCTCCTGCGGATCTCTTCTGATTCGATCACGTAGGGAAACTCCAAGCTCCAAGCATAGCCCTCTCCATTGCCCTTCGGGTGACCTTTAGCCTTCCAATAAGGCACATTGTGAGCGACCACGTTTCATAGTTTCGATTTATTTGTCAATATTTATTATTAATTACTAAATGTAATTATGAAATATCTCTAAAATATAGCACAGCGTAATCAGCCTTTTATGTTTCCAATGCAGGGATTCAGACCTCTATATAAGAGAAGTAGTGCGGGTTGGCGGATGTCACATGTCGTTGAATTTTTGGTTCTAGGATATGCCGGTTTCCTCACGATGTACTCTGAAATATTGATTACTATCTGCGCCCCGCAGTTTTACTCGGATAAGTTTCGATACCGTGGCAATATCGGGATAAAAAGTAGCTTATATGTTAATCCAGGGTCTCAGCTACCTCCATACCAAATTTTATCAATATTGGTCCAGCTGTTTGAGCGTGAAGAAGTAACAAACACGTATAAACACACACACACTCACTCACTCACAAACTTTCGCATTAATTATATTAGTGTGATATTGATGATATATTGATTATAAATTGCAATAATTAATAATTATCATAATATCTCACCGCTAGAAGTGTCAGTTCCAGACAATGCCCTACAAAGCTAAACTTTTTCTAAATGGAAGAGCCGCGTGACTCTACGAGTATATTTATTGAAAGAAGAAAGACATAAACGTCACAGAACAGAAGAGGAGAGTTACGAATAATGAAGAAGATTAAGAAGAGAGTACGGTAAGCACAGAAGAATCTTACAGCTGATTAAGAAGAGAGTACGGTACACTGATGGGCCTGAATTGTTGCTCGAACCTGTGTTTTAATCAAGGTGAGCAAACTTTCAGGTGTGTTAGTGCCTACTTTTCTGCGAGAGAAGAGAAGAGAAGATAACAGAAGATGTTGCTTATTGTGTTTTTATGAAGTATGTTTTTTTTTATTATTTCATCTAATATTTATACATATATAACACAGACACACAAGACAAGAAGAAAAGAAATACCAACAAAAGTGATTCTTAGTTCTAAAGAAACCTCTTCCAGCGAGTTATTCCGGAGTACAGTACCCGGCGATAAATATTGCACATCAACCTTTGGAAAGAGAAAATCGGCTAATTTCGGCTTCGTAGAGCGTTATCTCTGTCGCACGAAATACGAACAGTCCGGTATCTATTAGGAGCTGTTAAAACAATTATGATTTGCTTCTTTTGATAATTATTTTTATTCTTTGTATTAAATACAATACCGATTGTCTCTTTCCAAAGGTCGATGTACAATATTTATCGCCGGGTACTGTACTTGTAATAGGAAAATAGATAAAAACTAATGTAGGCTTTACTCATTGTAATTATATTATAACATGATCTAATAATCGATGTTGACCTAAAATATTTTATATAAAGTTGTGCATAATCCATCAAATATTATAAAACTAGCTGACCCAGCGAACTTTGTCCGACCTCAGATTGTTTTTGTTATTTATTCCCATGTTTTAATAATTGTTCTGCTATTCGGGGCGAAGACAAATCCAACAAATTAAAGATCATAAAAATCAGTCCAGCCGTTCTTGAGTTATAAATGGTGTAACTAACCCAACTTTGTTTTATTTATACTATAGATTAAAGTCACTATTCTTGTGTATTTGTAATTTTATTGTATGATGTTGATGCGGTTTTCAACATCATAATTATATGTATCGAATTTATTTCGGATTTATGTGTCACCAGCATTCTCCTGTCCTTATCCCAATTTTTTTGGAACTAGCAGTGCCCCGCGGTTTCACCTGTGTCTATCCCGTAGGATGATGATGATGATGATTAGGGGACTCTCTTTTCCGCACTTAGACTCCCATTCGGTCCGTTGTGCGTGGGGATTCTGGCTAACAGAGCCAGCCTAGCTCCGCCCAAAAGCACAGAAGCTTCCTGGGAGCTTCACAGGCTTCGCGGAGCGACCTCATTGTTCCGTGGATTTCTGCACGTTGAGAAGCCACGGCCTCGCACTCCAGGATGACGTGGGCGGCTGATTCCTCGGCATCAAGGCAGCCCCTGCAAAGGGGGCTGTCCGTGGCGCCTATGTTGAAAAAATGTTTGTTAAGGAGGTTGTGGCCCGTAATTGTACCTATTATCATTCTAAGGTTATTCCTACTCAGGCTGAGAAGTTTTTTGGTTAATCGCGGGTATATCATTGGTAAAGCCAATTTTGACTGTCTACAGTCTGCGATCCCGTAGGAATATCGGGATAGTCCTTCGGGAGAGTCCTTTCTCAGGACTCAAACTATCTCTATACCAAATCTCATCTAAATCGGTTCAGCGGTTTAAACGTGAAGAGGTAACAGACAGACAGACAGACACACTTGCGCATTTATAATATTAGTATGGATTGGCGCAACATGTCTTATGCTCGGTTCCTATAAACAAAAACGATGGTTTTGCTTACCAATACTAGCATTTTCTTGTTGCCAAACTGGGAATATAAATAAATCCGTAAGCTAATTGTACCTGTGATAGCTGCTTCCATAGTTATGGGTCTACTATGCAAAGCTCTGAGGTCTTTGCTTCATTATTGGTAAAGATAAAAGAGTCTTAATTTTAACCTTTAACAGTCCGTATGTTATAGGAATCGGCCATTAGTCTTCCATACTTATGAAAGGATTATGTGTATAATATATTAATGTTAAACTTACTTAACTTCTAGAAATCTCGATATTTTATCTGAAAAATCTAGTCTTAAAAACAGTGTGATGCAGGGGCGGGTTTGAAAATATGAAAAGTATTTGTAAAGAAACGTTTGAAAATAACATAAATAAAGGTAGATTATAATTATAATAAAGTCAAGTCAAACAAAATGCAAAATTGTATGCAAAAAAAATTACACAAAATGCAAAATTGTATGCAAAAAAATTACACAAAATGCAAAATTGTATGCAAAAAAATTACACACAAGTCCAGAAAAATTGAACAAGTCTGTAGAAAAGTCCTGTATTTCCTCCATAACAAAAAAAAAACTATTACAATTTCTTCACATTTTTCTATAACAAACTGATTAAAACTTTAATGCATAACTTAAGCCCAAGATGAACGTAACTACTTCTCACAGAGAACAACTAAGCCCTCGTACCAACGGGCGATTTTTAAACGTAGCGATTTTTTATTGCAATCTGGATTTTCCACACTGCTTAGCGATTAGAGTTGAAAACCTAGCAGTATATATTTTTGACGCTCTGGGATCTATTCTGTTGAATTCTCAACGCTCGATTTAACACCGAGAATTTTACCTACCACGAGCTCTTAAAGGCTCCTGCAAATAGGCGCGATACGCGACGCGAATCGCGCGCGACACAAAGGCATCGCTCGTTGCGCGACTTGCGATGTCTTTGTGTCGCGCGCGATCTTATCGCGTGTCGCGCCTGTTTGTAGGAGCCTTAACGCGATCCATTTTAGAACCTAAACTGAACTGTTCTTCTAATTCGTACCATTACGTCAGTTTAACGATTCAATTCAGGCCATGTCATCTGACATCGATTGTCCCAATCTGAGTCACAAGTTTTAGTTTCATTCATTCAATTTTGTACTTGTTTGGTACTGAAACGCTCAACTGTCAATATAAGCGATTCAATAAAAGTTACTATTTCTCTAACATAAACTGAAAGGTTGGGTGAATTATTAACGAAAATAAAGTTTAGTGTTTTAGTGCTATTTTAGTGGAATTTTACAAAAACAATGTAAGTGTACTTTAATTTTTCTTTTAGTCTGAAATATCTATTTTACATGCCTTTTTAACCGCATTTGGTTTTCATGGTACGTTCGAAACATAAACATAATTTGTTATATTACACCAAAAAAAAAATCGTATAATAATTAGCAAAAGGTATCTAAATAATTATCTACTTTGACTAAGAATTATTTTAACAATAGTTACCGTATTAACGTGGAATCTTAAAAACAATTATTTAGTGTCTTTTTTACTGTATAGTAATGATACTGAGTTAGGAACAAATAAAATGTGAACATGTCTGACTTATTTGATAATAATAGCATTGTCTCTTTTTCACCTAAAACGTTTCAAACGCGGTTCAGCCACAAATTGTGATCTTTCATTCACTTTTAACGATCCAAATGCCGCTGAGCGTATTGGCCATCATGGTACGACTTTGATGCGATGCAATTTAGGAACCTAAACTGAAATGTCTTGCTTTTGAATCATTCTTAATTAGATCATGGTAGGCCACCCAGTGCGCGTTAAATCATTGCCTTAAAAAGTTGCCCGTGCGGATCTGGGCTTACTTCTCCCTCTCTAAAGCTTCGTTGATTAAACGCCTAGAGGGATTGTTAGAAGTTTAAATTATACACTAGAAGTTGTCTTGTTCCTGTTAACGTTAAGAGGAATTAGTGGGTAGGTTTATTTTTGCTTGACCTGTAGACCTGCTCGTAGATCAAGTGTGTGTGGGTGGATCTGGATAGATAATGCGTCATCTGAAGGCTAATCCCATAATTAAAAACTTTCACAATCTATGTATTTAGTTGCTATCTCGTCACAATGACAATTAATGTCAAAAATGTAAAGAAATAAAATACGTTTATCTGCGGCAAACATGACGCATAAAAATCAAAAACTCAAACAGGTAAATAGGTAAATAAGAGGTGTTTTTGACAGATTGAGACTGTTAAAGTAATCGAATCGCAACCCGTGAAATACTTATTATTGAATGATTCCGGTAGCCATCTGTGGTCTTCTTCATCAGTTCCACTACACCAAATGGTGGTTTCCGAGAGCGAATGCATGAGTTACTATAAAAAATACCCAAATCGCTATAGATCTGCCTATAATATTTGAGGAGTTCAAATCAAATCAAATCATTTATTTGCATAAACAGGTTCAGTGGATGTTAGAAAAGGTCAAATGGTACACTGTTAATAACCATATAAGGTGTGCAAATATAAAACAAGAATTTTAAATGTTAATTTCACTAAACAATAAAGTACAATGTCATTGAAAATAAAATTATCGTAAATACAGATCAGTCAACAAAATAAGGAATTAAAAATAATAATGTCATACAAATTAAAATTAAAATGAAAATAAAATGAAATGAAATCCAGAAATTATATCTAATTCATCAATTATAAATTATTTTTTCCCTCAATTCTTCATGGATCCCATCATCAGAACTGGTTTTTGATAAAAATGGGACCAATCTGGAAGTCCTATTAAATAAAAAAAGAATTCTCCAAAACGGTTTACAAATGACGGTGTACTGAGATAACAAACATAAAAAAAATAATATAAAAAAATACAACCGAATTGAGAACCTCTTCCTTTTTTTGAAGTCGGTTAAAAACTAAGTTTGCGTTTTACGGTGTCCTACGTTTGAGCATTCATTCATTTTTCAAAGCAACTCGTGTAATAAATTCGTCTGCTCCAGATTTCTTGCTAACAAAGCTTTGTGTATAATTTATTATGTAAAACAAACAACAGATCTTTGTTCTGACTTCAATACACAGACGTTTCTGGTCCGCGCTCCAATATCCTAGATATGCCGCTTATACAAAATACTTCAATTATACAACACGCATTTGTTATTTTGTATGGGAATAAATAAGAGTTTGCATTCCCTAGTACGGTTCATAGTCGCTCGATAAAATAATATGCAACGTGGAAACTACAATAATCACACTAATATGACACACAAAGTTGTTTGCAATATACAATTGGATCCTAATGTACACGTCTGTAGATAGTTACCCGGGAAAGATCTAACGCCTAAGGTACAGGCTCGGCCTAGTTTAAGTGTTAGTGGTCATTCGAATTGTGTTCAATTGCAGAATTGTACCTACTGTTTGCCAAAATCAACTTGTAAAATATTTTTGTGTCAATAAAGCTTTTTTATTTATTTATTTATTAATATTATAAAGGCGAAAGTTTCAAAGTGTGTGTGTGTGTGTGTGTGTGTGTGTGTGTGTGTGTGTGTGTTTATATGTTTGTAACGTCTTCACGCTCAAACGGCTGGTTCAATTTTGATAAAATTTGGTATGGAGGTAGCTGACACCCTGGATTAACATATAGGCTACTTTTTATCCCGATATTTCCACAGGTTCCACACTTATGCGGGTAAAACCGCGGTGCGCAGCTAGTTAGATAATAAATTTAACTTCTTACATCTAATGACGTTCCCTGTCTGCAGACAAAAATTCAACCAAATAATTATATCTAATAGTTATGTCACTATAGCTACTCATAGTCTGTCTATCACATCTATCATGTCTATTTAGTTTGTTGGAAAAGCCACGTTTTCAATTTTGATTTTAGGACATATTTTGATAGTTTCAAAACAAACCTATGCATTAGTATGCCATATTGAATTGAAAACTTCTTTAGGCGCGTTGAGCATTTTTTGAGAGGGGAAAAAACCATAGAACTTGCGACACTGTTACCGTAACCGACACCTCTGTTTTAAGTTTTGGCCATGATAAAGACATCAACGCGCGGTACATTTTCTTTGGGAAGAATGATCTTCAAACATTTTTATAAAATTATGTACTATGCTTTTTCAAGTTTTCACTTCTGTCGTTACTCCTGGAGTGACACCGTTTTTTTTTTCATTTATTGTCGTATTGTCGTCTCCACATTATATGTAGTCTTCTTCGTCAAGCAATAGACAAAATTGACAATCTTTTATTGCTTGAGTTCGTGAGGCTTTTAGCTACTTTGTATGTGCGTTTTGTTTGTGCAGAATAAACATGTTTCCTTTTTTTTCTCTTCGTTTCGAGTCAATGGTACTTTTTAGAAACGTTGGGCCCAGTTTGTGGCCACGTTAACAGCAGCATCATTGGTGTTCATTAGATCCTCACAGGTACAGGTGTATGGACACTTGTGATATTTCAGCAAGTGCGTTATATTCTGGACGGCACCGCACTCACATTGGGTATTGGACCATTCTAAAATACCCCATTTTGCCAAGATGTATTTGCACTGCCCTACCTGCGTTCCCAACCTATTGAGTGTTTTCCAAATAAGCCATATCAATTCACGTATTGTCGCCTTAGAGTGAAAACCTCGGGAATGTAAGTAGCATTTTATGCATTTCGGACAATCTTATAGTATCGAACAGTTCTGGCTATTAAAGCGGGTTAAATTTCCATATTAATTAATAAGAATACAGAACCTCCTTTTTTGAAGTCGGTAAAAAAAAACATAAAAGACGCCGCACAAAAATTTTACAGCACGCAGTTCTTTCTTCCTCCCGACAAGTTACTTCTTTTACACTTACGAGGTTTTCACTCTAAGGCATCGGTATGAAATATTTTAGTAACAACGGATCCTGCTGTTAAAATTCAACTTAGGATTGGGGGACGCCCTTAGGTTTCTCAGAAAGTAATTGGTAGTCGAGAATCAGTAGCTGCCGCACTGGTTAAAAGCCACTTCCTGTATAAATAAGAAACGAGCATTGATGACGATACTAATTTTATGCGTATTTACGATTTTAGAGTGAAAGACTGGTTTTTCTCAGGATGCCTTCTTTCTTCATTCGAACCAAGTTTCTAAGACTTACTAAAAAAATGCCTGCATTATTAAACATGTAAAAGTCATTTTTATATTAGTATCTAGGTAGGTATTAGCAGCGCCCCACGGATTCACCCGCATAAGTTTCCCATGGAAATATCGGGATAACACCTATCCTATGTCCTTTCCCGGGACTCAAAATATCTCTATACCAAATTTCATCTAAATCGGTTCAGCGGTTTAAGCGTGAAGAGGTAGCAGACAGACAGACACACTTTCTCATTTATAATATTAGTATGGATTTTTATCTCACGAATCGACGCGCCCGTTATTTGTGGTTACAAAGTGTACAGAGTTGCTGTGAATGTGTGTGTAAGAGCAGGAGCTCGCGGTACCCTCCGACACAATGGCGAAACCGGAAGAGTGTGTGTGTGTGAGTGTGTGTGTTATTCACGGATGCTACTCGTCTTCAAGCACACATTCACAGTGTGTTTGTAGTTGTACACTTGATTGCCACAAGTAAAACGCGCGTCACTTCGTGAGATCAAAATACGTACAATTGAGCGACATTAACTTTACGATTTTTTGATAATTATCTTTACTCACAAAAAAAAACTCTTCTATATTTTTCTTATTTTCTTATTTGGGCCAGCTCTTGACCTCGATCACGCCTGATGGAAAGCGATGGATGAGGTCTATGATGGAACGAGCGTGCCCAGAAGATACTGTTCACTCTTGATTCTCAGAAACCATGAGGCGAAACAGTGCATCCATTATAATAATCAAATCAGCTTTCATCCACACAGAGACAGTATGACCTATGCTCCAGACCACACACACGCATTTCAAAAATATATTATCAACCAAGTATTTTCCCTACAAGCCATAGTAATATCACCAAGATTAATGTCCAATAATTTCATACTGCCATACGAAACAAGCCGGGTGTTGTTCGTAAATGGATAGTTATAAAGATTATTATTCTGTGCGATGCTTTACGATGGCAGTTAAAATGGCAGAGATTAAATGGTTTAGAAGATGCGATGTTTCGATTAGAACTTTAGATGGTCTCTAAGAGTCAGTATTAAAGAAAAGACAAATTAATCTGCCTATCCTTTTCCCAACTATGTTGGGGTTGACTTCCAATCGAACAGGATGCAGCTGGATACCAGTATTTTACATGGACCGACTGCCTTTCTGACCTACTCAACCCGGTTACTGGGAAACACGGTACCCCTTGGCAAGACTGGTGGTCAGACTTTCGGACTTCTGACTACCCGTAACGACCGTCGAAGGTCTACGAATGCCAGCCGGGACCAACTGCTTAACGTGCTTTCTGAGGTCCCTTAGAGGCAATATTAAACAAAAGACACGATCGTAAATATCTAATGTCAAACGGCAGGAGCATCTATGATTAAAATATCTTCTTTTTCTTCTTCAATCGGTCCCTCATTACTGAGGATCATGGTCACTGGACCCCTTTAAGCGGACAATTTGTCTCCATCTACTCCGGTCCAAAGTTATCATCACCACCTGCGGAAAATTGCTTGAGGACGTAGTTTCTTTCACTTGGTCGGACCATCGTGAACCAAAACATCTTGCGATTGCCGAATATAGGGCAATTGGCTTTTATGATACTAAAAGATGATATTGTAGTGACAAAAATGTAAAAGAGTATGCTTAGATGGTTTTGTACTGTTAAGAGCATGAATGAAAGGCGCCTAACAAAAGGTACCTACTTACAAGGCTGATGTGAGTGGAAACGCCGCCGGGAGGTCACTTTTTTTTTAAGGGCCCTTGAAAGACACAAATAGTGATCTTATAGGTGATGTTCTTCAGAAAAGTCAGTCAGATGTTTAGTAGCCAGGTGCCAGATGTATGATCGTAGATGAAGATCTTCCTGTGGTCGCATGCCTCTGTACTAACATAATTCTATAGTAGCATGCGACCATGGCAAGGTACTTTCTTGTTTCATCCTTTTCAGTAGTCGGTTTTAGTTTTTAAACTTATTGTTTGTTAAAATATGTTGGGGCTTATTTCAGTAATATTTTTGAAGTGAAAACTTCTTTAGCGGCGCTGTGTACTTTTTTTGGAATGGGTAAAAACTTCTAAACTCGCGTCAGGTCACGTGACCCTGATCGAAAATTCGTAAGACGTAAAACGTAAGACGCGCGTTGTTGAGGACAGCGCCATCTATGCACATCGGGAAGAACTACGAGGGCCTCGCGTACTAACTACGTAGTTCATCCAACAACGACGAGATGGCGCTGAACCACGCATATATAACTGACGACGAGCTCCATGCGAGCGGCTTACTTCTCTTACCACTGCCGCGACCAACACCACGAACTGAAGTCTATCCTGTGTGCTTATTTGTAAATCTGAATAAATTCCTTTCACGAGAAGAATAAACCAGTCACTTTGGTCATCATACCTGATTTGCAAAAAACCCTATAAAATAAGGAACACACCTTAACACGCGTGTTTTGTTTATAAGACGATTCACAAAATACACTCGTAATTGTTCAAGTTTTCACTTCTGTCGGCACTACCGGAGTGCCAGTGTTTTTTAAATGTGTTAATTAAGTCCTTTCATTTGATACCCAACAAGGCACCATACCAAAATATTTATTTTTAAATTCATTACTGTATGTCGTCTAGAGGGCGCCATATTAAATTTAGTGTGACTTCACATAACCAGCAGACTGTAAAGACGCTTCTAACGATAAGTACCTCATTTGCCGAATTATTTTAAGTACTTTTGAAGTTATGAGGGAACAGATGAACATACATACATAGAATACATACATACGGGTCGAATACAGATCCTCGTTCTTTGAAGTCGGTTATAAATGAGTATGTAAAAATCGTAGCAGGAGGAATTCTGTAGTTTCTACCAACTCCTTTGGGAAGGATGTGGACGGAAGTATATAATTATGTTTATAATTATTTTGCCCCAGTGAGGTTTGTAAAGAATACCCGCTTCTCTTGACGTTTCATATGCCCCGAGAACTCTGGGTGTGTACCTTATATGAAATTTGCGTCTGTCAGTCAGAAATATGACATACCTAACAAACAAAAATATTCATCTAATTTAACCCCAGAAATATTTCCACGGCGAATGAAGGATAGTCTCCTTATTAACGAATCCTTTTGTACAAATAAGATCCTTCCACCTTTTTTATTATTTTCCTTGTCTTATTAAAAGAGCACACCCAAGGGGGACATTCGACAAAGAAATAAAGATGGTTTAACTATTTAAACTCTAGATTTGAAAGGACATTGGGCTGTTTTATGGTCTTCCGAAATTAAATTGTACTCCTCAATGACAATGGTGCATGCAGCCAAAAAACTATTTTTTATTTTTATTGCTAAATGGATCTGCTCTTGACCTCGATGACGCCTGATGAAAAGCGATGGATGAGGTCTATTATGGAACAAGCGTGCCTAGAAAATGCCTGTTCACTCTTGCTTTGAAGACAGACGAATTAAATTATATGAGCGAAATGGTGATAAAATTCTTAACAACATTGTATGATGTTTGTCTCTTACATCACAACAAAAGATACTAAAGGGAAGACCTGTTATTTTACTATATCTGTATCAATTTCTGTCCTTGCATATGCGCCAAAGAAACATTTCTAAACTGCAAACTACCCCATAACCTATTGCAAATTGTCGCCCCCAACCCCCAATTTGACGACAATTCCCCAAACTGCCTTATTAGTCCAACCCTTCTACCTGGTGACATAAAAATCAACAGCGTGAATATAGCCACCCCCAATCATCTAACAACAGGCAATATACGAAATAATATGACCTCTCTGGTTTATAGTCTTTGGCATTTTATGGTACTTTTGGAAGATATTTTTTTACCCTTTCAAACTCGTAAAGGGGTTGGAATGGCCCCATGAAATGCCTAGCTTTTTAATAACAGCCAGTTAGGGGCGGTTTCGAGGGTAGTTCTAGTTTAATAGCTTTGCATCGTGACGGGGCTATTGTATGACTTTCTTATGGCTTGGTGGAGGAGAAAAACGTGCATGTTTTGTTGCCGATAGCTGATCTGAAATCCCTTGAACTTGTGTGAAAAACCATAGTTTTTAAAATACATTTTTTAAATAGGTACCTAATTGAAAAAAGTAACCCACAACTAAAGACGTATATCATTGTCATAATAATTTCACAAAAATATAGAAGAATAACAATCAATACGAAACCCTCTCCTTTTTAGGCCGGTTAATAAAAACTTCCACGAGTATTTATGAACGTGAGACTCATCCTGAACAGTTAAGACTACCACGGAATCATGTCACCAGCATAACAAAAATCAATTTGCCTAGCTTTTTACTGACTTCAACAAAAAGAAGGTTATCGATTCGACACGTTTGTATGCAATATTATTGGAATTGCATTATATTCACATATGACAATCTTTTAGGGCTTCCAAACAAATATACAAAATTTTATAGACGTATCTATGTATGTATGTTTGTCCACGCATTTCTCCACAACTATTAATCGGATCGTGACCTTTTTTATTGGCTTACATTTACTTTAACTTGGGAACAGTGCAAGTTACATCAAAATCGATTTAGTAATTTTCAAGATATGGACGAATACGTGTAAATGGGACGACCTGGCTTATTGATACGAGCTACGGGTGTAGTGTCAAAAGGAAAACATCTCAAAACCTCGGTCAAATTCTAATGCAATATTAATAACAAAACTATTACCTACTATTACAAACAAATATTCTAGTTTTTACTTAAAACTAAAAATTACAAAATAATAAAAGTAATTTAAAAAAATAAATCGACATCAAAAAGAAATTAACTCAAAATTATGAAATAACTTTAATTTCAGAAGTCGGTGGCAAAAAACTAAAACAGATCCCAAGACACCGACTTCGAAAATTAAGTTATTTCATAATTTTGTGTTAATTTCTTTATGAAGTCGATTTTTGTTCAAATTATTTTTTTCCAACTACATATGTTGGGGTGATGATACCCCTTGGTAAGACTGCTTGGTAGACTACTCGTAACGACCGGCATGACCATATTAATTTTTTATTAAAAATACACCAAGCTACTCAGAACCATCAAATTTCAATCGATACCACTGCATTAAATTAATTCATTCATCTTGCAGCAAAAATAAAATGAAAACTCGATTGAAAATTCTTCGGAAAACCAATACCGTAATTCTAAAATAACGCTTCAATTAAAATTAATTTCTCTTACATTCCGTTTTCATTTGCTTTCAACATTTTTCAGCACTGAAGGTATTTTTTCTATTAAATGTTTTAGCGGTAGTGACATAATTTCCAGAGGTAATTATCACTTTGCTTCCGCATTTGGAGTTTGTATTGTTACGACAATATATAGCACCAAATTTCTCTAACTCAGACAGCTATGCTGCTGGGGAGTTTGTTGCGCCACTTTTCCTTTCCAGCGAAAGCACTAGGAAGTTGTGAAGGGCGGGCGATTTTGGGCACTGTTTTATATAATTTTGACGTTCGAAAAGTGACGAGACCTTGCGTTTGCCGAATCGCTGTCTCTATATGTATAAGAACACGTCTACCTAAACAGTCATCGGTAGATTTCCATATTAACCGTTAACTAATATTGTAATCCTAGTAAAGCATAGTGTGCAAACTAGTTACATAATCAGTCTGTCCGTCCGTCCCATTCAGATCACGCTCGCCGTCAGTGCGGTGATGTCATAGCATTGTTAGCGACCTACCTACGTCGTATGTACATAGGTACATATGTTGTAGGATGGTGGATTTGTGTGAATTTTTGGGAAATGACTAATTGGATTATGTAATGGAATACTTTAATTGGCCTTTAGACATCGCCTCTTCCGGTAATAGCATTTTCAGTAGGCACGTCTTATCCACAACACAACGGACTGTCTAAATTTCTACAGTCCTCTAGAGAACGCTAGGTACTTGAGAGAGGACTTTTCTTCACCCAAATTCAATATTTAGGCCATTTAGGTTCACTATAAAGCTACCATTTACTGGGTACGTCTTTCATTGACTTGAATGTGCCCTGTCGGCTGAGAGTATGTCATGCTCACTTAAATGTTTTGCAGGTGGTGGCGCGTGTGTTGGATTCAAAATAGCTGAATAGTGCTAAGCAGCTGACCCATACGTCATGTTCGTGAATTATTTCTGAATTGTTTTATTTTATCGTTTTTATTACGGACGCTTTTAACGTGCACATCTTTCTACATCGTTCTCATGTGTATAATTTCAACGAATGATGTAACCAATATTTCTTTAACATTTTTATGAAAGGTCTGGATTACGGCGACACAGAGAAACTATCAAATACTTCTTATTAAACAACTTATTACAATCTATCATGACATATTAGTTTTGGAGACACGAAACGCGCACAACCACAAACACACATACATAGCCGCACCAACACAACACAACTCCCACTTTTGTACACTCTTACTGCAAAAGAAGCAATGTAGTTATAATTATTGTTTTTGTTTCACTTTTCATTTGTTATGCATAAATATACTTATGTTACACTGTATTTTTTGAACCACGATGAAGGAGACTGGCCTCCACGACACAGGGAATCCTAGTGTGGAGACCAGGGTTTTATCTGATATAATTATGTATTTTTCTGAACAATAAAGATAATTATTATTATTTAAAAGAGTGTCCTTGGAGCTTCTTGCCTGTTCTTCTCCATAGGTTTTCAAAAGTGCATGTTATTGGTTTATTTGAAACAAATTCTTTGAGTTTGAGTTTGTTTCAAACTCTTTTTACAAACCATAATTCTATTTAGGTACAAAAGTCCAGGGAGACAGAAACCACCGTTTTTCTTTTGTACAACGCCTAAATAAACAGCAAAATCTTGGATCTTTAAAGGACTTTATTCAACAAGTAACAATTTAAAAAAACCACGAGAAGATATTATGATACGTCTTATCTGAAAATTGGTTGTCCAGGCGGTCGATTCTGTAGAAATCTCGCCGTGAAAACTTAGGTGAAGTGAGTTTGTTTTTGCTAGGAATTGACTCTATTGAGCTCACTCCACGCTCACTTCACCTAAGTTTTTACGGTGAGATTTTTACAGAATAGCACCGCTGCTCTCAAGGACCTAATTTCCCGATCAGACATTTCGCAAAACATCCTATTCTCCACTTAAACTGAAACTAGAGTTAATAGTTTCTCTTTTACTGTCTGGCAGTCTTTTGTTCAACTATAGTCATAGCGTAGTTTAGCATAATGCATACCTACTGTAAAACGTATGATAATTTGTGATTTTAAACATGAGATGGAGTCATATGACTGGAAAAAAACTGTAATGTGTTGGCGCCTTTCAAGCATAGATGGCACTGTTGGGTAAAAAGGAATATTAAATTGTAACGTTTTCATTTTTGTACTGAAATTAAATGAAATTGTTCATTTTGTAAAAAGCAACATCACTTTTACACGTTAAATTATAAAACGTTTTTCCGAAAAAAAACACAACCGACGAGAAAACACTACAAAGTGAAAAATAACTTTAATTTCGAAAGTCGGTGTTAAAAAACGAAAATACAGAACCAACGACACCGGCTTCCGAAATTAAAGTTATTTTTCACTTTGTAGTGTTTTTTTTTTTTGGAAGTCGGTTGTTTTTTTTTGTAAAAAGTTTTTAGGTGTACCTTCCTACCCCAAACAAATTCATATATCACTATTTGCTATGTAAATATCAGTGACAGAAAGCTATTGAACACATCTGCCTAACCATTTAAAAGGTACAGGCGTGATGTTAGGTTGTGTGATTGCGTAAACAATGCATACATATGCAATAGCAGCAATCGCGGTTGATTTGTTGGCATTTATTGAAGAGTTCCGTCGTCTGTGTCTTAACTCATCTTGACTCAACTCCAAACTCATCTTGTGGTCATTACGAAATTTAAATGGGACCATTTCGGAATAAAGGCCAATCGAAAAAAAAAAATTGCAATCCGTCTATATACGGTGGAGTTATACCCGAATATACATGAAAAAAAGAAACATCCGAATTGAGAACCTCCTCTTTTTTAGAAGTCAGTTAAAAATAAAAATAAATAAAAATAAGCTAGATGGAGTCGACATTATCCCTGCGATGAAATGTTGAAAAAAAAAACTCAGGGTCCTCTTTTAAGTCCAGACCTAATCTTGGTCAGATCATGTGAGGACCATGTGGATTAGTGTCTGAAATGGTCCTTTGAAAAAAAGAATCACACAGATTTGAGTGGAACTGTCCAGTCAGCGCAAGTAGTGTTGCCCAAATGCAAGACCAAGACAAGACCTTAGCCAGTCTTGGTCTTGGTCTTGCGTCAATACACCTGGTCTTGGTCTTGGTCTTGGTATTGCGCTCTCAGTCTTGGTCTTGGTCTTGGTCTTGCAGCAAGAGTCTCGCAAGTCTTGCGAGACTCTACTACTTAGACTAGACTACATTCAAATACCTATTAGCCTATTGCTCAGGGTGGCAGGGACATCGACGCGCAACCGCTTACCATGGATTCAGTAGGTACAGACGCCAGCACATCAACCTACTACAATCTGTCAAATTTCTTTAATAGATTTTCAACTTTATCGCTAAAGCATAAGGTTCAAAATGGATTGGAAAAATTTGACAGTTTCGGGTAGCTTGATGTGCTGGCGTCTGTACATGATTCTGGACGCCCCCTGCGTTGAAATTTTTCGTCGGCTTTTTCTTAATTTTTACGTTTTTTTCTGCAATTTTTTTACTCTAAACTGTATAAAATCATTATTTCTCTCTGACCCAATGAGATTTTTAATTAAAAAATTGTAAATTCACTTGTTTCACTTAAAACAGCAATGTAAATAAAACTCGAAAGGGCTACCTGATCAGCTGTATCGCTAAAGTTCATTTGCGAGGTCAACACTGTCTTCGTACCTACGCTATTCACTTTCAAATGCCGCCACAAAGGGACCGCAGCGCCAAGCGGTCTCCTCGTATTATTAACGCACTTGAAAATAAACTTTAAAATTATTACAATAAAGTGCATAAATGCTTGAACCTGACAAAAAATGCGGAAGATTGCGGGAATCCCCGCGCGGTGTCGAGTCGGCCATGAATCCCAATGAATCTAACAGACGCGTCACATGAGGCATTTTAATCATCTACATAATTGAATGACCCATTTACTACTTTTATTTTAGATAACGAATCTAAAATAAAAGTAGTAAATGGGTCATTCAATTCATCAAAAATAATTATCCCCTCATAATGATGAGGGGATAATTATTTTTCTAAAACTTCATCGATTTAAGGGGGAAGACTAAGGTAGCCCGCGAAATTAAAATTTTCTTACGTTTTTTGCAATTTGCTGGTCAGTGAATTTCGCGGGCTACCTAATACCGCTTTCGCCTTAAGTAAAGAAGATTAAAAAAAACGTGCAGAAGTGTATTGATAGTCACGTAATTTTTCGATATTTTTTTATTATCAACAATAATTTTAGTTTTGAATGCAATTCAACAATGTAATTTACTGTTTCATAAAAAAAATACATCCATTTTCGCATAATCGGGATTGAAACCAAATACCTACTATAACGCCCAAATCTCAGTTTGACTTAACTGCGAGACGCAAGAGTCTTGCAGGCTTAGTCTTGTTCTTGCTCAAGTCTTGCAGGGTTCAGTCTTGGTCTTGGTCTTGCTAAAATAAGTCGGTCTTGGTCTTGGTCTTGGTCTTGCAAAAATGCAAGAACAAGACCAAGACTGCAAGACCAAGACCGATTTTGGGCAACACTAAGCGCAAGTATTAATCAGTAATCCTGTAATTCAACTCAGAAATTTTGGAGCTCAACGCTTGTGTAAGGACTATCATCATCATCATCATTATCATTTCAGCCGCTTGGTATACGAGTATGCCTCTTCCAAGCTCCTCCACTTCGACCGGTTCTGTGCTTCTCGCATCCAGCGGATTCCTACGACCCTCACAAGGTCATAGATCCACTTTGTGGGAGGCCTTCCAACGCTAGGTCTTCCGGTACGCGTACGGCACTCCAGAACCTTTCGGCCCCATCGGCCATTTGTTCTGCGAGCAATGTGTCCTGCCCACTGCCACTTAAGTTTGGCAATTCTTTGGGCTATGTCAGAACCAAGGTATGGTTCTCCTGCCAATCCCTTCATTACTGATTCGGTCACGGTAGCTCCTTTTAAAACTGACGATTTTGCTTGCATAGATAAGAAGTAACGATGTTATAAAGACGAGTACAGATTTACTGATACAGTCATAAGAGTTAATGGACCATTTGATGGTTTACCATCACCTCTGTCTGAAATACCTATTAACTAGATCTACATTTTAAATAGGTATACATCTGTGTTATCACCACCAGAGGGTCTGCACAAAGACCTCTGGGTCTGGACCTCTGGATCTGTCCTTTCACAGTTATTTTATCTCTGACAGAGGCAACACAACAGCAACCTTATTTTAACGAGAATAAGGATCACTGTGGTTTTGACAAACTTGTCAGTGGCAGCACCCTAGCATACGAGTAAATCTTATTGCCAAGTACAAGAATAAAAATTACTGTTACTTTGACACTGATGCAAAATCAGAGGTAATATAATTGTGAAAGGACTATATCAGCGACAACTATGATGGATATGTGATCAGCGAGAAAAGTCAAAACTGTTTTAAATTGACATAATTATAAACTACACAAAAGCTTATGGCAATCCAGTTGAAAATTATTATAGAAAGAGAAAACGCTTTGAAACCGATTGCCACTTGTCCAGGCTCTCTGGGGTACCTAATAGTGTAACACATAAAATGGCAATCGATCGCAATGCCTTACATTTTGAGAGTTCAGCCATTCAGTCCGTTATTGCTTTATTTATGTTGTTGAGCAGAGGAACTTTTCAAACCTATGGAGCAATGTATTAGAAATTTCCTTCAAAACCCTCGGTCTGAAAGTGTTTTACGCAATTAGAGTACTGGTCAGCTTATAGCACTGCATGATAGTGCAATTGCACTAATCCTAAACCACGTTTCTGGACGGTCCACGCGTCATTACGCGTAATCAACCAACCAAGTTAGCCTCTCTGCTCACTGCTGGAAATAGGGCTCTCCCAGGCTGCGTCACAACCCTGTCCTCGGCCTTCCGCATCCAGTCTGTCCCAGCTACCTTCTTTAGGTCGTCCGTCCATCTAGCTGGGGGCGTCCCACACTACGCTTGCCGATACGCGGTTTCCACTCCAGGACTCGTCTACTCCACCGGCCGCACTGACTGCTCTACGCGTAGCTTGCGGTACCGCAATTTTGCAATTGCAATTTTGGAATACCGACTTAATCAAAATGATGAAGTGGTTTGGAGTGCGACTTGCGCATTTTATACTCCTGTGACAGCTTTCAGTGATACTTGGTTATAGGAACTGCTTAATTCTAAATAAATCAATCAAAAATAAATAAATAATATAAAATCCTATATTTATTATAAACGTGAAAGTTTGTGAGGATGGATGGATATATGTTTGTAACTCTTTCACGCAAAAACCACTGAACGGATTTTGATGAAACTTTTCAGTAATATATAGCTTATAAATTAGAATAACATATACGATACTTTTTATCCCTATATTCCCACGGGTTCGATACTTATGCGGGTGAAACCGCGAGGCGCTGCTAGTCCAGTATAAATCTTAGAAAAAATATAGATGTAGGTACATATTACAAAGTATGATGCCTGTAGGTACTAGGAAAAACCTGTATGATCTACTATCATTTTTTTTATTATATTTTTGTACTATACTTCAACCCTTCGTTTACAGGCGCGATGTTGTTATGTTTACCACACTTTCCCAAAAGTCCTTCCAAAAACCTGTTTATTGTCCACGAATCGCCACCATTTAAACTGAGACAAGTGCATATCGTGTCTCAACCATTAACCTCTTTGACTGACATTTGACTAACCCCCTTAATAAACGTATTATATCTGATGAATAGTTACACACCGATTTCTCTCTTTCATTCGTCAGTAATTTGACTTTCGAAAGAAGAAGACAAAGCGTTGTGTAACTATACGCTTTACAAAGTTTATTAGTAAGGGGTAATAGTGTTAGATAACGTTAACTGCCACCTAGTGATCCTCTAAATACCACAAAAGACTTTATTGCAAAATATTGAGACCAACTCAAACCACTTCTGAACATGAACCCGTAAGAATGACCACTGTAACGGACAAGGGATAAGTTATAACTCTTATTTTTATGGTGACCCTCCACAGAGCCTTGTGGCTAGATGATAACAGCCACACAGGTCAATCAATCAGGTTAAGCTACGCTTGACAAAATCAGTCCGTGGATGGGTGACCTTATGTGCATATCAGGACCTCCTCTCCTTGCCTCGGAAAGCATGTTAAGCCGTTGCTCCCGGCTGTCATTCTCGGATCTTTGGCAGTCATTACGGGTTGTCAGAAGGCCGAAAGTCTGACCACCAGTTAAGACCAGTAGTCAGTACACTAACACTGGTAGTCATTGATGACTGGTAGTCAGGAAGGGTAAGTAATAGATGATATAACAACAAAATCTCTAATATTTACAATATGTAACAACGGAACCTATAATTTTATTTAATATAGCGATTAGTTAATATAATGAACGATTGATATAATTTTAAAATAACTAATTTTCATAAGCATAACATACATTAAATATAAAATCGTTTGACATACCACTCAAAAGATATAAAACTTATTTGGTCTAATAAAACAATAACTTTGTATTTTGTTTAAGATATATTTAAAAGTATTTTTTCTTTGTTTTATTCTTTGTAAGTTCTATCGTAGTTTTAGGTAATAGTCACCTAAGTAGATATTTAACATAACTAGTAACTAATTACCACCTGCGCTAAGATAGGTCGACGGAGCCCCGCTTCGCGGGGCTCCTATTTCTGGTTGGTTTAAAAAAAAATAACCACGAAGGCTAAGGCGGGAGCTCCGCTCCGCTTCGCTCCCGCCTTAGCCTTCTAACCTAACCTATCCGAGTCGGGGTACTCTGAGTCGGGGTGTTAACCATAATAACGTTTTTATATACATATATTAAACGTTAGACCTAATGATTTTCGATTAAATAAACAATATACATATTAAACGTTAGACCAAATGATTTTCGATTACATAAACGTTATATCAAACAACGTTATACTAATTAAGTTTTAGAATAAATAAATGTTATATGTAAAGAAATTATATCAACAGTTGGTATATCTCACGTTGATTATATCTTATGAACGATAATAAAATGAAATTAGACCAAATGAGTTTATACGTTATGAGACGCACCCAGTCAGGAAAGTAACTGGATTGTGGTGGTCAGATAGGCAGTCGTTCCATATAAAAAACTGATATTCAGCTGCATCCGGTGAGACTGGGAGCCGATCCCAACATTATTAGGAAAAGGCTAGGCATATAAGTGGTCAATGACGACTAAGTATTGATAATTGCAATAAGTACTTCCATAACCCAACACGCGAGCCCAATACAGATTGGTCTTAGCAATAAAGCAGACAAATATCTCGTGCCTGTGATTATTGTAATTTCACCGGCACTCACACGGAACATTGTCTGTTTAGCGGCAGACAGGTCAGCTGATAGTACGTCCCTAGAGAACTCTTTTACAAAGAGCTCTACTACTAGTAAACAAGCATTGGATGATTGAAGGTTTTTAACAGACAGGAGGACGCTGTCACACAATACTCAACCTCCTATAATTCTGCCCTCTGTGCCCCAAAATATCCATCCAAAGTGACCTCTGCACTGCCATCGATAACGCCGTAAAAATTGGGGCCAACAGAACAAATGTCTGACTGTAAATGCTTTAGTCACCTTTATGAAAAAAAGGACTTTCCTTGTTCATTGTTTGATTCATACTGGACCAGATTTTTACATCCTGGCATCCTTAGAATTGCGTTTAGTCAAATTGGTTGATTCATTTGCTGGTAGTAGGAAAACCATATTCCTTTTACCTGGGGGGTTACCAAACATTCGTGAATGTTTGACGAAAAGTGACGTGTTAAGCGATTTTTTAACTTTTGCAACTTTGATTTTAACAGTCACTTGTGCTGCCCATCAACTGCCCTGCAAATAATTATAGTAGAACCCTGAAGTAGCAAACTAGGATCGTACAGACGCCAGCACATCAAGCTACCCGAAACTGTAAAATTTTCCCAATCCACCTTGAACCTAATACTTTAGCGATAAAGTTGAAATTCTATTAAAGAAATTTGACAGATTGTAGTAGCTTGATGTGCTGGCGTCTGTACAATAGCCAAGTTCCACATGACGTAATATCGTTGGCGCCATTAATATAGCCTCCATGAATGACGATACCCGGTGTGTGATTAGGCTCAATATCATGTAGATGACTGGCTTATATTTCTACAAACTTGCTCAACAGCGATAACAGTAGGAACAGGAACTAGGTTCCTGAGACCACTAATGTTTAACTAACCACCTTTTTAATTGAGTTCATTGCGTTGAATGGTTACGTTGGAAGGCAAGGTCTAGAAAGACATTTTGAGTAATTTATGTGGGCTACCCGATGCTGCCCGATGCGTTGAGCTGAACGATTTCTGACAAATGCGTGCACTGACTGGACGTGGACAGGTCCTCTCAATCTGTATGGCTCTTTCATCAAAAATTCTCAGACATCGATCTACATTGTCTTCATATAACCTGACCAAGATTATGTCTGGACTTTAAAAGAGACTGTGACCTCTGAGTTTGTTTCGGCTTTTCTTCTCAGAGTAGTCAGACAGGAAACGCCGACCTCATCTAGTTTTAAAAAAACATGATTGACGTGTAAAAGTGTTTGTACAAACCTGCTTACAAAAACAAAATCATTTATCATTTATGTACATACCTCAATGACCTTATAGAGGTATGAGGAACAGGCTGTAAAATTCACTCGTACTCTATAGAAAAGGGAGGATCCTCCGACCAGACGGGTGTTGTGTCTGGCGGGCAACTGCCCTATGATTCATGTCAGGCCATTATTGTTGTTGTTGTATTCTTCAGATAGGTCAGGTGCGTAGTACTCGCAACCGGCGGGTATGACCACGTGTGTATGAACCCTTGCTAGAAAATAGGTTTAATGGACTGATGGTGTGGAAATGAAGTGAGTGACGCAGCCCTTGTTGGCTGTAACGAGAACGCCTGGCTGACTTAATAGCCCAACACGAACTGAACATTAGTTCAGTACTCACAATCAACTCATAATAATTATATTATGAGTTGAAATGAATGTGTGGCGTGAACTACTGAATTGCAGAATGCGCGGTTGCACTGTACAACGTGTATAAACGTAAATGAAGCAAAAAGAGCAAGTAAGGATCGTAGCAAGTGGCGTTCAGAAGCTGCTGCTAATCCTCATGGGAAGCGTCAGTTTATGTATGTCATGTATGGAAGAAGATCTAGCAATTTTGGTACTGCACTACGGTAGGTTAACATATTATAACAGTACTTAATAAGGCTAGTCTTGTGACCGTGAACCACTGCTGCCTAAAGGTACCGTGTGCATTGACATTCATCTCAAATCTTACTCGCCATATTTATAGCTACCACAGACTATGTCATGCTCCTACGCAGTATGATCAAACAACCTTATTTGGTCTATCACGACGCAAGCATGACGTATAAACTTGATCTTATGTTAGTAGTTTTAGTCTACGTCTTTGCTTGCGTGGGATTCGGGACAACAAAATGAACGAATAGCCCAATGGTTAAGACTCGGACTGATGCAGTAGAGGTCGTGAGTTTGATCCCCATCCATTGTACAGAAATGGAAATTTATTTTTTAAGCAAATTGATACCCTACGTCAATTTGCTGTGTTATAGCCATATCCTACAACAGCTGACAAAGAATGTCATTAGTGATTTGATTGATTATACGGACAGTTTAAGTTTGTAGTAACTTTGCTTATCAATTAATTTCCCTGACTTTACGATAAACTAAGTAGAAGTTCTTGTCCGAAATAATATAAATAGCAACACAACATAGCAACACAATACTAGAAACAGGACTACAAGTTTAAGAACTCATTACGAAGACAATGAATCCTAATATGGCGAAAACAGTCCGTGTTTTTCTTTTTTTCGCTGCACTACGTAGGTATTATCAAATAGATTGGGATTAGATTTAGATTCGATTGATTGGTATTTTAGCACAGACAAAAAAAAAATAACTGAAAAATCCTTCACCAATGAGATTTGATACGATAAACTTAACAGTTAACTGTCCATTATGATTCATAATGTTATCCTTTTATGATTCTGCCAATGTGGCCTTTTTAGGCCCCAAGTTATGCATGAGTGGATATAAAACTGCATTATTGAGAAAGAGTGTTAAGTGCATGGCAACCATGTACCAATAATGATTAAAGACCAACCTATAAGAAGATTTAAGGCTCCTCCAAATAGGCGCGACGCGCGACGCGAATCGCGCATGACACAAAGGCACCTTTCGTTGCGCGACTTGCGGTGCCTTTGTGCCGCGCGCGATTTTATCGCGTGTCGCGCCTGTTTGAAGGAGCCTTTAAAAAGTATCTTCAAAAATTACCAGTTCAAAAATGCTATTACTGTATCAGATTTTTCAAATGACAAGAATATCATTTCAATTTACAATGTTCAATATATTAAGTAATTAAATAACTTTCAGTACCTAAATAATATAATAACTGTTTTGTATGCCTTTTTTTTTTCTGGAAAAAATATTTTTTATGGAAGAATGTATAAGGATCCAAAAATATTGTAACACCTAATTGTATTAATTACATAAGTTCTATGCAAATAAATAAATCTATCTAACACATAAATAATGTATCCTAATTTCTTTCCCAACAAACCACGTCTAGGGAATACCAAAATTGGTTACAAACTTTTTAACAATGCCAGACAGAGTTTCTGCTGCATTATGTTAGTAAAGAATTGCTGCACGTGTAGACCCAAATACGGAGTACCAACTCATTCTATATGTAGGAGTTTGTCGTCACACACCTATATAGGTACAGACGCCAGCACATAAGTTACTACAATCTGTCAAATTTCTTTAATAGATTTTCAACTTTATCGCTAAAGAATTAGGTTCAAAGTTGATTGGGAAAATTTTACAGTTTCGGGTAGCTTGATGTGCTGGCGATTGTACATGGAAGCAAGAAATTATAATGATATTAGCAATGAAGTGATATAATACCTACAGTTATAGCACCGCACTGATATCATCATAATCAGTCTATAATGGGACACCGGATAACTCTCTGTGAGACGGAGTGGGCCACGATCCACTACGCAAGCACAGTGAAGGTTGGTGGATGTATGACTATCAAAATGTCTTCGATTTTTTTTGGTTTTAGGACATGCCGGTTTTCTTCCAATGTTTTTCTTCACCGTTTTGAGAGAAGTGGTGATGAAATTAAATAAACAAAGTAAAGTGCCCAGGCACTTTGCTTTGTTTATTTAATTTCAGCCAGCCACTTGTCTTAGACGAAGTAGGTTTTTTTATTTTTTTTTTCCCAGTTTTAGTTGGTAAGTATGCTATTTGTTTGACTAAAAGTTTGCAGTTAAAAATAAAAAAACATAGTTCGCGCAGGCGTAATCATGCCGAACTTGGGTCGCGTATCTTCGGCACAGTGTGTTTAGACACATGTATGGCTCAAAATGCTGTAAATAGTGTCAACTGTCAACTATCACTCCCCTAAAGCTTTGCACTCAGCTTCCAAACACTCTGTATAACAGTGGTATGTACAGTACCCGGCGATAAATATTGCACATCGACTAATTCGAATTGGTGTATTTTATACAAAGAATAAAAATAATTATCAAAAGCAGCAAATCATAATTGTTTTAACAGCTCCTAATAGATACCGGACTGTTTGTATTTCGTGCGACAGAGATAACGCTCTACGAAGCCAAAATTAGCCGATTGTCTCTTTCCAAAGGTCGATGTGCAATATTTATCGCCGGGTACTGTATAGCACTGGTGAGCAGCACAGACCCGGTTGAAGTGGCGGTGCTTGGGGGAGGCCTATGTCTAGCAGTGGATGTCTCCTAGCTGAAATGATGATATAATAACATGATCACGTTAAGCTACACTTGCCGCGGTTGATCCGTGGAAGGATGACCATCTCTACATACCAAGACCCCACCGTGCCTCGGAAAGCACGTTAAGCCGTTGGTCATTGTCATTCATGGATCTTCGACAGTCGTTACGGGTCGTCAGAAGCCTGAAAGTCTGGCAACCAGTCTTACCAAGAGGTATCGTATTACCCAATAATTGGGTTGTGGAGGTCAGATAGGCAGTCGCTCCATGTAAAGCACTGGTATTCAGCTGCATCTGGCTAGACTGGAAGCCGACCCCAACATAGTTGGGAAAAGGCTAGTCAGAGATCCGTGGCATACATATCTACTGTCGCGCCATTTTGACATCAATGCAAACAGAAAACATAATAATATCAAACCCCTTAAACTGTCACGTTTCCCAGATATTAACGTTCAAAGTTAATCACGTGACTGAATCATGAGATAAACGTGACACTACGAAGTCCCGTAAAGTGTCACGTTTATTATTTTATCTGTTTGCATTGATGTCAGCTAACGATTTAAATAGGTGTCATTCGTGGCTGCCATATTCAAAATGGCGCGACAATACATGTATGCCAGGCTTCATATAAAATCTGCAAACCTCTTTACTAGGTAGGTATAAGATTGACCCAAAGACGACTGCTTCGTCGATATCTCTTCTCTTTACACAGTGTGGTACAACACCACGTTCAGCCGGTCGATTCTATTAGAATCTCACCGTGAGAAGCTCGGCGAAGTGAGCGTGGAGTGAGCTGTCAATAGTGTCAATTCCTAGCAAAAACAAACTCACTTCACCTAAGTCATCACGGTGAGATTTTTACAGAATCGACCGGCAGTTCTTTAATTAACCTTCAGTTTTTATTTGATCTATAAGAAACTGGCGCCTGCGTATGCGTAAGATTTGCTTACTGACTCATTATACGGCAAAAGTATTTACAACTTGACCATTCATTTTGCTATTCGTTTTTTTGGGTTCCGTACCAAAATGGTGAAACGGAACCCTCATGGTGAGACTCAGTCTGTCTGTCTGTCCGTCTGTCACAGCTGGATATCTCAAGAACTACTAATGCTATCAATTTGATATTTAGAATAGTCTTAGATGACGTTTGCCCAATTATTTTGCAATTAAGAAAGAAATAAACATTTTTTTTTTTTGCAACGGACTGGAAGGTGGTCTTAAAAAAATCGAAGAGGGGCTACAAGTGCACGTGGGGTATCATATGAAATAGCTGTGTGCATATTCTCAAATACTTTTCTTTTTAGGGCGCATACTTTTCGACTTTTGATGAAAAATTAAAAAAAATACCGTTCCCCCCATTATCTCCGAAGTTTGCATAGAGAAAATCTGAAATTATTCTATGTGATAGAAGTTTATGTAAAGATTACAGGAAAAATAAAACGATGTCTCTAAATAGCACACTTTTTCAGAAATCGACAAAAATATATTAGCCCTACTAACAGTCAAGAGATGGCGCTGACCTAAAACTATAATGTTCTACACCGTAGTGTTACAATTCTCTGATGATTATAGGACTCACCGATTTTAAAAACATTTCACGTTTCACAATACGGAACCTACGGTGCGCGAGTCTGACTCGCTCTTGACCGGTTATTTTTTTAAGTAGGAGTAACATTTACATATTAGTGATCTCGATAATCGATAGAATTAGATCCGGTTAATTTACGTTAGAAGATCCGGATTTTTGTAGAGCCTGGGAATTGAGCTGTGTACCTGATTGTTCGGGGTTGGGGTGAGATCAAGATAAACAGCATAGAGAGATATATAGCAGATGCTGCATGAGATAGGACGTTTTTTCTTCACCACTGGTGATTTTTTATCAACTTTTAAGGCATTTGTATCTGCATCATTCTTATTTCCATATGGATTTCGGACTGAACTTTGAGTATCTGGGCTAAGCTGTGGATGCTGTAATCAATATAAGTTAGTAGTTTAGCATTAGTATTCAATAATTATATTACTTATGTTAACAACGAATAGCTGTACGCGTATATTACTGGATGTAACTTGTTTGTAGACGCCTTGGGTTGACCGGTTAAGTCTATAAAATGTTTAATAAATAAATAAATAAATTTCAGGATCAAGATTCGAATGTTTAAGTCTGCCAATTTCGATTGATTCGGGATTATGATGCTTGCTTCTATAGCACATAAGAACCATTAATTTTAGTTTCTGCGGAGTACCTTCAGCTTGCGCTTGTTTTTAAAACTCAACTGGTCTCATTGGGTCTGGATGCGGAAGGCGGAGGACAGGGTATTGGGGCGCAGTCTGGGAGAGGGTTATGTCCAGCAGTGGACTGCAATGGGCTGAGTTGAATGATTGATTGGCTCTCATCAGCATCTATCTAGCCTTTTCCCAACTATGTTCGGGTCGGCTTCCAGTCTAACCGGATGCAGCTGAATACCAGTTTTTTACATGGAGTGACTGCCTATCTGACCTCCACAACCCAGTTACTGGGTAATACGATACCCCTTGGTAAAACTGTCAGACTTTCTGGCTTCTAACGAGCCGTAATGACTGTCAAAAAACCACTAATATAATATACATTCACCAACCAACCACAAGCTTAAAGTGCTTTCCGAGGCACGGAGTGAGCTGTCATGCAACAGGAATTGACAATATTGACAGCTCACGTCGACTTAGCTTTCACGGTGTCTGTGATTTTACAGAATATACAGTCTGTAGTATGCTCACAACTCACAACATAGAGGAAAAATTGTGACAAAAGACGAAACTGATAAAAAAAACCTAAGTAATACTCAAAAGACATGTCATTGTGACTGCCTGACAATATTAATAATGATTTCTTAGTATAATCAGCCTAAAGTTAGAGGACGGCAGAAAAAACAGCTGTTTAACAAACGTTCGTTCAATGAACTCGACTTTAAAGTCAACTGATCGAGCGTTTGAGAGCGCGCGGGTCCGTTTTTACACGGTACGGTATTAAAATGAATGTATTTTGTTGTTGGTGAGGTTTTGTTGTTGATGAGGGTGGCACATCAAGCTACCCGAAACTGTCAAAATTTCCAAACAAATTTGAACCTTAGACTGTAGCGATAAAGTTGAAAATCTATTAAAGAAATTTGACAGATTGTAGTAGCTTGATGTGCTGGTGTCTGTACATCTCTGCCTAACCATTCGGGGATTACAGGCGTGATGTTATGTTATCCATACTAATATTATAAATTCGAAAGTAACTCTGTCTGTCTGTCTGTATGTTACCTTTTCACGCCTAAACCACTGAACGGATTTCGATAAAATTTGGCAGAGAGCATCCCGGGGAAGGACATAGGATAGTTTTTATCGTTCTATCGATATACCTCGCGAGCGAAGCCGCGGGCGTAAGCTAATGTGTAAATAATTTCTAATCTGTCAATGAAGTAACTTTTACATAGAAAACAATATACTTAATTCATATAATTTAATTTATTTTTTAAACAATTATAATTATGAGAAGGTAACTTGCATCTATACATATAATAATCTATACCTAATAAATTATGAATTGTGTACTTTATTAAATAAATGTTTTACAATGTTTTTACTTTTTAATTATTATATGTTTTTAGGTTTAAACTTCGATGTAGGTACGTTTTGATTTATGATAGAACAAAATTTTTATTATATCTGGTGGCATAAAAAATTGAATCAAAGATATATATTGTGTAATTCTGTAGCTAATGAAATCATTTATCATGGCGGTCAGAATTTAGTCTCTGATATTCAAGTATTGTTAATATTTACTCTTTTCTTGTGCCATGCCACCTCGAATTGACCCTCGCGGTACGCATCTGGGCCTCTCTTCACCTATTTCTGGGTCAGCTTCGACAGAAAGTCATTGTGTGGAGATTCTTGCCCAAGGTTGGTATGAAGATGACGTGACCAGCCCAATTCTTATTAATCATAGCAACCTTTTGCCCACAGTCAAATGGCATATCTATTTACAGTACCCGACGATAAATATTGCACATCGACCTTTGGAAAGAGACAATCGGATAATTTCGGCTTCGTAGAGCGTTATCTCTGTCGCACGAAATACAAACAGTCCGGTATCTATTAGGAGCTGTTAAAACAATTATGATTTGCTTCTATTGATAATTATTTTTATTCGTTGAATAAAATCGACAGGATCGAATAGGTCGATGTGCAATATTTCTCGCCGGGTACTGTAATTCTTTCGATATTAATACCGGACGTGATTAGTTTAAAATATCGTGAGACAGTGGAGTTAGTGACTGTCAAGTCACGCCCGGGCAAGTCACCTTGATCGAGTGTACGCGGCACATCCGTAATGCTGCCACGAAATAGAGCAAACCATCCTCATTACCTAAGTGTTTATTTTGTGAGCCTAAGCCTTGTGCCTTTAAAGGACACATAGATGGATAAGTGGTGTTAACTCCTCTTCTTAATCTTCTTCTTGACTTGTCGATGGCAAAAATAGAAAAAATAAACATAGTTTTTTAATTTGATTGGCCAAAAATTCAGCAACGCGGATACCATGCGCTGACACTGACATTAGGTCCTCAAGTGTGCAGGTGACAGGCCATGCAATGCAAGATGGGAGTTGAGCCATTGTCTGTGCAGAGACACCACATACACACCGGAAGTCTGAGCCTTCCATGAACCCTCGCTTGTGGAGGTTGTCCTTGCTGCAGCCTACTTGGGTACGTAGGTTTTCCAAGTATGCCACGGTAACTTGTGCCCAGATGAGAGACTCTCTGATGGTATTATGGAGAGATCAGGAGGTTTAAGCTGTTCTTTCCGAAGATCACATCTTTCCGTGGAGGGGTGATCTTCTTAATAATAAGGGGTTTATTAATAAACGATGTTTAAAGTTAAGTCATGATGATTAAACATCAATCCCCTTACTAATAAACGTATTATATCAGATGAATAGTTACACACCGATTTCTCTCTATCAATCGTCGTAATTTGACTTTCGAAAAAAGAAGACAAAGCGTTGTGGACTATTCAGACGCTATACAACGTTTATATGTAAGGGGGCAAAAATGTATTGTTCCACTTATTATATAATTACTAAGTAGTAATTAGCGACTGTATAACCACACATTTTTGCCCCCTTAGTAAGATAAGTAACTTTGAGCAACGTTTATGAGTAAAGGAGGTGTTCAAAAAGTAGTATTACCTGCTGGATTTGTCAATATTACTTTGCATATACATCCCATGCTGATTTTGTCTATGGTCTCTATTTCAGTTTCAGACGAAGAAAGTAATATATATTACTTCCCGTCCTAACCCAACCGCAGCAAAACGAGTTCTTTTTTAATAACTCCAATAAAATTTCTCTCTGAAATGGAGCTAAATAAAAAATGTTTACTCTAACTTCGCAGTTACGGAATCTTATTTTCTGATAGCTCAATTTGCGCATTTAGCTGAGCTATCGGAATCTCTGGGTTGGGTTGCATACTACCTACTTGTTCCGAGGGTGTTCGTCCATGTAAGACGTGTCGAAAAAAAAAGTACTTACCCTTTATATTAAATCGCAGAGTCTTTCTACAGTTCTCCTGGAAATGCTCTGAAACGCCATGAAAACGTCACGTCAGCGTGGCCCGCGAAATTCAAATTTTATTTCGGTTTTTGCAATTTGCAGGTCATTGTTATGTTGAATGTTAATTAAAATATGATTGGCGAGCGTAACTAATATGACTTTACAGAATTGTAATCATTAAAGTCATCAATACAACTCTCTAAATTCATAATGAGTGACTATGTATTTTTTTTATTGCTGATTGGTCCCGCTCTTGACCTCGATAACGCCTGATGGAAAGCGATGGTTGAGGTCTATGATGGAACGAGCGTGCTTAGAAGATGCCTAAGGCACTGGAACTCCCACGCATCGACAAACCAGCAGGCAGCTCGACTCCGAACTCCGGTGGGAGGGTGGTCGCAAACCAGGCGGCTGTTAACTCTACCAGCGCAAGGAAAGAATTGGCCAGTCAAATAAGGTGTTGGGTGTGACTGTCCAGGATGCGCCGAGCGCTCTTAACTGGTGGAACAAACTGACTACGAGGAGGTTTCTTCATGCATCCCAAAAAAAACCTCCCAAATAAATCTATTGTAGTATATTATGTTGCACCACTGACAACCCCATTTTTTATATCCACGCAATCACTGTCCATTCCAAGGTTGCTTGGAAGAGATCGCAGAAAGCGATAAAGCCGCCCGTTATATGTTTTGTATTAATAATCCTATTTTTTTGTTATGTATTTTCTGGTGTACAATAAAGTATATATAAATATATTTCATGAAATACCAATATACATACTTGCTACGCTTGCTAATTATAAATTTTGTTCAACATACAATCTGACATGACCTGAAAATTGAAAAACCTAAAAAACATTGAATCTCAGAGGGTACCTAGCGCATCCCCCTTAAGGGGGAAGCGCTAAGGTAGCCCGCGAAATTCAAATTTTCTTACGTCGTTTGCAATTTGCTGGTCAGTATTAAGTTGTACGTTGATTAAAATATGATTCGCGATCGTAACAAATATGTATTTACAGAATCATAATCATTAGAATCAGTAATACAACTTGTTAAGTTAGTATAATCCCAGAATGTCGAGATTTCATGAAATAATCATACTGTGGGATTACTTGGTCTTAGAGAGTTGTGTTGATGACTTTAATGATTATAATTGTGTAAATACGGTACATATTTGTTACGGCCGCGAATCATATTTTAATCTACGTACAACTTAATACTGACCAGCAAATTGCAAAAACGTAAAAAAAATTGAATTTCGCGGGCTACCCTAGCGCTTTCGCCTTAAATAAAACGATTTCAAAGTGATAAAACATCCTCAAATTGAAAAAAAATCAACCCGAATCAGAGTGCCTACCGAAAGTCACATAAATGGCTTTTTGAATCGTCCACCGGCAATCATCGTGCATGTTTCATGTAGTGGGTACCCCACATAGGTAAACCAGCGGCCATCGAATGAAATAACAGGTGCTACTGTTCACATGGACAGACGTTCATAATTTATCGTTAGGCCTGTACTAATTCTCACGGTTCTTTCATTTATCGAGCTGTTTGGTATGTTGGAAAATATCTTTACATTATTAATTACGTTTGTAAAGTTTGGTTTTGGTTACTTGGATATTTTTTTAAAGGTTTCTGCCTCCCATTGACATGGTAAGGTGCGTAAGAGATAATAAGTAGTTTGGAGACAAGATTTTTTAAATTGAACAGACTGAATTGCGGGGTAAGCGACGCACTTGCAATGGCAATTTCTATCACTTTGACAATTCAACAACATTCATGACGTCATTGACGCTGTCGAATTGTTTATACATACGCTTCGGTTTGTGATACGCAATTGCGGAGCTGGACCGCTGGAATTTTCTTGGTGGTAGACATACCTACACACTAGAAGTTACACTGTATGACAGACTTGGCTTTATTTGTTAATAAAATACAGGTTTATCTTACCTAATACCTATCTTCAATTATCACTTTAAAATCAGATTAGAGGTTTAGGTTCTAAATAGTCGTTGTCCGCAATGTCACTGGCATCCTAGAGTGACTTCTTCATGTATTCAGATAAATAGTAGTGGTCAGTGGAGCGACGATCTTCGCAGGATGGCTGGTAGCAGCTGGATCAGAGATGCCGAGAATCGAGCTGAATGGCGTGCACTTTTTTATTTTTTATTCATTTATTTCAGGCGACGCAGGCCCATAAATAAATACCTTCACTTACATATACATATTTTTATTATAAAATGGTACTTCACATCACTAGCTTGTTCTTGTGCCGTTCTGTGGTACTTGACGAGCGACGGAACACCGTGGTGTTCCGTCGCTTCCGCGGACAAGTAGACAAGAAGACTTCTTCCGTGACGACGGGCAATTAGAGAGGCCTGTTTCCAGCAGTGGACTGCTGTAGGCTGTTAATCCAAAGTCTGCCTACATATGTTCAAAATTTTATCCAGATCCATTAAGCCGTTAAAGTGTGATTGAGTCAACATAGTCCTCTTCAACGTAGGTATCTGGCGACAGCGATCCAGACCAATAATCATTCCTTTCATGAGTTCTCTGATGACTTGCAAAACCAATTTTATTTTGAAGGCCCGTTCTCTCCATGTACAAAAGAGCTGATCAGCCCGTATCTTCGAATGACAGCCGGGTATGTAATGGATGGTCATCCATCCAAAGACCTCCCTCAGCAAGCGTTGCTTTACCTTGAAGGTCGATCCGTGCGGCTGTTCTTATTTAGCCAAGAGCGATCCATCCTAAAGTAGGTACATATTTATAATATCAGTAAGATTGCATTCACTAACCAAAGAATTATTGCATAAATCTCAACCCTATCACCGCCTGTACAACTAGCCAGTATCTTCGTATCTACGGTATGTAACACTGATATTAGCACACTGATAACCAATCGCTGGTACAGTACAGCACAAAGTGACATAACGACATTATCATGCCTCGCACGACGGTCGTAGTGACAGTCAGTGAATGCGTGTGTTTACCTTGAGCTAGTACAGTTGGGTGCATTGGTATTGAGCTAGTATTCAAATGCTTCAAAGTATTTTATTGTAACAAAAAACAGGTTCACAGTTTTTTTCAAACATGTTCCCAATTTTTTTTTAAAACAATTTCAAATTTTTTTTCATTCGTCAACAGTTACATTAGTTTAAAAAAAACTGTGTTGCAGCCATTAGCGCCTACCACCGAGAGGGGAGACGTCGTCGGCGTATTGAATTTATTATTAATGGTGGATTAGTTTTCAAAATAAGAACCCAAGATAGCTGCAGACTGCAGCCAACATTTTAAAATTGTTCATCATGGGTGTCGTTTTCTTGGTTTTCGAGGAGGCTGAAGCCATTGTGAGGTCAAAATTAAAATCCAAGATGGCGACTACTTTATGAGAGCTACTAAAAGCTACGCCTTTTAAATATAGGTAAAGTCATCTATTATAAAGATGGCTTTATATTAAAAACGCGTATTAAATTTACTGTCTCCCTCTCTCTTTTTATTATATACGTGTGTGTGTGTGTGTGTGCGAGCATCGCGTGAGGGACTTCGTTCCAGACGCGGGTCCCCTAACCTGGAAGCAGATCTTAAACTTACCATATACTTTTCAAGCTGGCAGTCACTTGCACGAGGAGAATGTTCTTACTTGAAGAGGCAAAGTTCACCTAGAAGTAAAACGCGCTTTAAGGCGCTCACCAGGCGGCACGGCGTGGCACGACATTGCAAAAGATTTTCGTAAGCGGAAATGATTTTGAATCTTATATTCATAGCCTTAGCACTCACATTTAGTTGATATAGAAGGCTTTCTGACAACTATAATTAGACCATTTTGAACTTAGTCGTCGGGTCATAAACTTCAGTAACAAAATAATCGCTACATCACTAGCGCGCTCCGTAAGCCAAATGCGTGTGAGCGAGAAAGATGACAAAAAACATTTATTGCCCGGCGACTCAGTTCAAAATGGCCTAACTATACAAACATGAATGCTTTGCCGAGCCATGCCGCGCCGTGCCGCCTACTAAACTAAAACACAAGACTACCCAGCCATCGGCATCGATTCGACAGTGTGCATAGTTAATTTGACAGCCAGTGTATTCGTAGTAAGTAATTTGACAGCTGACATTTTTGAGTCTCAGGAGTGTTCATTGAGAAAATGTGTATAAGTATATAATTTATAATTTAGTGCAGAATATTATGTAAAGAGGAGTATACAGGGTGGTAGGGACAACGACGCGCAAAATATTATGCAAAGAGGAGTAAGTATACAGGATGGTAGGGACAACGACGCGCAAAATATTATGCAAAGAGGAGTATACAGAGTGGTAGGGACAACGACGCGCTAACTGTAACCATGAATTTAGTACATGATTCTAGAAATTTCTGGTCGGTTATTAAAATAAAATTTGTTATTCCATAAATTTTTACTGAGTAGGTATTGCACTTTTCTATGAATCAGTTGGTATTTTTTCATTTCAGAATCATGTACTAAATTCGTGGTAACAGGCTGCGCATCGATGTCCCCCCTGCCAACCTGTATCATGGTTTCTACATTGAATATTGATTTTGGTATAGTTAGATTTTGTTTCTATAAAGAGATGACAACGTCAGTCTGGTACGCAGCATTATGAATGGAAAAATTCAAATCAATGCAACTTAGCGTAATTTGAGTCGCTAAAATTAAGTTGCATCCCATTTTGTTCAACGCGGTCATTTGACGCAAATAATCAGTCCTCACATAAAAAAATCAATAAAGCAGTATGCGTTCGTTAATTATGTCCTCTACTGTACCACAAATCCGTATTTGGTATCAGGATTCAGGATGTGAATGAATTAAATACTAACTTATATCTTTAATTCATTTTTAGATAGTCTAGCATACAGTTTACAGATTTGTGACATGACATGCATCGTAAGGAGTCCGTCTGGATCTTCAAATACGTACATAGTTTGGTTGGCCGATTGAAGGCTCCCGCAGACAGGCGCGGCGCGGCCGCGAGTCGTGCACTAAGTGCTTGGCTAGACTGGCAGCGCGGGGCGGGGAGCGGCGCGGGTCCGGGAGCGGCGCGGGTCCGGGAGCGGCGCGGGTCCGGGAACGCGCGCGTTCTGCCTGTCCCCAGTCGAGCGCAGCTACGTGCTCCCCGCGCCGAGCAGCCCGCGCCGCTCACCGCGCCCGCGTGCCGCCTATGGACGCTCAAATGAAGGTCTTATGTTTGAGTAGGCCGCGCCGCGCCCGCCCTGCGCCCGCGCTGCCTGTCTGGTCAAGCACTTAGTAGAACAATTTCTATGAAAACTACGTGGAATTTTTTCGCGTCGCGCCTGTCTGCGGAAACCCTGGTTTCGATTTGTACACATAAAAGTAGATTTTCTTCTTGATACATAACAAGAAGAAAACCTACTTTTAAAACTTTGAAGGAGTTTTTGCATAAGAATAATCTTATGCAAAAAACTCCTTCAAAGTTTTTTTTTTAAGATACATGGTTTGTCGTTCAGCTTTATTACAACCGAAACTTATTGTTGATGTTTTATGAGTTAATTTTAGCGTTATTATCACCTGCTTAATTTAGAAGTAAAAATTCAATTACGCCTGTCAAAATTATTTTCAGCTGTTCCCTACATTTTGATGAGTTATACGAACATAAATGTAGGGAACAGCTAATTTTTTTTTCGCGATTTCATATTTGGTCCCATAGTAAAAGTTGTTCATAATAATTAACCCTGTATAAAAACAGTAATTTTTGGATAGGACACGTTCATAGCTAAAGGCCACAATATAAGCTCCACTGCCAAACAATACAGTCTATTGCAGCTAATTTAAGGCTCCCAAAACAACCTTGTCTTACTAAAAAGTAAAATTTCAATAAAATCTCAGTCCAAAGTCTACCAGGCCAGGCCCTCGCCTACGGCCACGATATATAGCCTCCGTACAACACCGTAATAAAGTAAATCACGTTTACGGTTCGCGTTAATACTTTATTTGTTAATTTGCTTTCAGATTGTAATGAATAGGGCGGGCCCTATAAAAGGTAGATCTTCTACCCGGGGGTAGAAAATCTCCCTTTTTTACAAAAAGGTCCTACAAAGTCTTCCTTGTTGTGTGCATTGATGGATTTGCACGATATTTGAGGGTACAGTCAAGGGCCTAAAACTGGGACATTCGCAAGAAACAGGGCGTTACCTAGCTGCCCTAGTTCTGGGCTAAAGTTAAGCGAATAGGTCAAAGTCAAAAAGTCAAAGTCAAAGCATTTATTTCAAATAGGCACATTAAAGGCACTTTTGAACGTCAAAAATTACAACAAATAGAATTGATTCTAGTCGCCCATTCCAAAAGGTAGTTTTCGTATGGAGAAGAATGGGCAAGAAACTCCACCGTTACTCTTTTAAAATGTTTTACAATATTTTGTATACATTAATTATATCATAATAATATGTGAAGACGATGCACCTAAAATAAAATTACTATACCACAATAGGTAAAAGAATTAAAAATGAAACCATGACATATAAATTAATTATCTGATAGATGCATGCAGGTCTTCCTCGCGTAGGTTAGTCCTGTGTTCTATCTGCCATTATGTCAGAAACCCCAGCGGGGTATTTGCGTAACACGCTAACAGTAGCAATGGGTTCCATTTTGACAGTTCAATAACATTCATTGCGATATTTACGTTGTTGAGCAGACGAATTTTTCCGAACAATTATGAAGCAAATGATTCGCAATATCCTTCAAAATGATTCAGATTGAGATTGATAGTGTGTTACGCAATTTATTAAGGGGCTTACAGGACCTAAACACAAAAAACGCAAATTATAGAAAGTGATCGACTACAGTAAACAAAATCATAAAAATATATGATATTCTTCAGGCAGGATATATGCTAGGTAGATAGTGTGTTGAAAACATAATAGGTACAACTAATATGATATGATAGAAAAAAATCATGAAGATACATCTAAGATATTTACGTTGTTGAGCAGATGAATTTTTCCGAACAATTATGAAGCAAATGATTCGCAATATCCTTCAAAATGATTCAGATTGAGATTGATAGTGTGTTGCGCAATTTATTAAGGGGCTTACAGGACCTAAACACAAAAAACGCAAGTTTTAGAAAATGATCGACTACAGTAAAAAAAATCAGAAAAATATATGATATTCTTCAGGATATATGCTAGGTAGATAGTGTGTTGAAAACATAATAGGTACAACTAATATGATATGATAGAAAAAAATCATGAAGATACATCTAAGATATTTACGTTGTTGAGCAGACGAATTTTTCCGAACAATTATGAAGCAAATGATTCGCAATATCCTTCAAAATGATTCAGATTGAGATTGATAATGTGTTACGCAATTTATTAAGGGGCTTACAGGACCTAAACACAAAAAACGCAAGTTTTAGAAAATGATCGACTACAGTAAAAAAAATCAGAAAAATATATGATATTCTTCAGGCAGGATATATGCTAGGTAGATAGTGTGTTGAAAACATAACACAACTAATTTGATACGATAGAAAAAATCATGACGATACCTCTAAAAAAGTTCTTTTTACAATAAAAAGCATACAATCATTCTGATTTTTTGTCAGATTATTCTACAAGCAACATACTAAAGCACTAGTGTTTTAATTTTTTAGTCCAAACAATAGATTTTTTGTAATTCATAATTGCTTCATATTTTGCAATAAATTACCAGCGTTGTGTCATCGCGCTTCTCTTTCTTTTCTATGCAGTCCGACAGTGACCGCGCTTTAGGTCATGTAAGCCTCTAAAGGTGCTGGGCCATAATTCACTATGACCAGTTAATGATTCCTTACTACGAAACCACGCCAATTCCAGTTTCACGACATCTGCTAATAACGTATTCTCTATGACACAATGAACGAAACCGCGCGAAAAAGCGCGAAGTTGACGTGGTTTGAACTGTCAAAATACCACACTTGACAAACATACGTGGTTTGCACGTGGTAAGATTACGCGGGAAATAATAATTACCATGTACAGAATTGGGGCCTAGAATTGGAGTGCAAGAAACATTTCATGTCAATGTATTTAATGGCCATTTAGATTACATTCGTCGAATCAACATACACTGTCGCCAAATTTAAAAAACAATGTTGCTTCCAACGGTTTAACTATCAATGACCAAAACAAATCATACACTTCCATTACCGATAAAAATAAAATCGTCATAATCACCGCACCTTACAAACGCATTAGTGACGGCAACATGGGGTTCGCTACCCCTCTGATAATATGCCTTAGTCACCTTTTACAATACATAATAAAGTTAAAGAGAAAATGATGAGCTGTGTAGTTTTGACGTAACGGTTGGCAAACGCCTCACCGATTGACTTCGGGGCTGAGCCACGAGGATTCGATTCCTGCATGGAAAAATATATTTGTACAACTAAGATATACTGGCTGATTTTTTTTACCCCTCTGGACAAAACAGGGTATAAAAGGTGAACGGAGTCTATGGTATGAGAAGCCTATGGTACAGAATTCTATTTTTATTTTTCGAAAACCTAAAATTAAATTAACCATTCAATAAAAATACGATTACTTATTTGAAGTAAACTTTTCATTAAAAAAACAAATACATAATATAAAAACTCAACTAATAGACAACGCGCGAAGATTAAATAAAAATTGTGCCATAGACTTCTACTCTGTTCACCTTTTATACCCTGTTTGTGAACAGACGGTAAAGAAAGTCAGCCGGTATATGGGTTTAAACCCAGAACAACTACTCGTATGTTAAACACTCATGTGTTTGAGTATCGTAGATCTATGTTTGAATAGGCCATAGGCTTATATTTATTGTATAGCAGCTGCGCTCCGGGGTTAAACCCGCATAAAGACTCCTTCAAACAGGCGTGACACGCGATAAAATCGCCTAAAACGCGATATAGGAGCTTGATGTCTCGATCCCATGGATAAAAAGTATGTTTCTAATATAATTCAATTATGATTCGAAAGACTCATGGCGCCATCTATTATCATAATAACGGTATTGTTGTTTTCCTCGGGAAGAGCACTTTTTTCCGGATGTCCGTTTCTGTACACCTGACAACGTATATGCAAAATTTCAGGATGATCGGTTCAGTGGTTTAGGCGTGAAAAGGTAACAAACAAACTTACTTTCGCATTTATAATATTACTTAGGATATGTAAATGGTACACTACAGACTACCGTATATATACAGTATATTGTCTCCTTCTGCTCTATCTATCCAAAGGTTGTCTTGAAAAGATCGCTTTTAGTGATAAGTCCGCCCATTGTATCACCCCTTGTAAATGTCTACATTTATATCAGTAACTAGCTTCTGCCCGCGACTTTGTCCGCGTGAAATTTCTTGTTACTCCGACCCACCCCGTCGCATCGCATCGCCTGCCCGCGCTATTACTTCGTTTTTGCTTAGCGTTCTTTCTGACTTTTTTTCCTTTTGCTCGGCTCCTAAAGGTCACAGCGTGATGTTAAATAGCCTATAAGCCTTCCTCAAGAATTGGGCTATCAAATGCAAAAAGAATTTTTCAAATCCGACTGGTAGTTCCAGAGATTAGCGCGTTCAACCAAACAAACAAACAAACTCTTCAGCTTTATAATATTTGTATACCTAGATGTATACGGTATACATGATAAAAAAATATTCTATGTATCTATCCAGGCCCGCCAGCTAAGACCTGTACCCTAATTGCGGATCACAATATCAATCCCAATCTGAATCGTTTTGAAGGATATTGCTAATCCATTGCTAGAAATAGATGAAAAAAAATGTTAGATGTTGATGTTGTTGTTGTTGTTGTGTTGTTGTTGTTGTTGTTTGTTGTTGTTGTTGTTGTTGATGTTATGTTATGTTATGTTGTTGTTGATGTTAATGTTTTATGTTAGAAATATTTGTCTGCTCAACAACGTTAATAACGCAATTAATGTTATTGAACTGTCAAATGAGAGGCATTCCCACTGTAAGTGTGTTATACAATTACCCCGCTGGTAATACGTTTCGGCCACTGTTGGATTGATATTCAATGAGCGATGCCTGTTTGATTGATTAATCAGAACGCTGACTTTTTGAAAGGTCGCATTACCGTGAACGTGGTAAAACTACTGCTGTAAATAAGCCTCTCAAAGACCAATGATGAAAACGGACATATGAATCATAAAATATAATAAATATTCCTGCAAGTAAATACATCGTCAGTGGGAAAAATATCCAACTTTTATTATTTCCACCATCACATCTTTCACCACTTCCAAAAGCCCCAGTACTCCTCATTACATCGGGCATTCGGGCATCACCTCGCACAATATCGTCAATATCGCCAATATCGTCAATATCGCCAATATCGTCGATATCGCTTGAAAGCGAACCGCGCCGGAACTCGCCACGCTAAAGTCTAATCGTGGAAAAGCAGGTACATATCGCGGCTAAAATAGACGCGCTTCCGTTGGCGGGTGGTGCAAGGTGTGATAGAAGGCGATTTGGGGTACTGTGATTATTTTAGAGATAGTGAACTGAGATAACCGTGAGGAAACCGGTATGTACTAGAACCAAAAATTCGAAGACGTGACATCTACTTACCCGCACTGGACCCGCGTGGATTACGGCCCACTCCCTCTCACAGAGAGGAGGCCTGTGTCCCAGAATTGGGAACGTTGGAGGCTGATTATGTGAACTAAGATGAAGGTGAAGTCTGATGTATCCATCTGACTTCTACTGAATCATTCTGATTCATGGCAATTATTTTTTTTCAAGCAAGAATTTGTCGAATTTCAGTGTGGTTAGATAGGTAAGTAATTTTATCCATTCTCTACAATTTTCTTATTTTCATAAAACTCCTGACATAAAAATAATAATTTGATTCCATTGAGATATAAGTATGATTCTAATTTCCATGTTTTTAAGAATGAATTCATAAAACGACATAAAAAGTAAAAATTCAAATCTTTCTTCACCTTTATCTTTTGAAAATCTTAGATAATTATCGCGGTTGTTTTAAATTATACAGAAAATGTCAACATTTCGCTTTTATTCTTGCTTAAAAAAACAAACGAATCTATGTTTAATTTATAATTTTCGCGTAATATTCCTTTCCAACAAACACCGACACTTTTGTACAAAAATAACAGCTAAACGCCCTTTCATCCCACTGCAGTGTACGAAAACAAACACATCAAAGCCGCCGCCTCTCCCACTTGGTACCACCACGGCTGCACCCACCAGACTAGGTGCGCCACACACTGTAACGTAATTGATTAGCTCTAGGGTTTTCTTATTGTTAGCCTAGTAATAAGGGTAGACAGGATACTCGGTTGTTGTATAAAAAATGTGGTTTTATTTTATTAGCATTATAAAACGTAGGTAATTTTTCTTCCGTTGCCTCCATCAATTTTATAATCCCAGTGGGTTTTAATTTTAATATGAAAAGCGCGGTTTACGGCCATTGGGGTAATTGCGTAACACACATGAAATGACAATTGATCGCAATCCCTTTCATGTTGACAGTTCAGCCACGTTCATTGCGTCATTTACGTTGTTGAGCAGACGAATTCGTAAAGCCTGTGAAGCAATGGATTTTGAAGGATATTCCTGATATCATTCAAAACAAAAACAAAAAGAAATCAATGTCTTAAGAAAAGTAATCTTTTCTACATACAGGCACCCTTGTGACAAAAATAAATACATAGTTTCATTACCCGCTATACATCGACTCCATCTTTACCCGCTACCGCTTATCACTGACACCACACGCCAGCTCCACCCAGCAGTCGCGGTAAGGTGCGGCATGCATACACTGTTACTAATGGATTGCCTTTTGTGTTGTTTATCATTGTTAGGTACCTACCTACTGGTCATGACGTCATCGGAAAGAAAGTACGCATCATGGTGTTTAAGCTGAACGTTTTGGAGATACCTATGTTTAAGAAAAAATAACAAAAAAAAAATTTGAGCAACGGTGGCTCAGTGGCAACGCCTGCGACTTACGAGTTGTAGGTCGTAGGTTCGAACCCAGACAGGCGATTTTAAAAATGATTTCATCACTACAGCTCTTAAAACGGTGACGGAAAACACCGTGAGCAAACCGGCGTGTCCTAGAACCAAAAATTCGAAGACATGTGACATCTACCAACCAGCATACCAACCACCACCCGCGTGGTGGATTACGGCCCACTCCCTATCACCGAGACCGACACCGAGCCTGTGTCCCAGCCAGCAGTGAGAACATTATAGGCTGATTTTGATGAGAACTATAATAAATCCTTTTTAGTATAGGTACCTAACCAACAAAAACAGAAAAGTGTGGTCATCCACAATACTGTATAATATATACGAGTACAGTACCCGGCGATAAATATTGCACATCGACCTTTTTACACAAATCCATTTTATACAAAGAATAAAAATTATTATCAAATGAAGCAAATCATAATTGTTTTAACAGCTGTTAATAGATACCGGACTGTTTGTATTTCGTGCGACAGAGATAACGCTCTACGAAGCCGAAATTAGCCGATTGTCTCTTTCCAAAGGTCGATGTGCAGTATTTATCGCCGGGTACTGTACAATTACTATGCAAGTTATAGGTGTGGGTTCTCCTATAAATAAATATGAATTCTATGGGGCTCACAGGTCCTAAACGCAAAAAATGCAAGTTTTAGAAACAATAAAAGTAGGTATATATTATGATCAACTACAGTAAACAAAAATATATGATATTCTTCAGGATATATGCTAGGTAGATAGTGTGTTGAATACATAATACAACTAATTTGATACGATAGAAAAAATCAGGAAGATACCTGTAAAAACTTTCTTTTTATAATAAAACCATACTAATATATGCATACAATCATTCTGATTTTTTGTCAGATTATTCAACAAGCAACATACTAAAGCACTAGTGTTTTAATTTTTTAGTCCAAACAACAGATTTTTTGTAATTAAATAATTGCTTCATTTTGCAATAAATTACCAGCGTTGTGTCATCGCGCTTCTCTTTCTTGTCTATGCAGTCCGACAGTGACCGCACTTTAGGTCATGTGTTGAAAAGGTTTTGTACTCAGTTTGCTGTAAACCAACCAAGAATAACAATGTGGTGATTGCGGCAATACACATACATACATACACTCACTCTGCCTTCCCCCGTGGGATGAAACTATGACGAGCCTTACATACTCAATTTGCTTCCTTAACGTTCATACATCAGAAGGCCAATTTACGTAATTAAATAGTAATCTATACTAATATTATAAAGCTGAAGAGTTTCTTTGGTTGAACGCGCTAATCTCTGGAACTACCAGTCGGATTTGAAAAAATCTTTTTGCATTTGATAGCCCAATTCTTGAGGGAGGCTATAGGCTATTTAACATCACGCTATGACCGGAGGACTTTAGGAGCCGAGCAAAAAGAAAAAAAGTCAGAAAGAACGCTAAGCAAAAACGAAGTAATAGCGCGGGCAGACGATGCGATGCGACGGGGTGGGTCGGAGTAACAAGAAATTTCACGCGGACGAAGTCGCGGGCAGAAGCTAGTAATTGCTAAAAACGTTCAATATCTAGTCGCAGTCTCATCACGACAAACAATGTCAAAAACTTGTCAAAAATGTGGGGAAATTAGAGGTATTTTAGACAGATTAAGTGTGAACGTTCTTAAAAAAATTACGAGAATTGCCCCTCCGCGCCGGTCATACACGCACGCCGGTTTCGAGTACAATGCAATGCGCGCCACGAAAGATGAGACTTGACCCCGCCTCCCCCGCTCTTTCCGCTGCCCCTATGACGTCCGGTCCCGTCCCGCACTCAGACCTCATACCGCTAAAGATACCTAAAATCGTGTACTGCGCATGTCAAACCACGTGGTGTGTCAAGTCTCATCTTTCGTGGCACGCATTGTACGGACGCCAGCACATCAACCTACCACAATCTGTCAGATTTCTTTAATAGATTTTCAACTTTATCGCTAAAGCATAAGGTTCAAAGTTGATTGGGAAAATTTGACAGTTTCGGGTAGCTTGATGTGCTGGCGTCTGTATTACGCACCCGACCTTTCTGTAGAAGTGTAGAACATCACCGATGAGGTCATTAATACTCGTATTATGTCCTCCTGTAGCGATAATCCCTCATTTGAATTAATTGGTAATTGGAATACCTACCTACCCAGAAGGGTCCGTGGCTAAATAATAACAGCCGCACAGGTCGATCGATCAGGTTAAGCTACGCTTGCCGCGGTCGGTCTGTGGATGGGTGACCATCGTCAAAAAATGCAAGTTTTAGAAGCAATAAATGCTTCTAAAACTTGCGATTTTTTGCGTTTAGGTCCTGTAATCCCCTTAATATACATCCCATGCCGATTTCAGCTATGGTGACTGTTTTTGTTTCCCATAACTGTAAGGGTGTGTGATCTGATCTGGCTAAAGTAACCTATCTTGACTGAAAAGGTACAGAGGCCAGCACATCAAGCTACTACAATCTGTCAAATTTCTTTAATAGATTTTCAATTTTATCGCTAAAGTATAAGGTTCAAAGTTGATTGGGAAAATTTAAGTTTCGGGTATAGTCTGACACTCCTTTCCGCTCCACCCAAAGCGGGAGGGGTCATTTGATGATTTCCCATCCTGAAAAAAAAAGCTATATTGATAACTGTAACAATGTGAAAAGAAGTCATTCATTTTTTGCCAAAATCTACCCCCGTAAACTAGTTTCAAACTATCTTTATGCCCTAGATCAATTCTAGGCCATAAAGATAGCTATAATCAAAAAATCTTAACCTATAACATCACACTTCGACCATATTGGTTGACGTCAGATCATTTATAACCGGCATTCACATGCAACGGTTGCCTAGCAACCGGATAACAAGTCTTCATAACCGTGAAATAAATATCAGTGGAACAAAACATCTCCATCGGAAAACACGCGTTTTAAAAAATATAATCGGATTTCCTAAATAAGGAACAAATATTTTGAAATTAAAATCGGTATTTTTAATCGAGTTTGTATATCGATTCTAAGAATCAGTTCGAAAGTGAACGCTAAGTAAGCGTTTTGTTCATGACCTTCCAATGTATTGATTAAAATTCTGCACTAACCCAGGTAAGTTTCTAGGCTTTAGTGTGAATATTGGCTTGTTTTGTAAGCTAATTAGTGTTAAAACGGTTTGTTAAAATCTGAAAATGTTTTTGAATTCATGTTACCGCTTTCAGTATTTCCTGAAGTACCGTAATGTAATCTAGAAAATGATGGAAAAAAAATATTATTCTACTTTACAAAAATGAAAAAAAAAAAGAAAATGATAACTAAATGACACACACAATAAAAAACATAACCCGCTCTTTGCTGTCGCACAGTCGGGTAAAAAGTGATAAACGTACAAAGAAAATAATACATAATATTAAAACTATATAGAAAATAACATCAGAAATTAAAAATTAAATGTCCAATTTATTTGAGAAGTCAGTTTAAACTCAATTTCAAAACAGTAGGCCGTTTTTAAAATTGTGGTGAAACTGACAAAGACTGCTGAAACAGTGTCCCGTGTTTTGTTTTAGGAAAAAGAAAGTAGTGCCGCCATTGAACTTCCCAGTTTCGTGCTCGGAACATGACATGTGCTGACTTTGAAAGTCAAAGCCACGGTCAATGCTCGCACGTTAGCTGGAAGTAGGAATTTATTACTCTTTTGGGTCCAAATATCGGCATTTTGGGACAGATAAGGAACAAGCCAGGCTTAAAGGTGCCACGAGTCGATATTTTTCCAACAAATTTCGGGAGAGTATTACTCCACTGTTTGAAATTGTACATCTGAAATTAAACATTATATCGTTTTTTCTTCTTATTAATTGTGTCTATACGGAAATAGAATAGGAAAATAAAAAGCCATTAAAATGTTATGAGCCAACGAAGATTCGTTTTTCTTAGTAATTTTAACGTATCTAACTTACCGGCTACCGGTTCAGATTTTTATATTTTATTAAATTATTAGTTGTTATATATATTTTACTTTTTTTATAAGTTTATTAATGGATTTATTGTACTATACATTCGTTAGATAGGGGCTCGTAGGTAAGTAATAACGCTGTTACGGGATACGGGACGCAGTCGGTCCGTGAATGGGTGACCATCTTTACATACCAAGACCCCTGCGTGCCTCGGAAAGCACGAAAGCCGTTGGTCCCAATAGTCATTCATGGATCTTTGACAGTCGTTACGGGTCGTCAGAAAACCCGAAACTCTGACAACCAGTCTTACCTAGGGGTATCGTATTACGGAGTAACTGGGTTGCGGAGGTCAGATAGGCAGTCGCTCTGTGTAGAATACTGGTATTCAGCAGTATCCGGTTAGACTGAAAGCCGACCCCAACATTTTGGGAAAAGGCTAGGCAGATGATGACATTCGGTAGACAGTGTAAAAATGTTCTTTATAAATATACTTAGTAACTGAACAAAATTAACAGAACACAGTAAATCTCTGTGTACTATAATATGATAAGAATGAGTAGTTTTTGATGGCTTCCCAGAGTTACATAATGACACAGTGATAAAGTATTATAATGAAACTTTGATTACACGCCCATGACTCATTTGTGACAGCGGGATTATATGGTTTATGATAAAAATTGTGAGCGTGAATACAGACGTATTAACGGTACGATTTTAATAAAGGCTCGTACACACAGGCGCGACGCCACACGCGACACAAAGGCACCGCAAGTCGCGCAACGAGCGGTACCTTTGTGTCGCGCGCGATTCGCGTCGCGCGTCGCACCTGTTTGCAGGAGACTTAAATGATGATGTCCTTCTTGACGTAAATGTTGAACCTATGTATATCAGCCATAATTATGATACAAAAGAATAATGTAAAGGCTCCTACAAACAGGCGCGACACGCGATATAATCGCGCGCGACACAAAGGCACCGCTCGTTGCGCGACTTGCGGTGCCTTAATGTGTCGCGTGTCGGGTCGCGCCTGTTTGAAGGAGCCTTAACCGTATCAGTAGCAATGGCTTTAATTTTGACAGTTCAACAAGATTCATTGCGTTATTTAAGTCGTTGAGCAAATTTTTTTTCAAACATGTGAAGCAATGGAAAGTGTATTATATCCATGAAAATGATTCGGATCGGGATTGATAGTGTGGTGCTAGTCCTCCTGACTGTTAAAATCTAGGCTTAAAATCTAATTAATTGCTAGTTCAGTCTTATCTTTTTCCTAATAACTACATCAACAATAGCAAGGGTTCATTTCAGCACCCATATACCTAATTCTAGACCAAGGTAGAAATTTTACGAACAAGAAATATTTTTTTTGTTGTATAACCAACGAAAAATTTCTACGGTGTCTAGAATTATATATGCTGAATTACAGCAATTAATAATAAATGCAAAAAAAAAAATGTTAATGAATTTTGATGTTCTGTGTTAATGTTAATTATTATTGCTGGTTACAGTTTGCGCAATGGTTATTTTTTTCCCGTTTAAAGAGTTTTTGATTAGTGGAGATTTCCAATGTTCCTCGAATTGCCCATAACAAGGACCAAACAAGACATACAGTAGCTACATATACATTGACTATTACCACAAAACATTACCATAAATTCTTGTATCTTTCAAACGCGAAACATATGTTCAAAAACCCAATAAAAATCAAACTCACCACATGAGAAGTAATACAGGAAATGAACACCGCAAAATACTAATTTGAAACTCGTAAAATAATTATGACTTTCTGTCGACCGACGGTTTACGAGGACCGTCCGTCTAAATCTGGTTATTGGTTTTAAATGATATTTTTAGGGTCCGAAAATTATGGAAATTACCAACCGCTGTCTGCAATAAAATCGGGTCTGACTAAAACAAATCGGGGCAAAGTGACGATAATGCGTATGCCTTCTAAATGATAATCATCTTCGCTCTTGTAAGATTTTCGGGATTAAATTAAAACCACTGAATTGATATAAGCTTAAATGCTACTCTAGTTTTTATTAATCGGTTGAAGGACACTGAAAGTGACACAATAGAAGTTAATGTCCCTCAAAGAATCAAGTTCCATTTCTTCTTCATTAAAGCATTTTGCTTTTCATTCGTATTTCTATGCAATATTACGTTAAAGCCCTTTGCTTTCACCTAAAGACAAACAGTATCATGCAACAAAACAAAAAACTGCACTAAAATAATAAAAGCAAAGTCCAGTTCACCCATTACACGATTAACTTCAGGAAACTGGACATAAAACATAAAACTATACTTTGTTTTATTTACCACTATGTGCGAGGAACATCTTCACGCTTGATCGGGTTTACGAGGGAGACAGAAATACAAGCGAACACCAGCGCATTCGGGACGGTATGTCATGACTTACATTGATGGTTTGTGTCCTGACGATGGTTTAAATATATAGTGTGTTCTATCTTATATCAGAAACATGAAAAATTGAAGATGGTAACAGACTTACCGAGGATCCAGAGGAAAATAGACCAGTAGATGAAAATGGGATTGAAGAAAAAGAAGATGAATTTTGTTTTTGATTCGTGAACCATGATCTTGAAGTGGCAGTGGGCTGGCCATGTTAGTCGAAGGACCGATGGCCGGTGGAGCAGACGAGTCCTAGAATGGAGACCGCGTCGAGCGTAATGTGGGACGCCCCCAGCTAGATGGACCGGCGACTTAAAGAAGGTGGCTGTGAAAGACTGGATGCGGAAGACGAAGGACAGGGTGTTATGGTGCAGCCCAAGAGAGGCCTATGTTCAGCAATGGACTGCGATAGGCTTAGTTAATTGATTGTTGATTGATCTTGATACATTTTAAAAGGAACTTATGAGACAGAATGAGAGATATGGAGATATGAGTTTGCAGGTTTGAAAACAGTCGATTGACCAAAAAATTAACTGAATGGATACTAAGAGACCAAAGCATAAGTAGAAGTCGGCCGAGGACAAGGTAGGAGGACATAATTTTGGGAGAAGGGAGAACCAGGGTGCTTGACTAAAGCTAAGGATAAGAATCAGTGGAAGGAAACCGACGCCAAAGAGGCAACTACTGCTTAGAGATTTGAGCCACATTATACATATTATATACTCCAAAGTTAAAAAGGAGGTAGACTTGACTAAACTTGAGAGAGAGGAAGATAGGAGTAATGCTACAAGAGCTCAGCGGGATGGTCCGAAAGGGTTACCGCTGGCCCGGAACATAAAGAAGGAACACGGGTGGGTTTTAGTCAGTACACTCCCTTCCGCTTCACCCTGACCGGGAGGGGTCATTTGAAGATTTCCCATTCTGAAAAAAAATGCTACAAGAGCTTATAATTGAATACTGCTCGTACTAATTTCAATCGATCTCCATGACTAACCAGTCATTAGATTAAAAAACTGCCTGACCATGCTAAGGTTATCAATTGGTCAATAATGGCTTGCACAGCAATGCCCACCGCTATCAATAAAGATAAGTTATCAATAACTGAATTAAACTGCCCACGTGGGTGGAAAAGCTTATATTTTTTATTTATCTTTATAAAATATAAAGGATGGACATGATGACAGGAATAATGGTATTAAGCTAAATAGTATAATAGTATTATCAACGAGAACAGCAGCTTTGATGAAAAAACAACATAGTAGTAGTATTTATAGTGATTTCGGAGTTTGAGTAAGAGCGGTTGAACGTGGCAGCCCATCAAGCCAAAATCCATAACAGTGTCAAAAATGAAGAATCTCTATCCACAACGTTATGAGAACATGTCACAATCGAGGACAATGAGGTGCCTATTTTAAAAGAAGAGGAAATAACTTGATCAATAAAAGTAATACTAACACTGTTTTCTGACGCCAAGCAAATGATTTTCAGTATTGGAGCAATCTTTTTGGGTATTGTTTGTCGAAGGACCGATGGTCGGTGGAGCAGACGAGTCCTGAAGTATCCGCGTATTGGTGCGTGACCCACTGCGGGTCACGCACCCCAGCTAGATGGACAGACGACCTAAAGAAAGTGGCTGGGACAGACTGGATGCGGATGGCAGAGGACAGGGTGGTGTGGTGAACATAAATATGAATTTGCATTTAGAAGTCTTTGGTAAATAATTCCTCAAATGATTCATCTACCTACAACACCTAAACTAAGAACTCTAAAATTCGGGTTACAACTAGAAAAAGTAAAATCAAAACATAACTTCTACAATTTTATACCATGCACAGCTACTAGCTATAACAAACTTCACCGAAACTTGTTCGTGTGTCCCTAAATCCTGTATCCATGGGGATGACCCCATTTGTATTCCATTAGAACTATGCAAATCTCCCCCTTTGAAGATGACATCACGACTTTAGTGAACATGGGGTGTATTACGAAAGATAACTTGCTTGTGTGAGTGAGGCATCCTTTATTATTGCGTACTTAAATGAAAGAAATGGGTAGGATTTATTACTGTGTATTAATCAATCTGATACCAGTGGTGGCCTAGTTTCGAACCCAGTCAGGTGCTTTACTTTTTGTAAATTATTTCATCACCACTACTCTCAAAACGGAGAAGGAAAGCATCGTGAGGAAACCGGCATGTCTTAGAACCAAAAATTCGAAGACATGTGATATCTACCAACCCGCACTGGGCCCACTCCCTCTCACAGGGAGGAGGCCTGTGTCCCAGCAGTGGGAGCGTTATAAGCTGATCGGCATCCTTGTTCCATCCACTGCTGAGCATATGCCTCCTCCCTTTTGTGCCATGCTTCCTTGAACATCCATTATTTTACTGTAAATACTATATTTGAGTACTAAATTTCCGATATAGCCCAAAAAATTGCCAAACTTAAGTGACAGTGGGCAGGGCACATTGCTCGCAGAACAGATGGCCGATGGGGCATTGGGGCCGAAAGGTTCTGGAGTGGTGATCGCGTACCGGAAGACGTAGCGTTGGAAGGCCTCCCACAAGGTGGACCGACGACCTTGTGATGTTCGGGGGAACCCGTTGGATGCGAGAAGCACAAAACCGGTCGAAGTAGAGGTGCTTGGGGGCCTATGTCCAGCCGTGGACGTCTTTCGGTTGAAATGATGACTATATTGCTCATTGTGTGATTTTTTGTTAAGTAATTTCTTTTGTGTAATAAAGATTCTTTAACCATAAATAGGTCAATTGTTTTTGGAAGCAATCACAAATTATAGGAAAACGATAATAACTTAAAAATTTGCCTATAAATTATATAGGTTGTTTATTGAATTGCTGCTAAAGACTAAAATTGAGTGTGTCTTTAATTTCTTCGGATCACGAAATATGAAGAACATTAATAACAATATCTTACAAAAAAATATCGTACTATAAAGGGAGTGCAGTCATGATATTTTTATTTTATTGTAAGATATTGGTAATTTGCCGGGTCAGCGGGATGCCGGGTCAGCGGGATTGCCGGGTCAGCGGGATTGTCCGAAAGGGTTACCGCTGGCCCGGAACATAAAGGGCTAAGGAGGGAACACGGTGGGTTTTAGTCAATAAGAGTCTGACACTCCCTTCCGCTCCACCCAGAGCGGGAGGGGTCATTTGATGATTTCCCATCCAGAAAAAAAAAGAGAGTGCTGCCATGCTATTCTTTAGAAATCTCACCGTGAAAACTTAGGTGAAGTAAGTTATCAATAGTGTCAATCGTTAGCATCAGGTGGAATGACAGCTCACTTTAAGCTCACTTCATAGGTGAAGTGAGCTTAAAGTGACCACGCAAGTTGTCACGGTGATCTTTTTACAGAATAGCACCACAGTTTCATCATTTCAGGTTTTTCTATAACTTTTGTGACAGTCGTTGTAAAAGCGTCACAGATTCCGGTCGCATCCATTTTGAATTAAAAACATAGGTATTAATATAAATGTAAGATTACAGATCACAAATACATAGATATTAATGTCAGATTATCGGAGATTACAAACAGACGAAGATATTATTGTGTGTGTGTGTGTCTTTATCGGTATTTTCGGTTTCACTATATTTTAACTAGTTTTTGTGAAACTTAGCAAAATAGAAGCTTGGAAAAGAAGATAGGATAATTTTCTTCTATAAAAATGAATAGGCACATTACCAAAAAATAAAACTTGCCTTTATTTCCCGCAGGATCTACCTTAGATGCAAAGAGGTGCCTATTGTGCAGTCAGATTTCCCCAGTTATGTTGAAGTACACAAAAACAACAAACTAAACAAAACTAAAATATGAACAAAATATCGTATTTTATTGATTCAGATACCAGCTCCACGTGAACCATGGATGACCGCACAGTGGACCTGATCTTCGGTGGCTCCCTGAAGCTGCTGCCGCCGGTCAGCTCCAAGATCGTCAGGATTTTCACCAGCTCTACCTTCACAGGTGAGAAGAATCTTATAATATTATAAATGCGAAAGTGTGTCTGTCTGTCTGTCTGTCTTCACGTTTAAACCGCTGAACCGATTTAGATGAAATTTGACACAGAGATAGTTTGAGTCCCGGGAAAGGACATAGGATAGTATTTATCCTGATATTCCCACAGGATAGACACCTATGCGTGTGAAACCGCGTGGCGCTTCTAATATGGAATAAATTAATATAATAATTTTATACAAACCGTTGTACGAATGTTTTTTTTTAGTATACATTTTCGCAACATCATACAATGTGTTTCCACGCCTTAGGCCGATCACACACTACAACGCGCCACGTGACGACGTGTTTTCCGCCTTAGAGGTGTGTTGGAACCCTTAGCTTCGTGCATATTAAGGCCCAGACTAACACTGCACTCCAGAAATACAATGCCATCCGCGATTCCCGGAATAACTAAATACAAAATTTGCTGTTGCACAAACTGTTGAACAAAACTCTAGGAACATAACTAGAGTTCAATCGAATCTGTTGCCGAAAATTGCCGAAAACTAAAGTTTTCGGCAATTTTTGGCTGAAAAATCCATTTAATTTTCCGGCCGAATAAAAACATTTTGTATGTCCGTTGTAACATATATTTTTTTTTGGTTTTCGGTTTTCTGACGGAAAAAAATCAGGCCGCATTTCGCTCCCGTTTTCAGCAGAAAATTAACCATTTTCGGCTAGAGTAAACATAACCAAACCGACATTGCCTTTATAAATAAATATCTGTTCTTCGTTACGAGTTTCCAGTAAGAAGTTATTGCTCCGTCGCCTGAAACTATTTCAGGCATTTAGAGCAACTAGTAAAGGATGCCTCTTAAATTGTAAGAGTTCGCTTTATTGGCACTTTGTAATTTTGTTGCTTTAAATGTTTAAATACAAGCAATATCCCATATTAGATAGCCTCAGACCGTTCGTCCACGACGCTACTCGGAATTAACCAGTTACAAACTCAATCAGCAATGTATAACCATCAACTTAATAGGGTAACACACTGTCAATCTCGAATCTGAATCATTTTGAAGGATATTGTTAATCCATTGCTTCATAAATTCGAAAAATTTAACTGTTCAGCAACGTAAATAACCTGTAGCGGTATCTACAACGCCACAAGCAAACAACGCGTCATACTGACGTCACGCAAAATCCTGCATCGCGCAAGCAGAGTTTAGCGCGCAACTAGCATAGATACAACGGCCCGACATGAATCATCGGGCAGTTGCTCGCCAGACACAACACCCGTCTGGTCGGAGGATCCTCCCTTTTCTATAGAGTATGAGTGAACTTTACGCTCTGTTCCTCATACCCCTATAAACCCAATGAATGTTATTGAACTGTCAAAGTGATAGCCATTGCTACCGACAGTGTGTAACGCAATTACCCCGCTGAATGTCACAGCACTACTCATACACGACACTACTTATGTAAAAACGCGTTGTGGACTACTTTGTTGCCACGATAGGCCTGTAGGTCGTAGATTCAAACCTAAAGAGGAACTTTATATTATACTAGCTTCTGCCCGCGACTTCGTCCGCGTGAAATTTCTTGTTACTCCGACCCACCCCGTCGCATCACATCGCCTGCCCGCGCTATTACTTCGTTTTTGCTTAGCGTTCTTTCTGACTTTTTTTTTTCTTTTTGCTCGGCTCCTAAAGGTCATAGCATGATGTTAAATAACCTATAGCCTTCCTCAAGAATTGGGCTATCAAATGCAAAAAGAATTTTTCAAATCCGACTGGTAGTTCCAGAGATTAGCGCGTTCAACCAAACAAACAAACTCTTCAGCTTTATAATATTATATAATATTATATAATATAATAATATAATATATAATATTAGTATAGATTTCATCACCACTGCTCTCAAAACGGTGAAGGAAAACATCGTGAGAAAACGGCATGTCCTGTTACCGAAAATTCGAAGACATGTGACTTCCGCACCAACCCGCACTGGGCCGGATTGGATTTCAATGGATTGCGGTCCACTCTCTCTCAGTCAGAGGAGGCCTGTGTCCCAGCAGTGGGACACATTACAGCCTGATTCTGATAAGCTAGCCCACTGTGAAGTCCTAAATATAACCTTATCTTGAAAAGCCATAGAAAAACCTTGTTTAACAAATAAGACATTTACCTATGGAAAAATATACTGTAGTTGCTTGCATAGCTAAAATATACAAGATTTGCCTTCCTTACCTACACCTGCGTGAGTAAGTGCAATATGATACAACCCCCGCAATAGGGGGAGCGGTGACGTGAATGACGCAGTGGACAGTCGAGTTTCTTTGTTTAGCCAACGTTCAAACGGTTTTACGGCACGGTTGGCGCAGTGGTTAAGCGATTGACAGATGCGCTGCGTGTCGCGGGTTCGATTCCCGCACGGAACAAATATTTGTATGACCTACAAGTAGTTGTTCCGGGTCTGACTGTTTGTGTATGTGAGTTTAAATGTTTGTAAACGCACCCACAATACAGAAGAAATTCCTAGTGTGGGGCAAAGTTTTTATAAAAAGAAGGACGTAAAGATATCGCGCACTGGATTATCAACCATCGGTGTTGAGCTGAGCATTGAAAGCGCATCCCAGCGCGTCAAAAACACACGTTGGATTTGCAACTCTCAGCGCGAACCGGTGCGATGAAAATCCAGTGCGCGAAAGAAAATGGCCGCGGGGAAAACGCGACCGTGCGTACCTGGACTTAAAGTAGGTTATATTGCTGTATGAAGATGGAGGTGTATTGTCTTCTTCTTATTTGTAGCACTCTTGTCAGAGCGGTCGTGGCCCTCATGCAGTTTGTTGTCTAGGGGCCGATGTGTTTCGCCTCACGATTTCTCGCCACCCACTCCGATTTCTGGTACTTTTTTTGCACTCACACACTGCGGATTGGTCAGTCCATCTCATAGATGAGCGTCCGCGTGGTCTAGTGTCCTCCACTCTACCCTGCACGAAAACTACTAGTCTTTAAAGCGCGATCACTGTCGGACTGCATAGAAAAGAAAGAGAAGCGCGATGACAAAACGCCGGTAATTTATTGCAAAATATGAAGCAATTATTTATTTACAAAAAATCTATTGTTTCGACTAAAAAATTAAAACACTAGTGCTTTAGTATGTTGCTTGTAGAATAATCTGATAAAAAATCAGAGGGCCTAAAAAGGCCACTTTGGCTGAATCATAAAAGGATAACATTATGAATTATAATGGATAGTTAACTGTTGCCATTCTAAAGTGTGATGTGCTTTGCCGGGTCAGCGGGATTGTCAAATCATCAAATACACCTTTCCAACACATCATAACACTACACTACACAACTCAATTCAACACAACACTATTACGACACAACACATAAAATAACACTATACAGATGGTCTTTTCTCTTTGATTAGTTATTTTGATTTTGTATAAGTAAGTTTGAATTATGTTTTTATTTCTCGGTCTATAGATCCCACACTATGAATTTCCGAACTTATATTTATCTTCCTGGTATTAACTTGCGAGCCCTGACACCCATAACACGAGTTCAATCTTAGCTTGGGTGTCAGAGTTTTATAACTCTGTATAAACCTACAATTTATAAGACTTTATAAGGGTATGATAAATCAAGTGGTAATGTAAATTGTTAAACTGGAAATAAAGATTATTATTATTTAGAGATTTGTTTTCCTCGGCCTAGCCGGATAGCTGATGGCACGGGACTAAGCCAAGTGTTCGTCAGTGGGATTAAGTGTTGGAGTAATATTAGATACTGCGTGGTTATCCGCAGTAGGCTGTATGTTAGCCGAAACTATATTTGAGTGGGAGTAATGGTGCAAGTTATCGGACTCACACTGAAGGAATTTTCTTACTAGCCTACATGTATTGAGAATCACTGCCTTCTGCAGCAGGTGGTAGGTGGTAGATGGCAGGTTGAGAACTAAGGGACTGATGAAGCTGTCTGGGTATTACTCCTGTTGTAGATAGCACTATGGGGACTATTGTGACTTTTTGAAGATGCCAAAGTCGGGTTATTTCGTCTTTTAGTTCGGTGTATTTGGATAATTTTTCGGCTATTGTAGTCTGTAAGTTATGTGTATTTGGCACGGCGATATCTATTAGGAACCCAGTTTTATTTACTTTATTAATTAATGTGATGTCTGGTCTATTATTACATTATTATTATTATTATTGTCCGAAAGGGTTACCGCTGGCCCGGAAAATAAAGGGCTAAGGAAGGAACACGGGTGGGTTTTAGTCAGTAAGAGTCTGACACTCCCTTCCGCTTCACCCAGAGCGGGAGGGATCATTTGATGATTTCCCATCCTGAAAATAAAGTGATGTGCTTACCAACGACCAGCGGGGTAATTGCGTCACTTATTTATTTTTAAGTGAATTTATGACACATCCTTAATGAGTCCAAAAATATAGGTTTCTAAATCTGCAAATATGTAGGTAGTATCTACACGGGAAATCTTCGCAAAACTAATACAAAATCTACGCCTTTTATCGAACCAAGTTGGTATCCTCGCTTCAATTCGTGATCAAATGCAATTTTAAACACACTCCGTCTCAGTGAGGTAGAGGGGGAGAGGGGTGCAAATGAACAACTTTTAATTAACGCCATATTATCAGATAGCAGTCAGTGATCGGTTTTGGAAAATTTAATTTAACTTGACCTACTTTCGACGTTGTTTTAGAACGGTTTAATATTGCAGTGAGGATTTTGTTGCAGCGTTTTGGAGATTGGATGTATGTATTTCGTTTGTTGTGTTCGTGAATTATATTTTGGGTGAAACCAAAAACATGACCGAGTTTCTAAATAACATATACCAGTAACATGTTATTTATAATCCTCCTACTTATTTCTAGTTATTTCATAAAAACCTAATTGGGGAAATAACATAAATTTTGTGAAAAAATATTTATATCCAGTAGAGATATTGAAAACTGGTTGTAGATGTCAATTTCTGCAGCTCATTTTACCCTTCTGAAACAAGGGTTTTTCTTTCCCCGTTAACATGTTTTTTCGAGAGCCTATTTATTTAAAATGTAATACACATTACTTAAAATTTTGTACGTAGCACCGATGTCGCGAAATCTCCTAAAGATCGGATACAATAGAAAAATAACACGAACTACTAGACCTTTTTCTAGTGCCCAATTACTTAAAGAAAAGCACAGCATGCAATTAATTAAAACATGAAATAATTAATTAATACCAGTAAGCTACATATATTACAACAAATCAATTAGAATAAATTAAACTAAATTAGAGTTTTATGAAATAATATATCTACAAGCTATACGTTTTCATAATATTAAGATAATTAAATTAAATTGGGATAAGGGTAAGCCCTTATCCCAATTTAATTTGCTTAACATATTATCTTTTTCTTCCATATTTCTCTATTAATCGTCATCTCAGCAGTCACCATATCACCTATCAGTCCTAGCCATATCACCTTTCATACAGTCCATCCATCGTTACCTTGGTCTACCAGATTTAATTTTCAAGGTATAAAATACTTTACCGTGCTTCAATTTTGACCTACACCAGTAACCTGTCATCAACTTCATCCAGATAAGCTGCTTAACTGTACAAATACCCCTCCGGCTATGAAGTAGGTGTACAATGGCGGGTCTAACGCAGGTAGGCACAGTACAAAGTGTACTGTATTACCCAAGTCGGCTTGTAACCGCCACTCGACTGCCGTGCGAATACTCAAAAGTTGCACGATGCAGGAGTACTGTATGAATTGATTTATATCTGCTGAAATTAAACGATGTAATGAAATAAATGAAACGAAATGATGTTTATTTCTGTTTATGATACTTTTAAACGTACTTTTTTATTTTTGTTAATATTTTAAAACTATTAATATAGCTAGTTGATTGACTTTGAGACGATATAATGAAACAAACTCGGAGTTATTTTTTAAAGCTGTGTCGCTTCTAAGTGCTGTTTTGCTTATGAATTAATTTTGTTTTGAAACTGATTCTAGCGATTTTTACTGTCGAATACGGCCTTTAAATATTTTAGATTTTCTTTTAACGAGTTACTGCAAAATGTTGTATTAATTTATTCAACTAACAAAACAAGTGCAAAATACAAATACGCAACTAACACCGTTACCCACAGCATACCTATAAAGTAGAATGTCAGTTTTGAGAAAAACAAGTAAAAAAACAAAACGACAACTACCTAGTTATTTGTTTAGTAAATTAATTAAACATATGTATATAAATTATGTATAAGCTTTTAATTTCGATGAGGCCCTTGCGGAACTTCTGAAGTCTTATAACCGAAGTATGTTGTTAACGTACACAGTTTTAATTTTAATCAATAACTTTCAAAGTAGTATCTTATATCCTTGCTTTGTCTTTAGTCGAGTGTATTTTCAGACTAGCTGTGTCCGCGTTGCCCGCGACTTCGTTCGCGTGCATCTCAAACATGGGCTTGTTTTTTTTGCGTGGAACCCTAATTCCTTTTCTGAATTAAAAGTATAACATCAGCTATCTGTCAGTGAAAGTCCCGTCAAAATTGGTTCAGCCGTTTCGGATGATTAGCCGAAACAAACAGACAGACAGATTTTTTTTAAATATTCATTTTCTCACTTTCATGTTCATTTTGTAAAAGCTGTTATTTTGACATTACAAACAGACACGTCAGTTTTATTTATTTGTATAAACTGAATAGAAGTAAGTTATAGTTTTCACTAAAAAAATTTAGGAGGGCGGTATAACCTTGTCTCGTATCTCCAGAAAAACATATCCATATTTTATTTCTACGAACTTAGATTCTATGATCTCGCAGATCATGATCGAAATCGATGTCATCAAAATTCTAACAAATTCCTTCGGCTTTCATCATCTCCACACCAAAATTCCACAAACCCATCTTTCCCAGAACAATTATGTACGTACATATAAATTCTGCCACAGTACCACCTCATCGTTTGCGTTGAACCGACCTAATTCTGTAACGGACTGCGTCAACTGGCTGCATAGCACATACTCACATAGCGAGCACACTACAGTGGAACGAGGTGTTGTTATTACCAGCGGTGTTGCTCCAACCAAACTCCACAAACTCCATCTTGTCAAAAGCACGGTCTAGTTCTAACAGCATCCTAAGTATGTTGATAGAGAAGTTCGACGCACCTTGGTTGTCGCACGCTGTGGAGGTGCTGGTCAGAAGACCCCGCACCTAACCTCACAATTTACTTTTTCTATGTGTTTTGTGTTTCTGTGTTTTTGTTTACTAACAATAGTTTTTTTAGGAATAATGTTATGTTACTAACAATTGGGCCTAGTTGCCATAAATAAACAAATATTTAATTTAATTTAATTTACTACGACTAGTGGGGAAGAAAGTTTAGTTACCGTTTTGTGGTTTTTGAACCCAAAACTATTTGGAGATTTAAAATGAGCATTAGTGGGTCAGTGGTAACGGCATTTCATTTTGACAGTTCAACAATATTCATTGCGTAATCTACGTTGTTGGGCACACCAATTTTTCAAACATTAAAGCAATGGATTAGGATGATCCTTCAAAATAAGTCTCGGTCTCTGTCCCGTTACCGTGCCTCGGAAAGCACGTTAAGCCGTTGGCCTCGGCTGTCATTCGTGGATCTTTGACAGTCGTTACGGGTAGTCAGAAGCCCGAAAGTCTGACAACCAGTCTTACCAAGGGGTATCGTATTACCCAGTAACTGGGTTGTGGAGGTCAGATAAGCAGTCGCTTCATGTAAAATACTGGTACTCAGCTGCATCCGGTTAGACTGGAAGCGGACCCCAACATAGTTGGGAAAAGGCTAAGTAGATGATGATGACCTCTAAAAATGTTCTAATTCCTGGATTTTTATGACTTCCAGATACCACAATGGAAAGGAACACACTGATGGCCAAATGTTACCCTCGAATCAAGGACTACTGCCGAGAGAAGCATGGCTTGGAGTTTCAGGTAAGAACGATTGTTAATAATATTATCTCATCGTGTAGGTATATCAGTACCTAATTCTCAAAGTGATCCACCTAGACCCCAAGATCCCTTGCACCCCCAAATTTTTCCCTTTGCAGGTGCAAGGGATCCTTCGCTGTGAAAAATTACTTTGGGATTGCATGAGAGGTAAATGGGCCACAAGAATAGCCTCCCATAAAACTTTTCGTTCAATAGATCGAAGTATGTTTTACGAAACCGAACGAAAATCATCAACGAAGTTCATCAACCCCGGCAAACACAGTTTTTTCAGGACCCTATTTGCGTAACTCACTATCAATCTCAAAATGAATAATTTTTAAGGATTTTGCTAAACCATTGGTTCATTTGTTCGAAAAAAAATGTCTGCTCAACAATTAAATAAAGTTGTTAAATAACACAATGAATGTTGAACTATTAAAAGGAAAGTCATTGATCTGATAGTGTATAAGAAATTACCTCACAGGTTTTTGTATGGTCTCGAAACCTAATTATGAACTATGCAAAGCCACATGGGTTAATTTATATTTAGGTCCAGTTTCGTGATTGACATTTCATTAATTTTCCAAGAATGTATGTTGTATTTTGTATGTCTTTAATCCACACAAAGTTATACTTCACAAGAAATACATAACTCTTCTTTCCGATAAATACAACTTATAATGGGAAATATAGATTTTCCACGAATATCATATCAAACGCTTATTTTCTTAAGACGCTATAAAAACTGATGTCTTCCGTCGCAACGTCGTCGTTCAAATCTTCATGATGGATTAAGATCAAGCTTTACATATTAAAACTCTGAATGTTCTTTAATAACTTTTTTGAGAGGTCTCTGGGTCGTGAGTCTTTTTCTATTTTGACATTTGTCCTCGTTATAAAACAAAGTTCGTGTGTTTGTCTCTTTGTCTGTATATTTATTTATGCATAGGCCTCCCCCAAACTCAAACTCAAAGCATTTATTTCAATTAAACCATTTACAGGCACTTTTGAATTGTCAAAAAGTCGGTCAGTCAGAAAATATGAAGCTAATTGCCCATTCCAAAGCGTAGGTACCTATGTAGAAGAACGGCCAAGAAACTCCATGGACACTCTTTTAACTGACGGCGCCCGTTCACGAACATGACGCATAGATCAGCACCATTCAGCTCATCCATTTTGAAGGGAGCTAAATGATCCAACACACACGCCACCGTCAGCGAGACATTTGTGTGAGCATGACATACTATCCCAAGCACCTCCTCTTCGACCGGTTCTGTGCTTCTCGCATCCAACGAATTCCTGCGGCCTTGGTCTTCACAAGGTCGTCGGACCACCTTGTGAGAACCCTTCCAATGCTACGTCTTCCGGTACGCGGTCGCCACCCCAGAACCTTTCGGCCCCATCGGCCATCTGTTCTGCGAGCAATGTGCCCTGCCCACTAACACTTAAGTTTGGCAATTCTTCGGGCTATGTCGGTTACCTTGGTTCTCCTGCGGAAACTCCAAGCATAGCCCTCTCCATTGCCCGTGCATCGCCATAGGTAAACATAAAGAGAGATAGGTATGGTAAAAGGAAATTTGTGGTCCTGGGTGGCGCATTGATTTTTTTTGCTGAAAACTAAACAGCCGAATCAGAGGCATAACTCATTTTTTTATGTACTATTCGTTGATACCCTACTGCAGTGCAATGACCTCCCTCCCTACTCTCTTTCCACTTCTCTGTCCAGAGCTGCCAAGGACACAATCTTTATTAAAGGATTCCAGCTTATCCCACCTGCCGTGATATCGTTTGCCATTAAGCGGGAGCCACTAGGTCGTCAGTTTGGACAATTGATCGTCTGACATGCGGCAGATGTGTCCCTATCATTATATTACGTATCTTGTATCATAATTTCAATCAGAGTTTAAGCAGAGATGTATCCCAAGGTAAAATTCCCCAAAATACTACCCCAAATTGCAGATTTTAATCCAACATAATATTTCTGGATGTTATTACTGTCGATATTGGGCGAGTCCGTTTTTTTTATGTAAATATAAGGCATTGGGGTGGATCCCAAGGTATCGGGAGTGAGGTCAAGCCTTCTTGTGCAAATTGAAAGGGTAAAAGGTACCTTTCCTTATTTTTCATACAGCTTTTTTCTGTTGGGGAAATGTAGATCGTAAATAGGTACAAGGTTTATATTTTAATCATTGCTTTTTACTGACTTTATGGGATACTTTTACAGGAAGCAGTGGCGAAGGTTCCATAAAACTCAATTCGAACCGGCTTCCCTTTGAAAAATGGCGCAGTCTGTATTCTATAGACAAATAATATAATCATATTTAAGATATCTACTCCGGCTTACCTCTTACACAAATTGACCCTTCGCTACTGATAGGAAGCAATTAGATATTTACATAATCAGTAAATCCACAAGGAATGCATTGTTTACAATTAGTTATAGATAAGTATATTATAAATGCGAAAGTGTCTGTCTGTGGGTCTGTTACCTCTTCACGCTTAAACCGCTGAACCGATTTAGGTAAAATTTGGTATAGAGATAGTTTGAGTCCCGGGAAAGGACATATGATACTTTTTATCCCGATATTTCCACGGGTTC